>JAULUF010000025.1:23320000-24795000 GCA_031834385.1 Semotilus atromaculatus | reverse complement strand
TCTGCATTATCAGACACACTGAAGACTGAAGGAGAGCAATAAAGACTCACGAGGAACCTAAGAGACAGAGATAGAAAGACAAACAGGCCGAGTGGTCGTGCGACTGTAACAGAGAGCCGAATGGCATTTGGAGTTTGTTTGCTAAATAATGCAGGCGAAAGGAAGCAGCACAAGAGCAGGCTGGCTGATCCTAACATGTTTCCCTTCAAACACGATGAAGCCTGATGAAAATTGCAAGGAAGAGGGGACAAAATACCCGATGCAAGAGAGAGAGAGGCATGTTCATGATGAATCCCCTCTAGCCATAACTTTGTTCCTCATTTCCGGAGAGGATGCATAATTCAGAGGGTGGATAAGTCAGGCCTGAGGCTGTTGTGGCATATACTGGGGCAGAGCAGGAGACAGTACTGTCCACCATACTGGCTTACTATTGCAACCATAGGGACGTTGGGTGGTGTTCCTGGGTCTCTTTATGGGCGTTAATAAAAGCAGAGTCCAAAGTTAACACACTGATCATTTGGTCATTTTGTTGGTAACTTTATTAGAAACTGCAACAAATCAAACAACCTGACCCTCGCTGTTTTGTGATGTTAGGCAAGCAAAGACACAATAGCACTCTACTAAACTGACTGTCTCATTATGATGGACGTGTTTGTGTTTTCCTCAGATATTTAAAGATGCTGATCTTTTGTCTGCTTGTAAAGAAGTAAGCCTGTTAAATGATTGACACACACATCTTCTAAGAACTTCTGAACGGGAAATGTACCGTCTAAGATATTTGCTGTGTCTAGGTGATTTTTTTTTCTGAACATATATAAGAAAAACAAATAATTCTATAAATATATTAATTGATATATTTAATGATAGGTTAAAAAATCTTAATTTTAATTACGCAAAATTCAGTAATAAATACACTCTCAGAAATAAAGGTACAAAAGCTGTCACTGGGGCGGTACCTCTTGAAAAGGTACAGTTTTGTTCCTTTTAGGTAATATGTTCCTTTTAGGTACTAATATGTACCATTAAGGTACCAATATGCACCCTTTAGGTACAAAAGTGTACCTTTTCAAGAGGTACCGCCCCAGTGACAACTTTTGTACCTTTATTTCTGAGAGTGTATTGGTGAAACTTATCTATTAAATCATTAATAGTTACTATTAATATTAATTTGTAGAAAAACTAACAATTTAACTAACCATTAATAGTAAACTATGACAATTTTTACAACATTTATCTGGGCAAATATTAATTAATACACTTGTTGAAATAATAATATTAATTAATAAAAAAAAATACAATATTAAATACACAACGTGTTATTTTTCATAACTCATTCACAAAGCTTAAAATGACAAAGATTACAAGGATGAAATTAATATTAAAATACATTTTGGTTATTTATTAATGTAGGTTAATATTAATTTATAAATAAATATTAAAAAAACACATTGTTGTCACATTAACTGTTGATATCTTGAAATGTTAAACATTTATTATTATATGTAGAAAATGACTACATCATAATCGAATTTACTGAATTGGCGAAATGACTGAAATGTCAACAAACTGAACCTTATTGTGAAGTGTAACCAAAAAATAATAAGGTTTTGGTGCAATTTACAATAAGGTTCAGTTGAAAAGGTTGATGTTTTCTGAAATCATCTGCTATTGGCATATACAAAGTGAATATTGGACCCTGCATTAAAAGGGAGAGGTGGTCGTGTGTTATTTGCAGGGATGGAAAGGCTGAGGTCCTTTGGCCTGTCACATTGAGTGAAGTCATCAGCATGCTAGACTGGCAGTTGCAAGTGGTGCTGGCAGGCTGAAGGAGACGGACAGGACTGTAATGTGTATTGTCACTAATGCAGGTCCCAGCGCTCAGGGTGAGACATCCTTAGCTCCTGCTGGACTCTCTCCTCAGGCCTGGACACATGTTTAAGAAGGACCATGCGGCATGGCACCTTCCTCTGGATAATTGATTTAGTATCTTTATACTGCTGATAAAATCGTATACGGCTCACTGTGACATGACAAACACGCACGCACGCACGCAGACACAGCAAACACAGTAATATTGTGAAATCTTTGCACAATTTAAAACAACTTTTACTTTATTTTAATATATTTTAAAATTGTATGACAAAATTGTATGATTCAATTGTATGAATTGTGATGACAAAGCTAAATTTTCAACATCATTACTCCAGTCTTCAGTGTCACATGATCCCTCAGAAATCATTCTAATGATGCTCAAGAAACATTTATTATTATTATCAAGGTTGAAAACAGTTCATTTCTTTGATTAATAGAAAGTTCAAAAGAAAAGAAATGATCTGAAATAGAAAGCTTTTTTAACATTATACACAATTAATCAAACATTTGGAATGCATTAGATTGATCAAAATTTATCAAAAGTTTT
Source organism: Semotilus atromaculatus (assembly GCA_031834385.1). Lineage (NCBI taxonomy): Eukaryota > Metazoa > Chordata > Actinopteri > Cypriniformes > Leuciscidae > Semotilus > Semotilus atromaculatus. Next base: position 24,792,581 of record JAULUF010000025.1, on the reverse strand, counting down.
ATATTTCAGATGATGCTGAAAATTCAGCTTTGCCAAGTAATTGCATTTTAAAATATATTCAAATAGAAAATTAATTGCTAAAACATTTTTTTTCCACAATATTACTGTTTTTGCTGTGTTTTGGATCAAATAAATGCAGCCTTGGTGAGACTTAAATTTAGATTTAAAAAATCTAACTGATCTAAAACATTTAAAAAGTACAAATTCCTGTGATGGCAAAGATGATAAAGCAGATTTTACTGTCATATGATCCTTCAGAAATCATTCTAATATGCTGATTTCTTATGATTATCAATGTTGAAAACAGTTCTGTAAAAAAATATTTTCATATACATGTGATGATTTTACTGAGATCCACATTTACAGTAGAGAGAGAGAGTTCAAAATCCCTTGTTTTCCAGAGAACGCAAAAAATGCAATGACTCTTTTATATCTACAGGTGGAACTCGAAAAATTAGAATGCAAAAGTTTGTGTATTTCAGTAATTCAAATTAAAAGGTGAAACTAATATATTTAGTATATATAACATACATATGCATGATTATACTTTTCAGTGGGCCGAAATTTCTGGATTTAAAATCCTTTTTTTTTTTTGATTGATTTCATGTAATATTCAAATTTTCTGAAATTTTGAATTTGGGGTTTTCATAAGCTGTAAGTCATAATCATCAAAAAAAATTATGCACGATATTCAAATTGTTCGAGTTTCACCTATATATGAACAACCTATTATTGAGATTCAGATAACTTCTAGTATTTCTGTCAATAAGTAGCTGTATATACAACAGTTATTGTTAGATTGCAGAGCTGAGAAACAAATAACACTAAAGCATACAACCATAATCCCTCTGTAACCCCCTGTTTAGTCATGCTTCAGTACAGCCATCATTATATCTTAAAACACTGCCTCACTCACACACATACAGTATTTAAACAAACAAACAAACAAACAAACAAACAAACAAACAAACAAACAAACAAACAAACACACTATTGTTTATGGTAGGTAAGACATAAAGGGCAGTAGAGCTACATGACTGCTGGACAGTTCCTTCACTTAGTACCACAGAAAATGGTACTAATACCTGTTACACTTTACAATAAGGTCTCATTTGTTAACATTAGTTAATGCATTAGCTAACATTAGCTAACAATGAGGAATCTATTTTTATAGTATTTATTAACCTTTGTAAATGTTAATAAACATGTTGTTAGGAAAAATACAATTGTTCAACGTTTGTTCATGGTACTTTACGATAATAAATACTTAATTTTTAAAAAGTATTGCATTGGTCATTGTTAGTACATGTTAACTAATATAGTTAACTGATTTAAGAAATTAAATCTTAATGGAAAGTGTTAAGGAACCGTACTACCGTATGTGTTCTTTATGAAGCACCTTGCAGTCTCATTTGTGTTCACACTTGGCAGATTTGGTCAGACTAGACAAACTCTGTTAATGCGGTTCATTTGAATAATTGTGAGCGCTGCCATCTGGACCCTGGTGGGCACCACAAAAGTGGACCAAGACCCCTGAAAAGGTGAATTTTGGTCCCCTTCAAAACGAACTCTGGTGCAGTTCGTCTGAAATATGAACGCAACACGGACGAAAGAAATCTAAACGATCCAAAAACGTTCACGTGATGTCACAAGATGTGACCCTAAAAACAACAGAAAGCTTAAGCATACCTGTTTTTCATCGTAGGAGCAACACTTCATTCCAGTTCGGTACAGTCATTGCCGATGGTACCATGGTATTACCATCTGAAACAATCAGATAGAATTTCTGTCAGAACTTTTTGGTTTTCAAGTAAAAGAAAAAAAAAAAAAAAAAAATTAAGAAGGTTAATGAGAGTTTATCAGTCTTTTGTCCTCCTATTCTCTCTCTACCTCCCTCTCTCTACTTCTTTAATTGTGTTTTTTTTCAGGACAGAAGGCAGAGATGTAAAATGGGTTGAAGGTGTCGTACATACAGTTTCACTATCTCTCTCTCGCGAGCCCATCACTTGGAGAGCATCACCTCTCGGCGTCTGTGACTCCAATTTGAGCGGAGCATGTGGAGGTCTCACACTGTCAGCCTGGTGCCCCCTCCCCCCGCCCCTCCCTCTCTCTCCCTCTCTCTCCCTCCACTCTAGCAAACAGGGGCAATTACGCACTGAACTGGCACCCTGTTTACACCTTAAACCGCCACCAATTACAGCTCTGTGACACCCGCACCAACACAAGCATGTTGTCTCTCCCTCTCCATTTCCCTCGCTCTTTCTCGGTTACCCACTCGGTGAACGGGAAGAAGGGGTGTTTTGGTCTTACTTCGTCTAGCGGGATGTCAGGATGGAGGTGCTTATGGAGGAGAAATACTTGGGTCACAGCTGGATCCGGTGCTGGATTAGAACATCAGGAAAAGGAAGCAAATACATATCTTGCATTTACAGGAAACAACTCTGTGGCAGCGCTTCCGGGTTCTTTGGGCCCTTCAGATTAGCGCTTCATTCAAACCTTGCTGAAAATGACCCAAAACTGCTGGGGTTAAAACATTTTGGGCTTCTGTATATTTCAAACATTATGATTCAGAGATTTTAGCTACAGTGACGAATATAAGACTACAGTATAGAGATATAAAAGAACTCAATACCACAACTCACTTACCGGCCCTTTACAACACAATGTAAATTAAATATGAATGTAAATATGAATCATGCAATACTGATAAAGTTTGTTTTTCCATTATTTTGAACGTAAGTACTATTAAAATCACCAATATTAAGTTTAATATTTTGTAATGTACTATTTAAATAATTACTTATAATTACATTATAATAAATTTAATTATAATTAAATGTATCTACTACTACTACTAATAATAAAAAAATGTATCATCATCATCATCATCATCAATGTATGATTATTTAAATAATATATATCATCTAATAATAATAATAACAATAATAATAATAATAATGATTATTATTATTATTATTAAATTGCTTAAACATAAGCATTTTTACCAAGCCCCATTTCGGCTATTGAAGTGTTATTTATTTAAAAATTATGTAACACTTTATTTTACGGTGTCCTTGTTACATGTTACATGTACTTACCGTAGTAATAACAGTAAATGATACAAAATTACATCTAACTAACCCTCAACCTAATCCTGAGGATGCGTTGCCTATCCCTATAGTAAGTACATATTACTCTGTACTTAAATATATAATTACACTGTAACAAGGCCATCTTAAAATAAAGTGTAACCCAAAAATTTTATTACAATTTTAATGGAAACTTAAATACTGAAACAAAAGTGGATACAGATTTCATCCATTGTGCAAGAACATTCTAATTTATTATATACAGGTATCAGTTTATAATAAATTAGCACTGCTGAATATCATCACCTAATGCAGCTTGCCTGAAAATCCTAAAAAAAGCATGCATGGTTGCTCCATCTATAAGGAGGTCTTTAGACATCATGCAAACTCTTATGACAAGGCCTGTGACATAAGACGTCAGACACACACAGAATTCCAAATAATCTAATGCTCAAAGTGTAAGCTTAAAGCTGTCCTGAATCATACAGTGTAACATTAACACGACAGAAACTGGCAACACAGAGTGATATCACACTGAGACACTATATTTAACACAAGAGTGAAAAAGATAGTGTGAGGTTCTGGTAAAATAGGGTACAGACTGCAGAGAACACAGGAGAGAGAGTGACAAAATGAAAATAGATGTGTTAGTGTTTTAGAGACAGTGAGAGGAGAGAGAGAGAGAGAGAGAGAGAGAGAGAGAGAGAGAGAGAGAGAGAGAGAGAGAGAGAGAGAGAGAGAGAGAGAGAGTGTGTGTGTGTGCATGTGTATGTATGGGCGAGTGTGTTAATGAACTGACCTGCACAGCCCACCTGCTCTCCCCAGCTGCCTGGCCCAAGATGGAGGCAGCATTCCATAAATATCTGGAGGAGAGTCCACAGGGTCTCTCTCTCTCTCTCTCTCTCCTCTCTCTCTATCTCCTCTCTCTCTCCTCTCTCTCAATCTCCTCTCTCTCTCTCTCTCTCTCTCTCTCTCTCTCTCTCTCTCTCTCTATCTCCTCTCTCTCTCTCTCTCTCACTGTTCTTCCCTTGTCCCCTTCTTTTATTGACAGGTTTGACATTAACCACGTTATGGAAAGACATCACTACTCATAATGTATAGGTCTTTGATATCAAAAACAAAAATAATTCAATTCTTATTAGAAGTTGCTTTAATATTACTGTACTTAACCTGAAAACGCATCAAAGGATATTTTTTGTATGATGCCAATTATAGGAAACACCCAATGGGTGATGGCACCCATTGATTTCCATTTAGGAAAAAACAAAAATCATTGGAAGTCATTGGCTACTGTCAATTGTCAGGTTACCAACATTCTTTAAAATATCTTCTATTGTGTTCAACAGAAGAAAGAAACTCATGCAGGCTTGGAACAACGTGAGGGTGAGTACATGATGACAACATTTTCATTTTGGGGGGAATTATCCCTTTAAAGCTTGGTGTTCTTCACAGCAGCACATGCACACTCTTCCCTCTGTCTGACTACATGAAAAACACTGGATATTAACAATCCTCCAGCTCTCTTCCACTTCATACTAAGAGAGAAAAAAGCATGAGCTCATATTGTGAAAAAAGAGAGGTGGCTTTCATTTTTTTCTCTTCTTCTCCTGGTCTAGATTCAGACAGTGTGTATTCCTCTGTGGCCCAGTGTCACATTTGTTACAGCTGAACAGACATACGCCAATATTCTTCTCAAGCGTTCCGGGGTAATAACCCCGCTGCGGTGCAATGCGGGACCCTGGACGACCAAGAGAGCATACTGGGGACAAACGCATCACTTCCTCTTTGTTAAATCTTAATGCGTGTTGGCCCATTTCCCCACCAACACACCAACACACCACTGCCAAGTCCCTACCTCTCTCTAATATATGCAGGCCCGTCTTAGTCCAATAAGTGACACAGAAGGACTTCTGTGTGTGTGTGTGTGTGTGTGCGTACATTTCATTTATGCAAGGCGGGTGAAAAGTTAGAAAATTGGTCCGTTCCATCATTGCTGGACAAGAGGCAGCGGTGACACCCCGATCAGGTGTGCATGCATAATCGCAACCAAAAATAATCACTGTTTTGAATAATTCCCCCCCAAATTCCTGCAGCTTCAACTTATTCTGGGAAGGTATCCCATAAATCTTTACAATGAATGTAAATCTGAGATGGAAGGGCTGCAGCGCCAGGCCTCTTAGGAGCTCCTGTTAGATCCCCCACCCCCCTCTGCTCTTTCGTTGAGAGTTTATACAGATGATTCAGGGGAGAGTGAGGGAAATAGCAGTTTTTTCACATCTATCTAGGCGGTGATTTCTCTGCTGTTGGTCTGGTGTGCTCTGAGCTATAAATGAATGCTCTGTTTCTTTCTCTTCGGAGAAACACATACTTCATCTTTACCTGCCTTTAATGATATGCTGATGCACAGACTTTATTGGTTAGCCTTTTGCTTTTTTATTTAAAGTCAACATGAAACGGAAGTTACGACGAAACGGCTTCTGGATGGGGTTGATTTTGTTCATCAAGATTGTTAGTTTGCTTAGTGTTGTAGACAAGACCACCTAAACTGAGACCAAGTCAAGACAAGTGTGTGAGACCAAGACAAGACCAAGACATTGAGGGACTAAGAACAAGGCCAGACCAGTCTGAAAGACCCACATTTATTGCCTGAGAAATGTCTTACATTTAATCAATAATATAAAAGAAGCTGACAGAAGGGACCGAAGTTACATCTGAATTTATACAATTGCAACATAAATAATGTTAAAAAAAGTGTTTATTGAACGTTTGTGTAAAATCAATATCATGTTTTTTTTCTGAATTGCATGCTTATATGTGTGGAAACAACTCTCTTGTTCTTGTGATATTCCTTAACCTCAGGGTTAACATCATGTAAGGGTTACATCATATGTAATGATGTAAGGGTTACATCATAAGCTATTCATTAAAAATCAACATATTACAAGTACCTTTTGCAATCTTGAAATTTGTGAGCATGTGTATTAATTTTGGTAATTTTTTTTTTACACAATCACTTTCTGACCCATCACAACAATAGCAAAAGAAAGAAATCAAATTAGAAACACTTTACAACAAGGTCTCATTTGTTAACATTAGTTAATGTATTAACATGAACTAATAGGCAATACATGTAATACAGTTTTTATTAATCTGTCCATTGTTTGTTCATTAGCTCACAGTGTATTAACTGATGTTAACAATTACAATGATTTTAATAATGTATAAGTAAATTTTGAAATTAACATTAAGATTACTAAATGCTGTAGAAGAATTGTTCATTCTTAGTCCATGTTAACTAATGTAGTCAACTAATGTTAACAAATGAAACCTCATTGTAAAGTATTGACTGCATTTAAAGCAGGAAGTTTTACTTCAAATCACATTAATGATGTCAACAAATAAATCAGACAATACACCATCAATTTAGTGATATCCCCACAGTTGTGGTCTTGACCGCTGTTGAAATAGAATTCGCAAAATGGTTTCGAGTACTACTACACTAGGTTTGCTATTGCTGTGATCTCATGTGACTGACAGGTTGTCCCGCTCTCAAGTTTTTTTTAATGAAATATTACGAGGGCACGTTTGTTGTTGTTGTTTTTTTTACAAAAATTATAATGCATAGATAAATCCTTTATAATAAATAATGTAATATTCCATGAAAAAAAAGGTGACTTTAAGGTACATAGAACCGCATGATCTACTTGACCCGATATTACTGCCACGAAAAACTACTAATTAATTTGACTGGGCACTATACTGTAAATGGAGTAGCCTCTCCGATTTAAGTTTAGAGCCAGACAATATGCAGACAACGAATGAACAGATAAACAAAAACACCATGGGTAAGACAATGGGCACTTCTAAAAATGTGGTGCTGTTCTGTTTACTGGTGTAATTGATGGGGAGAGGACGGGGAGAGGGGCGGGGGGTGGTGGGGGGCAGCATAGTGTGAGTGTGTGTGTGTGCGTGTGTGTGTGTGCGTGTGTGTGTGTGTGTGTGTGTGTGTGTGTGTGTGTTTTCTTGGCGGCATGATTGAGGGACCCTGCCATGGTGCCATTGTAATGAGCAGCCACCAGAGTGAAAACTTCTCACTGAGAAAGTTACAGAATTATTTAGAGGGGCTCTGTGAAAATTACAATATGCACAATCTACCTGCTCGTTAAAGGATGAAAAATAATAAAATTCTTTGTGACAGCCTTCCAGCCCTTGCGATGTATAATGATTTTTTTTTTTTTTTTGCCCGGTGAATTTGGATTTTTTTCTTTTTTAGAATATGGGTACATCTGTTTTGCATGAGATGCATAAAATGACAGGACTCCGACAGCCAGTGCATCTAGTGACAAAGATTACTGTCACCCTCCTCCTAGAGTTAATTCATCATTGGAAATGGTCCGTTCCCTTGCTCTGTCTCTTAGCAACAGCCTATCCCCTGGTGCTGCCTTAACCACGTGTGCATATGTAATATAGTGCTCTTCAGCATACCTTTTACATAAAAATAAGCCCATAATTCCGACTTTACATTTTTATTGTATTAACATAAAATATTGGTCATATTACATTGGAATTCATATCCAACGAATTTGATTCTACCAACTATTATGCAGTGAAAGGCATAGTGGTTATACTTGTTAATCTGGATGCATGAATAAGGAAATATTTGCTCTGGATATTAGTTTTCCACGGTGGAGACAAAATGGAGAAACTTTGCAATAACACGTTAGGGCAGGAGACTAACCTCTTAACATGCAAATCAGCACGCTCTCGCCTTCTGATGAATGGCTGCCGTGCTACGTTTAAAAAATTGCTCTTCCACACAAGACTTTCTGCTAAAGGAGAATGATTAGGTCCTAACAAGTGCGAACAACGGTAAAACAGAGCTAACTTTTGGACCAGGAGATGATAGGGATTGAGAAACTATTGTTGATTTGCAGGATTAATTGCCTGGAAATTACGACAGGCGCATAACATATAATAAACAGCCTCGACAAATAGCAAAACAGATTCCAAACAGCGTTATACTTGGATACTTTGATAATGTCATTTGTGGCCGTTAATAGTGGTTTGAAATGGCAAGCGGCTACAGATCGTAGAGGTGGGGAAACTCTAGGGATGTGATTTAGTCCTCTCTCTCAGTATGGTGACACTGCAGCGCTACTCCTCATAGCTTTATCTGCCACAAAAAGGTGAAGCCATGAGTGATCTCTCCAATTTAAAAGCACTCAGCCCTCACAATATATTTTTGCATATATTCATGCAGCAAAGATTCAATTTAGGAATATTATTCTGAAAACATTGCCTGAATTCTTCGCAGCATTAATAACAGATCATGGGTAGCAAATGCATTAAACTTGACAATGAGAAAGAGGGAAAATGCCCATTTAATTAAAAAGCAAAAAACTATATGAAATAATGGAGAGAATTACTGACTGGATGCCACAAGAATCTGCATCCTGTATTTGGTCTCTAATGACCTAATTTTCTGCTAATGAATTGCTGACAAAATCTCAGAACACATGGGACGTGTTCAGTGGCCACATCGCTTTTATATAATAGATTTGGGCCTCATCAGATTGGTGTTGGTGCAGTGAATGAAATTAAGATGACTAGAATCAATTACTGCAGAACTGAGAGGAAGAAATGTAGAAATATACAAGAGCATTCGTGCATCACACTGTCATTACTTGGTCTTACAAGTCAGTTGGGCCTCTGTACTGTCGCCCATGAGCGCCCACACATACATATAACAACCATGACAGGCATCCAGTGACAAAATCATTCGCATTTTTGTCAGCCCCAGTCAAAAAATCAGTCTGCATTGTGCTACCTATAGTCATTTCACTTTTTATTTTGACAGCAAAACTTCAATTTCAACAACAGCAAATTATAACATCCCTCTACAGTGGAACAATTTATCTCCAATTCAGCTCAGCGAGCGGCAGTGTCTTAATTAAGCAGCCGGCCGGAGAGGAATTCGACCAGAGTAATGATCTGTGTGTGTGGATAAGCAGCTTCTATTGACTCTGTAATAGGTAGCTTTCATGGGATGTGTGGTTCGATAGTAATAACATGAAGGGATGAAGATCTTCTCCACACAGCGCTGTAAGTCCAATACACACTGCAGCTCGCCAACACAAGTTCCATTCATCAATGCGAAACATGGGTTTACAGAGTGACAAAATCCATCTTGATGCCTTAAGAGGATAGTGAAATATGCAAATTCTGTTGTTATTTAGTCATCATTATGCCATTCCCAAACTATATGACTTTATTTCTTTTGTAAAATACAGAAGCTGTTATTTAAAAAACAAACAAAAAAATAATTGAGGTTTTATACAAAATAAAATAGTCTTCTGCTATTCTTCTTAATAATAAATACCACTAATATTTAATATTTGGTACTTAATGCAATTACATTCACTTTATTTGTGGCTCGAGTGATTAAATACATACACATTCAGCAAGGACACACTAAATCAAAAGGCAATAAAGACTTTTACCTTGTCACATAAATACTTCTATTTCAAATAAATCTTGTTCTTTTGAACTTTATATTCATCAAAGATTCCTGAAAAAAATTGTGTAGCACAGTTTCCACAAAAATATCATCAGCACAACTGTTTTTAATAATGTTCATATGATAATAATAAGAAATGTTTCTAGAGCATGTTATTTCTGAAGAATCACGTGACACTGAAGTAACGGCTACTAAAAATTCAGCCTTTCCTTCACATGAATGAATTACATTTAATAATATATTAAAATATAAATCTGTTCTTTTAAAATGTAATATTTTTCACAATATCACAGTTTTTTTGTTGTTGTTTTTTTGTTTTGTTTTACTGTATTTTAGATCAAATAAATGTAGTCTTGGTGAGAATAATATATATATATATATATATATTGCATGGAAATCATAAAATAGTTTGCACATTAACTGCTCACATTTTTATTACATTTACAAATATTTTATTTAATGTAAGACGGTGGCCAGTTCATTCTTCTACATTTCACCTTTTGTGAATCTTGCGGGTTTTAAACTACTGTCTGAATTTAAAAAAACCTAGCATGAGATAATGGTAGTTCATAAATGTTAGAATAAATGTCAGATCGTGTGTCTGATTTTTTTTTATGAGTGTGTGTGTGTGTGTGTTTTTTTTTTTTTTGTGAGTAAAATACAGCAAATTAGTGCATCACTCAGAGCATCAAAATCATTTATGTACAGAGTGATTTTTAAAGTGCTTTCATCTGTTGTATAACCAGGGTTACTTTCAGTGGGGCGGGTCACAGCGAGCAGATCGTTTTGGGGCGAGGACCCCTCATTAGCAAGGTGACAGCAAAAATAAACAGTGTACCAAACTATGCCTATGTTCTGTTCCATTTGCATAGTTCAAGCCAATCTGCACCATTACCCAACATAAGAGCACAATGCTTTAAAAAGCCAGTCCTCCACCTGCAGTGCCCTGGCAAGTCAACAGCCATGCATCAATCAGGCAATGAGCTAATTTAGCAGGTCTCTCTCGGCTTCCACTGAGTGTGACGTGCAGGTGGGCTAAAGCACTGTTTTAGGCCACCACTCCATTAGAGTGACACACACAACAAAGCCGCAAACAAACATGGAAACAGATCACAGCTTCTCCCTGAGGACGAAGGCAAAATGGGAGGAATTCACTTTAAAAATCTTGGAGTTGCGGTTTAAGTTAGATCATACATTCAATACGTGTAGGTGACAGAGCTTTGGGACGTTACGAGCCTAATCTGCAGGTAATAGCATGTAAAGTCGAGCCCTTTCATCGGCCGCGTGTGAAAGAGAGCGTTTTAACTCTGAGAGGGGAGCTGAGGGTTGAAGTTGTGGTATTAGCGGGCATAGTTAACATCGGCAGCGTGAGGCAGGCAGGGGAAGTTGGCGTTATGCTAGCGTTTCTCGTGTCATTAGTCTGAGATGGCTCTAATGGCCGTCCCGCTGGAGAGCCTCTTCAGAGCCGGTGCTGGCAGAGCGGCGCTCTTTTCGCACGCCGAACACCCCGACGCGCCGAGAAGCGAAGAGCGGCATGCTGCGTGTTGTATGTAAATTCTCCCTCATTTATAGCATTATCTGAAGGAGGGATATTGTCACTCTGCTGTAATGTGAGCGTTCGTACCTCTGCGGCACGAGGAAGGGAGAGAACGAGAGAGCGGGAGAGAGAGGCGGTCTGGGCATGCATAAGAGAGATATCCACTAACTCACAATAGCCATTCTGCATATGAAAACAGCGGTGAGGAAGGGAGGAATGAAAGAGAAAAATAGAGTGGCTGATGAAGAGAGAAAGGTGGAGGGAGGAGGAAAGGAAAGAGAGAGCGAGAAAAGGAAAAACAAGAATCAGCCAGACATATGCGCCGCTTTTCTGAGCATAATAAAGAGACGTCTCTATTGAAAAATAGCCAGGTGGGAAAATTTGACTAGCTCAGCCATTTGAAACACCCTGAAGAGACGAGAGAAGACATCGCTGAAAAAGTGTGATGGCGGAGAGGGAAGACAACATTCCTACAAGCAGGTGGACCGTGATGTATGTGGCACACATACTTTGAAAGTAGAACATTGTTGAAATTTCAACATATCAAGGTATGAATTGTTATCCCATCATGAAATGGTCCATGGCAGTTTAATATGATTTCAGGTTGATTTGGTGAAAACATAATGGTCTCTTTCTGTAATTGAAGTCCAATGAAGCAATAATAATTATTTTTGTATGTCCAAATGAACACATGTGGAACATTAAATAGTGTCTGACAGAGCTAAACATGGAAAAATTATTAAAACAATAAAAAAAATAAAAACAAAGCATAAACCCCGAAATAATTTAAATAGTTAATCTACTGTGAAACAGAACACCTTAGAAAAGAATACAGCAGCCCCCAAAAGACTTTCACACTTAAAATTCACACTTAAACGTGAAATTAATTGCATAAACAACGAATAATCAAAGCAAATGGCATTTACACAAACATTTTTTCTCAATTACTTTTTAACCATCTGGTCTCAAAGTGATTTTTTGGTAGATGTATGAATTCAGTATTCCTCAAGTTCACACAGGTGTCCTAGCAGAGCGACCACAGGTGTAGTTCATCACATTAATTATGAACATGATCCAAGTTTGACAAAGTGTATTTTTTATCTGGGGAAAGCGTTTTGCTAGAATTTTTTTTGTGTTATTGTAAAACGAAAGCCATTAGGTTTGACATTTTGCCACTTTGCTACTGTCTTTCATAGATTTACATGTGGAGCGGAAGTGCCCAAATACTTTTGTATTAAACTAATAATTAACTAAATAAATTAATATAAAACAATAAAATAAAATAAAATGAAATGAAATAAAAAAAAAAGAAAACATTTAATTAATCAAATAAATGAAATTAAACAATGAAATTAAACAAAAAAATAAAATAAAGTACAATAAAATAATTGTTTTCCCCACAAAAGATTCTTGAAAAATACTTATCCACTGAGAGGTACTGTTACATTTTGACGGCCATGCACATTAGACTGGAAAAGTGGGTTCAGTCATATTCACTCTATAGTGTAGCACAACACAACAAAACTAAATAGGATATGTTTGTAAAATAATAATAATAATTTGGAAAATAACACTTTCATTAAAAACATATTATACTTATATCTAGTGTTGTCATGCTGCTCGATGTCAGTGTAAATTGGATGAGAAGTGTTTTCATATCACAAGTTATGATCTGCTCATTTATTATGAACCATCTTGCGGGCCCCCCGGGCACATCGTCTATGGGACGGGCCGGCACTGTGTACAAGGAATCCAAGTCATTTCATCTGCCACTTCTGCATCCAATGTAAATATGTAAACCACAGCACCACAGGCGGTCCAAAATCGCTTTGTCATGATGAAATAAGTAGTCACAGAAGCAGACTGTTTTTGACAGTGCCAGCCTCTCTCTCTCTCTCTCTCTCTTAGCCACCGTCTCTCACCCGGGCATAATAAGCTTCAATTACCCGTGGCTCTCTCTTTCATTAAAGACAGCCGCTGCACTTTGCTAGCCCACAATAAACACTAACAGAGAGAAATATTAGAGTCCCGTTTATTTATGAACCCGTTAATAATGAGTCGCTTGATGAAAACGGCTTTCTCAGCAGTGCGTTAGCTGAACAAACAGTGTGCATCAGGGAGAGATAGCTAGTTAGCCTCCGTGACTTAAACAAAGCTAAGGCGCGACAACAAGTGCCGGCAATTAGCCGAACCTCCTCCAGAGGTAACCCTACGTGTCTTCATCTTTTCTGATCACACAAGACTGCTAGCGCTGTAGAATTAAAGCAAGGATGTCATCAGTTTCCCTAAACTCAAACCTAATGCTCTGCCTTCATGTGCTGGTGATTGATTGTTTTTGTCAGTTTATGAACGATGGTGCCCGTTTGCATCTGAGGGTGAGGGCTCATACGGGGCATGACCTGCGTCCCACTCGCTGTCTGAGGCCCTAATGACTGGCTCACCAATGCCCTGCTCTTCTAATTAAAAAAGGTTCTGAAGAGATGGAGTTATACTAAGGAAAGGAGGTGCTGTGATGTATCCTTAATTTCTCTACCCAGTAGCCTACTGTCAGGTTTGTGTGCAGGTAGCTGAAGACGAGGACGAATGGAGCTTCAATATAGTTGATTTATTTAAAAAGTAGATTTCTTTAAACATACAGGAACCAAAATAACAAATGCCAGGACTTCAGGGAACTCAAATTACACAACCATAAATTGACGACGACCAACAAACACTGAGGGAAAACACAGGGCTTAAATGAACTGAACCAAACGAGATAATTAACTGAAAACAGGTGAAGAGAATGGGTAATCAGACAGAGAGGGAAAACTAACAGGACTGAACCAAAATCACAATAGACAGGGGGAAACGAGATCACAAAACTGAACAGAAAACATCAAAACGTGACAGTACCTCCCCCCTCCCCGAAGGCGCGTCCTCGCGCCGTATAACATCCAAAGGGGTGGGAGGGTGGGCATCCTGGACTCCAGGACGGTCCAGGCGGAGCAGGCTGGTCAGGGGACCAGGGCGGAGCAGGACGATGGCGTGACCAGGGCGGAGCAGGACGTGGGCGTGACCAGGGCGGAGCAGGACGAGGGCGTGACCAGGGCGGAGCAGGACGTGGGCGTGACCAGGGCGGAGCAGGACGTGGGCGTGACCAGGGCGGAGCAGGACGAGGGCGTGGCCACGGCGGAGCTGTCGGACCCTCGGGCGTCCAGGGCGGTGGTGACCCTTCGGGTGGCCATGGCGGTGAGGACCCTTCGGGCGGCCATGGCGGTGAGGACCCTTCGGGTGGCCATGGCGGTGAGGACCCTTCGGGCGGCCATGGCGGTGAGGACCCTTCGGGTGGCCATGGCGGTGAGGACCCTTCGGGTGGCCATGGCGGTGAGGACCCTTCGGGCGGCCAGGGCGGATCAGGCCTTTCAGGTGGCCAGGGCGGAGCAGACCCCTCGGGCGGCCAGGGCGGATCAGGCCTTTCGGGTGGCCAGGGCGGTGCAGACCCCTCGGGCGGCCAGGGCGGTGTAGACCTCGGTTCAGACTCAGGGACCGGCACAGGCTCAGACTCTGGGATAGACACAGGCTCAGGCTCTGGGACCGACACCGACTCCGGGTCAAGGACAGGCTCCGGGACAGGGACAGGGACAGACACTGGCTCAGGGACAGACATTAACACAGACACAGTCATAAGAACAGAAACAAATACAGAAACAAACATAGATTCCGGCTCAGGGACAGACTCCGGCTCAGGGGCAAACACAATCTCCGGGATCGACACAGGCTCCGGGACAGGGACAGGGACAGACACTGGCTCAGGGACAGACATTAACACAGACACAGTCATAAGAACAGAAACAAATACAGAAACAAACATAGATTCCGGCTCAGGGACAGACTCCGGCTCAGGGGCAAACACAATCTCCGGGATCGACACAGGCTCAGGGACAGGGACAGACTTGACGTCAGCGGGCTCTGGCGCAGGATCAGCGGGCTCTGGCGCAGGATCAGCGGGCTCTGGCGCAGGATCAGCGGGCTCTGGCGCAGGATCAGCGGGCTCTGGCGCAGGATCAGCGGGCTCTGGCGCAGGATCAGCGGGCTCTGGCGCAGGATCAGCGGGCTCTGGCGCAGGATCAGCGGGCTCTGGCGCAGGATCAGCGGGCTCTGGCGCAGGATCAGCGGGCTCTGGCGCAGGATCAGCGGGCTCTGGCGCAGGATCAGCGGGCTCTGGCGCAGGATCAGCGGGCTCTGGCGCAGGATCAGCGGGCTCTGGCGCAGGATCAGCGGGCTCTGGCGCAGGATCAGCGGGCTCTGGCGCAGGATCAGCGGGCTCTGGCGCAGGATCAGCGGGCTCTGGCGCAGGATCAGCGGGCTCTGGCGCAGGATCAGCGGGCTCTGGCGCAGGATCAGCGGGCTCTGGCGCAGGATCAGCGGGCTCTGGCGCAGGATCAGCGGGCTCTGGCGCAGGATCAGCGGGCTCTGGCGCAGGATCAGCGGGCTCTGGCGCAGGATCAGCGGGCTCTGGCGCAGGATCAGCGGGCTCTGGCGCAGGATCAGCGGGCTCTGGCGCAGGATCAGCGGGTTCTGGCGCAGGATCAGCGCTGGACGGGACCAGCGGTGAAGGCTCAGGATCTGTGCTGGACGGAACCAGCGGTGAAGGCGAAGGATCAGGGTCTGTGCTGGACGGAAACAGCGGTGAAGGCTCAGGATCCGTGCTGGACGGAACCAGCGGTGAAGGCTCAGGATCCGTGCTGGACGGAACCAGCGGTGAAGGCTCAGGATCCGTGCTGGACGGGACCAGCGGTGAAGGCTCAGGATCTGTGCTGGACGGAGCTGACGTGAAGCTCTGGCTGGACGTGGCTGACGTGAAGCTCTGGCTGGACGTGGCTGACGTGAAGCTCTGGCTGGACGTGGCTGACGTGAAGCTCTGGCTGGACGTGGCTGACGTGAAGCTCTGGCTGGACGTGGCTGACGTGAAGCTCTGGCTGGACGTGGCTGGGTTCATGGGCTGGAACTGATGCGTGTGTAGCCCACACACACAGAATCGCTGCAGACATCACCATCAGCGCAGTGTCTTCTTGGATGTACTCACGTGCTGCGTGTTCAGTCACTGGCGGACAGGTGACGGACTCAGCTTCGGATGGGCAGACTATGGGTTCTTGTTCTGGCAGATTGACAACGGGCTCAGGATAGACCGGACTTGAAATAGGCTGAAGGGGAAGATCCTCTACCACGTAGTTCGATCCACACACCCATAGCGTGTGATCAACGAACTCCAGAAATGACAGATTGAGATCTTTCACCAGAATCAGCTGGGCAAGCGGGTCCTTTAATCCGCCCCAGAAACTTTGCGTCAACTCTTCTCCTTCCAACGTCACGTCACCGTAGAGATCCATATACAACCCCGCATAATCTTCAAGTGAGCGTTCACCTTGAAAGAGGATAGGTGTGTTGATTGGTTTCACTTTTTTCCTCCGGTGACATCTCCTCTGGCTCATCTTCGTCTTTATAAAGGTTTGGTTGGTCGTTCTGTCAGGTTTGTGTGCAGGTAGCTGAAGACGAGGACGAATGGAGCTTCAATATAGTTGATTTATTTAAAAAGTAGATTTCTTTAAACATACAGGAACCAAAATAACAAATGCCAGGACTTCAGGGAACTCAAATTACACAACCATAAATTGACGACGACCAACAAACACTGAGGGAAAACACAGGGCTTAAATGAACTGAACCAAACGAGATAATTAACTGAAAACAGGTGAAGAGAATGGGTAATCAGACAGAGAGGGAAAACTAACAGGACTGAACCAAAATCACAATAGACAGGGGGAAACGAGATCACAAAACTGAACAGAAAACATCAAAACGTGACACCTACCTTTTTTTCAGTGGGTTTGCCTGCATGAGTTTTTTTTTAAAAAACTTCAAAACTCCCTGAAAATGCACTTTTTTAAAAGCACAAGTTTGAAATTGGATATTGAATATGTTTACAAACAATGTCCAACAATGAATGTAAAATGAAGTGTGCCATTTTTTTTCCACCCTGAAACCATCAAATATCACTTCCCCCATTCCATGTAAAGTTATTTTGGGGTGGAGATTTTCATCATTTTTGGAATAAAATGACAGACTCATTTATTTTAGTACTAGTATGTTATGTATAGTATGTAGGATGGCAATAGAGATTAGCATGGTAATGGATATGGCAATGTTAATGTATTTGGTCTTGGTGGAATAGATCTGCTACAAAAAGTACAGAGATTTGCTGCTGCCAATACATTCACAGACATGCTGCTGCTGCTGCACATGTAACATACATAACATACTCAACATATACATGAATTAACCCCTAGCAGATCTTTACAGGTGGAGCTGGGGAAGGGGGTGGTTCTGAAAGCCTGCTTCAGGCTGTTAACAGCAAACAATGGCAAGTATTTGAAAGTTTGAGCAGTAACCTCATTGACCGCTAATGCAACAGCAACCAATCAGCTGTACCAATAAGTTAAAGACCTATCAGCCTGCACCATTCAGAGTTTCATGCCAGAACTATGTAAATATGTGTTTTTTTTTTTCATAAAGAAAAGAAGACTGGAAGTCTGGGAAACCGGTAAAACAAACACATCTATTCACTATAGTAGAAAAATACATGAGGAAGGCATGGTAAAAAGTTTAATGATAACTTATACAAAATATAAAAAAAGTTAAATCCCATTATATTTCACCAAATTCTATCACTGGAACAAAAGTGCTTGTAGTTGAAGAAACACCCACACGATAATATATACAGTACACATAGCCTGCGCATTCCATTTTGTTGTTTTTTACAACAACACCAAAAGGTGCGGTGAGCACCTCACTCTCACCAAAGTCCCATCATCACCAGCTTTCTCCATTACCTCTGTCAATCTGACACCCTGTTTCTCGACTTCAGTTCTGTCCTGCAATATCACACAGACGTGTGAAGAGGACCTGTGAGTACACATGTATATTAACAACATTTCCATTCAGTGATGGTCAATCAGGCCTGCCGCACTCTCTCAGATCCAGCCGCAGCATCTCTCTCCCCTCAAGTACCCCGAGCTCACGCTCCGCAGCGCTGCCATACAGATTGCGGGCCGAGCTTGTCTGACTAGATAAAAGATTGCGCAGGATTGACGCTGGGGGGACGATAGCCCCTGTGACACATGCTGCGCTCTCTCCTCTCTCTTCCTCTCGCTCATTCCCTTCCCGAAATGCTCCGTGCCTTCACTCATTTACATAACAGACTTCTGACACCTTTACTTTATTCATCAATCACAGCGCTTCTCTCCCAGTCTACCTTTTGTCTGAGCATGTCTCTGCTCCATCAGGACCTGCACAAAAGATTAATTTCACAGTTTTTTTTGCCCTCCCTGCTTCCCCCTCTCCATAATCCTCTGCTTTTTTAAAACCCTCCCTTCTGATTCTTTCATTTCAAAGATACAAAGCTCATGAAATGACAGTAGCTAGATAATGAAAACAACAATGCAAGCAATTTTTACTCCTGCAGGTCGCATCGCTGGATTTCGTATCCCCTTCCCGTCCCTGTTTCTCCTCCTTCTTCTCTCCCATACTTCACACCACCGTCCCGCTCTTTAATCTGCATACTGGCAGCACTGGGCCCGCTACCTCACTGAATTCATCTGTGCCCCTCTCCACCACCCCTAACACTAATCTTTTGCTTCTCTACATACTTCTGAATTATTTATCAAGCTAGGAGTTTCCTTTCTAGCCACTCACTCACATACTTTTAAAGAGGAACAAACCAAACAACATCGAGCACTGTCGAATCATTTAAGCTAAATGCTCTAAATAAATACATGTGTAAAGAACATTCCAGTGATCAGATGTTGTTATACATTTTCTATTGATCATGGGGACATACAATTCATCAAATATATCAAATATCGTATCCAGGCCTTCCAAGTGGACTCTCTTCATTTCAAAGAGCCGACTCAGGTGCTTGGATTTCAGTGATGGAGCGATGTTGTACAGTCACAGTGTAGTATCAGTGGTACTGTAGTTTACGGCATACACCAAAATCTAGCACTCGGTTTGTCAGTTTGCAAATGTATTTGTGGGTATTTGAAGCATTACATATTCACAAAAGAGGACTAAAACAGTGTTTCAGAATAAATGATGGCATCAGCAACCGCTTAACTTATTCTTCACAAATTCCTCAGATTGCAAACGATGCAAATGGTGCATTCATGATAGAAATGTACAAAACTGTTGATGCCGGACATCCTAATATTTGAGATCTCCACAGATGTGATCTGATTTTAAGCTTTGCTTTATGCAAGTGAGTGTTTGCTAAAGTATAGAGGGGGGAAAAGTGGTTAGTTTAATAATGGAGAGGCACTATTTTAAATGGTACACATCTGCTTGTGAGTGCTGTTGCTCGCAGTAATGGGTCACTGGATGCCTTTGGGCAGGGCATGGACATTAGCTCCACAGGACAGCAGGGGCAAACAGCCTCATCCAACACCTGAACTTATTTAACAGGATAATTACCTCCGTGCGACTCTTCTGCTCTAGATAACTAACAGTGTTAAAGGTAACGCTACACAACGACCCAGCGACCCCGCACCGCTCGACAAAAATACAATTAACTTGACGCAAACATAACGAGCAAACAAAACGCAGTTGCTGCATGCCATTTCTTTGTACGCAAGAAGATGGCGCAGACAGGTATGGTACACGTAGTTCAAAGGACATTTGCGGATAGTTTTTTTTTTGGGGGGGGGGGGCTTTTCTTTTTCTCCACTGCTTTATCTCCCTCTTTACACCTCTCGGCTTCTCCCTCTTGTTCTCTCTCTTTCTGGGTGGAAAATGAGCGCTCTCCACCCACCGCAGGTGGCGCAGGGAGGGAAGAGAGGAAGCGAGCGTCTTGATTTATCGGAGGCTGTCAGCCCCTCTGAGGATTGGAGGCTACGGGAGGGTGGCGTCTCCTCCTTGGCCCCTTGGCTGGCTCTGAGGCAGACCCCATCTCTCATTAGGAGAGAGCTGCAGTTCTACTTGAAAGTGACATTCACACTCCCCTCTCCTCTCACAAATGCAAAGAGATGACAGCCCCTCGCCACTTAAAAGCCCGGGTCCCTCTTTTCAGGCCCAGGAAAACATCAATTTATTACATTAGGTTTGGCAGATATCCATATGATACCTATACGACACAAATAACCCACCCCCTTTCCATTACAAACACTCACTCACACACACACACACTCACTCACTCCTCACACTCTTCCTGTCGTTTCCTTCATCACCTCGTTCGGCAGCCCACCCTCTCGTTCACCAACACCTCCTTACGGCTGTCACCCTCGCTCCAACCAAACATTTTGTTTGCTTGTCGAGATTTTAATTCACAATTAGCTCATAGGAGCATGTAAGACAGCGGGGACAAAAGCATTTTTCAAGGGAGGGTGTGTCTACAACAGGCACTTACCTCTGGACCCTCGTATTTAATTATCTACTGAAAGTTAGAATGTAAATAAATGAAAACATTTACACAAAAACAATGACGCTCTCTGCTTTGAAGAGTGATGTGAATGTTTCTATTGCGTATCACTAAAGCGTTTCATGTTATGGAATGTCAGTTTATGAGAAATTCAATAAAATACTGTAAATGTAGTCAAAGCTTCATCTTACGTTTTATATTCTTTTAAAGGAGAAAATCAGGTGTGGAGTCTCACAAAGTTTAACCAGAATGCATATCTCATATCCTAGTCTGTATCCTAAATTAAAATATGCATTCCAATAACTTCTTTAATATTAATATTTTATCTGTAAATGAAATCATGCTTTAACTTAAAAAATACATAGCTTTAGCAAAAAAATTAATTAAAACAATTAAAATATTAAACAACAACAAAACATGCATTATAATTATTATTATTAATTATTATTATTAGCATCTTCCTTAATTTTTTTTTAATATATATATATATTTATAGTTACGAATGTAGGTATAGAATATCAATAGAATTTGCTCACATAGGGGAAACCATGTTTTGTCAATCCCTATATGGAAAGCAGTAGATGCAAACTAATAGGCAGATTAATTATGAGACATAGGCCTACACCCAAGAAATATGCATATCAAACATTCAAGCTGTCATTCCCTTTTTCCAAGCATGAAGGGACATTTTTATGAAACTATAACGGGTCCAGTACGCAAAACCGCACGTTGTCTGGCTCGACTGTTAGTGGTGTTGACTAATTAGCCAGTAATAATTGTCCTGGAAATCAGTCTCCATTATTGAATACAATAGGAACGTAATTTTCACTGAAATACAGAGATTGAAGAGGAGTGGTGGGGGAGGGAAGCCGTTCGCCTGTATGCTCAGACCAAAGCTGTCAAACACAGAGCAAAGACAAAGTGGAGAGACAGAAGCGTGAGGTAGGTGTGTGTGTGTGTGTGTGTGTGTGTGTGTGTGTGTGTGAGGGGGGGGGGGGGGGGGGGGGGGGGGGGGGGGAGACACACGCAGGAACAGCAATGATAGACACGGCAAAATGAAAGACAGAAATCAATCAATTAAGCTCGATTTGGAGAAGATGAGCCGGTGTCACGCAGAGGAGAACTTTTGCACGACAAGGAGAAAAGTGATGAAGGTATGCATCAGAAAGAAAAGAAGTAGCTAACTCGCTCTCCTTCTGTGCCGCTCTCTCCCTCTCTTTAAAGATCACCGGCGTGTCAGGAGGGGGGTGGGATGCGATATGCAAAACACGGCCTCCATAACCAAAGTAGCCTGCAAAATGAGGTGTCAGCATGCGAAGCTCATTGATGTATGAATGCGGAAAATGAAAAGCGGCAGCAGACAGACGAGGCTAAAGGTGAGACAGGCGCAATGTGAGCAGCTGTACATCTACGTCAAGGTGTTGGCGTAGCGGCCCTCTCTCTCTCCCCTTCTCATCCTACTCGCTCTCTCTTCTTTATTTATTTATTTCCCTCTATCTATCTTTTTTTCTCCATTGGAAGGGCCACAGCCTAACAAGGAACACCGGCCACAGGACATTGAAGGAATGCTACTCAGGGAAACAATCCTATTCCCTGTGGAATACTAACTAAACTTGAATGAACCGAATTGTCTCTCTCTTGCTCTCTTCCTTTCCTGCAGACCTCATCTGCTGTGTCAAAATACATCACTCATTGTTGGCAAATTTCTGTCTATATATGATAGCTATTGTTTTTACTTTTCATCATTTTTGTCTGTATTGCATTTACATTCATGCATTTGACATTTTTTATCGGCAGCTTACATTGCATTTCAAGGTACACATTTACAGTCTTATCTGTTCTTGCTTTCCCTGGGAATCGAACCAATGACCTTGGCGTTGCAAGTGCCAACGCTCTACTGTTTGAGCTACAGGAAAGATCTGTATTGCAGAAACAGAAGAGAGGAAAATAGCCACATTCTAGCAGCCATTCTGAAGACAATACACACTTGAATACTGACAACACAAGTAAAACTATTTATATAACACCTTTTTAAAACAGTATTTACAATGTCCATTAAGACATTAAGCGCATGGAGAGTAAAAATAAAACATGAGATACAATTAAATTAAAAAGAAACAACTTAAGTAAGGAGAGAGAATTAAATCACCTGAGGAAAAGTACTAGTAAACAGGTGTGCTTTAAACTGAGTAAACTGAATTAACTCATAGGTCTTGAGTCACTACATGTTGAGAAAAGTTTTGCGGAAGTCAATGAAGCGATTTAAGTATTATTGGATTTATTAGAGGGTTATTGCATCAATATTATGATACCTAAATTAAATTGACAGACAGACAGACAGACAGACAGACAGACAGACAGACAGAGGGAGAGAGAGAGAGAGAGAGAGAGAGAGAGAGAGAGAGAAATGAGTTGAGAACCACTATCACACAGTGCCAAGAACTGCTTCTTATTGATGGTCAAGCCTGGCAGTCTGCGAAACAGCACATGATGCTGCTTTCATTGAATTGGAAGGATACCTGCTGACAGCGGACTTAAAGGAGCTTCTGGCTGAGCTATCACTGCCTCAGTGTGTGTGTGTGTGTGTGTGTGTGTGTGTGTTTGCTTGTGTGTGTGATTGATAAAACAGATCAGAGGAAACTTGTCTTACAGAGTTTGTGATGTTTGTAATGCTTGTTTCATTCCAGCCTTATCGCATGGGATTTCAAAGATCTAGTCCATCAGTCTGACTAGCATGACCGTCATAGAAAAAATACTGTTCAGTTTAGATGACCCAATACGACAGCAAGAACCTTCAAGCAACTTTTTAACATCTATAATTTACAGTATGTGAAAGTATTCAAAAAAAAAAACGATTGGACAGCCCAGACATGTCGAAATTTAGATAGGTAAACCCTAACTTACGATTTTCAATCATTACAGCTCACTGATAACATAAACTGTGCATAAATACATGCCATTAAATCAAAAAGGCCAGAGTCAACGTCCTCTTCAGGCCTTCAGAAATTGTTGTGCGCATTGGGTAATTTGCTCTTTTGTCAAGGCGGCTGATGCAGTAGCAATTTGCATGCCTCCTCCGTGAAGAGCTTTGAAATAAAGGATGGTCGCTGTAATGCACTAAGTGTTTGTGCCACAGCTGATTGATAAAGTGAAGCCCTCTGTTGTGCAACACTCACTGGCCAGAGGGCTGCAAACAGAGAAAGAAGGCAGGAAAGGAAGGAAAGAAAGAGAAATGACACCATATGCAAATTAAAATTGAGAGAGAGAGAGAGAGAGCGGACGACAGAACAAAACGAGTTACACACCCTCTGCTCGGGAGGCTTGCGAAGGGGCGGCGGGGAGGGTCTGCGGAGAGAATAGAGCTGAAATGAGTTGTTTAGGTATGCTCCTGGGTGCAGGACTTGTAAAGCAGATGTCACTCTAATAATGTGTGCTGGCGAACACGCTGGGCCTAAACCCAGCAGGATGAAGCTTCAAGCCCTAGCAATGGCAGCTAATGCCATTTTATGAGGTGCCATCTTATAAAGACAATGCCCACCTCATGCCATGCGCTTAAGCTAGTCAGCTGCAGGCACCAGCAAGCATTTGCTGCAGGGATTTTTATTTATTATTTCATAAGCCTCAATTTTGAAATCTGATTTCCACCACCCATTTTACTAAAGCCATCGTTTTCCATTTTTTCCTGGACAAGTGCACCTTCACGTCCTCTTGTCGAGCCGTGGGATCAAACGAGAACAGACTGTACAGAACCTCACATCATACTCCCAACAAGTTCTAAAGTTTCATGTGGATTCAATCAAAGAGTTTAAAACATTCATTTCTCCTATATCAGCCCAAATGCATTACCAAAATTATTTGTTATGTATAGAGAAGTAAACAAAAATGCCTTTAGAATAAAACATTGAACTGTTTTATTTTGTATTATTGGTTTAACCTAAACCTAACCATGTTTGTAATAGAAAAAAACGAAGAAAAAAAAAACATTTATGTCTTAAGATTTTCTGCAATGCAAATAATATTCTTTCATGCATTTTCACCAGATTAGTCATGCTATTGTATTGCAAGTACTGTATAATGCATTGCATTTCATGTTGACATTCTGTCATTATGGCTAACTTTTACAATTCAAAACTGAAGAATGTATGTTCTTTCAGTTAATGAGTGTGATTGTTGAATTGGAATTTAAGATTAATTTTCAAATAAATTCTGAAAGATGCGATGGTGCAGATGAATTTGAAAATAATAATAATAATAATAATAAACCTGTCAATATCTATCTATCTATCTATCTATCTATCTATCTATCTATCTATCTATCTATCTATCTATCTATCTATCTATCTATCTATCTATCTATCTATATGTCCATCTGTCTGTCTGTCTGTCTATCTATCTATATGTCCATCTGTCTGTCTGTCTGTCTATCTATCTATCTATCTATCTATCTATCTATCTATCTATCTATCTATCTATCTATCTATCTATCTATCTATCTATCTATCTATCTATCTATCTATCTATCTATATGTCCATCTGTCTGTCTGTCTATCTATCTATCTATCTATCTATCTATCTATCTATCTATCTATCTATCTATCTATCTATCTATCTATCTATCTATCTGTCCATCTATCTATCTATCTATCTATCTATCTATCTATCTATCTATCTATCTATCTATCTATCTATCTGTCCATCTATCTATCTATCTATCTATCTATCTATCTATCTATCTATCTATCTATCTATCTATCTATCTATCTATCTATCTATCTATCTATCTATCTATCTATCTATCTATCTATCTATCTATCTATCTATCTATCTATCTATATGTCCATCTATCTATCTATCTATCTATCTATCTATCTATCTATCTATCTATCTATCTATCTATCTATCTATCTATCTATCTATCTATCTATCTATATGTCCATCTATCTATATGTCCATCTATCTATCTATCTATCTATCTATCTATCTATCTATCTATCTATCTATCTATCTATCTATCTATCTATCTATCTATCTATCTATCTATCTATCTATCTATCTATATATAATTGGATTGGATGCATAGTCTATAACATCAACACCAAAAAACATGCAAAGCATTTTTCTATACAAGTCGAGAGGCATTTTACTATATCAACTTGGAATTATCCAGTTAGTTGCATTTTATTATTTTGATTTAACATAGGTTTCCCTGCTGAGGGTAACCCTATCACAGCAGACCTGCAACCTGTTTTGGGGTTGAAATTTGAGAGAGTTGAGAAGCACTGCTATAAATTTTTTTTTTTTAAATGCAGTATTACGGGAGCTGGCTTTAATTCTTTAATTTAAGTCCAAAGATGTGAAGATACAGTGTGACGGTGTGTATTTTCCATCCTGTTTTGCAGCCTTCACTCATTACCTGATGTCTCCGAGCATTCAGGGGTACAGCTTAATAAAAGTTAATCATGAGAAACTTGCTCATTAATTACATTTCTGGTGGCTAAGCACTGTTCCTTGCTCCCGACTTCCATTCTTCTTTCTCTTGCTTGTTTGGAGATACATTGTTACACACACACACACACACACACACATTCATTCACAGCAAGACATTTCCATAGCTCCAAGCACGGTGGCCTAGAGTAACAGGCCTGAGTGGCAGCGGGGCGGGTTGGGCCACAGACGTCCACAGACCCTGTCCAAAAACGCAGCAGGGTTTGGGTCTGGGATCCAGAAATAAAAGGGCAGGAGATCTGCCCCCAGGCGCCACAGCTTTGCTTGAATATGAAGTTTTAATTTACAAGCTGAGCGCTTGTAATTAAGCACACACAGATATGCGAGGAGCTGACCGATGCTTTTAATGCTTCCAGACCATCACCAAACATGTTATTTGGGTTCTTAAATCACATCGCACAGACAGTCAAAAGCTACAAAAGTGGAGACTGACAGCCACTGGACTGCACAAACACACACACATCTTTGTGTTTGTTTACGGGTCTGTCGATATGTTCATTTGCTAAGGGTGTTTGTTATGTCTGACTTCCTGTTTTGGACTCAAATCCCTAGTGAGTTAAGCTGAATGTGTTTAGAGAAAGGGCCTTGTTCCAAAAACAGACAACGAGAAGAAAGGAAAATTTAAATGAAAGTGTAAACAGCCTCGTTTCTGTAATGTTAGGATGCACAGATCAGAATTATCATATGGCTTTGGGTGAAGGGACCAGCGAACCGAGTGTATCATTAAATATGAAGCATTCTTTCTGAAGCTTGTTTTTATCTCATTATGTTTTAATGGCTTTGACCACACAGCTTGTTTTAAAAGCATGTTAAAAATTCTGAAATCAACTAAAACGTGCATCCAACCATTTCAGAACATCGCACACAACAGAATGTCCATTCAAATTAGAAAACGATTAGAAACCATGAGCTTATTTATAATTGTTAATTATCGTACTGACTAATTTGTAACCAAAGATGTTTAGAATAGTTAGAGTAATGCATTTACGCACGCACACGTTACTTTAGTTACTTCAGAAGTTTGCAATTAAAGGGACGTTGCTTTGTAGCAACACATTTTCTGAGGAATTATGTCATTGTGGTTGATTGTCATATTTTTTTTCATTGCAATAAATGAAATTGCTGTCATCAATTACTCACCTTCATGTCATTCCAAACCTGTATGACTTACTTTCTTCTGTGGAACATAAATTAAGATATTTTTCTAAAATGTCCATACAGCAAACTTCAACAGGGTCCAATGTTGTTCTAACATATTCATATTTTTCGTGTTTCACAGAAGAAAGAAGGTCACACAGGTTTGGAACTACATGAGGGTAAATAAATGATTAAAGAATTGTCCTTTTTTGGGGGAATTTTACCTTTACTCTTCTAAATATGGGTTTGGTACGTTAGCATGCCGAGCATATTCAGACTCCTATGGGAATATGATGTTAATTGGAAAAAAGCTGGTGTCTACATAGTATTTTCAGGTGTGAACTATGAGGAAGGATGATGGAGGATAGACATTTATACTGGAAAGAATATGATTAGACAGCCCCTAAATGAACCTCAGACTCGATATTGGACAGTAAGCCAGTTATTTTCAATGATATAGAAAAAAACAAAACAATATACAGACCTTTTTTAATGTCTATTCAATTCCAGTGTATCAAAGTTATGTCTCTGAATGATCTTAATTTGGAGTAATACATTATGCGATTAATCAATTTGAATAATTTTACTGACATTCCGATTATTTTTATTGTTCACTAAATAAAAAATTTAATTGAAATAAAGCTGAAATAAAACAAAATATTAGATGAAAACGGCAGACTTGATTACATTGACAACTAACTAAACAACAACAACAACAAAAGACAAAAGCACATAACAAACTTACTGAAATAAATTTTTTAATGAAAACTGAAAATATAACAATATGATATAAAAACGCAAAAATAACACTCGACAATTAAAACAAAAAAGTGTTAACAGGTATAGAAATTATACTGTTAGATATATGTTTTGTTAAATAGAATGAATACATATTCATATAGGCTACCTGATGCTTTCCCCTTAAATTGTCATGATGTCATGGGTCAACTCAATGTCCCGTTTTGGCTCCCCCTCTTCCCTTTTGCACTGTAACTGCATGGGAGAGGAGCGAGACTAAAAGATCCAGATGAAAGAATGCCTGCCGCCCCGTTTTTGATTGACCAAAGCAGCTCAAGACCTACACAACGCAGAAGTTTTAGTTCTTCTAACTGGTGTTGCGAACTCTACATCTGCGTGACTGCGTATCAGTTACACTTGGCGTTGTGAACCACCGGTTACAGAGACAAACTATCCACAAAGACACATTTGGATATATACATACTTCACAATCATATGCCTTATTCTTTTCAAACCTAAACAAAACAAATCCAACAAACAGATGCTCAGTTTAATACCACCTGACCTGAATTCACAGCTCGTATGCATGAGTAGGAAACGCATAGTGAATACACTCGTGAAACTAAGTCTGTTGTCACCTTATTCAAAAAAGAGATCAAACTTCAAGACTGCACAAGTGTGACTGGTAATCCAGCCTATTTAGTCCAAAAGATTGTCTTGTTTCTCCCCGAACACTGAAACTAAACAGATTAAAAATCTCAGCCCGACCAAAATAGATCCTTGTGATGCCTCTCAAACCTAAGACGTAGACAAAGGTCTGGCAACTGTCTGAACTTATTTACATCTCTATTGATTGGGAGGCTCTTATGGGCATGAGGAGAGGGAGGGGACCACCTGAATACCATTCCTCCTGCTGTACTGGAGCAAATGGGTTTTGTCCAAACTAAAGAGGACACGGAGAGAGCCGAGGAGGGGAAAGGGACAACGGGGGGTCACAGCTTAATATTCCAGACCTCTTGAAAAAAAAAGAAAAAAAAAAAAATTAGAAAGGCTGAGAAACAGAAAAGAGGGGGAAGAAACCGAACAGGGAAAGGGTGTATACAAGTTTTGAATAATTGTATATGGTAAATCGACTGTGACAACAAGCTACATATTGATCACAGCCTTTTTCATTCCGTATTAAACAAGGTTGCAACATGGCATGCAATTGAAATTAAGCCTCCATGCAACATGTTCAAAGATAATGCAGCTCCCACACGGAGCAGCCCTGGAAAAGCCAAACCTGAGACCCTAAGAGCAGATCATTATTTTAATAAATCAGGCAATGTGGGCCACAGTTTAATAGCTCCCTTTGAGATAAACAGAGAAAAACTAGGCCCAAGCATTGTTTCAGTCGCCCATGTCCGCACACTAAACATCTCCATGTTTGTCGTTAGCTTCTACTGTATATTCCCCAAACTTCATTTAAATGACCTGTGGATTCCCCCCCGCAGGTCCTCGCCACCCTCCACCCAGATCTGTATATTCACAAATGAGAGCTATTCATTGCGGCATTCTTCAGCTGTCCTCACGCCACTGTCACCCGCTCCTCCACGGCCTTTGTGCTCGGCACAGCGCCTCTCCATCCACACTCTCCATCATCCTGATGGTGCAGCTTTATCTTGCCTTAGTGCAGCTGCTTTCAGCCTATCAAAAGTGCTGAGGGATACAAGGAGAACGGAGAGCAAGTAGAGAGGGAGAAACAGTCTAAGAGCGAGTGAGAGAGCGGGGAATGGCCAGTGCCCACTAGAAGGGATAATTTGTACTTTCTCAATAAATAAGGAGGACAGGCTAATTACTGGCTTAACAAGGGCAGGCCGTGGATCCTCGTGTCAAAAGGACAGGCATAATTATCAACCATCAAAGAGCATTCATATGGCAGCACAAAGAAGAGGTGGAGGGAGAGCGAAAGCAGGCGTAGTGGCAGTGGCAGTGGTGGTGGGGGAGTGGAGGGGTCTGGCTAATAAACAGCGGTAAGAGCCGCATTATGGCTGTCTGTGAGGATCCAAGTGCATTAGGACATGGCATGACTATGACCAAAAAGACAAGAGGCATTCTCTGGAAGAGTGGGAGGTGGGAGAGAGAGAAAGAGAAAGAGAGGATGATAATTAAAAGCTCCCATTTGTGCGGGTTTGGCTGGGGGCTGATGCAGGGGGCACAGGCTGGGCCGAGGGGAAACAATGCTCCGCTAATGGTCTAAAGGTGACCCTTTAGAAAGTTTAGGGCAGTGGTGTGCACAGAACTCCACAGGGGCCAGACAGGACCGAGGGCCCTTAAAAAATAGGACAACTATATTTACACAACCAACTTAATATATCTTTTCTTTTATTTGCTAATTTTTTGTATTTCAATTTGGAATTTTTTTTATAAAACCATTTTCGTTAACACTTTACCTAAAGTGCAATATAAAAGTAATTTGAATGCATTAATTATGCCTTGTAATGCACCGTATAATGCAGTGTATAGTCTTATGAATGATGCTAACCACAGTAAAAATACAAATGTAATACACCTTTAGAAAGTATTATAAATTAAAACACAACAAACAACCCATTTCAGATGTAATAAGGAATCTGTGAATTGTATAATGCATTTTAACTTTGGTTACAATTGTTTATGAAAAGAAATAAGGCATTATAACGTACATTATGAATACCTTTATAATGCATTATACATTCAAGTAAAATGTTTTTGTATTACTACAAAGTATGTCTATCATCATAATATTTATAACCACAATATAATAGCTTTACAACATGAAAAAGTGAGCAACATGGAAAAAAACACTGTTCAATTATAAAAAAAAATTATATAAAAAAAAAAAAATATATAAATATATATATATATATATATATATATATATATATATCGAATATATAACGCATAACAACCTAATATATAATACATTTTACTTATTATATAGCGCCGTTAAATATAGATTCAACACATTTTACAGAATGAAAAACATTATATAAAAATAGAGCACAAGATTAATAAAAATGAATAAATTAATTAATAAAAAATTACACACCACAATATAACATAAAATTGACTCATGATACACAAAATGCTTGCATAAACAGTGAATATTATTTTCTACTCTTTTAAACAAATAAACCTAAAATAATTCATTCATTCATTTTGAGAGTTTGACATTAAGCACATTATATATTTTTTTAATTTTATGAATTTTTTTTTTTTTTTTTTATGACCAGAAGGGCACTTTTAGTGTGTGGAATGAAAGGGGCAGGGACTCAGGCTCCTCTGCCCCCCTCTGTGTACGCCACCTCTATTGGGGATGCCATCTTTTATCGGGCAAACCACAATAGCCACAGACTAGCAAGACACAAGGTCAGCAGAGGTTGTGAAGTTTGGCTGGAGAGGCTTTGAATGATCCATGAGACACATTGAAGACAGGGCAACACCAGGTGGGTTGTGACCAATTTAATTTGGATGAATTGGGCATAAAAAGCAGCCATATTAAAAGGGGAACCAATCTATAGTCCCTATTCTTTGTTAAAAGACAATGAAGGAGAATGGCTGTCTGTCTCTGTAAAGACTGGACGGAGAATGGAGGAATGGAGGGAGGGATGAAGGAAATGAGGTCTTGCAGAGAAGAGAGAAGTTTGGAGAGCTGGGTGAAGAGACAGGGAGGGGGCGTCAAGGGTGTCAGATGAAAGAGCTACTTAAATTAGTATTTTAAATTAGCCATGTTTATCAATGTCTTTAGGATATGTGAAAGATGTTTGCTTTTTAGTGCTGTCAATTGGTACATTACATGACACATTAATCATAATTAATCACAAATATCAATATCCGCTGAGAAAAGACTTTTGTTTTTGATTTTTGTGACAGATAACTAAATAGACATTACAAATGTGGTATTGAAGTCAATATACATATACAGTGCTGGTCAGAATTATTTGTCCTCTTGGTAAATCAAAGATGGCTGTAAAAAATAAATCTGCATTGTTTATCCTTTTGATATTTTATAAAAAATAAAAAATCTAACCAGCGTATATACAGCATAAACATTGGACATAAGCTTGTCTATCACTGGTCTGTCGACAAAAAATAATTTGCCCTGTAAAATTTTATATTTAGAGGGTATTAACACAACTCATTATTTTACTCATCCTATTTACACACATAAAGCACACATGCATAATCTCAAACTTACACTGACCATCACAAATGCTAAAATGTATAAGCAAAATAACTAACAAAACTTGATTCGATAAAACAAAGAGCTTTCAGGTAATATGAAGAGTGAGGTAAGTACACTATCGTTCAAATGTTTGGAGTTGGTACGATTTTTTAATATTTTTTTGAAAGAAGTCTGTTATATTCACTAAGATATTTATTTGATAAAAAAAATACTGTAAACACAGTAACATTGTGAATAATTATTATGAGGTAAAATAACTGTAACATGTAATTTATTCCTTTGATGGTCTTCAGTGCCACAGAATCTTTCAGAAATAATTCTAAAATGCTGATTTGGTGCTCTAGAAACATTTAAGATAATAATAATAATAATTAAATTAAACAAATAATTTTAAAATCAATGTTAAAAAATAGTTGCACTCACTATTTTTGTGAAACATTTTATACTTTTTTTTTCAGGATTCCTTGATGAATAGAAAGTTGAAAAGAGTCCAAAGAGTTATTGCCTTAAGTTTTAAATACAACCAACTTATATTACATTAAACTGACTTAAAAATTTGTTGAATCTTGTATAACTAAAGTTGAAAATTGCTTAACTTATTCTGATGAGTTAAAGCCATGTAAAATCATGTTGTCATAACTTATTGATCACATAATTTTTACAGTGTATTTGAAATAGAAACCTTCTGTAACATTTTACATCCTTTACTGTCACTTTTGATCAATTTAATGCATTCAGTATGTGACTTTTCTGTAGCCTTATACCTTATGTTGAAACACAAGAAAGAATTGTACACTGTATTTGACATGTAGCCGGAGGCGACGTACACACAGTAAAGGTAAAAAAAAAACAAAGGCAGCGTGCAGCGCAGGCAGGCATTCTTATAAGAGTGGTACGTTCTGGGCCATTCCACTAAACAGGCCTGGAATGACCATAGGGAAGCCACAGCAGGTCTGGGTTGTGTGTGTGTGTGTGTGTGAGAGAGAGAGAGATGAAAGCAACCGCTTAAATGTAAAAAAAAAAAAAAAAAAGAGCAAGCTCTTGCCGGGGGTACAAACATCCGGATAGAAAGGAACCCTAAACCCCAGGTTGGGTTTCGGAGGAAATGGGCAGCAAGGATATAAAAAAACAAACGCGCACACACACTGAAAATGTGGCTGAAACCCAAAGTGCAGACTGCAGCCAAAGCCGACTAACACCCAGCTTTCTACTGGCTAGGGATGAAGGGCCAGGCTGTCTAACCCCCATCTGGAGCGCTGCCCGAGCAGGAGTTTATTAGAAAGCACCATGTGCGTTACGGATGTTGAGGAATGCACTGGTCAAAACCATATTTGAGGACTTACAAGCCATGAACCTGCCCTGTACAGCAATTACTGTGTGTGTGGGAGTGCTATGTGCATATGAACATGCCCTCCTTTAACTTTACTTATATGTGAAGGCATGCTCGCAGGCCTTTGGCCACTGCATGTGAATGCGGATCTCTGTATTTTCTCTATGGGCCCATTTAGAAGACCTCTAATGGAAGGCTCTAGGAGCAGCTGTGGTCATCTAGAGCATTAATTAAAACAAAAATCAGTTTAACGCAGACCGCGAGAGGAACAGAAGTTTGTTCTGTAGGTTAAATTTAAATGCTTGAGGAGAAGATTTTTGCTGAGTTCAAAGGAGCATGAGCACATTCTTGGCACACTGGCTTCTTCAAGTATGAGAAATGCTAAATGAACAAAAACTAATGAAGCACCCACTATAATGGCTGTATATTGTTTTTGATTTATTTTTAGTGCATCAGTGACCTTAAAGGGATAGTTCACACAAAAATGTAAAATTCTGGTACCATTCACTCATTAAAGTAAATCTGGAACCTGGCCGATAAGCTCCAAAATGATTTTTTTTTAAAAAAGCACCTTAAATGCCACATAAAAGTGGTCCAATTGATGGTGCACTATTCCAAGTCGTCTGAAGCTGTAAGAAGCTGTAAGCTCAATTGCTCTCTCCCGCACCTCTCATACAGTATAGAATCTGTTCTTCCACATATTTAAACTTTATGCATTGTGAATGGTCACCTAACGCACAATGGTAATTGGTCATGTTCCAATGTCATCGATGTTTACATTGTAAAACAAATCGGCATCTTATGTTGACCTATTTTTAAAATTTTAAAGAATGACAACTTTACTTTCACTTTGTTAGCACATAAAGATATCATATGACTTCAGGAGACTTAACCTTTTTATATATACATCACTGTAAAAAATGTTCGGTTTTAGCAAGAGTTTGTAATTATGTCTCGTATGCTCACTATAAGGATGCATTTATTTGATCGAAAACGGTAAAAACTGTAATATTGTGAAATATTATTACAATTTAAAATAACTGTTTCCTATTTTAGTGTATTTAAAAATTCCTGTGATGTCAAATCTGAATTTTCAGCACAATTACTCAAGAGTCTTCAGTGTTATACGATCCTTCAGAAATCATTCTAACATGATGATTTGGTGCTCAAGAAACATTTCTTATTGTTGAAAACAGTTGTGCTGCTTAATATTTTTATGGAAAACATTCTTTGATGAATTCAAAAGAACAGCATTTAAGTCTGTCACGTTTGATCAATTTAATGTGTCCTTGCAGAATTAAAGTATTAATTTATTTAAAGCTGCTGTCCGTAACTTTTTTTAAGTTAAAAATAATCCAAAATAATTATAAAAAAAAAAAAAACATCTTCAGCCAGTGTTCAAAACTATCTGCTTGCCGTAGTTCGATTCAAAACGGTTAGCTTGTAATGATGATTTTAATTCCAGTGGTACTGGTGGGTTTCCGCGGGAAATCCGAGCATGTCTTTGCGTCATTACGTCACATCTGTACACATAAAGGAGGAGTTTTGGCTGGCCGGCTATACTGCGCGTGAGGAGATGTAGAGATGTATAGGCTTTTCTCGCAGCACTTTACATAATTAAACTTATGGCGGATCCAGAAAGATCCAAACAACAATCATCAGTGTCAACTGGAGATTCACCAGTTA
Organism: Semotilus atromaculatus; assembly: GCA_031834385.1. NCBI lineage: Eukaryota > Metazoa > Chordata > Actinopteri > Cypriniformes > Leuciscidae > Semotilus > Semotilus atromaculatus. Next base: position 24,757,387 of record JAULUF010000025.1, on the reverse strand, counting down.
TAAAACCCAAAATGATCGCTTGTCATGTCGAATGCTTTTTCCCCCTTAGTTGATCAGAACAAAAATGGATGTTACTTACTTGTTCAGAAGACATTTTCCGGTAAAAATTCTTATGTTGGTCAAACTTTCAAAAAGTGAATCTGTGATTCTGAATGACAGTATCCACACAGCGCGGTGATTGACAGCACTCGCCTCAAAACATTGTGTTCATCCGCGCTGTTTCATGCCGATGTACAACCCACGTAAAGATGATAATTCCGCGAATAACTGCAATTGTAGATTTCGAACAGAGATGGTGACAAAGAGGAAAAGCTGCGGACTGCAGCTTAAAAAAATTATAATAATCTTACTGACCCTAAACTTTTAAACTGAAGTATATTGTAGATTTTGTCATTTTTGAGCTTGACAGTCTGGATTTACTTTCATTGTATGAAAACATAGTGAAAAAAGAATGAAAAGTCATTGTATTGGATTTAAACTATCATTTGTGTCCCTTTAGGTAAAGAACCTGGTAAACCTGGAACTTAAGTAAAGGATATGGGTCAAGGTGCTTTATGTTGTCTTGAACTGTCCAGTTTATATAGTTAATTCACATATGATGAACACAAAATATAGTCAATGATCAACAGATGTTTATGATAGAGCATTGTCAAATAAAAAGCCTTTCAATTAGGTCCTTCTGATTAAGAGAGTACAAATGGCATGCTAACAAAGCCTTCCTATATCTGCTTCTAAATGCTTCGGATAGTTTACCAGAATGAACTAATGCCCCCATCAAATAGACGTTTAATTGGTGTCTGGTACAGCACATTTTACATCCCCCACCTCATGTTCACAAACACGCACAGAGAGTGAGCTGTCACCTGATATCACAAATGATAATGTATCTTTTGCCCCATTGATGGTTTATAATATGAAACGAGAGGTCAAAGGTGAGCAAACAGGGACGCCGGCGAATAAATGAGATCATGGCTGAAATAGCTAATTATGTGCATTTTATTTCCATGGCTTGTAACAGGTATAAACATAATAGCTCTTGTCAGGTGGGTTGCTGTGTTGACTAAAACCAGAACGCTGACCTAGCCAGACAAACAGCCCTCTAATCCATTAGAATGCATTATGGAAATTAATGTTGTTGATTTTTGATGTAAACCAACATATTAGAGTCTGAAGTTTTTGGTCACATCTAAACCTGCTCTACCACAGCCTCTGGAAGGAAAGAAAGACAGACAGATATACATATATATATATATATATATATATATATATAGAGAGAGAGAGAGAGAGAGAGAGAGAGAGAGAGAGAGAGAGAGAGGGAGAGAGAGAGAGGGAGAGAGAAACAGTTAAAAAAAACAGTCAGAGAGAGAATCAGACAGGACAAAAGGTACAACACTTTCCCCTCTTTTACATTCTTGTTCCTTTCTCGTTTCCTTTCACGGAGGAAATCAGTTGCATTTGAGAAACACGAGGCAAACCTTTTACTTTCCTTTCAGCACAAAATGATCCTCTGCTGCCTTTCAATAGTTGCAAGCTAATTTCATATTCAGCATTTGTAAAGGAAGGGGAGGTTTTCTGGGATAGGGAAGTGCTTAATTTGTCTGTGTGATTTGGAGAGGCTGAATAGACATGACCAGGGTTGGTGGGGGTGGTCGGACACTAACCCTCAGCCCTAAACGCACAGAAGCTATCAAAGAACTGTCTCTGAGTGATCCAGTCTCTTTCCTCTGCTGTTTGTTCTCCTGGGCTGATGCTGTCCAGGGAACAGCAGACAAGTGTAAATGAGAGCTCTTGTAATCTTGTAATTGACATGAGTTAATCAGGAGAAGACATGTTTAAAGGAATCTTTTAGGTCCAGTACAACAGCAAAAATGGTTCTATCTATCTATCTATCTATCTATCTATCTATCTATACACAGCAACATTTACTGTATATTATTATTATTATATTAATAACATGTAGTTTCAGTCCTTGAATTTAATTTACAAAGTTACAAAGTTACAAAAGTGACACTGTCTCATTCATTCAACTGATTCATTCAGGGTTGAAACAAGTGACTGTCAGTTAGTCCTTGAATCATGCACTCAATCCAATGATACAGTGTGTTGCTCTGAAAAGATTAACGTGAAAGATGTGAAACGATTATTTTTTGCTTCCTTCGGAGCAATTTTCATTGACAGAAATATTGTCTCTAAAATGTTAGTTACTACATGTTAACTTCTATCATATGAACTATGTATAAAATCGATATCACACTAACACTTGAAATGATGTTACAAATGCTGTCGACTGAACTTGTATTGAAATATTCTAAGAATGAGACAGAATAGAAAGAGTTGCTACAAGTTCCTTTAGCTCCGTTAATTTGCTACTTCACTGTTGTATAGTACAATCATAGATGAAACAAAACAACCTCCAACCATTCAGAATAGGTTTTGTGGAGTCCTTCGGCTGGTGGAGTTATCCTTTTCAAACTGTTAACCGAAGGACAACGGATGATGAGAGTTCCTCTTCGCCCCCGCCCAAAATGGCTCCCTCACTCAAAGCCACTCCAGAGGGACTAAGGGTCTCTGGCACTCAGTGCCTCGCCGTCCGCTCTGAGACCGCCCTGCCAAGAAAGAGAAGGGTCTCTCATTTTTCTGACACTCTTGTCCTTCAGCCTATTGATCGGAAGGGAGAGAACATCCCCGCCATGGCCACTAATAGAAAGTGAAGTTCATCAGCCGCTGCCTGCTGATCCCCTCAACAGACATAAAGATCTATAAAGGCCACCCAACTAACCTTTCCCTTTTTTACCTTCTTGTGTCCCTTCTGTCTCCAACTTTTCTCACATTTTATTTATTTATTAAATCTTTTTTCTCATGAGACTTCTTACTGTGTTTCCTTTTTTATTTGTTTTCTCTTGATATCTGTAGTTTTTTAAATCTGAATCTAGGTCTAGTCCAATAAAAACGGCAGACTGTTGTTGCAGTCAGAAGCTTTTTCATTAGCAAGGCAGGGTGTATGAAAACAAACGCTGAGTTTGTAATCAAACTGAACCTTTGTTCGACAAATCTATCTTTAAAAGTACCTGTGAGACAGGGATTTTATGTGTTTTCTACAGTTCTTTTTCCTGAAAAGAAGCTACTTTGAGAGACACAGCTATTATTCACAATTTTCATTCACATTATTCCAATTGCATGCAGGGAGCGTCTACCAATGAATGTGTGCAATGAGAAGAGGATTACATTCTAATTACAAAATAACACTGAAGACCTCCATCGGGCTGAAACCTTTTATAATCCCATATAAAAAGATGACCATAACCTTGGGAAGACGAAAATAAGGAGAAGGAGCTTCTTAAACTCACACATGCACATGCACACACACACACACAAAGAGAGAAAACTAAACCCCACTGTCTTTTTCTTGACCAAGTGATGGAGCTTTATTTTGTTGGGGACATGCAGTCGTGGTTTGTTGTCAGTGCTAGGAGAAATGCACATTTCTCATTCAGGCGACTGAGGGTGAATGAGCTGCCGTAGATACACACAGCCCTCAGGCCTCCATGCTGCCTGTCCTCAGCACAGCTCCACTGTAGCGCAGTGATAAGCTAAAGAAATGGACTCTAAGAATGACTATTCATGTGTATAGCGAAGTTTATGTCTAGAGCCAATTTAATAGAGAGAGAGAGAGAGAGAGAGAGAGAGAGAGAGAGAGAGAGAGAGAGAGAATAAAGTATTCCATGTTTCGTTTTGCTTTCAGAAATGATAATTATTATATTGACAGCCATAGTTTTATGTTTCTCTTCAGGTTACTTCAACACATCTAATAGTATTCTAATAGTGGGGAGAAAAAAAAATTAAATATGTCCCACCTTAGCTTCTTGTTTCAGAGGAAATTACGTCAACACATCATACAAAGCAGCGCATTCAAAAGCACTTCAGTGTGCCTTTAACTCATATTATGTGAATGCCGCTTAAAGGCCCGTACACACCGGGACGAATATCAGCGCGCGTTATTCGCCAGCGTTTTTCAACGCGTTTTTAGTGTTCACACCCAAGCGATTTTCGCTGACGATGAGCCGAGTGAACATGCAAATTCATTCCCAGACATTAGATGGCGCTTAATGTAAAACAGAAATACCCTCTGCAATACCACTCCATAACAGTTCTCTTTTATCAAGATTTTTGTAGTCGCTGTCGCGTTTGTCATATGGTTCTTTATGCTCGGACACCAACGAGAACAGCAGCTCTACATTCATCTTGCCTTGCATCTTCCTCGTCTATTTCTTCCCGGCAGTGTAGACGCTACTTGGCGTATATCTTCTTCGCCGCCGGTCGGCAAGACCGTTTTGTGTTTGAGCGCCCCCAAGTTGTGTTGTACTGTAACTTCAGAAGCTCCAGACACGTGAGCAAAAGCGGCAATCTCATTGGTCGGATAGTTTTTGACGCGGCGCGTCAAACAAAAAAAACGAACCCGAGGCGGTTTTTTTTTAAATGACGCTTTTACGCGTGGCGTTTTACGCGTCGGTGTGAACACTCACATTGACGCCCTTTGTTTAGTCACGAGGCGTTAAACGTCGGCGAATAACGCGCGCGAAATTCGTCCCGGTGTGAACAGGCGTTAAGTCTCAAACACAAAACTAAACATACAAACAAAGTGAAACTTATACAAAAAAACTTTTCCTTTTGGATCATATTTCCAAATCTCAATATCCTATTTTTGTATCATCTTACACTAATTCTTGCCAATGATTATGGGTCAAATAGAAATGAAAAAAAAAAAAGCTGCAAGAACAATACACTTTCATAAACAACATTCAAATCCCAAAACCCAAATGCAATTATTAAATCTTACTTCTAGGCATGTTATTGCACAATGTTTCAGTAAGAGCTGAATGAATGTTGCGTAATATTACAAAAGTCTATTAGTTAGGATAAGACTGAAATCCCCTCTGCCTTAAAACACCCTCTTATTCCTTTCAATTCGAGCCCACAAGTGCCATAAAGCCAGCCAGAATGCTCGACTCATCACGAATTATGACAACACACGAGCCATCACACCACACCCACTGCCATTCATCAATACCAAACGAGCCATGAGAACTGGAACCTATCAATAAACATGTGTACATTCATACGGAATGTCTGATATTGTAAATACAGCTATGGAAACTGTTTGTCCCCTTTGCAGGGCATCAAAACACGGGCATCTCATTCATCTGACATTCTGATTGGAACCAACTCAATTCAATTTCACATGTTTACATGAGTACGGTCAGAAAACGAGGTTTTGATGGTATTGTGATATGCTAAAGTTCAGTCATAACAGACAGATGGCCATACAAATCATCCGTAATAAGAAATACATGCTAACTATCTCATTTTACAGATGCATTCCTATTCCTCAGGAGCAATGGAAATGTTGTAAAGCCACAATCCAAATGATACCCAAGAGAACAAAATGCTGGGCTGAGTGGTCGTAAAAAAGTATAACATGTTAAAGAAAGGAAGAAAGACAATTCATTCAGAAAGTCACATTCATGAACTCAACTGTCGAACAGCTAAATTTGTCCGCTCAATTAAAACTACACCAACTTTCTAAATCAAAGGAAATTACAATAATTAAGACAACATTTCTCTGTCATTACTGCACCACATACCAGAGATTTGGATCCCATTCAGACACAGCTCTCCTAACTGTCTGGGCGAAACCATCAGACATTTTTAGTAAACTTCAGAGGGACAGTTCACATCTCCTGTCTCTTCTCCAACCGCTTATATTCATTTTCTGTGATGAGTTTTATGTGCACGATGAACCCGATAGCCTGAAATTAGAAAAAGAGAGAGAGAGAGAGATCTATGCTTAAAAATAATGCAAAAAGAAGAAGATTCTATGATTTACTCACCCGTGTGTCGTTCTATACCCATTTGTGTTTCTTTCTTTGGAGCATACACTTAATACAAAAAATACTATTCAAGACATTTATAATGCTACAAAATTTTCAAAAAGAATCCTGATAAAATATCACTGTTTCAACTAAATATAATGCCAGACCTTTTACAACATTCATAATAAGACAAAATTTTTTTATGAGCACCAAATCACCATTTTAAAATGATTTCTGATCTAACGACTGGAGTAATGATGCTAAAAATATTACTTAGTGTTTATTGAAAAAAAATAAATAATCATACAGGTTTGAAAGGACATGAGGGTGATTAAATAATGACACAATTTTCATTTTTTAAGATGGTAGTAGAGAAACAATACTTGCTGTAAAAAACATCTTTAACTTTTTAACTCTTTAACCTTTGCTGTACATATTCTTATGCAAAGGGCCACCACACTAAATGAGTTCTGTTTGTACTGATCCTATGGCTGAATGGCAGAATTTTTCATTCGTCTAGACAGCAGCTCGTCTCTGCCAGATAATTTGCATGGGCTGGCAGCTGCTCACCTCTGCAGGGCACTTGAGATGCTGTGCATGGCCTGCTCTGCCTCCTTCAGCCCTTTTTTAACTTAAGACCAATGACTCCTATTAAGGACTCAGGCAGGGCTACTGACAAGCCAGTCAATAACCATGTGAGGTTACTTCATTATTGGCCTAATGGCTGATGGACTGAGGGTTGGAAAAGGGCCAGTGAGACTGATGCTGGGTCGCAGAGGATGGAAGCAGCTTATCCGAAACCATCCAAGAGTGTGCTGCCGGTTACCTACATACACACTTTGAAGGAGTTTACGGAGGTCTAGGACACCAAGACACAAATCCCTCCCTAAATCAATAGTGACATTGCCTGGTGTTTCCCATTGTTCTTCGTTCCCCAGTAGCTGTGCACAAGTATAAAGGAAGACTCTCAAGGTCTGTGGCGGTCTGTCAGAGGCACATGGCTCAGACTCGCACAAAGGGCTCTTTTATTTCACCGGTGACCCCAGCAGAGAACTGCCCATCATCCTCTAGCCAAATTAGCATACAGCAATCCATTAGACAGGCCCTGACACACGCAGCGGAAATCCCCAATAGACTTGATCATAGGAGGACAAGTTCATTATTCATAATGGGAGGACAGAAAAAAAGGAAAATGGGAGAGAGAAGTTGAAGGAGGGGAGAATTGTCAGATGTAGGCATGTATATTGCAAAAAGGAAAAGAAAAAGAAAATAAACAAAAGAGAGACAGATATACAGTAAGTGGCATTATACACAACGGCTTGCATTTGTATCTCTCATGAATACATGTGTAGAAGTAATCCATCCATTCATCCATCCATCCACCCATCCACCCATCCACCCATCCATCCATCCATCCATCCATCCATCCATCCATCCATCCATCCATCCATCCACCATCCATCCATCCAATACAATACAATATTGCGTTACTCCTTTAAGATGTAACTAATTGCGTTAGTTACATTTAAAGAAAAGTTACAAAAGAAAAGTTTTTACAAAAAAAATTTTTTGGGCAAAATGTAAAGGCTCTTTCACACCAAAATTGAAATAATAAGGCAGAATGAAATGCAAATTCAAGCATGTACAGTAGAGGGCACAGCTCAAACAAACCTTTCAGGTGATACTGAACCGCAGAAAAATAGGACGCAGAAGAAATTCAACTCTTACTTCACCAATTAATAAAAACATCTAAAGACCTTTTTGCTTATGGTTTAACTGAATCATCAAAAGTCAGCACTCAGCAGCAAGAACACTGTGAAAAAAAAAAAGTTGAGAAAACGTACAAGTTTAAGGCACCCAGCTGCAGGACATTTTTGAGTTTTCTCAACTTAGGGTCCATTAGTTGTACAAACTTTTTCATGTTAAAAAGTTGAATAAACTTTAAAAACAGAATTTGTCCAACAAAAATGTAAGTTGGATTTTTTACAGTGTATATTGATCAATAAAGTGAGATTAAATGCATACAAATATTTTATTTAACATATTCAATTGTCAAGAGGTTTGCGTAGTATTCTGATTTTGCATTTCACTGATTTTATTCATTTTGAGGAATACTTTTTTTTTGCGCAAGTGAGATGAGTAAATGCATGCTCGCATTTAGTCTAGAACTACAATATAACAATCATGTACACACACAATGCTGTGTAACAAAGTAACTTGCTTTAGACTATTTGAGAAAGTAACTCATATATTTTGCTGTAAACTTAAAAATAATGTGCTACTTGACTAATTTCTTGAAAAAAGTATAATGTGTTACCCCTAACACTGTACATACAGTATATACATAGATCCGTACAGTATGGTCATACTACTGTAGATTTTAAAATGGCATAATGTTAATTATTATACACCTTTATATATGATATTTTTATTTATAACATTAAGGTAGGTTAAAATCTTACCAAACAGAGAGAGATGGTGATATCAGTCAAACACACACACACACAGAAAGAAAGAAAGAAAGAAAGAAAGAAAGAAAGAAAGAAAGAAAGAAAGAAAGAAAGAAAGAAAGAAAGAAAGAAAGAAAGAAAGAAAGAAAGAAAGAAAGAAAGAACGGACAATTTTGTTACCATGTATTCTCAATTAATTTCTCCTTTCTGTGAGTGAAAGTCAAGAATTTTGTGCTACGTGGAAGTGAAGGAGTTAGGCTTTTTCAAAGATGGGAGTTTTTTTATGTAGTTTATAAATTCATTTATGATCACAAGATATATATTTTTTCATTATCTACATGTTAAATGTTCCGTTCCACAGCCCATGACAACAGCTAATATCATAAGTGGCTGTGAACAAATACACATACATTAAGAATCCATAAATGGAGTGAAGTTCTGCTGACATGTGTAATGTTAAATGCCAACGTACCATTTAAAATGAAAGGGCAGCAGCATTTCCAGTCTTTGTGGTGCGCCATTCAGACTCATTTAGAAATAAAATGGTCCTTTAGTGTTCTGTACCTGCCAAGAGTGGGACTGGTTAAAGACCTGCAGAAGAACAATAGAACAGAGGAGGATGTAACATTAGCATTTTTCCTTCTCAACATTATCAGTTGTTTTATATTGCTCTATTTTTTATTTTGTTTAAATATCATTTGGTTTTAATATTCTATATTGTATACTGGCAAAAAGGGCTAAATCAAGTTTGACTCAAGGGAAAGGCCATGCTGACCTCCATTGCTGCCCTGACAGGCAAGTACTACATCTTTTCCTGCAGAGAAATGCCATCTCTGAAAGGCTTCCATTTGATTAATATTTATAATGGAAGTCTGACTCTTTTTTTCCTCCTCTCCACAGGCTGTTTTATTGTCAGATGGTCACCTCTCTAATTTGGGGGTTGAAAATGATGGTCTTGGTTGTGGCACTCTGCCAGGACAGGCAGTTCCTCTGATGTCTCTGAAGTCCTCAGTAAGTCTCTCTCTCTCTTTTCATATCAGGCCTGTGCTGCTCAATCCTTGGCAAAGCTCTAATCCTCATATTATAAGACACCTGGACAGTCTTACACTGTCTGTCTGCCCAGAACTCTCCAGATTGGTCGCGCTATTTCACACCTTTTCTCTTGCCTGATGTTCAGGCAGCTTCTCTGATATGAATAGCAGTTTCAATGTGGAAATCATTGGCCCAGCCGGGACTAAATCCACTGTTATCTCTCTCTGAGCCAGCACTGCTTGGGAGGGTGTGGGATAGATTTCATGTAAGTGTAAAAATGAGCACAGAGAAGGTGAGGAGAACTAGAGAGACACTGGCAGAAGTTTGCAAGAACACCTCCATGGCCTCATTTACACCCGAGACCCATCCCATTATCCAATCACAAGGGGTTAGCGCTTAATATAAGTGTAAACGGGGTGCAAAATGTTTGTGTTTCGATCTTGCAAATCACATTCGGAGCTCTGTTGTTATTGCTAACTAAAACAAAACCTATTCAATATGGTTTACTTTATTGAAATTAAGCTGAAATAAAATATAAGTATTAAGCCCTATTCGCACGGGATTAGTACTATCTGGGGACCTCGTGTGATTTTTAAATTACCCCCCCACATCTGAATTTCGTGTGGCGCATTCGCACGGGATAGCCGAAGCCTGTGATTATCCTCAAATTTACTGACTTATCTCCCGGATATGACGGCGAGGCTATTGCTTGGAAATGTCTTGCCGTTATTATTGGTCTATCTGTATAATATCATGAACAGAAGAATGTTCTTTACCGCATGCTGCTATATGTCATTCATTCATCTCCATCTAATCATTATTTTTGCTTTTGCTCTTCTGATGATTTTCAGCTTTCTCTTTCAGAAAATTGTATAGCTGTATGGTGTATAGCGATATGACCCAGCACCCAAAATACTATCAAAACACTCCAGCGCAGCCTCATTCTTCGCGAAAAATTGATAAAAAGGCGCGCATGAAACAAAAACCTTAAAAAAATTATATTCGATCCGCCAAATCACAGAGATGCCGATTCGCACGGGACTAATATTATCACTGGACATCGGTGTTCAGCGAAATATGGTAGGTCGTTTGCGGGGGAATTTTTACTTTACAAATTACAGACATGGCCGATTCGCACGGGATTAAGATCACAGACAACCTCCGCAATTATTACAAATGACTAGAGGTCCCCATATAGTACTAATCCCGTGCGAATAGGGCTTTAGATGAAAAACATATACATTAAAAAAAGATCCCTTGCAATAAATAAAATATGTTTAAAGTGCTAAAATTATTAAAATTGGAAAAAAAATAATAAAGCTAAATAGTAATATTTTTTTAAAATATATATATTTTTTAAATCACAAAAGCACATACAATGGATAAAATATAAACTAAAATGAAAACTGAAAATATAAAATTAAAAATATTTTAAAAAAAATTCTCCAAAATATTAAAATACATAGTAAAACAGTAAATCACAACAAAATAGCACTGATTCGAAATTAAAATGTAGGCTATGTATAGTGTCAACACTGTTCTAAATAAATGGACATGTTTGACTAAAAATAACTAACTATCATTAACTATGCAAAAAGCCTGACATCATCATGCAGGGATGCAAATTAAAGTTAAGCATTTTCAAAGTTTACTTAATGATCATAAAAATAATATGTTATAGTATAATTTAATTTAAATAATGAATTTTGTCTTTATATATATATATATATATATATATGGGCTTTATTAGCATGAAGTAATAACACATAGTGAGAGATATAGGCCTACATACTGTAAGTGATAAAATCAGAGGTAACTACCAGATCTCGCCTAACCACTTGTGATTGGATCCCAAAGGTGATAGTAATACCACGTGTGAATGGGGGCCCACATTCTGCTCTTTTGGTGAAAGCTGGAGGCCGATGTTTGAGGTTTTACACCACTTGACACACATACAAGTCTCAGCTCGATCCCCTTCCCCTTGTGCCTATATTGTTAACTTTCAAAAACTCACAGGTTGTAATAGCAAGGCTTTCTTCTCTCCATACTGTCACTGGTATATTCAGCCTCAGAAAGAGCGCCTCGACCCACTTCAAATAGCCGTTGTGTTCAATTTCCACCTCTCCAAAACAAACCAGAGGCGGCTTTTCAAACCATATGTCAGCAGTATAAGAGGACGGCTTTTATGTGGTGAAAGCAGTTTAATATTTTGTGAAGGCTTACTGCTGCTGCAGACCGGCTGAATGACAGTCTGACAATACACTCCCATCCATTCTGCTTCTCAGATCAAGCGCTCGCAGCAGCAACCCTGAGACACATTCACTCGCTCGCCCGCCCGCCCGCTCTTGGCGGGGTGAGAGGGCGACGTGGCCACCCTGACGGAGGGAGCGAGAGCGAAAGCGCAAGACGGAGAAGGAGTGAGATGTAGAGGTAATGTAGAGGTTTTCCATGACCTTGGCTACAGAGGATGAGGAGTGATGAGTGTGTTGGTATTGCGTATTCTGGACCCATTACTCACAGCACCTCTGCTGCAGGAGGTTTATGCCTTTGTCTCCACGGCGTACACACAAACACGGACACAGAGGGCGCAGCGGGCACTGCCCTCTTATGGCACCACACATATAGAGAGCCTGTACTCTCCGGCTCGCCACATCTACGCTGAGTTTTCACACCATTTCTCCTCTCATCTTTATTCCTATTTAAGTCAAAGACAGAAATTCAATGCACAGGGCACGGCGTGGAGCTAAGCTTCACTGGTTTTCTCCGTGCAGAAAATGAGATCTAATAATGATTTGCTCACCGTGGACGCTATCAGCACATAAAATCATCCAGGTTAATCAAATGGTTGTTGTGAAAGCCGTTTCTTTCTCTGCAGCGCTAACCCTCGCCGGCACAAGCTGAAAAGATCATTGATTTTTAATCTGCAATGAAAACCTCTTGTCACCCTTGGTTGTTTCTGAAATAATGCTGTTTTCAGTAGTTATACTTTTTCAGGCTCTTCTGGGATGGGCCTGTGGAAATTCTGGAGAGCTTTTGGGACCATGAGTCTAAATGTTATGAACTTTGCCTTTTGACCATGCTGCGAAACATCACACAAACAAAAGGAAACTCACTTTATAATGCTGGTGACCTTAGACCTAGCAACCTACATATTGTGCATAATAACAAACAATCAAATAAATGCAAAGTACATGTAATAATATTTTACATGCCTCTGGCTTATATTGATTGCGTGAAAGAGGCACAGTACTTAAACAGAATTATTCTACCCGATCTTCCAAGGTTCTGTGATTCCCCTTAAATTAAAATATGTAATATTTAGACTATATTTAAAAAACAAAAAACAAAAAAACAATAACATTTTCAATTCCACAATGACAGGCTGTCATTAGCAAGACCTTGTGATGTCAATACAACAGAAAGACAAGAAAACAAGTTTTGAATAAGCCCTTGAATTAAGAGTTACCTGATGAATAAGTCTTAGCAAACAGAAAATTATAGATGAAAACAACTTTAACTCAATCAAGGTTTGCATCACAGCTGTAACGAGGACGATTTGAACAGCACAAGGACATCATAACAAGAATAATGCGGGCCAAAGCAAAAGCAAAGTGTTCTGACTCTGGTTTTCTGGAGTGAGTAAGAAAGACAGGGAAGAAGAACGTGGAGAAGGCGTGCTGGGTCTGGGCGGTGTTCGGCTAAGGCGAGATGATGAATCATGCTGAGTTGGACAATTGAGACACTGAGAAAAAGCCACAAAGTCCTGAGGAGAGAAGTCTGTCGGTCCAGCGTCCTTCATTCCTAAAGTACTATAGACTGTTTTCTGCTAACCAAGGTTTTCTCTGAGGATGCAAAAGGAGACATTTTTTTAAAGAAATGCATAAGAAATAAGAAATCAAATGATCATGGGATATTGAAAAATTCATCAATAACAACTTTGGTTGCATCTCTTTTACTTCTTTTGAACTCATTGTGTTCTCAATGAGAAGGTGCAAATAAAAACGAGTGGGAATGGCGATATACAAACAAAAGACCCAATCACTGGAGGTAGTGCCTCCATTGCTCTATGACTGGCCAATTATGCAGTCAATATGATAATGTTGTTGCTAAAATTGAACTGAACGGGTCAAACTGGTGGAAATGGACAGAATAATTACAAAGTGAACATCACTCTAATAATTAAATAATTTTAGTCATGTTTGAATCAAAATAAACTTGAAATGACAAAACACAAAATTAAACTGCAGCTTTGTGAAATTAAAGATGTAACTTTTTATTAACAAAGAAATTGCTAAACAGATAAAGCATTTTACTGCAGTATTGTAGTACTCATAATTGTACTTGACTATTACATATATAAATTATATATAAAACAATAAACATAATATAAATGTAAAACTATAGATAGATAGATCATTGAATGAATCATTATAGAAGTGTTGAATATATTTATTTAAATTACTTTTCACTGTTTTCAAATAAAAACCAAAAACTTTGTATGCGTTTTGGCCGTTCATTTACACAACAGCGTTTTAGCAGCCTGAAAACACAAGCTTTTGAAATCGGGGTTCAAAGTGCAAGTTTTCGAAAACAATACTGTGATTGTCTCCATGTAAACAACAAAAACGGGAATTTGTGAAAACGGAGACTCCGCCCGCATGCGTATTACATGTTCAGTCTTTAAGTGCGTAATGTTTCTTTACAAAATGACATCACCAACTGTCTGAATTTTGATGATTTGTTTTCACAACTTTTTATATTTTGTCAAATCAACTTAGATAATTAATGTAGTTCAGAAAACATAATATTTTGAGTTTCTATTTATTAAACCAATCTCCTTTGTTGTATTAAGTCAAATTTTTAATTTCAATGAACTAAAAATTTTAAGGCAACCAGGTAACTTACTTTTTTAAGTTAATCCAACTATTTTTTTTTTTACAATGTGGCCTGGCATGTATAATACAGCGTTTTTAGTCATTTTTGTGGATTCTTGTGAATGGGGATTGTTTTGACAACGTTGTCAACTGCGCGCGAAAAAAAGCAAAGGAAAAACTTCTCCATTGACATCGTTGTCGTCTGAACATACCAAAAAAGTCTCTAAACCTTATAGAGGGAAATTTCCCTTATTTCCATCACACACCACTGGTGCTTACCATACAAGACACGACAGAAGAAGAAAGTTTGGAAAAGTGTCACTTTGTTGCACTTTAGATGACATTGTTCAATTCTGTAGAACAGTCACGGATACATGGACATGGCTCTCATGCTGAGGTTTCATAATGGACACACAAAAGAGGAAACCCTGTTGAGAAATGCCTATACCAGAACTCTTCTCCCCCTTTTAGAGACAGAGGGAATGGGATGAGGAGGAAAAAAATGAGAGTGTTTATTCTCAGCGGTGCTTTGCTAATGAAAGAGTGCATTCTTGTTTTCTTACTGTGTCATTGCGGTTGTGGCGTTGTCATGCTCTTTCTTTTTCCACGTCTGTTTGGCGACCCTCTATGAAGCATCGCCCGAATTGGTGACAAGGACTGAAGATAAAGCCTCCATAAATGTTCAGTAAATCATCTCCTGACCTTTCCTGGCATCGCACACATAGGCACCTGAAATGTTAAAGACAAAAAGGAAGATTGAAACTTCCAGTGGCGTGATGAAGTACAGTCACAAGTCTCCCTCCTCCTCCTCCGATCCCGTAATCTTTCTTCCTCTCTGTCCAAGTACGGCGTCTTTTCTTCCTGTCCCCGTACCTGCCTAGCTGTGTGAACGCGTAGGGTGGCGGACATTTTGCATATGCGATCCGTCATAGGGGCAGGATTAATGTTGTTTGCTGGCTCCCAAACACAGCTTGTGGTGCACTGTGGGCGACAGGAAACTTGGCCAAGTCTGGCTGCCGCACTGCTGGGTGGAAAATTAACCCTTGGTGGCGGGAGGCTGGAGGCCGTAGCTCAGGTGTCCTTACATATGTTTGCGGTGTCAGGACAAGCCCGGCTCCGGGGCCCCCTGCAGGGAAAGAGCACTACCAGTGAGCCCGCATCAGAGGCCCGGAAGGGGGAGAAGGGGGAGAGGGATGCGCCTTGGCACTGAGTGCAGCCAATATGTTTCGCTTTTTAAGGCCTCTTTGGCTCAGAAGAGTGGAGGCGCTGATAGTTAATCATATATGTGTATGAAACAGATTTATTCTGATGTTTTCATGTCATTTCGGAAGAGAGGACAGGAGAGAAAAGAAGGTCCAGTCCCTGCTGGGACACAGGTGTCTTTGTATCTCCTGCTATGCTCACTCAGAAGATCGCACAGTGGGATTATCACGCCGAATTGCCTATTCCATAATTATGGCCCAGCTTCTCGTAAAAACACAGAGAATTAGAAACACCCTCATGCATAGCTTTCTCTGCAAATAACATATTATTCATTTGAGAAATTGCAAAGACCTGGTTAGGGTTTTGATGTGGTATGAAATTATTATGTTTTTTGACCAGCATAAATAGACTTCCAGTTTGGATACGGCAAAAATTACAGAGAGAAAATGGAGAGATAAAGATAGAATGTGTAACTCGAGGGGCTGAATGAACAATATCCACAGCTGCCGTCATGGCATTGACCTTTACTGTGGCCCACGGTGACCCGTGGTTCTCCATTTAAACTTTTAAATTGTAAACTTGAACCTTGGCATTTCCAAGCCTCTGTGCAGGGGTGTTATCTTATGGGAAAGTGACAGTTCGCAAAACGTAACCAGGAGCGGGCTTCTGTCAGCCTTCTTGAACAAAGCTGGAAAAGAGAGAGAGAGGACATCTACGACTGGATGTCTTTCATAATCACATTTTCCTGTAACTAGGCTCTGTCTTACATAGGAAAGCTGTGATGCTCTGTCAAAGCGGAGTTACTGTGGGTCAAGTGTTTGGCGGATGATAGAGGAGCTGGATGTTCTCTGCTCGTGACTGCTTAGCTTGACTTCTTCCTGTGCTCTGATCCAAACTCCACCAATCAGTGGATCTGTGTCGCCCTGCTCCGGAGAACCGTGCAAAGGACGGAAATAAAGAAATAAGAAAGAATCACCCTGAGGCTACATCCAACACCTCCACCACACTCCCCATCATTTACAGTTGAGGTTTGAAGTTGAACTCTATAATAGAAATACGCCTATGAAGGGAAACAGAAGTAACTGAGAAAGACAGAAAGATAGAAAAGCAGAACAGGGCCAGTCTTTCCTACAAGTGAAATATATACAGTAAGTATAAGTAATTTTTTTTTTTTAACAAACTGAAAATAATTATTTTATTTTCTGAAATGGGAAAAGGGAGAAGCGCGAGTTTGGCAAAAGGCGAACTCAAACTCTGCTCGATCACATCAAAAGCTACTTACACGCACCATACTCTTTACAGCTTACGCCACTGCAAACATTGAATGGAGTGTGTCTTTTTTAATCTTGTGTGGCCCAACCAGGCATTGGTGGGAGGAGTTATAGCCTTTGCCAACAAGACAGGATATATCAAGCATAGTGTTAGTTCTGGTAGTTCTGGCTCGTTAGTCAAGCTTGCATTGGCTGACTCTCAGCTGATCCACGTATACCTATAGGAATACGACGCCTATCACCGTATACATATATAAGCTCCTTCAGTATTATCAGCAGCTATCGCGTTTCTCAGGAGCTAATACCCTCCTCCATCCCCAGCTCCTCCTCTCGTTAGTCAGGATTTGACATTGTGATTCCCCTAGAATCAGAATAAATTCTCGAACTGTTGTACTTTAAAATCTTTAATAATGATATCTGCAACATTCATGTTGGTTCTGTTCTGTTTACCCTAAGGGGGGTTACAATATAGACAGACCGTTATATAAACAGAAATTCAATTAGGCCAATTGAAAAATTTAAATGTGCCCAGTATAAAATAGATAGGCCTGTTATTTATTAATTAGATGGCATATATATATATATATATATAAACTGTATATACAGGTATAAAGTAGCAACATTTCTCAATTTTTGTTTTTTTTCCCTGTATTTTTTACCACAACTATTTTTTCAGGGTCTAATAAGAGGATGTTATGGCCTTTTTTTCATTGGTCTGGCCTGATGTCCCACAAACAGGCCAGCCTTGAGTAAGAGAGAGGGAAGTAAATAATAAAAACGAGAAGGAAGAGAGTAACAGAGAGAGAAAGCAATAGTCTGTGAGCAATATGCTGACCCGTGAGACAGTGCTGGAGATGGTTGTCCCAGAGAGCGAGATAAAAGCTACATTACATGAAATTAATGGAGGCTGTGTGAGCTGTACATGAATCACTGTTTCAACACTATGAAACAAGTACAAAGCCATGAAGAAATCTAACCACAGCTTCAAAGGTCTGCCATTTAGTCAGTCAGAACAGGCCTGACAGAGGTAAGAGGGGTTTTAGATGAGCGGTTGAGCGAAAGAGTGTAAAACGAAGGTATAGACCTTATTCACAGCAGCGCCAACTTTGAAAGCGAGGTTGTGAAGGAAAGACATGCTTTTCTTCAGTGGGTTGTTTAATGTGTTTTTGGATTGTTCTGATGACGAAACACAGCAAAAATATCTTTCCAAGAAATGTCAGTAACCATAAAACTCCCGACAATATGAGCTGTGAAAAATTATAAGTGATCTAGGAGCTTTATGCAGCTTTTTACATTGGATGCCATTGAAACTCGACAAGTCTATCCCTCACATCCTCGCTTTCATACCTGTCATGGCGCTGCTCTGAATAAGGTCTATGAGAAGGATAATACAAGACAAGGACTGCGAGAAAGGCACCGTCTGGGAGAAAGAAAAAAAGGTATCGAATCGAATGAAGGGGAGCAGATGAGCATTTGTGCAGCTTGCGTCTCTTCTCTGAGGTGATATCAAACGCGGTTTAATGAAAGTTAAGTAGTTTCTGTGGAGTGCACAGGCCGGAACAGATGAGATCAGGGTGCGGAAACTGTCAGTGCCATTGTTGCGGGTGCACACCGTCCCCCTGTCTGAAAAAAAAAAGAAAAAAAAGAATTGTATGCAGTGTAGATACAAACCACCCACTGTATGCGCCCTGTTGCCTCATAAAAAATATTTTTTTCTTTCCCGCTCCTGCCTTTTTTCTACACTTGGCATGGTCGTTTTGCAAATACATCATTGTAATTTGAAAGTGGCAAGAGGAGATTTATGACAGAATAAGTGGCCTTTTCTGCTGGAATTTATAACGTAGTGGAAAGTGAGCATGTGCGGTTGGGAAGAAGGAGCTGAGAGGATGCTGCTAAGGGTGTTTGAATATGTGTGGAGTGTTAAAAACACTGAATTGTCTCTGCACCTCTTTGATATGAGAGGATTCTGCTTTCTTCAATCACTTCCTTTGCAGACAAAAACAGACAGATTTCTAAAATCTTTCCTCCCACCTTTTGTTCCTTATGCTGTCTCCCCTGTAATGCTTTAAAGAGATATCATTTCCTCTCTGTATACATCTCTCCCACCTCTAGCCAACACAATGTCCTAACCAGACCTGACACAAAGCAAAAAGCTCTAAATGAGAGTTTTGTCCAAGTGGCAGGACATTTTGGTGGTCATAGATGCCGTAACTGCTATAGGGTTCTAAAAAGAATATTTCTCAATTAACATCTTCTATATATTAATTATTCATTAATAATTTCTCTGACATAATATATTTTATAGCATACTGTACACTAAAAGTGTAGGGTTGGAAAGATTTTATAATATTTTTGAAAGTCTCTTATATTTACCATTACCACTAATGTGAAGAGAGTAAAAACAGAAATATTGTGAAATATTATTACGAATCATATACATTTTAAAATGTAATTTATTTGTGTGGTGGCAATTGCGAATCTGCTGATTTGGTGTTCAAGAAACATTTCTTATTATTATCAGTGCTATGTTGATTAATTTTTTTTGTAGAAACTGTGATTTCAGTTTTTTTAAAATTAATTACAAGTTAAAAAGAACAACATTTATTTGGATTAGAAAACTTTTCTAACATTATGAATGTCTTTAATGTCACTTTTGATCAATTGAATTGCTGAAAAAAAAAGTGTAGTTTCTTTAAAACAAAACAAAAGTTACTGGTCCCAGACTTTTAAATGGTAATGTATTGCTATTATTTTTTAGTAGATGTTTTACCAGTGCTGGCAAAATCGTCCAACAAAATGTGTCCTGACCAGCCATGTGACATTCTGTTGGAAGTTCAGTTGTGTTGGTGTCACCCTGGATAGCCCCGCCCACTGTGAAATCTCATTGGTCCAAAATCTTGTTCCATATAACTATCCACCTTTTTCCTGACACGAGAATAATGTAATGCTTGGTATTTTAATGTGACATGCAACAAGAATATCTATGGCAAGAGCTGTTTTCAGTCGCTGCATTCTTTTCCGCTTGTTTTTTCTTTTTCTTTTTTTTGTCTTTGTATTCTGCTGTAACAGCATGAAAAAAAAAAACATAGACAGACTACATTTGTGGTCTGTTCTCCCAATTCATTTTATTATATATCTCATGAATTATTCAAAGAAATACACTAAGAATCTCTAAGAATTCTCACTAAATCCTCACGTCTCTTCCCAGGTACTTTTTTTTCTCCACACAGATGCTTTGAAATCTAATTGTCTCCCCTTTTCACTTCTAATCCCCATTAGCAGTGTTTACTAGAATATTTCTAAAGCAGTTAATATGTATAGTCTGTCAAAATTATAGAAATCACTTTGAAACATTACCACTCAATGTTCCAGTTAATGACATTTTTTGATTAAGGCAACATATGTTACATGATACAAACATACGTATTTTATTACTACAGTGAAATTTCACACGTCTGTAATATTGCGGCGGAAATAATTGATCTTTTAGGGTTATTCATAGTCTGTTGTAGTACTTTGTTAATGCTTTTCCACTTTTAAATTTCCTTTTAATGTTCATCTCAACTTTATGTCGAGATTTCAAATCACAAACTTCCACCCAGTCAACCAACTGCCAGTGAGATGAATGGTAATAATAGCTTTCTCCAGGTAAAATAAACCTCCTTGGTGTGAACTCACAAAACATCTGGGGGAAGAAAAAGGCAAACAGCTTACAAATTAGTAAGTGAACTTTGGTGAATAAGAGTAGGATAGAGAAGAAGCAATGAGAGGGACAGTAAGGTGAGATGATACAGTCTCTGGTCAGTCACGTGTTGGTGCGGGACAGGAAGAGTGAGTCACAGTGTGATCATGTGGCACCTGGGTGCACTAATTAATGCACAGTTCCAGTGGCTGAACATTTAACCTCCTTTTGCATGTATCACCCAGTGGCTCCTCTCACTTCCACAACAATAAACACAAACAAACCATTAGAGACGGTCAGTGGCTCAGGCATTCACCATACGCAGTTTCTTTACAACAAGGGACCTCAGCATGAAATGATCACAACACACATACCATAACTCCAGCAGGATTTTTTTTCACGGGAGGATTGCAGATGCTTAAAAAATCCACATAATATAGCAGGGTGATCTTATTAAGATCTGGCTTTAAATATACAATCGGGGAATAGTGAAAAACAGGAATATGACGTTTGAAGGCCGGTTACACAAGTGTTTCTCCTGTCACCCTAAAGCGGTCTATCAAGTAGGTCAAAGGTCAACTGAAAGGCATGACAGGAAAAGAGAAAATAGCACTGAGATGTTCTCATTTTGAAAAGAGGCTCAGAGATGCAGAGGTCGCCC
Organism: Semotilus atromaculatus; assembly: GCA_031834385.1. Lineage (NCBI taxonomy): Eukaryota > Metazoa > Chordata > Actinopteri > Cypriniformes > Leuciscidae > Semotilus > Semotilus atromaculatus. Next base: position 24,736,344 of record JAULUF010000025.1, on the reverse strand, counting down.
CGGGGCGAGGCTGTGGCTTTCTGATCTGCCTTGTGACTGGTGCTGAGGCCTTTCACATGATTCAACCCCAGCCTAACCTTGTCATCATTAAGGTCAGGGTTATTTATCTGTTCATTTCTCCAATACAGAAACAGCCGGGCATCACAGAGAGGTCATGTGTAGTCATAGGCCCTGTGAGGAAATTATGAAACATGGAGAGAATGCGAATCATTCTTTTTGAATGGCTACACAGAGTTAATGGACATCTAAATCACTTAGCGTTTAAACTGATTTTTTTATTTATCATTCTTTGAACATATCGTAAACATCAAATAATTTGAAATCAAATTCATAAATAATTGATGCCATCAGAACAGAAGAGGTTGTATATGAAGGAATTATCTTGGGTTAATCTGCTCAGAATGTTTATTAAATCTATGTTTGGATGCAGTCTGCCACCTTCCTTTTCTTAATTTTCTTGCCTATAATGTTGTTTCAACACCTTCAGATACAAAAACAATGTGCCATAAATACTGACAAATTTAGCATTCACTTGAATGAATCACAATCATCTTCTTCATCCTAGCGTATTTTCCGATCATGTGATTTCGCTTGGGTGTAATTTGGCGATCTTCATAATATCCGCTTCAATCTCATCATGTAATCTTTGCCTCGGTTGTCCGCATGGGTGTTTGCCATCCACCATAAAGTGGACGGTGCCTTGTGCCACTCATAGGACGTGCCCATACCACTAAAGACACCTTTGCCGCATTTTCTCCATAATTGGCGCAATGCCCTTTTGGCACTGAATTGTATCATTACAGCAGTGGTCAAAGAGTGACACACCAGCAATCCACCACAGCATGCCAGCATTCGACTCCATACAGCACAATCAACTTGAATCACAATGAGTGAATTAATTGAGATTGTCTAAATAGGCTATCCCAAATAAATTCTTTACAATTTGCATGAAAGAGTTTCATTGAAATTCAGAGTTTCAAGTCTCATTTCCAAAGGATCATGAGACACTGAAGACTGGAGTGATGGCTGCTGAAAATTCAGCTTTGCCATTACAGGAATAAATTACATTTTACAATATATTGAATGGAAAAGAGTTGTTTTAAATTAACAAGTAACTACATATCTTAATATGACCCATTTTACTGCATTTCTATCAAATAAATACTGCTTTTGTGAGCATAAGAGACAAAAACATGAGAAAAAAAATATTACAATTGATATAGGGCTAAAGAAACATCCATGTTGTAATATGGTATATCAATGTTATCCCCGATAATGATCTATTCTAATGAGAAGACACTCTTACTAATGTCATTGCTCTGAGTTCAGCTCCACTGCTTTACATTAGGCCTGATCCTCAAGCATAATAATCCTGTCTTGCTCTTAAAAATCTAAAACACACAAACTGCCAAAGTCATTTGAAAAAAAGAAAAAAAACCTTAATTAAGTTCATCTGTGCAAACATTAACCTGGTAAGAGGCTAAAGAGAAGGAAGAACGAAAGAAAGTGTATGTGTGAGAGAGAGAAATTCTATGGATGGAGAGAGATCGGGGGAAGGTTAATGAAGGAGGGCGAAGTTGTGTTTGCTTAGACCTTTGCGACAGAGACGGAGGAGGGGGGCAAAGGATATCTTTCACGGAGAACCGCACACACGTCCCTCGGTTTTACCCGAAGTACTGCACAAACAGGATCCAAATGACAAGGTGACACTGGGAATACACTACTACGTGACCGCCGCTGGAATTGCCTTCATCCGTTTAAGATGACTGCAGCCACTGTGGACACTGTCGCACCATTAGAGAGATCTGGAGAATAAGCCACGGAGATAGCAGAGATTATCACGGCCTGTGTGTTCAAAGACCTCCCAAGGGCACAATGACAAGCCACACCGCTGAGACTACAACAGGAAGAAATCTGATGATGCATTATTAAACTGCTCATCGTTATGTTACTGCTGTTCCTAAATTGTGCAACATTTAAAGGAGTAGTTCACACAAAAAGGAAAACCCTGTCATCATTTACTCACCCTGATGTTAGTGAAATGTTCCTGCTTCTTTTTTTACAAAGAAAGTAGATGAGGATCAAGGCCTGTCAAATTCAAACTCAAACTAAAAATAAAAGACAATAAAAGCACCTCTACACTCTATGAATGGTGAAATTACCTTTTAATTTAATTTTTATCTGGGAACTGTCCCTACTGCGGATGTAATATTTAAATTTTGAGTTCAACATCATTTTCATACTGCTTATTTGATTGTTTTACCTGTTCATGTGGTCTTTGGTCCACCTAAAGTAAAATGTATATATCTGCTCCCTCTCTCTCCTTGTTAAAGTAAAATGAATGAATGAATGAATGAATGAACAAACGAATGCTAGATTTATGTAAGAAAATTTGTATGTCTTTGGGTGGGTTCACACTTTAATTAGTCTCAACAGTAAAAGAAGGAGCAGAAGTCTTTTCAGTGTGTGATGTGCCAGGAAACTTTTGCAGTTTTTCTTCAAATTACATTAAATAGCATCTGTCAATGTGAGTGTCAGAAAGGTCAACAGCTACTAGGCATTGTACATGTGTTCAAATGTTTTACATTTGTATGCATGTGATTTTTTATTCAAAGCATCTTAAAGGCTTTTTGCAGCTAACTGCACCCGAGTCCACATGAAAAGGTGTTCTGGGGGTATGGTTCATCTCACCTTTCACTGTAAAACCTAACAGTAATATTTACTCAATTAAATTGAGTTCACTGCACTCAAATAATACCAAAACTTGAAGTGGCTTGAAAGACTGAAACAGAACTCCAACTGAATGAGATATTGAACATTTCTAGATCCCAGAATGATAATTTAATAATAATTGTATAGTGAAGTTAATTAATCATCAATTAAGTGATGATTTGATGATTGATCATTAGTAATGAACACCTGCTATTAATAAGCAGAATCACAGAAGGAAAGAGAAACACAAGAAATACAAGGTTTAAGGTCACCATGATGGAGATCAGCGTTTGCTTTAGTTGGGCCCTTGATGTTTGAGTGCAAGTTTTTCTTTGGCTGCTGTAATTGAGTGTTTATGAAACATTTGTTATGGCACAAAATTCAAGGAAATGTATGTTCGGGTGATGATGGTCAAGGTTTGATGATGACAATTATCACTTAATGACTTGATTCACTTATCACTTATCTCATGAGTCTATCCTTGATTATATTATTAGTTGTATTTGAAACTAAGATTCTACAACTTAAGAACTAGCAATGTTATGACAATCAGATAGTATGAAGGATTTTACAGAAAATGTTGACCATTAAACAATGGTGACCATTAAAAAACGATTCATACTGCAATGCACGCGTTTTTTAATGGTCGCCATTGTTGAGATTCATATGCTGATTCTTGATGTCTGTGTAAGTCAGCATGATATCATAGAGGTTTTTTAAATCTGATTGTAACAACAATTGACCTACAGCAGAATAACAGTTATTTTATCATGATTAATACAAGTTATATATCAACTGTTTAATCAGAGATTATTCTCTAGAAAGGTTCAGAGAATCAAGACACCAAATGATGATTCATCATTCCATAAATCATCATCAAAACACAACCACATGCTCATATTTTCTTTTGGCGTTTGTGCCATAACAAATATGTTTAATAAACACTCAGCAGCCAGAGGAAAAACTGGTGTTATAAAGTCAAGGGGCAAGAGCCCAACTAAAGCAAACACTGACCACTATCATGGTGTCTTTAAATGAAACTCAATAAATCATCTTCATCTAAACCTCTGTTCATTCACAATAACAACTTCTGTAGACACATGATAAAACTCAAACTGGTTAATAATAAGTGAAGCTGGTAATGCTGTTTGTGATTTGATTTCATCTACTGTTGTGGTTGGAAGTCAGTTGTAGTTCTTGTGTTTCTCTTTCCTTCAGTGATTCTGCATGTTAACAGCAGGTGTTCATCACTAATGCTCAACACTCACTTAATTAATCACTTAATTAATCACTTAATTTCTTGACTGCAATATCTACTTTTAGTGAACTCAACTGAAGTCATTTCAGAGTACTCATAACTATTGTTTTTTATAAACTTTAATGAATTGAGGCAATCGGTTTCCTCAAGTGAAATGAGTTAGCTTAACTCATTGGATTTGACTTTGTGTGTTATATTGTGAGCTAGCATTAACTGCAAGTGCTCTGAGTTCATTTAAAGTTTGCCATTTCACTGTTTTTACTCAATAAAGTGAAGTTTCAGGTATATACAGTATTAAATGCAGTGTAAAGTTTGATTGTGTATTAAGAAATATTATTGTTTTAGTGAACTTGATTAAAATAAGTTCAGAGTACTCATAACTATTATTTTTTATAAACTTAAATTAATTGAGGCAATGGGTTTCCTCAAATGAAATGAGTTAGCTTAACTTGTTGGGTTTTACAGTGTATACGGTTCACAATTGTAGAAAAAAAAGCCTTGCAGTGAATTTAAGGTAACCTATATGTTTTATCATTTCATGTGCTTCCTAGGAATCAAAACAATGACCTTTGCGTTGCCAGTTGAGCTACACTGTAGCAGCACATAACATATGTTGTAATATGCTAACAGGAAGAAAGCTTTGACTGGATGTTTTAAGGGCCCAGTAGAGCATGTGATGTACCCTGTTTGACAGCCCAAAGCTCCTTTTATGGGTTTTGGCCATTTTGGCTGTTGTGAGACAGTTAAGATGATATGTTATGTCTCCCGACAGAGACACCTTTGGCTGAGTGAGATCTGAGCTAGCCAGGACCACACGGGAGATGACATTTCCATGTCTGTTTAGATAGAGGTGTGGTAGACACATGTCTCTCTACCTGATCGAACTGATAGACTGAAATATATCCATGACTTTCTGCCCTGCTGTTTTCTGTAACAGAATTGGATTTTTACAGCCCTCCAATTAAGAAATGATTACATATTTATTTGAACCCCCCCCCCCCCCCCCCCCTTCTTAGAGAGCTTTTCAACTACCATGGCCTTCATACCAACACACAAACTCACACATGGACTGTCACTATAAGGCCAGCGGTGTAGGGGTTAATGCTGCTGAGAGCTTTTGCCCAGTGGATTGTTTATCGACTGAAAGAGAAGGTCTTCTTTCTCTGGGCCAGTTAAGTCAGCCTCCCTTTTGTTTGACGCTGCCCATTTGAGGAAAGCTTATCCCTGACCTTCTGCCGCCGAGACTGATGACAAGGACAACGCGCACTAACCTTGACATTCAGTGGGCTAAATGGCTTTTTCCACTAGCAGTCAGCAAACCAGAAGACAGGCAGCAAGAGGCCAAAAACTAATGAATCTATACCACAAAAAAACTTAGCAAAGCCACATTCTTTAGAGGAGCAGTTTTTACAAAAGAAGTGACACGTATACGGTACGTGTATATGTCTCTGTGCAGTTAAGTGAATCAGTACACACCAGTACTGGGAGAAAAGTCTATGGAAAAGGGGTTAACAACGCCAGTGACTGAATTAGAGACAGTGGAACATTTGCATAGAAATGTGACTGTATGGCACTTTTATACATTCAAAATTTGTGCTCCATTGCTTTTAAACAAATTGGGCCATACAGCATATTGAAACACATAACAGTTGTTAGATCATGATTACATAAAGAGGGATCAAAGCGGTACAAAAATTACACAGATTAAAACATAGCAGGATGGAGACAAACCAAATGCGAGCTTGATAAAACAATGACTAACAATGGTAAAACAAAGGTTAACAATATCCAACAACATAATCAACTGTTAAAACAGCATACATGCTTTAAGATACTACAGTACCATTCAAAACTTATGTTAAGAAGTCTCTCATACTCACCCAGGCTGCATTTATTTGATCATGAATACTGTAAAAACAGTATCATTGTGAAATATTATTACAATTTAAAATAACTGTTTTCTATTTTAATATATTTATAAAGTGTAATTTTTTTCCAGTGATTGAAAAATATAAATATTGAACATAAATATTGAAATCGTTAATATAAATGTTGAAAACAGTGTTAGTTGAACAATTTTTATTTTGGTTGAATTTTTTATGAATCCTTTGATGAATATAAAGTTAAAAAGAACAGCATTTATTTGAAATATAATACTTTTGTAACACGTTGCTTTTGGCTAATTTAAATGCATCCTTTTAATGCATCCTTGCTAAATAAAAGTATTAATAAAAAAATAAAAAAACTTACTAACCACAACCTTTTGCACAGTAGTGTAAATCGGAAAAATTAGCTTTTATGCTAAATGTAAGCAGGTATGATGTCAGTCAAAATAATGCATCATGGGACTGTATTGCATAAGGTAGTTAGCTAAACAAACTGTAACCAAATCAGTGTCCAGAGACACACACACACAAACAAACAAACAAACAAACAAGCAACAAACGCAGTAAACCCCCAAAGTCACAGAGAAATACTATCTCAGGGTGTTTCAGGAGAGCTCTGCTTTATGACTGCTGTTGTCAGAGCACTTAGCGCCATGTCCTTTGTTTCTAATGAGATAAGACAGTGTCAGATGGATACAGTACTAACCTTTCTGCTTGTTTACAGTGCAGAAGAACAGGATGGGGGGGTGACCTCTCTAAAGTTTATGGTCCAGCTTGCCAGACAGCTCTGTTTCTAATGAGAGGCCTTGTGGGAGCATGTCACAGCGCCTCTGCTTGGCACACTGAGAGTGTTCACAAACAGGAGAGAGAGAGAGAGAGAGAGAGAGAGAGAGAGAGAGAGAGAGAGAGAGAGAGAGAGAGAGAGGGGGTGGGTTGTAAGACAAACACTTAAGATTTAAATATTTAATGGGGTGGTGTGTCAATGTAATGCACTCATTTATTCTAATAATAATAATAAAATAAAAAAATAAACATAATCCTTAATAATTAATTTTACCAGCATTGAGGCAGTTTATCCAACTACTTTTTAACTGACACAACATCTAAAAACAAGTCAGTTATGTTGCAAGAAGCTGAAAAAGTGAGACACAACTTTTATACTTTCTATTCATCTGAGAACTCTGAGAAGAAGAAAAAAATATCACGGTGTCCACACACATAATAAGCAACACAAATGTTTTTAACATTGACAATTCTAGGAAATGTTTCTTAAGCAAATCATCACGTTACAATGATTTCTGAAGGATCATTTGACACTGAAGACTGGAGTAATGAAATCATTATATATCAAATATGTGTGTGTGTGTGTGTATTTTTTATTTGTATTCATATTTGTTATTAAATATTGTCTATCCAATGATTTACTCTTCATTTAAAACAAATATTCAATTTAAATTTATAAAGCACCTTTCCTAAGATCAAGGTCGCCACAGAGAAAATGTAATGTTATGAAAATAACGTAACGTGTTTAAATCGATTTGTGTGAGTATATGTCATTAATTTGATTAATGAATCATCATAACATTTGATTAATTAATCTTAGTATTTTAAGTAGATTTGCAACCCTAAATGTGGAAGGAAAAAGAAATAAACTTTATTTTTTACCTTCACCTTTGAAGAAAGACATTCATAAGAAAGATGTTAAAGAATATATTTTTTTAAATAAATCTGGAAATCATACCAGACAACATAATCTGGTTTTGATACAGTGAGGTTTACTGTCACTCCTCAGCCAGCCTGCCACCCATGAAGGTGTCTGACCTTTGACCTTGGCGTTGTAGAGGGCTGATAGATAGAACAGAGATCAGCTTGCGGTGAGGCAGAAGAAGACAGGGCTCTGGCAAGAGCAGAAGCAAGCTGAAGCAAAATAAACACTCTCTCATATCCCTCTTCTCCTCTACTGTAACTTAATCAAGTTGCAGACAGTATGTGTATCTTTTTTTGGCAGTGTGTCTCTGTTCTATATCCGAGAGAGGCTGGGATGTCAGGGGCCAGTCTCTTCTCTTTATGAGGCCACGCTGCTACAGCCCTTCTGCACTCCAGCCCAACAGGACAGCTGCTGCACTCTCCCAAATACATCATCCTGTCCGCCAGCCGCTCCCAGGACACCCCCCCACCCCCCTCCCCTCCCCTCCCCTCCCGCTCGCCTCGCTCTCTTTCTCCTAGCACAAGGTGGGGGAAAGAGGGGGGCCAGATGTGTAGACAGAGAGTCCTTGTCCAGCAGAGGTCAATGGATCTAACAGAGCTACATTCTGTAAGGAGCTGAAAGTCTTCTACTGCAGCTCTCCATCTCGCCACTGTCATGGGACGCCCGCGCGGAGCGCTGAGTCAACCTTTCTACAGGCTGCGAAACAGTTTAGAGCGGTGGATGAAATTAAGATCACAACCTGCATCCTCCCTCGCTTGTCTCAAGGTTTTAAGGGTGGTTAACGCCAGACCCCAGGTCCACCTCCCCTGCCAAGGAGTTCATCCACACTCCCCGATTCTGGATGGGAATGACACATGTACGCCATTCCGCGAGAATCTGGAGTGGTTTATGCTTTCAAACGCAGTTCATCTGGCTGTTTCAAAGCTGCCGCTTTCAGTAATTTGTGGACGTGTGACGAGTGAAAGGGTTAAACAATCACCTTAATGTAATCTTGTTTACTGCTCTGCCGCATGAGTAAATTATTTCACACGGGCTTCGGCCCACTCAACATATAAAAGCTGCCTTATCACTGACACGGCCATTTGCGGTGGCTTTACTGTGCAAAAATTATGAGTCATACTTTTACAGGGCTCTCCAGTTTTGACGGCCTTTTTAATCCCTGAACTCTGCCGAACTGTACATTTCCTTAATTGCGGCGCAGCTTGTAACCTCTGTAATTGGCCTCCCTCCTTTACCTCTGCTTTGAGATGTCTAGACAGAAAGGATATAAAAAAAAGTTGAGGTGAAATGCAAGAATAGAGATGGATGGAGCTAGGGAGGAAAAACAGAGAAGGATGGATTAAATTTAGAGAACACTTCTCTTGCCCAAACATAATGAGCTCTTTGTAGGGTAAAGGTATTATTTTAAGGGAAGAATAAAGGGAAAGGCTTAGTGCGATTAGGCTCCTCCTACTTTAATGTGATTTGGTTGTTGACACCTGGATTACTCCTTGATTGATTTATTGACCTGGATAGTGAGGTCCACACATTGAAATCACTGGTCAGTTTGTTGCCCTAAAATTTGGAAAAGAATTAGCATTTTAGCTATATGTTCTAATGCATGTTTAGAATAGTGGTTCTCGATATTTGAGAAAAACATTATGGGCACTATTTTAACGATCTGAAACGCAAGTGTCAAAGCGCAAAGCGCAAGTAACTTTGTGGGCGGATCTGGCGCTGTTGCTATTTTCCCGGCGGGATAAATGCCTCTTGCGCCTGGTGCAAATCTAAAAGGGGTTGGTCTGAAGTAGCTTCATTATTCATAGGTGTGGTTTGGGCGTAACGTGAAATAAACCAATCAGAGCGTCATATCACATCCCCTTTAAGAGCATGATGAACGAGATGCGCTTGTTCCATGGCGCAATACTATTATAACGGCGCATTTACCAGGCGCGCTTCAGAATCGGTTCACAGCCGAGGAGATCGATGTTCTCGTCAGGGCCGTAAAAGAAAGAGAAGTGACATTGGGGATGGGACAAACCCACCCAAATTAGCTTTGGTTATACATTCATACAATAATTTGGGTAAATATGTAAGCTTTATGCCTATTTTTCCCATCGTCATGGACACAACAATGATTTCCCTCGTGTTTTAATATTTTTACTTATAAAATGTATCATTTGCAAAAAGGAAAATGCATCTGTGTAGATGAGAGAATCATCTACAGTGTATGCACGTTGTTCACACTCTGTATTATGACCAAGCATGCGCGCTTAAAATAGCATCTGAATGTACGCGCAACGCGCCAGTGACTTTAGACTAGGTTTTTTCTGGTCAGTGGCACAAATGTTTTCTGGAACTGCAAAATAGCATGAGGGAAAGTTTGCGCCGGAACACGCCTCCTCTTTGCGCTGAACCGCCCCGGGGAGCGCAAGTGTATTTCTTAGTTAACCGACGTGTGTCTGTGGAGGGAAAAGTCCGCTTTACGCGGGTGCAAAATAGGAATGATACATGCGTCGGTGTACAAAGTCATTTGCGCCGGGTGCAAGATAGGGCCCTATGTGATTAATAAATTATAAACAGTCATTTCTCAATTCCATGGGCCATGATCATATAGGGGACCTGATCTGTATTTATTCTCATGTAACAACTTATGCTTTCAGAGCACAAAACATATACAAAACAGGAAAATCCATTATATAATATTCACCATAGACCTTATTTTACTCATACTCAAAATTTCAATTCTTAAATCCCATAAAAAAAAATCCAGAGGGAAACAGTGGTGGATTAGACCTCCAAGTTAGCCAACAAATTGACGTCATGACTGAACAGCTTTAAAAGCTTATATATTTATAAACAATGCTTTTAGAATGGAACATGTTACTTTTAACATCTAAGTCAGCCTTAATGTTGGCCCCGATTAGGCTGTACCATATGAAAACAAAAAAAGAAGACCAAAATCATATGCTCTCAATCAAATCCATTTGGTAAATCAGCACATACAAACCCAAATATCCTCAATTCCTTTAAATGTAATAATGCTCCCCATAGTCTCGTGATGTTTTTCTTTCTCTCTGTGCAATGGAGTTTCTGCTAAGAGTTAGATGTGTATATGATATAAACCAGTGGCTGGGCCTGCTCTTTGACAAGGCCAGCCAGCAGTGTGTTTACCTAGTCATATTGAATCCCCACACTGGCCAGAGGAGGGTCAGCAGGAGGCCAGCACATCCCACCCCACAGTCCTGCTATTCATCCCTGTCACTTACGGACAGGCCACACCCCTCACTCTGTCCTACCTCTCTCGTTCCCAACTCTTTTATATGGAGATGGTAAGTAGAGGTCTGTTTAATCTGAACACTCCCAATTTTAGACTAAATCAAACATATACCAGTGATGAATTAAAATTACTTGAGAAGAGCTTCATTAGTGTGTAATAAGTGAACAACCGAAATTTTTACAATGTCTTTTACAAATAAACACGCTGAGTTTATATCACCAGACTGTTTGTGGAAATGTTTACTTCATCTGTGTGCAAGTATGCAGTTTCAGTTGTGGCCGTCACGGTGGAACAGACTGACCTCTCAGTGTCAGGTGGGTGGAAATGGTGTTGACCATGACCTTATCTATCTATCTATCTATCTATCTATCTATCTATCTATCTATCTATCTATCTATCTATCTATCTATCTATCTTTGTCTGTCTAATCTCTAGTCTCAACATGTTGAGTGTTTAGAGGTAGAACTAGTCTCTAGAGAGACTAATGGACTGGAGATCATTCTTAAGTGCTTAATGAAGACATATATACTTCTGACATGAAATTCATTAGTGTTAATGTTTAAATTACAGAACAATTTTACTGTCACTTAGTGTGACACTTATTACTTCAATTACAACAATAATAATACTTACAATGACAATTACACACACACACACACACACACACACAAACAAACAAAATGTAATAATATTAATTATTATTATTATTTCCAACAATAATTATGGATATAATAATTATTATAAATTATTTATATCTGGTATTTTTGGTTTAGTTTAAAATTGTCACCATAAATCAGTATTCGCTCATAGTTTAGTGTAGTTTCATACTGACCGTTACTCTTATGACTAACTAAACAGTAATTACCCCTCTCTCTGCATGTTTAAATCAGAAGCCTGAACCTGGCAGCCCCCGGTGCACATTAATGGCCTTTCTTCAAGTCCTGTCTCTCTGACAATAGAGCATCACTGAAACGCCTGTCGTCCAAACAAAGAGCCTTCTCTCCCAGACACCGGGGTCATGCTCTGTAGTGATGAACCTCGCTGTCACGTGAATACAATGTGATTCCCCCATGTGAATAACAGAATACCAGAGAAAGACAAAGGGAAAGAAAGAGCTGGATGTGTGATGCTATTTATTGTTGCTGACATGACTATGGATCAAAAGAGCATATCTGCGGAATTATAACACTGCATGTACTAGAATGCTGTCATTATAATCAGCAAAGTTGTCTACACTGAAAGCGAGTGAACAGCCAGCATTGTTTATTATAATGGGAGCACTCTAGTTTGTCTCGCTTGCAGTGTAGCTGGGGTGTAAGCGGTGAGAACTCTGCATGTCCTTGGTCCTGTGCTGTCTCTGGCTGAGATTTATGATCGTCTGGTCTGCTGCTGCATGCACTTGGTTCTGATAATTAAAGGGGTCGTTATTAGTTAGCTGCGTATGCAGAGCAGGGCAGCGTGAAAGGTCAGGAGGAGGCACCGATAACCACAGCCATTCCTCACCTCTCCCAGTAGAAACGCGGTCACCTCACCCATTCAACATATACACTGTCACTCTCTCCTCTGCCAGCTGAAACTGCACACGTGTTTAAGGAAATCATTGTTTCAATACAATGGTTGTAAAAGTTAGTGGTGTGAAAAAAAAATAAAAACTAAATAATCAAACAAACAAACAAACAAACAAATCAATAAATGCAAATGTTGTCAAATTTGAAGTAATGTTATGATGTATGGTTATTTTATATATATATATATATATATATATATATATATATATATATATACTGTATATATCATGTACTGTATATTATATTTATATTTAAAGATTTTATATGCATGAAATTGTTTGACCAAACAATTATCATAGAAAGCCCTCTCTATTACATTATTTTAATACTTTATAATATACATTTATTTTCTTTTTTTCATGGGACACTTCTGCTCCCTTCAACACACATCTACCTACTACAAGAATGTGGGCCTTTTAATCTCCGTTAAACTTTCTCACAGACAGTAAAATATCAAATCACAATGACACAATTTGCCCATTGTCATTTGTTTTGCCAGTTGTCACTGGCAAGAAAAACAAAAGCATGTAATATTGGAAAAATCCATCAAGCCATGAATATAGCATGAAGAGCCAGCATATTTTCTATGTGCATTATATATGACACAAAGGCTGCAAGGAGATGCAACCCCAGGGCTCTGAGATCCCTCTCTCTCCATCCAGCCGGCAGCAGAACCCAACCCTCTGCCCGCCAGCCTGCACACAATCATAATCACCATAATAACAATAATAATAAAGTAAAGGCATACCGGGCTGGCAGCAGTCTTAGCACACCTCAATCAAATTACACGGATGCACGAGGAACATGTCACCCTTGGATTTTTCATTTGCATAAAACAATTACCCCACGGACAGTGGGTTCAATGTCGTCTAGACTACATGCTTCAGATGGTGTCATCAGCCCCAGACACAGTAGACTGCCTATAAATTAGCAATGAGCTGAGCATAGCCAAGATGCATTATAGCGCTTTTAAACCCTGAGAATTTATTTAAATAGATAACACGTATGCAAATCTCCCTGGCTGGCATGACAACGATCTTGATAGTGGGGTTCCATATGTGCGAAGAGGGCAGCTGGGAGCGGTGGGCTAAAATGAACCCTGACACCTTATTAGTGTATACACTGGACACTCATTAACTTCCACTGACCTGACCTGGCAAAGCTCTGCCTTCTTTTAAACCATAACATGCTGGTATGAAAGCAATACCAGTGTTTTGTTGAAAATGCTTCCCTTATAATGAATTTCTATGCTGAGTGATCGAGGCCTTGAAGCTGCGTTCTCACTGGGACAGCATTTAGTACTGACAGCGAAAGAGTGATAAAACATGGAAACAATTGACATAGCATAACAGGACAGGACTTGCTACTGCCAATACATACATGCCATGCTGCTGTGAGCAAGCAAGACATGCTGCTGCTGTATAAAATAGCGTTCATGAATTACCTGTAGCAGATCTATACAGGTGGAGCTGGGGAAGGGGGAGGGTTTCTGAAAGCGTGCTGTACTGTTAAGGCAAATGCTAACCAGTATTTGAAGGTTAAGCAGCAAGCTCATTGGCTACTGATACAGCAGGAACCAATCAGCTGTGCCCTAAAGAAAATGATATGGACCTATTAGCCTACACCATCTAGAGAACTGTGCCATTCATTACAGAACTTTGTATGTCTTTGAAATTGCATTTCACATTATATTTAGCTAAAAATATATTTTTCTTTATTCCTTGTGATCTCAAGCTAACAGCAACTCCTGCTAGCTTAGCATAACGTTAACTGGATAAAAGAAAGCTAAAACAAGACACCATGATAACATGTGACATTTTTAATTAGGTATTGAGGAAGGGAGATAGGCTCTTGTGTGACACAGATAACTGTTAATGACTCTGGTCCTGTAGGTATATGAATTATTGTGTCACGATTAAGCTGAAATGTACATTATTAAATATAACTACTAATACTGAAGAACTTCTCAACTGTTATAGATCTTCTCATTTCCTTCTCTCTCTTTCTGTCAGTGGAGTAGGAAGGGACTTTTTTTCTTAAAGGTTGTATCAGTGATTTCAGGCCCAATATGGCTCTGAAATATGCACACAAAAACAAATGGGTACAACCACCACTCAAAACCAAAATAAACAGTGTTCCAACCAATCACCGACAGGGGCGGGTGTTGCTCCGACTTCGCGTCCAGCCGTGCACAAGCTCAAAACCTCACAACACCCGCCCCTGTCAGTGATTGGTTGGAACACTGTTCATTTTGGTTTTGAGTGGTGGTTGTACCCATTTGTTTTTGTGTGCATATTTCAGAGCCTAGGCTGCCTACAGAGACGCGGTTTTTTGACGGCATGCTTATGGGGCGGGCAGCTAGCGGATCGTTAGGAAAGATTAGACATTTATTTTTGGGCCTGAAATCACTGATACAACCTTTAACATCTTCATGTACTGGACCTCCCCGTACAAACACTCACCACCAACACATTTCCCTTAATCAATACACAGAATGTAGAGGATGAAAAAGAGAGATTGGAGAAATCCCATGGGAGAAAAAGCTAGTAACAGATTTTTCCTTTCATTATTTATTTAATCAGTGGTTTATATTTATTTTTTATGTATGTGTAAGGGAATCAGCCGTAGTTGAGTAAGTAAAGTTTGCTAAACAATGTATTTGGTGTAATTGTTTATTAAGAGGTGCAGATCATTTCTAGAGCTGTGTGCCAAGATGTGTTTGTGTGTTTGTTTATTTGACCTCTTGGCCTCTTTATGTTGTTGCAAGAAAAACCGACATAGACATATTTGTCTGGCGGTCCACACAAAAGAGAATAGGCCCACTTACCCTTCCATTACTCCACTAAAAGGTGATGTACCAGTCCATTAAAACAACTCTGCGTCTTTGTTTTTCATTCTCTCTCGTCCCTTCATTTTAGCAAAGTGCACGTGAAGCATCTGTGAACAATGCTTTCTTGAGCTTGTAAATGTCATTAGCAACGATTTGTGTGGTTTTTTTTGTAGCATTTCTCAGAGCACCTCATAAACTACCCTCCACCTCCCCTCCGGCCCCCATCCCTGCCGGTTGTCCTCGAAGAAGTTGAGCGTTACATCCGCCATCCAGATATTTTACAGTGGATTCTTTATCTGTATCAATATAGCAGGTAATGGTGGCTGTTTATTGTATGACGTGCCCCCATGCTAACTTTTATGTCTTTATTGCTCGCATACCAGTTGCTTTGTTTATGTGTCCATGTTCCCAGCCACTGCCCTTGAACTTAACCCGCTGTCACCCTTGCCAGTTCCCCACCCCCCTCTGCGGGCTCCATCCGTGATCCCTCCTTCCCCAAATCTCTCAACCCCCTCTCTTTTAGGGATTGTGAATGACAGAGAGACCAAAAGAGAGAGAGAGAGATAAGTGGTGCACTGCAAATTTTGGGAGCCCCCTGTGATCCACAAGAGGAAGTCCAACTTATGTGGTGATGTAATGCATAGGCATTTGTATCAGGGTGAAATAGTATCACAGATGGAGTCAGAGAGTGATTTTATATGTGATACTCTACAGACATAAAATATTATAGTTATTATAGTGATATTATAGACATAAAAGCTATAGGGAAGCAATTCTATGATTCTATAATAAAATTCTTCTTAACAGTTTCCTCTGCATCACCAGGATACAGCCAATTGATTGGTTTTAAACGATTGATTTGTCTTAGCCTCTCTCTCACAAAGATTGTTGAAAAGTCTAATTTGGACTGTTTATTTAAATGGACAGATTCACAAATTATGGACAGATTATTTTAGAATCTGCTATGGAATTTACCTGTTCACCCTTCATTCATTCAAATATCCAGTAAAAATTTAACTCTGATTAACTCATACATTACACTATAGCTTGACAATAGTTGAACTACTTCCAATCATGATTAGCTTGAATCTTAGAAAGCCACAGTTTCAAATGATTGTCCTCAACACTACACCTTTCATTCAGCTTTTATGCCAAGTAAAATCTCTCTAGATAGGCAAATTTAACCATGACATAATGGGCTCAGAATACTGTGAAGAGGCCCCCACATACAGTAGGGTTGGGGACCGTGGGGGTGTCCCGTACATCAGTGAGAGAGATGAGCATCTGATGTCTAGGAGGTAGAAGGGTAATTCATACAAAGATGGTAGTTCTGTACTGAATATTCCAGTAGAGTGACAAGGCCTCCGTTGACAAGCTTTTGCTCACATGAAAAGAAAGCAACAAGCAGGGAAAAGGGGGAGCAAGAAAGAGAGAGAGAAAGAAACAGAACCATGTGACATCCCCCGGCCAGAGCTCGAGGATTAACGATGAAAAGAAACAAAAGGACAACAGTAAACAAAAGAGTAGAGGCTAAAGAGGGCTCCCCTGGTTTCTCTTCCCTCTCAAGGAGTGAGAGAGGAAGACAGACGGAGGGGAATGAGCAAGAGAGGAGCTCCTCTTTTGGGACGGACACGTATGGATCTATATGCATGCATACAGTGGCCTGGTATTGTGAATCAAGCAGAGCTAAATCAATGTCAGAGCTCAATCAATATTTAGTCCCATGTGTTCCTCATTGCTCCTGCACTTGGCCTCACCTTCCCCATGCTAACATCACCAGGACTTTCACATGTGGGTCAATACACACCAACGAGCTAAGGCCGAGCAGTAAATCCATTAACCTGCTGTGTTTTAGTTAGAAAGGGGAGAAAAAAACTTCCGAGAGGTATAAACAAGGACAAGAAGAATGAATCAAGTCCAAACAGAGTATGCAGGTGTTGAATTTCAGTAAAAACTGAGGTTATAGGGGAATCTTTCAGTTAGGGAGTCATATGTTGGCACCTAGCGCAGGAACTCTGGACAGTGTCTGTGTCTGCTGGTTTGATTTGGTTTGGTCTGGGGGTTGTGCGAATTTAGACGTGCTGTATTAGGGAGTTGTTACCGCTACCCTTTAAAGTTATCTATGTTTACCAGCAGCATATGGGTTGGCCTGTCTCTCTTGCCTTGGGCTGTAGACACAACAACACTGCTTGTTAGTGACATCTGCTGGGAAGAGCTTGCTCTCTTGTCTTTCAACCCTTACTGAAGTGAGTCCAGCCCCCGTCAACGTACCCTCAACTCCCCCCAACTTCCCACCCCTATATGTCCCTTACCTGGGCGATGTGAAGACGCTCCTTCCTGCATGCACACATTGTCCTCTTTGCCTTGTTCTGTAACCTGTCCCCCTGTCCTGACTCCAAATCTCATACCAGTGTAAGGTAGATGTGTCTGCATTCCTGGGACTCTCCCTTCTGTCCTGTCCAGACCTGTCCGATTCAGAAACAGTGCTAATGCACATAAGTATGCAAGAAAGCTAAGTATGCAAGAGAGCATATGTGAGGGTGTTCTGTCGTAATTAGTGGACCACTTTGTTTTTTTGTTTTTAAACATTCACCTCATCTTGATTAATCTTGATCTTAAGAAGCACCAAAATATTGTGTCATTTTTGAAGAACTATTTGTCTATGAAACAAACCCACTCACATACATTTACAAACAATTTCTACAAGTGCCAAGGTGCATTCAGCCATCTAATTTTTCACTTCCTATTTCCTGAACCTTGTTGTTGACATGTTAGCTTCTTTCTCTATACAGCTCCCACTGGATGCTAAATAAATTGTCATTATTTGATAGCACCCTGTCCTCTGCAGTCATCTGAAAGGCAGCAGTCATGTCACTCAAACTGTCACTGTTTCAGGTCATAAAAAAACATGAATCAAACTCATCATTCACCAGGACACAGTTAAACCTCAGCTCTAACAGTCACACAAGTGTAGCCATAATAGAGTAAAGACTATATAGAAGAGTAAAACATATTTAGTAATTGTTGTCTGTAAGTAGTCTCACATGTAAGGTCAAATCCATTGTAGCTTATCCGGGCCAATAAGCTCCCACTTAGACAGATATAGGCCATCTGAATGACATGAACGATTGCCAACCATGGTTTTGTTTTTATATGCTGTTTTGGATAAATCTGAAACAGATGGAAGCATGGTAACAAATGTATTGTACAAAAAGTTCTCGCACAGAGGAAATGTATGTAAACTGTGATCTGAGTCCCTCCATCCAGAAGTATTAAGTACTGATTATTTCACAGATGTAATACAAAAGACCACACATATTATACATATTTTCATTAAGACATTATTTAGTATGTTTTGAAAATTTGGTCTCCACAATGTCTGCATAACCCCCACACACACATTCACAGATGAGGTTGTTGATGCAGACTGAGCTGAAGGCTAGTGGCCGGAAGGAGACGTGGTCATCATTGGACTTCTCTCTGACCCATCTGAGTCATTAAAGCTCAAATGAGATACATGACAAAGACCTGCCATTTTATAAAGTCATGCTAGCCTTCAGCTAACTGCACCAAGACAGATACCTGCCTAATGTCTGCAACACGAGACAATAGTAAACAGGCACACACATTTACTGACTTAAATGCACATACAAAATCTCACAGAGCTATGAGCTGGAATATATGAGGAGGTCAGTGGATGGAACAGTGTAATAAAGGTCATAAAGTCAATATTGTTTCTTTCCTGAAGTTCAGCACAGCTTAGTTAGGCAGACTGTCCCCTCCAGCGTCCATCTTGACAGTCCTGTCTCTATGCCACCCTGCCCTCATGTCACAACACATTTAGGCATCAGTTCTGTGTGAGGTGGGGGTGAGTATGTATGTGTGTGTGAGGGCAATCAAGACAGACGGATGCAGCGGCCGGGTGGCAATGGGCGTGTGTGTGTTGGTGCCACCGCCGTGGCCCTGCCTCTCTGTGGCTACCCTTCTCCACAGCGAGGAGCCCTCCAGCCATGGATTTGATCTTTGCAAAGGCTAACATCTGTCGGCTGTCATTTTAGAGAGATTGATGACAGGCCGGGGAATGGAATGGAGGGAGGGAAGGATGGATGGGGAAGGAGGAGGAGAGAGGGGTGAAGGGGGTGAGAGAGAAGGGCTAGAAGGATAAATGGCGACTGTGCCAGTTTAGGGGTGACGGTGGGAGGATGGTCTCATTTTCAAAAGAGAGATAGAAAGAGTGCAACAGTCTTAAATGACTGCTGAGGGTCAAGAGTGTGATGTTATCAAGAACGAAATATAATATACGTTCCTGTAACAATGTCCATTGTACCAACTACAGTAGGCTTAAATGGGTTAAGCTTTACAGTGTGATATTGAGTCGCAACTATTTCAAAGCAGCGAGATAGCATTGACAATCTCTACATTTGCTAACATTACATATTACAAATCGTATTCTGTCAGCTGTTCAGAGTTACCACGATAAGACTAGTGATGTCTGATTCATGAATGATTCATTTTTTAAGATGGTTATTTTCAGTGAATTGTTTAGCAACAACTGTTTACAATTCTGAAACGGTTCACAATTTAGTCTAAATCATTTTGGGCAGCTCACTCACACACTGAATTTGTCGTCACTTTTTTCTCACTTAGTAAAACAGTAACGGAATAATTTACAACAAGCTCATTCGAGTCAGACTCTGGAGCATGTCTTGACTCAAACTCGACTCTCTTCTGCTCTCTGTCTTGACTTGAACTCGAATAAACTGGTCTCGAATACAACACTGCTTCAGAACAAAGCCGATGTGGATGTGAAATGGAATATATGGATGTCTGTACATTAATTTCATAAATAATCCACTATAGTGTGTTTGTGTGTGTGTGTGTGTGTGTGTGAGTGTGTGTGTGTGTGTGTGTGTGTGTGTGTACCTGCAGAGAGAGATGAAGTGAACTCTGACCCTTTGCACATGTTAATTCACCATCAGGCAGATCCCTCACTACTTTCTGTCTTTTGTTTACGAGTTAATGGAATTGGGGTCAAGAGGATATGTGTAAAATTCAGTATAACTGTGCTCTTCATATTTATAAAGCAGGTAATTGTTTAAAACACCCTGGCTTTCTGTCTACAGTTCACTAATGGAAAGCTGATATGTTTTTATGTATGATATAATGAAAGCATTTTAATCATGTTTGTTAGAAATAGGAACACAAAAACTGTGGAGAAATATTTGAATATGTTTTACAATTTACTTAGCTCATCCTTAGTACTATTCATGTTCATGGCAAAAATGTAGCTAAAAGAAAATGGAGAAGAACAAGTCATTTCAATAGCCCCAAACATAAAGCATCTACCGCATACGTTCCTCTTGACTTGTTGTTACACAATACATGCTGTACAACTTTGAAAGCTCATTAAACATGCAATTGAAGTCCCTTATACTCCTCTAAAAAGCATGAAGACCAAGGCCATGCACAGAAAGGGGGGGGGGGGGGGGGGGGTTATAACACTTAAAAAACAATAAATAATATACATGTTTTTAACAATGACACAGTTACTCAGGCTTTATCAAAGATCCAACATTTCTTTAGGACAGCTGCATAAATGTCTTTATAACTATCATTAAAAGCTACTGTAAGCTTTGCAACCTGTGCAGTAGCGTGGATTAAATGAGTGCATTTATCCAAAAAAAAAAAAAACCTACTGATCTGAATGTCATAAAAAAATCCTCCTTCTAATAAATCAATCAATAATGTATGCATTTGTCAAAGAGCACACCACAATTTAATGTCTACTGATAACATTTGCACCATTCGTTGTCCTGCATCTCGCTCTTGACATAAAGCTGGATTCTCAGAATCAATATTAAAGGTGCTCTTTTCTTTCATCATGGGAATAATGGAGTAGAAGAGAATGCATCTTTGTCCTCCTTGTATATAATAGGAGACAGTCAGAAAAAAATGCAAACGGATGTTATGCAAATGCGCTTTTTAAGTCGAGCGTAGCATCTTGTCATGACACTGTCTATATTTAAAGCAGGTCACCTTAAACCCACCCCTGCTGCCTCATGACAGTGACATCTGGATGCAGCGCGCACACACACACACACACACACAAAGCCACCTCTGCTGTCGCCGGCTGAATCTGAGAGAGAGTGTTTATGCAGATGATAATGCACACCGCAGCTAATACGCCATCATTCCAATGCAGAAAACAGAGATTCAGTCACCCAACAGGCCACTACAGAGGCTCTCCATCCTGCAGAACACACACCCTACTAGATTTCAGCATGTTTAACATTTTACATGGTAAAGATTCTGATTATGCATGCATATCAGTATCTGTTCAGGGCTGCGTGTGTATGAGAGCAGAAGCGGTGAGAAAGAGAGGGAGGAAAATAAAGGAGGACAGGATGTGTGTGAGGGATAAGACGACTGACCACAGCTTGCTCCCTCCCCCTCCACTAGCAAGGCCGAATTTCAATAATTTCATCAGTTCATTTGCCTCTTAGAAATGCTGGGAGCCTTTTTCCATCTCCTTTCTGCGTTCTCACTCTCGCCTTGACCTAGATTCGTGCGGGGAAAGTGACATGTCTGCCTGGCCAGAGAGCGGCCGGCCGCGCTCCGCAGCTCAAGTGCCTATAAAAAATGACTCCCTATCTCCAAATAAGAATAATGAAAAGCAGTGCCATGACAGATTGGACATAGATGAGATTGCTGCTGTGACTATGCATGCGTCGCTTGCCGGCTTTGCATCTGAAATGGAAAAAGGGTGGGTGGTGGGTGTCAGGCTGTCGCTTCTGACGTTAAAGGGACATGGTCCCTCAACCTTTCACTCAGAGAGCGTGCAAACACACACACACGGCACACAAGATTGCTTGGCCTCTGACCATATCTTCTTTTCACACATGGCAAGACCAGAGCTCTTCATGCAAGCTACCTCTGTCAAATAAAACACATTCTCACACAACATTACAGGAGCAGAGAGGACGTCAGAGTGATGTACATAGGAAGCGTACTAAAATCAAACTTGTTAAATAAATCTGCAAAGCGGACGGAATTCTTGTCAGGGCACTTTGTAGAGATTAGTAAATCAATTAGAAAGCTGAGAGCCAGCCATTATAGACAGGAGGTTCAGCAGCAGCAGCAGCCAAGATGGCGGGTGGTGTGGCATGATGCCAATGGGCACACGCAGACACCTGTTACTGCCTGTGCGCGCGTAGAGGAAAAGATACTTCAACACTTACAATGTGTCTCATGTATGTCGCTACCCCTTGCTCCAATTATGGAAATTGATCCAATTAATATCAATTTATGGTCAAGTGCCATTTCTTACAAGTGCAACTTCATATCTCACAATATAACTATTTATTGTTGAAAAATGTGTCTGCGCAAGCATAAAAAAGCTTCCACAAACGACACAGAAATGTTCTAACTACTCATTTTTAAAAGTAATGTCTCCTAAAAAAAAAAAAAAAAGTATCACAGTCGCCACAAAAATAGTAAGCAGCACAAGTGTAAAAACTTGTTTCTTAAGCACTAAATCAGCATTAGATTGATTTCTGAAGGATCATGTGGCGGACTGGACTAATGACTGCTAGATTTCAGCTTTGCCATCACTGGAATTAATTATATTTTTTAAGTATATGAAAATAGGAAACATTTGTTAATTGTAAAGTAAACTTTTACTGTTTATTTGATAAAATAAATGCAGAATTGGCAAGCTTTAAAAGACTTAAAAAAAAAAAAAAAAAACATCTTACCAACCTCAAGCTTTTGAATGGTAGTGTGTGTGTGTGTGTGTGTGTGTGTTACTATACAAAACTAATGTTAAATTTACTCCTGCTGTCAACATATAGGCCTATAGAAGCATAACTGAAATCACATGATTTACAACTACTTGACACAGACCCAAAATGTCAACTAGTGGCAGAACAAATGAACTAATGCAAACTTTACACCATTCATGCAGTTCAACATCTCAGTACAAAATGTGCACAGTGGCATCGTGAGGGTATCTAACTGCAGCCTTAACAAGTCTAATGATGAGACGATGCCATGTCAGATGCCATTGAATTTTTCACACCATAGGACTGTTGACTGATGGGAGCTGATGTTGTTATGTTGAGCCATGGGCATCAGAGTGGGAAGAAAGGTCACTTGTGATTGTCTGTGACCCAATAAGGAGGCTTTTCACCCTCCAAAGGCTTCACTGATGTGACATTTGGCAGATATGTCCAAACAGGCATATGCACAGACACAAACACTTTGACAGCATTCACAGTGACCCTTTAAGCTAGACTGGACATAATTAAGATCAGGCCTTGCCCACGTACATAAAAATAGCACATGGGACACAGTTCAATACTGTCATACTGGAAGCACACTTCAGCTAAAAATGAAAACTCTTACTCACCTTCATGTCATCTGATTTTCTTTCTTCTGTGGACCTCAAAAGATATTTTGAAAACAAAATCAGACCCCACTGACTTTTCAAACAAAACAAAACAAAACAAAACAAAACAAAACAGCTTTCAAGAGAGTTGTTTTTCTTCAAAATATCTTCTATGATGTTCCACAGATGAAATAAAATCACACAGGTTTTGACCAACATGTAGGAAAATAAATGATTTTAATTCTTGAGCGAACTATCCCTTTAAGCTCAAATTCTGGGCAAAAGAGAGAATGTAGATTAGGTACACCATCTCAACCACATTATTTTACCATATTTAACAGTATAGTTACTGCTTTGTAGGCTTATCAGCTAATAAAAAAGGGAAAAAAGAAAACCTGTTAGAAACGATTCCATGCATGTACCCTGATTCATCCACAATTCTTTGCTCGGGAGGGGGTGAGAGACTGTTGCGGGGGGATGATGTGGACAGGTTGGCACCAGAAGCATGTCGCGGTTAAGCAGAAATTAAGCTGACATGACCCTGCATAGAGCAGGTAAACAGAAAGCCTGCTTTGCCTGAGGTTACCATATGGCAGCAACACCAGCAAAGCGACCTGGTGGCTTCAGCTTTGCTTGCAGGGGATGTTTTGCTACCTGCTGTCCTTTTTGTTCGGTTTTGCTTTCGTTGCCGTCTCTCAAACTGTGACAGGCCCTGGCTGAGAGCAATGGGATGTCAGGTTTGGGAAAGAAAAAAAAAAAAAACCTGGAAAAAACAGCTACACACTTTACACACATACTAGAGCAAGTGAAAAGAAGAAAAGAGAAATAGAGGTGGGAAGAGAGCGAGGGAGAGGGAGCTTTCACTGTGGGTTGCCAGCCATATGGTGTTGGGTCTGAATGCAGGGCTCCTTAAGTGAAATTTCTGGAATGACCCGAGGCGATGAGCAGAGCAGTCTCCGCACGGGGAGACCGGCCTCACTCTAAAACAGTTTCTGCAAATTATTGATGAATTGATGCTTAAACGCTATGGCAGTGATACCTGCACTCACTCCTGACGGTGACTCAGCCTGAAAAGCTTGTAGTCTCTTTAAAACAAACGTGTTGCATATGCTTGACTGGTACATTATTTTGTGACATGGTGATGTACAAAAATGGAAACCTAAAGCAGTTCAGTGTGCATTGATTTTTAAGAAATTAACATAGATATTCAGAAAGAAAAAAGAAGAATAATCTGCCCCCAGCTTCCATGAGTTCTGAAGGGGGGCGTTGTTGAGGAGACATGTGTTGTGATGCCTCAAAGACATGCATAAATTATGAGATGGCGAGGGCCTCTGAATAAGAGAAAATGTTAATTATCAAGATTGTCATTGCCCCCCTTTTCTTGAACCCCCCTACCCCTTTCTTTTCATTTCTCTCCAATTTTTTTTTTTCTCTTTTTTGGGGGGTATTGTTAATTAGCCTTATTACAATTCTAATTGGTTGAGTTTTACCCATCTTAGTCGATGACAGCATTATGAAGCTATTAAAACAGATTCTCAGTGGGGTGAAAAGTCTAATCAACCAATCACCTCTGATATCCCAGAAATGAGCCTTGGAATATTATCATTTTGATCCTTTGTCCTTGTAAAGTGTGCTTACTTCTTTTGTGTTAATTTGAGTGCCGCGTGTTTGTTTGGTTTAGTTTAAATACATCTGTTTAAACACTTGGTTGTCTGAATATAGTTTTACTATAAAATTATCCAAAACATTTTTAAATGATCATTAACTGAAGAGCATGTTTTTTGATGCTATACTCATATGTAAACAAATGTGAAGAGAGAGAGAGAGAGAGAGAGAGAGAGAGAGAGAGAGAGAGAGAGAGAGAGATGTTCAAATAATTCTCTAACGGTGGAAAGTCAGTGGTGCCTATTGGCAGTTCATGGTAAATTGGTACCGCTGTCTTCCTGCCAGGATCCAAACCCTGAACAGAATAAACACCCTCGTTAAACACTGTCAGAAATGCTGACTATTAAGTCAAACCAGACAATGTGCTAATTAGTACATTTGCATATGATCATGCAAATAAAAAAGCTGAACCCAAACCTGTATTTGCATGTAGCACAGTTGGGCTCTGTGCTGGAGGCTTGTTGCGGAGCAGAGGAGGTTACCACCACCATCAGCTCACTGACCAGTTTATACTCACAAAGCATGCATATTTCTTCACAAACTGCGTTATTATAAACAAAAATACTTAAAAAAGTAAAGTAAACCTAGACTAACCAGAAATGTTTACCTAATATCTGATTAAGAGACGGATGGATGGATGGATGGATCAAATAAAAAAACAACAGTAGTTGACCACTGTGTTGTACAATACCACACTTAAAATAAAAATGAAAAGTAAAAATAAAGACCGCAATGCAATAAGAAAAAAAAAGGAGTACATCAGAATACAGATAAATGATGAGGCCTCAAAAACTCTAGAAACAGTTAGTATATTCCTTGGAGGAGGAGGAGATGGATGGGTGGATGGATGGATGGATGGATTGATAGTCCTCACTTAAAACATTCCACAACAAACCACTAAACAGCAGAATCAGATTGAAGTGCAGAGGAAATTATCATTTCTATATTAAAAAGTAATGCAGCAGAGTTAACTTTGAATTAAATTTTATTTGCAAGGCATTACTGAACTCATCTAAGTAAATGGTTCGAAATCCCAGAGGAGACGTGTCTCATGCCGAATAAAAGCACTTTCTTCATTTGAGCATCTCTAAAGGTTAACTCCTCCTGGACAAGATGCCTGAGGAAAGACCAATCTACAGTCTACCAAAGTGTTTCCATGCTACATCACATAGAATCAGGGCTGAACTCAAAGGTGCTGGAAACAGTCAGGCATTTTTAACTCCTTATTTTCATTTACTGTACACTTGTAAAGGACAAGAGGTAGGCGATCAGTTCAGCCCACTAACAGATATGTGACACTTAGCAGTGCTAAGTGACGTAACCTACTGATAATTCAGGACTGTACCATATAGTTAAAGTCAGGCTTAAAAGCCAGGCATTATTCTTTAAAAGTCCAGCATCTGGCATTTTTACTGTCTAAAAAAAAAAAGCTGAAGAAAATACGTTTCCCCCCCGTACAAATAATTGCATTTGTTCTTGCAAAAAAACATTAAATAAAAATAAATAAATAAAAAATATAGTGTTAAATGTATTGTTAATTGTACAAGCTGAATGTACAATTCATTTTTATTTAAACTTTAAACGTTACACACATTAAAATTCGTCTGATAGCCCTGTAAATAAAGTTATACCCAACATATGGCTATGAAGATAAAACAATAGGCCTAAACGAGCACCTCTCATTTACACTACACACGCATACACATGCTCAGACACAAAGCATGATTAGTACACTATACCATATGTTTCTGTTTTAATTGCTAGCATTTGATCCAGCTCTCGCACACTCAGGCTGTGGGACTTCATATCATAAAAAGAAAAAACTGTGACAACGATTGGGTGAGATAGCTGAAGTCTCACTGTAGCGCTCTCAGGTCCGGGCACTCCGTCAGCTCAGGGCGCAGAAGTGCTCCGGACTGACACAGAGGACACAGACAGGGCATCGTTGTGATATCAATTTTACTCTAGATTTTCTCCACACTCACAGAGAGGCGAAAGGCAGCTCGTGTGACCCAGGGGAGGGGTGTTCAATGTCGTCTGCCTGCTCACTGAGAGCTGATGGCCTCCAATTGAGTGCAGACGCAGGCATATCATTTGAATAAAGAAATACCTCTGATCTATGGTATTATCTTGACAAGACAGCGGATAATCAGCTGCTCTGAGCTCGGCCATTACTGAACTCTTTTGTTTTACTTTTCAGCACAAATCAATCCCTGCCTTTCCCCTGACAGCTCCTATTTTACTTTGCCTCTTATTGCTTCCTGTCTTCCTTAAGGACAGAAACACAACGTGAGCTTCGCCATTCTCATTGCCACCTTCCATGTGCAATGAAAGTTAAAATAAATAAATATAAAAATATAATTGAAGACAATCAGAAACAAATACATTTTACACACTAACGTTGCGAACTTTTAATATGACAGATTAATTAGACAACAGTGAACTCACTTATTTTGTGTATATAAGACATTACAGTTGTTTTAGCAACTGATTCAGTGAAATAATTTTGCAAACCAGATAACAGCACAAAACAAACTACAGCAGAGTACTGGGATTTGGTGTTCACTAGAACTGTGAGATGCATAATATATATATATATACATTTCAGAGTCATTGTGTCAATGTTTCTTATTATCAATGTTGAAAACAGTTGTGCTCCTTAAAATCGGCATGAAATCATGATCAACAGTTCTTCTTATTTATTTATTTTTTACAGAATGTTACAGTGGTT
Organism: Semotilus atromaculatus; assembly: GCA_031834385.1. Lineage (NCBI taxonomy): Eukaryota > Metazoa > Chordata > Actinopteri > Cypriniformes > Leuciscidae > Semotilus > Semotilus atromaculatus. Next base: position 24,708,341 of record JAULUF010000025.1, on the reverse strand, counting down.
ATTATACATGATTTATCCGTGCACATCATTATTATTTTTTGTAATTCATGAAATTCATATTTAATCAAAAACGCTAAGCTCCCCTCCCCCTTGAAATGGTGTCTGTTCTCTTGGCAAAGGGTGGGACATCCTCCAAACCTGACTGCAAACTGACATTCAGATCTGCTTCCTACGATCCAATCAATTCCAGACAAAATCAAATCCCGCCCTACATTTTTCTCATTCCAGAAACCGTTTCACTCAGATATACGTCACACACAATAGGGAAGAAAAGACTATGGCAACCTCTGATTCATGTAGACTTTAACATTCTGCTTTTTTAGTAGAAAGTAAGAAAAAAAAAACTAAAATTATGTGAAATATAATTGTTTTGTAACAAATGTAATACAAGGTTTTAACACTCTTCTCCATCATTTGAGGAATTACTGCTGCTATAATCACTAGAAATTTTACACAACTGTCTCTTTTAAATATTGTATTTTTCATATCATCAGCCTTAAACATGAGCATAATTTACTCTTTAAAATTTTAAATAGTCATGACACAGCACTATTATAGTGTCTGGTTACAGTGGATTGTGGGTAATTAGTGAATAAGATGCAGTTTTGTGCACTAAAATGAAAACGTTGTGTGAATTTATCCTTCCCTGTTTACAAAAAGAGCTCTAAAAAAATAAATAAAAAAAAAACTCTTTTGAGCTAAGACCATCTACCATTCTCTCCAACTCCATATAAGACAGTAATATTCACGAGTGCACCTGCTATGGTTACAATACGCTGATTGTGCTTTGTTGTGCAGAAATATACTGAGCTGCAGTCTCAAGTGACATGTATAAGCATAGGTATCCAGAACAACATAAAAGAGAGACAAAAATAGACACTCCTCGACTCTAAGTGTTTGAACATGAGCAGAACAGGGAGGAAATCCACACGTCATGGCTGTTTTACACACACACGCACGCACGCACGCATGCACGCACACACACACACACACACACACACACACACCTCATCATCTGCAAGAATTCTCCAGATCCCTCCAGTTTTAGACACCAAAAGTTAAATATATATTTAATAGGCTTAGAGATTCAGAAATCTAAAGATTGTTTCCATTGGCTCAACTGTGGATTGTTTTTTCTCTCTTTGCATTTCTTCCATTTGTTTCTCCAGTTCAGGATGCACATATTCCGCATCACGTTCTTTTCTTCCTTTCTTTAGTGGTGTTTTTTTTTTTTCTGTGTTGAAAAATGTTTGAACTGAACAGCTGCTTAAGATGTGGCAGAGATTGAATACGAATCATCCCCCAATCTTAAAGCAGTGGCCCCATGCATAAATAATAAAACAATACAAAAGTAGATATGTATGGAGGAAGTCGATGGTGCCACATGAAAGACGCATGTAGACTCACACAGGGGACTCATGCGTGCTTTACAGAAAAAAAGGTTTGCCCGAATAACGCACGGGATTACAACAATAAAACACTGTGGCTTCCCGCCTCTGATGAAGAGCATGCAGAAGTTGTTGGTGATGGAAGCTTCCACTCTGACACATTTAGATTCAGAATTTATGAATCAGCTTTCTATACTAAATTAATAAATTGGAATAAAATTTTTCGAATAGGCCATGGTGATAGGATGCTGAGTTGGAATGACGGGATGAAGAATTAACTGAATTACAGTAAAAAATATATAATAAGTAAATATTAATGTTCATATTAAATAATTAAAAATCAAACATTTATAAATGAAATAAAATTAAATATATACCGTAAAACTTCAAATAATAGCCTGGGCTTTTATTTTCCCAAATCGTCGAACTGCACCGGCTTGTATTTGAGACAGGCGTCTATATGAGACAGGTCTTTATAATTTAGTGTTGAGATGTTGTTCATTGAGATGTTGTTCCTAGAGTCTCTAATCTCTAAAAATCTCCAAATGCTCCACGTGAAACTGCGGTCTTCCGAGCTTTTACTATAGTGTCAATAGATTTTGATTAATATGCGCGAGGGAGAGAGAGCAAGACAGCTCTCGTGTTGTTTAAAGACGTGAGAGTGCGCGCGCGCGGCCGGGGCGCGCTCTCTCTCTGCTCGTTTGCGCCGGGTCAAGCGCAGCAGTCATTCTGTTCTACATCACTCAAGGTTCAAAAATTGATTTTGGCAACCGCCAAAAAGCGGACATTCCGACAGGTTTTAGAAGATTAAATACAACCCAAAACTAAAAAACAGACCCGGCCTCTATTTGAGACCGGCCTTTATTTACCCAAACCTGTCGCCACACCAGGCGTGTAAAAGAGACAGGCGTCTATTTGAGACTCGGCTATTATTTGAAGTTTTACGGTAAATAAATAAATAATTAATTCTGTTGGAATTATTTCTGTTGGTTTAACACATTCATTTAATTAATTAGTTATGGAAAAACAATGCATTAAATGCCGAACATGATGCAAGGCAAAAATTAAACTGATGTACTAATATTTTTTAGATTAATTAGCCTACAAAAAACATTTTTTGACACAATATTGTCTGTTTTAGCTCAATTGTGACAACGGAAATATTACATTAAAGGTGCTCTAAGTAACTTTTTTACCTTAACTGAACAGCTTCGGAGTCAGTGGAATGGCTATATTACTTATTACGGGTTGAATGGTGGTGGTTTCGCACCCCCCTGGTGCCCGAGAGCGGAGAAATCCCACTTGCAACTTTGGGCCGGCGGGCCGCCGTCCTCGCCGTCAGGAAGTATCGCGTGATATCAGGTCTCGCGATGTAACAAATTGCTTTACAGCACTGCACACGTACACTATGCACGTACACGCCCCCATTCAAGCACCGGCTAGCTATAAGCAAAGGGCAACGATAGTTTGCGTTATGGCTGAGAGAGTAAAAAAGAAGCAGAAAGCGGGATTTTTTTTGAAAGAGGAAACCGGAGACGACCGAGCAAGAAGTCAGACTAGAGTAAACATCGGACCGGCATTTTCAGAATGCAGAGAACTGAGAGAAACAGAAGCCTGCAAAACGGATGCTGACCAGGCTTTCTTGCTGTTGCACTTGTAAGTATCTTTGGAATAAACTGTGTTTAATTTCAATATAAAAAAGTTGACGTACTTTACAGATATGAGTTGAATTACAATGGCCTACGTCAACGCGTCTGATAATAGGCAATAAACATGTTGCACATACATGATCGAGCTATAAAAAACGTTCTGATGTTTTCTTAGACAAGCAAAGGTAAACCGTCATTCTACCAGATGAACGTACCTGTATAGACCTTGCTAATATAACTTTAGACAAATTAGCCTATATTTATGTCATGCTCACTCTCCCAAAAAAAAAAAAAAAAACACGAAAGCAGTAGTTGCCTCGTTCATATCGTTCGTTCCCGGTAAAAATACTAGTATGCATGACAACAACAAAAAAAACAAAAAAAAATCACCATCAGTTGGCAAGAAAATATTGCTTTACTTACCTCGGTAGATATAACTGATTTTGAAATAGCCGGTTCATGCTCAGCTAGGTTGACAGCTGATCAGCTGGGTTGCTCGTGGAGTTGTTACGACAGTGTGTTTGAAAGCATTTACTACCAGACGCTAGGGGGAGCTTCGTAGAGAAAAATCACTCAGGGCTACCTGATGCCCCTTTAAGCCAGAGCAGAACTGTTGTGCATTTCCGAGCAACACACAGCACTGTGATTTCTGAATGAATCTGCGTTTTGAGCAAATCAATCGGGTGAAGCAATGATTCAATGGGCCACTTATTAAGAGAGCCATTTGCTTCATCCCTGAATGAATCAACTGTTTGAACGAATCGAATGAATGAGTGAATCAATGGCTTTATCTAAAATAGTCCCATATAACCTCATCAACTATTCCCTACATTAGTCAACTATGTATAAACCTTAATCAAACAATTTAATAATCAGTTAAAGAGGTATTTATGCCTGTAATATTACGCTGTATCCACATTGAACCTGCGATTTGGAAAATGGATGGATGATTCAGCTGTGGGCAGCATCTTCTGGTCAGACAAGGGAATTCATTCGGTGCTCTCACAGTGCATTATGGGTATTCTCCAGCCATTGAGCATACATCGGTTGTACACTCGTTATTGTGGGATTGAATGAGTGCACTTGATAAAGTCCACTAAAGTCAACTCAGAGCTCCCAAGACTACGGATGTTTTTAAAAAAGAGCTGAAAACTTATCTTTTTAGAAAAGCGTATTTTTAAGTATTTTAATGTATTTGTAAGTGTCTGCGTATTGGGTTTTATTTTTTTGGTCTGTTTTGTTTCCAATTTTTTTTTTAAATTTTTTTTTTTTTTTTTTTTTAAGCACTATGAGATTTGATGTCAAATGTATAGTGCATTATAAATAAAATTTATTATTATTATTATTATTAAGTCCACCAGGGACTATTATTATTAAGTCCGCCCTATTTAAGGGTATGGGGGCGTTTGCAATGAATTTGACATAATTTGTCTGGAGTATCGTTTCATTAAAAAAAATAATAAATAAAAAAATCTGCTTATTTACAGATAAATGTAAATACTCACCCTCATGTCTAAACCTGTATGACTACCGGTATTTATTTTGTGGATCATAAAAGAAGGTATTTTGAAGAATATTTGTAACCAAACTGTTTTGGTCTACAAATCTAAATATCAACTCATATGCAGATTCTGAAAAAACAAAAAAAAAAGAACAAAAAAAAGGCCATTGTAGCCTAAACGTTTGAGTAATAAATTATATGTTGAAATAAATAAAAACAATTATTTCTAAAGCTTTTTGTAATGTATATTTGATGCTTTTCTCATTTAACACAATAATGATTTTAAATCAGCCAAATGTGATGTCCAATTAATTTGCGATTAATCAAATGAATCCGCAAATCATGAAAATAATTATGAAAAAAAAATAAAAAATGCAATAGCTCTGACTGAGAATTTAAATTAAAGTTATATTAAATTTGATGTTAAATTGTAATTTATAAGGCATTCAATTGAAACGATGAAATAAAAAGGCGTTCTTAACTCAATTCTGAATGCTGCAGAGGCCTGATCTAGATAACCCATGGACAGAGTGCTATTGCCATGTGGTGGCACAAGCAGACATCTTGTCCTACTCATTTTCTCAGAGCTGCGTCTGGCATGAACACAGCACTCCTCAGCTGCAGCCTGTCAGCAACCAGCCCAACGTGTAACCCCTGACTACCACACTACTAAACACTAACAATTTATCTCTCTCACCAAACCCCATGACAGTGAAGGGCCAATTTCATTTAGGATCTTTAAAAATTTTTTTACAACGTTGGTTTAATAACTATAAATTACACATCATCTCTAAGAAATAATGCAATTTAAACAACAACAACAAAAATATTTTGATACTGTCAGTCAAAGTGCGCACTAGAACTGGGATGTTCGCACAGAAAACACGACTCGCTATTTATCATCTCTCCACCTTCCCTTCCACCATTCGTCCTTCCTCGTTGTTGCGTTTTGTTATGAAGTCTGCATGTGTATTAAGAGGGATTTTGTTGTCCCTAGACACCAATTTACATAAAGTGCAAGCCATCATTGGTTCAAGAGAAGCAAATTACTTCCCTGACAAGATCACCCCCACCCCTTTTTATTATTTATTAATTTTTAACGTAGCACGAGTCGAGGTTGTTAAGAGCACTTAACCAGATATGCAAAATATCACTTTTCCATGACCATGATCAATGAGGAGAGGAGAGGGAATGAAAGAGAGCGAGAGAAAGGAGCGAAAGAAAGAAAGAGCTAAGTGATTGAATTAAGTGCTGGGCCAATCATTTAACAATTCCCTGAGGTGCGCAGTGTGAGAAGACTCTTTCTTAAGCCAGTGCTGTAGCGAACCTCGGATAATCACACACTCCCCTCTGCACCAATACCACCTAAATTCCCAGACACGTATACTGAAAGGGTGAATTTGGGTGCTCATGACAACAATGCACTAAACACAAGAAAAAGGACTTTAGTGATATTAAAGATATAGTATCACTTTAATTTCCTTGCTTCCTCTCAGCCAGAGTGTGTTTCTCGTGATGGTTGAGCCCTGCATCCAAAGCCATTTGTCAAATCAAACTTACAGTTTTGACCCGGCTGAGAAGAGCGCTGTTAAGGACACTACATTACACAAAAACATATGAGTGAACATTCACGAGCTGCATCCGACGACAGCAATGTTTCAAACATGAGGCATCTTTGGAACTTTGAGTGTCACTTCAGACCTGAAACTAGTAATGGAGTTGCTATGCAGATCTACAAGTAATTAAACAAGCCAAGTAAATTAAAGTACAATTAAAACGTGAGAGGTCCTTACTCTGTCATAGTTAGAAATGACTAGATACCAGCACATCTGTGACCTTGAGTTGAATGCTAGAGACTGATAATAGAGAGGAAAAAATAACTTGGGGGAGTTATCATTCATTTTTATTATCATTCATTTTCTCACATTAGCTTTTTGATGAAGCTCTTGATGAAGCTTGAATGTTCTTTTCTTGTCTTGTCTGGCACCATGTGTAATGTAGCATTTTTGTGAATTAATGCAACTCATTGATTAAGATTCAGGGCCTATTGTAGTTCAAATGTTATTCTTCTTCGTCATGTCTATATGAACAATTCTCGGTCATTGTGGTTGACTGCAATAAGAAGCACTTTGATGAAAGATGTTAATAAATTTCTTCTTTATGGAGCAGTAATTTCACATTGAAATCCAGTAGCCAGCCAGCCTTATTCAATGGGGTCTGAATATGCACTAGTGAAAATGCTTATATTTTACAATTTCACATGATCTGACAATGTTAAAAGACTGTTTTTGAACTTTTGTACAAAATGGTCAACATCATAAATGTACTTACATTTGATAAGTGGCTATAGAGTGATATAGAAAAGCAACAAATCTTGTTTTACAATTCAAAAAATCTGAAATTCAAATTCTGATTTTCAATATGCACCATGTATCTATATAATATGCAGTACACACAAACATACATATTTACATACACACACACACACACATATATATATTATGAATGTACACACATACACACAATATTTTTACTTAATATATAAATTTATAATATCAATAAGTTTGACTTAATATATGCTATTTATTTCTACACAATATAACATATACAAATATATTAGCATATAATGTATAATAGGTAATTTGCATATTAAATCAATCTTAGGAAACATATTCCAGTGTCACAATTAATAGTTTATGAAAGTGTCTACAAGCAACACATTGCCAGGTGAAACAACAGTATTTTTGTTCACTTGCATGTGCCATTGCATCCACATGTTTGATTTGATCTCCAGAAAAAACAGTGCAGAGGTCTGGTTTTAATAATAACAAACCCTCCCAACATGATGGCATCTTATGCAGCTTTCATGTGTGGACATTGAAGCCAAGTTTGGATGGGATGCTCAAGACCGCTTCACATGTTTTCCTATAAAGTTACACCCCAGCCCCAAACCAGTCTTTGTATAATGCACCCAGTCTAGACTATTAAGTTGAAGCACCCCATTCCAGAGTTTTCTTCACCACAGACATCCAGGAAAGCTCTCTAAATAAGCACATTTCTTGTCAGTTTTGACACTGACGTCTCGTTTTCTGAGGCTGAGCGAGGAGGAGCATTCGCCTCGGGCCTCTGTGAACACATCTCTTTCAATGGTCACCTTGTGTTATTAGCAGTGTTTGGGTGTTTGGTAACAGAGCTCGCAAGCATATTTCACAACAGAGCGTTCCTATAACCACGTACGGCAATGTTTTAAAATCACACCACAATTATACAAGCCTGTGAAACATTTGTAAAGGTTTGTGGGTGATTCTGTAGTGTTCACATTCAAGGGACATCAGAGGACTGTGCGAAAAAAAGAACTATCAAATCTCAGCATCATTAATAATAAAGTGACTTCTGAATGTCCCAAGAACAATGGCATTGTGTGTGGAAGTGAAGACAAATTCTTTCCTTTTGCTCTCTGTGACGCTCCTCTATCTATTAATAATATTCACATGTCTTTTTTTCCTGCTAATGTGATTTTTTTAAGTAGGGACTGAAGCTATGCAATGTAATCTTGAAAATGATTTAAAAGATTTTTACAACCAAGGTCTCTTGATCTCGCTCTGATCAACTGCACAAAAACTGTTGTTATAACAAGAGCGATAAAAATCAAGGTTGAGTTCTTTATGCGCTGAAGTTTTTGGAGTTATCTTTCCACAAAAGCGAAAATAAATCTACTTCAACTTCTTGCTGAAATGGATATTGTATTGCTCAAAGGCTGATGAATGCAGATTGAACTTTTAATTTTTATCACAAGATATAAAGCGAACAGTTCCTGTTTTAATCGTAATGAATTAAGCATAAAAGAACAATCTCGCCTGATAACATTTAAATGCATACTTCTATCTCCATATAAGATAATGTCTTTACAAATATCCCATTCATTTAGTTCTGCTATGGTTCTGGGAGGTCTTGAAGTGTCCACTTCAATGAACATCGAGGTATCCTCACAGTCACCGTGCAGAAATCCGTATCCAAAAACACAGAGCCGAAAGGAGACAGTGTGATTCAAAGTCTTTGGTCTTTGTCAGCGTCTGGTTTTTCCCAGGATTGGCTAATGATAGTGGCTCCAGTGAGTCATCTTTGGGAATGATGATCAAAGCCAAATTAAGTCTGACTTTTATGCAAAATGTAATATGTAAGCCTCCAGCAATGTCTTCGCTATTGATTTTTTTTCTTTCCCTCTCTCCATTTTTATCCAAGCACAATACACAGTGTGAAATTCGAAGAAAAGGGTTCTCTCCGCAAAAAAGATTGGGGTATCCAGAGTTCTGCCTGTTTTCATTTAGAGTCAATTTCATATATAAACGGTCATGTTCAAGAATAAAGTGTGCCATTCTGTATTTAGATTTGGCACACAGGAGATAAGATGGTAAAATAATGTTATGAGTGTTTCAAAAAACTAAACTTGTATAACAAGTACAAGTAATAATGGCACATTTGTACATTTTCTCATTCTGGGTTATTAAAATAAAGAATCTAGATTCTAAGTTGTATGATGATGACACACACACATATATAAAGGCTGCATTTACAGTATTCGATCGAATCAGTAACAAGAGTCATTTTGTGAAATATCATTACATTTAAAATAACTGCTTTCTGTTCTAATCTATTTAAAGTAATGTATTTCTGTGATGACCATGCTAACAGTCACTACACTACACATTTTATAAATACATATATGTGCTCAGTTCATTCTTTGTCAATGTTAGTTTCACTTTCACTTAAATTTGTGCTGTTTACTAGTTGTTTTGTTTTCCCTATAACAAAAGTACTGAATAGGTCTAGCTCATATTATAAATAAAACACAGCAATGCAGAAACCAACTAAATCATACAGTGTGTAAAAATTGCATTTCTTGACAGGAAATAACGCTCCAGGAACCATGTAATTCAATAGACAACTCAAATGCAACTCTATGACTGGCTCAGAGCTGTTTATTTGCAATAAAAACAGCCACTGTAATAACCCCAAATAAGTCAGAGTAACAGTAAAAGCTCATCTTACATGCCGTGTTTTCATAGGCTCAGTGATCTAGGGGCTTACACTTTATCTTGAGGACCTGTGCACTGCTGATCCAAACAGGCACACCTGGAGCCCAAACAAAACCCAAGCACCTGCCCACTCGGCCTCTTTTCTCAGTGTGAACCGTGTGCCAAACCCCCCAAACCCCCAACCCCCCACCCCCCACTGTGAATGCAATGGGAATCCTCTTCAATTTACACTCTGTAATACCTTTATGGTTAAAACTCCAACTTGAAATGAAATATTGGATGGTATTGATTAAATTCTGCTGGTGCCGAATGATGATAAACTGATATGCTTGTATATTAAAACCATGAATGGTTTCTTCAGGAAGGAAATGGAGGCAGAGAGTCTCCTAAAAAAATATTCTACAGTTTAAAAGTAAAACAAAATAAATATTATGACCATAAATTGTGCATAAACCTTAAATAACACTGTCGAACAGCAACATGGATAACGTTTCAGAGGGAGACAGCATCCTACTTTCTTTAGCTCATTGAGTTTTCATTCTTAAAGCGTCTGTGAGTGTGAGGGGCAACAACAAAATACAGGGTGAAAGTCATTTCAGAGGGGGTGGTTCCTCCTTTTAGCACAATCATTGGCCAATTTTTGGGCTGATATCATATTCACAACAAATGCAAATAATGGGTCAAACTGGTGGAAAGAGAAGAGCCACAAAGTACACTCAACCCAAAAAAAAACTTTAAAAAAAAACTAAAACTCACCACTTACGGCAATGTCCAAATCCAAAGAACCTGAAATGGTATAAAATACAAAATAATAATGTGAGCCTTTTATTACCAAAACTACTACTATTACTACTAATATTAATAAAACTAATTTAATATATTATAAATGTATTTACTAATAAAGAACAAACAACGGAGTGTAGGCCTAATAAAATGTTGCTTACTGTATTACTGTAATTATTTTATTTTTGTTTTGTATTTATGTTTTATTTTATGTTATAACATACTCTATATTTTCTTGTATAGTCTACAGAAAAAAAATTGTGTTCCACAAAATGTAACTGGAACAAGAATTTACAGTAAGAAACAAACAACAACAACAAAAAAAAACACACACACACCACTAATTAAAATCACATTAGGGTATAGAATAATGGTTTTGGGGGTTTGCACTTGAAGTATTTCTGCACTTCTTTGAGAGACTGCAAATCACCGCCTGCATCCATACACATCCTGAATAAAAACCCTTTTATATTCTCAAAAGCACTTCCATTTTCTAAGAGCTCCATTCTGTTGGCTCTGTGCATGGATGATGGTGACAAACCTTTAATTTCCCTTGACAAGCTGTCGACAGCCTCCTTATGGAGGACAGGTGACTTTTCAGAAGGTTATTCATGTAATTGTTTATTTATCATCGTCTTTCTGCTGAGAAATCCCTCGCTCTCTCTCTTCTCTCTTTTTCTTTTTCTATGTTCCTGCTTACATATAGTAAGGTCTCTTTAACTAACATTGGCTTTTAAAGAAGTCCTTCGCTTTGAAACCTGAAAGAACCAACCAAAGGCAGCCAATAAGAAGAAAACAGTGCATTCCTGCTGTTGAGAGGCCTGATTAGAGGACACAGGGACACATCTCTCTCAGGTTTCAAACTCACCTATAATCTTCCTACAAACGCCATTCCAGCATCTAAAGAGAGTAATGGTCATTGTTACCGGTGAATATAGCATGGATGCGAGACATTTCTACGATGTGTTTGTATGTGTGTGTGTAAATCATATTTGTCAGAAATGATGCTGACAGCTTTTGATGCAGTGTGCGTCTGAGGAAGCCATTTTGTTGCATGCCATCCTTGTAGCCACATGCATAACGCGTGTTTAATGTGATTTGCCCAGGTTTATCTGGCACTGGGCTGGGCCTGATTGCCGCTCGCGTTCCTGCATACTTTTAAGGATGTCTCTTTAGAACTGTCCAGACACATAAAGTGCCGTTTCATAAGCCCCTCTTTGCATCTCCACCAACCGCCTTAAGTACTTTGAAGAGTCTTAGAGTGCACTTCACAAATTTCCACACCGGGAGCATATCAACTGTCAAAAAAATCAAGCTTTCCCATTCTTTAACATCTTTTTCCCCCGCTTCCTCCCAAAGCCTTTCCAACTTCGAATCAGGTTTGGCTAATACTTTTTTAAAGCATGTTTCCACAAGATTTATCACAAACTTTGACGAATCAGCACTCCGTTAAACTCAAAGTTTGAAGGCAAACACTTGTCCATTTTTTTTTTAAGGCTATGAGAAGGGATACACGAGGTAAAAATCACAGATCTGCGCTTGAATTAGAACCACCTCGACCTCTTCATTTTTAAAAATACCGTACGTATCAGCAAAACAGCAATAAGGCCCAGTGCGCACACCATTGTGCATGTCTGTGATCATCTAAAGAAGTTTCGCTGCTGAGCTTTTCGTTTATGCAGAAGTTTCCAACTCTTCAGGGTGCCACGGGTCTCGTCTCTCCCCCCGTTCTCCATCCTCTAGTTTTTAATTCTCCTTTTCTTTTTCTTCAACTCCTTTCCCTTTGCTCACACACGGAAGAGCATCATCTTTGCACATATAGCACTGGGTATGATGAGGGATTCAAGTAATACAAGCATCTGCTCAGGGCTTTTGTGTTCAAAAGATTCAATTAAAAAATAATTACCAAAAGATTAGTAGTAGTCGAACATGACTGTACTGTTTGAATTGATGTTTCTTTTCATGTGGTTTAATAATAGAATGCTTTCTTAATTAAGAAAAAAGGACCGCTGCAGTGCACCCTGACTGAATAAAAGTTTGTTTGATGTGTTGTAAAATTAAATATTTTTTTGATCTAACAAATTAATTTCCCCCCCTTTTTTCCCTTTTTCACTAGCAGGAGATAAAGACAATTTAATTTAGATACCAATGGCTAGAACAAACCATTCCCTGAGCTTCGGTCAACGAACGAGCTATAAAACCAAGCCCAGAACAATTAATTGCTATGGTGTTCATCTACAGCGCGGGGTTAGCGACGCACGGACGTGATAGAGCATATACGACGGGTAATGATATCGGGAGAGAGAATCCGGTGGAATTTTCTCCTTAAATTACCTTCTCAGTGGTGTCCCACACCGTGCGGCTAATGCACAGCTTACAAATCCCATGCGTATATGCAAACACAGCGGGAATCTCCTGTGCTGCCGTAATTATCCCGCCATTTTAATCTCTGATGGCCTTATGTGAGATTACACACGCTGGAGCATGTATCAATGCTCTGACTCGGGCTCTGCTACACCTCACAGAGCCAAACTGAGCATATTCATGAAGCCGGGCTACAGCGATGTCTGATTTGTGAACAAATTGTACTTTTGAGTCTGATCTTTTCAATTAATCGTTTCAACCGGTTTACTGTAAACAAAACATTCAAATTGGAATAGGTTCAAATGGTTAGCAATTAACTGATAAAAAAAAAAAAAACATAAATTTTTTTTTATAAAAGGGGACAAATTAACTTGGTAACAATTTATTTCAATGGTCCATTTTAGACTACAGTGCTTTACATAAGTGAACACACACCCATGCTAAAGTTGGTTAAAAAGAGGAATAAAAAAAAAATCTACATTTGGAAATTGATCTTAATGCCTTAATTAAAAAAATGAGAAAAACTCCAACCTTTAAGGACACCAATTTTCTTTGTGAATGAATAATGTATCGCAAATAAATAAATGTTCTTCCTTAAAATACAGGGTGCAATAAGTCAGGACATCCCTATTCCCATAGAGGCAGGCAGATTTTTATTTTTAAAGGCCAGTTATTTCATGAATCCAGGATACTATGTATCCTGATAAAGTTCCCCTGGCCTTTGAAATTAAAATAGCCCCACATCATCACACACCCTTCACCATACCTAGAGATCTACATGGGGTACTTTCCATAAGATCATCTCTCAATGCAAATCAAACCAGCTATTAGGCTAACTGAAATAAAACCATGCAGATCTCTATAGGTATAGTGAAGGGTATGTGATCAATGATTTCAACATTGATAATAATAAGACATGTTTCTTGAGCAGCAAATCAGCATATCAGAATGATTTCTGAAGGATCATGTGACACTGAAGACTGCAATAATGACTGCTGAAAATGGCCATCATAGGAAAAAATTACATTTTAAATACGAAAAAAGTTTTGAAAAGTCTGGATCTTCCGACCCCAAACTTTTGAACAACAGTGTATATGGTTATAACTACAAAGTTGTTTTTAATAATAATAAAAATAAAATAAAAAAGTATTTAAACTGATTTAGCATGTTTAAATAAATGTCTATTTACTAAAACAAACAAAAACTGCTGATGTAAATGAATATTAGTATTGTAAATTGCATTGCAAATTAAATTAAATGGTATTATCACCAATATGTGTCTATATGTTAGATTTATTTGAGCATATAAAATGCCATGCCAGGATGTTATGGACCATGTGGAGTACACATTCAGTCAGACTTCCCTTCACTATTAGGCTATGGGCCCTCTGTTACTTCAATGCTTCAGAGTGCGCTCACACACACACACACACACACACACACACACACACACACACACACACACTCTCTCTCTCTCTGTCTGCTCTCCTCACCTCTAATCCACACTGGAGCTGGGGCTGTCAGAATCCCCGCTAACTGTCACACTGCTGACCACTTCATCTGCACCCCCACAGACGCACAGGCCCAACTCCGTTTGACCGGACACTGACCTCAGCCAAGTTCAGCTGGGAACCTTCATGGAGAGGAATAGCGAAGAAAAGAGACAGGGAGAGAGAGAGAGAGAGCGAGAGAGAGAGAGAAAGAGAGAGATAAAACAGACCTGTGACAAATCAAATAGCCTCTGAGCTCAAGGCCCTGTGCTTGCTTTGCTGCCTCATAACCTTATTTGTTCTGAATATCGCAGAATAATAAATGATTTCTGTCACACTTTTCAAACACCCGTGCAACTTGCACGCCGTGTGTATGTTGGATAATGTACACAGAGGGGCCTATCTGGAAGGAAAAGGAGTTTAGCAGAAAAGAGAGAGAGAGAGAGAGAGAGAGAGAGAGAGAGAGAGAGAAGGAGGCTGAACATGGGATCTATTTGATTGTCATAAAAAGGGTTCAAATTATAGAAGGAAATATCATGTTTGCATAAAAATGCCTTTGCAAAAGGGAATGAGAATGAAAGCACGTCATGTCTTCAGAGATTGCTGCTATGCTGTCAGTGTTTTCCTCTTGTTTATACTACATTATTACAACACTGGCAAACCTCATATGCAGAGCTCCAATTGGTTTATCTTCAGTAGCATGTAGACAAAATCATTATGAATGTGGTTCAAAAAGCAATCCTTTAGATACTTTAGAAACATTTTCGGTGACTTTATATGGATTAACTAAAAACTCAATTTCAATAACAAACAATAATAATAATTATTATTATTTATAGCTGAAGCTAACCAGTGTTATTAATGAATATTTTGAATTAGCTTTTATTTTTATATTTTCATTTGAATTTAAGAACATTTTATTTTTAGTAATTTAATGTTGTCATTTTTATTATATTTCTTGTCATTATTTTTTTCAGTTAATTTTAGTAATTTTAGTACTTCAGCTTATATCAGTTAGTTGGCTAGCCAACATTTCTATTTTTTTTCTATTTATAACATTCATATTTAAATTTTATTTTATTTTAACTTCATTTTAATTAATTAAACTTTTTTGATAATAAAAACACCGATTCAATTATTAACAGATCAATGACTTACAGAAACGGCCGTTTCATAACAGCAGTTTAAGGTTCAAGGTGAGCTGTTCTTTGTTAGTGTGGTTTTAACATATCCAAGAAGCTGATCTGAGTGTTAATTATGCCTGAAAATCTCACAAATATCTAAAAGAAAGAAACAGTTTCTCTTTTTGGGGGAGATTAAATAAAATGTTCTTGGCGTTCTTTATCTTTGAATTATCCGCCTTTGTCTACTTTGACTGTCCCTGAATATTCAAGAAATGAATGTTGGCAGAGAGAAGAAAAGATATTAATTAAGAGTAGATTCTGCATTGACTCAGACTTGTACATAAGACAAAAGGTTAAGTAAATGCCAGGGCTGCTATGTCACCTCAAACAATGAGTATTAGCTTTGGAATCATTAATGTCTGCTGAGAAAACACAGTCAAATTGGAGTCTTGATTGCCAGAAAATGTGAGGCCAGGGCTGTTTCATTTCAATCTATAGTTAAATTAGCCTCCGACAGCGGGTTGAAAACACACAATTAACTGAGCTAGGTGGGGCGTAGGGGAACAGCACCTCTAATGCACCGCTAGATTGAGATTGAGTCAGGCTTCCAAATAAGAAACATCTCATCGGTTTTACAAATCAAAGAAGGGGCTCCCAGGCTCCAAGCCATCTAACCCCGCCGGTGTGAACTCATTGTCAAGGGCTCACTCTCTCAGGACCTTTAGATGGAGATGAATTTTGGTCAAAACATTGGCATTTCATTGCATTTTTACATGTACAACTCATCGAATAACCACACAGCATCAGGCTACAAAAACGAGGCAGGTTGTCTTCGCAAAACTGATGAACAAGACAGGGAGTGAGATGGAACAAACAAACAAATGAGCAGGATGAAAATATATAAATAAATGGTTGAGGTGCTCTGAAGATTTCCCTCTTTAAACTGATAGAAATTGCAGAGGCATTTGAGCAGTGCCGAGGTAGCGTTTCCAAGCATATGGCGTTTTAATTCCTGTTTGTCTCATCTGGGTAACTCCGGCCCAGCAAATCTCCGACTCCATCCAGGGAAATATCCAAAGAAGTGAATGCTTAAGGACAAAGGGCTTACATTTTCTCTGTAATGGGTGTTTCATTCACCATGTTTTCGACAGAATTATGAAACAGAGAATTCAGTTCGCTCACTGATTTATCTCTGCCCCTCTTTTCTCTCTCCGCAATATGAAAATTAACAGACATTTCAAAAGTGTCGTCTTTCCACAAAACTGCTCCATCAAATAAAGCACACAAATAACACAACATTTCGCTCATGACACCAAACATGAGACCGTCCTGAACAAGTGGCGTGTTCATTTTTAATCACGAGTCGCCTTTGTGGCTGTTGACAGCTAGTGAAGTATGACTAATAAGAGCGGTGTTGTTGCTTCCCCGCTGAGGTGGAATGGTCTCTTCAGACACAGAGTCCTGTAGATCATAATAAATTTCATTGCGGGATGGCTAATAATCTCACTGTTTCACTTTGGTGGCAATCACAGCTACTACAACGCGTCATGATTCACCAATTAAGACGCCATATTTCTTCAGGCTGCCAGTGCAAATGGACAGCAAGTATTGGTGTCAATAGATGCTAAGCTGAGCTCAGTTTCTCACTCGCTGTATCATCTAGCAATCCTGTGAGATTTAAGCATACATTTATAAATATATTATACACACATACAGCTATAACATACTCATCTGAAGAGTTGTTCGTGGAGAAATGCGATTATACAAGCTTACAAGCTTGAATGTTTTATTTTAACTCCCAGTTTTCAAACTTTCAAACAGTTTTAAATCTAACATGGCGTGACAGTTAAAAATGGCAGCACAGAGCATTGTGTTAACCGTTCATCTCTTTCGCTTTATTATTAGTTAAGGCACGAAAAAATAAAATAAAATAAACACCCAAGGGTGTGATGATATTGTAAATGTATTTTGAAATATATAGGCTACTTTATTAGAACAACATTGTTTTTAGTTACCTTGTTACTGACTAAAGTCCCACTGTAGTACTAGTCAATAATTTTATCCTTTAAAACAACTCTGATCACAAAAATTACATATTTAAAAGTTCATGCATTATAGCTTGACTGTCTCATTTAGTAAACACGGTTCTATGAATATGCAAATTAGCCCTGCCTCCCCTCACTCATACCAGCTCAGAGATCCACCCGTTGACGATCACACATTGACGTGATTGGTTACAAGCCAGTTTGTGACGTCAGAAACACCAGCGATTTCAGACCGTGATTTTGAGCCCGTCTTTGGTTCACTGCAGTTTAAAGGAGAAAATACTCAGCAATGGTGTTGACATGGTCATATTAAAAACACTGCATAGACATATTAAACAACATAAAAAAGCTTGACTTTAATTATTCCATGTTTGAATAAATTCTTTCTTTATTTTTTAAATTTTTTTCTCAATAAATGTTTCTAGTAACAGTCCATTTTCTTACATAACATTTTTATGACATAATATTTATATTTAGCACAGGTTACATGCAGCATTGTGGCATCCTCATCTGGTGCCAGATGCCACCCCTCATGCTTGCTAACATGCTCCTCCACTAAACACTGCAGCGCAAAATGACACAAACCCTCTGCTACAGTTTAGAGGCCTGCAGAGAAAGAAAGCCAGAAAGCAACAGGGAGAGAGAGAGACATAGAGTGGCAGCGTGAGAGAAAAAGAGCCATGTATGCCGGTAGTGCCCACACAACGACAACATCGATGCCAACAAACAGACCGGAGCTTCACTTCCTGTAGCACCTCCCTCAGCGCGCTGTTGAGCGAAATAACTGCACTAGTTATCTTGAGGGAAAACTCACTACTGTTTAACAGCCTATAGGACAACAAACAAAAGTAAGTCTAGATTGTTTATTCTGTCTGCGCTCGCATTACATCACGGCTTCAATTACAGTATTTTGGTTATTACTGCCAGTGCTGTCTCCCGCTAATGTGACAGCTGTTCCCAGTTTTACTTTAAATGTTTGTAGGTTAAATACTGTGTTTTGGATAATGAGAACAATAGGAGAGAGTAAAGCCCCTGGGGCCCTGTACACTGCAGGGCACTCTGAGGGTCTGGCCTGGAAAATCAAGCTGTGGGAAGACGAGATACAAAGCATGGGAATCAAAATAAATAAATAATATAGAAAAATTGGACAGAGAAGCGTCGACCCCTGGTCCCCTAGGAACATGTGCGCCTCTGATCTGCCTAGTATTTCAAGAAAAAGCAAGGTCTTGAACCCCAATCCTTAGACACATAACAAAGCACACTTTGCAGCTGCCATGCACAACTATGAGCTCGGAGGCCTGAGAGAGTCCCAAGACAATGCCCTCTCTATCAGCCCCAGGACAAATATCTAGACAGCAATATTTTCTGCTTCAACGACTGCACTGCATGTAACTGTGAGTGCGAGAACGGAGAGAGGAAGTGAGAAAGAGTGTGCCAAATGATTCCTTTAATAACTCATATACACCTAAACAAACATCAAAGGTACAGACTTATCACGCATGGAAACATGGGCACAACCCAACGAGCATTCCTGTAGAGATGGACATCCACATGTAGCCCAAATATGGCTATGTGGGTAAATACTGAGTAATATTAAAAGCAGACACTTTCCTTTTTGACACATTCTACACATCAACTTATATCACACGTAAACAGTTTCACAATTTATATCACTACATTTTTTTCTGCCGGATCTATAAAGACAGCATTTCTCACAGCGAGCGTCAATTGCGGAAGACCAAACCCACTATAATACTACCGTTGTATTTATACTGTGTTACTGTTATAAATACACAGAATGTAGTTTTAAGAGTTTTTTTGGGTGAGAATTTAGTTGTTTAGACCTTAAATATGCATTTTTTATATATATAGCGGCTATTAGAACATTTGTTTAGATGTTTTCGGAGATGTAAGCTCCAGGCCGTCAGCGACTAGTGTTGTCATGGGAAATCCTCTCACCTGTTACAATTATATAAAGACAAATATATCGCTTTCCTCATTGGACATTCAAACTGATTTTTTATTGTGAATATAAGATTGACCCCAAGAAATAATGCTACATCAGATGCAGGTAATACTTTCGCTTAGTCTATCTCTATCTTTCATAACACTCTCATCTGCATAATACAATAAGCTTCAATGAAGCAACTCAGAGTTCCTTCGTTGCTTGTTCTACAGTAACATTTTAGAATTAGTAATGGAGGGTGGGATCAACTGTTAAATTGTCAACTTGAGATTTTTATCCGTGGCGGAAGGAAGCAGTTCAGCACAAAAGAGGGCTTTTAAGGACACTCCGTTGTTGTTTCTTATTTATTTACACACTTGAGCCGTCAAACTGTTGTATAAAATCAATATCAAACTTGTAGTCGTGCGATATGGCTCTATATCATCATGGCTATGACTGCCTGCAGCCGCGTGCATATAACCTACAGCAGTGAAGCCATAATATTTAGTTAAACACCTCTTTTCACTGACTATTTGTTGAAGTTTCAGGCCCTACTTTTTCTCCCTAAAGTGAGTTTTATACAAAGTGAACAACAGTACACTTATTGTAAGGACACTCCCTCCGAACCAACCAGAGGTTAACTGTCTTTCTCAATGACACAATGTAAAAAACATCCTATAGTGGGTCTGAACCAATAACCTTTCAGTTACCACTATAACTTTTTTCCCACTATGCCACATGACCCCATTGTGGATTACAGATGGTATAAATATGCATTTATGCGACAACATTTGAAAATACTAGGACAATTTAATTTAATAACAGCGTTTCTAAATACCAGAATCAAAAGGAATGACTTTGCTGTGCAAGAATATCATTGATTAAAACCATACAGGTCTCTTTAGAAGTGGACTCGTTTCATAGCTAAACGCTTCTGATGTCCAGGGAAAGCTACAGTGCAGGTTGCAGTAAGATGTAGGCCAAACCCTGACTGTGTGTAAATGAGAACACTGGTCTAAGGGCTTGAGAGCTGGCGTAGAGGTGTAGGCCCTTGACGAGATCCCACCTTGCCTAGTGTCGGCCCCTGGCTCGCAGACTAACTAACTATCCATCACTGGCACAAGAGCCTGCAGTGCTGCTCTATAAAAAGGGAGGGTGAACGGACTTCCTTTCAGCAGGTCAGCTCAGCAATTACACAGATCCAAAGGTATGAGAGGACAAAGCCCTGCTGCAGGCCTCACCCTGACCGTCTGACCCCCGTCAACCTCAAAACCAACCACAGATGCAGTCCTTCATTTATTTACACTGAGCTCTGGAGTGTAAACAAAAACTCAAAAAACTCATTAATAACACATCGCACTTGAGATAAATGAGCTTGCTTTCAATACAACCACTAGTGTTGTTCATCACCATAATTTTTAATTGAGTTTCCCCCTAAATTTCTTTAACAACTGCTCGGTAGACTCATCGACAGTTCCCTCAGGGGAAAATGGGTGATACCTCAGATGCATGAATAGTTTTGATATATCAGGATGCAAAACATCAGTCAGATGGTGTGTGTTTTTTGTGTGTAACCTCCACTTGAAACGGTGCGGCTTGTGCGTTGCTGTGGGCTCGGGTACGGAGCAGAGCTATGAGGAGACCATATGGCAGAAGACACAAGAGTCTCCAGTCAGCATTCCCCTCCACCACCGAAGCACGGATACACATCAGTGCTCTCACTTTCTCCCTCTCACTCGCTCACTCAGACACTCTACTAATTGCATCCTGTGTTTGTCAATCAAATCTATTTTCCTTTCCTTTTTTTCCCTTTGCCTTTTACCACCTTCTATTAATTCCCCAGTTGCTCAAAAGCTCTTTGTCACTCTTAGCGCATGTGATGAGGGCTGGTTTGTTGAAATGAATTCCATCTGAATTGAATTGGATCACAAATGTTGGCCGGGCAGCGTCAAACCCCTTGGAATTCTACACAACGCTCGGTCGAAACGTGAGGGGGTTCTGTTGTCACCCAAACCACACATTTCATTTATATGAGTAAATCACGCAGGAGAAACTGAACTTTCGAGCTGGGTCGTGTTAAAGTCGCTCTCCCACTCAGAGCTATTCAAGAAAGTCAAAACAAATTAGTGAAGCATTATATAGATGATGGAGTTTGTAGAAATAAAACAACTCCCTGATGAACAGGCCTCGATTGTGGTGGATTTTTCATTGTCTTTATAACTCTTTCCAGCAGGAAAAGCAGATATTATGTATTGGAGGGAAAATTGCACTTCTCCGCAACGTGGACAAGAATACAAATCAAAATTTAATTATTGGTGGAACTCCATTAGGAGTCATGTTAATACCCAATATAGTAACAATATCAGTACACACATTCAGGTTGGTAAGATATGTTAAAATGTTTAAAGTATGTAATCTAATGTTAAAAAGTATTTATGCTTACCAAGGCTACATTTATTTGATCAAAAATACTTTAAAAACAGTAATGTTGTAAAATATTATTACTATTTAAAATCACTGTTTTCTATTTAAATATATTTCAAAATGTAATTAATTAATGTGATGGCAAAGCTGAATTTTCAGGAGCCATTACTCTTTATTAGACAGGTGATTACTCAGAGGTTGGAGATTTAGAATGCTCCAGTATGTCAACCGTTCTCACTCGTTGTGACAACCAACCTATGCCACTCCCACACCAAAGTAGCCGGAGCAACTTTTCTCTATTTATGGATATGACAAGACACGCACGAGTGAGTGTCGAATGAATGCAATTTCCTGCGAAAACCATCCCGCTAGGTCTAAAACAAACACTTATAATAGGCTTACCATAGGGAATCAGGGTAAGACATATACACGTTTTGAAAGAAGGATTGATGATGTATTGACTATTGATGATGTGTTACATAGTGTACCTTTAATATTTTTGTGGAAAACATGATACTTTTCTTAGTATCATGTCTTTGCTGTAACTTTTGATCCATTTAACACAGCCTTTCTGAAAAAAATATAAAAATGACCACAAACTTTTAAATGGCAGTGTATTGTTCATCTCTACTCTCTTCAAATGATTATTAGTACTGTGAAGACTGTGTACAAAGGGCAAAATACTAATACAAAAACAAAGGCTATGTGTGACCTATAAAGTCCTGGAGTGGAGTAAATTACCAGAGAATAGCATCTTTCTAAACACTGCGCACACCAAAACTAGCACCCCGGTAATGGGAATAAATCAAATTTGGCATCTTCAGAAGCACCACTTGAAGTACGGCACTAGAAATCCTGTGTGTGGATCCTTATCTGGAAAGGTCAGAATGTAATACTCCCTCACTCCAGGAAAGAGCTCACCAAGCACGTGCTTTAATTACTGCCCATAGGACGTGGATTAAGAGACTAAATGAAAATGTCATAAAAACGACGAAGAGAAATCTGTGTTATCGCTGCTTTAACTGATCTTATCATTGTGCCGTAATCACAATCACTTCCATTGTTCAGGGTTGTGCATCAAGGGCCTTTACTATCCAGCGGTAGTGCCGACGGTTCAAATATCAACACATTTGACAGCTCCATCTTTGCGACAGTTTTTATGCATTTTATTTTCTGCAAGAGTTTTTTTTAAAAATAATATAGCATGTATTGGCAAGAAAGTAGCAGAAAGATATGATGGGTAGATGACAGGATCAGACTCAACCATACATTTCGGACATGAGCACCAAGGCTCAACGTGTGAGAAAACAAACACTAAACACTATATGCCACAGGTCCAGCAAATCTCAAAACAAAAATTTGACTTTATCTTGTTTAGGTGAGCTCATTAGCTATATGTTTTGTTTCTCAATTGGAACAAAAGTTTTAATGGGTTTCACACGTTTTTGTCACATGCCTGTCCTGTCTTGTGTTGCACATGGGTGTTTTGTTATTTTGGGCCTATATTCTTCCACCTGTTCCCTCTTGATTTGTTCCCTTCTTAAGTCTCCTCTTGTTTGCAGTCTTTGTCGGATCGTTGTCTAATGTCTCCCGTTCCCAGTTCCCCGTGATCCTCTACATGTTCAGGTTTTGGTTGTGTTTATAGTGTTTTTCCCCCTTGTGGGTTTTTGCTTTGTGTTTGTTTTGTTTCTGTAATAAATTATCATTTTTCTGCACTTGAGTCCTCAACCCCCTTTTTGTAAACGTGCCGTGACAGAACGATCCGACCAAGATGAGGACTCAGCAGAGAAGAGGGGCCACGCCAGAGACTGTTCACGTCACGTCTGTCCAGCCTGAGACGGGTCACGTGACAGAACGACTCTGTCACACGGAACAGAGTGGTATGGCTTTTAACATCTCTTCCCCAGCCACCGAGCGGGAAAGAAGAGAGTTTTTCAGGGGGACCCGATTGGTCAAATTTCGCGGAACCCGTGGAGGCCGCAGTGGAGGAGGTGGTCGAGAGATGATTCACGTCCCGTCTGCCCAGCGAGAGACTGTTCACGTCACGTCTGCCCAGCGAGAGACTGTTCACGTCACGTCTGCCCAGCGAGAGACTGTTCACGTCACGTCTGCCCAGCGAGAGATTGTTAACGTCCCGTCTGCCCAGCGAGAGACTGTTCACGTCACGTCTGCCCAGTCAGAGACTGTTCTCGTCCCGTCTGCCCAGTCAGAGACTGTTCACGGTCCGTCTGCCCAGTCAGAGACTGTTCACGGTCTGTCTGCCCAGTCAGAGACTGTTCTCGTCCCGTCTGCCCAGTCAGAGACTGTTCACGGTCCGTCTGCCCAGTCAGAGACTGTTCACGTCACGTCTGCCCAGTCAGGGACTGTTCACGGTCCGTCTGCCCAGTCAGAGACTGTTCACGTCACGTCTGCCCAGTCAGAGATTGTTCCCGTTGCGTCAGCCCGGTCAGAGACTGTTCACGTTCCGTCTGTCCAGTCTGGGACCGAGCAAGAGATGCCCATTCGCGTGGCCGCCAAGGCTGTGCTGGACTATCTGGAGCGTCTGGCTCGGATCCTAGACATGCCGGTGGCTGCGGTTCCGGAGCCGGAGCCAGTGCCAGTGTCTGCTGTTCCAGAGCCGGAGGCAGAGCCAGTGTCTGCTGTTCCAGAGCCGGAGGCAGAGCCAGTGTCTGCTGTTCCAGAGCCGGAGGCAGAGCCAGTGTCTGCTGTTCCAGAGCCGGAGGCAGAGCCCGTGTCTGCTGTTCCAGAGCCGGAGGCAGAGCCAGTGTCTGCTGTTCCAGAGCCGGAGGCAGAGCCAGTGTCTGCTGTTCCAGAGCCGGAGGCAGAGCCAGTGTCTGCTGTTCCAGAGCCGGAGGCAGAGCCAGTGTCTGCTGTTCCAGAGCCGGAGGCAGAGCCAGTGTCTGCTGTTCCAGAGCCGGAGGCAGAGCCAGTGTCGCCTGTTGCAGAGCCGGAGGCAGAGCCAGTGTCGCCTGTTCCAGAGCCGGAGCCAATGTCTGTTCCAGACCCAGTGTTTGTCTCTGTATTTGTGTCTGTCCTTGTGACCATTTCTGTTTTAGTGTCTGGTCCTGAGCCGGTGTCTGGTCCTGAGCCGGTGTCTGGTCCTGAGCCGGTGTCTGGTCCTGAGCCGGTGTCTGGTCCTGAGCCGGTGTCTGGTCCTGAGCCGGTGTCTGGTCCTGAGCCGGCGTCTGGTCCTGAGCCGGCATCTCCGCCCTGGCCGCCCAAGGGAAAGTCTCCGCCCTGGCCGCCCGAGGGAAAGTCTCCGCCCTGGCCGCCCGAGGGAAAGTCTCCGCCCTGGCCGCCCGAGGGAAAGTCTCCGCCCTGGCCGCCCGAGGGAAAGTCTCCGCCCTGGCCGCCCGAGGGAAAGTCTCCGCCCTGGCCGCCCGAGGGGTCTTCACCGCCCTGGCCGCCCGAGGGGTCTTCACCGCCCTGGCCGCCCGAGGGGTCTTCACCGCCCTGGCCGCCCGAGGGGTCTTCACCGCCCTGGCCGCCCGAGGGGTCTTCACCGCCCTGGCCGCCCGAGGGGTCTTCACCGCCCTGGCCGCCCGAGGGGTCTTCACCGCCCTGGCCGCCCGATGGACTTTGTGTTTCGCCCGTGTCTACCAGGACTAAACGCTTTGTCCCTCCCGTCCCGCCCTGGTCTGTCCCTCCCGTCCCGCCCTGGTCTGTCCCGCCCTGGTCTGTCCCTCCCGTCCCGCCCTGGTGTTTCCTTCCCATCCCGCCCGGGTCTTATGGAGCGTCTGGTAGCCGCTCCGTAGGGAGGGGGTAATGTCACATGCCTGTCCTGTCTTGTGTTGCACATGGGTGTTTTGTTATTTTGGGCCATGTGCTCTTGTCATCGTCTGATCCCTCCTCCTCGTTACCTGATTATTGTTTGAGTTCTTCCACCTGTTCCCTCTTGATTTGTTCCCTTCTTAAGTCTCCTCTTGTTTGCAGTCTTTGTCGGATCGTTGTCTAATGTCTCCCGTTCCCAGTTCCCCGTGATCCTCTACATGTTCAGGTTTTGGTTGTGTTTATAGTGTTTTTCCCCCTTGTGGGTTTTTGCTTTGTGTTTGTTTTGTTTCTGTAATAAATTATCATTTTTCTGCACTTGAGTCCTCAAACCCCTTTTTGTAAACGTGCCGTGACAGTTTTGGTTCTGGATTTTACTGATGGCACAAAACTGAATCAGTAACTGAATGTGTGACTGAATCGTAAAGTCACCATCATCTTAGCCTGGTGAAAGTGTATTTTAGCAAAGGCCGTAACTTTCATGGGGAGGTCGGTAGTTCCAGCGCTTTGTGAAGCGAACGGCAGAGATCAGACAGACGTTTCTCCTTCGTTCTTCCGAGAATAGCACTGGTAATATGGGCTGGCAGCCTCTGTCAGCTCAGCCTGCACACCTCTCACAAATTAGGACCTATTTATCCAGAGCACCCTGCACTCAATGGAAATGATTACCAAGACAGTCAAACCCTATTTACACAGTACGTCTTCATCAAAGCAGAAAAAAAAAAAGAAATGACATATTCTATTTCAAGGACTGTATCTAAACGAGGAGGTAGAAAAGAGGAGCTGAACGTATGTTATGTGTTAGTTTTACAAACAAATACAAAAGACCAAATGTGTACGATATGCCGAAATGCATGTTTAGTTTACTTGCTCACTTTACATGTACGTTTAGATCCAGCACAACTGCGCAGAAATCATGGCATACGCAAAAAGAAAATGTGTTATTGTTAAAATAACTTCAAGGGCTTTTATTTTCTTGTTTATTCTTTTTCTAAATGAGATCAAAAGAAGAGTTGAAACCATTTAAAACTTAAACCACAACTGGGAAATAAAAGAAGAGTAGAAAAAGGAAAACAATAATAATGAAATGAATAGATAAGCCAACAAACGAATAAACAAATAAAAGTACAAACAATCTGAGACCTGAAAGATCCAGAGAGAATTTCCCTCTCGAGTTGATTTCTTTTTTAGTTCTTTCATTCTTTTAAACTCCAGAGGGCTGGCGGATAGAAACTCTCCAGATCCACTGGTCCAGTGTGACTTGGATCTAATTAGTTGAAAGGAATGAATAATTATCTCATTTCTATTACACTCTATTTGCATGTGATACCAATCAGTAAGACAGTTGTTTTTCCATCACTGTGACCTTGTCTTGCGTATCTTGCAAATACATAGTGGGTAGTAAAGGACAGTGATCTTGACCTACAGTCAAAAGTAATTAGATGATGTGACTCTCGGATACACAAAAGATACATGGAACCGTACAAGAGGGCATCTAAAAAGTCCAAATCTCTCTCCAAATCTGTTTAAACCAGCTCCAGAATTGTAAGCGTGACTTGGATTTCAGCAACACACTGTCTTTATGTCTCTACCTGAACAACTTTTACACACAATGGCATATTGTTTTATTGTGATCCAAGGTAAAAATCACTCTTTTTATTTCCACTTGAGACAGAACCACAGAATAACCTTTCTATAAAGTGAAAGAAAGATAGATGGATAGGATAGATGGATGGATGGATGGATGGATGGATGGAAGGCAGAAAAAAGAAAGAAAGAAAATCAATGCCTCAGACTTGCGTTTCTTACATTCAGCTGAAGGGTTTGTAGAGAAAAAGAGTGCAGGCTGAAGCGGAGAACATTTCAGGTCAATAAGGAATCAATAATGGTGGGTGAATCTACACAGAGGAGATGAAAGCCAGTGTACAGGGCTTTAGCCTGGGTCATTGTTCGCAGGATTAGGCCATAGAGGAGGAGAAATGTTATTCTACAGTACTTCACTGCAAACCATACAAGAATTAATTTGTGCAGAAATAAAGGTAGCTGTGATGTCACTGATGATGAACACTGAACTATTGGGCACAATATATTCTTTAAAATACTAGTCCCCTGTTAAAGTCCCTGTGTGGTGAAAATCAAGTTTTTAATGTTTTGTATGTGTCTATGTGGTGTTTTAATGTGCTATAAGACAAACTACTGTATATATGTGCAAATTCATGTCAACATCTAGTGTTATTTGAGTGTTTTCTCCTTAAAACTGCAGTGAAAAAAAAAAGATACATTTGAACTTGCTGGTGTTTCTGACCTCACAAACTACCTTGTAACGAATCACATCAACGTGCTGGCACGTAATATTTAATATTAATAATTAACAGCAAACTAGCAGGAAAGTCTCGAGAAATGCCAGTTTGTCCTGGTATATTTTTTTGTTGATATGAAAAATCAGGTAGATTTAGCAATGTAGCGGGTGTATGATGTTTATTACGATGTTATGATGAACTACATGCCTTTCTCCACTGACGTTTCTGAGTTGTTCAAACCATTTCTGATGATTGTTAGAAGGCAGACTGAGATGGTGAACGGGAACATAGTTATTAGCTCTTTGATAACAGTCAAGTAAAAGGCTAATCCTATTCATTTCCGGTATGTGTCCGACGTTGTAAAGAGCGATGCCATTGTGCAGCGATTACCTCAGTAAGTTGGCCGAGTGAATCTGTGAGCTGGCACGAGTGAGTCGAGGCGGGGCTAATTAGCTAATTCAGTGATCCGCGTATACTAAATGAAGCAAGGGTGAGTTACATTCAAGCTATTTAAGGCATGAAGAATTTTTCACAGGAAAAAAAAAAAAAACATTTAAATATGTCCTTTTGGTGATCAAAGATGAGTTTTAAGGGATCCAATTATTGACTACAGGGGGACTTTAAAATCAAATGAAATAGGAAAATAGTAGAAAACAAACCAAACCTCCAAAAGCTAAAGCTAAAAGTTTTACCTGCCCATTGTCTGGATGGAGATGTTGATGCCATTTAACGTTCAGTCAATCAGACATTCAGGGATTCCCTGAATCCTGGGTGTTTTCTCTCTCTTTATCGGCTATTCATAATGGGCTGCTATCGATCTGACCCTCTCCTCCCCTGCTGTAATTGCTTTGGTGATTGGTTTAATTTCACAGTCAGTCTGAGCCTAAGTTGATGAGAATGCATGTATTATCTTTTCCAATCTTTAGCAGAACTAAAAGAGAGAAATTGTACGTTCAAACTAAAACTAAAAAAAAAGGTACTGTATGCTTTAGTACCTCATGTGAGACACTTCTTTCATGCATGGGGTGGGGGTGAATGAAATTGACCAATTAAGCAAATACGGATATCAATTAGGTGGTATAATTGAGATTTTTGATATATTAAACACGTGTCCCTGGGTGCGTATGTAATGAGCTCCAGTGTGAGGTATGGGAGTTGATCATATTAGAGCGCTCCGCCAGTCTTTCTCTCTGTGGTACACAAATAAGTGCCATTCACACACACAGAACTGCTGTATCTGATAAGGTGAAACAAAAATGTCCAGGCTTGCATGGCGAGGACAGGCACTGCTGACAGGGTGCACTTTTATCTTGAGCTAGACCATCACCCTCCTCTGTATACAAGGATCCTGTGACAGTTAAGCAATGGAAACAACAGAATGTTTCCTGTGTTTGTATGCCAGTGTTTTCCTGTGTTGTGTTAGAGCTGTGTTTTGTCACAGCTCTAACTGTGTAAGGAGCATTTATATATATATATATATATATATATATATATACATAGGCTATATAAAGGTAATAATAACAATATTAATTATATATATGCTTGGTATAGCTGTCTCTCTGTTCAACTTAAAGCTCAATTGGCTAGACAGCTATGTTTTTGTTCAAAGATTGTGGGCCAAATGCTTGAGTCAAGTTTTCAAGATTTATATACTAAAAAAAATGCTGTCTTTGGCAGGTAAAATTATGTCTGACCCTTCTCATATTTTATATGAGGAATATCAGCTTTTGCCATCAAACAGAAGACTTAGAGTAGCATATGCTAGAATTAACAGATTACGGAAATCTTTTGTTCACCAGTCTGTTAAATTAATAAATCCGAGTTGGGGGTCTAAGTAGGCCTCGGGGTTCTGAAAAAATAGAAATTCTAAATTGATGCACTGCAGCCAGTCATGTATTGTTTTTGTATTAAATGGTGTATTGTGATGTATTAATTGATGTGGTACTGAAGTGGTTTTATGTGAGACAGGATTTTCTTTTTGAAGAAATACCAACCATAAAGTGAAATTTAATTGAAGTAACAATAATTTTTAATAATTTTTAATTGATAAATAATAAATAATACCTTTCAGGTATACACTACGTTGTGAGGACAAAAATGTCTCCCATCATTCTGATCCTGATATCTGATCATAACGGTCGCTATTTATCTCATATCTTCTGTAAACTCTTGCATTACCAAGGCAACGACTGATGCATTTGTATTGTATACAAATATATTCCAACGAGCGACTGTTATCAGTGGAAAATGAAATCATATCTGTACCAGCTGGGCCGGATCGGCACGGAATTTAACGGTTAAGCAAAGAGAATGGTTTGGCACGATGGTGGAAAAGCGGCTTTTGACCTTCTGGGGAAATTTTTTTGGTCCCCATGAGAAAAACAGCTTTTAAATCACATTAAATTATGTTTTTTTGAAAATGTAAAAATGCATAATGTTTTCTGTGATGGGTAGGTTTAGGATTAGGAGATGTACAGTTTGTGCAGTATAAAAATCATTATGTATATTGAAAGTCCCCATAAAACATGGGAAACCTGTGTGTGTGTGTGTGTGTGTGTGTGTGTGTGTGTGTGTGTGTGTGTGTGTGTGTGTGTGTGTGTGTGTGTGTGTGTCTGTTTGTGCGTGTGCGTGCGCGTGCGCGTGTGTGTACTCTACAGTATGTTAGTATATATTGTTTTTTGTAGTATATTGAAAATAAATATAGGCAACGAGTTGGTTTTAAAGTTGAAGGACATTCACAAACACCACCAAATTGTACTGCATCTTTTAAAATTACTGAATTAAAATAACATACCAACAAACACACTCATCAAATAATTTTTAACCCAAAACATTCACAACATAAAACTTATTTCATGAATTCACTCTTACACATAATCAGATATAGTATAAAATAAAAAGAGTGCTCCGAGCTCTGAATTTAGTCCAAAGCCAGAGCATCCAAAACCTGTTGTATATAAGCCGTAGGTGCAGATCCCACGGAAATGGTCGAGCACCCATGGAAAAATATGAGATATTCTCCATTGATTTTAACCAATTAAAAGTCTTTTTTATAGTTTATTTGAGGCCGCTTCTGCTGCGTTATTGTACTGAGTCTGACAAATGTCGAGAGCGCATCCAAATAATGCACATGAACAAATCTCAACTCTCGCACTAAACTGGAAGCGCGGCTCTTCAAATATTTTATTTATTTTATTTTATTTTATAAACGTTTATTAGAGGATCAGCCCCATGTGATGAAACATCTCGTTTTCATGGGGGTCCTCAAGATCATCTCCAAACAACATTAAACAGCAAAACAACAGAGTAGATACAAAATATAAAAAAAACACTATCACTCTAATACTACACACTCACACTCATTCATTCATACACACACCACAAAATATGTCTCATGGCTCTTCTGCTCTCGCTCAGATATAACACATGCGCGCTCAAAATCAAACTCAAAACTTACTCTTTCTCTGTGGTCTTCTCTCCTGGATTTAAGCTTTCAACCTCTTGACTTTCACGATTGCCTGACAAAATAACTGTAGGCCTACCTTTAAATTATAAATAATATAGCCTTTAGCTATATATTATATGGTGTGTGGGCACTGGGCACCCACCGGCAGAAACATAAATCGGCGCCTATGATATAAGCTATTATTTAAACTATTTATGTATATAAACTGTCTGTATATATAAACTGTTGTCTATGTATAGGCCTCCTCTTGTGCTGATTGGGTAGATTATCTAAACGTGCTTCTCCAAAAAATGTTTTATAAAAAAATCATATAATTGCACACAGTGTGCAGCTATTGTCATGGCAACCATCGCAAGGTGATTTGACGACGTTCTAGAATAAAAGTATCAATGGCAAAAAAACAGCCTCTCTCCTCTGTAATGTCATCCCCTATTAGGAAGCACAAACATATATCATGCATGTTTTGACAGACCAGACCTGACAGGCAGCTGGTGAAAGGTCAAGAAAAAAGAAGCATAGTCGCTTCAAATCCTGTTAATGAATGTTGTCCACAACGATGAGGTTGCTACAGCTGTCTTTCTCTTTCTCTGCTATGTGATATGTTTAGAACTATTGTTTGATACATGTGCTTCATTAACAATCCTCTAACAGATCTCTCTTCATGGTAATTAAGCAAGCTGTTTGCACAAAACCGTGCCCCATACACACGTCATAACCCCACTCCCACGTAGATGAACCCACATACACTTTTTCCACACACACAGAAACAGTGCAACCATATAAAACTGCATTTGAGCTCTGGCTGGTGTTAGTTGCTTGCAGTGGGAGGACGGTGAGGTAAGAGGTTTTGAAAAGAAGTACAAGGTCAGGCTTTAAATGAAACAAACGCTCGGCTTCAGGCTCAGACACAATCAGATCAGCTGAACATCCGGCCTTACCAACATCCCAAGAAACCAGCATGAGGATTCAGTCCAAAAACTCCCTAAAAAATCCACATGATCATCTTTTAAAATATTTAAATGTACAGTGCAAAAACATCATTTTCCTAATCAGTATTTTTGTCTGGCTTTCCATCCTTAAAACAAGACATTTACTTGAAAAAATAAAAAAAGCATACAATTTTAAAACTTATTTTCAGAGAATAGAAAAGAAAAGAAAGTAAAAGAAATTCTTGTGTATATATTTATTAGTTAATTATTAGTTCCTAAGTTTGCTGCACTATTCCTTGCACCTGCATTGACCTTTGGTTGGATGTGTGTGGTTGGATATTTCTATATTTATACTGGATATGTTTACTGGAAATCAATATAAAAATGCTGATTAAGTAGATTAAGCAGCTTTTTCCCCCTTTTTGAAATGTTTGCATCTGTTTGTAAAATTTTCTGGACTCTGTATAAAATAAATCAAAACCGATGAATGCTCAGTGATGTGGCATTCCAGCTACAAGAAACATTTGAATATGATGAGAGAGAGAGAGAGAGAGAGAGAGAGAGAGAGAGAGAGAGAGAGAGAGAGAGAGAGAGAGAGCAGACAGAGCTGAACTCTGCCGTGTTTTAGGTCAACGCCTCATGTGACAAGTGGGAGAGTTTGTCAGCTAATGCAGTGAGCTGCTGGACAGCACAGTGACTCCACAGTACATCTTGGCATTCATAAACATGTCACAGACGTACACACACAGAAAGAGAGAGAGAGAGAGAGAGCGAGAGCGAGAGAGAGAGAGAGAGAGAGGTAGCTGCTGAGTATTGGCTAAAGCACCAATTCCTGAAACACCAGCGAGACGGCCTTAAAATGGACATCTCTGCTGTCCCTGCACATGATGGATAGCCATGATAATGTTACTGGGACCAACAGCAATAAAAGTGACTCTGTCCAGGCATAAAGTACACAAATCAATCAAACTCAAGGTAATATAATTTATTACCCACCAAAACGGGAAATATGCTCAAAGAAAAACATACACAGCAATCCCCCCATGTTCTGTGATAACCATTACGAAGAAGAGGCCGCGGCAGGAATTTCTATTGGCCGCTTCATGCGGCACTGGGCAGTGCGTCTTGGGAACAGGATGAGCTGTGATCCAGGCCTGTTCCACTTACTGAGGCCCGGCAAAACAGACCAGCACCACTGACAGCCATCCAGACTTTAACCCACCAATTAACATTTGGAAAGGATTAATCAGCTCCCATTTGGAGCCCAGTTTTAATGAGACTGAGTATGCTTTCAGCCAGATGTCCTCCTCTGTAGGTATCTATGAGAGCCTGTTGGTTTAATTAATTATTGATGTCTTAATGCCTCCTGCTTTGTGAGTCTCAGTCACTGGTGAGCCATGTGTCTCCAGCCTAAGCTAAGCCAGCAGTAACTAGTTTTTTTTAAATATATTTATATGTCTGTGTGTGTGTGTGTGTGTGTGTGTGTGAGTGAGAGAGAGAGAGAGAGAGAGAGAGAGAGAGACGGGGAGAGGGAGAGGGAGGAATGAGCTAAGCGGGAAAATGCGTGAGAGAAAGAGATGCGCTTGGCACTTAAATACACTGGATTGGCCTCTTCTTGTCCTGCACTGTTCCATACAAACATGCAACCTAACCTTCGCTCATGCACTTTAATTTGAGGTGATTGCATGTCCACTTACATAAATTATACACCGCCCTGCGTACATTATTGATGCAGCAGAATCCAAAAGACATGCTGGATTACTCGACTGAAGGCACAATATCAAAAACAGAATAACTGATTCATTTCAGGAGGGCAGACATACTGTAATATCTCATATTTAATGTTTTCTGTTCAACCAAACACATCTGTATCATTTCAGATTATATTCCCTGATCGTCTTGTCTCCTTCCCCTCCATATCCGTTGCTTTCTTCTCCACTCTTCATTTCATTCTTTCCTAACATCCCTTCCTTTCCACTTCCTCCTTCTCCTCCTTTCTTCTGTTCTTTATCTTTCACCTTCATTTAGCACATATCCTCTTTTCTTCTTCACTTTCCTGTCCCCCCCCCCTCAATTACCTTCTCATCACCTTAGTCTAGTTTCCTCTCTTCTTCTCTCTTTTCATCTCATGTCTTTGCCTTTTCTTCCATCTCTCTAGTCTTGCCGCATCTTGTTTTCCTTTCCTTTCCTTTCCTTTCCTTTCCTTTCCTTTCCTTTCCTTTCCTTTCCTTTCCTTTCCTTTCCTTTCCTTTCCTTTCCTTTCCTAGCTAACTATGCTCAACACAAATTCCCATACACAATCATGCACGCTTAAAGTGTCTGTGTGTTTAAATGTGCGTACGCTCATAGAGATGGGGGGATGAAAAACGATGCCACACAACAGAAGCGTTTCCGTGTTCGCCAGTTCCTGCGCATGTGTTTAATCACACTTAATAATGTATCTACAGCACCGGCACCTACTCAGATAAATGGGAACACATGCTGAGGTGCAAGAGATATTTATCAGAACGACGGCAAAAACGCAAACTCAAGCACTTCCCTCTCCCCTGCCCTGCTATTTGGGAAGAATAAAACTCTAAGCAGTGGGTCAAATGGTCAGCTGGAGGTACTAAATGATTGAGTTGTGTTGCCATAAAGCAGAGCCCTGCTCCTCTCCTCCCTCATCCTTTTTGCAGAAGCCTTCCAGTTAATCCCTGGTGAACACTCTGCATTTTTCATTAGATGAGATGGAAGTTGACTCCAGGCCAGAAACAGTGGGGATATACTGGAACAATATTTTGACAAGCCAGAGTCGTAGAACTGGAGTGTGTGTGTGTGTGTGTGTGTGTGTGTGTGTGTGTGTGTGTGTGTGTGTGTGTGTGTGTGTGTGTGTGTTTTTGGGACCGCGTCTGGCGCGTGTGAGGAAGACAAAAAAGAGGGGTGGCTTTCTTCAGAGTTTTTATCTACTTCAATTGTCACACTGGCTTGGGCACAATGTGAGCCGTTCAAAATACACTTTTTATTATTATTATTTATTTATGCATTTATTCTGCAGTGTGTCAGCCATAAAGTTCAAAACGGTATGCAAAGTGTCACAGCATGATATTTTAGCAAGAGCCGTCCTCCTGCGTACGTTTTTGGACACTGGAGAAGGCCGGAGCGCCAACACCAGAGATGGGGGAAAAAACAACGCTGCATGTCAAGGCTCACACAGATGACTTAACTCCTAAATATAGAACGGGAGCTCTATTCATGTAATGTTATTACAGTGCTAATGCGCACAATTGTGGATTTGGTGCAGGAAGCCATATAGCCGCCTGAGCTTCTGAATATGTATGCGCTGGAAAAAGAAAGGAGTGTCAATTGAGACACTCTGGATTTGATGTTCAATAAAAGAATAAGCCTTTGACATGAAATATGAGTGGAGCTAGCCTCAATATAAAAGAATGTGGAAGAGAGTTAGAAGTGTGGAGAATTCTCTCAGATGTGCAGTGTGGACTGAATTATGAGAGGGATTGAGCACATGTGTGTGTTCATGTCATAATAAAGCGTCTATACCTATGACGCTCCAGAGGTATAAAAATGAGAAAGTGAAAGCAAGAGGAAGCTGGACGTAAAACCGACATCATGAACATGAGAACACTTCATGATGACAATTCTTCCCACAAGCAAATGATTTTTTTTCATGTGTCAATGATTTTCTTCTTCAGTATTATTTTTTTTTAAAAATAAACCCATTCCTTAATTACATTTTATGCATGTGTAATTAAACATTATTATTATTATTATCATCATTACTAATATTACTGCTACTCCTAAAGGCTGTATTTCACTGTGACTTTTCCATAACTAAAATTATTTTAGTGCACCTAAGCCACACTTTAACCTTAAAACAAGGTCAAATCACTGTATAGAACAATCTGAAATGGCTTATTGCTTATAAAAAACACCATTCAGCAATGTTCCAAACGAAGACAATCTCTGTAAAATCAGTTAAAGCTTATTGTCCTTTTACATTCGTTACTGGATGTGGAGTGTCGACAAAAGACTATTACATGATTTAATGAAATGTCTTAGGACCTGACCTCTTAATGAAACATCATAAACCTTAAAGGCCCCAGAGGGAAAAGTGTAAGACAATGTGAGAATGAGAGTGAGAGGACGACAGAAGAGAGATCTGAAAGCAATCACATACTACAAAGCTCCGTCAAGTCCAGCTGGAATGGGAACGGCGGTGAGTGAGAGGAAGTGACATCAGCGAGAAGAAACTATCTGAAACCGCCAGCTTGTCCCTGATGCTCTACAAAGCTGCTCAAGACACAAAGCACTCTGAATGCCTCAGTAGGGGCAAGTTTTATATTAAGTATGTTTTCCATTGCAATTAAGGTTTGGGCTTGATCCCTTCTGACATCGTAATTGTTATTTCAAATGCAAATTAATAAATCATGCCAGTCTAGTTAAGAATGAAAATAGGTCTCCACCAGTGGCGTTTCAGATTATTGCTGCATCTCACGAGAGGTTATTTACCCCAAACAGCCCTTAAAACACGCCTTACCACTTTTCTGCACATAAAACAAAGAAAAAATCATGAAATAAAGCGAAACTTACAAATTAAACGGGCAACAAGAGCGTCTCTTTTCTAAACTCATCACTAATACAGTATGCAAATGGTTTATCCGTCTCCACTCCAAGTTCAGGCTGCAGAGAATTCAAAATTTATGCTGAATAATGTTGACTGGTCACATCCCGGGCCCTTGCCGGATCCTCCAGGGTTAGCTCTCTCCAGCGGTATGCGGCGAGCACTTTAGCCATCACAGTGAATTAGTGTAAGACCTGTAATGCACCTTTAAGTATGTGAGCCCTTTTAAGGCACTTCGAGGTCATCTCCTTGGCTAAATATAAAGTACAACCTTTTGAACATTTATTTTCACTTGCCAGGCCAGTGGCTCAGATAGCACGCAAAGGATGGCATGCACTTTCCTGACCCTCTTCCTCTAATGGCCTGAGCTGAGGAGAGTGAGGGACAAAAAAGAACAGAACTGAGAAACCCTGAAGGCCCCTATGAGGAACAGGGAGCCACTTGTTATCCCAGCATGGACAGCATAAGACATGCCAACCGTTAATGCTTTCAGCATGTTTTAGGGAGGGTTAACTCATAACAATCATGATAAACGTGGTGGTGCTGGATGAGGTGAAATGAAGCTTAACTCTTAGGGGTCGACAAACGCGCCGGCGCGTTTTGCCGGATTTTCTTCACATATTAGTGCTATAGACTTAAAGGGTTAGTTCACCCAAAAATGAAAATTCTGTCAGTAATTACTCACCCTCATGTTGTTCCAACCCCATAAGACTTTCGTTCATCTTCGGAACACGAATTAAGATATTTTTGATTAAATCTGAGAGCTGGATCACTCCTCCATAGGCTTCTAAGGGACTGAAACTTGTTCCCCCAAAAAGTTATTAAAGACATCGTTAAAATAGTCCAAGTGACTACAGTGGCTCAATCTTCAGTTTATCAAGCGACGAGAATACTTTTTGTGCGCAAAACCCCCCCAAAAATATCGACTTTATTCAACTATTCATTTCCTTCTCGGTGGGCCTTGAGTGAGTTCTTTAAATGATTTTTTAAATAAAAAAAAAAAATATTTCTTTAAAATGTCTACTTTTCTATGTGTCCACTTAAAATCAAAACAAAACATTGTGCTTGTGTAAAACAAAGAAAATAAACAGGGTGTGCTTTCTGACTTTCCGTCTCCGTGAACTTTTTTTTCTTGAGCACGTCTATAAACTGAAACAAAACTCAGCGAATAATTGTCACACATTTATGAGCAATATATCTTTATAAACATTTAAGTGTGTACTTTTAAACGATCAAATTCAAAAACGAAAAGTAATTAAGTAATTTGTTTGAAACCAACAAGATGTCCAGTTTCTCAAGCGAGGGTTAAATAGATAGAAGTAGATGTAGAACCAAATATTTTGCCAAAAGTTAAGGAATTGTGGGATGTGAAGCTAGGGATTAGCAATCAAACAAGTTATTTTAGGGTATGTTTAAATGACAATGTTACTAAAAACTGAAAAGGTTTTTCTTTGCATTTTTTCACGTACAGACGACACCATTGTCATCTGAAACGATCCCCGTTCACACGGATCCGCGAAAATAACTAAAAGCGCTGTATTATGCATGCCAGGCCAGTAGTTGCTGATGGCACTTTGTAAAGAAACATTACGTGTCTATAGACTGAGCGCATATCACGTTCATCAAAAACGTGCACTTTGAAACCCTTTTTAAAAAGTTTGCATTTTCAGGCCCCCCAAACCCAGTTGTCATGTTAACGAACGGCCAAAACGCATAAAAAGTTTTTTTTTTCAAGCGACAAAAACTGACTTGTAAAGGGTCATTTGGGAATCATCTTGTCTGAGGAAGACAGTGCTTTAATTTGATTAATTAAGTATCTTTTTGCCATCTAATATTTATATTTTACTTTATTTCAGTTTTTTTTCTTCCAATTAACAAAATTATTTTAACAGTTAACAATAACATCACTGATGTGAGTGTGGATTGTAAATGAGTGAAAGTCTGTGTGTCTGTCCTTCAGTCCACTGTATGAGTAAAGAACCATAAATTGCAGATGGATTGGTAAGGAGCCACACAGGACCCTGCCTTGGCATGAAAGACCACTAATCTAGTGAGCCTCTCAGCCACTGGGCTCTTAACCTGGAAATGGACAGATGAAAGAGGAGGAGAGTGAAAGGGAAGAGCATGTGGGGTGTGTTGTTCTGCTGACCCCATTAGATGGGACAGAGCAGTTCAGCCAGAGATATGACAGGACCAGAGAAGAAATGGAGTAAGAGAGGATGATGGGACGATATAAGAGTAAGAGTGAGAGTACGAAGGAGGAGGAGAGAGAGAAATAAAGAGGAGCAAAGGGAGTAACAGAGTGAGAGAGATCTGCTGAAATGGCAAAAAGGCTCTAAGAAACAGCATAGTAGGTATAAACTAAGAACAGAGTATGAGTGTGTGTGTTTGAGAGAGCCGTATAAAGCGACAACGCTGCTCATGACATGACTAAAACGGGCACACGCTTCACTCTGCTAACTGAAGCAGTGCATCAGAGGTCAGTTTTAAGATTCTGGACTACTCATCCAAAACTGGAAGTGACCAAGGTTTCACGCAGCAACGGCTAAGGTTGTCTATGCTGAAAGAATGTTTACTTATCAAGGACCAATCAGCTGTAAGCTTTCAGATGTACTTCAACAACATTTGAATCAGTGAAACTTTTTCTATCCCGTTTTTTTTTTTTTTACTGAAATTAATTTGATTAATTATTTTAAAATAGCAACATTGTTCATTTATCAAATAAATAAATAAATCACACAATGTCAGTTATGCTGTGGCACATTCAACACACACCATTCCAAAGTTTGGGGGCAGTGAGATTTTTTTTTAAAGTTTTTGAAATAAATATCTTTTTTGAATTTATTGAATCAAAAATACAGTTATAGTGCAAAAAAGCAGTAATATTGTGACGCCACAGTTTGATGAAGTTTGAGGCGGGGCTACCAATGGCAGACATGGGGACTGTTTAAGAGACCTGTTTCAAAACAGTCCTTTCTGTAAATCTGTTTGTTGGAGTTTACTTCATCTTTAAACTTAATAGTACTCTGTAAAAAAAAGTACCAGGGTACTACCAGGGTAAGGCTGGTAGGGGGAAGAGTAGAGCAGAGCAGAGAGAACTGAGCAGATGTGTAGAGGGGGGCTGAGGGCAGTATTGTGAGAAAGGTAGAGGGGTCTGTCCTGGTGGTCTCTGCACTCATGACTGCCTCAGACAATAGATGCTAATTGGCCTGGCTGTTGGTGGTCCAGCTGGAATAGCTGCCGGCCCATTGGACAAAGCGCCTCTGGTTACAGCACACTTGTGCAGTGCAGGAGAGTTACGTTCACAGCCATACAAAATACAACTAAATCGCTTTCTGTGAAATGAAGGCTGCCACTGTGTTGGTATCATGCAAACTCCAGGAAACCTGACAACTATCCAGTGTCACAACTTAATCAAAGGTATAGAAGCTGCTTTGCCACCTTACATAGGCCTAAAACTCATCTAACCAGCCCAGGCCGGTAATGCACACATAGAGAGACATGGGCATAGACACACTGGCAAGGCAACCCCACAGGGGAGACATCTGTGTGTTTGCTGGAGCAGTTGCAGGGAGTGTTAATTATGTATCAATGAGCCAAATGTACACCAGGATTCCGTGCAACCAGCATCCTGTGGCCATTTTCAGACATGTCAACACAGAGACTCTGGAAGTGTTTAATACAGAGCAGTTAAATATTCATCCTGCATTAAGATAGATGGCAAACATGATCCAACCAAAGAGATGGAGAGGGGAAATGAAGGACACAACAGAGGGAGAGAGAGAATGAATCACTGTGAAAAAAAAAAAATATATATATATTATATTTATTTTGAATCAGGATACAAAATACACCAAACAATTTTTCAACTTTTTTTTCCCTCTCAATAATAAAAGCTTGATTCAATTAGAAATCCACATCACATATTTTAAAATATTACATAATTAATTGAAGCCTGTTTGTCATGTATAATACACCGACCAATTGTCATCTGGTACCAAATTTCATTGAAGTGGAGCGTAATTTTCCGGTCATTTTTAAATAAATCGTTTTAAAATTACATGGACAGACGAATTTACATTTATGAAGCGATCTGAATCTGTGTCGTTGAACTAATGGATATTAATTGACTACAAAGCACTGCACAAAACCAGCACCAAAAGTAGCATTAATGGTAAGTATAGTATTCACTTGTAGTCTATATTGAGACACCGTTTACCATTTGATGAAACTATAATAGTTTGTTAAATGAAGCCCAAGCCTACAGGCCTATTATGTGAAGTGTAGGCTGACAACAACTAGCGAAATGGTGACTTTATTATTTTAACATTTTTGATCATTTTGCAGCAATAGTATAATAGTACAGTACTACTGGTCAAAAATTTGCATTCACACCACTATTTTCTTTTAAAGAAGTCCCTTATGCATGTGCATCAAGCCGAATGTGCTTATATATACAAAAAAGGGGCATATATATATATATATATATATATTACATTTGAGCCCCTGCCCCTGAGGAACTCTCTGCACGTCCCTGGTGAGGACATATTAATAATGTTTTCTATGGCCTAACCAACCGCTACCCCTAAACCTATCCATTACAGAAACATGTTTTGGCTGCTTTATAGATTTATACGCCTTTTTAAAAAAAAAAATATTTCACTATATAAGTGAGGACACACACTATATTGATTTTTTTATTATAATATATAGCACTTTTTTATAAAAAAAATAAATGAAGAATTATTTTTATAAAATATATTATTTTCATATTTTTTATTTTAGAATATATATTATGTTACATATTTGCAGTGATTCTATAATATTGACTTATTTTTTACATTATTTCAATGTAAATGTATATATAAGGTCATGTGAACTGAAAAAAAAATGTGTGCTTTGAATGTAATGTAAATCTCTTTGTGTAAATGTGTCAAATGCATAAAACATGTAAAATGAACACCAAATGCATTCCCGCACCATGGGACAAAACTAGATCGCACCCATTATAATAAACAGAGTTATCCACACAGGGATTTGATGGACACTTCGTTTCTATTTTTTACACACTGTTCAGCAACACCTGGCAAGTGGCCCCCAGGTAGTTTGAGTTAGAGAGGACTAATCTAAGCCAACGTGCAGTTGCCTTACATTTAATCTGCGATTCTCCAGTTGAAGGGGAAAAAAAGTTGTAGAGTTCACGTAAGAACAATTCTGACCTAGCATTCCCAAAATACTTTTATGATGATACAGAGGTGCAGCTCAACCAGGTAGATAAATATGATAATCTTTTGAAAAATGTAGTTCATGGGATGAAATATTACAGTTGCTATTGTCACAGGGGCGCAGCTGACAGCGCAAGCGGCCACAGCTGAGAATGCTGGGCTTCTGGGGCCAACCGAGAAAGAAAACAGTGCCAATTAGACAGCACAGGCAGGTCAGCTGTGCTCCTAAGTCCTTCTCTCAATTCAGCCTGAAATCAGCATATACTGCATGTCTTAAAATAAAACACCAATTGAGGAAAAAGACACAATGGAAAAAAAGCACAAGAGGAGCAGAGAAGATAACAAGAAAAGGGGCATATCAGAGAGATATAGAGAATGAGAATTGGATCAATACATCTATCCATCCAACCATCCATCTGTCCATCAACCCACCCATCTATAAAACAAAGTATTCAGGACATTGTGTAATACGGCTATTAAACCCCTTTAAATCACAGGTCAGTGAACAGTTGTACTCTAGTGTAGATAAGAAATGCTGCCTCTAGTGGCCAGACTAGAAAGTATACATTTGTTCAGTCTCCACACATACATTATCAAGTATTATTCTCTCCATTAGTTACAGAATTTATTTATTTATTTATTTTTTTGTACAAGAGCCCAGAATAATTTAGTGTAGTTTTGTATGGTGTTTAAAAAATTAGTTTGGCACAGTAAGCATCACACTAATGAG
The DNA here is from genome assembly GCA_031834385.1 of Semotilus atromaculatus. NCBI lineage: Eukaryota > Metazoa > Chordata > Actinopteri > Cypriniformes > Leuciscidae > Semotilus > Semotilus atromaculatus. The sequence continues at coordinate 24,665,556 of JAULUF010000025.1, read as the reverse complement.
GTTGTGTGTTTTGCACGACCCGTCCAGATGTAGCAGTCTGCCAGACACAACAAAGCCAGCCTCTGACCTTTACGCATGGCCCACATTTAAGAGTGGCCGTAAAGGATCAGGTTACAGACTAAAATAGCTGCCCCAGCCCCCTCCACCTCATCCAAGTCCTAAACCACTCTACCTTTAAATTTGGGGCTGTGGCTATTGACAGATGTTCCTTTCAACACAACCCTGCAGACTGGCAGGACATCTGGGTAATTGAAGGATGCTGTCAATCCAACTAAGTCCTTTACTTGGAAGTGATATTGCATGACCCTTGTCTGGCTGTTAGGGTTTGAGGAAGAAATTGTGTCATTGCAGAGTTTTGAGGTAGAGATCTGGCCTCTTTTAGTTTCTTCAAGGATAGAAGTTCCATAATGATTATACAGATACATCCATTTATTAATATAGTCTTTTCCAATCCTTATCTACCTGAATGAGATTAGGCATCCAGGGACTGACCCTGTAGAACTTTAGGTGTACAAACGCTGCCTAGTTGACTTGGTATTATTAGTCATCAAGGGATCAAGGTTTTTTTTTTTATGTTTTATTGCCATACAACTTTCTCACATTGGACATTTATGCAAAGATGGAAGATGGACTGTTGAACTCGTCCTTCAGGTTGAATGGCATTTCTTTCTTCTTTCACCCTGTGAAGGGCTACACACATCAATTAGAGTGTGAACACACATATGTCCTTGTGCTCCCCTACTCCTTTGACACACATTTCCTGTCTGATGAAAGCCCACACTGTGTTTGATATCTACACCGGTAGTCCACTCTCACAATAAAAACTCTGAATCTGACCATGACCTGGGCAGCCAGAGCTGGATGGGGCAGACCATGTGTCTTAACACTGACTTTATGACCTTACTCCTTTCAAGTGAATCTGCTTAATTAGCAAACACAAGGAATGAGAAAAAATAAAGGACCCGAAACCTCAGGAACACACACATACTCTCTTACAGACCCTGTGTCATACAGTCAATATTGACTTCAGTAGTCTGTGAATATTTAAACTATTTGCCAACCGAAGGGCTTGATCTGAAGTACCACAAAAGAGCTCATCATGGAAGACTGCTGGTGGACAGTATTTAGCACAACCGCAAAATCCAGCTAATCACACAAACTGAAGGTAATTAAATATGAGACGTTCCCCATGCCATCATCCTCACACCTGGGAGCTTCTTACAGCTTTTCTAACAAATCTATTTGAGAAAAATTCAAACGAAAATCCACCAGAGTAATCCAGGTTAAATGAATCTCTCTGAGGTATGGCAGCAAGTGTTCCACCAGGGATTGAAGTCTGGAAGCTCAGTTCCTCTCCCTGTGTTTGATTTAGTGTAACTCCAGACGGACGCAGTCAGACGGTCCCCTCAAGACTGCTCTCTCCTGAGGAACCGCCTCCACTACCTCAACTTTTCCTGAGAGATATACCACCTTTCCACCAAGCACCACTTGGTGAAAGAAGGACTGTGTCTTTATTGAAAAGTTTAGTCACAGGGAAGTTCATTCCAAAGCTATAACGATAATGACACACAGGGACAATATTGTTGAAATTGCTATCAGAAAGATTTCTCCAGGTGATGAATGATACAAACACTGGCAGCCAATAACGTTCCATCCGACTTTAAAGAGCTTGAGCATTTAAAGAGGTATATAACATATCTGTAGTGTGCAATTATAATAAACAGCAGGGTGCGATCATAAAGCTGCAGTGGATCTAAAAAACTATTTTACTTCTCCTCTACTATGTATATTTGTGTGTGTAAAATATGCACAAAGTGTTTTTTCTCATTTAATTTTTTTTTTGATTTTTTAAAGATTTTTTAAAGATTTTTTTATAGATTTATAGATTTACTTTATAGATCCCAGCAATTCAGAGACTTTCACGTATCATTACGGAACAGGAAGAGGTTAAAATAGTTCAGAATCGTTTGAACTAATAGAGATTGAGCGACTTTCACTGTTACTACTAAGGAAAAACGAATGCTTCTCATGTCAATAAATCACCAAGAGAAGCTCAGGAATGACAGGAAACAGGATATTGGGACACTGCAGCCTCAATGGTTCTTGGTCAATGGGGCAGAGGTCTAGGAAATGACTGTTAGCACACTATCAACAAACTCCTTGACACCTGACCAAACTTCCTGTGTAGAAAGGAAGTGAGAGTGGCCGCAGGGGCCACAGTTAACAGTCAGCTCATGTACTGATGGGGAGGAAGAAGGAGAGAGAGCGATAAGGGCAGAATCAACCTGCTGTTTATCAGCTATCTGACATGAGGAGATGGGCCCAGTTCACTATATGATCAAATATGACATTATTAAGGTTATGTAATATTATTTGAAACTGGACGGAAACGCACACACATATGCACTGCTCTCACACGCACCATGTTCTCATTCTGGCACACATACAATAATAGGAAGTAATGCTAATGCCATGCTTAAAATATTTCAGGGTTGAGTAAAGTCGCCTATGAAATGCAAATTACAAATCTGCCATAAGAAGAAAAAAAAAAACAAGAAGAGCACAGCCACGCACTCCTGAAGTGTTTAAACCGCTAAGATGCCATGAATATTAATGTTCTGAAAAATCACAATAGCAGCACCGAGCTGTTTACAGGAGCGAGCGGCGTGTTTCGGGCCCCGAATCTGCTGTTTAGCATGCGCCGGTACCAGTCCGTATCAAACATGGCACGCGTTAAGACAACACCATCTCAGTTGCTGCTACTCAACTGACATCATGCATTGTGACCTATGGATGGGACAACAGAAAAAAAGCCTTTGAAACAGAAGGAGATAGATAGAAAGGGGGTGTAATAGCCAAACACTGTACGTCTGACCTCCTGTCTTTCTAAGTGCAGTGTTAGCATGTCTCTGAAGCAGCGGTGCATGAGCGTCCTAGCACACTACATATGTTCCAGCCCAGTCACCATAATGAAACAATGACAATCCATCCTACGTCTGGCAGTGAACAGTCTCTAAAAACCTCACATTACGCACAACCACTAAGCTGAAACATTTAATAGGACATTATCATTACCACGCACTGCTGTATTAACCTAATAAACATCAGTGGGAGTTACTGTATGATAGCAAACCGGAATTATCACCGCTGTTATCCTGTCATAATTGCACATGTAGTAATAGAAGTCACCGTAAATTGGATATTAGTGTGTTAAAATGCATCATATCATATTAGGACCTGCTGAGATGGTAATAACTAAATGAGTGTGTTCATTGCTCTATTCAAGTTTATGAATTTGATAAGTGAGGTGAGACCTCAGGTTTATTTTGATGTTTCGCAAACCGTCAGAGTTTGCTTTTGAATTTATCTTGAGTGAGTTCAAGGGAGCCATTCAAATATGACCATGGCTATTCCGTTATTGCTTCTGGTTGATGAGGAAGAGGCTTTTGAGGCTTATCTCACCTTTTTATAATAGAATTTCAAAATAAAATACACACACACACACACACACACAAAAAAAACACACACTCTCAGCTCAGACATTTACTCCCACCGTGAAAAATAGGCACAGACAAAGAGATTATTCTGTCGTCCATTTCGTGACACCTGTGAGGACACCGCAAACAGTCACTCGTGCTTTATCTTTCCTTTGAGCAGAATGGAGGCTTCGGCTTTATTGGTTTGTTAGTTAAGAAAGTAGGCCAGCATAAGCAGGACACAATAATAATTCCTTGAGTGGCTGGGCTCTGGCCTCGGCGAGCCCGCCGATGATGAATCTGTGTGCCACGGTACATTATAGCGGGATAAAAGAAGAGGGGGGTGAAGGACAGTGCCTTCTCTGAACCTTAATCAGATGCAGATCAGACTAAAAGCATCGGAGCAGCAAATCCCCGCTCCAAAGCGCAGCGCCACACCACGCCGGCCACCCTCTCTCTCTTTCTTCCATTTCTCCCCCCCTCCCGGCCCTCTCCCTGAGCCCTTTATAAAAGGTTGGTAGATAGATTCAAGTCTTTATTGGAAGATCATATGGGATGACTGCAAAATCCCATTACTTGTTGATTAAGTATTGATCCCACCCCCAAGTATTAACAAGTAAGCTAATATGGAGTGACCCGTGAGACCAGTGGCTGTGGAGCAAAGAAATCAAACGCTTTGGGGACAGAAAGAGAGGGAGAGAGAGAGAGAGAGAGAGAGAGAGAGAGAGAGACAAAGAGAGATCATACAGGAGACAAAAAGAAGGGCATTGAGTAAAGTGAATAGAAATAGACAGATGTGAAGAAATAGACATTGTGAACGAGAAGGAATGAAGCGCTGCTTCAGACGTGTTAGTGAACTTCGGCTCTGGTTAAAATGTCACACATCAATGTGCAGATCAATGGATGCCTTATTTTTCAGCCGCCTCTTTATTGCCATCATCAGATGGCTCTCCTCTCGTACCTCCTAATGACTCGTGCTGAATTCGCTCCCTCCTGCGTGTCAGTGTACAGCGAACTTCTCTTGATCTCTCTTGATTCCATGCGGCCCCTTCAACTGTCCCCAGTGTTCTTCTGACACCGCCAACCCACCCACATGCTCATACCAAATGGGTACGGCATGTATTCAAAATATGGTCCAAAGCTAATTTTCTTTCAGGTTTTATTCTGGCCTTTGTATTTCATTTGGTCTTAAAAGTGTTTTTTTTTTTTCTTTTTTTTTCTAAAGCTATTTTTTACTCTGTTCCTGCTTATTACCAGTGTTGGGGGAGCAACTTTAAAACTGTAGTTTGATAAGTTGCAAGCTAATTAGCAGTTAAAGGGATAGCTCAACCAAAAATCACGATGCTCCACTTTCTTTCTTCTATGAAACACAAAATATCTTATTGCTTATGCTGTTTTGTTTTCCGCAGAAGCTTTATCACGAGGGTGTTGATGAATGAGAAGAGAATTTTCATTATTTAAGAGAAACAGCTGTCAATAAGCCCTTTTTAAAAAAGTAGCTACACTACAAATTAGACGAAAAAACACAACTATTGAAGCTATTTATATAGGACACACTATGTTATATTTTAAAATATACTATACTAACTATCAGATTGCATGACTTTTGTTACAGAGCAGTTACAATGCCGTCATTCAACTTTAAGAGATGCATTTACACTAAATAGAATGAATACAACTAGAAAACAGCCTAATTCAAAACTCAGTGTTTTTTGTTTTTACATTAATTAAACACTGAATTAAATATTCTAAATATGACTTCTTTGTACAGACTAAATTGCCTGAACCAAATAAACCACTAAAATGGAAATTAATATTTGTAATGCTACATATGAGAGAAAGAACAAACACTGCATCAAAAAAAGTGTAGAATTTTTATGAAATACAAAGGACACTCCCTGTAAAATTAAAAGTTTGTGACTGGAAATATTACAAAGAAAACAGGTCAACTATTGTCAAGCTACTGAGAAATATTATGTATCATCAGTATTATTATCACTTTTCAGCAATGTAGTCAAAGTCACACTTTGGGAAAAAAACAAGGAAGTTAAAGCCTAATCACCTCTTGAGTCTTTATAAAGCTGTGGTGACTGCACTCCCCTCAGCCAAGTGTTCACTGTCAATAATTAATATTTCATTTAAAACCCATCACTACCGAGATCACAGTGTTTGTTATTGCACACAGGAAAATTACTTCAGCAGGAGTGCAAGAGCAGAACATCAACAGTTTGTTTGTCTTCATGTAACTGTCATTCAGTACTTTTCTTTTGTGTAAAGAGAACAAATAGAGATGATATAACAAGAAAGAATCAATGAGAGAGACTGTCAGAATTTTCATATTAAAATGGAACAGAGGAGGGGAAAAGACACAAAGGATTTGTTATTCTGGCAGACTGCTCGGTCAGTCGATATGTCCACAGATTATTCAGATTAGTGAGAGGTTTAACTCCACTCATTGACTTGACGAAGGTTTCGTCTGGTTAAAAAGCTGACACAGTCCATTACGAATAACATTCTCCTATTGATTAGTTTATTTCAAGAGAAACTCTTCTACATCTCTCTCTCTCTCTCTCTCTCTCTCTCTCTCTCTCTGGCTTTCCAGCCTCATTACACAGCTGTGTAAATTATGTGTGTATTATGTAACCCCACAAGGTGCATACAATTATTTTTATGAGTACAGTTTATCTGAATAGTATAAATATGGTATACATAGTCGGCCAGATGCACTGCTGTATCTGAGTGATTGACTGACTTTGTCAATATCAAGGGTTTCACTCAGCATTTAGGCACAACTTCAAAGCTGGGACCAGCGTATTCAGAATTGAATTAGAAATGCTTTTTAAATCCATATAACTGTAATTTGTAAACAGAAAAGTTGTAAGGATGGATGGATGGATGGATGGATGGATGGATGGATGGATGGATGGATGGATGGATGGATGGATGGATGGATGGATGGATGGATGGATGGATGGATGGATTGATGGATGGAAGGATGGATGGATGTTTCACCTTCGTTTGTGTTGTGGGCAATTCGAGTCACACATGTAAACTTGAATGACTTTGGACTGATTGGGCTCTCAGTAACAAAAGCTGAGTCTCTTCAGCTTGTAAAAGTTTGCTTTAAAATATAAATACAAGTCACAGCGAACTCCTTTTTTTATTAGGTTTATAAAGGTCTATTGATCGATCATTAAGGAACTGTCCAGGTCTCAACGCACAACATGAAGAACCTAGCTTGCTGAGTAACCAAATAATTTCTCACCCTCTATTTATTAGAGATGCAAATGCCCTATAGCACGAAGGACAGAATGGATGAAGCATGATATTTGTCAGACTAATGGCCAATTAAGCCCCTCTAAACAAGAAGGTAGGAGATTACAATCTCGCCGACCCCCTCTGAGACATTAAGTGCGTTTACATGGACTTTAAAAGTTCGATTTCAGTTAGACTAAACCAATAATTTGTCTCTTTACAATGTTGTGTAAACTGTCCGACCAAAATCATGCCAATTAATCAGACTACAAAAGTAATTATTCTGCCAAATGATGATATGATTTCATAAAACATATATAATATAGCAAATGTGTGAAAAATAACTAGCCTTAACTTAAACGACTATGCAAACAAAAAATGGCATCATATCAAATCCATTAATATTACTGTCAAAACTAATACTGTGTATACACAGATATATCTTTCACCACAGTGCAGTCATTCATTCGAACATCATTCAGATTCAATATCTGAAAAAATATGGAACCTTATCTTGAACTCTGTTTTCAATCTTAGATATAACTGTACATGTAACCTTACAGCGTGAGAAATCTGTTTTCCCCAAACTTAGAAAACAGAGGCTGCTTCCTAGGAAACTCTGAGAAGTGTTTTGCAAGACTTTACAGTGGTATAGGCGCTTTTCATTTTCAGTCTGAACAAATTTCATTCTTCTCAGGATGTTTCTTCACAGTGTTTTAGACATTTGACATGGTCTTTTAAATACACGTCAGCAATTTCTTAGTGACCAACACTTTCAGCTCCACACTGTATCAACTTTTCCCAGCGTGCGTGACCTAAAATAAAACTTTCAAAATAGGGGCTCGGTGCACGACTTAGTCCACAAATGTATTGAAACCAGGCCCGTTGTATGTTGCCAAACTATTCTGTGGTTTTCTGGAGTTTAGACGACTCTCCTGTGATCTAAGATGGCTTGGAAATTGGATATTGGCCTATAATAAGCAGGGCTGGAGAACCGTGGGCCGCCTCAGCCAAAGAACAGAGACATGAATAGGTCCCAGGAACACTGGGTCACACAAAGCCTTGATTGACTGGATCAGATGCTTGGTACGATCAGATACTTGGGCCCGGTTGAAATCAAAGGGAGGTGGGCTCTTTTAAGCACACATCGGGGGGAAAGGGTGGGGGGCCGAGGCTCAGTTCTAAAGAGCCGAAAGATCCTGTCGTCGGACGCACTGAAGTCCTGCGGAATCGGAAGGTCAGCGCAGCTTGTCTGAACATGACAAATAATGCCCACAGAAACTGCTAAAGTACTCCAAATCCCGCTAATGTGCTCTGGAATATTAAACCGAGAGAGAGGGAGAGGTTTTTAAGGAAGAAGGTAGGTGAAGTCCCATCGTTCTCTTCATTACACCCATGTGGTGACAATTGAAGTGCCCCCTCCTTCCCAATCCCCTCCCCCTTCCATGTTTAGGAGTGGAGGACATCAACATGCACAGCATGTAATGATGTCAAAGAGCTATTTCATGGTGAACGTTTGGTTTGAATTAGAGGCCAGTGGGAGTGCGGACTCTCACACACTCTGGCAGCGTCCCTTTGTTCCTCCCTGATCTGTGGTGCGGAGGAGACCTCTCTCTTTTTCTCTTTTTATTTTCTCGGTCTACAAAACACTCTCTCCACCCATCTCCCAACCTGCCATTATGCATATACCCACAACGCCCCAATGTTCACACTCTTAGATGGATGATCTTGCAAACACTTACATTTTCTACACATGCAAACTCACGCATACACACTTTAGCATCCGTTTGGCACTTTTAAACTCACTACCACTGTGCAGAACGCTGTTGCATAAACACATGTACAATATGTACATTTACACTGATAAAATCCATCCTAAAACGTGTTGCCATGTAGCGTCTCCAAGTCATTACATTTCACAGAAGCTGAGAAAAAAGCAGTTTAAAAATCTTACAAACATCCCCCCACACACTTTTTTATCTTAGAGAGCATAAGTGGAAAAGGCAGATTTTCTGTGAGCTGAATATGGATTGAGACTAGACATGGCTGAATGAATAAATGGAAAGTTTGAGAGGCTGAGGGGAGAGGAGCGGACAGTGTGACCTTTTTAAGATCCCAGTCAAATGGGTAAATAAGATCCCGAGGTGACTGTCATTTACAGGTTGGGTATTGACGCGAGGCCGGCCAGTCCTGAGAGAGCAGGCCACTGCGAAGGACAGACACAGAAAGTACACATGTGCCAGAACACGCAGGCAGACCGAAACTATTATACAAACACACATTCATACACAGCTGACAAGGTAATGTTGAAACTAGAAGATGCATACACTGACAAAAAAGTATATTTAGTAATTTTGCAACAAAAAAAGTTTTTGTCAGTTAGTCATTTATATATATAAAAAAAATTCAATAAGCAAACATAAAAATATACAGTAAGCTAAATGCATAATGCTACAGTAAATCTGTTAATTGCTTTAATATACATGAAAAAATTTACAAAAACACGTAATTTCACTGTTAAATTCTTGTAAATACTATTTTTTTTGTAATAAATTACAATTTCTTTTTTACAGTAAATGTCATGCCACCACAGCCATCAATTTTATTTTAATTAAAATTTAACAACAAAAATATTTGAGTAATATTTAATTATATGTTATTTATTTAAAAAAATTGTGATTTAATAAAATTTACCAGTGAAATTTGAGACATCTGCCTTAATGATTGTATATCATAGCACTATATATATATATATATCTTGCTATCCCTCTGTATTTGCCCATGAACATTCATGTATGATTTTGCTAAGGGCGAATATGTCTCAATCCTCACTTCAAAACAATGCGTACTATTTCTGTCATTCCTTTGCTTACTGTTCCTTTCCTAGAGCCATAGCTAATAAGGGGGATGTTTTCCTAAGTTATGGTCAAGAATGCCTCCCGTTAACTTATCACACAGGAAAATGCCAGAGACAGCAGGGCTGCAGGCTGATGCGCTGGGTAAAACTTGGCATAAGCTCCTTATCAGAAAATATTAGGTTTATGCCTAAAGGTGCTTGCTTGTGTCAGCTTCTGAGGCTGTCTGGAAATCCCTGCCTCGATGTGACAGGTCAGTGTGCCAAAACTAGCCAGCAGATGAAAGATGCCTCAACATAAATACATGCATAAGGCACACGTCCAGTGTGACACCATAAAACGAGAACACCATTTCTATTATTTGCAGAATAAATAAATAACCCTAATTACAAACAATACTGTAGGTATTTAGAAACAGACAAATAAAAATGTTGGGAGTAAAAAATTATTATTCTTATTTTTTTTATAAAAAGAGCTACAGATTTTATGGTTAATTAATTTGTTTATGAAAAACAAACAATGTTTGATTTCACATCCTCTTTTTTCCACAATAAAATGATTATTTTATCATTGCTCCTCATTAAATTAAGCAGTATATAATTTATTCATGGTCAAATAAGGAAAACAACATCAAGATGTGTTGCTTAGCCTACCTCCACAACACGCATTTCATAATGACAGGTTTGCACTTGCATGTTCTTTTATGTATTAAATATAAAAAAAAAAAAACATCCTTTTTCTCCAAGGTTGAACAAAACTTTAAGAGTTAGTTGAATGAAGTGCCTCTATAAATAGCCAAGTTCATGCGATACAGATCAAACTGTAGAGACGTTTGAAGTGCATGCAATATGTGAAAGTTGCTCAGTTCTCCTAGATCGATTGAGAGGGTCTTACAGGGGTCAGAGTGGATGCCTGAGGGAGAAGAGGAGTCAAACATAATGTTGGGTGTCAGACTGCTGACATTTCAGATCTTCAGATCCGTTCACCATGCCAACACGAAGAGAGGAAAAAAGGATGCCAGGGGCAGTGTGCACATGTAGGTACAGTATGTGAGTTTGTTGCCTGAAATGGCCAGGGTCACAGTTAAAGCTGACAGGCCATGTTGCCAATAATCATAATCATTATGGGTCGTGCTAGTATGCAGATACATTTTGCATTCATTTACATATCTTAATTATTTTTCGCCTCAACAATGCAAGTTTTAGATCTTTTCCATCTAGATTTTTTTTTTAAACATGGATTGATTGCCACAATAAATTCATGCACAAAAATTAAAGCAGCCATGTTGTCTATTAGTGTTACAACCCAGCCTGGTACTCCAGCACTCTACTTGACATTAATTTACACAATTTAGTGATAAGTAGTCAGTTTCCAAACTACTTTAATTCGTAGCAGATAAATATGGATTGAGTTTGAGTACAAAAAAACTAAATACTGAAACAAGTGTGTTTAAACACTACACCCTTATCATAAAAATTCATAAAAGTATTAACTGTAAGTTAATATATATAATATATTAGATTTAAGATATATTATATTAGATATACACTCACCGGCCACTTTATTAGGTACCCCATGCTAGTAACGGGTTGGACCCCCTTTTGCCTTCAGAACTGCCTCAATTCTTCGTGGCATAGATTCAACAAGGTGCTGGAAGCATTCCTCAGGGAGTTTGGCCATATTGACATGATGGCATCACACAGTTGCCGCAGATTTGTCGGCTGCACATCCATGATGCGAATCTCCCGTTCCACCACATCCCAAAGATGCTCTATTGGATTGAGATCTGGTGACTGTGGAGGCCATTTGAGTACAGCGAACTCATTGTCATGTTCAAGAAACCAGTCTGAGATGATTCCAGCTTTATGACATGGCGCATTATCCTGCTGAAAGTAGCCATCAGAAGTTGGGTACATTGTGGTCATAAAGGGATGGACATGGTCAGCAACAATACTCAGGTAGGCTGTGGCGTTGCAACGATGCTCAATTGGTACCCACACCATGACACCACCACCACCAGCCTGAACCGTTGATACAAGGCAGGATGGATCCATGCTTTCATGTTGTAGACGCCAAATTCTGACCCTACCATCCGAATGTCGCAGCAGAAATCGAGACTCATCAGACCAGGCAACGTTTTTCCAATCTTCTATTGTCCAATTTCGATGAGCTTGTGCAAATTGTAGCCTCAGTTTCCTGTTCTTAGCTGAAAGGAGTGGCACCCGGTGTGGTCTTCTGCTGCTGTAGCCCATCTGCCTCAAAGTTCGACGTACTGTGCGTTCAGAGATGCTCTTCTGCCCACCTTGGTTGTAACGGGTGGTTATTTGAGTCACTGTTGCCCTTCTATCAGCTCGAACCAGTCTGGCCATTCTCCTCTGACCTCTGGCATCAACAAGGCATTTCCGCCCACAGAACTGCCGCTCACTGGATGTTTTTTCTTTTTCGGACCATTCTCTGTAAACCCTAGAGATGGTTGTGCGTGAAAATCCCAGTAGATTAGCAGTTTCTGAAATACTCAGACCAGCCCTTCTGGCACCAACAATCATGCCACGTTCAAAGTCACTCAAATCACCTTTCTTCCCCATACTGATGCTCGGTTTGAACTGCAGGAGATTGTCTTGACCATGTCTACATGCCTAAATGCACTGAGTTGCCGCCATGTGATTGGCTGCTTAGAAATTAAGTGTTAACGAGCAGTTGGACAGGTGTACCTAATAAAGTGGCCGGTGAGTGTATATATAAAATACATTCAATCTAATTGTATTAGACAATATTTTAAATTATGTTTTAATAACTAAAAAAGAAGAAAGAATAGTCCACAATGCTATAACAATCTGTTAACTTGTAAACTAAGAGGACAAACCAATTAATTATTATTATATGTTACATATGGCGTTTTGTTATTTTATACTTTTTTACTTATTCAAATATATTTACTATATTTTACAGTGAACAGATATGTATTGTAACATCATAATATAGGCTATATATGTTTTCAAAAGTATAAAACAAAATCAACAAAATGCCATAACATTGTTATTTTAATTTTACTGTATTTTGTGACACCCCATATGTTTGAGGGTGTAATATAAATGTAAATTTGAAATATACATTTGAATCTTTAATAAATAGTTAATCTAATGTTCGTGTTATATGATGGACATTTTAATACTGTGATTATATTATTATATATGCCTTTTATTTTAAAATGTGCTTTGTACTTAAGGCTAATTTACAGTTTAGAGATAAGTAATCAATTTCTAAACTACTTTCTACAAATAGTACACAAATAATGGATTATAATAAAGTTTGAACATGAAAGAAACATTTAAAATGTAAAGCAATGCTTCATATTCTTCCTTATACCAAATAACACAAAGAAAGTTCAGAATTAAACATATCCTTCAAAAATCATCAAAAGTAGTGCTTATACATCAATAAAAGTACCTAAAGTTATAGAACAAACTAAATTACACCAACACTAATAACAAGTCCCACTATTGTGACCTACAATGACAAAACGTCCCTTGTTGTGAGGGAGTCAGACCAGCTGTTGTAATGTGGCTAATAGTCCTACACCACCAATATGATTGGGATGGAGTGACCCATATCTGCCACACGTGAGCAGGCTGGTGCGGATCCCCACAGCTCGTCTCCGGTCTCTCTGAGCCGAGTGCACCGCCTGGCCCTGGCTCTCACTTCTGGGCTTGGACTGGCCCCTGACGAGGCTATCTTAAAAATGCTCTAAGATCCTCTGTCCTTTACTGTCTCATTCAAAGCGCCACATTTTTAATATTCAGCACTGCAAGATGGTGGGAGCATTTGTTCAGGCCACCACATTAAAATAGCTCACTCACACTGATGAACTTGAGGCTCCAAAAGTGGGGCTATGAATTCATCATAACAAGGTCACAAAGAACAATATTTGCATGTATGGATTTAAACACAGTGATAATGATATACAGTCTTATACATCAGGAGAGGTGACAAATAAGTCTGTGTGGTGGTTTGGGGTTTAATTCATAATCTGTGTCATTGTATATTTATCTCACAGAACGAACCCACAAACATGTGAATGTGGTGCAGCTGAGCACATACTCATGCATGCACACACACACAAATGAGGTGGGATAAGCAGCAGGTTAAGTGTTTCTCCGTTAGAGGAGCAGTCGTCCGGTTGCCAATGTGTCTAAATAATGGTTATACTTGTGGCCCTCTCTGACATTCACTGCTTTGTGTGTGAGCATGTGCTCCTTCCTGCATGAGTTTTGACTACAACACACACACGCACGCACACACACACACACACACGCACACAAACGCACACACACACACACACACGCACACGCACACGCACACACACACACACACACACGCACACGCACACGCACACTTAATTTAAAGAAACAGCTTATGGGGACAATTAAAGCAGAACCTTGAAAACATAAGGACTCAAGGCCAGAACACATTGTTTTAGAGTATGTTATTAAAGTACTTGACCAATTAACACAACGAAACAGGTTGTAGTTGTTAAAAAAGGGGAGAGAATTCAGAAAATATAAGAAAACATGCAATGACCTGTTTAGGAAAAGTGAAAAACAGTTGTAACATGACCATCTTTTCAGTGACATGAAGGGAAAAGTATATATATTGAGCAAGCCTGAAAAAGCCTGGTGAATGAGTAATTTAAACAGTCTTTACACAGATTCCACTTTATTGTGCTGGAAGACCTTTACCGTTACAACGGCAAAAAATAAACATGATACCTCGCATCACTGACAATTCCTTTACTGTAACAATAGCAAAACACTAATAAAATTAGCCTTTGATTCTTTTGCAAGTAGTCGATGGAAAGAAAAAACCCTGACTGTACATTTACAACCTTTGTCCAACACCAAACTTTGTTTTTGTTCAATATTGAATGTTATTTTACTTTCTGAAGTCAGAGGAATGTCTGAGTTGTAGCACAAACATTCCTCATACACAGTACATTTTGTATATCTGTAAATAAAAAAAATGTTTTTTTTTAAGACTTTCAAAATTGTGCTGTGCTCAATCCATTGATTATTTCTACAATGGCAAGAACATGAGCAGAATACCTAACAGGAACTAAAGTTAGCCATTTCTCAGACATGGATTCACAATTAGGTTATGTCAATTTTAAGATTCCCCCCCCCCCTCTATTAGCCTTAGTTAAATTTTTACATTATCATATCAATGCCTGTCATTTAAATCAAACAAGATGGAATTTTTCAGAACTGAAACAAACTAGTGCAGAATTCGGAACCGCATACTAGCATACTACAGTACTTATACTATGTATCCCATAGAAAGATATGGTAAACGTAGTATGAGTAGTATACTAGTATGAGGTTCCGAATTCAGCAAACTTTTCCTAAAACTTACTGATGTGCTGTTCCTGATGTAAATTCCTGGAGAATAATGACATTAAAGACCTGCCCTTAGTTTAAGGTACATTACGAAAGGCAAACAAGATAGACAGTGAAAAAATGTTAATACTTACTGCTGATAAAGTGATTTTAAGTAAGTGGGAAAATTTGGTATAGTAATGATGTTAAGAAAAGTTAACTCACATTTTTTTTCAAATCAATTCTATCTATCTATCTATATATATATATACACTCACCGGCCACTTTATTAGGTACACCTGTCCAACTGCTCGTTAACACTTAATTTCTAAGCAGCCAATCACATGGCGGCAACTCAGTGCATTTAGGCATGTAGACATGGTCAAGACAATCTCCTGCAGTTCAAACCGAGCATCAGTATGGGGAAGAAAGGTGATTTGAGTGACTTTGAACGTGGCATGATTGTTGGTGCCAGAAGGGCTGGTCTGAGTATTTCAGAAACTGCTAATCTACTGGGATTTTCACGCACAACCATCTCTAGGGTTTACAGAGAATGGTCCGAAAAAGAAAAAACATCCAGTGAGCGGCAGTTCTGTGAGCGGAAATGCCTTGTTGATGCCAGAGGTCAGAGGAGAATGGCCAGACTGGTTCGAGCTGATAGAAGGGCAACAGTGACTCAAATAACCACCCGTTACAACCAAGGTGGGCAGAAGAGCATCTCTGAACGCACAGTACGTCGAACTTTGAGGCAGATGGGCTATAGCAGCAGAAGACCACACCGGGTGCCACTCCTTTCAGCTAAGAACAGGAAACTGAGGCTACAATTTGCACAAGCTCATCGAAATTGGACAATAGAAGATTGGAAAAACGTTGCCTGGTCTGATGAGTCTCGATTTCTGCTGCGACATTCGGATGGTAGGGTCAGAATTTGGCGTCTACAACATGAAAGCATGGATCCATCCTGCCTTGTATCAACGGTTCAGGCTGGTGGTGGTGGTGTCATGGTGTGGGTACCAATTGAGCATCGTTGCAACGCCACAGCCTACCTGAGTATTGTTGCTGACCATGTCCATCCCTTTATGACCACAATGTACCCAACTTCTGATGGCTACTTTCAGCAGGATAATGCGCCATGTCATAAAGCTGGAATCATCTCAGACTGGTTTCTTGAACATGACAATGAGTTCGCTGTACTCAAATGGCCTCCACAGTCACCAGATCTCAATCCAATAGAGCATCTTTGGGATGTGGTGGAACGGGAGATTCGCATCATGGATGTGCAGCCGACAAATCTGCGGCAACTGTGTGATGCCATCATGTCAATATGGCCAAACTCCCTGAGGAATGCTTCCAGCACCTTGTTGAATCTATGCCACGAAGAATTGAGGCAGTTCTGAAGGCAAAAGGGGGTCCAACCCGTTACTAGCATGGGGTACCTAATAAAGTGGCCGGTGAGTGTATACAGTATATATATGAAGAGTTCAGATGCAAAAACCTCTAAGTGCCATCTGAAATTTTCTTCTAGAATGATAATTTTTATCAAGCTCGTATATTTAAGTTCAGTAATTTCACTTAAATGGCTATGAAAATTACCTATTGATTGTCATTTAAGTGAAATTATTGAACTTAAAGCTGCCGTCTGCAACTTTTTTTTGATCATATTCAGCGAATTCGACACTATATTCCGACAGAACAACATAAATAAAGTGGTTTTAGAAAAAAACCCGAGCTTCTAACTCCACCTGGAGCGTGTTATTTGTTTTGCAAAAATCCACCGCTCCCGGTTCATTGTGTCCAATCAGCGCAGGGGGGTGTGAGATAGGACTGTCAATCACAAGTCGTGCATGCACACGTCAATCACATGCACACGCCTGAAGTTCGCGAAGTAGCGAAGAGTGATGGCGCACTGACGAGCACGAACTCTGTGGGAGGGTATTCATTGATAGTGGGGGAGGGGCATGAGAGTTGTAAACATTCAAAATTTTGCCTAAGTCCACTCAATCAGCCAGAGTTGCCGACGGCAGCTTTAAATAAACAAGCTTGATAAAAAATGATCATTCTAGAAGAAAAATTCAGATGGCACTTAGAGGCTTTTGCATCTGAACTCTTCATATATATATATATATATATATATATATATAAAATGTACACAGTAGAAATGAACCAGGTAGTGTTAGTATAAAAACGTATAAAGTAACAACAGAAACATACAAAAATGACTTGTGAAACGGCTTCTTTTCTGCATGACTCTGCACAACACCACATGCCACATTTCTGTTTGTCTATCATTTCTGTTAATACCCACTGAGAGAGAATAAATCACGTGATATCGGCTACTCCGTGGGCCCTATCTTGCACCCAGCGCACGATCTGAAACGCAAGTGTCAAATCGCAAAGCGCAAGTACCTTTGTGGGCGGGTCTCGGCGCTGTTGCTATTTTCCCGGCAGGATAAATGCCTCTTGCGCCTGGCGCAAATCTAAAAGGGGTTGGTCTGAAGTAGCTTCATTATTCATAGGCGTGGTTTGGGCGTAACGTGAAATAAACCAATCAGAGCGTCATCCAACATACCCTTTAAGAGCAGGTGCGCATGTTGCATGGCGGATTGTTATTAATACGGCGGATTTACCAGGCGCGCGCCAGGAGCGGTTCACAGCCGAGGAGACGACGTTCTTTTCAACCTAATTTTCCGTTTGTATTTTTTTTTTAATCAATATACTGTTTGATATTGATTTTTCATTTTGACAAATGTAAATAATGAAATGTCACAAATAAACACTCTCGGATGTTTTGGACTCGTTCTCTCTGAATCACGAATATATGCATGGTTATATTTTTTAAATGTAGTCGAACATTAGACCGATATTAATTAGCTTTACCTCACTATACTGTAGATGACGCAGCAGCTCTTCTGCCAAATACGCTCTCCTGTCCCGTGCTGCTGCTGGGGCATTTGGGTTAAGTGGCATCGGCACATGCAGTTCACCATCACGTCTCCTTAAGTCCTCTAATGTTTCCTCATCTATGTCAACAACACAACCTTGATTTATGGAAATGTTGTGTAAAACACAACATGCCACAAAGAATGCTACAACTTTTTGAGGACTGTAGGCTACTGTAAAGTGCCTCCTGACCTATCCAAACACCTGAAACGCAGTTTCAGTATGCCGAACGTTCGTTCAATTACACAGCGTGTTTGTGTGTTTTCGATTAAACCGTATTTCACTCATTGTTGCTGGCATCAAAAATGGTGTCATCAGCCATGTCATTACTACAATTAGCCTGAAAAAATTGGGTAAATGTAAGCTAGATTTAGGCTTACTACATATTTCTTACATCTTCATGGACACCACAATGATTTCCCTCATGTGTTAGGCTAATATTTTTCCTTGTTATAATGTATGATTTGCAAAAATAAAAACTGCTGCATCTGTGTTGATGAGAGAATCAAAGTGTATGCGCGTTGTGCACCCGCTACATTATGGCCAAGCATGCGCGCTTAAAATAGCATTATGAACAACGCGCAACGCGCCACTGACTTTTGACTAGGTTTTTTCTGGTCAGTGGCGCAATTGTTTTCTGGAACTGCAAAATAGCACCAGGGAATGTTTGCGCCGAAACACGCCTCTTTTTTTGCGCCGACCCGCCCAGAGAGCGCAAGTTAATTTCCTAGTTTACCGACGTGCGTCTGTGGAGGGAAAAGTCCGCTTTGCGCGGGTGCAAAATAGGAATGATACATGCGTCAGTGTACAAAGTCAATTGCGCTGAGTGCAAGATAGGGCCCCGTGAATCATTCAAAATTAACCATCTACAGCTAGTTTTGGTTTGGCACATTTCGCTTTACCGGTGCGCCACGTTTTCATAAATGCGATGACACGAGCGTGCATCCAGCTGTGATATTATTAGCTCCTTTAGAGTACAAATAAAAACTCCCTTCACCATGCATCGATTCTATAAGAGTGATGAAAAAGAACAGAACGAAATGAGAAAAAATAGATAAAAACATACTGTGCAGTAAAACAAGTGGAGGAGGTCTTCATCCATGAAGAGGACATTAAGTAATACCCCCGACACCGATGACCAGCTCATTAAGTTGAGCCTTTATGGACCATTACGCACTGGGTCAATGAACACACAAGTTCGAGCTGTCCACTGTCAGACTGCTTCTCTGCGCTCACGTGTTTGCATTGTGAAGCCGAAATCTAACCTGAACGAGACCTGATAGAGCGACTCCGTTTCGAATCTCATTCCACCCCTGTCTCTTTATTTCTCTCCCTCTCAATTATTGCTGTGATTTGTAAGTTGTGATTACAGCCGTGCACTTGGGAGCAAGCAAGCGCCAGCCTACACCGGGAGATAACGCACTCCATGCAAACTTACAAAGCGACCACTGACTCTTCTCTCGCAGGGTAATGAATAGAAATGCAGCTTTCAGGACAGCGGGGGGAGAGCAGTTTGAGTGTGTATGTGTGTGTGAGTACTACGGGGGTGGCGGGGTTGTGGGGTGAGCAATGCAGATCCATTCTCTACCTCTATGTCAGAAAATATAATTTGCGCCTTCAGTGATTCACCTGGTTCATATGCAGCATGCAAATTTATTTCCTTAATAATCAGAGCAGGAGGCTGCCCAGGAGGATTAATGGCATCATTCCTTATGCACCGGCAGCCTCCCGGACCGCGAGGATATTACCCACCTCTGACATGGAAAAATTGTGTTAGTTCTACAGAGAAAACGCCGGGATATTTGTCCTGTGCGACAATATAATGGGCTGGTGCATCATCAGATTGCAATGTCATTTCAAAAACCTTGAATACAAATAATGTACAGTGAGAGAATAGATGGTGCGTACCTTAATACAGCCGACTAGTTATCCTTCACACAGGTATAAAGGGGCTTTTCTGACACCAGCCTTTATTTAAATGAAGCCCGCCGCATCCGGCAGCTCTAGGCTCTATCCTAGGACGGATCCCTCTCTCTCTTCCCTCTTTTAATTAATCTTCCCTTCTCTCCCTCACTCCGAGAATCTCTCTTTTTCTTGCCTCCTTCACCATTTTAAAGCAAACAACATGAAATATGTATGGGCCAGACATATTAATTATCCCACTATGTGGGGAAAAACAATGCGGCGGTGGCACAGAGCGTTTGGGTGCAGATCTGTCACCGGGTGCGGGGAGGGGAGAGCCGGCGAGAAGTGAAAACCTAATTAACAAGATAAGTGACCAACAGGAACCCTCTGTCAGGAGTCACACCCACCCCGGAGCTGAGCCAACATGGACGCCGCTGGTGTTACCGCAGCGCTGCCTGGGCAGCCATCTTGATGAAGTTGTCCTGTTTGTGCAGTGATCTAGTGTGGCGCACCACTAGAACGTTTGGAAGTACTATTATATGTTACTATGATTTTCAAATCATTTAACCATGCCATAAAGTTTGTGGGGTAAAAGGAAACAACACCAGCCGTCACCAGATGTTAAACTGTGACTTTGGAGATGGGGGAACACTAAAATCTGGTGCGACCTCTGGCCAGACCACTGATTAATAAATAAAATATACAATTAAGTAATGGCTAGTAGCTGTTGTTGACATAAGCTGTCTTGCATGGGTTCAAAACCCACCTTCATTTACAACTAAGCAAAATTGTAAATTGAATGGATCAAACAAAAAACAAGACTGGAAGCTTAAATGAAGCAAACAATGTGCAATTTTTTTTTATTATTAAACATGTCAGAACGCTATTCTTTTGATGATAATACAGTTTCTGAGTAGAGACATATGGAACATTATTCGCCTTGCACCAGTAATAAGAAACTAATAGGCTACTAAAACATTTTTGAATATTCATATTCACATCATATTTGTTCAAATCAAGGGAGAACAAGAAATCTCAGGGGAAAATAAAAGTTTATGCATCTTTATGCAAAAGTCACCTTATTTCTTTGTGGATGAGTTGCATAATCTAATTAGCCCTTTCCACCAGTTTGACCTATGTGGGATGGCATTATTCCAGGAGGCAGCTACTATCACATGACTTAAAACTGCACACTTTAGGACCTCATTGAGAACATAATGATCTCAAGGCCAAAGAGATGCTGCTTCCATCTAACCTTTATTCACTTGTATCGCTGTTGGACAGTGTTACATTAGAACAAAATGAAGGGTTTAGCATTTCATCTCATATTTTGTCATATTCGTTTTGCTATATTTCCAAATTATTTAAGGAGAAACCACTTCCCTTGCCTCCCTGAAGAAAAATACCTCAGATACTAATGGATCAAGGGAATTCAAGGTCAAGAAAGGCCTTTTCCATGGAGCAAAGCTCTCTTTTTTTCTCTCTTTTGGTTCTTCTGTGAGACCCAGGGGTGTTTTGAGGTGAGGGCTAGTATTTTTTCCTCACTGCCAACCACTCATTACAGTCTTGGTGTCCCCCTCTGCCTCTCCATCACTCGAGATTATAGGAAAGAATTTCTCTCGATGAAAAACGACAGCGTTCTCACTTTGCTGTTGTCCAGTAGACTGAGCCAAGAGCAACAGTGTGGATGACGACGGCCTTAGAGTTCACAGACTGAAACAGTTTGGATATCAGCATATCCAGCAGAGATAAAAGACCCTTTAACTTTTCATCAATCCACAGCATGACTTGTGATGCAGCCTGGAATAAATCACACCATGTTCATTCATTTGGCCAGAGGAGAACTGGCCCCCCGACCGAGCCTGGTTTCACCAATAGATTGTAAGAAAAGATGGACGAAGCACCTTCACTCTTTTACATTATAGAAAAGTGAAGCCGCCAACGTTCCAAGATGGCGCTGACATCTTGCACTAATTACATTGTTTGGAGCCAGAGTCTGCGCATTAGTGACCGTGAAGTGGAGCCACGGTATCAAGGTCCCGCCCACACTCCGCAGAATCAATCGCAAGCTCACGACCCTAATCTTTTTTAAGTAGCTTCAAGTGCTTCATTTTTGATGTCTGGTGATTGTAGTGTAACAACTGAAGGCTTGTTAAATTATGTAAATACAACTAATAACTATATATACATATTTAAAAAGTAACACTTTAATATATTGTAAACTGTATAATCCTATAGAAAATAATTAATAACTGCTACTAGCTAAAGATCACCTGCTTTTTACATTAGGCTCGTTGTCTTTTAGCTAGGAGGCGCATTACATTTATTTACTAATTAGCTTATGAAGCACAAACTTATTGAAAAAAATTAAATGATCCATCAGATCCTTCAGGTTGGTTAGTACAGTTTACTGCAGAGCAACTCATTATGTGGGTGTGAAATAAACAGTTATGGAAATGTAGAAATTTAAATTAAAGCTCCAATCTCCTCTCAAAGATGCCTAAAAAATCCTGTTGGTGCCTCACTGACTAAAAAAAGAGCTGTCAATCACAGCTGTCAATGACTTCACACCCCCGTTTTTATAGCATTGAATAACTAACTAACTACAAAACTTATTTACAAAATACAAACTTGAACACATCAGCATGATAAAAACTGCCTAAACTGCAAAAAAAAAAAGAAATTATTTGATTGTTTAGTTTGGCTCAAGTCCCATTTGTTTACATGGAGAGGGCGGGGTTTATGACCTATTCTGCATCCAGCCACTTGGAGCCACAAAATCCTTTGGCTTCACTATTCAGAACATGTGTGGCACAGGCACACTTGTGGTGCACCTGAAATCATATTCTTCTCTACTAGTAGGCGAAAAACAG
Source organism: Semotilus atromaculatus (assembly GCA_031834385.1). Lineage (NCBI taxonomy): Eukaryota > Metazoa > Chordata > Actinopteri > Cypriniformes > Leuciscidae > Semotilus > Semotilus atromaculatus. The sequence goes on along the minus strand of JAULUF010000025.1, from coordinate 24,642,883 downwards.
TATGTGACAAAGGTAGTGCTGTATGTCCGAATTCACAGTACTCATAAAAGAGTAAGCAAAAAGTACTCGGATAACCTACTTCTTCCGGCAGGATTCTGAAGTGTGCATTCAATGGATAAATTACTATCCCATGAGGCCACAGGAGAGGATTTGTGAATGGCAGTGAAGCAACATAGCTGACACTGGTAGGTCACATGATAATGACAACATGGCGAATACATGCAGATTACATTCATATTACACACATTTAGAACATACTTTTTTAGCGGTTGTGAAGTATTCAAAATAAGTACCTACTCAAGAGTATGCCATTTCGGACACAGCCCTTGTTTCACCCAAGGACTTTTTTTTCTCCATTGATGTAGTTTGGGGTCCCGTGCCAGTCACTTCAGTAATATTATCGATTTGACTGTCGTATGAGAACAAAACTTCAACTGATTTGAGCTGGATGATGACAACACCTTTTTTTCTGCAGAACTGCTTTATAGCTGAATCGACCAATTTTGCAACATCAACACTTTTAAACTGAAATGAATCAACTCCACTGCCTCAAGCTGAATAACAGCACTATTGTCTTCTGTAGAGCTGCTTATGGCTGAATTGAACTCATTTCGTAATTGATTCACTTCACAGTTATTGAACAGAACTGAATCAACACTTCAGCCGAATAATGACTATTGTCTTCTGTAGAGCAGCTTTACAACAGAATTTGAAGTTTGATCATTATTTGTCTGTTTTTTACTGTGAAGCTGCTTTGAAACAATCTGTACTATATAAAGCATTAATAATAAAAACGTGTGTTTTTTGTTTTTCAAAATTGTCACAATTTGGCCACTTAAGTATAAGAAAATAACTTTATCCGCAGTAAGTATCCTTGTAGAAATCATGATAGACACTAGTAAACAATTATTTGAAGGTTACACAGAGAAGTTGTGTGAACAAATACATCTGATTGGCTAGCAGGTGTCTCTAGCTATAGGGCCCCAAACCATTGGCACAAAGCCATCCTTGTCGGCATTGTTTCAGTAAGTCTGGGATCCTCTGGAGCCCAGCAGCCTCATTAAACACAGAGTCCAGTGCTAAAAAGCTGCAAAAATGGTGGGAAAGCAATGCTTTTGACAATGTGAAGAGCATTAAAAGGACCAAATGCTAAACAATACAACGTCTGGACACTGCATGAGTGTTTCTTGGAGACTCTTGAAAGAACTTCCAATAAAGAGAGGGGGGGAAAAGGAACTGGGCTATTAAAGGTGAAGTGTGAAGTTTCTACACCACTAGAGGAAGTAAATGGAACTGCATGCAGTATGTGTGAGAATCCAGATCAACACTGGCTTAACCAATAGCATGATTCTGTGGGAAAATCTGTTTGACTCAACAATGGAAGTTTTGAGACAGGAAGAGCGTTTGAAATTAGTTTTAAAACGTTTCTGCAATGGGATTTGGTGCTGCAAGTGGAGGAGTAAATACACACTTCACCTTTGAAAGATTGAATCGATTATACTCCCAGAGACATGGCCAATCAAAGAACAGTCATGTCAGTTCATAGCAAACATGTTAACATAAGGGACATTCATCCGGACAATCCAGTCACCATCTCCATAGAAATGTCCCGTCATCCTTCAAAAACAGCCCTCCGGGTTCTCACATTTGAGGTGGAACTGCTTTTAAATGACCTGTCGCCATGCAGCAGGTCTGATGATTAAGACGTAGGTACGTTAATGAAACTTATTAACGACTCCTCATCCGAAATAGAATTTATTAAAATTAACGCATAATTAAATTTAGCGATGAGCCACGTCGAACAATGCCAGATAGTGGCTACTTTGATTTTGTTTAAAAGTAATTATGCAGAATTGACATGAGTGAGAGTGGTGCTGTGGCCCCTCTAATGAGTTAAATAAGAAAAATCGCTCAAGTTTCAGACTCTGGCAGGAGCTAATTGTGTTAATAAGATGGTTTCCACAATGCTGTCATTTCACTTTTGGTCTCATCTTATTCCTTTTTTCCCCCCTAAGCATTTTCCTTTCTCTCTCTCTCTCTCTCTCTCTCTCTCTCTCAAATTCGTAGGTAAACAAAGGATGATTTTCTTTCATTTTCAAGTCTGTGCTTATCATGGGTTTTCATAGTAACATACTTATATAACAGGGAACATTAAAGTCTTGTAATTAGCAACCTAAACAAGCAGACAAGAGGATTTGAATCTTATTTTATTACCTGTTCCGCCTGTGTGTGGATGAAAACAACACAAATAACGTGCACAAATAGGATAGCTGTTCTTTATTGAAATGAATAGCAGTTTCCTTTTTACGTGTACAGAAAAATATTATTTGCTAATTGAATAAAAAGAAAATGTTTGGGGTCAGTAATTTAGATATTTTTTTTAAATAAATGTATATTTATATAGCAAAGATGCATAAATTGATCAAACGTGTCTGTAAAGACATTCAAAATATATAAAATGAATGCTTGTTCTTTTCTATTCATCAAATCATTTTGAAGAATTATTCAAAATAATGCATCACAGTTTCCACAAAAATATTAAACACCACAACTTTATAATAATTCGATTTTTTTTTCTTTATTAGAATGATTTCTGAAGGATTATGCGACACTGAAGATTAGAGTAACGATGCTGAATTTTAAGTTTTACTGCCACAGGAATGAATTCGATTTTACACATTAATAAAAATGTAAAACAGTAACACTTTAAATTGTAATATTTCCCAACTTCACTTTTGTTGTTGTTGATCAAATAAATGCAGCCTTGGTGAGCATAAGAGGCTTTAAAAAAAAAAGTAGTGCACTTGCACTCAAAATTAGTTTACAAATGTGAACAGTCCTTCTTTTCCTCCTAGCATGGAAACAAAGATCGGACAATGGTCAAAAAATATGTAGTTTGCATATCAAAACTTCCAACCACTCTTGAACAGGCTACACGTCTTCTTTTCCGTTAAGTGTTTAGACGAACCAACAGTGGTCGCTTTGTGCCATCACTACTTCGGTCACGCAGCAATACTGAGAAAAATCTACCAAGTCCAGACAGGCTCAAGTGCTATCCTGCAACAAACACAGCCTTCACACTCACAGACCCCAAGTTTACCAACACATCGCCATGGAGACGGATCACACAATAGCCTTAATTTGGCCCCTTGGCCGCAACAACAAGCAGGAAGAAACAAACTGCTGCGACACACTCACTTGAATATAATAAACGTGGCCCAAACAAAACAAAGAGGGAAAATAATCATGGTCTGCTGCCCGTGCACAGCACAAAACAGAGCCGTAAACACAGACGCTGTTGTGGCGCAACAAACAGTACTTTTCATATGAGGTGAGGAGAGGTTATCGGCATCAAAACCCTCCCTGCATCTGGGCACGTATTAATTATCAAACTCAGCATTCACGCCTGTTTCTCAGAGATGAGAAGATATTTGGCTGGGGACGAGAGGTCTTATTATTACAGGGGCTGTTCGCGATGTCCTCTGCTCTTTCCATCCACGAGAAAGACAACAAAAAAAAACCTTCTCACTGTCCTCTGGTTCCCAGTGGAAATCGGCAAGCCCATCTCACTGCTTAGCAACCAGCCTTGGGGCCTGTTTTACACAGCTTAATTCAGATGTGAGTTAGCTGCAGTTGATTGGTTGTGCGTATTCACTCGCTCTCTTTCTCAGAGCTGAGGACGAGAGAGAGAGAAATGTACAATGGATGCTGAGGCTACTGTGTGACAGTAATGAAGGATGGCTGGGACAAGAGTGGGGCAGTACTGGGACCGCGCTCAGAGGAGATAATGGTCAGCATCCTTGCTAAAAGCTGGGAACACCATTTAAAAGTTTTGCGTTTCAACACAAATCAGCTGACATTTTAAATGGGCTAAAAGTCTGTGCTTTTACAGGATTGCTGATGTTAACATGAGAGGAATGCATTAGCAAAAATACCTTGACTTATTTTTTAAACCTAAAAACATGATACTGTTGTAGACCTATAATTGTGCAACCTTCATTAAATACAATTATATATATATATATATATATATATATATATATATATATATATATATATATATATCACTGTTGATCATTAAAGTGTATTTGTTGCATTTAACTATTAATTAACTTTTTAAAATGTAGATGACTGGCCTTGGTAATCTCATTAAATTATAAAATGCAAATTAAAAATAGTGAGCCATTTCCAATTGATTGATTGATTGATTTTTAATTTTGGTAACACTTTATTTTGATGGTCCCTTTTGAACATTCTGTTGACTATAAGTAACTTTGCAACTAAATGTCAACTAACTCTCATTGGAGTATTAGTAGACTGTCTGCTTAATATCTGCTAACTCTTTATTATGATGGTCCTCCAACAGACATTCTACTGACTAAAAGTAATTTTTCAACTACATGTCAACTTATTCTTACCCTAACCCTACCAGTCTACTAATACTCTACTAAAACTCTAATGAGAGTTAGTAGACGTGTAGGTGCAATGCTACTTATAGAAAACCGAATGTGTTAAAGGGACCATCAAAATAAAGTGAAACCTTAATTTTTTGCATTTTTCTAATGAAATACAAAATATTCAATACAAAAATTATATTGTCAAAAATAACAAAAAGTTGGGAGTTCTACAGCTGAAGGAAGTTCCATAGTTATTTGTTTACATTTTTAAAAAGTTGTCACATTCAAAATCCTAAAACTGTTATTTTCAAGTAGATTGAGTCTGTAGATTTTGATTCCCTGATTTGCAATTCAATCTCTGACTTTCGGAACACATTGATTGCATATTAACATATCTTCATTAATTATAATACTTTTTCTATTAATAAGATCGATTTCTGTCTATCCATAATAACTATTTGACTTTTTTTTGTCATTTATTCTAGAAAACTAGAAAAAGAGATAAGCAATATAGTGTAATTTGTGTCACACCAGTCCATTTACAGTCTTAACAATAAGACCGTGTTGAAGCCCTGCCCTTTCAATGAAGAAGAGTGAGCGAGAGAGAGAGAGAGAGAGAGAGAGAGAGAGAGAGAGAGAGAGAGAGAGAGAGAGAGCGGAAGTGAGCTCATCAGGGACTTACACCAGTGAGGTAGAGTTTAACATCTTGGCTGATAGTGGGTCAATTACCTGTGTGTAATTGCAATGATTCCAATAACGCACCAGTCATGCTTGACAGTTTCCAGATCAGGTCCAGTAATTGCAGGGTGATGTGTATGACTGGAATCAAAGGAGAGGCTCTGGAACTCAGCTCTGCCATTCGCAGCCAAACCCACAATGCTTAATGCAATAAATCCTGAGCTTATTAGCACAACTCTAAATGGCAAATTGGTGTGAATACCAAATTATTCAGGTTATGATTGAGGGAGGGGGGGGGGGAGGGAGGGGAGGGGGGGGGGGGGGGGGGGGGTATTTCACAGAAAAAAATGACAGGTATTCCAGCAAAGGCCCCAGAATTGACTTCACTTCATTCCGTAACATCTGCGTTAACACGCATTATTCGACTGGGAACAATGCCGAGGTAAACAAGCGCCTCTCTGATCATTCGTAAAACTGCTTAAGATTCATTACATACCTATATTGTCTCATGATCGTACATTACATTCGCCTGTGATCACTCGCTGCGGAAAACTTCCAAACCCGCTCAAACATGAAAACAGAGCCCTGTTGATATTCACATGACCAGGCACACAGCAACTCAAAGCAACAAGAGGCTAATAGGACCGCAGCCCGTTTACTGAGGTAATTAAACGGCCGTGCAAGAGGACCAGAGAGGGAAAGCGCTACAGGGACTGAGAAATATTGCCCGAGTGTGGGGCCACTTTGCTAATAGGCCTGGCGTGATGATGGATCTCATGAAGTGGCCCCTTTGCATTAGCAGGAAGGCATTAATAAACAGGAATGGGTTAATAGTGCAGAAAAAGCCAGCAGTCAGACCGTGGGGGTGTGGAATATTCCTTTCTTAAGTCAGCTGTAAGTAATTACGCCATGGTGAGCTTCTGACGATTACCATAACAGAGCAATTGGACGTGAAGAATGGATAATAGTATGAACATGGAAGTGTGTTTAGAGAGGGGATGTGAGAGCTAGGTAACGCAACGCATTCCTTTCCTCTCCCAGGACACGCGAGGAGGGGGCGATCAGATGATTTCAGCACTCGGAGCGCGACCCTCTGAGATGTTTCAGGCTCACGGATTGTGACAAGGCCTTTCTTCACTGCAGCCTAGACTTTTGCCCTGTGCATTTGGCAGCTGTCCATTCAATGTACATGTAAACGAACACTCTGCAGCCTTGCAGACATGAAAGTAAAACGAGAACCCAGTAAAAACATGTTTTCATGGCTTTGGGTCTTTAGATTGCATGGGAAACATAAAAGGTTCCAGAATAGCCTTTAATTACGTACAATTGTACAATTTAAGCTAAAATATTCTTCTACATATCACATAAATAATGTTGACTTAAAGTTCATATAGAAGAGTGAAAATATAATATATAAAGTATTAAATTCGTTAAGAAAAATCTGTAACACTTTATTTTACAGTGTTCCTGATACAGAGTAATTACTTAATTAATTACTTAGTAGTAGATGTTGTAATAACATGTAACAAAATGTAATTAACATGTAACTAAATTATTGAACAGCCTGTACTTACAGATTGTAATTATACACATGTAATAGGCAGCTACTGTTACACATATGTAACAAGCAGAGTTGGATAAGGTTTATAGATGCATATGAAATACACTTAAGTACAATCTTGATACACTTTATTTTACGTAGCTTATACCTTTGTAATATTGTGTAATTGCAATGCAATTAGGAAGCTACTGCATGTATTTAAGCTGTGAACTAGTAGGCTAAATAAGATGGATAAGGTATAGATACACATGAAGTGCACAATCTTGATACACTTTATTTTGTTACATACGTGTAATGCTACAGAACGTACAAAATTACCATGTGTAACTGCAGGCTTTTCCCGATGTAACAGCACTTGCTGTTACACTGTGTAGTACTAAGTACTTTCTTATATAATTACTGTACCAAGTCTGTAACACGTATGTAACCGACTCGGCTTGTACATATTTACAATCTGTAAGTACAGGCTGTTCCATAATTAGTTACATGTTAATTACATTTTGTTACATGTTATTACAACATCCACTACTAAGTAATTGAGTAAGTAATTACTCTGTATCACGGACACCGTAAAATAAAGTGTTACCGAAAAATCTAACTGACACCAAACGTTTGCATGGTAGTGAATGCATTTAAGCTATTAATGTTGCCAATAGTCTCCTCCTAAGCTATTCCAGCATCTGAATCTACAAGGATGGGGATGGAATTAGTAGTATACAGGTCATAGGAACTGTAGAAAAGTATTACTCTCAGTCATGAATGCAAACACACACACACACACACACACACACACACACACACACACACACTATGGACATTGGGATCTCAGCCCTGACACAGGACAGGAGCTGACTTTGTTCTTCAACAGTAAAGGGAGGAGGAGAGCAGGATGACAGGATGAGGGGGATGGAGAAGTCCAGAGGTCTCAATCCTTACAGTCAAAGCAGCCAACATGTGACGCTTCCCACAGCTGGGCCGCCACTCTGCTTTGGATCAGGTCATAGAGCCTTCTGAGAGGTCAGGGAGCAGAGGTCAGCCTGTCTGAAGAAACTTCCTGGGGGACTCTCAGTACACTTTCAGCATTCAACAACAAAGACTTTCACAGGTGAATGAGTGTGGAGAAAGAAGCAATGGTGGAGCACTCTTTTCATATTACACAGAAAAAAAGGCAAAAGTCATATCTATTTCCTCTGACCACTCTCAATAAACAGAGATACTCAAATTCTGTAAATTAAGGGTCACGGTTAGAAAACACTGAGTAACCTGATGTGTGTAATGATGAGGGGCCGTGAAAAGCTATAAATTGAGCAGTAACTATATATTTTACAAATTGATATAATGGTTTTCTATGTAATTAATTCATGAAATTTTAGTGACATGATCCTTCAGAAATCCTTCAAATATGCTGGCTTAGTGCTCAAGAAAATGTTTTAACTATGTTAATGTTGAAACAGTATTTCTTCAGGATTCTTTGATGAATAGAAAGTTGGAAAGAACAGCGTTTATTTAAAATATAAATCATTTTGTATCATTAGAAGTGTGTGTCAATTTACTTTCATTTAATTTAAGCAATTGAATGCATCCTCACTGAAAAAACACACGCAAAAAAACACATCTTACTGACATTTGAACAGTAGTGTATTAAAAAACCTATTAAATATAAAGACATAATTATTTTAAAAAATGTGAGACTGATGGCAGGCTGAACTCTCAGAGATTCCTTTTTGCTGAACTATTTGATCAATACAAGTAAACAAAGACCTAATACTCATGATGAATACTCAACATTCATCACTAGATTAAGTCAGAAGCTCCTCTGCATGGCTCTAATAAACGTCAGGCCAGAAGCCACGGCTCATCTGCAGGGGTAACGCTCTGGCAAAAGTTTAGCCACTGCATCTAGAGAAGCCAAACTAGCAGCCGCGCTGTCATGGCCAGCATCCAGCGCGTGTACTCAGATATATTTATGTGCATTGCATTAAGACCGAGGCCTGCTTTTGGACCGTGAGCTGCGAGCTGACGTCTCAATCTGTCGTGCGACACGCAGCCGGCTGTCTGATTCCTCCCGTTGCGTCTGTCTGGCCCTGTGTGTCCGGTGCGCTGGCGGAGAGATGGACTACACCAGACTGCCAGCCCCAACCTCTCACCCCACCAGCCTTCCTAACCGCCCGGCTATCCCAGACTGCACCAATCCAGCACCTACTGCTCAACTGCTATGCTTAAAAGATTTAGAGCAGACAAGGCCATTTTTCTCCTTTGCCTGCCTATGCGAGTAGTGCGTCTGTGTGTCTGCCAGTCCCAGCCATCGGCTTGGAAAGCTCAGGCCGGGTCAGAGCCCAGCAGGCTGTCTTTCCTCCACTCCTCCCTCTGCATCTTACAGAAAGTTCTACTTAAAAAGCCCTAGATAAATATTTGTGCACAATGTGACACGGGGATTTCTGCGCACAGGCGCGGCGAGTCTAAATTAAGGCGTCTGGCCGAACCAAGGACTCCTCTTAGCTGCTCAACAAGCTTTCTCTTGAAGAAGACAATTATTTGAACTACTATCAAGTACTATCTACTCACTCATTACTGTAAGGGATTATTTACGAATAATTACACCACATGTACGCTGGAGATGGTGCAATCGAAACAGCGTGTTCATGCAAAGCTGTCAAAGCTTTTTTTTTGGAGTCTTTGGAGAAACAAATTTCATTTTGTGACAACTATTCGATATTACTGATAAAGCTAATCTAGCATGAACAACGGTTTTGAACATGAAATAACTCTATCCCGCTTATAATTGTGGTTTTGCCAATGACATCAAAACCTCACTATTAACCAAATCCTAAACCGTCACAACTTTGGCACAATCTAATGAACCAATACTGAATACATGAACAATGTAATAACCAATGAAATAAAGAATGAATGAAAGAATGAATGAAAGAATGTAAGAATGAATGAATGAAAGAATGAATGAATGAATGAAAGAATGAATGAATGAATGAATGAAAGAATGAATGAATGAATGAATGAATGAATGAAATTAATTTAATATGAATATAAAATATTTAACATTTTACAAAATGGAACATTAATTGAAAATATGTTTTTAATATGAATTTATATTTATATATGTATATACTATTAAAACATGTTCAATTAATGTAAATATATATATATATGTATATCGTCAAAAGTATATATTTATATATTGAATTTATAAATATATTTATAATTTATAACGTAATTTTTTTTTTACAATTAATTAAATTTAATTATTTCCTGAACTGGCAATTTAGAGAGAGAGAGAGAGAGAGAGAGAGAGAGAGAGAGAGAGAGAGAGAGAGAGAGAGAGAGAGAGAGAGAGAGAGAGAGAGAGAGAGACGTTCAGACTTTATTTTGTACCCTCGTGGAAAGTATCATATACAGATCTCATTACAGAACTGAATGGGACTTTTAATTGCTGAGGCCTGATAAACACTTGAACCATAAATCACTACAAAACTGCTCATCTATAAAGCACTGTGTGGTATAACTTTTGTAAGATAGCGTCTCAGAGTCTTGGGAGAAAATGATCTATTTTTGTTCTTATTTCAGCAGAAAAGGCCAAGTATGAAAACACAGGTCAATAAGGAGTAAAACACCATGAGAGGAAGCGGAAACAAATCTTCATTCTCAACGCATTCTCATCCTTTTGCATCATATAGGTGACGCCATATGACAAAACGTCGAAATACTACGCACATGGTAGCCTTTAGCGTCAATATAACACGCACTGTTATGGGTAGGTTTAGGTCTGGGGTAGGGTTACGGTTATGACGCCTTGGGATCTGCGTCTCATAGTGACGCTAAAGGATGCTATGTGCGTCGTATTTAGACGAGCGTCACATGTATGACGCCTTGGGTTCTGCGTCTCATATTGACGCTAAAGGATGCCATGCGCGTAAGATTTCAACGAAATGTCACAAGCGTCACATGTATGACGCCAAAGGATGAGAACGGGCTGTCATTCTCTAGATCTATAGACAGTGCTATATTCCTCCTCTGTGTGCGAAAATTACAGATTGCTTTTGAAGTCTGCTCCTCTAAAAAAAAAAATAGAAATTACCCCCTAGTAGTAGAAAAGTACATCTTGTTGCCCTCAAACACAATGCTGTTCAGGATTTCCACACTTTCTCAAATCCAGGCCAGTCACTCTGAAATACACACAAACAGAATTAGCTTCTGTACATTTCAGTAGTGAAGTGTCCCACTTTCATTAAAATTAACAGCTGAAACAAGCTTAAGTACAGTACATAGAAAAAAGGCAAGGAGAAGAGAGGGAATCATAAAAAGACACAACCAGACTCAAACCCCCATAACCCATATAAGCACCACAGCTCAATGTGATGGAGAACATGCACTAAGCCTATGGGCTAAATCTCTGACATACATACCATTGCGGTTTAAACTCACCATCAATTATTATAATTCATTCTACACAAGTCTTTTGGTAGAAGGAGCTAGATTTTTATGTAAATTAAATGAGTAAAAGGATAGAGTTTTGGAATAAATATGTGTTCCTTATTAATTAATTGATTTATTTTTATTTAAATTCTACCTATTAATTATAAAATAAAAAAGAAAACGTTTTCTTCTACGCGCAAAATTAACAGTGAGAAAAAGTCCATTTGACCTCTGACAATGCAGAATTTCTCTCTAAGCTCTTGAAGACTGAGGGGGAATAAAGCATACCAATTAAACTTGGCCGGCTTGTTAGTGGTTGGACAGAAGACTGACGGCTAAAGTTATTGTATTGTTGAGTCAGTGAATGCGTCTAGAAGTCTGCTTGTTTATGAGACTGCTGGCGGATACCAGAAGCAATGCCGATTACGATAGGGATGTGATGGTTAACCATCCATTAAAATACATCCCACAAAATGGCCACAAACTCCACTCGGCTTTGCTTAGCTGACAACATATATAAGCCACCATCTCAGAAATGGAATACTACAAGAAAAGAAAACAGAAATCAGCCGTTTAGTACTGGAAAGCTTTCTGTGGCATGCTTGACATCTACCGTAAAGTTCCTTTAGTGTTTGATTTGGTCAGTTAAATGATCCTAACGCTGTGGTTATGGTAATGGTACAGTGATATGTAAACAAAATGGTCATCTTTTAAACAGAAAACCTACAATGAATTGGAGGTATGGCACAGTGGTCACATGCATGCTAGAAACACAGTGGAGCTGAGGGTCTCCTGTAGGGACACGGCTTTGAGTCCAACCTGCATCACATCCCAATCCCATTCCACTCTCTCCCTGCTGTCTCTCTGCACTGTCGTGTCAATTAAAGACAATCTGAATAAGACTTTGTTATTGTATTCCTAGTCATAATAACAACAACAATATGGTATGTACATTATTAATGTGTAAGTGCAGATCATTTTGTATGGAAAATAAATAAATAAATAAATGCCATCTGAAACCAAAGATTTTTTTAATGTGTTTTTAAACACACACACACACACACACACACGCATTAAAATTAAAAATATAATAATAAAAGTAATAATAATAATAATACAAATATATCCTAATTCCATTACCTTCGCGCTCCTGTCTCTCGGGACAGTCATGTCTAAAGGTAATAATAATAATATGGTATGTATTAATAATGTAAGTGTAGATAGATAATTATGACAATACATAAATAAATAAATTCTGCAATCTGAAATCAAATCATTTTGATGTGTTTTAAATGATGAAATAACGAAAATAGAATAAATATAATAATAATATAATAATAATAATAAAAAATATAATAATAATGCTATTTATTAATAACAATAATCAAATGTATGTGTATCGCTAATTATCACTGAATCATAAGAGAAAAGTATGAGTATGAGTGTATGACAACCAGGCTGTTCAGAAAGACAGAGAGAAATGAGAACAAGAGAGAGAAACGTAGATGGAGCCAGACTGGTTGCTCTCATGGTAGTTTGACCGTCAGAGGGTTGCAATGATAAGGAGGGGGGATCTCAGGGCAGTAAGGGACCTGGGTCCTACAGCCTTGGGCCTCTTAGCCCCCTGCCAGGAGGCCTGCAGTCCATCACCCAAAAAGCCTGGCCTGAGATGGCCGGCGGGGACGGGCAACGTCCTGGAGGACATGCAGGCAGATGGTGCCTACACCGAGGGGAGAGACACCAGACACACTCTCTCATGCAGCCTGGCATTTGGCCCAGCAATCACAAGCACTAAAGCTAATGCTAAGGGTAACTCCAAATCTAGAGAGGACGAAGCAAAGCTCCAGCCAGCCAGTCCTCTTCATCCACTCAATTACCCCCCTCCCCCCGACACACACACACACACACAAACATACACACACGCCCAGAGCTGCAAGGCCGAGCACTCAAACGGCAACAGGCATCATTACACTCCAGCACACATTCTCTCACCCAGACTGACTGCAGAAGAACAGACTGCTGAGAGTTTTAAAAGTGGAAAAAGACAGAGTTCGTAATGAGGCACATGTGGGAGTCGTAGTGGTCCCGTTTGTGTGTGTGTGTGTGTGTACGTTTGATGAACTGGGCTGCTGCTCGTGTTACCTGGGGCTTGTGTGCAGATGGGCTTGTATCCTGAACCGATCCTCACTTTATGCGCCTACAGCTAGGAGAGGAACGAGAGATCTCGCATACACACACACACACACACACACCAGCTGCAAACGAAACGCTCTCCCTCTCCCCAAACATAACTACACACACTCTCCAACTCCCATCTACGGACTCACAAACTATCCACAATACCAGATAACACAGGAAGAGATACATTTCATCACCCTCAGGTAAAAACGTCCCACATGACACAAGCTATTAGAGATTCAGTAAACCAGAACACTTATATGTTTGTAACCGGAATACAAAACACATTCTCAATTTGGTGTGCGCCACTTCCTTCGGTTCACCCCGTACCTGAGCGCCGTCTACGGATCACCCGCTGTCAGATTAGCTGACAGGCGTCCGCTCGGTTTCCAAGCCTTCATATCCTCCATAATAACACCTGCAATCTCTCGTCTCAGAAGTCACGGAGAGAGGGGGGAAAGGAGCGAAGGAGGGACTCTTCTTTGGCGAGGGACACCGATAAACAAGAGAAAGGAAGAAGGAGCCGCCCTGTGGATTTCAGTCCGGCTATCAGTACCCGAAACCACTCGCCTACGACAACATGACAGGTGTAAGTTTCAGCAACTTAAACGGCAGGATTAGCCACTAGTGGTTCTCTTCATATGCATTCCTTATGGGAATTAATTCCATTTGAAATGCAAGGCCAAAGGCAAGATTAGAGAGGCAGAGCCCCATGGGGAGCTGTATGCTGCAGCTAAAAGCTGGGATTTGAATAATTGTACAGGCTTAGACCCAGAATCAGCACAGAACAGAACGAATGGATTATTACTGGGAACTTTGTACGTTTGTGACTGCCTTGCTTTCCGAAATACCTGCGCACACATGCATGGAGGTGATTGATCTCAATGAGGAAATAAAGACAAAAAAATAGTTTATTGCAATTGGGATGAGAATGAGAGGAAGAAAAGTGAGTGAAAAAGGCACTCACGCCCTTAAGGATGTCTGCTGGTTCAGACCAAAAAGTATTAAAGGAATATTTCGAGTTCAGTACAATCAGCAGCACATGATGTAGCACAATGTTGATTACCAGAAAAATAAAAATGATACTCGCTGTTTCAGTTAAGCCACAAGAAATAAACATGATTTACAGTGACAGTAGAGTGACACATATTTACAGTATATTACAAAGTATTTCAATTTCAAATAACTTTTGAACTTTCTATTCACAGACTTCTGAAAAAGAAAATGTATCATGGTTTCCACAAAAATATTACGCAGCAATTTTTTTTTTCATCTTGATAATAATAAGAAATGTTTCCTAAGCACCACATCAGCATACTAGAATCATTTCTGAAGGATCATGTGACACTGAAGACTGCAGTAATGATGCTGAAAATTTAGACTTGCTTACTAACCTTTTCTGTCTAAAGTTACAACCATTTGTACATCTTCGTTGCCATGATAATGTAAAACCACAAAACTCTAAAGTGACAACAAAGTTTGAACAACAGTTTTTTTTCTCCAAAAATGGGCTCTATTTACTTTGCATTGTACTAAGCACAACTTCTTGTGCTAACCACGAAAGCTTTTGCCAGAACTTAACTTCCAGAATATTACTTTAAAGCCGTGAGGACTTCACAACGCTACATGTCACACAGAGCAGAAAGGGAATATCTAATGAAGGCAGAGAAAAGGTTATTGGACGGACACATTAGAGTATTTAGTATGAAAGCCTGGGCTGGTGCTCTAGAGACAGACAGGTGAGGGGTAGCTCACACAGACGGTGGAATTATCACAGCGTTACCCAGCAACGTCTCGGGAACAGCGCCCCGCCGTCGCCATGTTTATTTCATGCAGCCAATCAGTGTAATCTGATCATTAGCCTCCTGCCCCACGCCTGAGCGGGGATCCAAAACGGCCCTTATCCCGCCACTTTGCACACTCACGCTTTAATCAAAGCCTCTCAGTCTCGACTTCCTCCGTCAGCGCCGAACCCCAGGCACGTACAAACAACAATGCCCACACATCCAGATGAAGTGCTTATGGAAAGCACCGGCTGACATTATGAGAAAGGCATGCGCACTAATATTCATTCGTAGTAGTATTATTACAATGCGAGCTGAAAATTACAAATGTGTTCACTATCTAGACAGCAGTAAGATAAACTAAGTCTTGGCTGGGGTTCGTAATAATTGGCAATATGCCGTACATTCCTAAGTGTGTGTGTGTGTGTGTGTGTGTGTTTTAGTGGTTTTGAGAAAGGGAGCGAATGATACGAGGATGAAAGAGTGAGAGGGAGAGAGAGATGGAGCTCAGGAGGCAATTTCAGAAGTGTCAATGACCAAATCCCACACAGACTGAAGTATATCAGAGACTCTAACCAAGCATATGCAAAGCAGAGGTCAGAGTCATCACTTTCTAAATGGTGTGACCAACACTTCAGTCATGCCCAGTGAAAACAGATGATGAGAACTGGGACATGAGAGGCCTTTATTTTGGAGAAGAAGAAGGGGGAAAAACAGTAAACATTAATACCGTCATCTCAGAACGACACACGTGGAAGCAGCTGAACCGAACGTGCACACGAACGCGGCAAATGACAACAACAACGTCGAAAAAATCAATAGCTTTACAGGACGATAAACATTTAAGGCCGTCCCACTGGCTGTTTATGTGCATGGCTACAAACTGCATCTCTGTTGTTTTGACAATTCATCTTTAAGTGACAACCCGCAAGGTGACAAGAGCCCTTCAGACGAGGCACAGGACAAGCAGGAACCATTCATCTGACGGATGGGTTTCAGCCATGTGTCAATCACGTGCTAACTCTCTTGCTGAGAGCTGTAGCCCCTGTTTCCTCCATCAGCTTGCAGGCGATAGACTGGCGAACAAGACGTTCCCGGTTCTTCCCATAGCTCCTGCTCTATCGTTAAGAAATTATGTTGATTAAATCTTTATGAGGCCATGGCACTGGAGTCGGTGATATTTGAGGATTGAGTCTTTTTTCCGACTGGGCCGGGGGGGTATTTAACCCGTGGCCCACCACCGCAGGTACCATAGAGGGATGAGGGAGAGAGACACAAAGCACAACATCTTTATTTAGCTGTGTGGTGTGGAACCAGAACTAGAAATGTGGACGAAAGATGTGTGCTGATTCAGGAGTTTGAGAACTTATACCAGATTATACCGAAATAACTGTTGGACATGAGTTAGAGGGGACATAACATGAAAATCTGACTTTTTCTGTGTTTAATTGCTATTATCAGGGTCCCCGGTGCATCTAACAACCCAGAAAACATGAAAAGTGACAACCCAGTAACTTTGTTTTTTTGTAAGTCTTTCTCTGCAAGCATGTAAAAAAATAAGCCGATCAGATTTCGCTCCCCTTCTGACGTAGGAAGGGGATCTTATTATAATATTACCTCCCCTTAATTTGAACACTTCCACCCACAGCCCGCCATTTGGTTTCGCAAGTGACGACAGTGTAACCAGTTCTGGATCATTTTGGATTATTCTCATGTTTTGTTATTGCCAGAGTTTGTGTAAAGGATCGGATGTCTTTAGCAGCTCAGTTGTATTTAAAGGGATTAAAAGGGTATTTTTTTAGCTGAAATTTCATGGACACATTCTGGGGACACCATAGATTTAGATTACATCTTGTGAAAAGGGGCATAATATGTCAGCTTTAATGAATCCAGAAAGGGCCACAGACTTAGATTTGAGCTAGCTGCTATTTCTGCAGAGGGCTACTGTATATGCACTGATTTATTGTGAAAACTATTAGATTTTTAAGCATTCCAAATCCACAATATTAAATATTTTCTCACTTTTTTAAGTTCATAGTTTGATTGGAAATTAACACAGAATACAAAAATTATCATATCAAATTATACACCTTCATTTGTCTGTTTACTGTCCACATCACATTTCATATTTTATCTCAGTCATGCTCTTAACTTTCCATAATTACTTAAGACTAGAAGGATAATACTCTAATGCAATGGCTACTATGCCATATGAGAAGCACAGTATGCAGTATTCTACTATTTAAGGCAATGCAATGGAAAATGAAACAGTCCATAATACCTTGCTTTTACAAATTGTAGCTCTGAAGGCCTAGCATGACCCCTGACCTCCAACAAAGAACAGCTCATAATTTCACGGTGAACATCTCATATTCAGTCTATTATGAGCCAAAAACCACAAGAGAGACAGACTGCTCCCAGTTTCTGCTTAAATTCAGCGTAGTGCTCTGTTGAAGTGCTGGTTAGATTAATGTCACCTCTCTCCATCAGCTGGTGATACATCCATTTCTTTTCTGCTTTTCAGCAATCACCGGTTACATTTAAATATATCAAGTCATCTGAAAGTGACAAGTCACGACGGTGCGGTAATGACATAGGCTACAGACGCTCTGCAGGCCAGCTGGGCAGCATTTGGGAATAAGGAAAGTAATACAGCAGGATAAAAACGCCTCTCTCTATTTAAAAGTGGGAGGGTGAAGGCTCTCCCCCCGGTGCTAGCGCCAGCTGAAGATTGCGATGGCAGGACCCCAATCTCCTGCCCGTGCCAGGCCTGCTGGAGCAGACAGTCCCGGCTGAAATACCTGGCCCTCCCGTGCCGCCCGCTTCAGAACGCTGCTAATCAAATAAATAAATCAAATGAAGAGATGTGCGAATTGCTTTTTCGGCTGGGTCCCATTCTACAGCAGGACACTTGGAGCGTCTCAGCTGGGGGGCCGGCAGGGAGTCTGGGCATATTTTAACACAGGTACTGATCAGACCCAACGCGATTGTGAGATGGTGCCCAGCGCAGGCAAGCCTGGACAGACTTCACACACTCTGAGATGCACACACACACACACACACACACGGTAATGTTACACTAAGCTGAAAGGACTGAGGGCCCAGTAGCCCAAAAATGGAATTTGTTGATTTGAACCCTAATTATAAAACTCAATAATTGTGGTCATGGTCACTGTCAACCTTCAACTTTTGTCAAAATCATTCCCCTTTTTGTGGTGGCGGCCTGTCCCTGTTTTGATGAATGTGTTAACGAATGAAAAATGACGCACCTGTTAGAATTTAAGTAGTAATTAAAAAACTGGTCAAGTCCAGAGGGAAATGTGCTATTCAAAGAGTAATTCATTGCTAACCAGTTGCAAACAAGAAAGAAGAGACTTGCTGATTTAAAACACTTGACACTTGATGACAAAAGCATCCAAAGCTTCAAAGCAAATAAGAAAAGGCACATTACTGAAGGGATAATATATGAATACATTTATCTCATTAGCTGACCTGAGACCTGGTTATGCGGTTATTTCCATTGAGGAGAAACACTTCAAATCAGTGTCAAACCAATACACCCACTGGGTGGTCAAGTTTGCAAAGCAGACAATGTCAAACTTTGAAAAATTGTGAGCTTTTGTTCTTGTTCTGACCGTCTGTCTCATTCATAATGCATCATCGGAATAAACCTATATGAAAGTTTAATAAAGAAAAACTATCTTTCTTGTCTCCAGTCGCAGCATCATTCATGACAGTGTAATCTTTAATCAGTGTGACTGGGCAGAGACAGGATTTCAGCACTCCAGACCAACTCGCCACTCCAAAATCTGTGATCTCACTGGACAGTTACCAGTGCTGCAGCCTCTCCAGCGCTCCCGGCTTCTCACACTCTGTCCTCCTGTCTAACAATCAGATTGACAAAGAAAAACACAGCTATGGATTCATTCTGCCTTTCCTGCACAGCACAGCACGCAAAATAAAATAAAATAAAATATAAATAACTTTATATTTACATATCTTCTAATTGTGACTTTACGGCTGTTCGTTCAGTTGTGACTTTGTGAGAAATAAATTCACAATTGTGAGGAATAGTGTAACTGTCATAATGTGACTATTTCCTATTCCTAACTTAATCTCACTATTACCTTTTTAATTTATTATTTAGTTAGAGTTGGAAACAGCCTTCCATTAAATAGCAATTAATCTACAAAGAGCAAAAAGCAAAGCGTGGTTATAATATGTCATCTTCGTTATCAGCATTTGAATAAACAGAGTTGTTTGTCTTTTGTCACAGTATCATCCCCGGAAGATGCCTTATTTCAAACAATAGGAGAGTATTTCATTGCATAAAAAATAAATAAAAGTGAAGTAGGGCGAAATCAAGGAAAAACATTCCTATTATTTCAATAAGATTGTGTTGATAAATAGGTTCACAGTGTACTTCAACGTATTTTCTGCTGAGTTCAGCGTCCTACGCATGGCAAGAAATAACCTCAATGCTGAAACTCCACTTGGAACAACACTGGTCTTTATCAACTGCTCCTCATTTCCTTCACACACTTTATTTTTAAGAAAACCCTGAGTCTACGAATGGAAGATGTACCTCAGTAGCCAAGCCTGCTCTGTCTCAACAGTTAATCCCCATCTTTGTTTGATAGATTAGGAGTTGAATCTGCAGTAAAGCTGCATCACACACAGTTTTCATCCAGGGGATATGAGCTCCCAAAGTTCCCTGATGACAGTCTGGAGTCTAAAGCTTTCTGCTGAATACAGATGCTCTCACCTTTAACGTCACATACATCTGGATCCCGACACAGAGGTGGAGAGGTCTGTCTGCAAGGCCTGCATTATAATACACAGCGATAATTCAAATGTGACTGGGAAGGAATATCTGACTTCATAATTTCTGCTGTTGGTATTTTATCATCCATCCATCCTAACCTATCTATCTACCTATCTAATGTCTCGTTCCCTTTTAAAAAAATAATTTATTCCTATACCTACTTTCATTATGTTGGTGTTATGATTAAACTACTTATAGAATCAATACTATGCGCAACTTTCAGATCATAACTAACACCAAATGAGAAAAAGCATAAAGCAAGATTAGATATTCAGTGTTTAATTGTCTCTATTTTATTGGAACGCCCCGGTCAACTGTCAAGATCACTTTAAGCAAAGCAATAACAATTGTATTAATAGGCAAAGTGCATTTATTGAGTCATAAGCTGTAAATAAATCTTAAACTAAATTCACTTACAGTGTAAAATATTGAACAGCAGTGAACTTATAAACTCAATGCACTGAAACAACTTTGCACTTTTAAATACTTACCACTGCCCAAAATACAGATTTATTATTTTCAAATTCAAAACTGAGTTATTATTTTATTTATTCATTTATTTAAAGCAAATATATTTGGCCTTGTTGCACAGTTTCGCAACAGCTGGCGGGCCCTTTCCCCCCTTCAGAAAGCATTTCTGTAGTGCATGATGTCTTTTGTGGATGAAGGATGTTATGATAGCCTCCAATAATACAAATGAAAGTAGTTTCCATATAATCATGGAAAATCCAAAAATAAAAGCTTACGCAGCAGGTCAGTTTTTTCAGTCGCCGACTACCGTCTCCGTTTTCTCCTGCTACGCTAAATGTTTATTCTGCTCTTGGAGCTCCCAGCTGGCATCAGGCAGAAATTATAGTTGTCTGGTGATGTGTCTGTACATGTCACTTCTGCTTTTACCACTCTACCTCTGTCCAATGTTTCGGTTAATGTTGATTGAAATATGGGCACTGTCTGTCTGCAAAACCACTTTGTGTCAACATGTCAATAGCCGCACAAGGAGAAATAAGTCAAAAAAACTACCACATTGTCAAATCACAGTGTACAGAGCCGAGCGCAACGGATACGCTGACCAGCGGAGAATTTGCAAGGTTTTGACAAGGATTTCACATGGCACTTCTTATGTTTCAGAATTAATCCCGCTGCAAAATTATGGGTTCTTTTCATCCAAAACTCTCATTGCCATGGTTACAATGTTTAAGCCTGTGAGATGAGCAGAATGAGGTGTAAGAGAGAAAAAAGGAAGACAGTGCCAAGCTTTGATTCTCGTACCGTTTCAACTGCGATCAAACGGAGGAATCTAATCATAACAAAGGACAAATTCCATTTTGCCAGGGCTCATTGTGCTGTGAATGGAAAGAGAAGGGGGGTTGCCGAGTTATAACAAAGTGATGGGGTCTGATGCTTAATTAAAGCACAATTTAACAAATTCTAGATGAATTTCTGCTGGCTAAGGAGGATTGTGGTCCTGAAAGTGAACTGTATGAGAAGAAAAATGAAAAGAAATCCAATCTTTTTTTAAAAAATATGCAGCTACTGTAGATTCACACAAGTGTACAAACGTATCACGCAGGGCCTATATATTGTCAATGTTGGCGTGTTAAGTAAAATGGTAATTTGCCCTCTGTGCTTTCTAGCTGTCTGAGAAGAGTTGGGTGTTACCAAGAACAGGAAACATTTCCTGACCCAGGCTTCACCCTGCACACACACTAATTAAAGGGTCTCTGTCTCTGTGTGTTAACTCACCCTCCTCAGCCACATACAGGACGAAGATGCGCAGGGCCGCCGTTGTGGACAAACACCTGTGATCTACACTGTAAAAAAAGTAGCTGCGCCTTAATTTTTAAGTAGAATCACCTTGAATGTTTAAGTCATCTTAAATTACATTAAACTGGCTTTAAAAATTAGCTGAAACTTGCATAATTTCTGAAAAAAAGTGGAAAATTGCATAACTTATTTTGATGAGTTAAAGCAATGTAAAAACAATGAAATAAAAGAATGTATATTGTCATAACTTACTGATCATATAATTCATAAAACTGATCATAAAACTGGAGTAATGACTGAGTAATTTGTTAAAATGAACAAATATAAAATTAATGTTCAACAGTACAACAACACTGTTTTATTATTATTTTTATCAAATAAACGCAGCCTTGGTGAGTATAAGATACTTTTTTTGAAACATTAAAAATATCTTACCCCAAGTTTTTTTAACAATCCACTATTTTGCTTTTAAATTTTTTTTTTTAGGTTTGTCGTAATGCAAAATGGAATTACCTTTTCTGCAAGTGTTGCATGAGGCTACTTTCGAATTTGGTGAATTCAAGGTATATCTGTCTATGTAATGTAACAACTTTGCTCTTTTGTAACAGCATTCACATCAGAAACATGCATGGGATGCCTTAAAATGTTACCTAAGGAGGCAGTTCTCCAGGAGCAGAGCGTATCTATTCACTTGTACTAAACCACACAATCCAACACCACATAATCATAAACAATAGAATCTGCTCTAAACCAAAGACTTCAAACTCTACAAAGTACACCACTGCAATACCGACGCAGAATAATGACATACCACCTTCAAAAGAACAAATTCAATGCAGTCAGCAGAGCTTCAGGACAATATGCTAGCCTTGAAATTACAAACCACGGCCAAGACACAATACACTCACTGCCATGTCATCACACTCAAGCAGAAAGCAAGAATACAGAGAATTACTGGTATTACTGTACGGAAAAAAAAGAAAGAAAAAGAAAAAATGGTTTTATTTTTATTATAATAATACATACAGCAGGAGATTGGGACATTTACGTTTTTAAACTTTTGAGGATTTTGAACAAATGCTGAGAATTAATTCTGTCAGTGAATGTTTCAGACTGTATGAATCGGCGTCACACTGAAATAACTAGTAAAATGTATATTTATAAAATGTATAAAATGGCCATGCATTCATAAGATTGTATTAATTTTCCTGTATATAAATCACACATTTGAAATTAGGCTTCATAAATTCAGGTTTTCCAAGAAAGTAGGAATTGTGGTTCTTGTTGAGGGGTGAATTAGAGGTGCTGCCGTGTTTACCGTCACTTTGAGGCCGGATTGTGGAGGGAAGTGGCGAAGCAAATCCTGTGGAGCTTTTATCTTAATTTCGTTATTGCTAAATACCCATCTTAGTTTAGAATTTATCTTAATTTAATTTGTTAGACTCCTTTTTATTGGTGCTTTGGCATATTTAAAATCATATTGTGGAGAGAGGCGGCCGCAAGCAAGTCCCGTTTTCGATCTCAATTTTATGTAACTTTTCGTTTTATTTCGTTATTGCCAAATATCTTAGTTTAGAAATTATCTTGATTTAATTTGTTAAGAAAGACAAATTTGTATAGGCCCGTATAGGCCTATTTATACTTATAGGCTAAGTGTATGCCTATGCCTATTTAGAGTGCTGAGATGTTACGATGTTACAGAGGACTTATTTTATTTCTTTGTTCCAACTTCCAAGTGGCCTAGCCTACGTTAGTCATGAATAAATTATGTTAAAATTTTTTATAAATGACTCATTCTTGACAAAAGGCAAAGGAGCTGTGTGCGTGCGTACATTTGAATAATGTCGGGCTGTAAACGGGTTCGGGCTTTTAAAAAGCTGTCAATCTAAATGTACTTGTCGGGCTCGGGCCGAATTCTTTCGGCCTCGGGCCTTGTCGGGCCTAATTTTTAAGGCCCGATTACAGCTCTACCATCTATTCCAAATCCCTGCAATACCTACTACAAATCTGCAAGACTGTGGATATTCTACTAAACTCCAAACTGGATGTGCATGGGAATAGAATAGGCCTACTTCCAATCCACTGTTAGAGAGCAAATTACAAAAACAAAATAGAGAAATTAACTAAATTAATTAAATTATTGGGTTTCATGTTTTAATCCATAGACATAATGATATGTATGCGTTACAAACTGCACATTCTATTCTATTCTGTATGATTTATATTTACACTCACTCAGTCATTTTCCCCTGAACACAGGTTCATTTTAATTAACAATACCAAACTACTCTGGTGTATTTTGTTCAAAAGCATTTATGTTTGATTCAAAGCCAGAAATTGTATACAAAACAGTAAGTAAAGCAGAGAGAATCAAGATTGTGACATTTGATGAATGTCGCTGCAAAGAGATGAACGCTGAATCACACAGCCATGCCCTCTTTCTGCCTCCCAATCTTTCACGTTTCTTTCCTTTTCTTTCTCTTCCTTTCAGCTCTGGCCTTCACTAGCCCACAGAAAGGCTAAGTCCTCAAAGGCTTAGTTCAAACAGACTGAGCTGTAGAGGTCTTAACTGCAGAAGACTTTCCTCTGAGGGGCCGGATTCCAAAAGGCTGATTTCTGAGAGGAATTCTTTTCTGGAGAAGAGAAGAAGCCGTCTTAAGGCTGGTAAGTTCCAGGTGTTCAGGCTAGAAAGAGGTGTCAGAAATCTGGACGGGAGACAAATGGAGTTTGTAATGGTGGTGGGGTCAGGAGAGGTCAACGTCGTGGACAGGCCGAGGCTCTTCCACAGAGGTGATGATCCACATGACCACACGTCCCGAGAGGCTGCTGACAGTAAAGGCTGCTGCTGAATTTATGGTTATCCTCAATCATCCTACTGCCAAGACTATATAACAGATTTAACCAGTTGACTTTGGCCAACTCAGCTTGAGATTCATGGCTTTTTATTCAGGGTACGGCTGAGAGCAGAAGATGCTCTCCCCGCCACGCCGACTTGGAGAGGGGTCGCGTCCGGAGAAATGAGCGAATAAATCAAAACCACTCATTTCACTCCAGAAACTCTGCAAAAGTCACAGTATTCCACAAACGGGATGATTGCATAGCTAATGGAAAATCTGACCATTAAGTATGAAATGAGATGAATAACAATGGTGCACAGCATCTCTGTGTGTAGCTGAATCAGAACGCGCGGTGCAATCGTTACCCCACTGAGACCATCATACACCCGGACATCTCTCGGCACCACTGATGTTTCATCAAAATGATGAAGGGGAGCATTTGCTGACTCAACATCCTCACAGACCTGGCTGCAATTTATTGGAAGTTTACATCGTCAAATACAGTAACATGAAAGATTGTGGTTATGAATGCTCTGGTTTGACTTTCAGATTTTCACAAGCTTACAGGAGCGAAACAAATATTGAGAGACTATCTATCTGTTAAAATGAATACGATTCATAAAACGTTCATAAATTGTGGTGGTGAAAAATGTGATTCTTTGATGTAAAAAAGAACAACGTGTACAGTAAGTCTTTACTGTCATTTTTATGAATTTTTGCTGAATAAAAGTGTTAATTTCTTTCTATAGCCCAGGCCACATATTATTAGAAAAATGCTGGTCATTTTGCACTTTACAAAAGGACTGAAAACCGTATTCTAACCATTCTGCCCACATGTCATTAAGCTATCCAAATTTACACCTAACTAAGCCTTAAGAAAGACAGACATCAAATAAGGTTGAAAGATTAAATCATAAGAATATGAGACACATTCCTATAGTAGGAAAATAAAATATTGAGCAAACTTCTCAGCGGACATCTTCCAGATGGTATTTTTGCATACGTATATTTGCTACAGAGTTTTTGAAGACAGAAGTGCTAATTACCTGTTGACCTGTGAGTTTTGAGTACAGCATTGCAAATGTATGTAATGAAAATGTCAGCCTTTGACTTTTCAAAAGACAAATTCTGCTTAGATTACAATAATTAATCAAACTTGGAAGAAGATTATTTCAAGCCACAGAAGTTCAAAGATCTCTCACCCTCTTGTTTATTCAGTCTAACACTGTTTCACTTTCTGCTTTTACACATCTTTGTTCTGGTGGAATTGATATGGAGTGTTTTTTTAATATATATATAAATAAATGAAGGACTGTTTATATATATATATATATATATAGTACATGCAAATTTAAATTATTATATTTCTTCTCATATAAAACATTTATGCATTTTATTCTGTTTCTTTTTCTTTACTTAAAGCCGCACTGCAGAACTTTATATATTGCATTCTGTGGTTGAAACAAAGTAGTTTTTTTTTTTTTTTTTCATGGTTGCTTGTGGTCACTATAATGAAGCAAATCTGTCATTCTACACCAAGACGCTCTGAAAACAAGAGGACAGTCTAACAAAGCATATATCTGAAAATATGTTGTCTAAGGAAGTAAGTAGCATATTTGCCACCATAATAGTCTAAATAACTTTTCTCTATTTACAGACATGACATAGATACTCAAGGGAGAATTTGACGTAAACCTGAAGTTTCCTGCCAAATCCAACCTGATTGCTCCGACACATAAATCATTATAGCAAGCTTAAAGGTAGGGTAGGTCATTTAGGAGAGACTAGCAATAACAAGCTAGCTTTGAAAGCATAAGATCTCACCCTCTCTTCATAGCATTCTCCAAAGCCTAACCTCCTCCAAAACACATGAACAAGCACAGCAAAGTCTGAAAAACCCCACGAGAGAGGGCATTAAATTACCTAATGTCTCAAAGCACATAACCATACAGTAATACTGAACATAAACAATTTAGATCTCTTTATCACCTGACTGCTGCAGATTCATTTCGCCATTGATAGTGTTGCCATTGTAATGCATAATTCAGATGATGTGAACAGCTCCAAGTGCGCACATCACAGGTTGCCATCTCTTATTTACGGTAATTACGAACTGTAAAATGTGGTTGCTGTTAGCGGTGCTCAGTGACTGTGTTTACAACTCTGCATAGCCTCATGATGCGCGCTGATGATGTGAGATGTCTGTGTGAACAGGGTGCGTTAAGGTATGGAAATACATATGTTTTGCCTGCCTGTCAGCCTATATCAGCATTCAGACCAAATGCAATGATTGGACAAACATTTTTTCATAAATAGTTTAAATAGATAAATCACTCTACATTATTGATTGCTATCATGATAAGAAGAGAGTTGACCAGTATAACAAAATGTGCTTCTGAAAAACATTGCCTACCCTAAGTTTAATATAGTAAACTGGGTATTTAAAATGTTATGTACTCATTTGATATTAAGTATAATGCCATAAAAAGTCACATACTGATTGCTAAAACAAAAGATGATCATAAGCTGAGGTTTCCAGATTTTTACCTATGTGGAAATATGCTACAGGACACAAATGAGGTTAAATATCTTGGATATTATATTACAGATGACCTTTTGGATGATAGAGACATGTTTAGGCAGAGGTGTAAACTATATGGGCAGGCTAATGTATTGGCACGTAAGTTTCACATGTGTTCCTCCGATGTCAAAATTGTACTGTTTACAAGCTTCTGCTCGCCTTTATATGCTGCGCACCTTTGGCATAGCTATAGAAAGAAGAGCATGCAGGCTTTGAAGGTGGCATACAATGATTCTCTGAGAATGCTATTGAAAGTATCGCGGCACAGTAGTGCAAGTGAGATGTTTGTTAACAGTGGAATAAGAACTTGTGCAGCTGTCATTAGGCACTGTATCTATACATTTATGAATAGAGTCCTGAATCAGTCAAACTGTATTGTACAACCTTTGGTCTGTCCGAGGAAAAGCACGGTCAGGTTTACTTCAAGAATTTGGAAGCACTGGCGCTCTTGCTTGTATGTGTAAATAATGTATTATGTGTTTTTGGTTTGTTTGTTTGTTTTGTTATTGTCTTTTAATACTATGGACCGGAATACTGTGTCCTTAATAAAGATTAATAATAATAATTCAATAAATAGAATTTTGTTAAGTTTTACCAAAAAAAATAAAAATAAAAAAAACTCCCATACTGCACCTTTAAGCAAATTCTCTTCAGTGATGCTGAATACATGTGAATACAAAAGCCGGACATGTTTGCTGTCCTTGTGCCTACAGTACTGCTGGACCGAAGATGGCCTCTTTCTCTCTCCTCGCATCAGTCCCCCCCTCTGCGCCCTGCCCCCTTTCATGCAGAATAACATGCATATGCAAATGAACTGTAAGCCCCTGCCCTCGCCATTCCACCATTCTCTCAGATGCACCTCAATAGCCTGCACATTCTAAACCGAAGGTATTCATGAGGGATGCAAAAGTGGCCAGAACCTAATTTTATTTATTACACATTCGTATTTCCTCTCTCGCCCATTCCACACAGCTAGCCAGTGGTCTGGGCGCAGTCTTAATACGTTCGGGTCCATTGTGGCCCAGCTTTGTTGTCCTCCCCACTCGCTATCATCCGTTCTCAGAGCAGACAATGGGTGGCGTTGACGCTGGACACGGCGGTCATGTTCTATTTGCTGATGTGCATTATCTCCCAATCCCGTCCTTTTGCTGCCTATGCTCTGCGAGTGTCCCTCGCTCTGAATAGAGTCTAAAGCCATTATTGGAGGGAGAAGAGGGGAATAAAAAAAACATGGTGGGTGAAAGTGGGCATAGACTGTTATATAGGCTACATTTGGGCTAGGCCACATGCATACTAATAACATCATTACAGAACGGCTCTTCTGGAGAGCATGTTTACTTTGTTATGATTTCCATCACCTTCCTCCCCTCCACCGCCAAATCGCTAATGCCCACCTCTTTCTCTCCCCCTCCCTTCCACCTTTTTATTCCAAATGTAAATAGCATGCAGGACTAATTTTCTTATATTTTGCCAAAAAAATTAAGTTACGTAGTTCCAGTAATTCTCTCTCCAGCGGGTGCACACTGTGTGGGAGGTGCTCCGCACAGCGAGCACTTCTTTTCCATGGCATTGAACTTGACCCTGAATGACCTTTTTATAATGAGTGAATTGAAAACATCTCCCTTTGGAATGCAGCTTGTAGACACTGGCTAAGGCTGTTTTTTTCTTCCTCGACACCCCCTCCACACATCTCTGCTTTTGATGAATTAAAGGGCCAGTATCCTCATCCTCCTCACCTGCGCAGTAACGCGTGGCTCTCAAAGGATGGAAGGTCAATAAAGCTGCCTTTATAAAGCAGAGTCTACTGAAGAGAGACACAGAGAGAAGAGAGAGAAAATGCCGCTTTCTCGTTTAGGCTCTGAGGCAGCAAAGAATCCAATACCTGTGCTTTTATTTACAGCATAAATACAAGCTTACAAGAGTGAGGTGTTTGTACAGGCTGAGCTGTGGCTCAATTCCCCACCATAACACTTAACACTTGAAAGCAGCAGCACTACAGTACAACACTGCAAACATTTACAGATCTACAGAAGTGTGATCACTGAAAACCCAAGTTCAAGTGACTAAGGAGATCTTTGCACTTCTCAGAAGCACACTGGGACAAATCAATGCTTGACGCAAAGCTTGGCTTTGCAAAGCCTCAGTTAGCTGACAGTCAATGATAATAATACTGTACCTGCAGCGCCGCTATCTATATTAGAGGCTAATGATATCAGTGAACTGAATTAGCTTTGAATGTAAATTAGGCCTGGGTGGTATGAAGATACAGTGTGATGGTAGAAATGTGTAATTTGGTAGAGACTCTGCTGTACTCTTTGTACCATGGTACACATATTTATTTGGCTTTAAATGGACAGGACTCCATGGTTTTGTTATTTACATGGTAGATCGACAAAGAAACATGGAGTAATGCGAAAATACAAAGTGGATTGTGTCCCAAACAAGTCAAAATAGATGAACATTTTATATTGAGCAGTCTAACACAAAGCAGGGTTCAGTTGTAATGAAAATTATTTGTTTTTTTGATATTATTTAAAAAGTCACTTTTCAACTTTGATTGGCTGAGTGACCTTAAAAAGTGTGGATATAGTGAATTATTTACTAAACAAATACAACAAGATACTGTCTTTGTGAGTGAATTATTGGAATGGAATGTATGGAATAAAACACTGTCACTTGTAAACAAACAAGTTTATTCTGCTGTGGCTTCATTTGTAACTATTTTTTGTTGACAAAGCAAAAACACACAAATTAACCTGCAATACTAAGAGTCTAAAAGTTTCCCAATACTAACTTCTTGTTTGGTGAACATTAAAGCATCATCATGCTGTTGCTCTGAATATCAGCATGACTGTAATTACGTGAAAACTTTTGCTCATGTGATATTGCTTAATCACAACTTCAATTAAAGATTTTGGTCATACCACCCACCGAGCAAATACAGTCTCTCACACTGTAGCGTGAGGCCGAAGTTAGGTTTATCTGTGACCTTCTTCAATATGGAGTGAGTTGACGCTGACATTTTTTTTATTTTTTTTATGCCGCTGATAGAGTCAGATAGCAGAAGCGGTGAGGTCCAGTATGTTGTGTACGTGTGTGTGTGTTTGTGTGCGTGTGTGTTGCTCTGAAGTGTGCTAGAGAGGTGCTTTTGATCTTAATGGTGATATATTCTCCGTCAGCGCTGTCACGATCCATCACTTAGCACAGACCTGCCGCAGCTGCCCAGTTGAGGTGTGGCTTATTACACCACCCCAAAGCTCATGAATAATAAACAGGGTTGAAGAGCCATCTAAGCTAAGACCCTGAGAAGCAATATCCCCGTGGCAACGTCACCTCACCCCCTGGTCCTGCCACAGCCGTCCCTCTCTCTCCCCCCTCCCTCCCGCCAAGACTCCATGTTTATGCATGATGCCTGTTTCATATGTATCGGCCACATCATTTCTGCTGTTGTCCCGGGAACTGATGACACGCTCTGCATTAGGAGTGATGACCTGCACACAAGGGCCCGACACTTGCTCCACTTTATAGCCATTGTCAAAACACTGCTGCATTATCCACACAAACACACACATAAACATGCTTGAAAACAATACAAAGGGTTGTTTTTCATACATCTTCGGGAATAGGAATTTAATGTGCGCGCAATATCGTATTTGCAGTTAGCTTACACTTTGTCTGTTTGTGTCTTATCAATGCAGAGAGAAAAAATCTAGTAAGACAAAATGAAAAGTGCTGTCTGACAATCATCCGCTCATAATTAAAGCTGCCTTATTGTGCCTCACATCTTGCTTTGGTGTCAGAGCGAGATGAGAGTTGATCCAACCATTTTCATTTTTCAAAGTTTTTTTTCCCTCTCTCATTCGTTCCTACTGTGGAAGAAAAGGAATACATAATGCATATTATGGACATGTAAAAAAAAAAAAAAAAAAAAACAGTACTTTATTAATATTTAATCTGAGGATGTGAATGTCTCAGTATTTCCATATCAAAACAGATATTACATTTTGTTTAGGCCAGGGCTCATTTTTAATTTTATTTCAGCTGTTCTTTGGTTTATATGCTTGTAGCACAGGTTCTTTTGCATGCCTGATTTGTTGGTAAATTGATAAAGCTGGCTTAGTTTGAGTTTTATGATTTTATGGTAGAGTTCTTGTTTCTGTAATATTACATTGTGAAAACTAATGAAAGCTGGAATCCAAGAATAAGATATACTAAAAGAAACATACATATACATGCATATATATATACACACACATACAACAAACATATACACACTACAGTTCAAAAGTCAGTAAAATGTTTCAATGGTTTTGAAAGAAGTCTCTTATGTTCATGTCTGAATTAATTTGATCACAAATACAGTTAAGACATTACTACTGTGAAACATTACAATATAAAACAACTGTTTTCTATTTTAATATATTTTAAAATATTTAAAACATGCTGATATATTTAATATACTGATTTGGTGCACATAGAGAGTATGTGAATAGAGAGTTAAAAAGAAACATTTATTTGAAATAGAAATCACAAATTACAAATGTCTACTGGGACTTTTGATACATTTTTGCAACCTTTTCAGTTTTATTAATTTCTTCCAATCAATCAACCAATCAATCAATCAACCAATAAATCATCCAATCAATAAACCAATCAATACATTTTTTAATCGTCAGATTACAGACAGTATTGGGTCGAGATGTGATTTAAAATATATATATATATATATCAGAAATATGGAAGACCCGAGACCCAACGCAAGACCCAATTGATTCATTGTTCACATAAATTTGGACAGGTGGGAAAGTGTTCCGCTCGTGGATTCGAATGGACAACAGC
The DNA here is from genome assembly GCA_031834385.1 of Semotilus atromaculatus. Classification (NCBI taxonomy): domain Eukaryota; kingdom Metazoa; phylum Chordata; class Actinopteri; order Cypriniformes; family Leuciscidae; genus Semotilus; species Semotilus atromaculatus. Next base: position 24,611,008 of record JAULUF010000025.1, on the reverse strand, counting down.
TCCCTCATGCAGATGCTAGTTTTTTTTTTTCTTCTCCTAATCTCTCTTTACTTTCACGTTGAAATATTTTTCTTTCCTCTTCCGTCTCTCCATTGCCACTGTCGGCACATTTTCTTCTCCTAATCTCTCTTTACTTTCACGTTGAAATATTTTTCTTTCCTCTTCCGTCTCTCCATTGCTACTGTCGGCCTATTGACTGGCTCAGTTCCTTATTTTCTGTTTCTCCTGAAGTCCTTCCGTTTGCTCGATTCGTACCTTCCTCCTTCAAACAGTTTTGTCCTTAAGCATTCCTTCACAACCTTCCCCCATTTGAGATCAGTGCACCCCCCGTCTGAGCCTGCGCTGGCCCTCTGCCCGTACACACATTTGTGTCTGCCTTTTGAGTGTTTTCAGAGGCCCATTAAACAGCGCCTTGGCAGGGCCCGACACACTCACCTCACCCCTAAGACCCACAGAATGAAGGAAGGTTATCAGATTCCCTTACCGATGCCAGACGCACACACACACACACACACACACATTCACAGACATGCAAGTCTGGAGGTAGCTTGTCCATGTGAAAGAAGCTCTTTGCTTTCTTTACCTAACATCGGGGCATGAAATCAAACTAAATTTCTCCAGCAGCCACTGGGGCTGTGAGGTGGGCTTGAAGCCAGCAGGTCTGTCACTGGCCCGGACTCGGTACCCACATGCTGAAAAGGTCTAGGACTAGGGTGTAGGGGTGCACCTCTTAAAACTGGGTATGCTACAACTGTGCCTTCTGCTGGCCAATGGGAGAAACTCAAGTGTGCAGGACGGATGGTCTAAAGACCACGCTTCCAAACCTTAAAATATTTACAGTGCTTTTAGTCAACAGCAACATTTGTTTACACATCGAGTTTGAAAGGCAGAGGAATGACAAAAATATGAATATGCAAACAGTGCTGATGTATTTTTAAGGAGGATAATATAAATGTGTTTAGCAGAAACACGCAACGTGACCTCTTGTGATAGGGTCAATGACTAACTTACCAACAACACTCTGTAGTGACCATACAGAGAAAATACCACAACGGAGAAAAATCATCATCACAATCACATTTAAACAAACCAGTTGTCATGGAAATTGTCTAAAGTCGTTGCTAATTTAGGATTTAACGGCTGCCAGGAAAGGAATGTTTCTAATTACCATGAAAAGGAGGCTGATGGGTAAATATAGATCCTCGGTGCTGCAGCGGTGGCTGTTTGATGCGACTATGCAGAGATGTGTCAGAGTCAATCATTATACCTTCACACACCTGCAAAAACGGAGCATGAACTCCTGGAAGGAAGTAGAGAGAAATGGAGAAATAGAGAGATGAGAGAAGAGAGGAGTGGAGAGCAGCGGAAAAGGGGAGGAAAATGAGAAGACATTGGAGGAAATGAAAAATAAAAGGAAAAAAAATAAATGAGAGTAGTGGAAAGAAGAACAAATAAATTAGAGGATAGTAAAAAGAAGCAAAGGAAACTAAGCAAAAAGACAAGAGGAAAGGAAACTAAAACGAACAAGGAAAGGATTGGAGATGAGACAAAATGAGAGAAAAGGAGAGGAAAGGAAATGAGAGGAAAGAAAGAAAAGGAAAAGGAAAACATATAAGATGAGACACGACAGGAAAACATGACAGGAAATTAGATGAGAAAGTGAGGAGATGATAGAACAGAAAACAAAAAAGGGAAAGGGAAGAGAAAAGAAAACAAAAAAGGGAAAGGGAAGAGGAAGAGGAAAAGTAAAAGAGACCAGACGAAACTAGAAGATAGGGAAAAAATTCAAAGGAAGGAGATGAAGAAGTGAGACAAAGAAAAGAAGAAAAAAATAAGGAAAAGAAAACAAAAATGCCATGGAAAGGAGGCAAGATGAGACTAGAGAAGACCAGAAGAAAGGAATTGAAAAAGAAAAAAAGATGAGATGAAGTGAGATGAGATGAGAGGAAAGGAAACCAAAAGAGAAAAGGAAAGAAGACAAGATGAGACTAGGAAAAAGGGAAACGAAAAAGAAAACGGGAAATGAAAGGAGATGGGAAAAGAGAGGGAAGGAAAAGGGAAAGAAAGGAGACAAGATGAGACCATAAGAAAGGAAAGAAGATAAGATGAAATGGGAGGATATGGTAGAAAAGAAAACATAAATGGAAAAGGAAAGTGGACAAGAAGAAAGGAAACAAAAAAAAGAAGGGGGCAAGATGAGATGACAAAGAGAAAAGGAAATTAAACGAAAAAGGAGAAGAGACAAAGAGTGGAAAGAAAGAAAGAAAAAACGCAGTGAGAAAAGGGAGTGAAACAACGAAGAAAGACGTTAAAGAAAGAGAGAGAGAGAGCAACAAGCTGATGGAGAAGTGGATATTTTGATTTGACTTGTGAGTTTGATGACTACCTCCCTCTGCCACCTGTGAAGGTCTCTGCACCATCAAAGCACATTAGACACATTAGGCCCATGCTTACTTATGAGCAAGATAAAAAGCTGTGGGGCCTCTGCCTTCTCAAGCTGTGAGTGGAATAGCTTTGCAATTTGCCAGCAAAAAAACAGCATTTTGATCTTAATGAATATAAAATGGCTGCCATTAAAAGTAAAACAGATTATTTTGGGCTTTTCAGGGTGTGCGGCTCTCTGACAGTCTTGGAGGGCCACTATGATCTTTCATTAAAACCTCACAGCGGGCTCCCCTCCGCGGCCGACCGGGGCCTCAGCCCTCAAAGAGATTGGCTGCATTTAAAAGTCATTTTCATAAATCTACACAGATTTATGAAATTCGCTAATGAAAGCCATGCGAGAGGGGCAAGTAGCCGCCTTTGCTGAGCCGATAGTCACACCGCTTAGAAAGAGAGAGGGGACCAGACCCATCCGTATCACCCCCGTGGCAGCACGCCACATGAGCCTCTGCCCGATCTATGCTTGTTAATGACTAGCATGTGCTAATTACTGTCAGTAGCCAGGCTCTGGCTCACAGCACTACAGATCCCCGGCACAGGCTACCTGCCCAATCCAGGGCCTGGACGTTGCGCACTTTTAATTGCATTAAACTTTGCCTAGCGATTTGCTGCGCTGGGAGAGAGAGGCAAGGACTGACAGCTGGCCAGCTCCACTAATGGACCTTCGGAAATCCAGAGGGGATGGATGTTATTGGTCTTGTTTTTATTCATCTGTGTGATCTTGACACAGTACCAAGACACTATAAAGCATCTCTCATATCTTCTGGGACTGAACACTGCCAAAAAAAATAAAAATCCATTGTATTATAGCAATCATCTAATGTGGAAGAAGAGGAGTTGAACTTTGTCACATTGTTAAAGGTGCACTAAAGTCATTGAGTGGTCGATATGACATGGACTGGTTGTTTTTGACTTTATGAATGCAGAATAATCCAAAAGCAAACATAAGTCACAGATGCCACTGAATACAAATAGCACATTTCTTTAGTGACCACATCCACTCTTACGTTAAAAATAAGGTGGGTTATTGTTCGGGGGAAAAAAAAAGAAAAATAAATGAAATCATGTTTATACACTGAAATAAAGCTAAAAAGCATTACCACTTGATAATAACATTAGAATGTGCTAAGAAAATTAATGATGTAAAATGTTTTTTTTGTTGTTTTTTTAAGTTTCTACATTTTTATTTTGCAGCATACTGCATGATGTAGCAATGTTAAAGGCTCAGGGAAGAAGGAGGTAGGATCCGGCGAACGTTCAACAAACTTAATCATAAAACAAACAACAAAACGAAAGTAAAGCGGCAGACCCTCACGGACGACTGCCGCATATGAACATAATACAACAACATAGAATCCAGGACTGGTCCTCTCCCATCTTGCACTGTCATCAATTCTCCTTTTATCCTTCCAGAGCTCCTCCGTGAGACTCGAGACCGGTGTTGCAGGTTTCACTCATTAGCACTCGCTCCGTTCCCATGGCTCTCGGGCCCGTCCTACTTGCCACATACTAAAACTAAAATAAAAATTTAACTGAACCTAAAACTAAAAATAAAACTAATATTACTGTGCGCTCACAGCAGACGCGAATAGCATGTCTAGTTATACGCTTGAACACTTTGAATCCATTCGCGCATCAAGAGCGAAATTTATTTGCGCCGCAGGAATTTTTAACGTGCGTAACGCCTCTTTGCAGTGACTTAACATTGAAATCACTCGCGCCAGACGCTCTATTCACGTCTGGTGTGAACGCACCATAAAAAGAGTGGACAATAATGAAAATTATACTGAAAAGAACTTAACTAATCTGAAAAAAATTAAAAATAAAATTCAAAACACTGACATGAGAAGGGTAATGTAAAATTAAACCATCTTTATTAAGCGAGTTATGTGCCTATAATCTGCATGCGCAAGTACATCATTTTAAAAACACTTTTTAAAGTATTATTTAGTGGTTAAACTTTTAACATGTAAAAAGTAATTAAAAAAATATTGCCTCTTTAATGTCTAATTTTCCAAGTCTCCTTGCTTTAAAAGTCCTGATCCCTTCACAGCAAGCGACTCCTTATCTTAAAGACGAAAATCATCTGCTGTAAAGAGCAAAACTGGAAGTTTGGCAAAAACTTCAGAAAAAGTGCTTGTTGCAGTGCACACGCTGCTCAGGGCTTAGCTTCTATCTTCTGGATCAATGTAATATGCATGAGGACCGGACAGTGAGTAACACATCCATTAATGTATGCACTGATCTGTGGCCTTCTGGGTCAGTCTTAAACCCTCTCATGCAAAAATCTCTCTCAACATGCTTTCATCTTACGTTTTCAACCACTTAGATCTTTCTCTTGGACATCTCTGATATATCTCTACAAACAGAAAACATAAGTAGCATGTCATATCTGTAGGCAAACAAACGAGTAAATACATGAATTATAGATTGAGAAATAAATGAGGACGGTACACGGGTATCTGAATGCCTCCGTGGAGTGATGTACAAACAGTGCAGGGGCGACACACAGAATGATTGGCTCTGGCTGCAATCCCCTGCTAAGAGAGAGCTTAGGGAAGGACACACACATCCACACACACACCCTGAGACAGACACTTCAACATCATGGTCTGAGATCCAAAGGGAAATTAGTGGGCACTTAGCTCCACACATGTCGAGTGTTTCAGCTGGGATCCAGGCCATAAGATCCAAGCAGCAGCACATGAAAGAGACTCAACTGCCCTACAGCCTCCAGCCCTCCTCTGCTACATTGCAAATACCTCAAAGAGAGATGTTTGCTTCCTCACTCTGAAAGCGTTTGACGCTGGTTTCCACTGTAAAAACAGCTAAGGGATGGTGTGGCTGACGAAAACATTACCATTATTTTTCTAATCATCTCCGATGACTTTTCATTCACTGAACTGTCTGCGCTGTGAGCTCATACACTTTCTACATTCACTTTTAAATACCCCAATTTTCATGTTGATATAAATATCTAAATATACCTAAGGTGTTGATACCATGTCAAACTCACTGAAATTCATATGTTGTGACACACAACTAGTGGCTTAATGAGAACTCCCACGCTCCCTGAATCATTCGACACTACTCCAAAACATCTCTGTGATTGAAGCAGCCAAGTATAATGCCATTTCAGGTCTCATTGAAGTTTATAGCATACTGTTCACTAAAAAATGAAACATTCCTACACTTTATAAGCTGCTGCGATTTATGTGGCTAAAACATCAGCTGTTGGAGGGCAACAAATCCCACCCACTCTCTGAATGTCGGTTTGGCGTTACCATACTCATTCTTTACATGTTCCACATTTATAAAGGTGGTCAAGGTTTCTTATATCAAAAACAGTTGAATGAACAACATGAATGGTTAGGTTACACATTGCAATTAACTTCACAATCACTTGAACTCTTATTAAAACAAAAACAAAAATTTCAAAGATATGTCCAATTCAACATGGCCACCGCCGCTCATCATACAGAGAAAGTAAGTTTCAGGTCTGCCACAGGGCGCCAACGGGCAGCATGGAATGTTCTAGGCCACTCGGCAGACCTCCGTGCTGTTTAGTGCCCACCGCCCTGTTGTAATTCTGTGTTTATCAACTCTTTATTATGAGCGCATCATCATTTACAATGGTACCATCTGCTCATTACCTTTCCTGAGTATGGGGCAAATTGCTTTCACAGGGAGTTAACCAGGAGAAGGAAAATTGTCAGCAATAGAGAGAAAATCAAGAAACCTGCTCCCGTCTATTTGCAAAGGCTGTTACCCACACAAGAGATTCAGAAACACGTTTATTTTTAAGGGGATAAAATAATTAGCCGGCTCTGGTTCTGCAAAGAGAAACAACGAGATTGGTAAATTAGAGCGAGAGGCCTCTGTCGAAATCAAATAAATTCAGAGCGTTTTATGGGTACCTGCAGCTGTGTAGCAAAAACAAATATCGCATATGACCACATGACTCTAATTTATCTGGTTCTCTCCTAAATTAACAGCCCGGGCCAGGCAATGGGAAAAACAGTAGGAAGCAGAAAATAGGAGAATTCCTATCTCCTCTCTCGCATTTAGTCCATTAACTCTTCTAACCACGACGGATGAGGAGAGGCACTCGCTTACAAAAAGCACCCATCAGGGAAAAACACAAACGCCTAACACCTAAACCTTTACTCAACGTGGAGAATTAGACCGCCTTTCTCGTCCGCCGATGAATATCAATACCGCGGGTGGCAACGTTTTCTCCTGGATTCACGGCAGAAGAGGGGAAGGGAGGGAGACCATCTGTTTCATTTTGCCTTTATAGTGATGTATGGAGAAACACATCCAGAAATTAATCCACATTAAAACTGAAAAATTAAAGAACAAATCTGAAAAATCATATAGAGGGTTCACAACTCATTTGACATTCTGAGTCGTTAAATCACGTGGCCTGTTCCTTTTTGTTATTGGTACAAAATAAATGCATTTCTGTTCAGTATCAGCCAATCCAATCCAATAATTCAGCATGTAGTCTCTGAACTCTTTGTAAATGAGATATCGAAGAAGAGAAAAAAGGAGAAATTCTGATGTCACTGACGCATTTGTGACAATGTGGTATCAATGTCTGAGACCAGCCCTGCTCTTTCCTATCTGATTTATGTAACGGGTCACGCTGGCGCCTGTGTGTGATAGATTTGAGACTGTCAGGACGAGTTGTTAGACTTTTGGACATTCTCCAATGTGAAGGCTGACATTATTCATGATATTTTGGAAGGAATAGAGGCTAAAAGATCTTTGACATTCAAGGATTGTGACCCTGCAGCTACGTGAAAATGTGTGTAGGCAGGTTGGAGGCAGATGCCATCAGATGAATCAGTGGTCACCGGTGCACGTCGCTATCAGAGCTCACACAATGTCAGGGCTGCAGGGCGGCCCCCTCCTAACACACACACACACACACACCAGTCTTGCTATGACATAGCTACTGCTTGTGATGGCTGGGCACCATAAGGGACAACAGCCTCCATAAACAAACTGAATCCTTGTTTTATCATGATGGAGATTTCCCTTTAACTATTCTCAATCCTACTGAGCTAATGATATTTTATACCTCTGAAAACTAAACCTACTCATAGAAACTAGGGATGAAAATTTAATCCGATAAGAGCAGTGAGCAGTGTTGAAATGTGAAATGGTCCTGGTTTAATTTAACGTAAATGGCGAAAGATGATGAGACTCTTGCATTTTCCTGTTGTTAAAGTTGGCATGAAATGAAAATGTACCCCGTCTACTATCTTAATGCATGTTACTGAACTTATTATGAGTGATTCATCCACGCATTTTAATCATAATGCAGACTCACATTCATCTGCCTTCACCTTTGAGAGCAACTACACCACAACCTGATGGATAGAACCAAGTCACTGCCCTACATTTTTTTTCCGAAAAATGCTATTACGATGTGCACGAAAGATCCGATGCTACTTCAGTTTCATCGCGACTTTAAAGAATCTGCCACTTTTCCTTAATGAAATGGAGAATTAACTTTTTTATAGAATCAGAAGCCCTGAAAAAAAGTGCAATCATTTAGAATAGATTTTAGGAATGTGTTTAGTTATCTTTTTCCTTTTTTTTGTTTTTCAATTCTGCTTGTTCAAGAATTTGCTTTTCGGTGGATCACCAATATGAGAAATATTTTTTTGGTATTTTTAGATTATTTAGTACATTTATTAAGCTGATTTCATTGTGATAACCCACAAATATTGCTGATTTCAGGTTTTTACTATCCTCAATGTAGGTAAATCCTGACCCTCCCAGAAACACATAACTCCACACAAGTCCTCTGTGAACACCCTTATCACGCACTAGAATACACATAGCGATTCATCTATTCCAGTGCTAATGCAAACAAATTCAAAAATCTTTTTTTATCACACCCTCCACCACACACATATCCTCACATTATTACAGTCTCATGATAGGCTTTCAGATAAGAATGTGAAAACAAATGGAAACGACGGACTACAAAACATAAAAGATACAAGCGAAGAACCACCTTTGTGTGCGTTACCTCCGCTTCGCAATATTCTCGTATCTACAGAGACTGATTTACAACCCTCCCTCACTGCGCTGCCGCTGCACAGATTTATGTAGCGGGGGTCAGATCTCACCTAGCTGTAGCCATATGTACGCCTCATTTCCATATGCTGTATTAGGGTGGTGTCAGACACTATGTAGAGACTGAGGTCTTATTAGGCACGGGGGTCTCTGCCACAGTACAAATCAACACCGCCGGGACTTCTGCTCATTCTCCGTCGCCGGCTCCACTCAACAAAAACTCCATATGAGAGACTTCCGCGTGTTTTATCGGCGACTGGTGAGCCCCGTTCGGCCATCGGCCCTTCGCTGTGCAAATCCCCCCAGTGATGGAAGTGGGAGGCCGCAGTGTCTGGGGAAAGAAAGACACAAAAAGGGAACGGGAGGGTTTTGGGTGTGCCATAAATTTGGCAGCGTGTGATTGCGACAGCTTTGATTCCCAAGAAGAGAGTAAATAAACAAGATCCCCTGTGGTTCCTGCAGAGACAGGGAGCGGCAGCACAATATGGAAGGGGGAAAAGAGGAAACGGGGAAGAGGACGACACAGATGAAGACACGAGAGATACAAAAAGTATAATCATAAGGTGTGACACTGAATGCACTAACAAAATGCACAACATGAGTAGGCGATGGAAATGTGTAACTGAAGTACAGTAAGTTGGTTAAAAACCAACACATTTGAGAAGTTTCTACTCCAGTGCCATCATATTTTACTTAACTGAACATAATTAAACCACACTAGCATATATTCAAACAAGAGCCAACTATACACCATATACTAAAGGTATATTTTAACTGAAAGGTTACATCAGATCAGGGCAAGTTGTCACTTTTTTTTTCTAATTGTCAAACAGTTGTCTTACAGACAAACTTCCGTTTAAACGTTTGGGGTAGAGCTAACATTTTATGAATTTATACTTTTTTATTAAAGAAATTCATACTTTATTGTGATAATAATAATACATGTTTCTTGAACACCAAATCAGCATATTAGAATGATTTTTAAAGGATCATGTGACACTGAAGACTGGAGTAATGATGCTGAAAATTCAGCTTTGCCATCACAGGAATAAATGACATTTGTAAATATATTAAAATAGAAAACAGCTATCTAAGTAATAACAAAATTATTATAATAATTAAATACAGAAAATATTATTACTTTTTTTTTTTTACTGTATTTTTGATCACATAAATGCAGCCTTGGTGAGCACAAGATACTTTTTATAAAACCATTTAACAAATCTTACAGATACCAAACTTTCCAATGGTAGTGTGTGTTTTAAATGATATATATTCATACAATGTGTTTTAAATGTTTTTCACAGTTTGATTGATATTACCTTTTACATTTCTGCTGTTTAAAAAACAGCAGGGTCTATTATTATGACATAGAGCTGCACCATTAATCGTTAATAGATCACAATCTCGATTCAAACACGCACATGATCTTATTCCCTAAATGACAATGATTTGGCAATGTCTATTGAATTTTTGATAAGCATGATCACAGAGAAGATTCAATCATTGCATGTCATTATGCTTAGGTGTCTATTGAGAATCGTGATTTGTATTTAAAAAAAAAAAAAAAAAAAAAATGTGATTCAAAATGTATCCAGAATCGTGTAGCTCTATTGTGACATATAGAGTGACAACATGCCAAGAAATATCTCAATTTGTGTTCAATATACTGTTTGTTTTATCCTTGGAATATCAGAGTATATTTTCAAAAGACTATTAAAAGTAGCCAAAACACAAAACTAAGGTACTGTATGCGCATACTGTTCAGCATAGTTTTTAAATTCATGAACGGACAATTTGAATACTACAGCAGATAAAAAAAAAAAAGAAGCACAAGCTATCAGAAATGCTACAAAACAAGCCAAAACATTGGAGTGATCATGACAGCATACACAACAACAAATAAACAAACAGACAGTGAAAAATAAACACCCACATGTAGCCTAATATCAACATTCATGCAATATGTATAGTTGTCTCAGAAATATCAGGGAAGAAAACTTCAGGCTCTGTTCTGTGATAAACTAGGAATTGTAATAATTCGATCAGACCGTCCATACGTAAGTGCCGCGATGGCTCGGGCCACTGCAGCCATCTGGTTTGTGTAACTGGCTGGGGTAAGCAAGAGTGAGAGTGAGAAAGCAGCGATAGAGAGAAATCAAAAGTAAAAGAAGGGATGGAGAAAATGAGGATTAATATCGTGGCCTGGAGCGCTGGGCCTTCAGAGTCAGAGAGTTTTATTGCGATACTGGCATTCCTACACAAATTCACATTCCAGATATGAGCTCCATCCAGCAAAACTACACTCAGTCGGAACTAAAGAAAAGAGACATCAAGTACAGGGTGAACTAAACACAGAAAAAAACTAATATAAATGTATGTTTCAGCTCTATTTTGATGCTAAAACAGTTTCTGTTTAAGACAACACAAGTTCTACACCCTCAACAAAAATACTATAGTACGTTTCTATTTTTAAATTATTATACAGTGTGGATTATATTACATAATAATATAACTTAATTGGCTTTCTTAATTTAATTATGAACAATACTTAAATTAGATACCATGTGAGTGTATAACACATTAACTGAATTAAGTAAATGAAAAAAAGAGGCATGTCTCTCTCTTTCAGGATAATTTGTAGCTTAACTAAATTATGTATCATGGTCTGTCTGAATACACAAATCTGATTGGCTGAAAGGTGAACATTAAAACCGTTTAATGCATTGCAGAGGTATAGTTATTGTTATAGTGAATTGCATTCGCTACAATATATTCCTCAGCAACGAGGGTGTAACAATGCTGTTTTTGAAGTAGTTAATCTCACAGATTAATTGTTTGTAGAGAGAGACCCTATATAGATGCAGGTAATTCATTTATGAATTATTGAATTTAATTTAAAGACAAAAATTAATTGATCTCTCTGTCAATCTGTCTCTCTCTCTATCGATAAGAATTCAAATAAATGCTTCATTTCATACAAATAAATGTAATCTTACCGCTCCTCGGTCTCTCTGATTTAAAGCAGGCAGAATGTTAAATCTAACAAGCTGTAACTGACGAAAATAAGATTTTAAGTCAGATATTGCGCTGCGAACATCAACTTGTCAATGCTGGCAAGTGACCAAAACGGTATAATCCATGGCTAGCTGTGCATTAAACTATTTAAATACACTCCGAGTCAGGTGGTTCTCTGCCTCCTGTTCTCTGCAATAAAATTGTTTAATGCACAGCTAGCTGTGGATTATCCCTTAAAAATGGGATGAGCAAAACACACAAAAAAAAATCTGGTCCATTGATCAAAGCAGCATACATTGTAAAAAAAAAAAAGTTGAGAAAACCTAAAAGTTTAAGGCAACCAGCTGCAGGACATTTTTGAGTTTTCTCAACTTAGGGTCATTAGTTGTACAAACTTTTTCATGTTAAATAGTTGAATAAACTATAAAAACCGAATTTGTCAAACGAAATGTACGTTGGATTTTTTACAGTGTAGTTGACAAATGTTTAATAAGTAGAATGCATTAACTCATTTGTATTGAGTAAAATGCAGCTATAGCTATACAATGTTTGTACATAATACTCTCATTAAAAAGGCTATAGGGAAAAGTTTTTCCCTATAAAAAACTTTTCCCTTTTTTATAGGGAAAGTGAGAGAAAAGATAATACTTATGTCGCAAAGTGCTCATATCCACGAGCTTGGAAGAAAAAGTGCTTTGGCATTTTAACTCTTCTGCAAATTGACCCAGATTAAATCAAATTTAACCGCGGCAGCTAATCAGAAATTTGGCACTCTCAGATGCAACTAAAATAGGATGTCAATCTCAGCATTTGAATCATAAAGGGACATTGTAGAATGTGAAGAGGGAGAAATCACTGGTGTTAGATCTAAACAGAGCTGAGTGGACAAGAGAAAATAAACCCTGGATGAATGCCTGGGATATTTAGAATGGAAGGAGAGAAGAAACATGTCTGGTCAGATTATTGTCGACGCTGAGAATCTTCTGATCCAAAGACCTTACCATCATTTAAATGATCCAGAACCTTCAAGTCATGATCAGCACAACACTACACAGAAAATACAGTAACTCACACGACAGTTTTGCAGCTTTATCTGGATGGTCTTCAAAAAAGTATATTACTTCTTTTTTTAAACATGTATATTCTATCTAAATGTTGTCTCTCTCTCTCTCCGCTTTGTGGTGCTTGACTTTTGTCCAAAGCTTGAGGAAAGTGGCTCTGTTATTTCTGAAGAGGCTGATACACAGACACGTCACAAATCCTCTTAGCCCCAATTGCAAATGGCTTTTGGGTGGCAGCTTAAAGGAGCCATTGTGGCGCTCCTGGTTTTGAAACTTCCTACAATGCCATGCGGCCGGGCTAATGTAAATAAAAAGAGTCCCTGAACGCAAGCACAGGAAGTTGAAGAAAGTAAGTCTGAGTGTGAGATGGAAAAAAAAGCCCAGGTCTCACACTTCAAAACAGCCATCCTGAGACAGACTTATTTTAATATCAGTGAGAGAAAAAGAGCGAGGGATGAGAATAGGAAGAGAAAGAATTACAAGATGTGCAAGAGACAGAAAATGTAGAGAGAGAGACACACATTTAGGGCGAATACAGGGGTTTTTTGTGAACTTGAAGGGCAGTGTGGGAAGGGGATGCTATGTAGGGTTATTCCAAAAGAAAGTGTGCAAACGGACGCCTTCATGAATCGCAGGGTACATGTAATGGTCACTGTTTATTTTGCTGTTTATGATCATGTGACCCTGAAAGGCTAGTTCTTGGGAATAATTTTGACTTGGCTTGGGTCAAAAAAATATTTTAAACCATCAGTCACTCTCGTACATATTGTTACATGTTACATGGAGAAAGAGTGCCAAAAGTTTAAATACATTTGAATTTGTTTCACAAAGAGGGAATATACAGCAATAAGCAGAGTCATTTTACACTAATTTTCTTCTATTTTTTAAACAAAAAAAGTGCCAAAAAGTGGCTTCACCATAAAATCAAAATTGATTTTAGAATGTTGCAATGCTTATAATAAATAATGTGCACATCATTACATCTTTTTTCAAGACTCTTATTCCCAATTCATATCTAAATTCCAAATTCATACTCCTGAAGGACTAAATCATATCCCACCCTACATATTTCTCATTTAATCAGCACCTAAACATTGTAGGGTGTTCCAAACAGCTACATATGATACAGTAATGCCCTACAGTGCTCACTTAAATTGTCAGAGTAGTGCATAGCGTTACTCCCTTTCGCACAGAATTCACCCACATTGTCAGTTACAGACAAATGTGAGGAGACAGGTGGAAGAAAAGAGATCGAAACAAGGACAGACCCCCATCTTTTGCCGCCCCATTTTTTCTCTTGGAAGCCAATTCCTGCTTTGCTCGGTTCTTCATCTATTCAATTTCCATGTATGTAATTGGCTGCATGTAGAGATTGTGATCTTGGTAATCTAGACAGACGAGAAAAAGCAGGGTGGCCGGAGCTGCTGTTTCTCATAAGAGGCCCAGACAGAGCGCAGCTTCATTAGGGGGTGGGGAAGGACACATATGAGCCAGTGTCCTCCCTCGACAGAAGCCACAGGCCGACATGTGGCGAGATTATGCATTATGGAAATCAGCATGACCCACGTTTGAAACCATAATGATTTAACACCGATCTCCATGTGCCTGCGCACTGTAATCTGTTTTTTATTAGTCTGGGAATTTAGGTACAATTGTTTCAATATTGTCAAGCTATGCAGACAATTGTTGGTGTATTGCTTAGTTTACATAAAGCACATAACAAACGGCAACAATAACATCTAGAAGGAAGACTATATTTCATAGTGGCTTTCACAGCGCAATTAACATGTGAATTTTGAAACTAAACAGATAAGGCTTTGTGTGTGGCTTTTCTGTGTGTGATTAGTTCAAATGTGACACTGCTTATTAAAATTTCATAAATTCTTTAAAGGGGCTTACGTTGATTTTACCATAATGTGACTAAAGCATTGGCTAATATTTCACCCGTACAATTTTGTGCAATGAATATTATACTAGAATAAAGATGATTAGAAAATGATTGCCAATGACAGGCAAAGTTTTATTGCTGTAAACCTTTGATGGACATTTTGAAAGGCCCCTGCGCATTTTGCAAAAAAAAAAAAAAAAAAAAGGATTTATGAACATGTTATGACAACATGTTTTTTTACATTGCTTATCAAAATAAATTTTCTTTTTTATGTTTTACAAGATTTAGCTAATTAAAAAAAAAGTCAGTTTAATGTACTTTAAGTTGAAATGACTTAAAACATCCAAGTTGATTGTACTTAAAAATTTAAGGCAGCAACTTTTTTTTAAAGTGTACTTTCTGAATAGATGTGTGAGATAAATCCGTCGGTGCAACCACGAAACTGGGGAAAAATAAGCATATAATATTAGTACCCCAACAATAAAAAATTACAAACGGGAATAAAAAAAAAAAAACTAATGACAGACAGACGCTTCCATCCCCCATTTCTTCAAAGTGCTCCTTGCCAATACGGGAAACAAACAACTCCAAAGCCGAGCAGAGGCATTGATGTCCTCTTCTAATCTTCATAAAGGTAAATATGAGCGTCAGCCTCTCTTGGGAGAGTGACTGAATCCAATGAAATATATATGTTTCTTTAATAAACCTTGTCTCAAAGTGTACACTAAAGTGAGTGACTTCTTTTAACTTCCCCCTAATATGATAGACATCAAAGGAAGTGAAGAAAAGGTTCAGATAACTCAAAGAATTACGGGATAAACTTTTACAGGATGGAAAGTCAAACAAGAAAAGCGTTTAAGAGATGATCTAGTCGGTGACATACAAGCGAGACTGAGGTATAAGTTGACTATTTCTGTAAACACTGAACTCAATCAGGGCCTGGCACAGAGTACTTACAGCCAAAAGGGAGATGCCATCAGAACACGACACACTGTGGCAAGAGCTCTCCGTATCATATTCTTATTATGGCCATACAGTACATGAGTGATGATGAGCCTGAGGTCATGCTCATAAAGGGGCATGATTTTTATAGAAGATGGCACCAAACCATTTCCAGATGGCTCATCAGTGTGGACCGAGAGTCTACCCAAGACCAAACAGTCAGATATGAAAGAGGCTCGCCCGTGTCTTCTGCAATATGACCGCCATCGCCGCCTGGGAGCAGAGCAATGAGACTCTCCTCAGCTCTCAAATGCCCGCCCAGGCTACTGGCACACAAAAACAGCTGGTGTGAATGTGCTGATGGCATATATCCACACAGACAAGTTAGCAGACTCTCTTTCTTTGTTACTCCAGGACAAACAAGCTTAAAGATGCTCCTTTAAATGCTCATGTTAACTGAAAATCTTAAAAATATATATAATTTTCATTGAAGTATCTTATGAATGCAGTGCCATATCACAGACAGTGCACATATCCGCTTCTTTTGTAGAAAACTAGCCAAAATATCCCAGTATCGGTGGTTTCCGATTACGTCGTCAGGAACCCGAGGCAAGATCCCACCCATACTCCCATAGACTCAATCACAACCACAGTTGTCAATCATGACGTTACACCCCGTTTTTATAGCATCAAATAACGAACTAAAACCAAACTTGATTAATAATAATTTATTTAAATGTATACATTTATGATTTTGCTATTTTTAACAACATTTGAAGTTCAGCCTTTTTATGAGATTTCATTCCTTTGAACAATCTCTGTACAAGACCTAGGAATTTCAATCAATCAATCAATCAATCAAATCATGTTTATCATAGAAATCATGTTTATCATTGAAGAGTTATATTTGAATAACCTAATAGATTTAATATATTCATGTATTAATTAATATACAGTATTTATGGTAACACTTTAATTAAATTCATTATGACAAACTTGAAATGAACTCAGAGTACTTGCAGTTACTGTTAGCTCACAAGATCACACACAAAGTCAAATCCTATGAGTTAAGCTAACTCATTTAATTTGAGAAAAAAACGATTGCCAAAACGTACATTTATTTAAGTTTATAAAAAACAATAGTTATGAGTACTCTGAAAATATTTCAGTTTAGTTCACTAAAAGTAGATATTGCAGTCAAGAAATTAAGTGATTAATTAAGTGATTAATTAAGTGATTGTTGAGCATTAGTGATGAACACCTGCTGTTAACATGCAGAATCACTGACGGAAAGAGAAACACAAGAACTACAACTGACTTCCAACCACAACATTCGATGAAATCAACTGAAGATAAAATATGTTTAAATCTCTCAAGATCTCAGCAGAGGAGGATTGAACAACTCCACAAACAGCATTACCAGCTTCACTTATTATTAACCAGTTTGAGTATTATCATGCGTCTACAGAAGTTGTTATTGTGAATGAACAGAGGTTTAGATGAAGATGATTTATTGAGTTTCATTTAAAGACAACATGATAGTGGTCAGTGTTTGCTTTAGTTGGGCTCTTGCCCCTTGACTTTATAACACCAGTTTTTCCTCTGGCTGCTGAGTGTTTATTAAACATATTTGTTATGGCACAAAAGCCAAAAGAAAATATGAGCATGTGGTTGTGTTTTGATGATGATTTATGGAATGATGAATCATCATTTGGTGTCTTAATTCTCTGATATTTTCTAGAGAATAATCTCTGATTAAACAGTTGATATATAACTTGTATTAATCATTATAAAATAACTGTTATTCTGCTGTAGGTCAATTCTTGTTACAATCAGGTTTTAAAAACATCATGTTGACTTACACAGACATCAAGAATCAGCATTTGAATCTCAACAATGGTGAGCATTAAAAAATAATTCATGCTGCAATGCATGCTGGGAGCCATGGATAAGTTTTGTATTATGGTAGTACCCACCATGCATTGCAGTATGGATCGTTTTTTAATGGTCACCATTGTTGAGATTCATATGCTGATTCTTGATATCTGTGTTAGTTTTGGTAATGAATTACATTTTCTGCAAAATCCTTCATACTATCTGATAGTCATAACATTGCTAGTTCTTATGTTGTAGAATCTTAGTTTCGATTAGAACTAATAATATAATCAGAGTAGAGTTGTTCCGATTCCGATACTAGAATCGGAAATGCCACCGATACCAATAAAAATTCTGGCATCGGTATCGGCAAGTACTTCTACCCATGTACCGATCCGATACTATTTTCTTAAACAATACCTAGTTATGCATGCTAGCTTTGCTTAACGCTGCAAATCGGAGATCAATTCTTCTCCGTTGCTCTAAACTGTGGTTGCTTGTGGCAACACAGGAAGTTGTGCTATTGCCACAAGCAACCACTGTTGAGATCCGCGAAGAAGAAAACGCGCGCGCGTTAGCAGCAGTACGTCCACTGTTTGTGTTTGGCAATGGCAGTATTTCAGACTGGACCAACCAGCCAGTAAAACGGCGACATGTCTCATATGCCATACTGCAATTTCGAGGGGTGGAACAAGTATTAGCAATTTCAACACGAGTAAGTTAACTTAAAGCATTTGAAGACGCGTCACCCCGCAGAACACGAGGGTTACACAAAGGCAAGGGCAGAGAAGAATGAGCCGCGCCAGAATCAACAATCTCTGGAAGCTTCATTCAAACAAAGAAAAAAGTTTTCAAAAGACAGCCAAAGAGCAATAAATATAACCGACAAAATTATCGAGTTTATTCTTCTGGATGACCAGCCGAGTTTTCAAAAGACAGCCAACGAGCAATAAATATAACGGACAAAATTATCTAGTTTATTGTTCTGGATGACCAGCCGCTGTCAAAACTGAAATGCCGTTTATTTAATAAAATTGTTTCTGGACTTTAGGTTATAAAGAGATTCTTTTCTTATATTATTCATATATCATTTTTTTAGATTCCTAGATTTATTTGTTGCACTTTTTTTTTAATACAGTTATATTGTAAAACTAAAATACCCTTTTCAGTTTACAGTATTAGATGTGTGGCTGCATTTGAAGTTCTTTTTCATTTAAGAAAAATAAATTTTGCTGTGAAATATACACTCACCGGCCACTTTATTAGGTACACCTGTCCAACTGCTCGTTAACACTTAATTTCTAAGCAGCCAATCACATGGCGGCAACTCAGTGCATTTAGGCATGTAGACATGGTCAAGACAATCTCCTGCAGTTCAAACCGAGCATCAGTATGGGGAAGAAAGGTGATTTGAGTGACTTTGAACGTGGCATGATTGTTGGTGCCAGAAGGGCTGGTCTGAGTATTTCAGAAACTAATGCTAATCTACTGGGATTTTCACGCACAACCATCTCTAGGGTTTACAGAGAATGGTCCGAAAAAGAAAAAACATCCAGTGAGCGGCAGTTCTGTGGGCGGAAATGCCTTGTTGATGCCAGAGGTCAGAGGAGAATGGCCAGACTGGTTCGAGCTGATAGAAGGGCAACAGTGACTCAAATAACCACCCGTTACAACCAAGGTGGGCAGAAGAGCATCTCTGAACGCACAGTACGTCGAACTTTGAGGCAGATGGGCTACAGCAGCAGAAGACCACACCGGGTGCCACTCCTTTCAGCTAAGAACAGGAAACTGAGGCTACAATTTGCACAAGCTCATCGAAATTGGACAATAGAAGATTGGAAAAACGTTGCCTGGTCTGATGAGTCTCGATTTCTGCTGCGACATTCGGATGGTAGGGTCAGAATTTGGCGTCTACAACATGGAAGCATGGATCCATCCTGCCTTGTATCAACGGTTCAGGCTGGTGGTGGTGGTGTCATGATGTGGGGAATATTTTCTTGGCACTCTTTGGGCCCCTTGGTACCAATTGAGCATCGTTGCAATGCCACAGCCTACCTGAGTATTGTTGCTGACCATGTCCATCCCTTTATGACCACAATGTACCCAACTTCTGATGGCTACTTTCAGCAGGATAATGCGCAATGTCATAAAGCTGGAATCATCTCAGACTGGTTTCTTGAACATGACAATGAGTTCGCTGTACTCAAATGGCCTCCACAGTCACCAGATCTCAATCCAATAGAGCATCTTTGGGATGTGGTGCAGCCGACAAATCTGCGGCAACTGTGTGATGCCATCATGTCAATATGGACCAAACTCCCTGAGGAATGCTTCCAGCACCTTGTTGAATCTATGCCACGAAGAATTGAGGCAGTTCTGAAGGCAAAAGGGGGTCCAACCCGTTACTAGCATGGGGTACCTAATAAAGTGGCCGGTGAGTGTATGTCATATAAAATATTCTATAAAATATTCTAGTTCACTGTATGTATTTGTTCATGTTTAATTAAGGGATAAGTCTGAAGCACACCATTAAATAATTCTATCAATTCATACAGGGAATAGTATGAATTGCAGCTGTATAGATACACACCCAGGTATCAGATCAGTACTCGGTATCGGCCGATACCCTGAGTCCAGGTATCGGAATTGGTATCGGGAAGGGAAAAAGGGTATCGGAACATCTCTAAATCAGAGATTAGACTCTGAATGAGATAAGTGAATCAGTCATTAAGTGATGATTGTCATCATCAAACCTTGACCATCATCACCCGGACATACTTTTCCTTGAATTTTGTGCCATAACAAATGTTTCATAAAAACTCAATTACAGCAGCCAAAGAAAAACTTGTACTCAAACGTCAAGGGTCAAGAGCCCAACTGAAGCAAACGCTGATCTCCATCATGGTGACCTTAAACCTTGCATTTCTTGTGTTTCTCTTTCCTTCAGTGATTCTGCTTGTTAACAGCAGTTGTTCATTACTAATGACCACTTAATTGATGATTAACTGACTTAACAATTATTATTCTGGGATCTAGAAATGTTCTATAACTCATTCAGTTTTGTTTCAGTCATTCAAGCCACTTCAAGTTTCGGTATTATTTGAGTGCAGTGAACTCAATTTAATTGAGTAAATATTACTGGTTTTACAGTGATTATAAAAGGTATTCATATATATATATATTTTTTTTCTTTTTTCTTTTTATAATTGTAACCAAAGTTACCATGCATTATAATATTTGCAGAAGCCTTGTTACATCTGAAACTGGTTGTTTGTCATGTGTGTTAATGCATTATACTTTCTAGGGGTGTATAATAGATAATGTATTATAACCGTGTTACAATTATTCATGAGACGATACCATGCACTACAAGCTGCATTATAAGGCATAATTAATGCTTTTAAAATACATTGTATGATGCATTATCTATAAAGGTGTCTATAAAGGCATTATCATAAAGTGAAGTGTTACCATATTTATTTATAATAGAACATAGTCAAGCAAAACCAAGAAGATGACTCAAGAAACCTAATTTTACTCTACTGACTGTAATGTTCAGCACTCTAGACTTCTTGTAAGTCCATCTCACTATTCTCTCTACCTCCATCATCCTTCCATTTCTTCCAGCCTGCCAGTGTTACAGGGTTCAAATTGAGCTTGTTAAAAAGGGACCCTCTCTCTAACTCACGGATGATTATTCATTTAGCTGCTTTATAGAGTCTTGCCAGTGATAAGAGCTCTCTATTCATTTGCCCTGGAAAAGACCATCACAACATCCTTTTTCCCCATGTTCCCCACATCAGCATGGAATATAGCTTTTCATTCGAATTTGATCCCTTTGCGAATTGAAAATAACAGCCTCTTTGCGTATTGATTGATGGCTTATTCACCCTTATATCACAGCATCATAAATACAGGTAATGCTTGATTATGTTCTCTGTTCCCACAGATCTTGACATGCCAAATGAGGTAATAAAATGCTAGGAGCGAGGAGTGGTTTTGAAATAGCTTGTGATAGAGTTGCCTCGTTAATTGTTTGTGTGTGTAATAATCATGGCTGGTGATTAAATGCATCTCACACTCAAATGAGGCTGACCCTTATGTCTTGTCATCCCTTTTTTTATATGGAAATTAGATTGTATGAAAGAGGCATATGAAAGAATAAATCCAGCACTCCATTTGCAGTTTCTATTATTATGACAGGTTTATATATTTACTTGGAGGCTAAATTCATTTTCAAAATGTGCACAACTAATTTATCCATTTTTTAATCCCACTAAACTAAATTTGGACAAAGTTTGGTGAAGTATCTGAGTGATAAAGTCATTGAATTCATAAATGGAGGTTACACAAACGTGTTCAATGAAAGTTCAAACTTATCTACTGTATGTTCCAACTCAAACTATGTACTTATAGATGAATAATGTAACTGTTGTTCACTCTGTGAAGGAGAAAGAAAGACAAAAAACAGACTAAAGTTGGTTGGCTGGTTTTAAATGGGTTTTTTAAGCACCTTTACAGCTGCCTGCCAAACTAAATCAGCTAAAAATCAGATTAGCCAGACTGTAAAACCAGTTTAAACCAGCTAAAACCAAAAAGGCAGGTTGTTCTGACTGGATTTTAGTCTAATAAAGCTGAATTCACAAAACAAGCATATACTAAAAAAAATTGTCTCTACGAAAGTTAGATTAGGATCTTAAGACAAATATTCCTCTCAGTTGGCATTCTGCTTTGCATTGTGTTGCTCCATAAAAAATGGCTACAATATTTTTTTCAAAGCAGGTGCCTTGTTCACCCAAATTGGATAGGTCAGCAGAGGGTACTTCAGTTATGTGGCAAACCACTTCAAAACCCTTTCCTTTCACTTTTTCTTGCATTCTATCACCTTCCTTTCCCCCTTCTCATCTCTGCTGTTATTTCAGAGGAATCTCTTTCAACTAGAGAGGGATTAGGACAACTGCAGAGTTTGACATAATTATGTCGGGGCTAGCTTTAATCACTTTGGGCCTTCACTCCTTGACGCACATTATCTGACTCCAAACATGTCAGATCCGTGCTTGAAATAGGCCAATTTACCCTCCGTAGTCTGCGCTGAAATCTAGCTCTGTGTCAAAGGCACAGATGCATAATTGTCCGGTTTTTTTTAACACAGCTTGTCTACAGGAATAGAGGGGAAAAAAGAAACTTTGACTTTATACTTTAAAAAAAAAATCTACCTAACTAGAGGTTAACAAAGCAGTGAGTAAGAAAAAACGCACAACGTCACAACAGTAAGAGGAGATTCAATGTCAAACGTTGAGACTAGCTGAGCTTTCACAATTAATTACATTACAGTTAATTACAGACAGATGCAAATGAAACAATTCTAAGATTTGTGCTATATGGAGCAGGTTTTAATTATCAACTATAATATTCACTTTGAGGTAGAGAGAATGTTTTGACATGATGGTTAGTTCTTATAAAGCATATAACTGAAAATACACCGGAAATCGTCCCAGTAAATGTCTACAGTAAAAAACTTAAAGTTGTGGTTGCTAGAACTTGTCCATAAAACATTCATACAGACGTTACACAGGGTCATATATAAAATAAAATAAAATAATAAAAAAAATAAAACAGCACAAGTTAACACAGAACACTAATAATAATGCAATAAACATCAACAAAATAACAGAACATGCAACACAAAACAACATGTTTTATAACAAAAATAAAAATATATAAAGCTATTTAAATGAAAAATAACTATGTCATGAAGGGACTTCTGGGGATGTCCTTTTACCGAATTTATCTAGTTATTTATTTGCACTTTAAAAAAAGTCATATTTTACAGTATTTTACAGTAAAACAAATCCTTCAGAGTTCAACCATTTATGATTTTATTAGTTAACAAATTAAAAGGTTTTTACTGTAGCATGTCTGCAGTAGTTTTCGGTATAAATATATATATATATTTTTTTATATATATATATATGTACGCATTTCAACTGTATGACACATTTCCATCTAATTGAACTGAGTAATCTTTATATGCTGTATACATGCAGTATTATGAATTCAGAATAAATTTAGATTATATTATTAATTTGCTGATTTAATAATTAAATGTTTTAAATAATCCAGTTTGGTAAATCAAATCAACTGGATTTGTTTTGGCATTAATTTAACTAGTTTTAAAAGTTAAACATATTTAAATCATAATTTGTTTAAATATGACTCTTTTTTTTTTAAATGTATGATCTGACTCCATGGACTCAACTTGCCGCACGTTGCCATATAGGGTCCTTTTCCAATGAGCCCCTGCTGAAAGAGGGCTATGGGTACACCCAAATCCGTGGATTTTTTGCCACCCTCATTTTACAGGCACACCACATGCCCAGCCAAGACTCAAATGGGTCAGAGAACAAAGGCACATCAAAGCCACACAACCAGGTCATGCACACACAGCCTAATGTGCTCCCAAGATGCAGCCATTCAACCTAAAACCAGGACCTTTGATGATAGCAGCCTGATGGACCATTGTTAAAAAAGAAGCCATCAGCAAATATGAGCAAATCTACTCTCAAGATAATGCAGGCCTGAACTACACACACTGAGACCAGAGCGAGGCACAGCATGATACGGAGTCTGATAATGAAAAATACAGTACTCCTATCAATGAGCATGTGTGTGCGAACGCGTGCGCACATGTGTTTCATCTGCACTCATAATAAACCCTAAAACAAAGACTTGCATGTCACCCGAGTTCGGTTTTTAATCTTGTCCTCTGCCTGAATTCATCGTCCTCTAACTAGCGAGACACAGAGGAGATGTAACTGGACAATGGAAAATGTTTAGTTGTTGTGGTGGGCTTGAGTTTGAGAGGTCCAAAGAGGTCTGAGACAACAGCTTCTCGCATGGCCAGAGCATATGGCCGAGGCACCAGCCGGTGCTCCCAGTGGAGCTGGAAAGTCTCCCTGCACCACACTTCTCAACGCTGGGCAGGATGAGAGTGCTCCCTCTCACTCTCCTGAGGCCCTGCAGCTGAACCCAGACCTGATGTGTCTGTCATCCAGAGAGGAGAGCACAGCCAGCTCACATGCCCGAGCCTGTGGTCACATGTGAGAAACACTGGGACCTATTTGTCCACCAGTTCAATTGTTTTTTATAATAATAATAATAATAATATAGCTGGGATACTTGATCTCAGGTGAACGAAACAGTTAATCCCCCCACAATAAATACATGTAAAAAAGGATGAAATTGTAAGAATAATGGCTGAAAATACATTTACATTATAATACAGTTGGGTCCAAAAGTCTAAACCAAACTAAAAACCGAGGGAGCATTGAAACCTTTTGTTGTTTCTATTAACATTAACATTAACATTAGCTTAAATACTTGAATTCTATTTATTTATTTACTTTATTTTACATAAAATCATCCATTCAAATGTATCCCAATAAAGCAAAAAACAATAATGCTACAGGGCCCTATCTTGCACCCGGCGCAAATGACTTTGTACACCGACGCATGTATCATTCGTATTTTGCACCCACGCAAAGCGGACTTTTTCCTCCACAGACGCACGTCGGTAAACTAGAGAATGAACTTTCGCTCCCTGGGCGGTTCAGCGCAAAAAAGGAGGCGTGTTCCGGCACAAACATCCCTGGTGCTATTTTGCAGTTCCAGAAAACAATTGCGCCACTGACCAAAAAAAACCTAGTCTAAAGTCAGTGGCGCGTTGCGCGTTGTTCATAACGCTATTTTAAGCGCGCATGCTTGGTCATAATAAAGAGTGTGAACAGCGCGCATACACTGTAGATATTTATCTCATCTACACAGATGCATTTTCCTTTTTGCAAATGATACATTATTATAAGGAAAAATATTAAAACACGAGGGAAATCATTGTTGTGTCCATGACGATGGTAAAAATAGGCATAAAGCTGACATATTTACCCAAATTATTATATGCATGTATAACCGAAGCTAATTTGGGTGGGTTTGTCCTGTCCCCAACGTCACTTATCTTTCTTTTACGGCCCTGACGAGAACATCGATCTCCTCGGCTGTGAACAATGCGCACCTCGTTCATCATGCTCTTAAAGGGAATGTGATATGACGCTCTGATTGGTTTATTTCACGTTACGCCCAAACCACACCTATGAATAATGAAGCTACTTCAGACTAACCCCTTGTAAACTTGCGTCGGGCGCAAGAGTCATTTATCCCGCCAGTAAAATAGCAACAGCGCCCAAGACCCGCCCACAAAGTTACTTGCGCTTCGCGCTTGATACTTGCGTTTCAGATCATTAAAATAGGGCCCATAATGTTTGTTTGTTTTTGGTTACACTTTATTTTAAGGTGTCATTGTTACAATGTAATTATACATTTAAGTACTGAGTAATATTAATTAACAACATATACTTACTTTAGAGTTAGGGTAGGATTAGGATTTGGTTGAGGGATAGTTGCATGTAATTATGCATAATGTACTGTTATTACTATGGTAAGTGCATGTACTGTAACATATGTAACACTGTAAAATAAAGTCTTAGGGTGATGATACACAGGGCAACTTTTTGAGCAATCTTGCCGAGCGATTGTTGCTTGGCCACTTTGCCCAGCAACATTGCTCAAAAAGTTGCCCTGTGTATCATCACCTTTACCCTTTTTTTTTATTGAACAAAGCCCCGGTTCCACAGACAGGGCTTAGACTAAGCCAGGATTAGGCCTTAGTTCAATTAGGGCATTAGCTTTTATAAACGTGTCTTAAACAAACAAACAAACAAACAAACAAAAACATTACTGGTGTGCATCTTGAGATAAAACAATGGCACTGACATATTTTAAGATATGTCAGTGCAGGTTGCTTTCAGTTAAAACAGCTCAAACGTGCATTTTAGTCTGGGACTAGCTTAAGCCTTGTCTGTACAACGGGAGAAATTATATTTTCTTGGTCACTTTCTCAATGTATTACCTTAAAATAAGGTTTAAACTGCAGCCGTTGCCCAAACAAACCCAACCGACACACTAGTAAACGAACAGGAGAAAATACAAAAATAAATACAGTTGGGTCCAAAAAAAAACATTCAGAATTCATGGTAATTGTATATGGAACACTGAATTAATTTCACAAGTGGTCACATACTTTTAGACCCCATTGTACTGCAAGACTTTTAAATTCAGTGTTTGTCCTCTGCAGCACATGAAAAAAAAAACACAACAATGTATCATGTTTAATCCTAAACCTGTTGTTAACCTATGCAGGAATCTTTAACTGCCACACATGCATGTGTACAGTCCGTATGCATTTGCGTGTCTATTATCAGCCTTGACTGTATTGGACAATGTAAGTCGCAGCACACCGTACCCCACGTAGTCCATTTAAGCAGGAAACAAGCAGGCCCGCAGCACAGCCATTACAGATCTGCGGAGAGCCTGATACATTCTGACTCTTTGTGTAATTGTCTCTCGCATCTGAATACAAATTCCCAGTCGCCGTGATTCGTCATATTTATTTATTCCTTTTTCCTCCAGCTCCATCTTTTATTAGTCCTGCTCTGTGTCAGGATTTAATTTCTGCGAGAAAAAAACAACAACACATGCAGTTGATTATTGTTATTAAGAATATAATATCGCAACGTCAGAAATAAAATCTATGGCACATTAAAGTGACAGATTAGAGGGAGGAGGGGTGTTCATTTACAAGTGTTAAGACATCACGTCGCATTGCCCAGCAACAGCAAATGAAAATCAACTGTTTCCTACTGTTTGTGAGATACAGACGGAAGCTCGAGGGGAGGTGAGGGAAGGGAGTGCGAGCGGTAACTGTCAGCGCTAGAGGAGGGGAGAAGACGCTCTGCTTTTGGTCGAACAAGATGAAGCGGACCCCTCCTCTATTTACCTAGAGAAATGAAGCAGTTTTATCTCCTCATCTCTAAGGCACCATGTGCAAGATATGACCAACGACAAGGGAAATTATGGAGGAGATTGCCCGTGCTATTGTTACATTACATAAACTCTCATTTCCTCTTCATCCAAGATTAGAATTCTTACCAACCTAACAAATTTCACAAATACGAATATTATGTTAAGAGGACCAATTTGATGGGCTAGCTATTAGTTGTCATATTAAAGACACAGCTGGATATTTATGTATTTATGCATATGTATGTTTATATATATATATTTATGTAATATGTTATTCTAACATAAAAATATTTACAGGACTATTGTAAAGATAAAAGGCGTAACTGGTGCTACTGGTGTAATAATTGAGTAGAAATGAGTGTAAAGACCTCTTAATGTGAGTAACAGTGGAAATGCAAGAGTGGCAGTACTGGAATAGGCTAATTATAATGGATTTAAAAGTGCTAACAATGATATAGCATTAATAATGTAGTGATGATGTAACAAGTGTGACAGTCTAGTACAATAGTCAAGTTCACAGATTCATTCAGAGAGGCAGTGATACAGACCTACTGTGAGCTACAAGGCTGTTAGTTGATAGTATGCTTTTGTTGAAACCATCAAACTTCATTTCAACTTTTTTTTAAAAAAAGTGATTGATTCATCCATCTAGTCGTTTAAGAATCATTGGACAATGTAGGAGAAAATGAAAGTGTTTTTTTTTTTTACTTTGATGCATGTAAACGTGTTGTAGGAGACCTCCAAAACAAAATTAGTAAACCTTAAAATAGCATAATAGGGGCACTTTAAAAATGCATTACCATTCAACAGTTTGGGACCAGTAAGGTTTAAAAAAAAAAAATGTATTAGTTGATCAGAAATGACAGTAAATAAATCTATAATGGTACTGTTAGTCACCTCAGGAGTGTGGTGGTTATGTCGTTATTTTAGCCCTGTAGCTCATTTCTAATTGGTTAAACTGATGGTGTTACAACTTACCCCCCGTCACAACACTCCCAGTCTCCCCTAGAGGCTACAGTGTTGTGTTATCAGTGGCAGTCATGTTGCTCTAGAGGCAAGATGAGCTAAACAAAAGCTAATTCATAAAAAAAGTCCTTTTCTCTTCTGGGCTTTGTCCATGTTAACATAATGACAGAATACAGTTATGAATCATTTAGATGCCCATCTCTAAAAATCATGATGGAAAAACGAATAAAATTAGCCATAATGGCATAATGGCAAATCACTCTGAAACCAACACTATGACTCATTTTCTAACCAGTCTCATTGAATAGATTTTTATTAAGCTAGAAACTTGATCCTTTTCTGTAAGCTTTTTAACCCATGTATTCTGCGTGATGCCCCCAGATATGTGCCTGCTGTCTGATTTCAAAGAGAGTGAAGTTAATCAAAACCAGGGGCTCGCCAATCAGTGATCACAAAGACTCAGAAAAAGACATAAAGAGAAAGAGAGAGAGACTGCCAAAAAGATACAAGCAGCAGGAGGGAGTGAGGCAGTGGAGGTATGCTATGTTAATATGCTCAATAAACATTTATGATGAGCAATTAAAAGATAAAAAGTAAAGATTTTACATGTTATGCAAAGTCATGTCTCGTGTCATATTGTGCTCTCCTCTCTGACCAGATTCTAAACCTATATGGCTTTCTGTGAAAAAAAAAAAAGACATGTTTGGCAGCATGTTTGGGACTGACAGACTGGGTCACCATTCACTTTTATTGCATGCAATGAATATAAATGGTGACTGAGGCTGATATTCTGCCTAACATCTTCCAAAAAAAAAAAAAAAATATATATATTCTTGGGCTAACTATTCCTTTAACTAAACATTTAAAGGGTTAGTTCATCAAAAAAATGAAAATTGTAATGAATTACTCTCATATCGTTCCAAACCCGTAAGACTCGTTCATCTTTAATAATCACTTTATTTACAAAATATGAATCTCCAACATGTGTTTATGAGAGCACCACGACGCATGCATTCTGTGTTGACATGAGAACAGACTGTGTTGCGTGAATGCACATTGGAGATTAATATTTTGTAAATAAAGTGGCAAATTATGTTTTTTGGCGCAATTAGTTTAAATTCATTTTAATTCTACAATAAATTTCAAATTTAGATTCTGCCTCCTGTTTGCAGTCTCAAATCAAATTAAATTAAAATGCAGGATACAGCTGTTACTCAAAATACCAGTGGTCAGTGGATACATAACTGATTAGGTATTGGGAGAATAAATAATCAATTCATGGAATAACGGAACCGATTAAATAGTGGAATTGATTAAATCTGCTAAAATTGTTCTTGTCAAACCAACCGAATCTATTCTAATTAGCTACAAGATAGCAATGACACATGTTAGCATATTACAAGTAACCTTTTCAAAATGTCCAGTGAAATAAAGTATAGTGACATATAGTGTTAGCTGGAAAAGCAAGAAAGAAGACACGGATCTAAAGAACGATCATCACCTACATCTCAACCTAAACAACTCCTTAGTAAACTATCATCCCCCAAAGCTGACAACATTCAAATTCCAATTTAACAGCACATTAGCAAATTTAACACCTACATTTTAACTCAAATATTCCCTCTTTTATGATTTTCCTTTCGAGTTCACTCATAGTACAATCTCTCATATCTGCGGTCACTGGCGCTGAATTATCTGCAATGATCTAAATCAGAATCGCACAATAGGAGATTATTTTTCCTCAGGAGCTTTCTGGTAAGACTGCTCGACAGGAGTGTAGAGATCCGAATCAATTACCGAGGTCAGGCTGGCCTTAGGAGCACTTCTAAGAAAGTCTTATTCATGTTAGGCAAGCCTGCTCAGTATATTAGAGCTGATTTCGATGGACAGTGTATAATGTGTGATACATTAATCTCCACTATTTCAATTTCTGAGGCTAGGGCTGTAAAATTGTTATGCTGCATATCTAATTCTCTCCCCCCAATTCCCACTGAATAGTCGATTTATGCCTCTCTCAGAAGCTGGGGTGCAGCTCCCATTGTGGACACTATGGTACATTAAGAACAGCCAACATCAGATCTCAAATCTTATCTTGTTAAATCAGACAAACGCAAGAGGCTGAAAGGGAGAGAATTAATGGGAAGGATGCTGGAGGGAGAGAACGGCGTTTTATTGCAGGGTGTGTGTGTATGTGTGTGTGTGTGTAGGACGTGGCTGAGTGAAGATGGGTATCTGCCGTCAGGGTTGCAGTAACGTTGCCAGAGTCTTGAGTTCATCTCTCTGTCGTTCGCTGTGTCGGTTGTACTGAAGCTGATGTTTCTAATTCATCTGGAAGTGTAAAAGTTTATGACACAGAAGAAGAGGATAGTGTGCCCAGAGATGTGTGCTATGGAATTTCAATAGGCTATTGAGGTCTAACGTGAAAGAGAGAGAAAGACAGAATGTTAGCATCCACACCAATTGACAATAACAATAATCATGCCTCTTTAAATGCTCAAGCTCCTTAACGTCAGGGGGATTCTGATTGGCTGTCAAGGTTTTATCATTAAGCAGCTAAAATTGTATTTATTTTTTCTAAAATTGATTCCAAAGATGTTGTCCCTCTGTGTCATTGTTCTAGTTGTAGAGTGGGAGATAGAGAGAGAGAGAGAGAGAGAGAGAGGAGCCCTTTTTGGGAATTGTGAATAGAGAGATGGGGCACATGACAACATTTTATAGATAAGCAGGCAGTAGTAAAGTTAACTGTCAGTGTCCCGGTTGCAGGACTCTTGCCGCACTTTTTTATTCTCTTTTTCCCCCAATTGAATTGGTAATCATCATGAATTGAATATCAATCGAATCCTGTGAAAACGTTTAGTTCAGTAGATTTGTTTGCAGTCAACTTAAACTTCTATAACTTTTTTTAAATGTAGCTTTTCAAAAGTGCTTTCACTTCTGCAATAATATGTCAATATGTCTGCTCAAAAAGGTGGGTGACAGTTAACAGGTTAACCCATCGATTACTCAGTTACTTTCTTGTTATCTTTATAGGTTTCAGTCTGGGTGTGAACAGGCCTTAAAAGGTCTCACATACAAGCTCAATACTCTTCATAAGAACGGTAAGAACGACAGAACGAACTGAAACCATGTAACCCAGAAAAAAAAAACAATCAAACAATTTTGCAGCGCTAGGATGAATGATAGCATTCTAACCAAGTAATTTCCAACCAGGCTTACAGTACATGTACCCCAGGGGGTCCTTAAGCAGGTTCCAGGGGGTACTTGATTTCAGATTTTGCTTTGTTAAACTTTTGTATTTGGTACCTGTATGTCGTAACTCCTCATTAAAATTTGTACAAATGACAGAGTATTCTGCTTGTATTGGCGGTATTTCATACTTGAGCTTCTGTGGTATTTAAATTCCACCGTACAAAGAGTGCAATGAGTTTGAGTACTTTTATTAAACATCTCATCTGGGTTTCATTTATAAATATATTTGCGGTTAGGTCTTTCTCAGAGAACGTTTCTCTGCTACTGTCCACAAACAAGCTCAAGTGCCTTATTAAAAAGAGAGGAAGCTACTTGGTCAGTCTCCAACAGTCTTCTGCGACAGTACTTATTGCTATTAGTTTATCGTAATAACGACCACTTTAACCTTCTAAAATCTGAGGATTTTTTAAGACCATGGAGATGTTTTCACAGCACAGACATTTGTGCTTATTTCAGTAACTTTTAACATGTTAGTGGCTCAAGTACTGTTTGACTGTGTCCAAGTACAGATACAAATCACGCAGTTAGCGAACAATGTATTAATTGTAGGCAGAAACAGTGAGCTTTGAAGTAATTATTAAACGTTGTGAACATAATGATTACAACATACAGAAATTTAGCATTGGAGCATGTTGGTTCAGAGTTCATCAATATGTAAGAAATATGTACGCACAAGTGTGAATTTTTGAGAAAATCAAGTTTATGCGTGCCCTAACCAGGTGCAATGCCACAAAGTGATAAAATGCATGTTTTCATTGCTTTTTTCTTTCTTTTCCAGTTTTTGTTCTAACCAGTCGCGACAGTGACACGTGACGAGCAAACGGATTCTATTTTTGGAATGGTTTCTATTTCTACAACATTGCGGCTGACAGCTAAGGTACTGATAGTGTTTTGCATCTTAAAATAGTTTTATTTGAGTTTGAATATCATTTTAATTGACTTGAACTGTCAAAATGAAAAACACTATGTACAATTTACCTCAGGTCTTGGAAATAATGTAATGGATGCAGGAACATTCAAACTGTGAAGTATGTATGCAAACAATGGTATTCCATGACAAAGATTATATCAATCACTATGTTATATTTTGAAATATGTTAAAATGATTCATTTTCATTTATTTGATTATCTACTTATCCATTTCAGTTTGAGAGTGATGCCGAAGTGCGCTCGCCCACACACTCCTCTGATTGGCTGTGATTTGTGATTGTTTTGTTCTGCGTCTGATGTGATATGTGATAGATTATGTGACGTCTGGTGTGGACAGACAAATTGCTTGTCGCTAGAATTTTATCACATTGCATCTAGTTAGGATATGATCTAATATGTGTTTGAAGGAACATTTGTGTCTCTGTGTCAACGAAGGGCTACCTGAGCCTCACTAAATGGGCCGTGGGGTAATATAACACGAAAAAGATTGGGAAATACTGGCCTAGTCTAGTCTGATATCCCAGTTACAAATAAATAAATAAATCTGAAATTTGGTCGTGGGTACAATTATGAAGCCAGAGTACATATTCTCTTGTATCATTGCTATTCTGTCAGATGAAGCCGTCCAGGCCCTGAGGTCATGATACAGGGTCCACAGTGGAGGGGCTAATTTGATTGTGGCAGAACAATGGCACTGTAGCCTTCCTCCTAGAAAAGCATACTAATTACAAAGTCTGCCCTTGATCCTGACCTTGGTGGGTCACTTAGCAGTTGTGATCTGTCTCTGACTCTTAATAAAGTCTCTTTCACCCTTGTGAACCAGAGTGGCAGCCTCTCCTCTCATTCTCTCTCTCACTTGCTCTCTCTCTCTCTTTCTCTCAGTCCCTAATTACCAGCATGCTAAGCGGGCAGAGACATAATGACTGGGGCCATCACTCTCTCAGTGCCTTGCAAAACCAATTCCAGTGACAATCGTTTCAAATGAACTGCAACACTCACTTGCTGTCCTGAAGGGGGGGAAATGAAGAAAAGAAAAAGAAATGTAGATGGAGAATAATGTGGGTGGGACTGCAGCCTAGTTGAAAAACATGTTATTGGAAATTCAGCAACATTTAGACATTAAAAGGATGGAACTATGTTGTAGGTAAAATAGTGGAAATTTCAAAAAGAAATAAATAATAAAAACACTTTTACTACTATTACATATACTACTATTATTACCAATAATAATAGTAATAATAAGGCTGATTGTTATTATCATCATAAAAAAATGTTTTTAATCAATTCTCTATCCCAAAATTGAGATAGAACTACATATTGCAAAAAACTAATTTTTGCCTAAATTGAAAATGTCTAGTGACTTCTACCAACTAAAGTGTTTTCTCTTTTAGAGTTCCAGTAAATAGACATCTGGAAGATTTACTGTCTGATTTTAAGTCTGCCAAGCACAGACCATGAGAAAATTTGTCTGAAACTGCATTAATATTCGCAAGGTTTATGAATTTTACTATTAAAATATATGAAATTGACTGAACTGCATTGAATAGCTCAACTCCCTTTACTTATGAGAAATGACCACAGCTAACATATGACAAACATTGAAAAAATCTAAACTTTAGTTTTTGCTTATAGCACGAGGCAACCAGATGGCTTTGAACTATCAAATCACATCAATGAATATAACGGATACAAAAAGTTCAAGGTAATTAGAATTGCAGACACTGAAAACTTTTAAATTTTTTTCATAAACTGGCTTCGGACTACTGTGCAAATGTGATCATTTTGTTTTTCTTATTTGCATTTGTCATAACGTTCCTTTGCATCACACCTCTGCACTATAAACACACACATGCATCACTCCCTCTGCATTATGAAGCAAATGTCATTATTTTTTGCATAAAACAATTTACATGTTTTTTCCCCCAGAAATGTCCTCTAACAGCATGCAGACATTATGAGTAGTCGATGAAACCCTCATTCTGGGCTAGAGCGACAGTGCAGGTTTAAAATGCAACCCCAGGAGGCCAAACAATAAGCCAGTGACAGGGAAGATAGGGGGGAGTCCAGACAGTCAAGAATAATGGCTGCATCTTTCAAGTTGGATCAGGTCCTTCTGTAATGAAGAGAGGAGCTCTTTTCCTCTTGTGTGACAGCGACAGTGAGAGAGAGAGAGAATCATCTTGGGTCTCGGTCTCTCCAGTGTGGGATATGCAGAGACCGAATGAGGGGGAGAGAGAGAGATAGAGAGAGAGAACAGCAGGGAGGCTGGGATAATTACACACTGTTTGTGCATCCAGGAATACGAGTCCTGAATGCTGGCGTGACGGCAAAAAGACTGAGTGCTGATGCTGTTTTTAATGAAAACAAAAGGAAAAAACACCTTATTTACTCCTCTCAGATCATTTACTGTTTTACAGTTGCAATTAATTGTACTAGCGAACAGAGGCTTGTGTTTACACACACACACACATATATATATATATATATATATATATATATATATATATATATATATATATATATATAGTTTCAGATGCTTTGGCTCTATAATTCTCTTCGTCTTTTTTCTCGCTCTCTTCCCAGAGCTGAAGTGTGTTCACACTTGGTAGCCGACAGAGAGAGAACAAGTCGTGATTTCAGCGGTAATCTACCCTGCGGCCCGCTCCAGTTCCTTTAAAGGAGGGGACGGGCGCACACGTCTGCGAATAAACAGCAGCTGGTTCAGAAAGGGATGAAAGAAAGTGAGTTCTCACTGCTAACTGCACCTCCTTGCAGTTCGTTTTAATGGAACAAATACTGAATATTTATCAAGTAGCAGGAACGGCAGTTTATTACGGATCCATGTTAGACTACTGTTTATAAGTACTATTTATCTTTCATTTTAAATTAAGATTTAGCTTGTTCATTTTTTATTTTATTTCAGTTTTAGGTTAAGAAATATTTTTTTCATCTAATATTTATATTTTATTTCAGATTTATTTTAATTTAGACATGATTATCAGAAGATGGCCGTTTCTCTCCCCAGTATTTTCTCTATTTGCTCGCCAATGACAAGTCTTGCAAAAAAAAAAAAAAAGAAAGTTCATTCCGAACCCTGCATATGCATGAGTGACCATGGTAAACTCGGTCAGTCCCCCAGTGCACAGCGTGAGTGTAAAACGTCCACCGGGTGCGCTGTAATGAAGAGCCGTTTCATTCCCCTGACCGTCAGGGTCCTCTCTCAATGAATACCACACTTACTGTATCATCTATCAGTCCTGGCAGCCACACTGTCACACACAACTTCCAGCCCTCTGTGTGTGTGGTGCAGTGAGGCCTGGGCTGTGGTGGGCTATAATGAGGCCCTTTGGTGGCTGTAAAGACTAGAGAGGAGAGAGAGAGCAGGAATCACACATATAGCTCTATTTGTCTTACAAATATCACACTAACTACCAATTACAGCACCATAAACCTCCTGCCTACTGCTTACCTCCCTACCCATAATGCAGGACACACAGATGCACTGGGCTAAGCCTCCTCTTTCTTTCTCTCTCTCTCTCTCAGCTGGTGTGGTAAAAGAAGCTGTGGTCATTGATGCAGGAAACACAATCAATGATGCTGGTAATGAGGTCTTTCTTAAAGAGTAGAGAGCCTGCTGGATTAATACTGGGATAGAAACAGAGCAGGGCAAACCTGGCACTGCCATTTCCGGTTTCACTTCTGCACTCTGTCCGAAGGTGAAGCTGGCAGTAAATCGCTGCAAAAGCACCTCGCAAAACAAAACAAACAAAAAAAAGTATTTTTAATCTTTCATTAAACCTGTACTTTACGGTCTGTGTCTATTTACAGGAAGGTCTAAAAGCATGAGACCACACTGAAAATGTGGGATTTAAATCCGGAAATAAACCGTTTAAGAAAATATTTTAATACATTATGACCAGATAGATAGATAGATAGATATTTTTAGAGGTGGAAGTTCAACATGCTTTATCTATTCTGAAAAAAAAAATTTTTTATACATTTATGTGACAATGGAAAATTAGCTTATTAAAAATACTGCACTTCCATATGAGGATTCTGTGTTTCTAATGCATATTTCCATTTGCTGCTGAAAATAGGCCACTGAAGGACAGAGCCTGCCAATAAACATGAGTTTATTAGCCGACGAGAGAGTCATCAGCGGCGGATTTAACAGCTTTCCACCACTCATCCGCTGGAGGTGTGGAGAGTTGCCCCC
Source organism: Semotilus atromaculatus (assembly GCA_031834385.1). Classification (NCBI taxonomy): domain Eukaryota; kingdom Metazoa; phylum Chordata; class Actinopteri; order Cypriniformes; family Leuciscidae; genus Semotilus; species Semotilus atromaculatus. Next base: position 24,574,413 of record JAULUF010000025.1, on the reverse strand, counting down.
GCTGCCTGGATCTCTGAGCCCAGGCCAAGCTTTCCACTCTGGGGCCGGCCGGCCTTTCCTGAGCGGCCTGCAGCCCTCGCATTAACAGCTAAGCCTCAGCTGCTGGAAATGTTATTCTAATTAACAGGGGATTAAGTCATCATCTTCTCGTGTAATACAGTCTGGATGGGAATTTCAATATGGAACGGCGGCCCAAAAAAAAAAAAAAAAAAGGCAGCTAGCGTCTCAATAAATTACTCTTGACCCCCAGGATGACAGTCTATTGGCGCGTCAATTGCCTGCCAATTAAACTGGCCCATCGTTGCCAAAACTTTATTGGGATGGTTTGGGTTTTCCATCTGAACACAAATCATTGGGGTAGAGATGGAAGGGGGGTACTACATGACTGGCTGCGATTGCGAGTCTGATGGGAATTCTGACAAGTTTGTACAATAAAGTCTACAGAGCTATCACTGGCTATATCTGAGCTGACAGCTTCACAAAAACAGCTTCTTGTGAAGCGCAGATCTTTGATAAATGACCATATGTGGGTTGTCACAGGCGACGAGCTGAGAAATGTAAACAGAAGCAGTCCGAACAGACTTCAGAGGAACCGGACAGACAGAGGGAGCCCTAACAAGCACACTTTGATTATCTGCAATGGCTCCCTTTTAAAAAATGCATCAGTCATGTCGTGACATTTGACTAAGACTTATGGACTTTAAGATAGCTCAGTGGGGAGACCGTTTGGAGTGTGCAGACTCGACCAGTGTATTATCTTCTTTGGAGCTGGTGTGGATTGTGCCATTTAGAGACCCACTCATAAAAGGATTTGGACAGACACAAAAAAAGGAATCAGCATTGCTCTAAGTATGGCTAACCCTGATGCAACCTGATGCAATTTACAGCCACAAAAACAAAATATGTCAACAGAAGAAAAAAAGAAAAAAAAATGTGTTAAGTGTCAACCAAACCAGAGCAAAAAACATTGCACTGTTATTCCAAAAGCCCCAATCAGAGAAGTTATGAAAGTCTACTCTAAATAATTTATACAATTCAAATCCATTTAGGGTGCGCACATTATTTCAAGCTATTATACTGCATGTTTCTCAAAAGTAGTGTTAAACAAGGTGGAGTGACAACCAAAGAGACCAGTGGCTTAAGTATACTCCATCTACAGTATAGGAAAAAATCAACTTGTTTTCTTAAAGAAGAGAGGACACAAATAAAACAAGGATGAGACTGGATAAATTGACAGGCAGTCAGCAGGACTCCCTCTATGTGCTAAAGCATTGTTTTCTGCTCAGCTAAGCAGCAGCGAATTGATACGTTCGCAATGAAGTGCAATGACAATTAAATTGTAACTGACCTGCATGTAACCATCATTATGTCTTTTCTCTTTACTGCCATCCCTGTTATTTAATCACACAGCATGCAAGCTTTTTTATTAGGCAGTAACACTGAGGACTACATCCTCCTGCCTATAAACACTCAAACAAGGGAACAATCACTTCACCCACCCGAGAGAAAACCTCCATCCTGCTTCGCTGAATCACTGAGGGTGGATTTTGTGCTGAGGTGCTGAAATCATGAAGCTTCCAATGAAAGGAAGTCTTTAAAGTGTGTAGTTTTCTGTATTCTTTATAAAAAGAAGAATAGTAATACAAAAAATTTAAAACTACGCTAATATAGTATGTACAGTAGTCTAATGTAATGTCCACTACCATTCAAAAGTTGGTGGTCCGTAAGATTTTAAAATGCTTGAAAGAAGTCTCTTTTGTTATGTTGAGGAGGAGCTGAGCAACTTTGTCTTATTGCTACATTAATTTAAAATAAATAAATAAAAAAAAAATTTTTATATATATATATATATATAACTTCATCCTGTGTTGGTGTTAATCCAATTTTAAGAAGCTATTATTCCAGTCTTCAGTGTCAGATGATCTTTCAGAAAACATTTCTTCTAATTATTAATGTAGAAAACAGGTTGTGTTGATTCATGATTCTTTAATGAACAGAAATTTTAAAGAGCAATTAAAAAAAAAAATTCTGGTAATAAAGAAAAAATGCTGTCACTGAAAGTATTAATGAAAATATTATTTCCTTAAAAAAAAAAACGTTAAGATTTGAAGAACAGTGTAAAACTGTGGTGTTATCAAAACATTGCTCAGTTTCAGCATGGAGTTTGGGGCGGGGCTATTTCTTTGGGTGACCAATAGCAGACTGGAGGAGCATTTAGGAAATGAGTTTGAAAACATTATTTTTGCAATCCTGCTTGGTGATGCTAATGGAGCAGAAATTATACACTTCACCTTTCACCATCAGCTCTTATCAGACGTTGTCACTTTAAAAATGGGGAAGCTGTGTATTACACGAAGATTACAAATGAGACTTCAGCTTTGAAAATCCTCACACCAAGAAATATATATGCTTATTTCTTATTAACAATCCATGTTGAATGAGAATGCTTCTGAAACACTCCTGGTATATTTCACTCTCTCTACATTTATTTCACTCTCTGAATTACTCTAACATATAAGCACACAAATACAATCACACACACACACACACAAACATTACAACCTTTCTAGAATAGCCAGTGCATTTTCATTTGCATAACAATTTCCTCTTGTTTCTCTGGTTAGATGGAATTCACAGCATGGTGTCTGCATAGTGAGCGCCAGGTCATTGCTATGTATATGTGGCAACAACAGAAAAAGGAGAGAGAGAGAGAGAGAGAGAGAGAGAGAGAGAGAGAGAGAGAGAGGTATAACATTACACACACATGTAGCTAGCTAATAAGAATTCCTATTATATTTACAAACTAGTTATACAACATAAGATATATTATTATTATTGTTATTATTATTGAATCTGCAACATCATGATGACTATGATTTCAAGGCATTACATTTCTAACTGCAATACTAAAAATAAAATAAACTTTATTGAAATTGTCATTATTTATTATGTTTGCAAAAAAAATAAAAAAATAATTCTGTCTGCCCCCCACAATGTAGGTGATTGCAGGTTTTACTATATTTGTGGGGTCCCCAGAATGCAGCCAAAACCTGACCCACACAAACATACACATCCCTGGAGAACTGATTCTACAGGATAGGAAGAAACAGATAAGCTAGCTCTGTGTAGTAGGGAAGCGGATCTAGATTTCCTGTGGAAGTGAATTAAAACCAACAGGAGGATGGTGGCTTAAGGTGGCGGTGGCGGACACAGCCTTAGATCCCCCTCCAGAGAATCCCTCTATCTCTCTCTCTCCATCTCTACTCCTTTACATGCGTCTTCTCTCTTCTCTACTGGGACATATAAAAAGCACGTAGCCCCCAGTGACACCAAAACACAGAACATTTTCTTCCCTCCTCCTGCTTTCTCTCCTCACTCTTTCCCGTCTTTCCGCCCTCTCTGGTGCCGTTCAGATACAGGAGCATATCAAGTCCTCAAAGAGAAATCTTGATCAGACTGGGAAATGAGGGGGAGGGGGGGGGGGGGGGGTGTTTAAAGTTGAGGAGGAGCTGAGCAACTTTGTCTTATTGCTTCGAATCAGTTTTTTTTTTTTAAAGGGTCAACGTTTGCAATATAGGTCAAATCAAATTGCAACAGCCTTAAAATATTAAACCCTGATATTATCAAATTTGACGTCTATAAAAAGACTCTTCAACAAAATTCCTGAACCTTATCCATTTATATACACACACACACACACAAACACATATATATATACACTCACCGGCCACTTTATTAGGTACCCCATGCTAGTAACGGGTTGGACCCCCTTTTGCCTTCAGAACTGCCTCAATTCTTCGTGGCATAGATTCAACAAGGTGCTGGAAGCATTCCTCAGGGAGTTTGGTCCATATTGACATGATGGCATCACACAGTTGCTGCAGATTTGTCGGCTGCACATCCATGATGCGAATCTCCCGTTCCACCACATCCCAAAGATGCTCTATTGGATTGAGATCTGGTGACTGTGGAGGCCATTTGAGTACAGCGAACTCATTGTCATGTTCAAGAAACCAGTCTGAGATGATTCCAGCTTTATGACATGGCGCATTATCCTGCTGAAAGTAGCCATCAGAAGTTGGGTACATTGTGGTCATAAAGGGATGGACATGGTCAGCAACAATACTCAGGTAGGCTGTGGCGTTGCAACGATGCTCAATTGGTACCAAGGGGCCCAAAGAGTGCCAAGAAAATATTCCCCACACCATTACACCACCACCACCAGCCTGAACCGTTGATACAAGGCAGGATGGATCCATGCTTTCATGTTGTAGACGCCAAATTCTGACCCTACCATCCGAATGTCGCAGCAGAAATCGAGACTCATCAGACCAGGCAACGTTTTTCCAATCTTCTATTGTCCAATTTCGATGAGCTTATGCAAATTGTAGCCTCAGTTTCCTGTTCTTAGCTGAAAGGAGTGGCACCCGGTGTGGTCTTCTGCTGCTGTAGCCCATCTGCCTCAAAGTTCGACGTACTGTGCGTTCAGAGATGCTCTTCTGCCCACCTTGGTTGTAACGGGTGGTTATTTGAGTCACTGTTGCCCTTCTATCAGCTCGAACCAGTCTGGCCATTCTCCTCTGACCTCTGGCATCAACAAGGCATTTCCGCCCACAGAACTGCCGCTCACTGGATGTTTTTTCTTTTTCGGACCATTCTCTGTAAACCCTAGAGATGGTTGTGCCTGAAAATCCCAGTAGATTAGCAGTTTCTGAAATACTCAGACCAGCCCTTCTGGCACCAACAATCATGCCACGTTCAAAGTCACTCAAATCACCTTTCTTCCCCATACTGATGCTCGGTTTGAACTGCAGGAGATTGTCTTGACCATGTCTACATGCCTAAATGCACTGAGTTGCCGCCATGTGATTGGCTGCTTAGAAATTAAGTGTTAACGAGCAGTTGGACAGGTGTACCTAATAAAGTGGCCGGTGAGTGTATATATATATATATATATATATATATATATATATATATATATACGTATATACATACATGGTTGTCCACCTTGTGGTGGGTGATGGTTACAACATCTCAAAGCTTCTGTCGGGTAGAAGTCTGGTGTGGAGTTCTCTTCAGTTTGGGCTTGGCAAAAGTGAGCATTGAAGACTCATATCGACCACAAAGGGGGAGTTTGAAACCTAAAATGACAAATGTGACACCCTACGGCAGGGGTGTCTAATCCTGCTCCTGGAGGGCAACTGTCCTGCAACGTTTAGCTCCAACACCAATTGAACACACCTGAACCAGATAATGGTCTCACAAGGCATACTAGAAACTCCCAGGCAGGTGTTAGAGTTAAACTCTGCAGGATAGTGGCCCTCCAGGACCGACTTTAGACACCCCTGCCCTACCGTCTCATGGACTTAACAGACACGTGCATGCAGCAGTCACTGTAAGTCCACAAGACCGTAAGTGCTTATGAAGTGTGCCATTTGGGACAGGGCCAACAGTCGAGACATCTCTCACTGCAGACTGTAGCAAGGTAACATCACGTATTTTGACGTCACATATGCGCCATACTGACTGGTGTTAATTCGCATGTACAAGTTAATTTACTTCCGGATGTTACTAGCGCTTGATCGAAAACGATGGATATGATGGCAGTAAGTGAATGAGCATTAACAATTGTGTGTTTGTGTTTACAGTGTGTTGTGTAATTGTGTGTTGATCTGTGTTAGCATTCGAAATGACAGGGTTTCGGTGGGTCTATAAAAAGTCTTAATTCGCCTTTAAATTAAAGCCTTAAAGATGTCTTAGATCAGAAAGTCTTACTATTCTATTTATATATATATATATATATATATATTAGGGCTGTCAAATGATTAATCGTGATTAATCACATCCAAAAGAAAAGTTTTTTTACATAATATATGTGGGTGCACTGTGTATAATTATTTTATATATATAAATACACACACATGCTTGTATATATTTAAGAAATATTTTCATGTATATACTGTATATAGATTTATATATAATTTATATTATATATAAATATAAATATTTTATATATAAATAATATTTTTTTCTTAAATATACATGCATGTGTGTGTATTTATATATATACAAAATAATTATACACAGTGCACCCACATCTATTATGTAAAAAAAGCGTTTATTTTGGATGTGATTAATCGTGATTAATCATTTGACAGCCCTAATATATATATATTAGAGGTGGGCATAGATTAATTTTTTTAATCTAGATTAATCTAGATTAATTTTAAAATTAATCTAGATTAATCTAGATTAAAATGGCTCATTTGAATTCTCCCGAAGGCATTCAGAATATGTGTGCTACCCAAATAATGACTAAAAGTAAGTCTTTGAGAATAGTTCGCCTCGCATAGGGATGTGCATTTCTGCCAAAAATGCCATTCGACAATCGAGGAACAAAAGTCGAATATCGTTAAAAACAAAACCCGCAATGACAGAAAGGGAGGCCAATTTCATCTTTAGCGATTTGTCATCAAACAAACTGTTTATTAATTGAACAAGTAACATGTTTTCTTCGGTTTTTTTAACAGTAACGTTAATTGGAAGAAGAAAAAAAACAATACGCACCACAGTCCGTTTTTGCATCGCCAATGCTCGTTAGATCAAAAAATAATGTCATCATATGTCATAATGATTTTATGTGAACCTGCCTTGTTACTGCAATAGCCTCCTTTTTAAACAAATTAGTTTCAATCAATGTAAACTATTCGTGTGATTATGCCACTGCGCAATGCACATACCGCGGGATGGCGGGTGTTCATTTCATAAACTGTGGACAATGGCAGCTTATTTAAACCTGTTAACCTTTGCCAGTGCGCCGACTCTCTGAAGCGGTTTTTTTTTGTAGCCTATAAATTAATGTATGTCCAAAAACCGGATAATGTCATACTTTTTAGTAGTGCTATCGTGGCGTAATAATCTGTTTGGTTGTAAAATGTATTACCTGAATGAAATGAACTCGAATGTATCGTCCTGTAGAATCATTCATTCACAGACAGCATACGAAGATGTTCAACTAATAAAGATCTTCATCGCTGGCAAAGATATGATGCATTTGCAGATTTGCTTTCACTAGACTAAACTGTAGATCCACGGCCACTTCATCCAACGCTCTTGATGTTCTTAAATCTTCCTGTTATTTACGACTCCTCGAGTGTGAATTGAAAGCGCTTCAGACGATTCAGTGCGTGGGGAACTGAACAGATCAACTGATTCGCGAACCGATTTAGACAGATTTGACAACTTGTTTGATGAAGTCTTTGAACAGAAACGACTCAAAAGAGTGATTCATTTGTAAATGAGCATCGCTCATGCCCATACAAAGGATACAGCGCGCTTGGAATAAACTCGTTTAACAACGTATTGCATTAAAATAAAGTAACGAGAGGAACGTCGCCCAACATAACAAAGTAAGTACACCTTGTGTCCCTGACAGGAAAATACCCCTGCTGCGCGATCTGTGACAGTAGGCGCGGCCGCGGCGTCAAGTATGTATGTCATACTACACATTAGAATTGCGCGAAAATAACGATATTCGAAAAAGCTATTTATGATCCCAACCCAACTTAGATTAACGGCGATATTTTTTTTATCGCGCGATAAGAGTCTCACGTTAACGCAGCACGTTAACGCCGATAACGGCCCATCACTAATATATATATATATATATATATATATATATATATATATATATATATATATATATATATATATATATTCACACATCAGCATTCACACAACATCATGGAAATATATTAAATATGTATTATTTGAATGTAAAATAAGTAATTTATTATAATATACTGTATATTAAGATGGAAATACACGTTTAAATTCTACTATCAATATAAATAACTTTTATACTTACACATTACAATACAAAATATAATTATTATTATAATATATATATATATATATTTTTTTTATTTTTTATTAGTTACATAAATATATAGAGAAACAGAAACCAGTAACCCCTACTGTCAAACAGAAATGTGCTGGTCTTCATTATCTATGATTAGATTTGTAAAAATATATACTGTATACCACGTGACAACTGATCAATACCTCCTCTCATAACTCTTTTTGTCTGTGTTCAACACGGAATCTTAAACCTGGAGGGTTTGAGCCTGTCGTCTCTGTTGAGAAAGTTAAAAGTCATCCACAGTTTATAAAAGTCTCTTGCAGAAGTAATTATCTATTCACAAAGCAAGTAAGGGAAATAAAAGCCTCTGATTGGTCCCCTTCACGCATGGTGGCGACAGAACAATGCACTAGTGAGGGTCTGTTCACTCCAAGGACCACAGCTGTGTCTACGCACATCCTAAAGGGCTTACACACACACACACGCAACGGCCCATCATTGGAGGCCACAATCACACCAAATACCGTAAAATTCAATCATAGCGCCTGAAACAAGAGCATGTCGACTAGACACCTCTTTAAATTCCATTCCCTCTTTATCTCTCTGTCTCTTTGGAGATGAAATATCCTTGGTAGTGAAAAAAGTATGGGGAGCCTGTTATGTGTCTATAGATACATATTATGCAGGGAAGAGGCTACCTCCCATGTGTTTTAATTTGACTTTAAAAGCATTCTCCCAGCTGCCAGGGCTTTTAATAGTTATTCACTTACAAATGATTGCAGGTCATTACACAGTCATTGGGAGGGCAGTAATGAGATGGGCTTAATGGCTCTTGGTAGTACATCGGTAGTACATTGCCACAAAGTTCCCGCCAGTACGTTTTTTTTAATGATTGTTCCATATGAACTGCATTTGCTTAAACCCCATTTGGGGAACAAATATATAGCTATCTGTTTTAATGAAATTTGTTTTACGAGTTGACACCGTTCATGGCTGAGGTAAGCAACCACATGATAAAGGGGAGAAGGAGTGGCAGAAAGCAGCCGCGGCTCATCTTTAAGGGCAGGTGGGGCAGTGCCCCAAAATATTCATCCCAAACATAGACTTATTTAACTAAATCAATAAAACAATTTAAAATGTGTTCGGATTTTCTAGACTATTTTAAGTTGTAATGAGTATACAGGATATATTAAAATTTAACGAATGGCTTCGGCAGGCCTGTATTATTACCAAGTGGGGCAGAGGGTGCCTAAGCCCTCTCCAGCTCTAAGGCGCCCCACAATGAATGTGTGGTGAAAAAGTTTGAGCCATTGTGGGAGATTTCAGACTGCCCCGCTTATTTTCACGTTACTTCACGTAAACCTTCCTTCCAGACCAAGACGATATCAATCCACTTCAGCTATGTGTATATTAGTCTGCATCAGGTCAGTAACTAGTTGGCATGTCTGTTCGTTTTATGTGGAGCAGCGAAACAAATTAATTAAACTATAAATCCTTTAGTTTAAACATGTTTACGTGAATAACCGTTTGTTTTTGTTTGTTCTGAGAATAGACTTTATTCTCCTCACTGGAATTTCTCCTCAACTTGTAACATTCTAAAAAAAAACATTTGAAGGCAATAAAATACTACATAGAGGCAATTCTAAGAAAGCATTCTATGCGCGTGTCGTGTGTACTTAAAGTCTGCCAATCAACATTAGAGAGCCACCCTCAGGCTGAATAATACACCTTCTGCAAAAAGTGTTCTGCATGTGTTAGAATATAAAGTGATTAGAATATAAAGCTTACAAAATGTTTATCATAAACTAGTGCTAAGACCCAGAATCTGTCCTACATAAATTTATGATCGGGAGTCCCTAGTGTCAGAGAGAGACAGAAATCCCATCATCTTCCTAGACAAATATTGCGTTAATCTTTGGTCATGTTAATTCTGCTCTCAGCCCCCTCTTTTCATCATAATTTAACTGTGGCCACTGACAGCAGGCATAATCAGATGTGGATGTAAACGAGTTGGTATTTATTAGGGGCCGGCGTGGACGCTCACCGAGACACGAGTGGCCACCCGTCCTTATCCCTATTGATGTACAACGCTGACAAGTAAATTAAATTTACCTTTGGAAATGGTTCTATTAGTATTTTTATTAGGTTAATTAAGCAAGCTCTGGGGACTCATTGAATGGGCGAGACTGGAGATTAATTCACTGTTCTCCTTGTGCTAGAGGACTAAGGCAGTAATCCCTGTGCAGCCGTCCTCCTCCAGATCTGTTCATCGCCGCCACACCACTTCATTAACGCGCCCTCGCCACATCCTCACCTTGATTCCCTGCAATGGGCTCTCCTACACACAAAAAAAAGTTGGTTCTTCAGCGGTTCTTTGGGCTGGTTGAGGTGCTATATAGCACCACTACCATAAAAAGAACCAGTTCAGCCCAGTATGGTTCTTTAGTGGTTCTTTGGTGGTTCTTTGTATAGTTGAGGTGCTATATAGCACCTCAAAGAACCTGTTAAGGCCCTGTACCCAGATAGCACACGTAGCCTACGTCTGGCCGACATCGGCCCAACATCGAGCGTCGGCCTCCCTCCCTAACATCGCAGATTCGTCGGCCAGGCATAGGCAGATCTCCTGTCAGTCAATGCTCTATTTCCCAGCTCCGTAGGCCTATACGTCGGCTTTGTGTCGGCCCAGGGAGGCCGATGTCGCGTTATTCGTGTTCATCTCTTTTGCATCCAAACAACAAAATGTATTTTTATAATTAACCATTTTGATAAAGGATGTGATAAAAATCTGAGAAATGGCTGGTCTTTTTAGACGTGTAGTAGGCTAGCTAGCCTACATGCCTAAGAGGCAGAGCTGTAGCCTGTGGGCTGCATTTAAAACTCTCCGTCTCAGACATCAGCAAATATCGTTCGTTTTTAAAGGGATGAAATGGCTGCACGCGATGAATTAAACTGACAGCGAATGGTTCGTGGTCAAAATTAACACAGATTGACACGAAAATTATCTCACCATAAATGCATTTAATTAAATTAAACTATTTTTCACAGACATCTTTTTACTTTAAGCCTGGGGTAAAAGCATTTAACATTACCAGGAGTAGGCCTACTTTAGAAAAAATAACTAATAGCCTAATGCGGACAAAAGTTTTTATTTTATTTTTATTTTGTGACCGCAGTATATTATGTGTGAGAATTGGCCATTACACCTATGAACAAGTCATAGATCTCCAAAATCAGTTTTGAAATTAATTTAATATGAATTCGATTTTTAAGTGCTGCATCTCTATGCGTGATTTTGACGTGGTTCAATCAATGGCCGTGCGCGTGAACTTTCTCAAACACTGGAGCGGCCGCGGCGCGGAGTTGCCATGGAAACGGCGCAAGACCACTGCTACTGGCAAGCAGCAAAACTCCCTCTCTCGCTGTTGTTTTCACTGCTTTCAGGTGAGATTAGTCTCTAAAAGCACACGAATAATACACACAACTGTTTTTTACATTTTTCTTACTTGTAATTGACACGCTTCTGTTGAATATATTTACTTTATATACATGATTTAGCATCTCAACCGTTTTCAGAAGAGGTAACGTTAGCTGCTAAGCTAACGGTAACTCGGTTGAGATTTTATTTATGAAAGTTTGGGCTTTTTAATCACCTTTTATGTGTATATGAGAGGTTTTGTAAAGGTTTTACTTGGAAGTGAGCTAATTTATTTAACACAAACGTAAACATAAACGTATGTAATCGGTAATGTTAACGTTAACGTTACTTAAGTTACACGGAGCGAGAAAATTGGCTAAAACTAGCTCAATGGTAAACAAATATTGATAAAAAAAATGTTCTGTGATTCCAGTAGTAACAAAATAACTGTTACCAATAGGAGACAACTCCACGACTTCAACATTTCTGAAGAAAGCTGCTGCAGGAGAAGTAAGTTAACGTTAGGAAACACAGGTAAACCAAGGAAGCTCATTAAATAACGTCATATCCATTTTATCACAATATGTTTCACCTATATCTCCATGCATCTTTTTTTTTCTTCTCAAATTTACATGTTTTATTTGTTTAATTTATTTAAAGAAGGTTTTGACATCCAAACGTAAGTTACACTGTATGAGCAATATTAAATGAATAAGTAAACCCAAAAACAAATTCTGTTATCTTAATTAAGAAATAATTTTCTGTATATTCTTTCTCTTTTCTGCATTTCACCTCTGCTGTAGCTTCTTCTTTTCTTTTAATAAACCTGGCATTGTATAATAATATTGTTGGCTCTGTGTGACAAATGGTTTGTTGTGTTCCTAGATCCTTCAATGCTGATGCCCTGCACCGTAGCAGAGTTGAGCTGATCATCATCTCTAAAGCACTATTGATGAACCATAGTAAGTAAAACGTCAAACATACACTAATTGTGTTGGTACAAATGTTTGTCTCTTATGTAGTACAGTGTAAACTACTGTTTATATGTTTGAGGTCTTTTTAACAATGAGTCCTGGAGGGGTAAAAAATAGTTTAAACTGTTACAATGGTTTAGACAGCATTAAAAACAATAATATTGTGGAATAGTATACAAAATTTTAAATAACTGTTTTCTATGTGAATATATTGTAAAAATTTATTTAATTCCTGTGATCAAAGCTGAATTTTCAGCTTCACATCATCCTTCAAAAATCATTCTAATATGATAATTTGATGCTCAAGAAACATTTATGATTATTATCAGTGTTGAAAACAGTTGTGCTGCTTCATGTTTTTGTGTTTTTCAGGATTATTTGATGAATAGAAAGTAAAAAAAAAAAAAACCATTTATTTGAAACAGAAATCCTTACTCTCTCTTTGGGTCAATTTAATGCATCCTTGCAGAGTAAAAATATGAATTTATTTTTCTTTTTTTTCTTTTTTAAATCTTATTGACCCTAAATGTTTGAACATGAGTGTAAACTACTGTTTATATGTTTGGGGTCTTTTTAACAATGAGTCCTGGAGGGGGAAAAAATAATTTAAACTGTTACAATGGTTTACACAAACACATTAATCAGCACAACTGTTTTCAACATTGATACTTGATTCGATAGATAGATAGATAGACATACATACATACATACATACATACAGATAGATAGATAGATAGATCAGACAGACAGATAGATAGATAGATAGATAGATAGACAGACAGACAGACAGACAGACAGACAGACAGACAGACAGACAGACAGACAGACAGACAGATAGATAGATAGATAGATAGATAGATAGATAGATAGATAGATAGATAGATAGATAGATAGATAGATAGATAGATAGATAGATAGATAGATCAGATCAGATCAGACAGACAGACAGACAGACAGAGACTGGCAGTATGGACACACACACACACCACGGCCGGCGAAAGCGCTGGGCAGACAGAACAGCTGTATACAGGTTATATTTTGTACCCAAATAATACATTAGTAATCGAATTGACTGCTCAATCACACCTTAATCGATCCGAAATTTCGATCTGATTGAAAGGGGTGGTTTATTCCTTTTCTAATCCGATCAAGAGATTCGATTTCGAATCGAATTGAAAACTGAAACGGGAAGGACTGCGCATATGCAATGATGTGCGGAACGAGCTGTTCCCAAGCTGTTCAGCAATCATCTGCCACAATCTGTCTTCAACTGTAACCGAAGTGTATCAACTTGTCAGACGCCATTCTGGATTTTGCCGTTCGCTTGTATGGTGGCTCTGAATTGTCAAAAAAACTGTTGTGTTTGCAGTCCAGTGCTGGTTGTTGTCCATGTTACCTGTTCCCTGCCTGTATTAATTCTTGGTTTCCCCCACGAGGGAGTTTGTTTTGTAGTTTTGTATGTTTTGTTGTTTAAATTATTTTCTGTTTTCTGCATTTGAGTCCTCACTCTAATTTCTACCCTCCCGTGACATAACGATCCAGCCCTGATGAGGACTCAGCGGAAAACTTAGTGTCAACCACCAGTCGTGCCTATTGACTGCCTACACTATGACCGGATCATGAAAGTCTCTGCATTGGTTTCCCTTCACCAGGAGAGGAGGAACGTGAGAGACTTTGGCCGGGAATTTTTCTCTGCCAGTGAGGGTCTGGAGTTGGGAAAGACGGCTTTTAAGGACCTCTTTAATTATGCCCTGGATAAGCCATTTGATGCTTTTATGAACGTTCTAGACCCACAAAAAAAGAAACCTCTGGTGTGGCAACATGCAGCACCTCCGGAGGCAGTTCATCCCACTCCATCACAGCCGAGTCTGCTGCGGAGGGAGCTGTCCCTGTGAACACTGGAGGAAGCTGTCCCTGAGAATGCTGCGGAGGAAGCTGTCCCTGAGAATGCTGCGGAGGAAGCTGTCCCTGAGTCTGCTGCGGAGGGAGCTGTCCCTGAGTCTGCTGCCGAGGAAGCTGTCCCTGAGTCTGCTGCCGAGGAAGCTGTCCCTGAGTCTGCTGCCGAGGAAGCTGTCCCTGAGTCTGCTGCCGAGGAAGCTGTCCCTGAGTCTGCTGCCGAGGAAGCTGTCCCTGAGTCTGCTGCCGAGGAAGCTGTCCCTGAGTCTGCTGCCGAGGAAGCTGTCCCTGAGTCTGCTGCCGAGGAAGCTGTCCCTGAGTCTGCTGCCGAGGAAGCTGTCCCTGAGTCTGCTGCCGAGGAAGCTGTCCCTGAGTCTGCTGCCGAGGAAGCTGTCCCTGAGTCTGCTGCCGAGGAAGCTGTCCCTGAGTCTGCTGCCGAGGAAGCTGTCCCTGAGTCTGCTGCCGAGGAAGCTGTCCCTGAGTCTGCTGCCGAGGAAGCTGTCCCTGAGTCTGCTGCCGAGGAAGCTGTCCCTGAGTCTGCTGCCGAGGAAGCTGTCCCTGAGTCTGCTGCCGAGGAAGCTGTCCCTGAGTCTGCTGCCGAGGAAGCTGTCCCTGAGTCTGGCCACCCGAAGGATCTACTCCACACTGGTCGTCTTCGCCATGGCCGCCCGAAGGAATTGCTCCGCCCGGCCCGTCTGCACACCTGCTCCGCCCTGGTCGCCTGCACTACCTGGCTCAATCCCTCCCTTCCCTCCCTGTGTAGCGTTTTGAACTGTCTGTCTGCTTTGTTGCTGTGTTCTGTTTGGTGCCCCTGATTTGGGGATGCCAGGTGACGTCCCCTTAGGGGGGTGGGTGGGGGGGGGTAATGTCAGGGTTCTGTCACGTCTATTTTGGATAGTAGTTCTCTGACATTCCTAGTTTGTCCCGTATATCTGTTAGTCTAGTTTAATGTGAGCACATGGCTTCTGTGTATTCCTGGGCCATGTGCTTTTCTGTCTAATTGTCAGCCCCTCCCATCTCATTATCTGTTTAGTGATTAACCTTCCTCACCTGGTTTGTCTCGTTAGTCTCCTGTGTTTGTTTCCTATATAGTCTCCTTTGTGTTTGCAGTCCAGTGCTGGTTGTTGTCCATGTTACCTGTTCCTAGTGTTTTGTTCCCTGCCTGTATTCATTCTTGTTTTCCCCCACGAGGGAGTTTGTTTTGTAGTTTTGTTGTTTAATTAAATTCTTTTCTGTTTTCTGCATTTGAGTCCTCACTCTAATTTCTACCCTCCCGTGACAGGATGCGAAAAACTCAGAAAATCGAACCCGATCCGATTTTTTTTATTATGGACGAAAGTTTCGTAGACAGTGTGCAAGTGTGATTGACATAACGTGAGGTTGTTTTTTTGTTTTGTTTTTTTACATGCGAAAATTTCAGATGCGAATTTCGGACTCAGTGTGCAATGGCCTTTACAGACCTAATTTCTACGCAGACATTAGTTTTTTGTCTGTTGCTCTCCACAAACTATGCTGTCAAAGAAAATTACATTTATTTTCAGTTAATGGACAAAAGTATTTGAGCAGTTGTATGACGGTAGTTACATTAATTTGTTTACTCATAACAGGTTTGCCTTCAAAAGTTCAAATAAATGTGAGAGAAGATGGTTAATGCTTGTGTCCTCTCTTCCCCAGGGCCATGCTCAGACCAGCACTCCTGGCATCTCAACACCCACGATGGTGCTTAAAGGCTGCAGGGAAGGTCATCCTATGCAGTATGACCACATTGTGCTCACTATGGATGGGCAGGTAATCACAGAAGAGAGCGAGGACATCTCAATGCCATTGGGTCTCCTCCTGTGTGTTTATTTTGTGTTTGGGATCCAGTATCCTAAAGGACTCAAGAAGACACTGACCTTTTTGGAGTGTTATATTGAACCTGAAAGATGCAGCCGGACTTCCTGTCACAATAAAAAGAGTCTACAACTCAATCTCTGAGTAGACTGTAGGACTCAATAATCTCTTTCTGCATGGCCAGTTCAAGAGAACAAGGACTTTTACACTGAACTGGGCCTCTTCTAGTTCTAGTTCCACTTTCTTTTGTTTTTGAAATCCTTATAAACATCTTATTGTGCTGTTGACTGAACAATACTTGAGGACGTCAACTGTATTAGCCAGTTTCACTTCTTTCATTAACTCGCTAATTTAATGTTAAAGAAATATAGATTTTTACAAATAATATATATATAGTTAAGAAGTAGGCTTATGCCTGAATAAGCCACAAAGAGATCAGCTTACTGGGCTACAGTATAAGGTTTATTAACATTAAGGTTTTAACATATTTAAAATGTATACATATTACATATCTTGTTGGATTAATTTGTCTATAAAAGGGAAGTATATTGTGATTGTTTTAATACACTCACCTAAAGGATTATTAGGAACACCATACTAATACTGTGTTTGACCCCCTTTCGCCTTCAGAACTGCCTTAATTCTACGTGGCATTGGTTCAACAAGGTGCTGAAAGCATTCTTTAGAAATGTTGGCCCATATTGATAGGATCGCATCTTGAAGTCGATGGAGATTTGTGGGATGAACATCCAGGGCACGAAGCTCCCGTTCCACCACATCCCAAAGATACTCTATTGGGTTGAGATCTGGTGACTGTGGGGGCCATTTTAGTACAGTGAACTCATTGTCATGTTCAAGAAACCAATTTTAAATGATTCGAGCTTTGTGACATGGTGCATTATCCTGCTGGAAGTAGCCATCAGAGGATGGGTACATGGTGGCCATAAAGGGATGGACATGGTCAGAAACAATGCTCAGGTAGGCCGTGGCATTTAAACGATGCCCAATTGGCACTAAGGGGCCTAAAGTGTGCCAAGAAAACATCCCCCACACCAATACACCACCACCACCAGCCTGCACAGTGGTAACAAGGCATGATGGATCCATGTTCTCATTCTGTTTCAATTTTGGTGAGCTCTTGCAAATTGTAGCCTCTTTTTCCTATTTGTAGTGGAGATGAGTGGTACCCGGTGGGGTCTTCTGCTGTTGTAGCCCATCCGCCTCAAGGTTGTGCGTGTTGTGGCTTCACAAATGCTTTGCTGCATACCTCGGTTGTAACAAGTAGTTATTTCAGTCAAAGTTGCTCTTCTATCAGCTTGAATCAGTCGGCCCATTCTCCTCTGACCTCTAGCATCAACAAGGCATTTTCGCCCACAGGACTGCCGCATACTGGATGTTTTTCCCTTTTCACACCATTCTTTGTAAACCCTAGAAATGGTTGTGCGTGAAAATCCCAGTAACTGAGCAGATTGTGAAATACTCAGACCGGCCCATCTGGCACTAACAACCATGCCACGCTCAAAATTGCTTAAATCACCTTTCTTTCCCATTCTGACATTCAGTTTGGAGTTCAGGAGATTGTCTTGACCAGGACCACACCCCTAAATGCATTGAAGCAACTGCCATGTGATTGGTTGATTAGATAATTGCATTAATGAGAAATTGAACAGGTGTTCCTAATAATCCTTTAGGTGAGTGTATATAGATAGATGTGTGTGTATATATATATATATATATGTTTGTATATTATATAAATGTTTTTTTCTCTGACTTGTCAGCTCAGAATTTACTTGCTGTGGAAAAAATGAATAAAAAAGTTTTGTAAGGGTAATGCATCTTGTTTCTTTTAAGTATTTAGTACATGATTTAGATTTTTTTTGGAGCCACTGTGTGGTAACAAATGACTATTATTCTCTTTTTAAGTAATTGCAGTTGCCATTTAGAAGCATATTAACTTGTCTATAGGATCTGCCATGATTTAAGAGTCCTACTAGGACAAAATGCAAAAACAATATATGGCACGTAATGGTTCTATAAAGTCTATTTGAAAAAGCTCTTTAAAAATAGGTGCCATATATCACCAAAACAAATTCCCCTATGATTACACCAAAGAACCACTGTTGGGTACTGTTAAGCACCATTTTTGTTGAAGCAATTCACCTATCTTTACAGGTGCTATATAGCACCTGTAAAGATGGGTGCTATATAGCACCTGTAAAAATGGGTGCTATATAGCACCTATAAAAATGGGTGCTATATAGCACCAAAACTGGTTCCCCTATGATTACGAGCCAATGAACCACTTTTAGTGCTGTTTAGCACCATTTTTTTTTTAGTGTGTATGAAACCAGATATGTTGGTACAAAATGCATTAATTCCAGTAAAAAGCACCTATTATAATATGTTTACGCAAAAAGTACATCAAACGCGTATGTCCAAATACACCAAAAACAGTAAGTGAAAGATCTACTAAACCTGAAAGTATGAAATGTGTTTCAAATGGACACATTACTATCCCATTAGGCAACGTAACAGGAGTTGTCATATTCATAAATGGAGGGGACAACAAGAATGTCAATTATAAATACGGTTTACAAATACGGTTCAGTATTTTGTACAAATATGGTTTATGGTTCAGTTTTTAATTATCATTAAAAAAACAATCAAGTTCAAGTTCATTTTATTTATATAACACCTTTTTACAACAGCCACTGGTTGGCCAAAGTGCTTTACAGAACAGGAGAACAGCAGAAATTAAAACAAAATAGTACCGACATAACAACACAAATGAGAGAAACGTTAAAACAGGAGTAGAAAAAAAGTATCAGACTCAAATATAAAATAGTAAAACAAACAGTATCAGACTCAATGGAAAATAGTAAAACCAACCAATCTTAAATATAGGCCATGGAAAACAAGTGCGTCTTTAGAAGTGACTTAAAAGTGGTCACAGAAGAGGCTATCCTAATTTCAAACGGCAAATTGTTCCACAACCGAGGCCCAACCACAGAAAAAACTCGATCCCCTCTGCGTTTAAGTCTGGAATGTGGGACTAATAACAGGTTTTTGTCGCTTGATCTCAGACTTCTCGAAGGAGTATAAGGTTGCAGCAGTTCAGATAGATTGCTGGTGGCGTTGTTATGCAGAGATTTAGGAACAAATAAGAGGATTTTAAAATCAATTCTGAAATTATTATATGGGGAGCCAATGTAGGGACCTCAGAATAGGGGTGATATGGGTGCTTTTACGGCTATTAAAAAGAAATCTCGCAGCAGCGTTTTGCACTATTTGAAGACGAGCAATTACCAATGACCAACAATTACTTGGATTCGTAAATGCTAATGGTAAATTATAAACAATTGTTTATTGTTAATTCATGTTTGTTCATAATACCGCAAAACCTTATTTTAATTTATATAACTTAAAATGTAAGTGTTAGTAGTATATGTAGAAACATTAGCCAAAAGTAATAAATGTTTGAAAAATATTGTATATTATTATTTTTAAGTCAAATACTGCTTTCATGACCAATTAACTACTTTAACATATAGAAACTCAATGTAATCTCTTACCCTTTGCAATCTAAAACACGCTGGCCATAATTATTGGCACCCTTTTATTAAATACATTTTGCCAAGATAACAGTTCTGAGTTTTCTCCTATAATTCCTGATGAGTTTGGAGAACACCTAACTAGAGATCAGAGACCATTTCTTCATACAGAATCTCTCCAGATCCTGTTGGTGCTTCTCCTCTTCAGTTCATTCAACTCAACTCATCAGGTCAGGGAACTGGGACGGTCATGGCAGAAGCTACAATTTGTGCTCAGTGACACATTTTTGCGTAGATTTTTATGTTTGTTTTGTATCAGTGTCCAGATGGAAGATCCACCCACAATCCATTCTAAGATTTCTAGCAAAAGGTCGTCTGGATTAGATTTTTTATCTGTTGGTATTTGCTAGAATCCATGATACCATGTATCTGAACAAGAAGTCCAGTACCTCCAGCAAAAAATATCCACAACATTAAAGATCAAGCAGTATATTTAACCGTAGCTATGGGGTACTTTTTATCCCTGTTTTCTCCAAACCCATCTGGTAGGTTTGCTGCCAAAAAGCTATTTTTAAAGTTTCATCTGACAATAGAATTTGCTGGAGTTTGTTTTTGGATGAGTGAGGATGATTTTTCTTGAAACCCTCCCAAACAAAATGTGGTGATATAGGTGTTGTTTGATTTTTTTGGTTAAGGCTTTCTGACCCCAAGAAGACTCAACTGATCTCTGCAATTCTCCATCTGTGATCCTTGAAGAGTCTTTGGCCACTCAAATTCTCCTCCTCACCGTGCATTAAGACAATATAGACACACGTCCTCTTCCAGGAAGATTCGTAACATCTTTAGTTGTTTGGAACTTCTTAATTATTGCCCTGATGGTCCAAATGGGGATTTTCATTTCTTTAGCTATTTTCTTACAGCCACTTTCTATTTTGTGAAGTTCAACAATCTTTTGCTGCACATCAGAACTATATTCTTTGGTTTTACTCATTGTGGTGGATGAATAAGGGAATTTGAAACAAGAAGTCATAGCTAGACAATTGCATGTTTTTCTAGTCACCCTGGTGTGCTAAAAAAAAGGTAAATATTAATGGGAATATACTTCAGAGATATTTTACTGCCAATAATCGTGCCCAATGTGTTCTGGAGAAAAACATTTATTTCATAATGTGAAAATTCAGCTTTGCCATCACAGGAATAAATTACATTTTAAATACATATTTTGCCCTTTAATACATCCTTTATGCGACGACCGTCAACAATTTCTATGTAGATATAAATAAAATAAAAAATAAATGAAAAAAGTTAACTCTTCCTGGATATTGAGCAAGCGAGTATGAGTGTATGTTTATCTGAACTATATTCTCTCAGCAGGTCAAGAGAGCTGCTGACCAGACTGACTCCAGCTGAGCGGGAATTAGCCTGTCCCGCACGTGGCATCTGCCCAGTAGGAGAGCCGATACAGTGTGGGCAGCACAGTGCTGGGCTCCCCTGATGAAAGCTGTATTGATTGAAAAAAAGGCCTTTTGATAAAGCAGATTGCTCATCGGAGTGGAACCTCATGCTCCTCAGATATAACGCCTCTCAATCCGCCAGCCTCCAAATCGACCCTGACGCCTGCAGCCGTCACCAAAGCAGGGAAACGTCCTCATCTCTCATCCGCTATGATCACACTGAAGCCCAGGCCCATCGATTGACAAGCACACCTCCTCTGGACTGTGTGAGTAAGGCACATGAAGGTGGTGCTGGCCAAACTGCAAGCCTCTCCCTCGGTTCACCCCCAACTGCGTGGTTTGTGCTCTGCCGAGAACATTTTTCATTTAGTTTCCGCCAAAAACAAATCAGACTCAACGTCTGTCTGTTTTGGGACTGGAGGAAATCAAATTTGTGCTTTTACAAGGATGAAAACAAATCACCTTGAACAGTTTCACTTACACGGTATTACGGTCAATCCCGCAGATGTGTGCGATTGAAAAGCATGTTTTTGGCACGACGTAGCTTGAAGTAGTGATGCCCATCAATGTTATTTATTCATTGAGAGTAATTACAGGCGGGTGAGTGGAGAGTAAGGAGTTGGGGACAGTGCTACACAATTGTTTTGCCACTATGGTGGTTCTCTTCATGTTTGGGCTAGTGAAAGGAGGGGTTGATGGATGGTTATGTATTACATACACTGAGTTTAGCATGAGCCACATCTGACTCTCTGTCTCTGTTTGGTTAAATCACCTAACTCTGAAGAGTCTCAGTGGAAGTGTTTGGGAAACGGTTAACCCTTTGGGACTCGAGTGTCAGTTGACTGTTTTTACTGTAATCGGCATGCCATACAACAACACAAACATGTGCTCAGGTATTCAGAGTGTTTCATCTAGACATGACTGTAGAGGACAGGAAGTAGAGGAGACTGATGGTTGTAAAATGTTTGTAACTCCAACGCATTCTCATCCCAAGGCGTAATATTCTGACACTTTGACAAAGCGTCTATATCGAACGCGCATGGCACCCTTTAGCGTCAATATAACACGCAGAGAGATGGGTAGGTTTAGGTATGGTGTAGGGTTAGGGTTAGACCGCTAGGAGGCGCCTTCTGACCCATATATTTCGGCGTCTCATATTGACGCTAAAGGGTGCCATGCGCGTTCGATATAGACGCTTTGGCAAAAGCGTCATTATATTACGCCTTGGGATGAGAACGGGCTGGTAACTCAGTAGTTTGGGTGCTTGATATAATTCTACCAACTGTGTGCTACAAATTAGAATAATTTCGAATCTATAACTTATCTACAAATTAATAGCATGTAACATGAAATACCGTGTACTGTAAATGAATGTCAAGTACAAAACAAACACAGTTGCTACAACTGACTTCTAACATGATGAAGAGTAACAGCAGGTGGGGAAACATGTTTGTGAAATGTTGTTAATTCCTTTTAATACAATACATCAATTTAATTCTAAAACATCAAACAAGTTGAATAAATGCATAAAAAAAATAGCTAACAATAAAAAAAAAATTAAAAAAAAATTACGATTGCGACAAAAATTGTAAAAAATAAAATAAAAATTTCTTTGTGGGTCCAGTAGAAGTTAATGGGGAAATTAACGTTACAACTCTCTTCGTCTGCTCAAATATGATATTTATATTTTATTTTTATTCTATTTTAAACATTTATTAATCTGTCAACAAATCAAATTATAGTCCAAAAGCAAAAATGTTTTTTTTTTTTTTTCCTATATATCCTATTTGTTTTTAGACGGTACCCCATGTTACAACCATCCATATGATATTAATAATATATGCATAGACCTCTTTTCAGAACATTTATATATAAATTGCAACAAGCACACAATGGCACATACAGCAGAAAAAAAATTTTTGTTACATTCTTACCCTAAAAATTTACTTATGGTTAATCTAGGCTGAGAGGCAAAGAATGAAATAAATAAAACTGGACATCAGCAAGGCCTGGTCTTCTCCACACCACTCCCTTCAGCCTCCACCAGAATCACAGAAACCTTAATAATTGATTATAATTGATTTTAACCTGGCCCTGACCTGGGCGGAAGAGAAATGGGGAAAACAGGACAGCACGCATCTTTAAAAGCTCCAGACGTGTAGTACAGATAAAATATTTAGGCTGCAGAATCCTTGACCTCCCTGTGCTAGCCAGCTCCCAACTTGAATTGATTTCTGACAAGACAACTGGGACACAATTACAACAAAATGCACTAAAGCCGTCCAGTTGTGTCTCTGAAAGCTCCCGCCAGTTTAACCTCTTCAGCACAACTGGGGTTGAACGCAGGGCAAAGGTCTGGCCAAGCGGACATACGGTAGATCACACCGCCTCGGGGAGAGACCGATCAACTGAAAAGCGCACGCAGCAGTCGTAAATGAGGTATCTAGCCAGCACCTAAAACTGTGGACGAAGCCCCTTTTCTCGTCTCATGTCATTGGCAAATCAGCAGAGGTATTCTGACCTGTTCTTATGTTCTTTCTACTCCAGGTACCAGGGATGAAATGAATCTCTCTGGTTAAAGGCTTTAGCACAGAGAATGATAAAGTTATAGAAAGAGGATGCAATGCCCTTTCCACCCCAACATGAAATATCCATGCTTTTGAGTATTGCAAAGAACAAGGGTAGCGGGTACATCAAGCTTCGTCAAGATTGGTGGGAATAAGGTCAACAAGAGATTCCAGAGGACAACATGCACATGGATATAGCATGGGAATCTGCACACAAATAAACCATGACTTTGTGCATCTGGATCCTCTATGATGTAGCACACAGAGACTGGGGAAAGAAATGGTATCAGATTTGGGGTAAGAAACATCTTCCATCATATGAATTAGCTGACTTTTTTTTTTTAAATACAGTATCAGACAAAAGTTTGAAAATATTAGGTTTTATTCATGTTTTTAAAAGTAGTCTCTTAATTTCACCAAGGCTGCATTTATTTGATCAAAAATACAGTAAAAACAGTAACACTATGAAATATTATTGCAATTTAAATGAACTAATTTCTGTTGTAATATATTTCTGTAATTTATTCCAAAGCTGAATTTACAGCATCATTACGCCAGTCTTCAGTCACATGATCATTCAGAAATCATTCTAATATGCTGATGGTGCTAAAGAATCATGTCTTATTATTATATTAAACACAGTTGTCCTGCTTCATATTTTTGTGGCATTTCAGGATTTTTTGATGAGTAGAAAGTTCAAAAGAACAGCATTTATTATAAATAACTTTTTTTGCAATATTTAATACATTTCATGAATGTCTTTAGTTTCTTTTTTATCAATTTAATGTGCCTTTCCTAAATAAAAGTATTCATTTCATTTTTATTTATTTTTCTTAAATCTTACTTGCCCCATACTTTTGAATGGCAGTGTATCATGATTTTCCCCCAAAACATTTACCCATTGATAATAATAATAAGGGATCTTAGAATTATTGTGAAAGATCATGTGATTTTTTTTTCAGAACTGAATTCCTATTGGAACCAAAATAACCAAATATGAAATAGAAAACAACAAACAAACAAACGAGGGTTGTGGGGACTTCCTCAAGAGTACTAAAGAGTAGTTGGACACTGGAATAAGAGTTGAAACGAGAATTGTTACGATTCTCATCCTTAGTTCTGACTGACCAAGAATGCCACTGTTCACATGAAGATTTATTACAACAGTCTTTAATGACTTTGAAGGACATCTATCATCATGAAAAAATAAGTACTGACTGCAGCCGTATGTAGCATCTCAAGCATGCACTAAAATTAAATTCAGTGATTAACCATGTTTTGACACTGTTTATCATGATGACAAAGCCCAGTTTAACTTAAAGCTTTTACTGTAGAGTTCATGTATCTATTCTACTGACTTGAAAAGAAAAACACAATGGAATTCATGAATTTCACCCACCACCAATAAACACACATAATATGCCTTTTTGTAGACAAACACTGGCATCACATGAAGCTCTCCTGTAGTGTAGACAATTTTTATTTTTTTTATTCTCTCAACAAAACACACAGGTGTCAGTTAGAATGCAAGCACTCAATGTCCTCTCCTGATGTACCAAATAACTTTAATAGCATGTTAATCCTGTGGCAGGCCAAGCTTGGGGCTGTCCAGGTTTGATGAGGTTGCTCGGGTTTAACCAAGTTCATTGTGGTCATTGGACTTATGAGCTTGTGTAGCCACCTCAAGCTCACATGCACACAGATGCTATTTGTATATCGACCAGTGCACATGGACGCACACTCTTTAGGAAAATCAAGTACCTTTAAATTGGATCAAACCACGTCTCTCTCACCATTCAAAACCACAAACACACACCCAACCCAAAATAATACATTTTTCAAATGTTCTGCTGAAATAGATAGTCTTTTTAGAAATTGTATGGGTCAATGACATAAGAGTTTCCATGATGAAGAAAATCTAGTTGTTCTTAGAAATGTACTTATATTTATGCAAGTTACAAATGTGTAATTTATGTGGTGTAAATAATTTTTATCTTTCAAAAATATATATATATATTTTTTTACAAATATAATGAATTATATTAACTATCATCAACTATGGAACTTCAGCACTGACCCCATTGAATCTGGAGAAAGAAAGGTGGAAAAAAAACCTTCTGAAACTTCACTATCACAAAATTGTTTCCATCTACACATTAACTGATCACACAATAATTTGTCTTGGAAAAAGGTTTTAAAATCTATTTTCAAAGTAAAAAAAAAAGTATTTATTACAAATATAATGAATTATTATGAGTATGTATTGTATGAATTACATTTGAATGCATTTGTAAATAAATTAATAGAAAGGACAAAAATGTCCCGTCATTGACCTGTATACCAGGTAGCAGTGCCATCCAAAACAGAAAAGGCTTCATTATTCTACAGACACACAAAGAAAGAATAAGCAGTGAAACTGTGCAGTGGTTGTGTGTGCGTAAGTGTGTGTGTATGGATGTCATACGGTAAGCCAGCCAGAGCAAAACTAGGCCATTAATCATACGCCTGCGATGGAAGCCGTGTGTGTGGCGAGGCGGGGTCAAACTGGGGCTATTAAAGGAAGGCACGGGACCGGGGCCTCTGTTGTGCTAACCACGAGATCCCTGCGGGCCCTGGCTGGGCCGGAGCCCCAGCTGTCCCCCCTCTGCCTGACACCCAGCTGGCTAGAGCGAGAATCGGGCAGAGTCCAAGCTGCCGCCCAACCTCCCCTCGTGGGGAAGAAAGGGGGGCCTTTAGGGTGGTTGACAGAAGAGGAGATCTCCAGCGAACAAACATCCTGTGGCTAAAACCAAGCACAATAACATAGATGTTCTCGTGACGTATTTCAACGGCTCTTATTAAAAGGCCAGACTGGGATCTCTCAGCCTGACGAGACTTTGGGGAAACATTTTTAGTCATACGCACCAGCCGACAAACTCGTATTACGCACACGCGTGCGCATGACTCCAGACCACAAGCCATCATCTTCGCTGGCAAAGTCACAACTCCAGCTTTCATGCAGTGTTTTACTGTTTTAACATTTTACAGCTGGTCAACTCCATTTATCTGGACTGTAATTTACAGCGTGTCATCATATTACATACGACCACATGAATTCTATTGGCTAGCCAGTAATTATAATGAGAGTTCTATGAGCGCAGTCATCAGTATGCTGCTGGTTAGGACACAAAGTGATTCTCAACGGTCAGCGTCATTACTCAATACTGAGCTGTTTTTTGAGTAAATACCTAGCGATCGCACTCCGTCTGCAAGCGTTCCCACAACTAATCTCGAAGACTTCGACATAGTTCAATTAAATTCAAAGTTGGCATGCATTGCAAGCATCAGTGCTATCAGTGATTCAGTTCTCTTTATAGCCAATCTATTTTTTAATAACAGTTCTGATGAAAACATTACAGTATTGATCTTTATTTATTGATCTAGCAGAGACCATAGTTAAGGCTGACACAAATCAATCAAAATAAATTTAAAATGACGATAGAGTACAGCAGGACTTGAGGTTGAGCTCGGAGCTTAATTAGTGAAATGGTGAGAGGGAACCCAAAGCAATATCAGACAGTAATACAGTGGCTCAGCTGTGTTTGTGCGGGCCAGATTACGCATTTGTATTGTATTAAAGCTAGAAATCACCAGCCAAGGTTAATGAAAGGGCAACTTACTTTAGGCCACAATAATCCCCTAGAAAACCTCTCTGCACAACTAACTGATGCATCCCATAAAGCATGTGCTCAAAAGCTCAGACTGTACATTGGCCTGTGGCATGGGCAGCTAGCTTTCAGGAGAAATAAAAGGAGAGAGTGAGAGAAAAAGAGAGCATACTGTCCGTGTTGGGAGCAGCTGAAGTGTTATTTTAATCGGAGGAATGTAACCTGTGCCTGACATAAGACTAGGTATGTCTAGCTTTAAATCAAATTAGAGAGCAAAGGCCCAGAGAATACACACACAAGACAATACACACACAATCTCGACTTTAGTGCAATAACAGTGCACACTGGCTATTTCAGGATTTGGCACATTCGTGGATTCTAAAAGTGGCCATCAGAACACATTTTCCCTAAATTACTGAGACAACCGTACGATTTACAGAAGCAAATCCTTGTATTACAACATTTTTAAAGAACCTTCACATAGGTTTACTCCATTCAACTCTAATTCATAGTGACCACATCAGTTGATTTCTAAAAATATCAAATAACACAAAAAGCAACATAAAAAGTAACTCCTGCAACTGTACTACATTCCAAGTCTTCTGAAGCCCCACAATATCTTTGTGTGAGAAATAGACAAAAAATGCAGTTATTTATTGATAATGTTTTCCCTCCAGTGAGCTATTTACTGAGAACCTGATCAGTGAGTTAAAATATTCAACGTTATTTTTTTAAAGAACCAATTGTTACGGTTCATAATTTGAACAGAAAAATGACTTCACAAATTGCACCGACTCTTCAAAGTTGTTACAGCTCACAAATGGGACAGCAGTTCTCGAGTAACAGATCACTGGCAGGGTAATTTTATGTGAATAGCAACTTAAATTTCAGGTCTTTTCCTTACATATGGACTACTTTGTTCATATTTGAACCTTAAAATAAATAAACTTTGTCACTATGATTTGTCATTTTATTGAATAGACTGACTGATCTCAGTCAAGTATGATGGCAGTGATAACATGATTTAAATTCATAGAAATATTAATGAGTTTACAAAGACCTTCCCATTATAATTATGTAGAGCAACCATGGCATCTTAGTGGGCCAGCGTTCCCTATGGGATACATAAATGTATCAGGCTAGCAAAACTCACCTACTTTTAACAAAACAGTTTACATGCAGATACAAATAACTCCAAGCATCCTTCATTACTATCAGCCGATGAATGGCTATGCCATCTGCAGCTTAATGACTCAAATAACTTCTTCAACCCAGTGCTGACAGTTATTGTTCAAAGTACTGCCCATAACCTTTACAAAGGACACAATTTCAGGACATTCGCACATTACTTTCTTCCTGACGAAACTCTAAAAGCATTTTCTGAGGAATTAGCTAAGGGACTTGAACTTGAACTTCTTTTTTAAACTAAGTGAAATATTTCTCTGCTGAACTACTGCTATAAAAACCATGGCCAATCACTGGCACAGAAGAGTGTGAAGACCGGAATGTCACCATAACCATGTTTGACAACTCCTGACTCTCAACTTATTGGACAAGCTGAACCTCAAATCCACGTAGAACTTGTGAGCTGTCTGGTGAGGAGCAGATAAGCATGTAAGAGAGACAGCAGATCTGTCTGTACCCAACCTGTCTGCTGCTCTGGAAGAGTAATTACAGGAAGGCCTGTGGTAATTAGCCCACCTCTCACTGTGTTTGTCTGTTTTTAAGGCTGACAAAAAGAAAGAAAGAAAAAAATCCTGGAAGCTGACAAAGCCGGAGCCCAGTTTTACCATATGGGAGCGGATGGATAGTGTCGAACAGCATGTTGGGTTTACGTGGAACGGAGTCAAACGCGTAAGCTTAGCTACAGGGATCTCAAATATGAAGACGCCCCTCCTGATACCACCAGTCTAACAGACAAGACAGCCACAATCTGCATCCCTCGCTGTTTGTTGTCAAGAATGTTTGAAGCAGTTCTCTCTAGGCAAAGCTCAATGATGAGGATAAGGGCTAGTGTGAGAAAGTTTGGGGCCAGTTGACGGAACTGTCACTTGCCAATGCTTACGTTCCAAAAATAGTATATATTTGTGGATCATGTACATGGGTTGGTAAGCATTTTATGCCAGCAAATGTTTAGCTACTGCTAGAGTAAATTGTTGGTTTTCCAGTACATACTCAATTTATTATTTTACTTTTAATTTATATATCAGGAAATTTTACTGGTTTAATGTAACACACACACATACATATATATATATATATATATATATATATATATATATACACACACACACACAATTTATTTATATAAAAAAAAAAGCCAGCAAAGGACAAGTTTGACCAACTGGGCCAGCAAAACAAACAAAACAAAAAATACGTCCGAACAAATTTTTTTTTTCCCGGTGACATTATCTAGAAAGTACACAATTTATAAAATATTTTCAAAATATCACCTTGAGTATCAGTCTGTTTGATATATCAGTCTATCACTAAAAAGCAATCCTTACTGTCAGGTCCTGCTATGCAAGATGAGTTGTTTGCTCCTTTTGTCTTTGAACCATTAAAGCTGTCAAAATAAACAAGAACACTTTGATGGCTAGTTTGAGAGTAACTCTTCATAAATAGCTTGTGGACAGTCAGATAAAGAAGAGCGGTCTGTCACCATCGTAAGAGGTGTCTGCTGAACTCCTAAACGTACTGACTCAGAGGAAGATAATAATAAACACGGCTTATTTCCAACAACAAAAGAACTCCTCCGTCGAAATGAAAGACTATGACAAATCGTTGTTCTAATGTTTCCTGTGTGGGTGTGCCGTATGTGAATGCGTCTGTGTGTGTGTGTCCCTGTTGGCTAAGCAGCAGGGTGACTACTCCCCCTGTCTTCCCACCATCTGCCCAAGAGAGAGCTCCTCCAGCACCCCTTCCACAATCAGCACTTTTCCAGGCTGAAGCCAAGAGAACGAGACATCCAGCTAACTCTGCAGGTCCCATTGCTCACCTGCGTCAACGAGAACACGGGTCTCACTGATGAGCAGTTAATCAAAGGAAATAAAGTTAGGATACTAACTATTCTAAACTTCGAAAAGTTATGAAAGTCTCTGGCACGGGAAAAGGAGGTCTGCAATACAATACAATACAATTTTGAACCAAATTAATCAAGCCGTGTGAATTTTAGCAACAACCCTGAAGATATATTGTGTGAACTTGATATCAACATTTAAATTAACACCAAAGATGTGCACTCTGAAATTCAGACTGCAATTAATCAGGCACACTTCAAAATATTAACCTATTAATCCAAATGGTATTAACATGAAGAAAAGGGCTGACTAGGGTTGGATCGATACCACAATTTTGGCTTCAGTACGATACCAGAATCGAATATCTCGGTATCGATACCATAGGTCATTAGGCAGCCTCAAAAAATAACTGAATTAAAAACAATTTTATTCAGAACACCGCATGAAACTCTGCAGTAACAAATTTGTAATTTGTTATTACAAACAACATAAACATAACTTCTCAGTGTTCCAGTGATACAATTAAAATATTTTTTGCTATTGAACTATTATTGAATTATACAAAAAGTGAAATCTTCCATTAAAAAGTAACATTTTACACAGAACAAGTGGCAAATCTATTGTTTTGCATTTACGCTCCAAGATCTGCACAGATCAATTTTGACATAGTCTCGTCCATTGCTATGGTTATGACCGCCATTCGCAGGAGTTTTGAATTCAATCTACCATTTAAACCCGAAACTTTGAAATGTGCAGTTAGCATGACAAATGTATATAATATATAATAAGTGAGCAGATTATAATCTCCCATTATAATCACTGAAGTTCAGCGCTGCCATTTTACTGACTTAGCAAAAACTGTTACAATCAATGAATCTGACAACATTGCACAATGAATCTCTTATTGACATCATGTTTTTTTTATAAAAAGAAAGGATTCGCAAAACTCCAGCGTTTTTTAGTGGATTCAGAGCAACTTCAAGACATCGGAGTCATGTGCTCAACAGATATATGTCCGTGATAGGCTACAATGCTCAACACTGCAAAAACACATTGTCAATAGAAACACTCTTCACAGAGCGCTTACACAAATACACACGGGAGCATATACATTATTTGGTTACTCTCGATATTCTCTTATTTTGTATTAACCGCACAATTACCGTGTCGAGTGAGTCTTATCTGTTTGATCCATCTTGTTTCTCTGTTGTCAAATGAACAGTTTGGATAACATTGCCGCATTAAGTTGAACTTCAGAACAGCAGCGTATCAAGTACCGAAATGGTTGTAATCATGATATTGTACCATTTAAAATATAACATATACTGGTATTTTTCCAGCACCAGCGCAACCCTAGGGTTAACAAAAGCAAATATCTCAAATCACCATTCATGCTGTAGCTAGTCATTCATGGTTGTCGTTCTCTCTCAAGTTTAGACTCAAAACCCCCATTTGCCCTTCACACACTCAAGGATGGTCAAACTCCCATTGAGCCAAGCAAGACTAATATAAGCCATTTGGGTGTTTAGAAAGGCTTACCCTTTTCAGCGCTCAAAGCCCCATTAGATAAAGAGGAGCAGGGCAGGCTAATTAGAGTCTGACCGTTTGGCCATTCTAGAGCAAAGATTCATTTGCACTGGTCTTACAATCGGCCTCTCTCTCTCTCTTTCTCTCTCCACCTAATAGAAAAATAAGCTACTTCACTCTGCATCGCTGGCAGTGACACCTGCGATGGAGGGGGTAATGGTGTTTAATGGCCTTTTAAATTTTGATTCAGTCTGAGAATCATAAAAGAGGAACCAGGCAGTCACTGGATCTCTTAATAATCCCAATGCTATGGCAACCAAAAGCAAGCGCAGCCGTCGGACATTAGGTTTCTCGCCATTCCACACCTGCTCTCAGTTCTCGTGTTGGAAGCAATGTTGAGATATCGAGAAAGAGGCACGCTTCCATATTTCTGCAAGGTCACCAATGGCGTTTTAGTGATCCTAATAATAGACGTTTAAAGTTTAAGGGCTGCCCAGGGGTCTTCTGCGTGTTCATTAGGAATCATGGCCTGCTTGGCCAACACAGCAAGGAATGGACATTAATAAGGCGGAGGGAAAAAAGAAAAGGACAAAGAGGGAGGAAAATTGAGGAAGAGTGTTTATGTTTTGGAAGGCTGCAACTGTGAGTTTGCACTCCCTGGTGAGAGAGACAAATCCAGATCTGATATGAGAGTTGTGGCTTTTACACATCTGAGACCTGCTGTATCACCAGAAGCTATCTTTTATTTATTTACAGAAGCGCTGAGAGGGAGGGAGAAAGAAAGAGAGGGAGGGAGAGAGAGAGAGAGAGAGAGAGAGAGAGAGAGAGAGAGAGAGAGAGAGAGAGAGAGAGACTCACACAATAATTTGACAAATCACACTCATCCTAAACAGGACTGTACATACATATACACACCTGGGAGATTTGTTTATCCATTACATAAGTGATTCCCAACCAGGGGTATCTGTACACCGGAGAGTCCTTAAGCAGGTTTCACAGGGTTCTTGGAAAGACTTTTTTAAACCTAAACAAAAAAAACAACAACAACTTTATAGTATCAAACAATTAATTATTTCAATAGATTATCTTATAATGATATTGTCTGTTACTTTCTATGAAAATAAACCACAATAATGTGTGCTGTAATGTATTACAATTTGATTAATGTGGATTACATTCATAGAGCTCTAATTTACAGCAAACATTGTGTTTTGGGGATCCAGATCACATAAATAAGTTACACAAATATGCAAATATTCATATACACTACGGTTCAAAAGGTTTGGATCTGTACGATTTTTTTTTAAATATATGTTTTTGAAAGACGTCTCTTATGCTTACCAATGGAAAGAACTGAGAAAAAACTGTTTGAAATATCCATTTGTTTTTCAGTGGTGACTATTAATAATATAAATGACAATGCTAAATTATATCCACTATTAGTTAACATTTCTGTATTTCATATGATTATGCTATCAGCCACATGAGTGTAGGCCTATATGCAGCTCCCTCAGTTTAACACATTTAAATGAATTCTGCATTTTGGGTGGGTGATATACTGGTAGACACAATTAACCTGAAGAAATTTGTCAACCGGTCAAATTTTGGATTATTGCTGCGCTCACGCCATGTCATAATTACCGTAGGCTCGATATGACAACACATCATTGTTTCTATTTGGAACTGTTCATGTCCTCGGACAGGGAATTATGTGTTTCTATGGCGACACGATCAACACCTAAATTAATCTCCAGTGGTCAGGTGGTACAGCGGTCACATATTACAAGAAAAGTCCCATCTTACAAGTTGTAATTACAAGCTCTACAAGGACGTGAACACTTTTTACAAGTTGAAACCTCGAAATTATTGTAATTTCAACATGGCGTGAATGCTGTTACGCTTACGTGACCTTGTTGTGCTGCACTTGGTCAAGAAAGCTTATCATTTGCATGAGTTTTTAAGCATTGACTTTTAAAAACAAGTGATTTTAAACTTTTGCAGCACAGTAAGCAGCGAAAGACAACTCATTTCGCTATATGAGAACGCTGTCAGAGAGATGGTTTCTGAGCGCTGAGAGACGCACGCATTTGAAGCCGCTGCTCATATTCACGGTGCTTAAACGGTTAAATACACTAAAATGACCGTTTTTGCAAGTAAACACAGTCATTTATGTCTTAAGTGAATTTAAACAGTTGAGAAACAAAAGTATTTTGGATCCGTGCAGTGCAATTAGTTTCTTTGTTCTTTCTATCTTGTCTATAATATAACTTTTAAAAAAAATTGTGATATTGAAAATGGTCACAGGAATTATGGTATTTCAATTACATCAAAAATGTTGTATGTAAAATGTATTCTTATTTAAATCGTATATGTAAATCTTATTTAAAGCAAAAATACCTATATTGTGATATATAAAATAAAATTACTCATATCATGATATAAGATTTTGGTCATATCACCCATATCCACTTCTGCATAATCCCCCCCTCCCCCCATCCTCTCCCAAACCAGTGCAGAAACTGCACAAAAAGTCCCGCTGACAGGTATATGGGTGAACATAAATAAAAAAAAACAGTCCATTAGAAGACTAGTTTTCAGTGAAAATGCTAAACTTTTTGGAAGTCTGCTCTTGCTATGATTGGTGAAATGTAGTTACGATTACATGAAGCAAGACAAACTTAATGAAACAAATGGGATTTTTGAGACCGTCAGCAGTCCTAGTCAGTCAAGGTCCAGCAGTCAATCTTAAGGTGGTCTCCTGTCCAGCGTCAGCTGAGTAAATGCAGTGCTTTGTCGTTTAAATGTCAGTGATAGACATCAAACCCAGTTCTTTCTCAAACTCCATCTGCTTCATACAGATGTCTCAATCAAGCCAGCAGCTGCGTGGTGTCTTACTGTCAGAGAGGGCCAGGGCTACACTTATACACGCTTCTGTTTAGACACAGGAAACGTACCTGCCATACACCACATGCTACCTGACCTGCCCGTCTGCTGCCTGTCATTCAGCCCTCGCATGGACCCTCAACACACTAACGCAAGCCTCCACACCCTTACACACATACACATCAAACTCCTCCTCTAACACTTGTAATGCCTTCTGTCTTGACAAAAATGTTTTAATTGTTTAGAAAAAAGGCCATAGGCAAAGACATTTCAGTGTTATCAATTAAACACATGTACCATCACATCAGAGACAAAATAATGGTTTGTTGTGACATTTTGCAGATGGTGTTGTGCTATGTGCTTATCACGAAACAGGTGATCACTTCTATGATTTAAGTTATGTTTAAACAAGAATCTTCATGGCAAAAACTGTAAAATACCCTGATATTACTTCCAGCAAACACTTCATAACTGGATCTTGTTATCCTGTCACTTCTTTGTGGATAAGAAAATAGGGCAGAACAAATATGCAAAAAAAGAAAAAGAAAATGTAAAATCAAGTCACACTTTCTGAAAGAATGCACACCAATATACCCAACATTCAGAAATGTTAAATTACAATTATTTCTTAAGGCACTTCTTGCGAACGATTAACCAGTGCAAAAAAATGTGGGCGAGTCTTTTGTGGCAGAAAGAGATCAACAACAAATTTAATTTCTTTCATTTAAATTTCTATAAAAAGCTTTAATTAATGAGTTTTTCCTCTGAAACAACTTTTTTCATTGAGAGCAATAGCACAGGCTATTGGATAATGTTAACCTAAAAACAACTACCAATTTAGATAAAACTACTATTTTGTCTAAATCACATCCGATCTCGCTTTATTCTGGTAAGTAACATTTGCACAATTTGTGTGCAGCTGAGCTGCAAATGCTTTGACAATACAAATGTAAAGTTATGTCATGGCACACTAAAATATAATAGAGAGAGAGAGAGAGAGAGAGAGAGAGAGAGACACTCGACCTTCTGATGACACCATTCTTCAGTCTCTCAGGGCACGGTTGGACACTGGCTCCTTGTACAGATACACATAACAGGGCCAAACAGATGCTATTTCAGCCCAGAGGACAACACAAACACACTGACAACATACAAATGACCTGCACTCATTTAACTGTGGGTATGCACTTGAAAAGCAGCATATGCACTGCAAGACTAGAGCATATTATAAACATCATTTATGGCCTCTGTCCATCATGGCCTCCTAATTATTCCCATGGTTGGCTTCATCACTCTCTCCTCTCCACCAGTAAGCTGGTGTGTGTTGAGCGTTCTGGCACAATATGGATGCCGTCGCATCATCCAGGTGGATGCGGCACATTGGTGGTGGTTGAGGAGATTCCCCCTTCCATGTAAAGCACTTTGAGGTCCCAGAAAAAGCGCTATATAAATGTAACAAATTATTATTTGTGTTTCACAGGCTTAAGCCCTATTCGGACAGGACTAGTTTCCCTGGAGTTTGTGTTTCACATGCGTACTTTGTGGATTGAATCCCGTCCAAATCTGCCATGTCTGTGACATCTAATCCCGTGTGAATGTGAATGACTATGAATGCGAATGACTATGAATGCTGATGTTGTATTATCATAATGCTTCTCATGTGTTATTGACTACCTGAGCTACCGTTCATGCACCAATCTTTCGTGTGCTTTCATTTAATTTCAATATGGATGGTATCGGATGAAACATTTTTATTATAAAATTTAATAAATATAGCTAAAACACAGAAAATGCGAAGACTGCCCAGGTTAATAACAGTGTCAGGTAAGATACTTGTCTAGATGTCTATTGTGGCAAGCAGGGCGGGGCCGAGAGCCGTGAGAACGGTGCGAGGTCGGTGACACAATTGCTAATTAGCGTCACTTGGACGCCACATCGTTCGAGTGTCTCACGGAGGAGCTCCGGACTGATAAAATGAAGAGCGACAACAGTGAAGGACGAGAGAGCACCAGGCCTGGATTTTACATTATGCTTTGTTTATGTGTGTGCGTCAGTCATCCATGAGGGGCTGCCGCTTTACTTTCATTTGTGTTTATTTTATAATTAAAATGTTTGAACGCTCGCCGATTCCCGCCGCCGCCTCCTTGAACAACTAACCTTGCTACATCTCTGCTGATTTATTATAAACAGCCATAAATATCTATAAAAGCATGTGGAATTTGTTTAAATAGGATTTTTATAATACATCTAAGTTATATCAGTAAATGATTCATAAAAAAAACCTATACATCATATGTGATGCATGTAAACACAACACATAAACTTCTGTAATGCCCAAGTCTAGAAACACACACTCCCACTTCTGTAATAAACACAGAGATGTTAGTCCCGTCCGAATCGGTACATGAAATCACAGACGTCGGGTGATAAGATTTGTAACTCAAACATTGTTTAGAAAACTGTCCCAAACAAATTGGGCTTAAGTGACAACATAGTTATCAGTGGAACGTGGTGGCAAAGTCTTTGTCCATTCAAGCCATTCATTGTGCTTTGGAAGCACTGCTTCCTGTCATGTTACCTTTTGCCTGCATTTTCACCTTTATCCACCTCTAATTCATCCTTCTATACTGTAAGGCTTCAATGAGAACGTTAAAAACAAAGGAGGCATAAAAAAAGACTCTACAGCTGTAGCTATTGGACAGCATTACTTTTTTTTAAGATATATGATCTTGTATAATGCAAAATAATGTGTTATTGTTCATTTTTGCACTGACGATGATCCCTTGCCTCTTTAAAGAAAACACACCAAGTACATACACTCACCGCCCACTTTATTAGCTACACCTGTTAAACTGTCTAATCAGCCAATCAAATGGCAGCAATGTATTTAGGCATGTGTCCAAAATCGCCCCCTATATCCTTTAATAGGACACTCTTTGAGGGGACAGCCATTAGTACTGGTGTCTGAAACCATGGAGGACATTATCGAGTGCACTCATTCAAACCCATAATGCACCGCAATAACAAGTGTTATAGTACAGCTAAATGGCTAAATAACACCCATAATGCCCTGTGAGGGTCATGTCGAATGAATTCCTGCATCTCGCCAGATGATGGCGCCTATAGCTGAATCATTCATCCGTTTTCCAAACCGCTGGTCCAATTCGGGTACAGCATAATATCATAACGGTATAAATTCCTCTTCGATTATTAAATAGTTTAATTAAGGTTTATACATGTTAGTTTCCATAGCAGAGTTCAGCATAAATCTTTTCATTACCACAAGAGCTGCTAGTTTGCTGAGTTTCAAATGATTATTAAACATGCAGCAAGCACTCAGTGTCATTCACTCCTTTAAGTGGACTATATTAGTGGAGTAATGTAGGGAACAGTTAATGAGGGTATAGGGGACAATTTCGAAACACGCTATGGTCAAGAAGACGATCTGTTGAAGTTCAAAATGAACATCAGAATAAAGAAGAAAGGTGATTTAAGTGATTCGAAATTGGCATGGTTGTTGGTGCCAGACGGGCTGGTATGAGTATTTCAGAAACTGCTGATCTACTGGGATTTTCACACACAACAATATCTAGGGTTTACAGAGAATGGTCTGAAAAAGAGAAAAATGCCTTGTGGATGCCAGAGGCCAGAGGAGAATGGCCAGACTGGTTCGAGCAGATAGAAAGGCAACAGTAACTCAAATAACCGAGGTCTGAAGAAGAGCATCACTGAACATGTCGAACCTTGAATCAAATGGGCAGATCCATCCTGCTTTAAATCCATGGTTCAGGCGGTGAGATGTTGGTGGCAGGTGGTGTAATGGTGTGAGGGAATTTTTTTCTGACACACTTTGGGCCCCTTAGTACCAAATGAGCATTGTTTAAATGCCACAGCCAACCGGAGTATGGTTGCTGACCATGTCCAGTCCATCCCGTTATTACCACAAAATCAGCAAATTAGAGTGATTTTTGAAGGCAAAAGCGGGTCTAACCCAGTACTAGCAAGGTGTACCTAATAAAGTGGCCGGTGAGTGTATAATACCATTCAAAAGTTTTGGATCAGTAAGTTTTAGTAAGTTAAAGAAGTCTCTTATGCTCACCAAGGCTGCCTTTATTTGATCAAAAAAAATCTAAATATGAAAGTTGTTGTTTGAACTGTTATTTAAATGAATAATGTATTTTAAAATGCATTTTATTCTTGTTATGGCAAAGCTGAATTTCCAGCAGACATCACTACAGTCTTCAGTGTCACATGACCCTTCAGAAATCACTCTAATTTGCTGATTTTGTGCATGTAACGTCTTATTATTATCAGTTGAAACCAGTGCTGCTTAATTATTTTGTGGAAACCATTATATAGTGCCTGCATTATTTTGATGAACTTGAACAGAAAGCTTAAAATAACAGCATTTAATTATATATTTTTTTGTGTGTGTGTGGTAACATTAACTTTATAACAGTATTCACTTTTTTGATCAGTTTAGTGCACCCTTGCTGAATAAAAATCATTTCTTAAAAAAAAAAAAAAAAAAAACTTACAGACCCTAAACTTTTGAACAGTATTGTATTCATAACAGAACACATTATTACACACAGTTTCACCAGCACACCGTACAAACTGTACATATGACAGACAGGGATCTATCTAGTTGTGTTCCATAAAGCTTGGCTTTTTTTCAGGTTGATTAAAGATCCCGTGTTGATTTCCTTCAGAGTCCCACTGAATACAGCGGACACGAAGCCGAGCCAGCAGCTCATCAAACGCGCCACACGATACACACATTAAAGGTAATGTTTCTGCCACTCCATCTCGCATTGTTTTATTTTGCTCTCTGGCTTTAATGAATGTGACAGAATTACGCCGCTTTAAAACCGTCTGCTTTATTGTTCTATTTGTTTATCTATTTCTTATTTCCTCGTCTTCTCCCAGCTCTCATCTGTCATTCGTCGGTGCTTTCATTTTATTGGCCGCTCCGCAGAGCGGTACTGTTGATCGCTGCCCATTTTCGGATTAGGAGATTAAGTTATTCATCACTCACCGCGCTCCCTGCTGCGCCACTGCTATCAGGACACCGCCAAATCACAACATCTCAGCCAGCCATTTCAAAATAATTGAATGCACAATAATTTCCCTATTAATACATTTCTCATATTAGAGATTATGCATGAAACATCCACATTATCTGTGGCAGTGTTTTCCTTCTCTCTTTTTTTTTCCCTGTGTGCATGTGTTAATGTCTTGCTCCTCTCCAGTAAATCTAATAGAAAGGATTGAATAGCTCATGCCAGGATGAAGGGATAGGTTACAGATAGCCTCCTCTTTTTTATTTATTCATTTTTTATTTTTTTTGCCTCTCCCTCCCTTCTCCTTCTCTGGTGGAAGATGCAGGAAAATTAAAGCAAATCGATCATTTTCGACTAGGGTGGTGGGGACGAGCTGTGACGGTTGCTACGCCAACAGTAACTCAGCCTCTCACAGCTGTCTCGGAGAAGTTGTTTTGTTTAGGTATTGTAGTTGCTCACATTTTTGCACTAGACACACCAAAGACTCACACCAACAAAAGGCATATCAATGGATGTGTCATATATGCACGTATTAGCATGAGAACAGATCATTAAATCCACTGTAGGCAGCCAACCAAAACGCCTCGGCACAGCGGCCATTATGTCGTCATCATACTTCAGTGAATCGTGTTTTGCTTTGTACTAAAAATAATCCTCTCTTCCACAGCAAGGACAGAGGTGGACTCACAACAGAGCTGGTCACAGTTAGAGATCCTCTTCAAACATCAAAGTGTGTTAATCACTTGTGTTAAATGTGCTCAAGCCTGGATATGGGGTGGAATTGAGCCTAATACTGTACACTGCACCAGGGCATATAAGATCTATTACAGCAGGTAAATGCGTCTAAACAGCAGAAAGACTGAAGGTGAAACATAGGAAATGAACACAAAGTGCATGTCCTCTATAAAATAGGTCTACCTGAAAATATGTTCACCACTCAGGTGAAATACACTCACCTAAAGGATTATTAGGAACACCATACTAATACTGTGTTTGACCCCCTTTCGCCTTCAGAACTGCCTTAATTCTGCGTGCCATTGATTCAACAAGGTGCTGAAAGCATTCTTTAGAAATGTTGGCCCATATTGATAGGATAGCATCTTGCAGTTGATGGAGATTTGTGGGATGCACATCCAGGGCACGAAGCTCCCGTTCCACCACATCCCAAAGATGCTCTATTGGGTTGAGATCTGGTGACTGTGGGGGCCATTTTAGTACAGTGAACTCATTGTCATGTTCAAGAAACCAATTTGAAATGATTCGAGCTTTGTGACATGGTGCATTATCCTGCTGGAAGTAGCCATCAGAGGATGGGTACATGGTGGCCATAAAGGGATGGACATGGTCAGAAACAATGCTCAGGTAGGCCGTGGCATTTAAACGATGCCCAATTGCCACTAAGGGGCCTAAAGTGTGCCATTAAACATCCCCCACACCATTACACCACCACCACCA
Source organism: Semotilus atromaculatus (assembly GCA_031834385.1). Taxonomy (NCBI): domain Eukaryota; kingdom Metazoa; phylum Chordata; class Actinopteri; order Cypriniformes; family Leuciscidae; genus Semotilus; species Semotilus atromaculatus. Next base: position 24,533,267 of record JAULUF010000025.1, on the reverse strand, counting down.
GCCTGCACAGTGGTAACAAGGCATGATGGATCCATGTTCTCATTCTGTTTACGCCAAATTCTGACTCTACCATCTGAATGTCTCAACAGAAATCGAGACTCATCAGACCAGGCAACATTTATCAAGTCTTCAACTGTCCAATTTTGGTGAGCTCTTGCAAATTGTAGCCTATTTGTAGTCCTATTTGTAGTGGAGATGAGTGGTACCCGGTGGGGTATTCTGCTGTTGTAGCCCATCCGCCTCAAGGTTGTGCATGTTGTGGCTTCACAAATGCTTTGCTGCATACCTCGGTTGTAACGAGTGGTTATTTCAGTCAAAGTTGCTCTTCTATCAGCTTGAATCAGTCGGCCCATTCTCCTCTGACCTGTAGCATCAACAAGTCAATTTCGCCCACAGGACTGCCGCTCTCTATCTCTATCTCTCTCTCTCTAATTAAATTGCATACTTGCAAGACTGACATGTTTGGCTTGTCAAAAATGTTACATTCGGCTGTTGCAAATTCGTTGACTTTTGAAAATCTAGTTTAAATTTTTTACCAGGAAATTAGTGGTTTTGATGAACAAAGTTGTGAAAAATCATGTTTTAAAACTGTTGTTCTATTATAACCCCTTAGCAGATCTGACTATCCACCCATCCATCCACCTGTGTCTGTCTGTCAAAAAAAGTTACCAGTAATCATATAATCACGTGGATGTTTTCAGAAATTATTGTAACCTCAGTTAATTATAATACACTATATATTTTCAAGTATAGTGCATTAAAAACATTATCAGCCATTTTATCTGTGACAATGAATCAAGTATTATATGCATCATAATGTATAACAGATAATTGACTGACACAGCAGGGTCTAAAAGTTAACTTTACACGTATGATGAAACATTGTTTAAATACAACTTGTATTTATGAAAAATAAAATGCTAATCTTTAGGAATTTAATGATTCTTGTTCAGCTGATTAATGACTTAATGATTACAATAAAATTGCTTAAAAATTCCATTAATGATTGTTTGTACTTTTGAGGAAGCACCTGCAAATTCAGTGCCACAGCAACAAATGTCATTTAAATATAGTATTAACAATGCAACCTGTTCTAAACAAAAAATGGTTCTCAACTGGCAAACCCTTGTATAATAGAAAACAATAAGCACAATAAAGTATTATGAATATCTGAAGCATTCAAAACCTCTGTATTATACATTGTATATATAAAAAGTGTTTTACAGAGAGTGCTACTGAACATATTGCTGACTTGATTTGATTAATAGTAACACCATAAACACAGACACATGATTTCACAGCGGGCAGAGAAATTAATAAATAAATAAATATATGTGAGCGAAAGTGTGTTTGTGTGAGCTACCCAGTTCCCGTCTCAAATGAACATGTGCTCTCTCTGCACAGATGACACTCAAAATGCATTATAACCATTAATGAAAAAGTTAATGGGCCATTTTCTTACATATCAATTTACATTTTACAATTTGGGTACACAAATGATGTCTGCTACGGCGGGTCCTTAATATTTTGCTCAAGGAAACAGTTCTAATGTGTTTTGTGGACATCAAATGTAGTGAATAATGATGCGTCCATCGCATGCAAATAAGATGACAGTTGGAATGGGCTGATCAACAGTGCTCGCATAAAGAGGTTACAGACTGCCATGTACTGCGCTCAGTTTCAAAAATGTCATATCGCAGTGTGTCCATGTTTGCAAGCAAATACACAAACCAATGCGCTCAATTATGATCAGCTCCCTTGTGTGCAGCTAGCAAATTATCTATCACAAAGTATCCCAATTTTCATAAAACATGTAAGCGTTATATAAGCCTTAGATGCACTGTATAATACATAGACCTTAGTCAGGGAAGTGCCATATTTAATTTGTGAAATTAATAATAATTAATAACAAGGCTGTGAATTTAGAAATAGGCCTAAACTGACAGCAATAAATTAACAACAACAACAACAACAAATAACAACAATCTGATTTGATCAGCTGATTGCTACAAAAACAACAACAAGAAACATCAAGAAACGACATTAACGACAAAAATGTTATTAAACATTTTTCTGATGCCAGACTTTTATTTTGTTAGCTGTTGATTCTTCTGCCAGACGCAGTTTAAGTAAAGAGTGCCTGAGAAAAAAGTGTTGTCCCGATTCAGCATTTGCGGTCAGATGGGATGTTGTCAGGCTATATGTCAGTGTCCTTATTCTATCGTTATTTGTGTAGCTTGTTAGAAAATAAAAAGTTTCTCACCTATGAAAGACGAACTTTCCTGTCAGACATTAGAGACTGTGCTCGTAGCGTGCGCTCTTTAATTGCAAGCGCAAATGCGGCGGCGTGTTGTAATGCATGTGTGATGGAGTCAAAATCCCTCCGTCACACATACAAACGAAGATCTGAACGAGGAGACGCAGTTCTGATGCCTGTACCGACCTGTGATGGGCAACATCATGACTATGATGAGAAAAAACAGGTGTGCGTGAGCATTCTGTCCTTTTTAGGGTCTCATCTTCCGGTTTGTTTACATGTCTTTGGTGCGTGTTGCATTCATAAGTCATTAAGAACCCATCTTTTCAGCGGTCTCGGTCGGCTTGTTTGGTACGCATCAGGGTTCGGATGACAGCGTTCACACTAAGGCTCAAATTAATTGCACTAACAAAAGAAATCGCACCAGGGTTCGTTTTAACTGAACCAAACACGCCAAAAAGTTTGAACACACCCTTAATAGCCTTACCTTATAGGCCTACAGTTTATTCATCGGTATTAGACAATCTTACAATTTATTTGTTTGTTATGTAAAGTGGGATGGTACTTATGTGTGTGTGTGAACAATTCCTAAAAAGTGTTTTGTGGATTAATGACATTGGAAATTGTGGGTCACATGGCCATACCAGTTAAAGGCCATCTTGCAGGTTAGAGTACCCAGTGAGCCAATGTATAGAAAAATAATGTAGGACAAACATATACGTATAAAACGCTATTTAGGCTTCTATAGACATTTTTGTGTGAAAAATTTAGTTCCGCATTTGAAAACCGCCAAACCGGAAGTGACGTCACATGAGGGAGTGCGGTCAAAGTAAACAATAGGAAAGCAATGGATCGCAATGACAGTTCGGACGCTGAGGAAATTGTAGCCTAAAATGTTTACTCGTATGACGGACCTCAGTCATATAATTATGAGCCTGCGATGTGACCAAGAGAGCACAGGCCAGGGTTAGACAGAACAATGATAATTTGTGGTGTGAGGAGAACAGGGCAGGTGTCTTGGTGAGAGACCAATGTTAGCTTATCGATATATCCACGTTAGCCTATGTATAACACTATGCTCAGATCACAATATTGTACAGATTATTATCGTGTATCAGGCAATAACAAAGCTAGTATTTAGACCTTTAACTGCATGTGTTGTGTATGTAAGTCATAAGGAGACAGTTTCCAGAGGAAGAGGGACTTTATAGTTAAAGGTTTTGAATAAACGAATACAAAAATAATCACAACTGTCTTACTATATAAAAACGTCATTATGTAAACAGCCAACACAAACATTAAAGTGGTTTTGTACAGATTGAAAATTAATTATATAACATAATATATTATATTTACAATAATAATAATAACAACAACATTGAGTTTCGGCTGCAGACTAATAACAAACACATAAATGCATTACATTAAGGATACATAGGATGTTCATGAATTAAATTAAGACAAGGCACATTTTGTAAAACAGATGTACAATAAGTGATCTCTGACCGATCCGTGAGCGTCATATTTCCCACCGCTGGCCGAACCACATGTTGATGGACCGGCGGACCCGATGAAGGAGCTGTGTGTGTGCACCGAAGGAGTCTTGCTTCGGCATCCCATGTTGAACTACATCATATCGCCGGGATTATAATCATCCGGTCTAAAGTGAACGCTACACACTACCGCGTGTTTCGAAGCAGAAGCAGAAGTGAAGTCCGTCTCTTCACTCGCACACAACGCACCCAGTCACTTTTTTGTTCGGAAATCTGTGGACTCGATGTCCTGACAGGCCATAATTCACAATAATTACCTCGACGATAATGAATTGAAATATAACAACCACAGAAAACATACTGAATCACGACCGCTCCTACTGAATCCTAGCATACTCTCCATTGAGTAAACGCAGAGCCCGGCGAACGACTCCCTCATGTGACGTAATATGACGCGATGTTGAAAAAAAGCGGTTTTTCAACACAGTCAAGGAAACTGTTAAGTTTTCTACTAAATCTGTGCCCTTATGTCTCGCAAAACTATTTTAAATCCTGCATTCACTTTTCATATGATATTTTCATACATGGTTATACATTAATAATAAACATTTTAAAAACCTGCAATATTGGCTTTAAGAACAACTGATCTAGGACCTTTATACAGTGCGTGCCATTGAAAAGATTGTATGTCTATCCCTAACAGCCTTGTTTTCATCTGCATTCAATTAAATATGGCATCCAACCTGACTAAGGTCTATTAATACGTTAAACCAACTGTATGTAATTTTTTTTTTTTACCTTGAAATATCAGTTTCATAATCAATCTGATGGTACACTGACTTCTAAGGCAAATGGCCTCGGTTTCTTTCCCAAGCTCCCCTATTATATGCAATCCGGCCTATGGTGTCGCCAACATTTGATGACACACATACATTCAAACGCTTAGCACACAATGTTTAGGTGAAAACGTTCGCTGTATTACTGTATTATAGCTGTATTATGTAATACTGCTCACCTTATCAGTCTGCATAGTTCTAGCTACTTGGCTTTTGAAAGCTTGTCAACAAACGCACGTGTACAGCTATCCACTGATGTCAACTCGACTTTCATTTCCAACCAAAATCCAACGTCTGTCCAACGGTGGATGCTGACGCCAATCTGATGTACAGGTAACTTACAAAACTAAAGTTTATTGAAAGTATTTATATATATATATATATTAAAAGTTTGTTATTTAGAAAAAGCAGATGACTTCAACAGTCATGATAAAATACTCGGTTAACCTTTGTAACGTTAATCTCCTCAGCTAACATAGACGCCTGACAAACTTTATTGTTGTGATTACATGCAATACAGGGAGCTTTTCCCTCTCCACTGTAACATGCTGCTTTATCAAGGTTATAACCCCGAAGATGATATCACGGATTCATCAAGTTCGTTTAAATGATTCATCCTCGATCAATTTTATTCAGCTTTGACGTAACTCCTCACAGCTAACGTGTTTTTTCCAAGTAGTAGCCTTGTCACCTGACCTGAATACTGTGCGCTGATTCGCTAAAATGGACTTATCGGGTTGTGTTCACAAACAGCAAGGGTGCTTGTCGGTTTCTGTTGAAAACATGAACTTGTGATGCCTTGCAGTGGACAATACCGGCTTTTGTGACAAAACGTTTAGGGTTCAGTCAATCTTGCCAGTCATCTATTTCAGCAGAGAAAATGAACGTTATAAAGACAGGGTTAGACACAACGGCAGACAGAGTAAACGAAAATGCGCGCTTTGGTGGAAATGCGTAGATGGATGTTACATGAGGACGTGAAGAGTGTGTACCTCATATCGATATTTTACGCGTGGCATCAATGTATCGTATCGTTAGAGGTTTGATCAATGCATCGATCCATATCAATGTAGTTTTACACCCCTTAGTAAATGATGACGTTTACATTTTTGGGGGTAACTATCTCTTTAATTTAAATTGTCACAGTTTAGTTTTAACATGTTAGCCACAGTGGCTGCTTACTAAATAAGATGCAGGTTTACGTACTGGTATAAAACCACATAATGTTATTACAGCAGTCATTAAATGCAGTACGCTTGTATGGGATCTACTGGGGGATCTGCTATCCATTCTCCTCCCAACATATTCCAACGCGCTGAGCTCCCTCTCAACTTTACGGAAAATAATCATTTTCACCGTAGGGCGTCGTTCTCTGCACGATGGTAATGCTCACACGGATGCGGCGGCAGCGGTCCCGGGGGCCGGGGCGACTGAGCGCAAGGGCTTATGGGTGTGAATATATGTATCAGTGCCATCTGCATGTGAAGTGAGAAAACACAGAAAGGGCAGAGAGCCAATCACACACCCACACACACCTGAGGAAGGCGTCATCACTGCAGCCTATTGTTTTAGGGCACATTTGTGTATGTGTGAGGCACATGGGAATGCTGTCACACCTTTTAAACTCACAGCCACCAACAAACACACACAAAAATGCAAATCTGTTTTGTTTGATGCATTTTCAAGCTTTGTGGGTCATGTTAAAAATGGCGCTACATGACATTGTGTGTGTGTGAGTATCTGGCAACACTGTATGTTAAGATACAACTCAATTCCCACTCCAACAATCGCTTTGATAAGCACTATAAGTGAACAACACCCACTGCTACAAGACGTATATTCTGTATTCTCCATATACATTAATGCAAATGAAAAGACGGCCGCAGTTTGACGATCTCCCTCCAGTTTCCTCTCCTTTCTCATTATTCCACTACCTCACACGTTCCCTCTCTTCTCATCTTTCCTCCTCTACCAGCAGCAGTCCAAAGCAATGGCCAATAACACAGCATGCTGGAACAGATACCTGCAAAGTTAATATCATTAATCAATACCAATGGAATTGTGTGGAGGGACGCAGTCAAGTGAGCCTCCCAGCAGTACCAATCTCCCTCCCTTTAAACCTCATTTGCAAGCCCAAGATGGCCGCTCGGATGACTGGCAGCAAAGTTTTTCCAACAAATTTCATGGGGCATGAGCCAAAGATAATAGGTTTTCAGCCCAATGACAATCCAATTACAACGCCAATCAAAGCTGACTCCATGCAGGCTAATTATCAGCTTCAGCCGTCAGTTCAAATACTAACATACCATTTTTTATTTGAATAAAAATTCAGTTTTGAAACCAGGCAGGTCTGCCGTCCCTGATGAGCGGGGAGCAGCAGAGAAGCCTACCTTGGCGGTTGCTTCCCACACTGATAACGAACAGCAGGGTATCGTTTCAGCAGAACGGAACATCCGCTAAAATGTTTAGGGGTGGCTTCCATGAGTGAACGTTATGAGGGACTTATCTTCAAATGTGGTTTGAGGTAAATTAGACTTATCTAATTGAAGACTGGGTGTATTAACAAATCAGTCCCATTAAATGATCTCTGATAGCCATGTCTATTCGACGTGTACATTTCAAACTGCAATACACTGCTATATAAAATAATGTCTGAACATAAATTTGACACTTAAAATAGAACACAGTGATTTGCGAATGATGTTTTCGACACCCACGTGATTGATTGTTTAAATTGGAAGGACAACCGCATATATACCTGCAAAGAGGAGACCTTGGACTTTTGGATTTCCATGTTTGTATTTATTTGTAAATAGTCTAAGGCTACATTTGTGTGGTTAAAAGAAAATACTGTACAAAAAAAACAAAACAATTTCTACTTATTTTTTTAAGTTATACAAGATTAAACTAGGCAAGATAAAAAATAAATAACTAAAAATGAGTTGAAATGACTTGTACAGCTAATTTGATTATACTTAATTTAATACAGCAACTGACCTTAAGTTAAGTTAAATTAAGGGGAAATTTAAACAAACCCAATAAGTGTACACTCGAAGATATCATGAACATAATTTAGAAAACTAATAAATACAATAAAATATAAATAGATTTTTTTTATTATATGTGCATTTGTACCCTTACATTTTTGTTTTTATGCCGTTCTCGATTCAATAAATTGTGAGATGAATTTGTGATTGGCTAGTGAACGGCTGTTCCAGAATCCAGGATTATTTCCGAATCACAGCATTCACGCAGTACAATTTTGAGAGGATAACACAGATACAGCAGTGTAAAAACAAAGGATCATGAGTGTGTGTCCGCGCCACTCTGAGATGTGCCGGGATGAAATGCACTGAGGATATGGAGGGCTGGCACAGACATGACATCTAATAATGTCTTTCCTCTACAAGTCTGTCCTGCTTGGGTTGGATTTAGAGGAGGTTTACCTCCTTCATATAACCCCCCCGCACCCGCACCCGCACCCGACACTCACATTACACTCACACACCAACACACACACACAAACTAACAAACAAAACCTGCATCAATAACACAAATGATTAAACATTCATGGCCTTTTGTAGGGAACATCTGCTCTATATAGAAGTCTAGCCTGAGGGACTGGGTGGAAAGAATCAGGAGGATTTTTCTCAAAGAAGCTCAAGGAAGCAATAAGATGGCACTCAGTCCTGTGTCTGCATGTGCCACACTCAGATATAGAAGAAAACACATACACACCCATTGTAAAAACTACATTCAGTAGAAGGTTTTGCGCTTCTGTCTAGGTGAACTGACAAATTGGTCAAATTTGTGTTTAATGGCGTTTAAAGTGAAAAGTTATTCGGGAAAGAGAAATAGAGAGAATGAACTCCAATGTATGAAGAACAACTGCTGTGGCAAACCTCCTGACACACTACATATACATTTGGCAAAACAAATCTGTATTGTATTACTTATTTTCACATTAAAGCTGATATCCGACAAATAGGCAATATTATAGAGCTAGCTATACTATTTTATCAGGTGGAAACATCATATAGTATGAAAGATGGGCAATATTACTCCTTTTAAAATGTGCTATAGAATAATTAATAAAATACATAAGTAAATTTCAAGTAAGCAATTTTAAAGCGTAATGACATGCACCTCTTAAAGGGACAGTGCTCCAACCAAGTGCTCTTATAGACTGTTATCTATTGCTAAGTCCAACATCATCTGAAAAATATAAATTATATATATATATCCCATAACATACATTATTTATATAATATCCTGATGTATATACATATAGTATATCTGTATATAAAATACAAAAGGTGATATAAGGAGGACATGTAAAACTACATCTTTTGAAGATGCATAAGCTCAAATAAAATGTGTTTTTATTGCTTTAAATTATGTTGCTTCTGATATAAGACATCCAAGCCAGAAGGAGGACCAATAAAAAATATTTTTTTAAACCTTTTAGAAAAAACCCAACACCTTACACACCTCTGATCTCAATTTAATCCTTTACACATCATGTGACTGAACTGAGCAATGTTTAGTTCAGTTGATGTATTCTGCACTTTATGTTAAGCCATCTCTGTTTTTTTTCCCCTTTCCCATTTCTCTTTTTTTTCCCCAAACCGCTGTTTCCGTAAGCGTTTCCTATTGATTGCTTCTACCGACTATAAACCCACACAGAGCCACCCCATCTGAGAAATGATTATCTTTGATTATCTCTGAGTTTGTGGTTCAATAAATTCATGAAAATTTGAGGCCTTGCTGTGCTTCCCACCAGAGTCGGCACGTATAAGTCTCTCTCTCAGTCCTTCAATGTGTTATCACTGCTCTCTACACAAACTCCACACTTCTGAGGAGATTAATGACACATTGTCTGTGGAGATAACATCTGTCTCCACTGCTCCTGAAATATCAAGCTTAATAAATATATTTATGAGCCCTGCTCTCTATAGCACTAATGCAATCAGCCGTTGCCGCTCACGCTGGCCCAAGACACTGAAAACTCATTGACTTATTTTGTAGCAAATTAGTCCAACACCTAATCGCTGAACCTTGCTCCGCTTTTTGAATTACGACTCTGAAACACCCATCCGCTCTGCAGCAACTGCAGTTTGAATTATATCAATTCGTAGACTTGCCAGTGTCCAGATTTCATTAGCAACACATTAACAACGCTTTACATCTATTACCATCCTGACATGATCTATAAATAACCGGCATGGAAACAGAGTATTACCATTAAACACACTAGCCTTACGGTAAAGAGATACATCATTAAAACTGAACATGGGTCATGAACAATAGGCATAATTGACTTTCAAAGATGAAGGTTAGAAGTAGTCAAATGTGGATGGGTCTTTTGCGGCAGTAGGGTTTCATCTTCAGAAATAATTCTTCATATAATTCATATTAATTTATAGTTCATAAAAATAAAATAAAATATGGGTTACATGATCCCCTTCATTCATTTTCACACACACACACACACACGCACACACGCGCACGCACACACACACACACAAAATGTATCTAATAATTGCCCAGTGGCACCGGTCCTCTCAAATAAAAAAATACAAAATTAAATTAAATTAAATTAAATATTAAATTAAATTAAATAATCATCATATGGGTTTGAAAAAAAATGGTGAATAAATGGTGAGAGAATTTGCATTTTTGGCTGAACTATCCTTTAAGTTCAAGGAGTACACAGCGAGGAGCCATTTGTTTCCAGGGTAAACATGTTCCCCCCTCCTCACCTCCGTCCCACAGTCCCTAAACCTGACAGAGCAGTAGCCGAGGGCTACATGAGACACAGGATGCAGTACAAGGACAAATCCCCACCCACGAGGACAGGAAGAGGAAAGATGTGATTAACTCTTTATCATTGCGACTTTACAGTGGTATGAACATCGCTACAATGCGATTTGCCCCGCGATCTGACGCCCCACTCTCCTGTTCTCTAAATATTAGTCTAATCTGAGATATGTGCTGTAGCTTGAGGCGGGGGAGGGTGGAGGGAGATAAGCCAAGAGGCTAAGCTAACAGAAATTAATAACTGTGATGGAGATCTGCCTGTTTAGCATAATTTCAGTGCAAAAAAACACCCTGACCCCCCAATGATACTCTTTATCTTGATGATTTTGAACAATGTGAAACAACATGATTTTGTTTACTACTTAACCTTTAACAGTCAGGTGCTACACAAAACCTGACACTCCTGCAACAACTCACTGTTAATGTTCTCTCTCTATAACACGTACCATCTTGTTAAAAATCACCTTGAATATTATACATGAATATTTCAGTCACACCTCTCAAATACTGGAGGAAAATTAAGTTGAAAATGTATTATATGTGAATAATTATGCTATACAAATTATGAAGCAAGTTTGGTCTAAGAATTGCTTATGTTTTTGAAAGAAGTGTTTTATGTTCACAGATTTGATCAGAGAAATCTTGTGAAATAATATTAGAATTTAAAATAACCGTTTTCGATTGTAATATATTTTAAAAAGTAATTTATTCCTGAATTGTCATCAGTCTTAAGTGTCACAAGATCAGAAATCAATATGATTTGGTGCTTTCGATTACATACGGTTTCACAGACAAGGCTTAAGCTAGTCCCAGACTAAATTGCATGTTTGAACTGTTTTAACTGAAAGCAACTTGCACTGGTATTTCTTAAAATATGTCAGTGCCATTGTTTTATCTCAAGATGCACACCAGTAATGTTTTTTATTTTATTTTCTTAGACACTTTTATAAAAGCTACTTAAATGCCCTAATTGAACTAAGGCCTAATCCTGGCTTAGTCTAAGCCCTATCTGTGGAACTGGGACTAAATGTCTTTACTGTCACTTTTGATTAATGGATTATTGCTGAATAAAAGTATTCATTTCTTCTTCTTCTTTTTTTTTAAATAGCATACCGACCCGAGCAAACTTTTGAACGTTAATGAACATAAATAATTGTTTTCTTTTCTGTACCGTGTCGAACTAGCCTGGATGCCAGCCGAACATAGCCCCGCCCACAACATTTGAGGATGGGAAGTTCGGTCTGGACTTGATCCGTTGTGAAGCAAGTTTGCCCGAACCTAAGCTGTTCGGACCAATCAAATTGTCAGGGCGGGCTTTATACGATGATGGACAGATGATCAACAGTAACGTCATCATCCACGCCACCAAAGAGCGCTTGGGTTGAATTCAATTACAACAAAGAATGGCTGCCGCTGGAGAATTTAGATGTGTAAATTCAGCCATCGCGTCTGTTGAAGAAGTAGACAGCGCATTCATTTTAAAAGAGGAACAGAGAACCGCCATCAAGGCATTTGTCCATCCAATTGAATGCAGAGGCATTTTCTTTCCTGGTTCGGTTGAAACACGCCCGAACATTCATAAACATTCTGACTAGAATCTGAGTATGACGACGTCAGGCTAGTGTGGAACAGGTCTCCAGTAATACTTCTAGAATAAATGTCTTCTTTAAGCTTTGAAATGAAATGTAATTTATTCAAATAAGGCCAGCTTATCTATCAGATGAGTTTGACCTAAACAAGCTATCAAGTGCTATCATGTTTAGTTTCAGACATCACTTCAAGGACTCTTTACAAAAAGATAAAATACCATGCTCTCACAAACATAACCTCTCAAGGCATCTCAAGGTGTCAAGTTAGTTTATGAAAAGCGATTATATAAACTTCCTTGAAAATTAAAAAATGATTGTATGCATACCAGCAGAAGCACACAAAGTTGTAAAACGTTTCTTATCAAAAGCATCTGCACCTTGCAAGAGAGATGGGCGAGCAGAGGCAGGGATGTTAACTGCTATGGTAACCAACCCCTGGGGACAGAGAATTCTCATCGGATCACCTCCCAACATCTGGCTCTTAAACGTTCACACACACACACAAAAGAAAATGAAATGAAATGCACAAAAGAGAAAAAAAAACAAACAAGAGTGCTAATGATACACATGGATATCGACCTTACAGACAGTATCTGCACACAGGCTAGCTAAAATACACACAGAGTTTAAATGAAATATAATTCAAAAATAATTATACTAATTCAACTAACTATTAATAAGCAGTAATTAAGAGTTTATTGAGGCAAAAGTTGTAGTTAATAGTTAGTTAATAGTGAGAATTGGACTCTAAAGTATGATTATCTTTTCAAGCCAAAAAAAATCAAAAGTATTAATTACAAACAGATGTATTAATATGCTAATGAATTTGGCAAAATGGCTTAAAAGTATGTTATTATCTGGGTGAAATTAACATGAAAAAAATATATAAATATGTATGTATGTATGTATGTATGTATATATATACTGTATATATATAAGAACAGAGAAAAAAATTAGCACAAGTTTCTTAAGGTTTCATATTTAGTGCCAAAGACAAACCTCCTCATCAAAAGCTACATACAATTTCAAACAGCTTCGTGAAATATACTTTATTGTTTTTATGTATTGAGAGCTTCAGCAAAATGGTTTTCTTCTTAAAGATACTTGTCACAGACTACGTTTACATGCAGCCAATAACCCGTTCAAAACCGGAATATTAGCAATAACCCGGAATATGCTCATACCGGTTTTTAAAAACCCAAATATACCTGGGGTACCCCTTTTCTAACCCAAATATTTGGTCATGTAAACGCGCATTGGCATATCCCCATCAAAAGGAACATTGATTTGTGTTCTGTGCATGCGCCTGCGTTCTCTCTCTGCTCACGCATGTAAACGGGTTATTCCTAATGTTTCAGAAACTCGAATAGTGACCTTAACCCGACCAAAACCCGAATACTGACAGCTTGTAAACGTAGTCACTGATTAAGAGACCCGTTTTAGTCATTTACATGTAAGTTTTGAGTGACTCTCCCTTCCCCCCAAACTCTGGTGAATTATGAACATATTGGCGGCCATATTGAGACAGACAATCAAAACAGTAAGACACACTAATGTGGAACACCTCTCGCGGTACCAGTGATAAAATATGTTTTTTCTTTTTCTATAACAATAAGACATGTCTAATGCTGGAGCTCGCAGATGTAATATTCCATCCGAAGGAAAGAAACTTATTGAGAGTGAAAGAAAAAAGTTCTTTGTTGAAAGTTGAAAACCGCATACTCCAGTATGACCCCTGGTATTGTCTACTGTCCACTAAAAACAATTCACAGCCTTGACTGAACAAGAGTGACGGTGCACAGACAGAGGTATTCAGGTGGAAATGACCTAAAATGTCAATTAGCAAATTATCATTGGCTTTAAAGAGAATGGGATCTTTTCTTTCTTCTTTTTTTTTTCTAAACTGTCTGACAACCCTATCCCCTGAGACCATTACAGAGTGATTTTTGAGGTATTGTATTCATGAGGGGTTTCCAGTAATTGGATTAAATTGGTTCCAGAATGTAGCAATTTATATTGTAATATCCCATTACTTCTAATACTGTTCTTAATTAATTAGGTCTCTTTTTTTCTTGATGTATAAGTTAGCTACTACAGGAAGCTGGGTTAAGTTTGTCCCCTTCCCCCTCTTTATTCTCCCCATCATCGCTTTGCATTCTGAATAACAGGTTCATTTGCTGAGATTTTAGAAAATATGGTTGGATCATACCACTGCTTTTTTCTCTTTTTTGCATTTGCAGATCTAAATCAAAAAAGCCAACATATAGACAAATGTTACTGTAAATCCATGACCGACACCTGAAACAAACAACACCTAAAAATCAACAACTAAAAATATATCAAAAATGCATTGCTTATGTGCACTGAAAAACAAAAACACAACATACAACCTTTCAAATGAGTGTTTCATCCATGATTTGTTATCACGGTCTCTTTGCTTCATGTTCTGGGTGTCATTTTAATATATGAAAGCCATTCTGCTTCGCCTAAAGGTTGTCTAAATGAATACAATGTTCAGACAATTTCCATATGCAAATATGCTTTAATTAAGTCAATTAAATAATTTCTATTTTTTTCTTCCTTTGCAGAGCCTCCAGGCAGTGTGTGGCTACATAACAAACTCGCATTCTTTGGAAGATGGGTTGTGAGATGAAAGTGGCAGACATGCACAGAAAACCGTTACACTGTGTGATCTGACTGTCATTGTCAAAGTCTTGAAGTATTGCTATTTATGGCACCAGTCAGAGCAATAGAATAGGATTCAATTGCAGTACATAATTTATTTTGAAAGTAACTATTTTATTTACCATAATATTTACACAAGGCATTATATGTAAACAGGAAGTCGCCACAAAAGCATAAGTGTGTAAAATAATTTATTAACATACTGTATATAAAAAAATACAAAAATTAAATTAATAAAAAAAGCATACATATACACTATTGATCAAAAGTTTGGAATAAATCATGTTTTAATGTTTTTCTCACCAAGGTTGTATATATTTGATCAAAAACCTAGTAATATTGTGAAACATTATTATAACAGGTTTCTATTTCAATATATTTCAAAGTGTTTTTTTTTTTTTCCTGTGATAGCAAAGTTGAATTTTCATCATCATTACTCCAGTCTTCAGTGTCACATGATCCTTCAGAAATCATTCTAATATGCTGAATTGGTGCTCATGAAACACTTTTTATTTAATTTAATTTTTCTATCAATAATGATAAGTAATATTTCTGTGAAAACTGTGACAGACTACACATAAAAATGTTGGGGTAAGATTTGAAGAGAGAGAGAGAGAGAGAGAGAGAATACATTTTATTGATCAAGGACACATTATATTAAATAACATTTATAATGTTAAAAAAACATTTCTATTTCAAACAAATGTTGTTTTGAGGTTTCTATTCATCAAAAAATACTGAATATAATGCTCATGTTTCAACGAAATATTAAGCAGTACAACGGTTTTAAACACCGATAATAATCAGAACCATCATCAACCAACAATTGATAATAACTGAGCACCAAATCAGCATATTAGAATGATTTCTGAAGGATCATGTGACACTGAAGACTGGAGTAATGATGCTGAAAATTCACAGGAATAAATGACATTTCAAATATCACATGGAATGTTATACAAATGAAGAATGCTATACAAATGAATATGAATTTAACTGAATTAAAATATATAAAAATAAAACAACAGATATTTTCATTTGTAATAATATTTCTAATAAAAAGTAATAAAAAAGTAATTTGATCAAATAAATGCAGCAACATTCAAAAAAAAATTACATAAAAATCAATCTAGTCAATTGTCTGAATATCAAAATATGCCCACACCTATTTCGATTATTTGAAATCTAAAATATTTTACCTTAAGCTGTTATCTGGCAAAAGGAAAATAAAAGAAGAAAACAAGATTATACATAAAATCAACAAATAAATAAAAGACGAAAGTGCATGAGGAAAAAGTGCATAATGGATTTGTTTCCAGACACAATGTTCATGAATAATTGCAGAACTTTGGTCGCATGAGAACTACCTAACAAGCTGTCACTTCAAAGAAACACTCAATATTACATAAAGCCATGCTACTGCGTGCTTATTCTATTAGCATGAATGCTAAAATGACACCTGAACAAAGAAGTGTGTGTCAGCGCCCGTATGCAAGCTGCCACGAGAGAACGACCCAGAGTATCATCTGTATTCTTCCCATCAGCCAAACAAACACACACTCACAATAGAAAATAAAAGAGCAACTTTTAAAATCTCATCAGGGACTCCAGCAAGATGGGCTGAATTTGCATCACTCCAGTGGCCCTTTAATTTGGTTTCTGCTATATAACCCTGCCTTAAATTACACAGAGAATAATGAAAAATCGTTAGGTGCTTTGATTATATTAGTCAAACATACAGAGTCTGCATTTCAGGAAACTAAATCTTATTTTGCCTAGCGTAATTATTAAAAAAAAGCAATCTTCCCAGTGACTATCACTGGTGGGAATCAGCAGGGACACAATATTATATTTTACAGTATCATTTTAAATTGGGATTCTACCAAAAATATCAATGTGAAAACAATACAAATATTGGAGCTATAAGGATAGAGTATCGACTTCAATATCGAAAAATATTTGTAAATCGATTTCCCCCTCACATAGTGACCAGTGTAGGTGATTTTAGAATGTATAGAATAGGTAAAAAAAAAAAAAAAAAAATGTGCGAGACAGCTGAGCCCTTGGGTTTCAGCAACCACAAGGTGGCATCTTCCTTCCTGAAGGAGACTTCTGTTTCATGTCTGATCGGAGGGGGACGCACACATTCAGCATCCTAAAAGCAGGTGGGAGTGTGTGTGTGTGTGTGTGTGTGTCATGGGCTCAGTGCGTTCACGACTAACCTGCGTATATTTAATGAGCAGTCCCATCATCTACCTCAGCTCCTCTCTCTCTCTCTCTCTCTCTCTCTTGTTAAACGGACTAAAACCACTGTCAGGCAGCAGCACTTATTCCTTCATAGAGAAAGATGAGGGCGTTTAAATAGGAACGTATACGTGTAGAAGTAAAATAGGGAGAGGTAACCAGATTAGTGACACAGAATGGGATCTTGCATTTCGGTCAAACATTATATATTAAAGAGCATGAAAAAAAATTTTGTAAAAGAGTGAGAGAAAAAGATATAATTTAAGTATAATGTTGATACCCCTTGACTTTTCCTAATATCATTTGAGATGATGAATTTAAATTTTAAACACGATAAATGCGTTAAATGTTTCTGCATAAGAAATATTGCATTACTTATGTTTGGGGTCTCAGAGACCCAATAAATAAAACATTAAAAATGTAATAAATTTTCTGCATGCTAAAATTCTCTGTTTGGTGTTAACATACTGTATGAGAGATACACTCCCAAAAGTTGGTTTTGAGATATTTTTTTACATTATATTTTTCTACAATTGACCATAACCGGAAACAACCTATTAGAAGTATTTAAAGGAGACATATGCTAATTTTGAAATAACTACTACAGAAATGTATTGTATTTTTTTCAGATATACTCATATTTGATCAAAACAGTATAATTAACAGAACAAGAAGGAAAAGAATAAGAAAAACAATATAAAACGGTATGAATAATTACTGCCCAGTTGTTCTGCATCTGCAGTTCAGACAGATATTGTTTTGTGTTTCCCACTTTTTCCGCAACTGCTCTTTCAGCGCTGACAGCTACAGGGAACACGACTATCAGTGCGAGAGAAAGCGTGTGAGAAAGAGAGAGAACGCAGTGGAGGCTACTGACTACTCCTGAAGTCCATTATCTTCACCTCCGGCTCACGCTCTCTCCTCACCTGTTCATTTCTTCCCGTCATTTGCCATATGGAGGAGCAGTGCACACTGAGTAAACAGTTCCATTTCCATCGACGGCAGGTCATTACAGGACGTGTTCATTTTCCTTTTCACAGGCTGGCTTTAGCAGCTGCACCTTCACTGATCCTATAGGTGCAATTAAACATCTGCTTGGTGTAATTGATTAATATGATCTGAGCACAGAAACACTGTAGATGTGGCTGGGGGGAAATGCGTTCACATTTTTCTCACTTATTCGTTTGCGTCGAATTCAAGCCGGATGTAAAATGTCATGCTTTTCTAAAAGATGTAACATGTGTAACACATAATTCAGTACTATTTTATCTGTATAGTTTGATATTGTTTGTGCATCAGTATAGATAGATATCCATACATCCATCCCTCATCCAATCATACTTCTATTATGGATCAATATCATGGATAGATATATAGGAAAGGGTTCCACAGTTTTGTAATAAATAAATAAACAAATAAATAAAATAATCAAATATTGTAATTGAAATTGAATTATGTTTGTGTGTGGCAGCTGCACACAAAATTATTATTATTAATAATAATAACAGTAATAATAATAAAAACAACCTTAAAATCTATTTATAAATATTAAAAAATATTTTAAGCCTACCTAACAGTTGCTAGGATATAGTTAATATAGGATATAGGATAACAGTTGATATGTTTCAAAACGGTGCTATGTTTTTAGCCAACAAGACAGTGATTAAGGTAATATAAAGTTAGATATGGTGACGCAGGGTTGCCAACTCTCACGCATCTGGCGTGACAGTCACGCATTCAGCCTCAATCTCACGCTCTCACGCTCGACAAAGAAATCTCACGCTAAATGAGACATTCTTCTGTGCTGTGTTTTTTTTTTTTTTTTTTCATGTGCGCTAATTTCCGAATTACTAAACAAGTTCAGGCTCTTAACTACTGATTGGACCACTGCTGTGTCTAATGCCTTTCTCTGATTGTCGATTCGCTGGAAACATTTGTCGTCGTTACGTCAGTGACGTCCGTGACCGTAATTTACCCTTTTCAACACGCGCTCACGGCACACATCTTTCTCAAGCAGAGACAAATCGCGAGTCAAAGAGGACACTGACACCGACAGACAAGACAGATAAAGTTATAGGCTACTTTTGATATGGAACAAATTCTCTGCTCTCATATTCTGTCAATATTTTTACGAGATTCAAACAATAAATACAGTTTTTGGTGCTTTTAACCCCTTAACTGTCACCCCCACTTTTTTCGCATAGACATGAAAATCACTATGCAAACTTAAATGGTTGTAATTCAAGAATGCTTTAGAATATAGACCTATGGTTGGTCTTGTTTTAAAGAAGACATTAAAGAAGACAGATTGTTGTAGAAGTGAAATAAATGATGAAAGTGAAATAGAAAAAAAGTTATTTAAGTTTGAGTTTATGAAAATGAACAATGTAAAAAAATAATTATTTAAATTTTATATAAAATATATATATTACAAAATATATTTTACTCTAAAACTGCAAGTTAAAGCCAAACATCTTAAGAAGTTGTGTTCCAAATTTTAGGCTAATATCTCAAAAAATAATCTTTCAGTAAGATTTTATTTGGGCGCAGTACCAATTTCTTTCACTAGGACAGCCAAGCTTCCTTACTGACCATATAAGGGTGCCTCCATGTTTTGAGTGATCTGAACCATGTATTTCCATAATTTTCATACAATTTATGAAGTAGACATCCTATTTAGAAGTAGTATGGGTGGTTTGACAATATTTGATTTGAATTCAACCTCTAATAAACACATAAAGAGAGCACACATGTGCGTTATAGCTCGCAGCCGCATCACACATCGAGAATCCATAATATTTTTCTTTATATTTGAAACCTATTCAGACCTTTTTTTCTAATACAATTGAATTGGTGTTATCTTTAGAACTCTTGGCATGAAAACAAACTGAGGTTTCTACCAATCTTTCATGATTTTTCATATTTATTGCCATTTCAAAATAAAGGTCATAACACGCCTAATGCATATGAAATATTCTTGTTGCAAATTGATAAATAACTGCTCCTATGTAATTTATTTTAAAAAACAGCCGCCACATATGAAAACTAGAGATTGTCAGCTTTCAAATGATATATAGTTTGTCAATATTACTTTAGGATTTTACTAAGATATTATTGTTTTATTGGACGGTGACAGTTAAGGGGTTAAATGTGACAGACTGTAGCGCTTCAGCTCAAACGGCACGTGATACAGTACAACTTTTTTTGGGGGGGGGGGTGGTGCTACCACAGAAACCGAAAATTCTCGGGCCAACAGCATGTGTCCAAATTTCAATCTTAACTGTTCTATTTCATCAGAAACGGGGGTTTAAGTGTAAAATACCGAACTTGTCCTTTAAGACAAAACCTATGTGTGCTAGGATACTCGCCAAGACAGGCATGCTGATATCATTTTAGTGTGAATTTGTCTGTTCAAGTGCAAAACTTGAAAGAGAGCTCAATATTTGCTTTTATTTCCGTGTGCATGGTTCGGATGAGTGCACACCCAAATCTTCTCAGTGCGCCCGAGTTCTCTTTTATGTCTTATTGCGCTTGAATGTTTAAATCGGCAAGGCTTATATGAGTTTAGTTTAAACACATAGCAGCGTGTGCTGTTCAGGTCTCACCTGTGCTCGCGCACGATCAACACCTGGGTGATGACGGCGTAAAGGAATGGTCATATACGGCACTCCTACTGAACAAAGTTTACAAAGAGGGACTGTTTTGTCCATGTTTTTATCATCACTGTAGTAACGTATAAGGAAGCCAGAATGCATATCCATCGATAGAAACTTATGAAAATATTATAGATGAGTCACCGTGCAAGCGTGGGTGGAGAATGGTACGTTTCGATTTTGTACCGATAATTGTTACACTACTACTAATTAATAATACAAATTATTATTATTATTTAATATGATGATAATAATAATAATAATAATAAAACCAATTATTAGTATTATACTATATTGAAAGAAACCTGACTGTTTGTTTCTATATACTCGTCCAGACATAATGTCCACCTCTACTAAAAATTTTCCTTATTACAATTATATTTTCATCAACACTTCTAGTTTGTTTTCTACACCAAGATTTTTTTCCTCATATTTGGAGATAAATAGTAATATCACATTCACTTTTCTAATCCTGAAGGCTCAAATCTGCTGTCTCACCCTGGTCAAATAGCAAACAACAAAATTATTTCCTGTCACGCTCCAGTTTGAGTCTAGCCAGCCAATATGATCTTTATTAATTTTTTTTTACCAAATATGAAATGAGCCAGGGTAAAATACAGCCTGGTGGGGACACATCTGCATCACCAAACCAGAAAAAAACTCCTAAGCTGACTTAAGAAGACAATTTACCTCAAGAACTGTTTTTGTTTTGGCTTGCGTTTGAGGAAACAGCATGTTCTTGATTATCAGCTTCAGTGTGGAGTCGTTCATGTAAATAGGTCCACATCTTGGGAAGCTAATATGCAAAGAAGCCCTGTCCCGTGTGTCAGGATCTGTGGAACAAGGAGATTAATGGAATCCTAAAAGTGTAAATTATAGCCTTTACCCACTGCAGCGTGGAGAGAAGGGCCGCCAGCCCCCAGGGAGGCTCCCCACAAAGCAATTCCGCCAGCTCCACACATGCAGATCTCCTATACACAGAGGTGAAGGGCAATTTCCCCTAGTCTCACTTCTTTATTTATTTCCACAGATAGACTGGCTGGACACATCTACATATCCACGTGATGGTGGCTGCACATGTTGTACACAGGTAATAATGTGCTGGCAGCGGGGGGTCGGCAGGGACAGCGGATTCCACTGGATGACTCTAAACCTCACACTGGACCAAGGAAACAGATGAATAAACGGGGCTGAAAAACCTGTCAATGGTCACATTTTTTATTTAAAATTTAGACTGACATTGTTTCTTTAGGTTCTGGTGTTTGGCCCCTAACATTTAAAAAAAAAAAAAAAATATATATATATATATATATATATATATATATATATATATATATATATATATATAATAAAAAAAATTACCCTATTTGCTTTATACTTTACTAACTTCCTGGTCTAATGATCTGTGTACATTTTTCTGAAGAATAAAACAACCGTTTAGCTTTATAATCTTAGATCGACGTGAAGTAAATTATCTTATCTTATGGATGCACAATATATCACTACCATATCAGTTATGGACAGTTATTGCATAGGATAATATTGTATATTAAATTGTGCATCATTTCCCTTATTTTTACATTTAGATTACCTTTGAAGTAATCTAACATTTAAAATGAATATTGATATTTAAAAACACTTGGGTAATGTTAGTCAAATGGTTATACGTGGACATCGTTTGATCAATTCCTGAATGAATTCCGATGGATAAAATCATGTCCGCCCTTCATTATTTTACATTCAGCAACATGTTCAGCATGCTATGTTGCAGATGGCAATTTACAATTACTTAAATCTGAAATTGAGCAGAAAATACAAAAAAGAAGGGAAAAAATGCAGAGCATGTAGAGCTGCACAATTCGAGATAAATTGAGAATCATGATTTTTTGTTTTGTTTGTTTGTTTCAAACAGAGATCACGACTCTCCCATGGTTCTGAACAGACAACTAAACAAAATAACATGTAATTTACTAGAGGTTCTGACAAAATGTTAATTGCTGCAGTCAATTTACAATTTTTAATTAATCTGAATTAAATATTCAATGACTCACTCATAAAGACTTCACTTGTTTCCTTACTGGATGAATAAGCATTTTTTGAACAAATCTCTTGAGTAAATGATTCAATGACAAACACAACACTTGTCACCACCTGGTGGCGTAACAATGTAACAAAGTGTCATTTGAAGCACCATGTTACTTTCAAAAAGTGATTTACTCTTATTTGATTGCTACAGTAGACATCAGCGTTAATATCTGAACTATGAACTTTTATGTAGTGCTTCTGTGATAATATTAACAATCATTATAAATAATGATACTGTGTGGTTGAAAAGACTCTCTCTGGGTCAGCAGCAGCACTGACGCAGATTTTTTTTCTGCTGGGATAAGTATCAAAGGTTTAATAGACACAGGCGAATCGAAGCTCTAAGAGCATTTTGAGCCACTGACATGGACTGCTCTGTCATGGACGGTGATACAAAAAACATGCAAACCTTTGAGACCACAGGAGGCAAAAACATCAACAAAACAAAACAAAAAACTCAAAAAAGAGAGAAAAAAAACCAGCAGCTAACCTCTCAGAATTGCAGCTGACAGGAGGGCACCTCAGGACAGAAAGCCATAATTATAAACACCTTGTATTGTATGTATTATAATGGAGTGATGCGTGTCTGACGGATGAAAACATTTCAGATTTTTTCCCTCTTTTCTTTCTTCCTTCCTTCCTTCCTCAGATTTGGCAACACTGATGTCCTCCACATCTCCCTCCCCCCCCCACCCCCCACCTCCACCCCAACTCTCCCTTTTTACTATTCATTGAGATACAATCGCCGGTTGGCACTTCTCCAGTGTTAGATGCATTTGAATAATACATGACCTGCCCTTTCGCTGACATCACGGTGCCAGAGCTCCAACAAGGTATGAATCTTATTCTATATATACTTCCACTGTTCAGCTGTTCACAATCTATACTGTCAACAATTTATCACAGGATGCAGAGTGGCGCTGCCAAGTTATCAGAGTGGTCGGCGGCCGTGTATGATCTAGTCGGAGCATCTGGCTTTTCACTGCTCGTGACATTAGCCCAGACAAGAGAATCAGTGGACTATTGAATGCAATTACAGTAAGCAAGACAGACAATAAAGATTGATAGGGCTTTTTCATTTTATCACACTAGGAAACATAACGGCGGTGATGCTTCTCCTTCAACTGCCTGCATCTAATAATGATTGAGGGTGTGCCATGGTGTGGGCAAGACGAAAGGTGGGTGAGAGAGAGAGAGAGCGAGAGAGAGAGAGCGAGAGAGAGAGAGAGAGAGAGAGAGAGAGAGAGAGCGCGCGAGAGAGAGCGTATATATACAATTGGGCTCTGCCCTTTTATCTATGCACATGCACCATGAACAAACGGGGATACGCACTCCCTCACACAAACATAGCGTGCACATATGCATTCATGTTCAGATGCAAAATTCAAACAGACTGTATATATGCGTGTGTGTGTGTGTGTGTGTGTGTGTGTGTGTGTGTGTGTGTGTGTGTGTGTGTGAGCAGATACCTTCTGTTTGGACTTTCAGCACGAGTTTGTGCAAGAGCCTTGGTGAATAATTGCATTCGGAGGATTTTAAGGGGAGAGAAAAGCCCTCGACGTGCCCGTGCTCTGTTAATGATGAATATTTACACGACATCGATCACATTTTTGCAAGCAATCTCAATGATTAAGAGGGGAGAGAGTCACCATGCATATTTAAACAATGCGAGAGATAATAAATGATCCCTTTCAATACAATCAACAACCTCAGGCAAAACAGAGGAAAAAACATCACAAGAGAAAATATCTCGGCTGTTGACCACGCTGAAAGGCCAAAAAGACCCCCGTCTAAGAGCCCGGATACATATTCATACAGCAGCCTTGTTGCATTTATACAAAGCGTGTTTGGAACAGAGCGTGTTTACTGAAAAGAGAAACTGACAGGTCACATTAAAATGACCTGAC
Source organism: Semotilus atromaculatus (assembly GCA_031834385.1). Classification (NCBI taxonomy): domain Eukaryota; kingdom Metazoa; phylum Chordata; class Actinopteri; order Cypriniformes; family Leuciscidae; genus Semotilus; species Semotilus atromaculatus. Next base: position 24,508,698 of record JAULUF010000025.1, on the reverse strand, counting down.
AAGATTCTGAAAGGTGACTATCGGGGCAAAACGCATTATGAATTGAAGTTTTCGACCGGACTAACATGCAAACATGACAAATGTTTAATTCCTTGAAAGAGAGTGGGGGGGGGGGAAAGCCATTTTCTGGGAGACACTGTGGAGATGACATGTCAACGCAAGACTGTTCTATTATTTGCTTGAGTAATCATAACAATACAACATGCTTTCCCCCAAGAGTTAATTGCAATGTGGAGGAACAGGCCAATGCAAGCAATTCTATATTTGCACGAGTGTGTTGGCGTGCTGCTTTTCTTTTAAGATAAGAGAACATTTCTCATTTTAACATGATATCCAATACATATTGATATATAATAATCTATTCTAGTAAAATATTACTTCATAGTGGGTATGACATGGACACTGTATATTGTTATGGCATTTTCAAAAAAGCTGTTTTCTTATTAAAGAATATAATTGTATTATACATTTTTATTTGTATTTTTTTAAATCAGTATTCTCATGGTAAATTAACAGCCCTATAATATATATATATATATATATATATACAGTGAAGAAAATAAGTATTTGAACACCCTGCTATTTTGCAAGTTCTCCCACTTAGAAATCATGGAGGGGTCTGAAATTGTCATCGTAGGTGCATGTCCACTGTGAGAGACATAATCTAAAAAAAAAAATCTAAAAAACACAATGTATGATTTTTTAACTATTTATTTGTAAGATACAGCTGCAAATAAGTATTTGAACACCTGAGAAAATCAATGTTAATATTTGGTACAGTAGCCTTTGTTTGCAATTACAGAGGTCAAACGTTTCCTGTAGTTTTTCACCAGGTCTGCACACACTGCAGGAGGGATTTTGGCCCACTCCTCCACACAGATCTTCTCTAGATCAGTCAGGTTTCTGGGCTGTCGCTGAGATTGAGCTCCCTCCAAAGATTCTCTATTGGGTTAAGGTCTGGAGACTGGCTAGGCCACGCCAGAACCTTGATATGCTTCTTACAGAGCCACTCCTTGGTTATCCTGGCTGTGTGCTTCGGGTCATTGTCATGTTGGAAGACCCAACCTCGACCCATCTTCAATGCTCTAACTGAGGGAAGGAGGTTGTTCCCCAAAATCTCGCAATACATGGCCCCGGTCATCCTCTCCTTAATACAGTGCAGTCGCCCTGTCCCATGTGCAGAAAAACACCCCCAAAACATGATGCTACCACCCCCATGCTTCACAGTAGGGATGGTGTTCTTGGGATGGTACTCATCATTCTTCTTCCTCCAAACACGGTTAGTGGAATTATGACCAAAAAGTTCTATTTTGGTCTCATCTGACCACATGACTTTCTCCCATGACTCCTCTGGATCATCCAAATGGTCATTGGCAAACTTAAGACGGGCCTTGACATGTGCTGGTTTAAGCAGGGGAACCTTCCGTGCCATGCATGATTTCAAACCATGACGTCTTAGTGTATTACCAACAGTTACCTTGGAAACGGTGGTCCCAGCTCTTTTCAGGTCATTGACCAGCTCCTCCCGTGTAGTTCTGGGCTGATTTCTCACCTTTCTTAAGATCATTGAGACCCTACGAGGTGAGATCTTGCATGGAGCCCCAGTCCGAGGGAGATTGACAGTCATGTTTAGCTTCTTCCATTTTCTAATGATTGCTCCAACAGTGGACCTTTTTTCACCAAGCTGCTTGGCAATTTCCCCGTAGCCCTTTCCAGCCTTGTGGAGGTGTACAATTTTGTCTCTAGTGTCTTTGGACAGCTCTTTGGTCTTGGCCATGTTAGTAGTTGGATTCTTACTGATTGTATGGGGTGGACAGGGGTCTTTATGCAGCTAACGACCTCAAACAGGTGCATCTAATTTAGGATAATAAATGTAGTGGAGGTGGACATTTTAAAGGCAGACTAACAGGTCTTTGAGGGTCAGAATTCTAGCTGATAGACAGGTGTTCAAATACTTATTTGCAGCTATATCTTACAAATAAATAGTTAAAAAATCATACATTGTGATTTCTGGATTTTTTTTTTTAGATTATGTCTCTCACAGTGGACATGCACCTACGATGACAATTTCAGACCCCTCCATGATTTCTAAGTGGGAGAACTTGCAAAATAGCAGGGTGTTCAAATACTTATTTTCTTCACTGTATATATATATATATTATTTATATTTTTTTTACATATTTATCTTTGATGGACTAACATCTGTTTCTGGTTAACAAATACACAAAACAAAAACAACAAACAAACAAAAAAAATATATGAGAAATAAGTAAACCACTAACCAAGCACTTTGTTGTCAAAGTTTGCATCCTGCATCTAAGAGGAGGTTTGGAGGGTGTGTGTTTGTGTTTGTGTTTGTGTGTGTGTGTGTGTGTGTGTGTGTGTGTGTGTGTGTGCGTGTGCGTGTGTGTCAAGACCTGACAGCTGAGGATATTTGCATGCACACACAGTTTCACATGCAGTCACACAGGCAAGCTGCTGGGCTCTTATCACCTCAGATAAGGCCTGACTGGCCTTTTACCTAGGGGAGCCAGGTCTAATCTGAAAAAGCCTGTCACTAACAAAGAGAGATCCCTTCCTCAAGGATAGCAAGGCTAAAGTGAAACCCAACTTTGCTCCTCTGCCTCTTTACTTCCTTTCATCGGCCCCTTCATTTGGGCCCAGACTTATTACACCCATAATGCAACACTTTCACCCTGGCTCAACCACTCCATTGCATGTGGATATTGTCCCTCTTGTCCTTACTGTCTGATAAGCGTAAATGAATGGCCAAATAAATATTGATAAACTGTTTTTTTTATTTCATTCCCTGCTTGATTGACTTTGTCTGTACCCTAGCAGTTATTAGAATAAGCTATCTGTCTCTTATGTGTGCATCTGCTTTCATCAATGATAAAATGTTGAGTTTAATCCAAGGATAATATGTCCATCACGTTTATTCACCCCCCAAATGAGAACAAACAGTCAGTGATTGATAAATCTATCAAAACCACAGCCATTGATCAAGGCACCCATGGCGAGATTAAACTGGAATATAGAAATACTGTTGCTGTTAATGAGGGTGTCGGCATATAAAAAACGCCGGACACACAGTGCACACAACACAACAGTAAAGCGGTGTTAGGCAAATTGCTTGTGTGATAAAAGAGCGCCCATATTCTCTAAAGGTAAGCAGTTCTGTTAACACACAAACTCTGACTTCCAGTAGTGGAGCTTTGTTAAGATTCATATCGGCAAATGTCAAAAAGAATTAAAAAGATAACTGTCATTCAGAATGGGCTTCGGCACTCTGACATATTGCTCATAGACGAGGAAGATAAGGCAGACCCCAGCCTCCTGTTTCTCAGTCAGAGCCCACTGCATTTCCTGCACATCCAAAGAGCTAATTCCCGCTCATATGAATATGCCATTTTCATACTGCCAAGATGATGAATCCCTGAACTGTACGTCACTGTTAGCCGGCCCTACCAAAAATGCCATATTAATGTCAAATGAGATATAACGATTTAGATTTGTCAGATTGCCCAGTGTCAGTCCACATCCATCCTGTGAGCTGGTGGAGATTTCCCATCAGACACTGAGGAAGAACAGATAGCACACCTCTCTGTGTTAGGCTGCTCTCAATGGAAGCAAAGGGGCAAATCAAGTAATTCCAACTGCTCTGTTCACTGTAATAAATCAATAACAATACACATATGATAGGAAGGAAGGAAGGAAGGAAGGAAGGAAGGAAGGAAGGAAGGAAGGAAGGAAGGAAGGAAGGAAGGAAGGAAGGAAGGAAGGAAGGAAGGAAGGAAGGAAGGAAGGAAGGAAGGAAGGAAGGAAGGAAGGAAGGAAGGAAGGAAGGAAGGAAGGAAGGAAGGAAGGATTTTTCACATTGGTCACATTTAATAGCACCTTGTCATTCAATAATTTTTGCTACCTCCTTTTGCCCAACCTCTGAGTTGTCTCCTATAATACCTGATGAGTTTGGAAAACACCTGTCAAAAGATCAGAGACCATTCCTCCATTCAGAATCTGTCCAAATACATCAAATTCCCAAGTCCATGTTGACACACTCTCTTCAGTTTTCTATACTATAGGATTCAAGTCAGGGAACTGGAATGACCATGGCAGAACCTTAATGTTGTGCTCAGTGACCCATTTCCGTGTTGATTTTGATGTTTGTTTTGGATCATTGTCCTGGTAGAAGATCCAACATCTGTTCATTTCTAGCAGAGATGATCAAGTTTAGATTTTTTTAGGTTTAGTCTGTTGGTATTTGATAGAATCCATGATGTCATGTATCCATCAGTATATTTAATCATACACATGGGTTCATTTGTATCCCTGTGTGCACCCATCTTTTGGGTTTGCTGGCAAAAAGCTCTTTAGTTTCATCTGGCCATAAAACTCGATCCTGTTTAATGTGTGACAACTGAACATGCTAGATTTTATTTTCGAATGAGGGCAGAGGATTTTTTTGTTTGTTTGTTTGTTTTTAAACCCTCCCTAACAACTTGTGGTGATGTAGGTGCTGTTTGAACCCTATCAGAACTACATTCTTTGGTTTTACCTATTTTGATGGATGATTAAGGGAATTTGGCCTTTGTGTTACCTCACATTTAAACTCCTGTGAAACAGGAAGTCATTCCTCGATCATTTCATGTTCATATATATATATGAAGGGGAATATACCTCAGAGATATTTTACTCATAAGAATTTCTAGGGCTGCTAATAATTACGGGCAAAGTGTATTAAAGAAAAAGCATTTATTTCATGATGTGATCCAATAATTCTGAATATGACAGTACTGTATATGCGTTTTCCATCTGTGTTTACTGTGCTGTATTACAATTTAATAAAATAAGAGGTCATAGAGGTCAAGAGGAGAGGGTTCCCTGCCCAGCCCACAGCATGAGGCAGGAAAAACAAGCGTCCTGCATTTTAAAGGTCATTAATGAAGCCGAGAGGAACTGTTCAGCATACCGTACTCTCCCTCTCTAACAACATCATCAGCTTAACAAGTTCAAACTACAATGCATCAGCTCCAAGATACAATCTCCGATAGCAATTAAGCAGGAAACATGCAATTTGCTCAAGAAAGAAAATAGTCAATACCTATTATTGGATCTGCATACTGAAGTAGTACGTTTCTCCTAGACTATCTGCAGGCCCTTGAATTAAGTTCACATTAGCAGTCATTCTCAACCTAGGGTTCCCCAACATGCAGAAGTTTTTTTTTTTTTACTTGGAAAGATTTATATTTATAAAATAAAATAATAATTATTATATATATATATATATATATAAATATATAAATAAATAAATTATAACATAAACAATAACAACAATAAAAAATTCTAGTTTATATATATATATTCTATAGATTTATGAAAAAAAAAGTTATTTAGAAATAATAGTCTTGTCCTGTAAACACCCCACATCAATAGTCTCTATTAAACTACTGACATTTCAACCATGCTCTTGGTTAAAATAATAATAATAATAAACTCTATGGTGTGAAAGGAAATATATCCTCATGATGTTGTCCAGTAGGTTGTCTACCATTCTTTTAACAGAATCACCATGGTGATTGATTCACTGGGTCATTGCCAAGACCTCTCCTCTTCAACCACAGAGCAATACACACACGTATACATTTACCACCTGTGGCATTGGAGGGGAGTTTATACCCCCACGGACACGTTCCATTATTCATTCTACTTCTCTGGCTTTCTGATGGTTCTTCTCAGATCACTCTTTTGAATAGGACTCTGCTGATTTAAAAGGCAAAGGCTACATGTAATAACCTGGCTGAAAACCTATGCATAACCCACATTCAACTACACACTTAAAGTATTTCTATGACACTCAGATTCACACTCTAACCTCTGTTGCCTTGAGAAAAATTTACTGTATAGGTAGACACAAGGGAAACACACACAATGTTGAGAGGTAAGTGCAAAAATCTGTTTTTTGTCTTGTTCTCAAAACAGTTGAATTTTAGACTTTAGCTGCCACAAAAAACACTCTATTTTGAATGTATTTTGAATTTGCAAAGGAAAAAAGCCGTTCAAAGGCTACAGTAAAATGTTAACTGATTAACTAAGAGCGTTTTCACACCTGAAAGTCTGTACCAAGGTCCGAACCAAAGTTCACACTGTCAAAGTTTTGATACATTTTATACATTTGGTAAGTTTTGGTTTGGTTTCACAAAACAATTATGCGAGCACACTAAAGAACTTTACATGACATACAGTACTTGCGTCCTGTCGTCATCATCTATGTGGGCTGCATCTTGACATTGATTGGTTTGTAAACGGACGTGCGTCTGACACGTGTTGTCAATTCGGCGGGTAACAAGAATGAATGAACAGATGCATATCGCTGCCAATATACTGTTATTATTACGACATTACTACCTGCAGCCCCAACTCTACTCGAGGCTAGTTCAAATTCGCCAAATGAACGTCCTCGTTGTGCAAACTAGGGCTGTCACTTTACGTTCGAAAATCGATTGCACAATCGATCGGACCAACCAACACAAGTTTCGAAAACGAAAATAGGGAATCGATTTTAACATCCTTTTTTCTTTTCTTTTTTTTTTCTACCAAAAATGTGTTTTAGGTGGACAGATCAATACAGTACACAGAACATGTAGGATGTTGGAAAATAACAATGTCTTTTTTGTTAACAAAATGCTTTTTAATATTCGCTATTAATTCAATGCAAGTGAACAAGCGCTTATTGTTACTTAGTGACATGTGTGTTCAAGCAATCCAGAAATGCGCAGATTCTGCACAATATGCTGTATTTAATATATCAAGAGGACTCACGAGTTGCGTATTTGGGCTAAATACGCGCAGCTTGGCTACAAGAACTTCCCCAGCAAAGTGAGTAAACCTAGAAACACAGCAAACTGGCTCGTAATTTGACAGCGTTACCCGCCAAAGTTAATTTTTACCTGCATTTGGCGGGTTGGCGGATGTTAATTTCAATCCCTGAATGTTGCACTCCTGTTTGTCATTGTGCACAAAACTTCACGGCAATAAATCATCAGAAATATTGCTGACTTGTGCGCGTCTCAAGCGCCCTCTTTACACTCGTCCTAATGCCTGTTAGTTGTCCGTGGATTTGCCTATATTTGGTGTTGAAAATGGAAACGTCTTTAGACATGGAAAATCGATTTTACAATCGATTCAATGAACACTTATGTCTCAAAAATCAAACAGGACAAAAGTGACAGCCCTAGTGCAAACATTTTATCGTTGTCGGCAGGAAAGGAGGAGAAGACTGCAAGCAATCCTGCGAGAACCACCAGAACTTCCTGTAAATGTTCTGAAAGTCCAAACCATACAGAAAATGCGTTCACACTAGAAACGAATCAAACCTTAGTTCAGTTTGATCCGGGCCGAGACTACCTCTTCTCATCGGACAAAATTTTGTCTGTTTGGTCTGGACTGTGGTCCAGGGGAGGTTTCACATCTGTCATTTTGATTCGGATCAAACTGAAAAGTCCAAAATCCGGAAAAACAAAGTAGGTGTGAAAGGGCCCTAAGGCTTCATTCACACTGTCAGTTTTGCATGAGTCTCGAAATGTCCCGTTCACACAGCAACTTACAGTAGCATCTGGAATATTGTCTGTAAGAAACTACAATGGGAGTCAAGTACGTATTCTCTTACCTGTCACAATATCGACAGTGACCAAAGTAATATCAAAGATGTCACCATCCGTAAAACTAAAAAGTCTTATCATTTTATAACACAACAAAAGTCCAATTGAGCCGCAAGTTCATCCATCAAATCTTCATTAACTGACGGCAGCTTTTATATCTGGGTGGAGAGCGGAGCATTTGAGTCGTGCGGAGAACACAAAACTGACAGGAGAAGGTGCGGTGGAGAACAGTGACTGTATCTAAAACCTTCAGGTGATGCATTGCATAGCTTATATCGCCATTGCTGTAAGTTACAGAAACCACACACAAAAACCCAACACATGTTAGACGCACGTTTGTGTAGTGCAGAGCGGCTCTCTCGCAATGATATGATGTGACAGACAAGTTGTCCAGTCTGAATCCGTTCACATTATGTCGGTTTTGCGAGAATGCGGTTGTGAGCCCTGAAAATTTAAGAGTTTGAGTTCGGTTAGAATGCAGTTGTCACACCCGTAAATAACTGTACTGTGTGTGAACGTAACCGTATTAAGGAGTCAAATACAGGACTGTCAAGTGTATCCTGCAGCAGTGTAAACGTGGCCTAATACCTTACTATACATAAGGTGAAAAACTCAAAACTTTGCATTATATGCAATTTTGCTGTTACATTTATTGTTGTTCCAAGTAAAAAGCACAAATAATTTAGGGCAAATAAAATAAAGGACATTTCCAGAAGTCTCTGCATGATACAGTATATTGTATTTTATATGGATAATTTTAATTCTCCTTAGTTTTGTTATCAGTAATTTACATTAGGGTGTTTTGTGTTACATGTTCTGTTTTAGTTAATGTTTATTGCATTATTTTAGTGACCCTGTGCATCGTCTATAACTGGCTGGACAGGCCACTGAATTCGGATTCGTCATGTGGCTTTCTATTTTACCACCTGTATATTATAGTGGTTATCAGTAAATTTAAAGGTAAAAAGCAGATTATAAAAGAAAACTGATGACTTAATGAAATATATGGATATAAATTTTGGCAACAACAGCTGCATTTTTATACCACAAATTTAACTAAATAATTGGTAACACTTTACAATAAGGTTTCATTTGTTAAAATGATTAACTAAATGAATGAACAAGAACCAACAATGAACAATACTTCTGCAGCATTTTTTAATGTTAGCTGTTAATCTCAACATTTACAAACACATTAAGATCAAAAGTTGTTTCTATTAACATTAGTTACAGCACTGTGAACTAACTTGAACATGAACATTTTTAATAACCAACATTAACAAAGGTTAATAAACGCTGCAAAAATATATTGCTCATAATTAACACATTAACGCATTCTAACAAATGAGATGTTATTATAAAGTGTTACCAGATATTTTTACGCAGAAGCTTTGTGTGATGAACAAAAGTCATTATTTGCTTACAATTACATTTGCATTACCACATATTCAAACTTTGTGCATTAAATTGTTAAAGGAATTGTCCAATCACAGTAAATGTATTTCAAAATTGATGTTAAATGACTTAACTTGGTCAGGTCATCACACAAAGCTATTGTGTGGCATTAATATATAGTGCACAAATCATATAAAATGTTGTCTTTTTTTTTTCTTCTGCTACTGAGTTCTAAAGGGGGGTGGGGGGGGGGGGGGGGTGGGTTGGTGGGAGTCCTGTGGGATTTTTAAAAAAGACATTGAGGTGAGAGTATGTAAATGATGATAGAAATTAAATTTTTGGGTTAAACTATTAAGACTTTTTGGCCTATACTGAAAATAAATAGCATAGTCAACCCAATGCATGTCATTCCCATGTCATTGGTGATGACTAACAAGGCTTAAAGCTATTCTAATATAAACATTGCCATTAATGTCTTAATTAAAGATACACCAACCAAAACAAAATAAGGCCAGATATCAGAATTAAACATGAGGCAGAGTACCGAATGGGACGCCATGTTGGAGGAGATTCCCAATAAAAGAGAATTAGAAAGGAGCTGACCCAAATATCATCTCACCAACAGAGGAATCGTGTTATGCTAAGTAGTCCATAAAGGTACTTAAAGATTATGCAAAATTCTCTTTTAATGGATGACATGGAGAAATGAAAGACAGGCAAATCTCCAGGCAAGGGAAAGGTAACCGCCCCTTCCGTCTCAACGTGTGTGTGTGTGTGTGTGTGTGTGGTGACAGCCACAGGGCATGAAAGGAGTTGTGCTGTGGTACATAAAGGCAGGTGGGGATAGAGAGAGCTGGGCTGGGGCATTTTGGTAAGAAAATATTAAAGGTTTTGTAGAAAGCTGATATTCATATGACTTCATATATATATGCATCAATAATACAAGCTACACAGTACATACAAAAACAAATTAATATGGTGTAATGAGTACAATTATCATTATATGTTAGACCTTTGTGTTGTGTAGTTACACAATTAGAAACCATGTCCATCTAGTGTCATTCACCCCACCTCACTCATCCAGACCTCTCTCACATGCACACACATGCACGTCTCACCATACAACAGAACCAGCAGTGGGGCAGCAGCAAGGCCCTTGTGGAACCCATGCACCGTGAACCCTGAATTTTATGACTTCATTATTTTCCTTCCCCGCAACGCTCGCTTTCATTTGAGCAAGTCTCCACGTTGGTATAATGAGAGTGCTATAAAAACGTTGCTTTAAAAGGGTTTGCATACTCTCCCATTCTCAGCTCAACCCTTCAGCAAGCATATGGCAGGTAATCAGGTCGGCAATCACAGTGCCCATAATACGTGCTGCATGATTTCAGCATTGTGCTATTATCCATCTGTTTCTGCACGGAGAGACATGAACCTTCCTGTGAGAGGTCAGTGCTTTCATGGCACTCCTGGATCCTCAAAGCTTTCTTGCCTTCTTCCTGGTAAGCGGCACTCCTGATTTCATATGGACTCTGTATTTATTTCCTTTTTCCATCTTCTGGATAATTCCCTGACAAGAGCCTTCTGTCTAGCTGTCCTATCTATCTTTATTAAATCTATCCATCCATCCGTCCGTCCATCCACTCATCCATGTGTCCATAATCCCACATGTCTATGTATCTATCTACAGTAATGGCCAAAAGTGATGTCCAGCCTAGGATAATTGACATCTTCACCCTTTATTCATATATTATAAAAAATGATTAATCTTATTAAAAAGCATATTGCGTTGTTGTTCTTGGAGTCAAGGGCTTGACATTGACTTTTTCCAATACTATTTGGAAAGACTGCCATTTAGATATTAATATTATCATTATCTAATAAGTTGGCAACAGGTACATTAGGCTGTTGTCACTTTAATACCTGACACACAGATCCATTATACTGTTACACTTGTTTTCTTTCTCAACGGTTTACGTTCACTTAACACATAACTGACTGAGATTATGTGATTACTCGCCAAGAACTGCATTTTTACTTTATTTTGTGTGTTTGACTGTTTAAGTGCAATAAGCACGGAAAAATAAAAATTCGGTGGAAAATGAGTATCGGAAGTGTTTCAGATATTTCAGTGTCGATATGTATTGAAAAAAAAACAATATTTTTAACACTTTTGACAAAAATTTGACAAAATATTTCAACCAAAATTTAAATATGGTGGCTAGTAGGAGTGACTGTGTTACACACCACTGCTGAAATCCACCCGCATTTGCCAGGTTGACGGGTGTTAATGTGAAGCCCTGTTGAAGTCAGTTTTATTTGTGAAAACGCAATTAAAACATGCCAAATTGTGCGGACATAATTTTTTCCCAGGCTGTTATACGAAGAAGTTATGAACACATGCAAAACACAACAAAGTATTATAACAGTTATGTTGAAATCAGAATATTATTTTTCCTTTTTCTTGCTTTTTTTTTTTTTTGCATAGTAAAATAAAACCTGTAGCTGAAGTTTCCCAAATAATTGCATTGGTTAAATACTTTAAACAACTTTATTGTTTTGTTCTCCCCTCATATTTTATATTTATATAACTAAGAACATCAGTTACAAATGTTGTCCTGATTCAGTTATGCATTTACAACCCACACGCAACTTTTCCCCCATGCTTTATAATAAATGCATGTTGTGGTGCCCCTTGTAAAAGCCTTGAATGAAACTATCAGAACATATGGATTAATTTGTTATTTTTCAAGTGAGCATCTACAGTAAACCATCCACTTCACACCCACTTGCTTCTGACAGAGAAAGGATATATCTTATTTAAAATTAATTCGTTCAAAATCAGAGCAATAGTCAGAGCAAAAGTCTTAGTTCAGAGCAAGATAAATGCATAAGTCTTTGAACTGGTCAACAAGTGTTCTGCATGCTGTAATCTGAAACTTGCACATTGACATTGTTCAGTATAGTAATACGTAGAATGCGTGATAAAGAAATCCGTAGGACACAAGGACCAATGTGTGATAAAGGAGGCAAGTGCACGTACTGTATGAGGTCAGATCGATAGATGAGCCTTATGTCATCATGCATATGCACTCACTCTCAAACACACATTTCTATCATGCTGTGAACGCTTCACACATTTTGAAGGCATGTTGAATTTACATTATGTTACATTATACAGGAAGAAAATATCAAATACATCTTTGCCAAAGGAAACCAGACCGAAATTGGTCAAGATAGTTCAATAAAAATAACTGCCCTGAAGAAATGTTTACCAATGATTTGTGTACCGGATTTGAAAAAGAGCCCTGAGTCCATGGAATTTACTAGACAGCTCTGCTAAAGAACAGTGGCAAGAAAAGCTACAATCTTTTGTTTGAATGACTTTATTGGGTTGTAAAATCTGAGCGGAGGTGAGAGGTCAAAATGGAGAAGTGCTGAAAGAAATGGTAAAATCACTTTTCCTGTAACTAAAAAAAATACAGCCTCTATATCAAGGAACGAAATATGAATTGAACACAAAAGACACTCCAAATCAGAATAAAATACAAAAGGCTTTGGACCAAGACAAGATGATAAAACCTTCAATAAGAAGAACAGTGCTGATGACAACTTAACCCTGGATCTGGCAGCTAGAATGGAAACAATTACCTCCACAAGCTTTGAACTTGTCCCTACATTTTTGTGGTACAGTCCTTCATTCCACATCAACAGCACACCGTACATCTGCTCATTTGCTGAGTCCATGTATGAAAAAAAAAAACTAAATAAATTTTAAAAGTAAGAATAAACAATTTCTTTGACTATGCCAGCCAACAGACAAAAACAATGGTGACGGCTAAAAAGTCAATTAGTATTCCTGTATGTCATGCCCATATTCAGGAGTAAGTCCACCTTACAAAAAACTCACACAAGACCACCCTGCTAATGATTTAAGGTGGCGTGGTGAGAATGTGTGGTGCAGTAAACATGGAGACAAATGTTAGCATAGATTACAGACAACAAAACAGCAGACATCTAAACAGTTGAGGACTATGAGAAGGCCATTTAAGCTCAAAGTGAAGGAAACAAGATGTTAATGTGCACGATGGTGTATGGCTAAAATTATGTGTCAACATAATCGATAACATAATTTATGGACTGTTTATGTTTATCCCTAATCTTGTCATCTTTCGCACAAAAAGAAAACTCCAGAGCAGAAGCTAACGGCTAGTGTGGCAGCGCTGCTTAATACGAGCCTGCACATTTTCAGGACTCACAACCACATTCAGCGACATTATCAAAAATGGCGATTTCCATAACATCGGAACGTTTTATCACAATTGACATTGTGATATTAAAAAAATTAGTCCAATCGAGGCAAGTTCATTTCAGTTGTTCATTTACATGACATTGTAACAATAACAAAGAGGGTTAAAAATCTACACATTGATCAAAAGTGAAAGTAAATAAATTTATAATAAATTATAATAAATTTCCATTTCAAATAAATGCTGTTCTTTTTAACTTTATATTCAAAGAATCTTGAAAAAAAAAAGTATCATGGTCACTACATAAATATTAAAGGGTTAGTTCACCCCAAAATGAAAATTCTGTCATTAATTACTCACCCTCTCAAACTTAAGGTTGAACCACTGTAGTCATGGACGATTTTAACAATGTCTTTACTACCTTTCTGGGCCTTGAAAGTGGTCGTTGCGTTGCTGTCTATGAAGGAGTCAGAAAACTCTTGGATTTCATAAAAAATATCTTCATTTGTGTTCTGAAGATGAACGAAGGTCTTACAGGTTTGAAACGACATGATGGTGAGTAATTAATGACATAAATTACACTTTAAGCCGCAAAACTGTCTATTGTAATAATGTTTCTTAAGCAGCAAATCAGCATTCTAAAATGATTTCTGAAGGACCATGTGAAGGATCACGTAAAATCCTGAAATCCCTTTTATTTTTTCTCCAGGTTTAAATTATTATTAAAATTATTAATTTCTTTAGACTAGAAGAAATTTTTGACTTTGGGACACCACTGTATTTTTCAAATTTAAATATTTTTAATATGTCTTGTTTTATAAATGTAAAATCATAACCGGGAATTTTAACACCTCAACTTCCTGCAACCACGTGTTTGAGGAAGGAAGCTCACAAATCTTTATTTAGAGATGTGTGATTATCTCTTTCCCTCTCTCACGAGTGCATTAGAATGCGCTGAGAGCAGTCGTTCCTTCCTCTCCTCTCCTCAATCTCTCTCCATGCTGAAGGCCTTGTTTGTACAGCTCTCAGCCCAAATCCATTATTACTTCCTAAACTGACAAATCATTTCAACAAATACAATCTCCCTCTCCTTGTGCCGGCTGATAAGATAAATGCTGAAGTCGAGAGAGGACTGAAACAGAGGTAGAGGTTCATATTTCAATTTGCAAAGCACCTCGCTCTGAATCTTAATTTAGAAGCAATAAGACAAACAATGTAATAAAAAAAAAAGGCTGAGGTTTAAAGTCCTAGTCAGAGACAAAACTCTTATCTAACTCATAATGATAAGAATGCTGGGCCAACTTTACCTGATAATAATAATAACCCACTGATGATAATAAAGTCTATACAGAGATGATTTCCAGTGAGTCCTGCTGCACTCAACACAGACCTCGGCTCTTGTCCCTCTCCATGAGCCTGTGTTTGTTTTAATTGTGACCAATAAAAAAGGTCATAATTAATACCCCAACACAGACACTGATAAACAATTCCAAATTGCCACCATAATCAAATGACGCAAACATCTATGAGTTACAAAAGTTCACAGCCACAACTGACAATTTCTTAATTGTATTCAGTCATTCATGGAAATTTTATTAACATGGAGCTGATGTATCCTGCCCTTCCTCTGTCACAACACCAGGGATCTAATTTCATTATTTTCCACAAGATTTGCTTGACTACTGCCATGATTTTAATGCCGGTGCAGTCCAGATGTTTATGCTATTTAAATTAGGAGGCAAGGCCTGTTGGGTAAACATAATTAAAGAAAGTTGAGTTTTTTTTCCCTCGCCCTCTCTTTGTCTCTTCGCCTCCTCTCTCTCCGTCTTCGCAAGTTTACTTCATTAGGCAACTTTCATTAAACTCCTGACGCCACATGGCCCTCCCATAAAGCACAGTCCTCCGCAGATCTGTGAACGGCTCACGGTGCCGTGAAGGAGACTTACGCACATCAGCACACCCGCAACGCAGGCACGACAGCAGGCTGGCAAGAGAGAGGTCAAGGTCTCTAGCTCCACAGAGGGAGGTATATTAGGTGCTAGTGTTTACATGTTTGCTGTTCTGCCATGAACACAAACTATGCAAAATACTGGCATAAGCTAACAGTATGTGAACAGATATGCCTGAAAATACACCTTACCTCTGTAATTGAGTAGCGCTTGAGCAGTGTGGGTTTTTCAATGGCTGATGCCAATATTTACATTTATGGAAAACACCTAATTTAAAGCAACGTCCATATATAAGCAAAAAAAAATTTTGTTTCACATAATATACAATACAAAAACATGAACACCAATGTGGCAAAACTTTACAATAAGGTTCATGGACGAACTTGAACTAACCATGAGCAATACATTTGTTACTGTATTAATCTTTGTTAATCTTTGTTAATGTTAGTTAATAAAAATACAGCTATTCATTGTTTGTTCATATTAGTTCACAGTGCATTAACTAATGTTAACAAATACAACCTTTGATTTTAAGAATATATTAGTAAATGTTGAAATTAGCATTAACTAAGATTAATAAATGCTGTAGAAGTATTGTTCATTCTTAGTCCATGTTAACTAAGGTAGTTAACTAATGTTTAATACTAATGAACCTTATTATAAAGTCAGTGTTACCACTAATGTTCATGTTTGCAAAGCCAAAAAGTTGAGTCAGTCAAGTTTAAATAAATAAATCAGACTGTAAAAGGGAAAAGAAATGTTCATTCCCTATTGACGATGCTGCCAAAACAATTACAATTTAAAGACAGGACAGCATCATAGCAGAGCAGATATATGAACCCCGCTTTGATAATTCATATAAAAGCCGGCTGCATTTCTCATCGCTCATACACACACATACTGTATAGATCGTGTTCAGCATTCTGCTGCTGAAGCAGCTCCGGCATTCTAATTTCAATGACTTGTGAACCCTCACCGTGCATTAGTTTAAAAGTATCATTGAGGTCTTCGCCGGTGATGAGAGCATTATTTCTCCTGTTTAGTGAATACTAATCAGCCGTCCTAAAGCATGAGCGTATGTGTCTGTGTGTGTGTGCAGAGGAGTGAAAGAAATTATATCACTTATGTCAGAGTGCTAATAGGCCCAGCCACACTCCAAATTTAATTTCATAAGCCTCTGTTCTTGATTTTTTCCCCCCCTTTTCAGATTAGTGACTAACAATCTATTACAGGCAACATCACAGACAGTGTAATACAAGAGGTCATTACAAGATTACGTAAACTCCAGACTTGCATTACCATTTCACATCCATTTACATGATGATTATTACAGCAGAAATTAGAGTGTGATTAGAGGGCCCAGTAGCCTTTGCTCTCCGCAGACACATCTGGGCACACAGCAGAGGGGGACTGACCATTTGTGCCAAGGATTTATAGAAGCACGTCAGCATTTGTTTTGTCAGCGTGATCGCAGCAGCGCCTCGGTCATAAAACCAGTCATTCCCGCTTGCGTTTCCCCACTGCGGGCCAAACCGTTCATTTAGCATATTTGATATAAACACCTATTCTATCCCAGAGTCACAGCACATGTGCAACGTGAAAAAAGTTCCTCCAAAAAACATTCCGGCGGCGCCATACGTCCGGTTATAAGTATGCAGCACGCGGAACGTTCGCCATACTTTAGTGCACATGAGCTGAGTAGCTGTCAAAATTACAACAGGCATCTCAAGTAATTATGCAGATTTATGCAAAACATTAACAAGAAGAATTAAAAGCACAAATGAGGTGGCTACACTTGAATTGTTAAGATTATGAATAATTACCATGAATCTTTTTTGCTCTTAATATAACTTGTTTTTGATAAACAAAGCCTTAATTATCAGAATACTTCTGAGAATACCGGTGACCTTCATTAATCTTACAAAACAAGTCTCTGGTGAACGGCAGCTGAGGAGGCCCGCTCTCACACTGAGTACACAAATAACAAGAGCGGCGTATGCTAACTAGCCACTTCAGAGAGCCGAGCGTGCGGCCAGGTATATCTTACAGCTCAGCCACGGATGCACAATCATGCCAGGCGACTCTGCCTTTCCATCTGGGACTCCCTCATTCCAGCTACTCATTAATTACAGCCACATTTCTCACCCCATCCTCTCTTCTCTTCTCAATATGAGAGATCTGTTTTGTCCCTAAACTCCGCTGTGAGAGTAATTGTATCGGAGCTTCCGATTTGGACGTCAACGGCTGACTACTGGCTGCTCACCCTCGACCCTTCTCGGATTCATCTGTGAGAAAGGACCCGATCTTCACCTTCGCCGCTGTGGCGTGTCACGACGACCCTGTCAATCAACACATACCTGGCAGGTTTCTCGTCCACCCACTCAGTCTCTCAGAACAGACTGAAGGTCCATTCATCCAACCCCTACCACACCACTCTTCCCAGCTCCTCCACCCCTCCATCTGTGCTCCACATACTCTCCTTGTAGCTCACAGACCATGAGGATGGGGCTCACTGGCATAGAAACCTGCTCCATAACCCTCCAGCCAAAGCCCAATCAACAAAGCTCTGACAAATAATGCATGTCCATCAAACAGCTGATTCATGACATTGACATTATTATTTTTGGCCATTTGCCTCTTTATGAGAAAGATATGGTGCAGCAGACTTGTCATGATTGTGGATTAGTTAGAGGTTTAGAAATGTATCTTTCTTTTAATAATATTACATCTATACATATGCGTGCACTACAGATCCTCCGATCGATCGGCCGATAGTCACATTTCGATCTCTGATCTCACGAACCGATCACAATTTCATAAAGAAAAAACGTAAAAAATTGCCATTGACGCATGTAAACAGTATACAGATGAGGCTTTTGAGCCACATTCTGCTTTGTAATGTCGTGAAACATTCGTAAACCATAGTGAATCGCACATTTTTTTAGAGCAGGTTGGTTCGATTCAAAGAGCCCTCACACAACAATGCGTAGGCCTAGATCTTGGGAAAAACCTCACAGAGTGACATCACATGCTGCTTGACTAAAGCTATAGGAATGGAAACTAGATCTCGGGTCTCCTCGGGTATAGTAAGGGTAGCTTTATAAAGTTTGATCAGTGGTCTCTGTAAAGGCAGATCAGAAGAGCCGATCAGATGACGCAAAACTCCTGAGACAATTTTTCTATGCGCACCTGAAATTGCTTCACTACATTAACCGGTTTGACTGGAAATAAGTCACATGTGTAACAATGTATTGGATCCGTGAATTAGTTCTTAAAGTGACAGCAGCCTAATAAACCTGCTAGCGTCTGTTTCACTGTTAATCAAAAATAAAAGAGACAGAGAAAAATCACTCACTGCTCTTTAATAGAATTAGTAGGATTAATCAAGATTTAATTTATACAGTGAAGACCATACAGTGGAATGCTAAATTGTCCCTAATCTCCTTTAAGTGAGGCAATGGTACATGTTGCACATGTAAGAAGTTCTTATGTTCAGTAAAACACTCAACACTCAAAAAATAATTAGTTTGGAGAGGTTTATGGACTTTTGATAATATGCCATGGTTCCAAATGCCAAAACTTTTGATTGCTTGAGATACAGTATGAACACAAAATTTGGCCCAGAAGCAGTTGAAATTATTGTGAACACGACAAAATTAAATTGTATGACCTGTCACATATACTTTCTAAAAAATTATTCATGTCATATAGGGGGTTAACCTCTGACAGTCAACAAAGAGCTTACACTTATACACTCACCGGCCACTTTATTAGGTACACCTGTCCAACTGCTCCTTAACACTTAAATTCTAAGCAGCCAATCACATGGCGGCAACTCAGTGCATTTAGGCATGTAGACATGGTCAAGACAATCTCCTGCAGTTCAAACCGAGCATCAGTATGGGGAAGAAAGGTGATTTGAGTGACTTTGAACGTGGCATGATTGTTGGTGCCAGAAGGGCTGGTCTGAGTATTTCAGAAACTGCTAATCTACTGGGATTTTCACGCACAACCATCTCTAGGGTTTACAGAGAATGGTCCGAAAAAGAAAAAACATCCAGTGAGCGGCAGTTCTGTGGGCGGAAATGCCTTGTTGATGCCAGAGGTCAGAGGAGAATGGCCAGACTGGTTCGAGCTGATAGAAGGGCAACAGTGACTCAAATAACCACCCGTTACAACCAAGGTGGGCAGAAGAGCATCTCTGAACGCACAGTACGTCGAACTTTGAGGCAGATGGGCTACAGCAGCAGAAGACCACACCGGGTGCCACTCCTTTCAGCTAAGAACAGGAAACTGAGGCTACAATTTGCACAAGCTCATCGAAATTGGACAATAGAAGATTGGAAAAACGTTGCCTGGTCTGATGAGTCTCGATTTCTGCTGCGACATTCGGATGGTAGGGTCAGAATTTGGCGTCTACAACATGAAAGCATGGATCCATCCTGCCTTGTATCAACGGTTCAGGCTGGTGGTGGTGGTGTCATGGTGTGGGGAATATTTTCTTGGCACTCTTTGGGCCCCTTGGTACCAATTGAGCATCGTTGCAACGCCACAGCCTACCTGAGTATTGTTGCTGACCATGTCCATCCCTTTATGACCACAATGTACCCAACTTCTGATGGCTACTTTCAGCAGGATAATGCGCCATGTCATAAAGCTGGAATCATCTCAGACTGGTTTCTTGAACATGACAATGAGTTCGCTGTACTCAAATGGCCTCCACAGTCACCAGATCTCAATCCAATAGAGCATCTTTGGGATGTGGTGGAACGGGTGATTCGCATCATGGATGTGCAGCCGACAAATCTGCGGCAACTGTGTGATGCCATCATGTCAATATGGACCAAACTCCCTGAGGAATGCTTCCAGCACCTTGTTGAATCTATGCCACGAAGAATTGAGGCAGTTCTGAAGGCAAAAGGGGGTCCAACCCGTTACTAGCATGGGGTACCTAATAAAGTGGCCGGTGAGTGTATATTAGGGTACTTACAGTATAAAGCTTAAAGGACAAGTTCGGTATTTTACACTTAAAGCCCTGTTTTGAGATAGTTTCTGATGAAATAGAACAGTTAAGAAATTTGGACACATGCTGCTGGCCCGAGAATTTTCGGTTTCTGTGGTAGCCTCAAAATTTTTTATCTAGGCATCCCTAACAACATGCACAATTTACAATATATAGACTACCTTTTACTTTTCAGTAACAATGCATCAAATTGATAAAAAGTGACAGTAAAGGCATGAATAAAAGATTATAAATGGATTTCTATTTCAAATAGATGCTGTACTTCTGAACTTCCTATTTAACACATTTTTTTGACCGCTTCCATAAAATTGTCAAAAACACATTGATAAGAAATCTGAGGACCAAAAATGATTTCTGAAGGATCATATGACACTGAAAACTGGAGTAATGGAGTATATATATATATATATATATATATATTACTGTCTTTGTATCAAATAAATGCAGACTTGTATCAAATAAATGCAGACATACTGAGTATGTCATGTCATGTCATGTGTTAAAAATACTTCAACTTAAAATGAGAAGGCTGGACTCAAACTTAAAAAACCTGGCATAGTGGCTCACAGTACCTGGAAAACGTTCTATCATATGCTTTGGGAAGTATGTGTGATGACAAATTCCACTCATTCTTTTTGTTATGACAATCCTGTTTTAGAGCACTACAGTTCCATTCACAGTTTGGTTATAAACAAGAATGACCTCTGATCTGACAACAATTGTCATGACTTAATTTGTTAATAAATTGTTAAGCTGTGTCAGTGCCGAGAGTCGTAGAAAAGTGTTTCAACATGTAGCACAGTTGCGATCCTGACTCGTGTTCCTTTCCTGATGCTGGCCCCCTCTATCTATATACCTGTATAAACACACATACTGTATATATATATACACACTACTGTTCAAATGTTTGGGGTCAGACTTGATGGAAGTTGCCATCTTTGAAAAAACTTTAATAATCACAGCACACATGAGAATAGAAAATTGGTTAGACTTCTATTTCTTGTTCATACAAAGTTTTTGATCTGCATCTGAAAGCGGTTGTATGAATAGGACAATATGAGACTGGTTGTCAATCCTAAACACTTCCAGTATAAATGAAACTAATGTGTTCCGTCACAACGTCACTTCCAATGGTAACACTCAAGTCTGTAAATCAACAAAACCATCGACTACTTCCTCCCTGAGCACAAATACCAGCCTGACTAAAATGACCATTTATCACAATTTAATAACACAGATAATTGCGTTTGCGTATTGATCTATAAAAAACACTATAATTCACAAAGCGGGGAAGGTGTAAGAGCTCTGCTTTACTGCTAATCTTCCCGACATCAATGCAGGCATACTGAATGAGTTTACATGAAAAGATGGTCGCTGTTAACCTGTTAGGCAGTGCCAGATTTACAGAGTCTATTTCTACATTTTCCCTTTATAAATCGATAGAGGAGTCAGGCCTCTTCCACAGCAAGAGCTGCTCATTTTCTCCACATCAATACAGCCCCACAGTTCACTCTGTTTCATCCCCCTCCTTAGTATTAGGGTGGTTTTAATAGGACTAGCCTTTAGTTTGGAGCCGTATTCCCATCAGGCACAGCGCTTTAAAGTTATTTTAGTCTGAAAGGTTGCAGTATGGAGGTGAGAATTGTGGGAGGGGCCGTCCCGCAGACCAAAGCACCGCTCGACCCGGCTCAGCCGCACGCCCCCCGGGTCACACCGTTGCACTTGCACAAGAAGAAAACTTGGCATCGGCTTTCCGTGTGCAATCCAAGGTGCACACAGGAAACATACCCAGGGAGAAGATTTGCTTTTTGACATTTTTTTTCGGGTCTTCCTTTGTTCTCGACTCACTTGAAGAGTGCATCTATCGCCTTAAACGGATTTAAGCGTTTTCAAAATCCTGGTGTGCTCCGGTTGCGCGCCGGCCTATCGCGGTTTGATGCGAATGTGTTTTTGCATGGGTAATAAAGCAGTGCTCAGACTGAGCCCATCATTATTCTGTTAATGAAGTTGGGTTAGTTCTTTAATTTGGTGTCTGTGTGTTAGCAGGCCTGCTGTTTCTTGCTCCATAGCGGCGTAGGGAGGAAACAAACTCCAGCGTGGCCACCACTCTAGCTCCAGCAGTCGCCCCTCAAACTCCCCCTTCCATCCCGAGCACCCCACCGCTTCAGTGCCTGACCCCCAGGCAAACAGATGTCCCATCAGCACAGGCAGACAGGACTGCCTGTCCCTCCCTCACAAGGGCTCTTTAATTATTCCCCCTCTCGCACTCCTCTCTAATAAAACATTAGCTTGCTAATCGAATCTGGTGCAGCTGAATCTAGCACAGCCCTCTCAACGCACGTGGCCAACGACAGAGAAAAGACACAGACTTTCTTTGGTTGTCTGTGCAGCCATGGTGCATCAATCAACAGACGAGTTGAAGGCAAGAATCAAACAAACACGTCAAATTTCAGTTATGAGTGGAGATTAGCGACTTCAGTCAATAAGTATAAACCATCTGGCTCTCCTCAATGGACCTTTTAATGGGCTTTCTCATATCATTCACCACACAAATGTGCTCAGAAACTCAAAATACATCCAGTGTTCAGGAAGGTACTTTGAAAAGTAAAACCTTACAATATAATTGTATTTATAATAAAAAGTAACGTTATGTTGCTTTTTATGGAAAGTATCACATCAAATAACTTATGCAATGATTTTTTCTTACCGCCAGCTGACAGTCTCTCTCCTCCAAAGCGGATGTGCTCTGTTTGGTTTGCAGACATTTGTGACATTGGAAGTGCTATTTTTCAATTTTGTATTGCATGGAATGACATGTGTTATATAATGAAAAAAGTGTGCACCAATTGTCACAATAATTGTTATCCTGTGGCTCAAACACAGAGCATGGCGCTAGCAACACCAAGGTCATGGTCCAAGCAAATTCCATTGAAGCACTCAATGTACTTTTTTTTAAGTTTCAGAGTGTCAATAAGTCAATATTAGCACAGATGTGCACCATATTCTTCAATACAAGAACTTCTGTAATGCTTATGCACCGGGGGGGCGGGGGTAGTTAGTTGTGATGCTTTACTACAAACACTAAATATGAGATAATTCTTTCATGAAAAATGTGACTCTTCAGATCTTGTATTGAATTTCATTTCTATAGTGAGGTTTATACATTAATGGCATATTTAAATTTGCGTAGCCTAAATCACTTGAATATACGCTGCTTCCTGCGTTACCTGTTTGTTACTGTTTTCTATCACGTTGGGTGCCACTGAAGCGGAGGGGAAGACAAGCAATAGAAGGCCCGGAAAACTGACCCGCTAAATGTATTCTGCTCTCAATAACTGTTCTCAGCTGAAATTCATGTAAAACGCCAGGAACTCCCGATGCTTTTAAAAGCCACATCTGATAGTAGATAATGACACAGATTTCAGGGCCATTATGGAAGGCTATCAAATATTCCATTTCTTTTTGCATTTAGATTTGTAAAACGTCCACATAGTCCGCACCTCATTCACTGACACAGTATCTGCCGAGTGTGGAGGACGATAAGACGGTCCACAACCAACAGAGCTTGGAAGGGAAAGAAAAAGCAAGATATAGGAAAATGCTTATCAAAAATGAAATGCTGGAAATGTATAACTCACCACGACAGAGATTTCTTTAATGCTTTAGAATATAAAATGCTTTATATTCAAGCCGAGGTAACAAGGTAAAGGTCAGCCTGTAAAATAACCAAAAGAAGCATGTGCATGAAAGAAAATGTGTATTATTACCATGTTTACATATTAATTTATATATTCTGTCCTGACAATTTGCTTTAAGACTGTACATGTTTGCTCCTTACGCTGTGCCATACAAACGAATGCAAAGGAAAAATTACTGCACCTGAAACCTATTAGTTTCATGTTGATAAAACAAAGATAAATGTGAAAAAAATCATCCGACTGAAAAACAATGACTGGGAAGGGAGAGAAAGAGGAGAAAATGAGAGGTTCAACAGGCACCCATCAAAAACTTCTCAGTAATGGGCAAGCATTCACCCATTGGACCAACATCTTTCAATTTATTAGCATGACAAAGGACACAATCATTTTGGATATGCCTGAATGCAATTTTCATTAACTTCGCAATGATTTATTAACAAAAGTGTCAGGAATGTAATAAAAGCAGCAGGACCCCACAAAATGCCAAAATAAAAAAAAAAATAGAAAAAAATTAGAATAAAATAAATAATCTAAATCAAAGAGGAAATGAAGTAAATCAGGAGAGAGAGAGAGAGAAAAAGAGAGACATTTTGCAATGTTTTGTAGCCTCAGGTCAGTAGGGTCTTGATTCGATCACAGACATCATAGAATTTAAACTATGCAATTAATGCAGCGAGTAAAGAATAGTCACATGTCTCATTTGCACAGAATTAAACAACAGTTAGTTCTCTAATCTGATTGGACAAGCAGTGTTCCAAGAGTGTTGATATTTAATATAACAACACTAAGCCTTTTAACTTTTTGTTATGACTGATTATAATTCTACAATTTTGTCTAAATAAATTAAACCTAAAACACTCAAAACTTAAATCAATCGGTTTAAATGCTACAAGTGAAATTAGGCATCCTAACACTATAATATGCAGCAAAAAGTGTTTTCTAGAATAACACTAGGTGAGCATTTTGAAGTGAGCATTAGATGACAGAAAATGTTATCTAAACATAAAAATAGGGAAAATAAGCATGTACAATTACATCACACGATATATACAGTATGTATACAATAAATTAAATTCAAAATAAATTATAATAAATATTTGAAATAAAAAATATATAATATTGACAGATAAACAAAATGCAGGCTTAGGGATCTTAAAGTACAGGGAAAGACCGAGCACTAAACATCCTGGCCAGCCATGATTTTCATTCTCACTCACAGTGTCACACAAATGCAAACACACACATGAAAACATACACAAACATGACATCACATACATACACACATGCTCAATGAGAATAAACAGGACACCATATTGGTGGTGGTGACAGTTACTTGCACATGTGAGATGGTTTCTCTCTTGGTGGGGGGGACTTGTGGCAGTTGAGATATTTTTCTTACTTTCCTTTTTCACTTTTTTTTAATGCTACATTCCCTCGCAGTAGCATTGGCACAATAATAACTCTAAAAATATGCAGAGACAAAATAGAAAAATCATCATCTCTGCATTACCTCCCCCTTCAGTTACTGGAGATTACCATCTCTAAATGTGATTTTCATCATTTACTACTTATTAAACCTCGAGACCAAATATTTACAAAACTGCCGGAGCTAAAATTGCTGGAAGAACTCAGAATAGAGCTCTCATTTCACAGAGGAACAAGAAAAAAATGAAATGAAGACTAAACATAAAGGTAGTTATTGAGAGACTGCAGCAACGAGGGAAACGTCAGAAGAATGGAAGATGTGTTATACAACAAAGAGAGTGTTTATCAGAAGTGCTATGCGGACTACAGGGCCTGAAACACACACTAACACAACCGTAAGTTAAGGTCCCTTAATATAACACTCTCCACACCCCAGAGGCTCTCCATATCATTAAGATTTTATCAACTTATAATCTGCCTGAAAGAATAAATAATAAACTGTAGAGTAAGCAATCTTCAAAAGGCACACACTCCCTCCCAGGTGAACAGCCGCAAGACACTGCTGAAAGTTTGAACTGACAAAAAAAAAAAAAAAAAAAAAAAAACACGACCCAAAAGTTATCAGGACACAGAAAGTGTTACATGTTTTTCCATGCACTCCTTTCTGAGCAGGATATTGCATGGCCAACTTTCTGTCCAACATCTTTGCTTTTCAAAAGTTTTTCACTATATTTCTCCCCTAGAACAGTAGTCATCAACACAAACATATGGCCTCCAAAGTTATGCAAATAATCAGTACAAACATGATAGCACCATCAATCCGATTATCCGAACATAAAACTAATTTGTGCTCCAGAAATACATATTTACCTGCTTTCCCCAAAGGAAAATTCCCTGGTAGATTGAACATAGCTTGGAGTAGGGCAAGAATAAAAAAAATTGGTGGGTGTGGGTGGGGGGGGGGACCATGTATTTCTTATATATAGTCAACTTTTAGCAAAGCTTATTCTGGCAAAGCTGGCTGATGGATGGGGTTCCTTTTTTAAGCCCTTTCAGGGAAAGAAAATAAGCTCAACGTTGCAATTTACCAAGCCATATAAATCAGCCCGTGACCACAAATAATTCTGCGAGGGGAGAATTTATATGTTTAATTACACAGTGCAGGTGCCAGGCTTGTCTTCCTCATTACTCTAAGATACATAAAACACTCAATAACACGTATAGCAGCAGGACAATGGGAAGACAAAGTAATTAGCTGGCTGTTATTTAATAAGTTACTTCGATGAGCTGCTTCATCTTGCTCGAGTTTAGCATAGTGTATATCGTTAGCCGAGCGGTCTGGATTGCCTTAATATGCGTTGCTGGGCTGTTCTTTCATTCCGTTGGAGCTTATTACCTCTTCTTTTTTTGTGCTATGTGGGATTTGTGGGTACTGCATACTGGAGCTCAACCGGGGAAGCCCATGGAGAGCAGGATAAATCCGTTTTCCAAGACATGCAGGTATGTTCCGCACACCTGAGCAGTGTGCACTGGCACCGGCAAGCAACGGGGCAGCGCTTTCTGTTCTACCCCTGGGCATGGAATCATATCAAAGACGAGCAGCATGCCAGTGTGGGTGGCAAGGGATTCAAACCTCAAGGTCAGGGGAGTTCAGCAGAACAGAGAAAGGCCTCTCAGGAGAGATAGGGCGAGAGAGGAGTTGTTGGAGAGAGAAAGAGAGACGTTGTAAAAGCCACATGTGCGCAGGGCCTCCTCTCTCTTCTTCTTTAGCTTGCCGCAGTCCAGCTGCCCTTACCACAATCCCAGCCTGGGGATGTTTAACTACCCAATGCAGTCAGGGGCCAAGTCTTGCTTGATCGCTTGCTCTCTTTTCGTTCGCTGTATCTCTCTTTCTCCATTCCAAAACCCACAAAGTCCTGAGTAAACACAGTCCAGCCTACCTCACTGGCCATTTTCTTCTCATTGGGCCTGGGGCTGTTTAGAGACCAGCCAAACCAGGTCCGGTTCCCCCTCCCTGCAGGCCTCACACGAGGCCTGACCTCACCCGCTTGCGGCTCCCACACAACGGGCTGTGGGTAAGCTAATATAGGCCCCTCTCTCTCTCTCTCTCTCTCTCTCTCTCAAACTCACCCACATGGCCGTGTTGGACTTGGCCGGCGCTGGTCTGGCATGAGTTGACAGGCGGGCAGCAGAGGGCCGTGGGACCAGCTTGGCAAGGTTTGATGTCCGCGGGGCCGTTTGGATACGCTGAACGTTTTTAACAGGATGTCATGGACTACCTGGCCCGCTCAATCTGTTTCGGCGCGTCTCGGTAGACTCGGACTGGGCACCAGGCCGGACACAAACCATTTACTAAAATGCCACATTTACTTTAACCGCAGTAATTACTCGACAGCGACAACACGGGTGACCATATTTGACAGACACACTCAAAGAGGCGTACAGAAACAGATTCTGGTTTGGTTAAAACAAAATTCCACTTGTTTAAACTAGTTTATCCAGGTGCTGTTGCTGCTACCTTTCTTGTACAGTATGTGATTCTTTAGATGTGGAGGTTGGAAACATACCAGAAGTCAATACAATTCCCCTTATGGCTGTGTAATAGATAAAAAGGGAAAGCACAGCCATTATCCTCCCCTGATATAGTTGAAGTGGGTATGCATGATTAATATCAGCTATAGACTTTCGGAATGCAGATATGGAGGGCGTAAGGAAGACACAAGCTTATTGATTGCTTTGTTGACTTCTCATGTAAATACAATTCTGTTCTATCGAATGCACATAAGAAAACTACCAGAGTCTGGTAAATATTCCAAATCATAGAATTGTCACAGCAGTTTGGGCATTATTCCTTGTTCTTGCTACAATATCTCTCCAAAAAAAAAATGGCAAAAAGGGGGGGGGGGGCAATATTTTTGCTCCTATGAACAAGCAGGAAAAAAAATATCACCACTAGAGTGTGAGTACACTAACCACTGGACAGCCTGACATCACACCTTACATCAACAATGTGGCAAAGCAAGCCCTAATTAGATTATTTTCTTTAAGGAATAAGAAAAGAGAACGGCTCCAGTATACAGGTAGGCCTAGTCTACTGTAAGATGGAACAATAGAATGGGACAAGATGGATGCCATAGGTGAACTTTTTGAGAACCAGTGGCATTTGGCATTATTGATGTCAAACCTGGTACAATGTGTCTTTATGATATTTGTATGGTGCTTTTATTTTTTGCAGATTAAAGGGAAAGTTCTCCCAAAAATGAAAGTTCAATGATCATTTACTCATCCTCGCATTGTTCCAAATCTGTTTGACTTACTTTCTAACGCAGAATATAGAAAGATATTTTGAGAAAGAAATGTTGGGAACCAAACAATATTGGAGCCCACTGACTTTCATTGTATGGACAAATAAGCACTTTATTTCTACAAAATTTCTCAAAATATTTTCTTTTATGTTCCACAGAAAAAAAAGTCAGTCATACAGTTTTGGGACAACATGAGGGTGAGTAAATTATAATAAAAATTTTTATAATTTTTGAGTGAACCTTTAAGAGACTCAATCCCCAATTAATTTCATTGTATAGAAAAGAGCAGCATGAACATAAAATCTTATTTTCCACCCCATACAGAAAAGAAAGTCATACGGGTTTGGACGGACATAAGGGTCATTTTATTTTGCATGAATTGTCCCATTCAAGATGCAACTGAGGCATTCAAGACATCCAGTACTCAAAATCATCCAGAGAAAACCCAAATAAAAAGTACATGACAATTTAAAGCATGCATTGGTTTGTTGTATTTTGAGACGCATTCCCCCCCCAATTGAGGCAATAATACCACTGGTTTTCTTGGCAGGAAGAGGACTATGGCAGGACTGAGCTGGACCAGGGTTACTTTATAATGAGAGGAGGCAACACTCATAGAAGACTGTCGGCCCTGAGAATGGAAGAGGGAGGAAATGGATGCAAGGATGAGTGTGCTGATAGAGGGGGACGAAAGGAAAGCAGAGGATGAGGAAAGACAGAAGAGACAGATGACAGCATCAAGAGCAGGTTGCCCATAGCACTCCCTATCTTGCATGATGGGAGATGGGCTGACAGGGGGTATGAGGTTACTTGGAGATGGCAGAGTAAATGCTTGTTTTTTTATTGGACATCCATTAAATAGCATGGATCATTTTAAATAGGAACTAATAAACACCTTGCACAAAAGAAAATTAAACTAAAGCATAATAAAAAAAGCTTACACACTCTCTAATTCGTAGTAGTATTATGCATGTACGTATAGTTGTTAAAGTAGGCAAAAAAAAACAAAAATATATAAAACCAGTAGAACAGAACAATAGCAGTACACGGAAGCCATGGGTTGATTTCCCTGAAAATGACTTTTTGATGCAAAACAAAAGCATCATAATGGTTTAGGGGTGGACTATAGGTGCGGTCACATTTACCATTGCTTGGTGACATCCATGGGTGAAACCCAGTCATTTCAGTAGGAATTTGAATACTCAATAGGTAATTTCGTGTAAGGGCGAAACATTACTCCATGCAGATTTCCCAAGGGGTTTTTAATGCAAATTCACTGCATTGACCAACATAATGCTGCTTGGTTTGAATGTGGCCTCTGTGCGAATAGTGCTTTGTGACAGTCCGCAAAATGTTGCTGAAATTTTGCTAGTGTGACTGCACCTTATCTGTTTGTCTGATAAGTGGTAGGATAACCTGTCTGAAAACAGCCATTCATTTCACAGTTCTTTTTGGTAATATATTGGCACAGAAATGGCACATTTCACCTTTAAAGGTTGTGTGATGGAGAGACCGTGATTAGGATGTAAGCATCGAGTATGTCAGATGCTGGGAGAGGCAGCAGAAACAAAGCACAAGGGATATCCCACAATTCCCATTCCAAATTTGCTTTAATCAGGACAAAGAACCCCCAACCCTTTTCAGTACCTCACACATCTCACCGTCTGCCTTCTGTGCAAGGCCCAGACATTCCCCTGACCCACTTTAACACATCTGGGTCAGCCTCTGAACTCCAATGCACACTTTAACTACTGTATACTGCACGTGTCATTTCACCATGTGAGCAGTGTAAGGGAACATATTTTGAAAATGCTACAGGCTACACATAAAATTACTAACAACATCTAATATATCTCAATTAGTCATTTAGTGATCATATAAAAGCACACAAATAAAGTTACACTGCATTAAACTAAAAGTAGCAAATATGTAAATGTCTACACAGTAACAGAAAAAAATGGGGGGGACGGTAGCATTCACAGGTTCTCTCGGATAATTAATTTAGGCATTTACAATGGTGTTTCAAAATAACGATTAAAATTACCCACAGTCATACCTCAAATGAATACTGAAACTGTTGTGTGCTTCAAAATGAATTAAGACAACAGTTGTAGTTCTTATACAGGAATGTATTAGAAAGCCTATTTTACTCAGAAATCAAATAAATTCTATTCTAAAAACTTGTTGCAAATTCCAGAGGAAACCCACTGCAATTATTACCCTTAAAGATTAGCCTATACATAAGTGTCATGACTGAGCAGCTCTATACAATGGAACATAACGCTACATTGCATGTTTTTTTCAACGCTACAACGCTTCATGCAAGAAAAAGTAGCTTGTTATTTAGAAAAGCTAGTAATTGTATATAGCTGAGCAACTGTCATATTACAAAATAAAGTTTGTGGCGTTGCTAAATTTTTAGTTACACTTCACTCTGCGTTAGTCTTCCAATCTGGCCTACAGATTGTTATTACTGATCAGCTCAATATAAGGTAACAAAAAACAGCAATGCAACATTTTGTCTATGCTACTGGAAAAGCTATACTGTTTTCAAAACAGCTGAGCTACTGAAAATGTAGTCTGTACACCTTATTTTTTGTTAACATTAAAAATGATGTTCTGTGTGAATTGCCTCTAACTCTGCATGTGATGTAAATAATCATAGTATTTCTCTATTCTGACTGTTTTTTTGGGGGGGGGGTTACACTAGGTAAGCTTATTCATACTCCGACACTGTTTGTGTTGCTTTGAATGCCAAAATGAGCAATTGATAGAGCCAGCAAATAAAAATGAACTGCTCCTGCTCAGCCTAGAAGGGCTCATGAAGGCTTGTGAGGGCACATGGGACGTGATTAAAGACCTTACTCTTTCTTTCCTGCACTTCAAAATATAAGTTACTTTTGATGTCTGTGTGAGGGCATTTGCAGCAAACACACAAAGCAGCTTTTCGTTTTTTTCTTCCTCTCAGTTTGGATGAGAAGGTGGAATGCAGGTAAATGACACAGCTGTCCTTTGCCCATGGCCTCTGGTGATCTATCCGCTACAAAACTACCCATAAAGAGTGAGGGAAGTGGAAAGCGAGAGAGGGAGAGTGAGAATGAGCCCATTTCGGCAAGGGCTTCTGGCTACAGTGTTCAAAGAGCCGTGATATTGAAATAAAGAGTGAACGGCAGCGGCGGGGTTTGGAGCGATCCATAGTAGGGTATTGATCAAGGTTAGCACTCTGTGAGAGAGCGCATCATCCCTACCGCGCCGCTGGCTGGAGGGCATCACACACACACACACACACACACACACAGAGAGAGAGTCTTGACTAGGTGTCTACTCTAAAAACAGTTCTCCACATCTAAGCTAACAAGGAAATCTCACAGGCCCGGCTGGGTCCTGGGGGAAGACTGAGAGAGGGTAAGAAAAAGAAAGAGTTTACAAATAACTTCTAAGAAAGGAAAAATAGTATTGTATATTGAGAGCTTGATCAAAATAGCTATTTTTAATTATTAATTTATACTATATTTTTGATTTTGGAATAATAGCAAGGGTCACCAAAAAAATGGAATAACACATATGGAAGTATAGGATCAACAATCAAACAATCAATCAATCAATAAAAATAATTCAAACTAGCGCTGGGCGTTTTTTTTCAAAATTATACCGGTTTCACGGTATAGTATTATTATTTTTTCAAGCATGACTGGGTGTTAACCACATTTTCTACTGATTGAGAGAAGAAATACTGCAGTAGATTGACTTAGAATACCCTATTTTACTGTCATGAGTGAATATTGTAGAACAATTCCACCCTATTTTTAATACAAGTATGCAAGGTTGTTTACAAAGAGGTGTCAGCAAGAGGCGCTTTAAGAGAGGCAGAAAAGCGGCAGAAATAGCGTTTTCCCCGGTAACGGCTGTGCATAAATAAATACCGATATTCGGTATGAACCGGTATACCACCCAACACTAATTAAAATGTATATGTATGTCTTCAATGTAGCCACTCTTTACTCCACCAACTTAATGTGAAACTCTTATGCGAGTCAAAAATGCACATATTGTCCTAATGTCCATGCTAATCCTGACAGCTCAACAGGCAGACAGGGGCTTTGCTCTTCAGCAAGTGGTTCAACAATTACAAAACGTTTTCCAGTTTAAACACTGCAGCTGTCTTGACAGCCGTATTCAACACAACATTCCCAGCATGGAACATTCCAACATAGAAAGTGTATGTGGTTTTGAGGGATTAAGGACCAAACCACATGCACATGTAAAAATCCCTGTAGAATTGGAGATATAGAAGCTTGGCATGTGTGGTTCATCATAACTGATGCATTTATTTTTTTTATTTTTTTTCCAGACAGGTTAAGATCTTTCCAAGATAACAATATTCAATAAGACACTTATTTTGTCAGCACTATAACTATGTTGTTATAAAAGTTTATTTAACCCATGAAAAATGGAAAAACAAAATAAGCCTGTAATTGGCCAATCCAGCAGAAAAGTAATCAGCAACTGCACTTGCCTCTAAAAAAGTGAAAGGTGAAAAACAGCTTGTGTTTTTCCCACTATCGCAGGTGGTTCATTGTTTTGCATGACAGCAGTAATTCTGACAGTGATAACCATACCACTAAGAGTCTCACTGAAGTAGACTGGTAAGAAGTGACCTCTTCAGCCACTGTGATTTTTAAAGTAGAACAGGAAGGATTTACACGTTCTATCATACAAGATGTGGGACCACTCAAGTTTTCATGTGCTGTGTAGAGGAATGTAACCTGCCAATTCAGTCTTGAGCCTGCTCTTCTACTCAGGATTGGTTGGGTAAAAATCACAGGGCACACTGCCCTCTTGATTGAAAAAACACAATGCAATAACAGAACCTCTCATCCTAAAGAAACACACATTGGTTTCTATCTATTGATTGTTCACTACATGAGATACCACCTAGGATGTTTTTTAAAACAGGAGTTTCTATACTGGTGAAAACTCTATACTGGAGTGTGCAACAAAAAAAAAACATTTGTTTCTGAAATAAGTATTTTATGCTCACCAAGACTGCATTTATTTGATCAAAAATATACTAACAACTGTAATATTGTGAAATATAATTACAATTTCAAATAACTGTTTTCTATTTTTTAAAACGCAATTTATTCCCACGATGGCAAAGCTGAATATGTGTGTATGTTTGGAATCAAGTCCAGACTCGAGTGCAATTATAAATGAACTTGACAAGGACTTGGGCATTTTGGACATTTTTCTGAGTACAGTCGATTCCACATCATGCATAACATGAAAGATAAAAATTAAGTAACAACATAAAATTATGAGAAGATAAACGTCTCAAACTCAATTGGTCAAGGACTTGGACTCGACTCGGACTCGACAAGGTGAACTCAGACCCAACACTGTGTGAAGTATAAATATATAGTATTTTGCACTTACTTTTTGAAGTATCGTGTCCCCACTACCTGTCAGACTGCAAAATCATGAAATAAAGAATATATACTTATTATGACCAATATAACTCCTGGAATTTTAATGGGCTCCCTACCCTGTCACAAAGCACCAGCAGAGATAATAGAAAACCAGATTTGGCCAGAGAGAAAGATCAGACATGGCAAAAGCCATCTGAAGGCAGTTCCCTCACAGGACCGTGTTAGGGAGCAAAAGTGATTCTACATTCTCTCTCTCTCATCTTCTTGTCAGGGAGCAGTCTGGTCACTCTAAATGGATGGAGAAATTCCCTGCTTACTCATGCATACAGCTGGCAAATTGTCCCTCTCAGATCCCGGCCCTGCCGTGTGATTTGCGCAAGTCGCTGCTATGTAGAGTCTCTGCCTCATATTGGAAAAGGGCACCACGGAAATAGACAAACTAGTCCGTGAGGTGCATTTGAAGAAAATTATATCTTTCAGGGCTAGCCGACGAGTCTGCGCAAAGGAGAAGCCACTAGGAGAAGAGTGAGACGCCTTTTAGTGGCGACCTTGACGGGAGTGGGCGGCCGGCAGCATTTCGAAAGGTCTCGCTAAGGCTGTCGTGCAAGTTATTGTCATCATACTGCGAATTAGGAGGCGAAGGAGAGAGAGAGAAGAAAGTCGAGAGCAGCTAGGAAATATCAAACAACCTTCGCCAAGCTAGCAAACAATTCTCATGAGAGATTTGAGAAGAGATCCTGGCTTCGTGGTGTAGAGGAGTCCCAGACCATCATCATGGTGTTGAACAACTGCTCTTTTGAGTGGAGTGTGGGTATGCGATAGGATGTCAGGTACAAAACATGAAGAAAGAGGATATCGAACACACCGGAGTGAGTTTGTAGCTTGCTGTATCTGGTACTGCCGGTATTGCATTGAATCCCACCTACAGCCTTCCATTTAGACTAGGTGAGTGACTGTGGGCTGAACAATCTTCCTTAATATTATTAATGGCTTCATGCGCCCCCTATGGACTGCATGATTACCCCCCGGCACGTTCAGGCATGCCACGGCACTGCACAACGAGTGCAGATTATTAATGCTTTTACCAACTTTGCCTCCAAGATCATCTGTAATAACAGAGAACATCCGTTAGCGCTGAATTAGATCAATTAGACGGCACTCTTAAAAGAGGTTACAGCAATTCATAAATGGAGCTGTGAGGGAAGGCAAGAGCGGAGGAAAAAAAACGAGCCATGTTATAGTCCATGAATAACAATGAGAAGGTATTAGACAGCGTAATAGCACCGGATCATGCACAGACCTGTTGAGAGCTTCAGTCGTACTACAGGAGAGATAAACTTGGTCCTGTTAGTAATGTGATTTATGCCAAAGACAGACAAGCCTTAGGTACTTGCAATTGTGGACTCACACACAGAGAGATACGCTGCTATGAGCTCTAACAGACACTGTGTGTCACAGGGGTACGCATGATCCAAGAGCTCTGGTTTCAAAATTTTATACCCAGAATTGAGAAATCATAACTTACTGTACACTGTTTCAGGGGCTAGTTGAATGTTGTATGGCTATGAAATTAAATAAACAATGTGCATTTCAGCAATATTAGGAGTAATAGAGAAATATATATTTAATTTAAGAGAGGATCACATCTTTTTTGACTGACATTTCTTTCTTTCCAATGTACACCAAACCAAATTGAAAAAGACCTAGAACCTGTATCTGTGACAATAATAGATTCTGAGTGTTGAGAACAGTTAATAACAGATTTTAGAGAGACTGAAACCCCCTTGGATAGAATTATTATGAATTTTCAGGTTGCCAGTCACAGTGACTTGACAAATAACAAATCCAAAATACTGCAAAAACAAATTTCATCTATGACTGTTGCTTTGTCCAGAATAGTATCAAGAAGTATTAAATAGGAAGTAAGCTTAAAATAAAGAATGAATCATTTGATTCAGCAAATACATTTATAATGTTACAAAAGATTTTAAAAATGATGTTCTTTTAAACTTACTATTCTCACAGTATCATATTTTCAAACAAAATATTAAGCAGCATATTAGAATGATTTCAGGACCATGTGACACTGACAACTGGTGTAATGGCTCCTTTGTCTTTCAAAAACATCCATGTCGCTTTTAAAGTGTAAAGACCGTTTAATTGTTGTGAAGGGAAAACAGCATCAACAACAAAGCTATATTTATAATTGATTTATAGTTCCACATTTAGATTAAACCAATTCTGGGTCTGTCTCTCTCAATGATCCAAGTCATATTGTAAATCCCTTATAAGCAAGTCTGCTTTAAGGTAAAATTAAATAATATAAAAGAGAAATACTAAGTAAATAGAGAACATGCCAAGATTGTCTTCTTTTTTCAAATGGGACACCGCAGTTTTCCAGGCATAAACCTCATGCAAGGAGGTCTTTTAAAAGTAACCAACATTTAATGTCTATTTACAGAGGAATTCTGCCACATAAATGTCCAAACTCTCTTTTTCTTTTTTCTTTTCTTCTCAGTTTCCTATAATCTCTTGATCTTTAATCCCTGTGCCAGTGCCTGTAATACAGATTATGGCAGCTAGCTACTGACAAGTCAGTTAAATCGTAGTTGGCTGACAACACTGGCACAATAATTATTTGAATATGATTCTCAAAAGGGAAAATGTTTTAATAACAGGCAGCCAGCGTGAACGCAACCGCATTGGAGGGTCAGATTTGGCGGCCACTGACTCGCATTAAAATGAGCAAACAAAGCCCAGAGTGTGCAGAAATCCTCGCCCAAGTTGTGTGCATTTGAAGGGTATATATTAACTGTCTGCGATGATAGTGCTGGTAGGGGTCGTGGATGTTTAATGACATGTGATCTGTTGTTCAAAGCCACATGACAGCTCCACAAAGGGAGCTGATTTTTCAACACTGCACTAATGTCTTCAAGTAATCTACATATGCTCGAATCAAATTGGCTGCAAAGAACCACATATTGTCTGCTAAGTCACCGGTTACCCGCTATACCTGTCTTAAGCGTTGTAACAGTGCCCAAGTACCACTCCCAGCAGTCTCACTCGACTGGGCTGAGTTGAAGTCAAAGGAAGAGAGAACAGATACACAAAGAGTGAACACGCTGCCCTCTCTGCCGCTCTACTGGCTGCTTTACGCACACTGCAGGCTGGCTAATTATCATGGGGTTCTATGCTATCCCCCCTTGCCCCCCTCCAATCGAGCTCAGCACACCCCCACATCCCCTGCGGGCATGGGACGCACTGACAGTAATCTCCCTGTGACAGCACTTGGACGTGCCGTCATTAAGCCGTCCTTGTTATTGAGATGATAGCCCTGAGAATGTGGCCATCGTGCCAAAAAGAGTGAGCGACGAGCAGCTCTTCCTCTCCGGGTTAAAGACAATAAAAAAGAAAGGGAGGACAGACAGTTTTCCTTTTTCCCAAAAGCCACACCGGTTTAATCCGTGCTTTTAACATGCTCTTGCCAAGGAATATTTTACAGTCCGCATGTTGACTTAATTAAATATAAAATCGACTTAAAAAAATATCTCCTCTACAAGAAAAATGCACAACAAATCTGATTTAGGTATATGCCGACAGGGCTCAAAACAACGAACAAAAGGTTGAAGGAATAGTTTACACGTAACTTACTCACCCTCATGTTGTTCCAAACTAGAATGATCTCTCCCTCTCCCGGTAAATACAAAATTATATATTTTGTAGATTATCATGGCTGCTCTTTAATAATAATAATTATTAATTATTTTTGGTGTACGGCTCAATTCTGGTCCCTTTGTATGAGGGACAGATTGAATTTCGAGTTCATATTTATTTATTATAATGTTCCTCTCAAATCTCATTTGTGTGATTTAAATATGCGCATTTAAAAAATTGGAACATCACGATCAGTTGCGAGATACTTAGGAAGCAATGACATTTGGCATCATCTACATCTTGACGACATCTTGACACATCTTTATGTGCCCAATTTGAATATAATACGTGAATAAGATTTGAAAGCAGTTGCGAAGGGGAGTTTCGGCAGTTGCGAATCTTTTCCTCAGACAAAGCCGTCATGTGGCTAAAGAAATATTTTAATAATAATATAACACATGCACAGTACGGATAACTTTTATTATGCTTTTTTGTCATTTTTGGAGCCTAACTGGTCACCACTCACACACATGAAGCATGCACATTCAGTTAAAGGATGAGTAAACAATCGCAAAAATGTAATATTTAGGTGAACTATCCATTTAGCATGTCAAACTATTTGATAAATTGCTAAGCTACATCATCCTAAAGAAAGAACAGATGAGTCAGTGTGAGTGAGTGAGTGAGTGAGTAAGTAAGTGAGTGAGTGAGTGAGCAGAGAGAGGGACAGAGAGAGAGAGAGGAAAGACGAAAACTTTCCTATCCCCCTCCTCTCTTCTCAGAGTCTCAGAGTGCCCTGACAGGGAAACAGATGGCAATTTAAGCAGAGAATTTATGAGCGCCACAATCTTAATGTTGCATAAAGAAAAGAAAAAGACTCGCATCAAGCCCACTGACAAATGTACTCGCTAATATTAATGCACTCCTCATTCATCCAATATGCTTCCTAATTGCTTTTCTGTACACAGTAATATGGCACCTGCTGCTCAGCCCTTGCTCCGGCGTTCAGGAACCAGGCAAGGCATGGGCCGCCACTGGCCCTCGCTCTGTGATGGATGCATGGCCGTGCATCATGCACTGAGCCTGTCAGGCAGCATAATTAAAATTTTAGACTTACAGCAGAGAGAGAAGGGGGGGAGGGGGGGAGTGGTAAACAATCAGACAGAAAACACGGCCACTGCTCAAAGGCATCTTAACCGTCAGTTCACACAGTCTGAACACCTTTAGAATAGTGACTGACACTATGACACAGAGAGAGAGAGAGAGAGAGAGAGAGAGATTATGCAAACAAGATTCAATAAATG
Organism: Semotilus atromaculatus; assembly: GCA_031834385.1. Classification (NCBI taxonomy): domain Eukaryota; kingdom Metazoa; phylum Chordata; class Actinopteri; order Cypriniformes; family Leuciscidae; genus Semotilus; species Semotilus atromaculatus. The sequence goes on along the minus strand of JAULUF010000025.1, from coordinate 24,469,608 downwards.
AACAACCACAATAATCTATCTAGATATGAAATAGTATTGTTTGGTCATCAAATTGACTAGTCTGTATGCTATTAAAGGATGTCAGCTCAAATGCAATTTCAAGCATCAAAAGGGATATATCATTACTGTTGATAATCATCATTTGTGAACTTCTCAAAACCTGTCAAGAACATGTATTGTTCATACAGCATTTCACCCCTAAATCAAAAGAAAGAAACTTAAAATAATATTTTGTTGAGAAAAAGAATACTCATGATAAAATAAAATAAAATCATAATGCTCCAAGAAGTAGGCCTGTGATATTCTAATGACAATTAAGTTTAAGAATATATGTTGTTAATTAAATTGTATAATATATTGTACTAGCTTAAATTGTATATGATGTGTTGTGCTGCCTTTCATTTATGTTGATATAAATACAAATAAAAAAATATATATATAGTATTTACAATAAAATCACTCATATTACAATAATGACAATGAAAGATCATCATTAAGATAAATGGGAGGGGGGGGGGAATCGATCAATCACCTTTTTTTAATTATTATTATTATTTATTGACAGGTGAAATGTGACTTGGGCACATTTTTGTGAGATTCAAGTAAAAAAAAAAATCCACGATTTCTCCCTCACTCTCTATTTTAAAATGTACACTCACTTTAAACCTCATTCATGTGGTTCCTGTATGCTGAATGAGTGTTTGATTGTGGAATTACACCTTGCACAGAGTCATTTGGGATAATGTAGATCCTCCCTATAGCTCTTGTCATTAACTCTATAACAGCTGCTGTTAAATGCACTAAATTGTACTGTAATGAGCAAGTGAATTGCAAGCAATTACAGAGTTAAATTGAATAAATCCTTAGAGCAATAAATTGTCCTTTCTCTTTATTTCAGATTTAATTGATGCATATTCATATGGAGAACCACACATATCATTTTCAGGGAAAAAATGCTGTCTTCCACTCAGACAGATTCAGTAACACTTAGAAGATCTAGTATTAACACCAAATAGATAAAGGTATATTAAAACAAATCAATACACAGCACTAACTAATTTGTCATTGATATTTTAAACAAATAGGGCTTCAACAAAGTAGGTAATAAAATGCTTTGTTTATTGGATTTATTTATATAAAATTAAAATAGTTTAGAAGTTAATTAATTGTTGTTCATCTTTGTAAAAATAATTTCTGCAAATATATTATATTTAAATCAAAAAATCAAAAACAGTTTTATTTTATGGGACTATTTTACATATGACAAATGTGCTCTGTTTCTTACTAAACTGTAGTGTGAACACCATCACAACTAAATTGGAGTTTTTTTGGCGCTTACCTCATATGACTGTGCAGGCCAAGTTTCTCAACACCAAATGTCTGTTGTTGTCCAATACTTTCAGAACAAGTAGATTTGGTTTACAACCAACAATTCTTGAGCATTTCAAACTGTTCTTCCCAATTCATCACTCCAATATGTTTAAAACTCACACATGCGCACACACCGGGCTCTAACTGTGTTTCCTGGCTCTGGTTCCGTGTCAGGGACTAACTCTGTTATGTGTGTAATGGGGAGTGTTGTGCACCTGAAGGCACTTGTCAACACAGGATCCCAGGAGCTGGCAGCAGCCGGGGGCCCCAGCGCCACACATCTGCTGTACCCACTTCCAGTGGGCGCACATATCAAACACACAATTCGTTCAGACAAAAAACAAGTGCACAAAATAACCTCTCGTTTTGCATGGAAGGTAACAAGAACTGCAGGTGAATTTACTCAACAACAAAAAAACTACTAATAAAAAAATGGTAACACTTTAAAATACTGTTCTTTCATTAAAGGTGGGGTATGTGATTCTCTTTTTTGTACATTTTTTCTAAATTACTTGAAATCCTATTCATAACCCACTTACAGCCACTGAGTTAGAAGCACTTAAATGAAAATTAAGCAATTTAATCATCTGTGGAACGGGCAGGACTCGAAAAACTCCAGCCAATCATTTCCAAGACCAACTAGAATCATTGGACAGTAAGTCCGTCAATCAAACGGTCGTACCATACCCCCCTCCCCCCATCCCCCTCACGCGAATCAGGGCCAGCGTTGGAGGAAAGAAGGTAGGACCTTTTGAGTTGTGTATTTTCAAAATCTGCCAGCCGTTTTGCAAATCACATACCCCACCTTTAATGAATAACTACACAGGAACAAATGAGTAACGCACTATTAACTAACAAGAAACTCTGATTAACAAATTATTAAGTAATAGCGCTCAGTCGGATGTGGTAGTTTACTATTAGCTAATCAGTAACTAATATTTTTCATATATCACTGAAGAGTACTAAGAACTACTATATACAGGTTCTAATGGTAACCCATTAGTAACGAATAAAGTGTTACTAAATCCTTATAAAAGTAACTACTAATAATTTGGATCATTATTCCAAAGTGAAGATCATTGGAACACACTAGTAATGACTAAAGTGTTACCAAATCCATAAGAAGGAATTACTATTCAAAATCTTACAAAATCTATCTTTTTAATAGTATACTACCACATTCAACTGAGCTCTATTACTTGAGTTTCTTGTTAGTTAATAGTGGTTACTAGAATGTTGATAGTGCATTATTACTCATTTGTTCTTGTGTAGTTATTCATTAATGAAGGAACAGTATTCTAAAGTGCTACCATAATAATTACTAAACTAAAATATATATGAATATATTGAAACGTTTTTTTTACAAAACGAAAGGTCACAAAATGATGTACAAAAGAAACCCAAACAAATATCACTTTATCCATAGAGTAGCAGGGATGCTGAATAACGATTTGCATCTCATAAGGCTTTTTGTTTTTGTTTTCGCTTCCAGTGTGTAACAAGGACATAGCTCTTTCCTCAGCCCATGTAAATCTACTTGCGTACAAACCACCGCACACGCAGCATTTAACACAGCATGGGCACGAGTTTGCACATCTCAACACCTTACATTACCGCTCTCATCTGCAGCTGCAAGTTCCAGCCCACTTCTGCTCGTGCACATCCCAGATAACTCTCTCTCCTTCAATGTCACCACAATTACACAACACAGGCGTGGGCCCAGGTCCGGTTTTTGCAGGCGTGAGGTAATAATTGGGTTGTATTTTATGGTTTGTGTATTTTAAGATTGTGAGAAATAGCTCCGCTGAATAAATCATTCATACGTTTGGAGTGATTACCGGAGCGAGAAGAGGGGGGAAGCTGGATCGCCCAAGATAGATTACCCATAATGCATTTCAAGAAGGCAACTAATTAGCAGAAGAAAGGTCAAGTAAAACCAGAAAGTGATTAGAGAGAGGAGACAGAAAAAGAGAACGAGAGAGAGATGTTCGCATCTCACATACGTTTAGTCACTTTTGGAATGTGGCCAAATTTTTTTTCCCCTCCGCCTCAATAACTGAAAGCAGTCGCTTCAATATTTAATGAAATGCTTATGTTGTGGCACCTGGACACATCCGCATCCGCAGCGACCCGCTGCCTCCCAAGTGGGTCATTACTGTAGCCATTTGCAAAGGGCACGGGCCTCTCTCCGCTAGCAATGATGCCAGTCTTCGGGAATCTGCTGCAAAACAGCAGGGGACGTGGGGGGCGGTGCCGTACCCATCTACCGGGAGGACGGAGTACCGCTGCGGAGAAGAAAAAAATAGCAACAACAACAGTCCAATGCTGCACCCAGAGCAAAGCTACTCCCACTGAGCCTTGCAACGCTACTGCCCGCAGCCAGGCTTCTGCTGCCTTCCACGTCCAGAGATTACAGCGCTCTGCCAGCGCAGACACGGCGCACGCATTTCTTCTGGTGCACCTCTCCTGTCAACAGCGAAAACACAGCTTTGCGCTGGTACCATCCGCTAAGCGCCCCCCCCACCCTGCCTCCCCCTTAATGATCCAATGCATCAATACCTTCAGCCATCAACGGGGAGCAGATGTCCTCCGTTACCGTATCCTTGGCCGGGATTGGGAGCGCTGCTTTAAAAAGCATTAGTCTCTGGGTCCAGGATGGCTGTCTCACCGTGGCCCGCCACCCGCTTCCACTGGCAGGTGATCCCGGGGCCTAATGGAATTTAATTACTTCAGCCACATTAATCATGGCTACAGTGGAGCAGCCACTATTTCATCTACACTCTTAGGGGTTATTAGTACAAATACACTGTCAAACTGCATTGTGGAAGTGGCATTTTAGGTGTCATCGCCTGTACATTTATTAAAATCTATATCAATATCTTTCAGCGGACACTGCTCTCCCGCTCTCCCCTCCTCCTCGGTCGTCTCCAGTGCACATTAGGGTTTCAGACAAACTTTCTTGGCATGAAGTGACACCGGGTCTGAAAACTTTTCCTTCATTAATTCTTTCCTGCCACTCCTGCCCGTCGTTCGGCGATTGATTGGAAGTGGCTGGCAAGGACAGTGGAGCAGCGCTTCAAGACAACACTCTGAAATAGAGACTTCATGGCTTGACTCAATGGAGGTGTTAAAAACATTAGCCTACTCAATTCATTATATTATTAATGGTCCGATAGACACAAGTGTTTCTTTTTTTCTCACAGCAGTATGGTTAATGTTTTATAGATGACACCTGGTGACGTACTCTATACCTGGTTAAATAATCTTTTTTTACTAAACCATAATACACACAATAAAAAACTTATAAGTCATTACTTATTTACAACAATGGTACAGTTAATTTTTCATCTATGTTTTTAACATTTGAAATAGTAAGTCTAAAAATATGTGTGTGTATATATATATATATATATATATATATATAAAGAGGTTTACTTATTCACACACTAAATGTTTTTCAGATAGTGTCTAAAAAAAAAAAAAAGTGTTACCCATTCTCAAGAATCGTCTACTTTTGCTTCAAAAAAAGAATGCATTCAATAAAGAATGAAACTCTTAAAAATTACGATAGCTTTAAGACTGGAAAAAAAATAATCACTTTCCCCCACAAAATTCTGTGTTTTACTACAGCTCTAAATAATGAAGAGTAGCATCAACTTTACCACTGGTTTATATGTAACCAGCACATATTTCTATAACTAAAATAGCACTTTAAACACACATTTATTTCTAAAACCAACTCAACCAAGAACCAGGTGCCGGTTTGTTCTGTCTTTAATTATTATGTCTAGCCTTGAAATAAAAATCAATAAGTAGATTCCCTGAGCCCTCATTATCCTGTTTCATGCATTTTATAGTAAAATAAAAAGCCACAATAGTAATATCTGGAATTTGAGCCCTGTTGCTCTGAGAGCTCGAAGGTCAGGGAAATTAATTTTATTGAATGTGGAGGTGAGGAAGAAAAAAAAAAAGGTGAAACCACAATAAAAACTCCTGCTATACAAAACGTTTCAACAGCAGGTAATTCAGCATTCGTGTTCCACACGTTTCAACATCTTCCTAATGCAAGCCTGGCATGAGGATTCGAACACACAGTGACAGCTGAATTCGATGAGAGACCTGCAATGAGAACTTCACTTCCTTAAAAAAAAAAACTTAACCTCGCACTTTGTCCACCATATTCCAGGTTTTGTTCTATGTTACAAACTCCTTTAAAGAGATGCCATCTCTATTCCTGATGAGTTTTAAACTGCCTATTTTGTAGACATGCTCCAAATAATAAATCAAAAAGTCCACTCAAGAGGCAATTCAAATCAGGCTTAAATCAGGCATTAGTTCTAAAACATGTGCGCATTCAAAGCCAATGAAACTGCCTAAAGCTCTACTTTGATGAGGATGCACCTATCAATAAAAACATAATATGATCTGGATCAGAGCGCTTGTTAGCCCGCTCACAACCAGTCTAGAAGCCTATAGCACTATAGCAAAAGAAAGGCAGCGCTTTTAACAAAGGCATTTGAACAGTGAGCTCAGGGCTATATAGATTACTATACGACGTGCATGCGCATGCGTTGTGTTCATGAGGCTCAGGTAGCCAGAGAGGCAGCTGGGCCGCAACAGAGGATTCTGGGTGTGAGAATGCGAGCGGTGGAACCCTCTGGATCCCTGCCACTCATCTGGCCACCTTCCTAAGCAGGGCAGAAAATCAAACAAGTAGGAAAGAATTAAATAAAAGCAAGAAGAAAAATGATTTCTTATAAATAGCAGGCTTCGCCAGAAGGCATAGGAAATGAGAGCAGCGAGGCGCAGGAGAGGAGCTTGAGCTTGACACGGGTCTTAAAATTGAGAGGGGGCGGAATCAGGGACCTATTGCGCAAAATGGCTCCAACCAAAGCAAGGATTAGTGTTCCTGCCTCCACAGCCAAGATTCTCCAGAACAACTAATCACCTTCAAGTTCTCTTCTCTTTTTTTCCCTTTTCCTTCTCACTGTCTCTCGCTCTCCTTCTCGCTCCCTCTCTATCCTCTTTAAAGTATCATTTCACCCCTCACAGCCATTATGGCTAAAATTAAGCAGAGAGTGTTCTGCCAGCGCCGATTAGACACATCCCTGGATCCGTGCTGAGGAGAAGGTGTCATGTCAGTTACAGCGAAGAGAAGAAATGTGCTTCTCCGCGACGGTCTACACGGGTAGACTGAGAAAAGCCACGTACATCTGTGGCTCACAGCGAACAGGCTTGTGGCAAGAATAGCTTCGATTCAGTTCAGAGGGCTAAAATATCAGCCGGCAATTAGAAACGAGGAGGAAAGGCGTGCAAAAAAGCTTGTGGAACGTTTTGTGCGAACGTGCTAATAGACTTCAGCGTGTTTTGAGTGTTATACAACTCAAAAATAAAGACAGATAATCTACTTTCAAGCGAGCTTAATTAAAGTTTTCCTGCAATGATAAAAAATATTTTTAAAAATGTGCATGTGTTTACAGTCGTATGAATATTCTAGCAGCTAGATTTCGCTTTAATTAATTTACTACAAAACAACGGTTTGCATATCAGTCAAAAGCATGCAGCGATCAATTAGCTTAATGCAAAGAAACAAACACGCGCTTCTTTGTTGTTGCTTTAAAAATACCAAATGCCGACATCAGCAAATCTCCCATTCACACTTTAACCCAGTTACTTACAACAAAAAACTAAAGTTTCATAATTAGTTATCACAGGGATGCGCGCAGGAACACGTGTTTACCCAATTTATAAGCAGACAGGGTGTTTGTAAACCAGTTTAATGTGACATTCTGCGAGAGATCTGCATCTCACAAGCACGGCTGCACCCGCAAAGGGCAGCGATGATATTGATAAAACAGTCGTTTCATAATCACAGTGATCTGGAGAACTGCACTGCCATAGGAAGTTTAAATGAGGCTCAGATAGGTCACCTTCAACTTTAAGAGTTTTGTCTAACCTTTAGTTCTTTAATGTCGAGCCGCTGGTTTCAGGTTTGAAGGGAAAAGGATAGCAGTATGATTTCTCTACGGTCCTATTCAGGGACAGATGAAATGGGCCCTGCATACTTGCAAATGACTGGGAAATATGCAAGTAATTTACCGTTAAATTCCATAACAGGAAAACCTAATTGTACAGCATGTCCAGCCTAATTGAATTGTTCTACAAGTGCATTACTGTTATGGAAATAATACTGACAGGAGCGATAAGAGATTGAGACACTGAATGGAGAATAAAATTATTAGACTAAAATAGTAAAGAAAAAAAAAATGACACAAAGTGATTTCGTAAAATGTGTAAAACGGGAGCAAAACTTTTTTTTATGAATAAATTATTAGAAATGAATAATAGTAGTAATAATAATAATCTTGATTATGCTTATGTATGCATTAAAAAATATTTAATAATAATAAATGCATCTAAATTATAAGCATTAAATATTACAATACCACTCTTATCTGATGTATATTTTTGGTTTCAACTAATATTTGTATGAGCTAAAAAAAAAAAAATGTAATGCTATGTTTTTAATGTAATTAAATAACATGCTCATTTGTCTAAAACCCAAAAATGGTTTCATGCACCCACAAAAATGACCTCTTGCTTGCCCAAGACTGAAAAGGCTGCCCTCTGCTGGTCAGAGACTGAAGTGCAATTGACCCTTCTGCAGCTTTCCTGCAGTGGACCGTCAACTCACATAAGCAGACGCCTGTCATAAAACAGGCTGTCAATTTCTTTTAAAAAAAAATGTGTTTGCATATGAGATGCAGGCTGCGCTGAGCAACCACATATAAAGGAAATTTGCAAACATGATTGCATGCACCAAACACATTCAGCCCATACATGCTGCAATGTCTTTCACAAACAGAAAAGTACACACAGATACATGCACATGTGTGCATTTATACACTTACAATGCAAAAGTAAGTATTTGCTGTATTCTGTCAAAATACTCTTAGTTGGAAGCAAGAAGCAGAACAATCTTGCCATAATAATTCTGCTGTGAATATTAGCCTTCGTTTGATTGATGCAAAGCACATGTACAGTTATATTGAAAAAGCTCATGAGTGATAATGGCGAATCTGGAATGTAATATCACCAGCGTTTCCAAGATCTGCTAAATCTACATTAATGTTACGCTGACTTAAAAAAAAAAAAAAACTCATTAAATCACATCACTCTTAAACACCGGAACAGCCTAAATATAATGCACCTAATGATCACAGGCTACACTATCTCTTGACAGCAGGTTGTTTCAGCAATGATAGGTTAATGTCATTTCTCTTTTGTTTTCATTCAGTCGTCACAGAGGAGATGTCCTTCTGTGATGACACGCTGATGGTGAGCAACTTCATTTCAGCCCCGGAATATCTCACACATGTGACAACACCTTCCTTTGTCGCCAAGAGTGTTGAACTGTTTTGAACTGCAAACTGACAGAATAGGGAAGCCATTCCAAATGCAAATGTAAATTATTGTTACTTACACGTTTAACCCTCTAGACGCTGTTCTGCCCTAGTATGTGGAGGAATTCTGAAATCATGTTGCCCTCTTTTGGCTGGCATGTGCGACTGCAGATTCTTTCCTGACATAATTACAACTGCTTGTGAAGAATAAACCTTCTATATCATGATACGACGCTGAAAAACGTCAAATATTAATGTGAAATATTTGAAATTTCACTCAAATATGACAATGTTACAAATTTTAAGTTTATGACCTTACGCTTTCCCTACGTAGTCTAGTACAAAAAAAATAACTGGATTTGAGTGATAGATTAGATTCAAATGCAATGACCTGTAAAGAAACCCTGTGAATGGGTAAAATAAGACACACAAGGCCAAAACTTCCTTGTAAAGGTGGGTCTATTAATCAATATTTCCTTCTCATACTAATATTCCCAACACATTTCCTCCTGTGCTTTCATTGCTACCGTCTCATATCATACTCACCCGCTTTCTCCGCCTTCTCTCTCCCTCACTCCTCCTCAGACCTGCGGGTCACTCCAGCAGGAACAGGAAGTATCCGTCCTCCTTTCCAAAGCTCACCCCTCCGTCAGTTTCCCCAGCGTTCTCCCAGCATTCCAGTCTTTGATTTCCCACTCGTCTGCAAAGATAAGAAACAAACCCCAGCAATGGGAACTTTCAGTGAATATCTTTTTCAGCCTCCACACCTACTATCTCTTTTGCTTTCTCTTTTTTTTCCTCCCTCGTTCATCTCTGAGCTCGGGGAAAGCGAAGAGGTGGGTAGTTTATTCAGTAATATTCAGAACGGTTGATCTAAATAAAGATGCTTTTCAAATTCTATTGTATATCTAATGGTCTATAACAGTGGGAGGATTACTGATCTGATTTAAACAACTAAACAATGCTGAGGGGAAAGGAGGAGTGGAAAAAGGGACTTTTGTAGTGACAGATGCACCATCGAGAATTCCGGTGGCTCATATTTCAACCTGGTTTCAACCTCAGCCTGTACTGCCCAATATATAGCGGTAAATAAACGATAAGAGCTTGCCGATAAGCAACCAGTCCCACGCTCTCTCCTCACAGCTGAATCGATACAGCCCGTGCAGCATATCATTCATCTCATAAGTATAATGAGCACTTGTGTTATTAATCTCATCTTTATACTGAGGTAATATGATAGTTAATTCAGCTCAGTCGAAATGAATGGAAATAAGATAATCACAAACGCATCGCTTAGTAAAATCAATCCGGGCGAGGTATTCTAATAACAATACGTATAGGCAACAAGCGCTAATTCCATCATGCGTAGAAACCAATATTTCACTCCGTTCATCTGACTAATGCATAAATGGAATATTTCACACTCTTTTCTTCAGTGAAAACAATATAGATTTTGATTTGCTTGCGAACAATTTTAATAAAAAGCTATTGATGGGATATTGATTGGTTAGCTCACGGCACAGCTCGTGGGCCCAGTGTGCAACAATCATTATCCGCCAAGCTTTTGGGTTCATTTCAACTCATATGGTCAATAAAGACTCCATATGCTCTCGGCCCTTTGAACATGTCGGGATGCTTTTTCTACAGCATCCTCTAAATCAGAATCAAATTTAGCATAGTTCCAACATCTGACTGACGGTCACTGACACTGACCATGAATCAAGTTATGCTAAAACAAAACCATGTTGAACAAATTGATACTTTACATCAATCATACAGGAACAAAAGAGTCATTAGGTATTGGCGGTACACTATTATATCCACCATTACTGAAACTTTAGTAGTACACAAGTAAATCAAATTTAAAACTGGCCAGTGTTAAGTCTTTTTTTAGCTTAAATTTTCCAGGAATCACTTTTATGCGGTAGTTTCAAAATTTGTGGCATCCCTCAAGGCTCCCTGAGTGCTCCCTCCAGTCTGTACCTTTCTTTAAGAATGTGATCTCTAAACTCCAAGATCTTATTTATCCCCGTGTCACTTTGTAAAATCTTTATTCGTGTGAACACTTTTAAATGTGAAAGGCACTGGAGTAACGGCAATAAAAGGCTGGAGAGGGATCAATGCTGAACGCATTACGCCTTGGCGCAGAGACTTGGCTTTAATAATCAAAAAATTGATCCATTAAGCTCAACCTAATTCTTTGCCAAAACGGTAGAGGTGCTCAGTTTTTAACACATGGTTATGTGAAGAATTGCAATTTTTCACAGAGACTCTGGTCTAATGACACAATATTGAAGATGAAATGGGCTCATCACAATATATATATATATATATATATATATATATATAGGCATATATATATATATATATATAGGCATATATATATATATATATATATATATATTTCTGTCAATCGATTAAAAAAAGTTGCAATAATAGCACATTTTTCTATAATTAATAATAAATAAATAAATAAATAAAATTAATCACACCTAACATTATATATATATATATAAAGTTAGGTGTGATTAATTATATTTATTTATTATTAATTATAGAAAGATGTGCGATTTATTGCAATTGTTTTAATCGATTGACAGAACTAATAATATATATATATTCCAAACTTAATCTTTAGTTATAAAGCTATTATTTCCTGACATGCAGATAAAATGCCCATATACTGTATAGGGGCTAGCATGCTGCTTAAAGGGGTCCTATGCCCTTTTACGAAGTCTTGATTTTGTTTTTGTGGTGTACTAGAATGTTTTCATGCTTGATTGATCAAAAAATGCATTATTTTTCACATATTTTACATACAGCTCCTCTCTCCCCAGTATGGTTTGAACACGCAGATTTCGATGAAGCCCCTCCTTCTGAAATGTGCTGTGATTGGTTAGCTGGCCCAGTGTGTTGCGATTAGCGCATGCTTGGAAAATGTCCCACCCCTAAATAAGTGTGAGTTCTTCTCTACTGTAAATATGAATAAGGATCACGTCAATTTCAAACCAATTCGAGGCGAATTCAGACCCTGACAATGTTAACGAACAAGAGGATCGTGCAGAACGGATTTCAAGCACAGACTTTGCAAGCACGGATTTCACAGGACGTTTCAGAGTAGAGTAATGATTTCTCGTAATTTTCTCATACATTATAGATACAATGTTATCCACCATTTAATAATGATACTCGTCAAAAAACAAAGGTAATACAAACAGTAATCTATCTCAAAACCATGGTAAATTTTCCTAAGGGGCGCTGAACAGCCTTACAAAAGCAAGAGCTTACAAAAGCAATAGAAAACAAGCTGTTCTCCATAAAATGTGCAGAGCACATAAACGTTAAGGTTATAATGTTCAGGAACAGTGCATGTTTAAAAAACGTTTTAACCACTAAGTTTGTCAGCCTTCAAACTCAAGGTCAAACAAATGAGTTTTGGAAATGTGTCTCTTTGACAGTGACAACACTGCCTTTTCTATAATGCAGCTCAACCGGGCATCGTCCCCTTTTTTGCGTATTCCATGGGCGCTGATTATTTAAATGAGTACCATTGTGACTTCATAAGATCAGGAAAAAAGGTGAATCTCCAAACGAGCTGTTCGTTGTAGTTCTTGAAAAGGGAATTCTGTTAAATAAAATATCTCCCTTTGCAGTGAACTTTGAGCTTTGGAACCTAGCAGATCGTTTTTATGCTCAAACAGCAATATTACACACTAACTAAATTTGCAAAAGTAGAAAAGAATAATAGGACCCCTTTAAATGTTTTAAACTTGCTTAAAAGGTCACAAATCCTCAGTATAAAATAAATAAATAATAATAAAATTATGAAAATTGCTACTTTAAAGGAAATTCATAAAAAAATTGACGAAAACAACATACAGCTGATGGATAATGTAAATGAATTTTGTTAATGACCTTGAAGGAGATATAGGCTACTGTAAAGTTACAACTGAACTGCAACTGCTAAAAGCCATCATTCATGTAAAGAGCAAAGACTGTTGTACTTGCAACTTTTCTTTTTTTTCCTGAAGTGATCTAACATTTACCGAGCCCTTCTCACATGACTGTGATTGTTCTCCACACACACTTCAAAGGTTACCGGATGTGCCCGATTCAAAGCTGTAAGTGAGAGTTCCACTTTTCACACTAGGATTTACCAAAAGAGATGAAACGTTATCCACGCCACTCTGATGAGGATGGGGGGAGAGAGTGGATGAAAAAGAGCACAAAGGAGGTAAACAACCAAAACCCTCTGAAACAAGACCCGTGGCAGAGTCGTTTGGATCTCGGTGGATGTGCGGGTCGAGCATCACAGCGCAGAGACTCTTCCTCTGCGCCGTGTCCATGGGCCGCTGCTGCAACTCAACACCAGTGATATCGATCGGCTTTCTAAGCCTCCGCCAACCTGGTCAAACCCGAGTCCTTTCTGATATTTACCCACCAAAGTATTCCCTTCTGCTAGCGCTGCCAACCCACAAGACATGGAGGGAGAAAAAAAGTCAATTATATACAACGTGCTTGGTTTCCCCTCAAGGATGGAATCCACCCTTTCTAATCCGATCAATTCATGTCAGACAGGAGACTGGATTCAGCGCTATCTCTGAAGTCCTGTAATCCAGGCTAAGTCTTCACACTGCCTGCCTCACCTCCACAAGAAAAGGGTTTGGTCCAGAGCGTGATACAGCAAATTAGTCATAGTGTACATTCAGACACTGCAGTGGATGGGTGCCAGTGTGCTAACACCTAAGCATGGGCTAACTAGATATGCAATTCAACTAATTCCTATTATAGTCAATACTACAGTTGGCACAAACAATATAGGGGGGACAAGGGCTAGCTGTCGCACCTTTTATGAATATTTCAATATTTGTTTTATTAAATCATTTTAGAAGCCTTTAAATCATTTTTGAAAGCCAGTTTTTATATAGCAGGCTTATTGAAATACATGAAAAATGTAAATATGCTGTTTCATGTTTTCATAAAACAGTACCACATAATAAATACCAGAAATACAATAATTGTTTTAGCCACATATACTGTAATTAATAAATTGTATAAATGTACAACTTGCCTCAATTTTCCCTTAAAAATGTACCTTCACTATATAGCTACTTGACTTTTGTCTGAATGAGTTTTTTTTTTTTAATATTTACTTCTTTTAACAACAACTAAAGCATTTGGTTATAAAATTCACTCAAAAAGATCATTTAAGAGGGTTTTGAAATGCGACAACTAGCCCCCTATCTGCCCTTTTGTACAGTAGATATTCTGCGAAGTATAACCTTTGAAGAAAAAAAAAACACGTTTGACTTTTATCCACTGGTGAACTACTGTATATCCAAGCAGTATATAACTTTGAAGTATTTGGCTGATGGTGAGACATGGGAAGGTGTCCCATTACAGACATGCAAAGGCTAACGGCCAGTGCACAAGGTAAATGAGCAGGAACGAGGAGAGAGTGCTGGGACACTTTAATTTCCAGTGACATATTGTGCTTCATGTACAGTCTGAATGGCTCCATAAAGAAAGTGTAATGATGGTCCAGGACCCTGGCCAAATAGCTGACATGCACGGCTTCCCTGGTCAGCTCAGCACCGGGTTTGATCCGTCTCATTACACCAGTCATTCAAATAATGGGCAGCTATGGGAGCTCTGGTAAAGCTGCAACTAATGCATGCCAAAGTCTACATCATAGTGGTTTACTCTCTCTGTCTGCTTAATATGGACAGGTGTTCAAGGCTGAGAAAGAAAACATAAATATTTTTTTATAACATACTTTTTTTTTTACTATTTTCTCTAATATAGATTATCTAAAAAGTAAATTAAATAATGTTATATATAATAGTAATAAATACTATTACTACTATACTGATAATAACACCAACACATAGGCTAAAACAATGATTTATATAATATTCTAAATATAATAATTTTCAAAAATGCACAAATGCTAAATAAAACAAATTCACAAACACATTAAGCATGTTCTAATATGTTTTAGCCTAAATCATATATGAGATAGGCTAAAGCGACCGACACCTATAATAGGATCGCACAATCTACATTTGAAATAACAATATATTTTCAAACCGGTTCGTAAAAACGGCATTAAAGCTTGTCTACCGAGATCGGAACAGAACAATAGCTCCTTATTCTCTTTCAGATGAATGCATGGCAAGGAGAGAGAGGCGCGATAAATCGGCCACCCCTGCTCTTGTCTCGCTTCAAAAGAATCTGTTAGAGAGAGAGAGGGAGAGGGAGAAAAAAAGCAGGGAGCAAGACCCACACGATGTAGTTCCAGCCAATTGCATTCCAGAGAAGTGACCATGGCTGGAGATAAACAATGCACAATAGATCACGCTCCTCAAAAGGTATAAAAGAAAGGCAGATGCCGCAGCAATAAGGCAGTAGCAGGGGGAAAGAAATAATCCGCGTTTCTCCAGCAATTCCAAAAAGCATAATTGTTTAAATCCTTTTTTTCAGGATTGAAATTAACCCTGTGCAGTGTACGCTGTAACAATCTGCATGTGATGGGAAAGAGGAACACCTCTCTCTCTCTCTCCCTATGTGAGGTTGCCAGGCTCACCCTCTTCCAAACCACAGCCAGAGCCAAAATCGCTTTAAATTGTTCCTCACTGTCGCAAACAAAAAAAGCATTTAACACTCACCCATTGTGCGGGGACTGATCTCTCAACCACTCTAGCACCCCGTCAACACAAGCCCAGATATCCTTCCACAGATATGTAAAGAGCCCACTAAGATTTCTTTGTTTGGATTTTGAAGCTGGGTAGGTTTGCCTATGCTGCGCTTGCTTTTACAGCTTAGAAGCAGGTGGATGACAAAACATCAATCTCTCCAGGCACAATGTGTAGCACGTACGCTTGACACTCTACACAAGCAATATACAATCACACACTCCAATACAGGGCTCTCAGCTGTAATGATATGTGTTTGCTTAAAGGCAGCTTTACTGAATATTAGAGCATTTTTGGACAAAGAAAACTGTGCATTGTACTGAAAGGTTTAATGAAAGTGGAATCTGCATCCACAATATCAAAGTATGACAGAAAGTGACAAGGGCAGGGGAAAGTTATATTTCACATTCTATGTATTCACACTATATTAATGAAATATATGTGCTATAGTCTGTTTGAGGAAAACATTTTTTTAAGAGGAATTGTTGGAGTGTTGCCACAAAGGAAACCTGTCAGAAAACAACTGGAATGTGGGGGATTGAGACTAGGTCCCACACCATTTACTCTGAGAAAATTTATCAGAATCAGTGTCCGTATAACACCATAATCCTGGCTACAAGTTGGAGCTAAACTCTGCAGGACAGTGGCCCTCCAGGACCGGGTTTGGACACCCCTGCCTTAGGGTTTCACATGGATGACTTTAATGTAGTTAACTTAATAATCTAACATATCTGTTTTACATATTAAAACACACACATTATATATATATATATATATATATGATAGGCTATATGTATTTATAATATTTCAGCCCCTCCTCGGCAAAAAAAGAAAAAAAGAAAAAAAAAAACGATTGAAAATACAGTTCTTGAAACTTTTGGAATCACAAAATGAATATATATGTGTCATAATTACAGAAGAAATACACAGGCCTACAATTTCTTGGGCCTTCGAAAAATTTGTCCATCCAATCAAAAAGGTTAAAAACACCGCCTTACCCGGCGATATGCCTTCTTTTTAACAGCAACATCAGTAACAGGAAATTAGCAAGTGTAAAAATGTAAAATACAAACCTATTCATGAATCAGCAAAATGTAAAAGGTAACATACAAAAACAGAACGATTTCCACAAATATAGTAATTACTACACTGCCCTACAAAGCAAAAAGGCAGTAACTGCATTTTTGGTCAAAAATGAGTTATTATCATTTTCATGACATTCAAGGCATCCTTTGTTATGTGACAAAACATCTTATCTCAAATGTGTGTCGTTTTGGAGAAAAATGGTAGTCGTTTGTACAGTAACTGCAAAAAGGTAACGACAGGATAACTTTAAAGTCATTTTTCTCAGTTCTGCACTCTGCGTAGTTACTGCCTTTTTGCTTTGTAGGGCAGTACAGTCCTACCGGTATATGACTTTATGACATTTAAAACATGTGACAACTTACCCCTACCTGAAAATATAATTGTCCTGAATACACTCTTAATCTATCCGTTTTTAAAAAAAAAATCATTAGTTCATTCCATAGACTGTAAAAATTATGGACAAAGCGTCTGTGACGTCACCCACAGACTTTCTGAAGAACGGTTTTGAGGCCGTTTATGGGGGGTATGGGCGGCGCCATCATGCAAAATCTTGGGAAATCCAAAATACAAATGTTCAGAAAGGATACAGAGGTGGTGTGATGTGTTGTGTCAGATCATGGCCGAGACGTCAAATTTCACTTGGCGCAGCCCGTTATCAGCTGTCAATCAAAGTTAACCGACCTTATTTGTCATACATTTTATATCTAAATACGATCTAAACTAACGAGTTAGAAAAAAAATCACTCCCCTCACAGTTGTCAGGCACTCGGAACCTATCGAAAAATACAATAAAAGTCCATGGGACCAACCTGTAAACACATGAATTTATTCTGTGAAAACGGACATTTTAACATGGGGGTCTATGGACATTTGCTCCCTTTTGGGACCTGCCCCTAGCGGATTTTCGATGTATTGCAGTTTTTCGCACTTCCGGGTAGGCTTCATGTTTCAGATTAGAATGTTGCCGCTTGGTTCATTCTCTTCTAATGCCAATGGGTGTTTATTGTGTTCACTTGTTCATACAACAGATCGGCTACAACAAAATTACGTTACTGGAATTGTTGTAGTTAAAAGAACACAAGTCATAAAAACAAAGTGTCTTAGTGCGGCAAAATGCTGCTACTACAATGGCAGTGCATCAGGTGTAGGGCGTTTTGACCTACCTGTTAACGCTTTCACTTGTTTGCTCGGTTTGATTGCTAAAGCCGCTCTCTTTAATTGAAGGAAGCTAAGTGATTAACGTTAAAGTCCCTGTAAAGTCAAAATGAAGTATGTGTTCTGAGTTTGTCACACCACAGACAAATGTGTTATTAGTCACCCAGCCAAATTTGAATGATAAAAAAAGCCGGCAAGTACATAAAATAAGCTTTTAAAATCTTGAAAAAATTAGCAGTAGTCTCTGCTCTCAAACGCTGGGGGCGTGTCCGCTGGCTGCGCTGAAACCACGCCCACTCGCGGGAAAGGTGCCTTCGCCACACTCAACTCTGTCACCGCTACAGCCGAAATGGATGCTTTAGTAGTGTTACTGTGTGGACTCCGACTACCAATTATAATTATAACATAAGCACACAAGGCAACTTACACTCATTGGTGGGCACGCACTGCCGATGATGGCACCAGTTGTCGGCGCGACGGGAGGATAAAGGGGGGAGATAGTCGGTTCGGCCCGTTCGGCCACATTCACCAGTAACAGCGGATTATCAGTGAATCCCAGTTGTCTCCGACGAACATTTATAAAACTATCCCGTGTAAAATGATCACTACAGATGGGACATTCTAAAACGCTTAACGTGAAAAACGCTTAACGTGGCTTACTGTAGCTACTAAGAAATTGATATTAAAAGACCAAAATCAGTACACATCATATTAATAAACCATACTATGTATAAAAAATCAGATGAGCCCAGAATATGAACGCAACGCGTTTAATTACACGTTAAGCATTTTCCTCCCATATAAAACCAGAAAACGCTTAACGTGGCTTACTGTACTAAGACAGTGATATTAAAAGACCAAATTCAGTACACATCATATTAATAAAACATACTATGTATAAAAAATCAGATGAGCCCAGAATATGAACGCAACGCGTTTAATTACACGTTAAGCATTTTCCTCCCATAGAAAACCGTTATAAGAAAACGCTTAACGTGGCTTACTGTAAGACAGTGATATTAAAAGACCAAATTCAGTACACATCATATTAATTAAACATACTATGCATAAAAAAATCAGATGAGCCCAGAATATGAACGCAACATTAAGCATTTTCTTATAACTGTTTTCTATGGAAAATGCTTAACGTGTAATTAAACGCGTTGCGTTCTTATTCTGGGCTCATCTGATTTTTTATACATAGTATGTTTTATTAATATGATGTGTACTGAATTTGGTATTTTAATATAACTGTATTAGTAGAGTAAGCCACGTTAAGCGTTTTCCTATGGGAGGAAAATGCTTAACGTGTAATTAAACGCGTTGCGTTCATATTCTGGGCTCATCTAATTTTTTTATACATAGTATGTTTTATTAATATGATGTGTACTGAATTTGGTATTTTAATATCACTGTCTTAGTATAGTAAGCCGTTAAGCGTTTTTCACGTTAAGCGTTTTAGAATGTCCCCTACAGATGCGGGTTTTGTCGGTGATCCTCATCTCTCCATCAAGGTGGCTCTTCACAAAATTAATACACCTCTTCTTGATGTGATCGTTTTTCGGAAATGTAAATAAGGACACCGATCTGTTTTGTACGTGATGGCATCCAGGTAGTACGCATTTCCGTGATGAAGGCATAGCTAGCTAGCAAACTGTAGGCGAGTATCTAATAGACTGACGCGATTGATCGGCAAACTGATGTGAATTTGCTCTAGTGTGGCTCCAGTGCGTCATCAAGTAGGGGCGTGTCCAGGAGCTCAGGGGCTCCAGTGCGTCATCGAGCCCCCTTTTAGCCCCGCCCAGAAAATCCGGAAAATTGGAATGGTGAAAAACTGTTTAACGGTCTAACTCCACAATTCAGTACTTCACAGTTCACAGTCTTTGTAAAATGTGTTAGCAATACATTTCTAACATTTATAATGTGTTTAGAATTTTTTTTTTAATTGCCTTTACAGGGACTTTAAGTAATCCTAAACTTCATATTGGACAATTACAACTTTTACCTTACAAGATTTTGAGAGATTATGTACGTGTATAGCAGACATTTGTTTATTCAAATCCTAACTGTTCAAAGACAACAAGCCTTATTTGGTTAAATTCGTTTGCAAATGTGTTCAAATAAAGTTTGGTCATTCAAACTTTGATGACGTCAGTGACGCTCGAGTCTTTTCGCGGGAAGTTACTTTCGGTGAGTGCATCACAACAACAACAGCGGAAGAAGTTCCTGTCCTGAAAGCAGCGATTGGCTGTTATCTGCACAAAAAAGCTTCTGTCTGTGTTTATATGATTACGTTTACTATCGAGACATCTAAGTGTTTAGCTAGCGGTTTATAGTCATCCTCTGCTTTGACTTGTTTATTTTTCATCATGAGCTGTTTGCTGATGAAAGAAAGCCCTATGATCATTGCGCTTAATAAGGAGAAGACAGTCTATGACGGGTTCATCACAGCGTTGGTAAGGAACGTTTCACATCTCAAAGCTTCACAGTCTTTAACTAACTGTGAATAACGTTATACGTTTTACAGTGTGAATATGTTATGCCATGTGAATCTCATAACAGTAACGTTAGTTGAGCCGATTGTCACAAGTGTCACAGTTTTCTTATTATTTGATCTTTGACAGGAAAAAGACTTCAGGATAAGAATATCTCTACCCCCTGGTCATCAGATGAAACGGGCAAAGTATGATTGTAATAATATGGTTTATTTGATGAGTGCATTATTTATTTATTTAAATATCCAAGAATACCAACACAATGTAATATAACAAATGTAAAGAACATTGGACCAGATACAAGACATGGTCATGTTTTATGTAAATAAATAAAAAATATATATTATTATTTTTTATAAAGTGCTTTGACTTAAATTTTACATTTTTAACAAGGGCTTTTTCACTCCATTTAAGTGTGTGTTATTTTGTGTATGTAATATTGAGCCAGTACAATTATTAAATCATATATAAACACTAACTTTGCATAAATTATTTTGTTAATATACATGATTTCAAAGGTTTAAGTATTATTATTATTATCATAATTTTCATTGGCTTGTCTTTGGTTGTTTTGCAGATTACATTGTTGCTGGCAAATGAAACGGCTACTTCATGGTTATCAACATATTGTGAAGCAGGTACAATAAATCAAAGGCAAATAGTTTGCAGCTATTTCTCATCATTCAAGAAATGCGTCTTAATTAACACATAATGTTTGTCGAGGGGAGAAAAAAAATCATTTTCCATGTGCCTCTAGGGTGAAAAGATTAGATTTATGATTTACCCTGCCTAGATTTATGCGATACCCTAACTAGTTAAAGTTCATTATTTTCTTATGAATTTAGAATTATTAAAAATTAACTCTAATGGTCACTCTCATTAGTCAAATGACAGGTGCTGGTTTTTCTATTCTGTATGTTGTAGTTTAATCAAAACATTTGAATTGCATTTTTTTTTTTACAGAGATTACAGCATTCAACTAATTTGATTGCTTTTATCCTGGAACTCAGAACAGTATTGGTAAGTATCGCTAAAATATTGCATGTTTTATCTCTAGAGTTGAACATTACCATATTCATGTTGACAAAATGTTATACATGATGTAATGTTTAGCATCCTATTACCATAATAAGCACATGAGTCCCGCAGATTGAATAAATGATTCTCGTTATGAACTTGTCTATTATCAGGAAGTGGCGTTGAAGAGCCAACCAGGATGTCAGTCCTTCTCACCACCTCAGTATTATTCCCAGCTGATAACCGAGATGGAGATCTTAGGATGGGATAAGTATGTTTCTAGTGGCCTAGTGCTTTTCTCAACTTGCATTCCATTGTGTTCTCTTATAACTGCATATAGGACATTTCCTTTGCATTACTGTAAGGACATAAATGGCACGTACTGTCGTCTACTCTTCATGAAAACATTGTGTCGCATTTCTCACTTTGTAACAGAGGAGGCTAATGTGGTGTCTGTCAGCCATGTATCAAGCTGTGATTTCACTAGGCTTCTCATTTTCCACTTTCTATTAATGTCCAAAGATATAATTATGATATTAGCAAATGCAAATTGGTCTAATTGGAGACCCACTCTCAAGTTTAATGGAGAAATGTAGGCTGAAAAGTTAGGCTGGAAATAAGGTGCACATTTCAGACCTGAATTGCGGTCAGAAGTATTATACACAAGCGCTATCTGTAAATGCACTTGAGATTAATTAAGATCCTTAATTCGTGTCTCTGTTAATAGCCTCAAGTCCGGCACAGTTGCGGACCCTGATTGGTTTAGGAAGGGGGAAGTGCCGCAGAACCTGGTCATTTTAATGAGTTTTAGTTGCCTTGAAGAAGCCACATTTACTGTTAATTACTGTATAGATGGGGTCAGGTCTGTTCTCCCCTCTTATCCCCAGAATAGTTCAGAAGAGTCAGATATTTAGGAAATTACAAAACATCAGTCTCCGGCTGCTTTATAGTGCGTTCTAAGTGCACTACTTGAAGTATCGCAGCAAAGCATTAGGTCATAAGAAAATGAAAGTTGAATATTTTGACTTTGATCCCAGTTTGCTCCCATTTTACTGTGAGATATTGCATTTGGTCTGACATCGTCATCTGAAACTGTTCAGATTTTTTTTAGACAATTGGTGCATTGGTGCCATGGTGAGAGGTTGTCACACCTTGCACATGTATGAGAGAGAAGCGCTGGGCTTCTCGCTGTGGTCTTTTAACACCCCGCCAGGATAATGACACCTGAGCAGGTTTCCTATTGGCTGGTCTTCTCACCATCTCACGCCAGCCAGCAGTTATATCTTAAAACTCATGATCCCTGGTGGCACCTGTGAGAATGGAATAACTGTACTATTTTCAGCAGCTGGCTTTTTGCATATCTGGAAAGTTGTGATGAGAAGTCTTCGCAAAAAAAGTGGCCTTGGCGGTATTACAGTTTATGTTTTCCCCCTTACTATTCCGATTTCTTTGTGTTTTTTTTTGTACAGCTTTATGCTTTCATCTATGGCCTGTTTGTATGCAAACATGCCAAATGTTCCTTTCGCCATTTATGAGAGGAGCTGATTTTCTAGTTGCAAATGTAATGCTCTCATCAATCCTCCCAGCAAGACATCGAGCCGTCAAGCTGTTTCAATCAGCTGAGGTGAACGCCAGCAAGGCCTGATACTGTGGCGGGAGATCCCTGTAGAATGCAGAGTGGCTGAATGAGGTTCCGGCTCTGAAAAGAGATCTCAATTTCGAGGAAATGAATGATTGGTGTGATTTTTGTGCCAAAAGCTCATGTAATTGAATGTGATGCAAACGATTCGTCTCATCGCTTCATGGGTTATGAGAGAAACTGACTGAGCATTAAGATCACTTTGAACAGTAGAACAGAGAAATCAAGCGTGTTTGCAGGTAGATCTGTAAGAACTGTGAACAATTTTTACAAATGTAATGTTTTTTTTTATTTTTATTTTTTTTATAGCTCACGCGCATCACTACTTTTAACTTTAATTTATAATTAAAAGGGGGGGGGGGGGGGGAATCCCCCTCAAAATTGAATAAAAAGTGAGAAATAATTGTGGACCATGCACATGTTTGAGTACATGAGTTAGTAAAAAAATATTGTGTTATTACCCAAAATAAGGATTAGTTAACGCAAAAAGGAAATTTCTGTCATTAATTGCTCACCCTCATGTCAGTCCAAACCCGTAAGTCCTTCGTTCATCTTCAGGACACAAATTAAGATATTTTGGACCCTTGGCCCTTAGTATTAAACAGAAACGCAATTACCATTTTCAAGCCCCAGAAAGGTAGTAAAGAGTGACATTGTTGAAATAGTCCATGTGACCACAGTGGTTCAACCTGAATTTTATGAAGCGAGGAGAATACTTTTTTTTGCACAAAAGAAACTAAAATACTGACTTATTTAACAGTTTATTTATTATCTTCCGTGTCGGTCTCTGACGCTGTTCACGTTGTAAACCCAGTGCAGCGCTTCCTGTTTCTACGTCAGAACACCAGCTCAGTATTGGCCGGCTCCTGCGTCAGCACCACACGCATGCGTCATGGTGCTCATGTGAACAGCGTTGTAGACTGACACAGAAGAGAAGAAAATGTTGACGGTTTTTTTGCTCACAAAAAGTATTCTCCTCGCTTCATAAACTTAAGGTTGAACCACTGTAGTCACATGGACTATTTGAACTATGACTTTACTACCTTTCTGGGCCTTGAATGTGGTAAGTGCGTTGTTGTCTAAAGGGGGTCAGAAAGCTCTCGGATTTCATCAAAAATATCTTAATTCGTGCTCTGAAGATGAACGAAGGTCTTACAGGTTTGGAACGACGTGAGGGTGAGTAACGACAGAATTTTCATTTAATGTACAGTGAGTATATTATGCTGTAATGGCAGAAAAGAGTGTGAGCCAACAAAATGTGTCAAAGTTGTTCCAGAGTTTTTATGTGGATTTAAGTGCTGAGGGACAGAATGTGGATATGCGATCCTGTAGTTTCTGCCGATGGGAACACTCAGAGCAAAGTATAAACTACGGTATAAATGTATAAACTAACCACGATATGCTGTGTTACACGACTCGTAAATAAGCTGCTGAAATACGAGCGTGTCGTGAAGTGCTGGGATTTTAGCAATAAATCTGTGGTCGCTGTAGTTGATTTTCAGCACTGTTTGCTGGAAGAGAGGATTGTATACACATCTGAGGAGCATGAATGACCAAAATCACATATCCCTGTTATGTTTTTACTTACAACAAATATTTACTGTTGATCTGTCTGATGCGTGTTGTATGTGGTCTTATGTGTGATGCTGTTGATCTGTATTGACAGGCTGCTCTCCATCGATGCAGAGTTTCGCACACTCAAGATGAAGGCAGAGGACTCTGCAGGTCGTCAGCACGCTATTACACTCAAGCTCAAGTCTAAGGTGAAGCCAAGGGTCAAGCCCTGTTTTATTTCTTATTTTGGGAAAACTTTATTTCACTGTGTCCTTGTTACACGTTACATGTACTCAGGGCTTGACATGAACACCTGCCAAATATGAGTGGATTTCAGCAGTAACGCAGTCATTCCTACTAGCCTATTCCTATAATATATATTTTTTTCAATTGTAGTCTTTTAAAAAGGCCTCTGAAATAATAAAGTGCAATGTAGTGTCAGAAATATCGCTTTTTCGATACATATCGATAGGCCTACTAAAATATCTGAAAATCTTCCAGTACTCATTTTCCGCAGAATAGAGATGCAATACCAGCTACACTTTCTCACTCTCTCATTTCTCTGACAGAGAGTTGACACGCAAACCTGCCTCCCCTCACTCACTCATTTCATTTGCTCCGGATGAATATTGTTGGTGTTACAGGGCTTGAATATCAGCATGGGATTGCGTGTATTGTGTCTAATTTTACTCATTCCCTCAGATTTTGTTAGCCCACACCCAAAGTTTGTGCTCGTAAAGCCATCTCACAGTCCTAAATTGAGTTCTTTTTCGCTGCTGATTACACTTAAACAGTCAAATACACACAAAATAATGTCAAAATGGCAGTTTTGGCGAGTATGTTTAATAATATTTGGATAAAGGATGATATCACTGACATCACTTTTGACCTCTACAGTATACATTCCCATTTAAAAGTTTGGGTCAGTAAGAAAAAAAAAAAAAAAAAATTGGGCCAGAAGTAACATGCTCACCAAGGCTTTATTATTTATTATTAATGCGTGTGTGTGTGGAACCCCACAAAGATGGCAAAATCCAAATTCCTTGTCCTTGTGGAGACATTTTTGGTGTCCATGAGGATATCAGCTTATATCATACCGAGTGATTTTTGAGATAAAGATGCAGAAAGTTTTTTTGTTTGGGCCCGGGGTAGGTTAGGGGTTAGAATATCCAGTTTATACAGTATAAAAATCATTATGTCTATGGAAACCCAATGTGTGTGTCTGTGTGCGACTGTGCGCATGTGTGTTTGTAAATATGACGCAACTGAGCAACAATTTTAATAAAAAAAAATCCCCCTTTTTTATTAAATGAGTTTGACATTAAGGTCTACAAAAAAGATAAAATAATTTTGTCTTTATGCAGATCTATAATTTTTGTGGGTCATAGATGCAAATGTACCAGGATAAGTTCACACAGCTTTCGTTATATCTAGATCCTCAGTCTCTGCTGGACTGCAGAAGGAGCAGAACTTTGGTTTTAGTATGTAACTTTAAGCAGGTGGCACTAATGTGCTGTGACTGTAAGATTATGTTGAGAGATGGAGCCGTGAGATTGTGGCAGGGCCTGAAGGAGAGGCGAGAGAGTGTGCAGGGATGCGGTGGCATAGATAAGACCATGAGTGATCCTTATAAGGTGATTACAGGGGCCACAGAAGAAGCAGAAAATTGTGGCGTGTGAGTAGTTTAGTCTGAGGGCCGGGCTGTGTGAGTGAGCTCCGTTTGGCATTGGAAGTGGAGACATGGTATAGATGCCAGTGGCTCCTTGCGGACACTGCACGGGGTCCTGATGAGATTCAGCAGGGCGTGAGAAGCCCCCTGTGCCCACCTGCCCACCATCCTGCTGGGTGCTAAAAATAGCTGTGATCTACCCACCTCACATCTGCTCATCCTCCCAGAGCCGGGCACCTCTCACAAGGCCCTGCGTCACCCAGCGCCAGCTTACTCAACAGGAGCCAGTAAAGGCATCTCTGCTGCTGGTGTAAATGTGGGTTGTGGGGTCATACTCGTAAGTTGTTTTATTGGTTGTAGTGTGGAAATTATATAAGAGAATTTTAAGCTTAAAGAGGATGAATAAGTAAGTCCTTCAGGAGTGGAAAGCTCACCTAGTCTTTCAGCACGAAGAGTGGATATGGTGTGCTGAAATATAAAATAATTTATATTAATGTATTCATTAAAAAAATTTATAAATTATTAATTATTAAAATATTTGTTATGTATTAATTACATATCAATTATTAATATTATTTTTAATTCTAATTGTATTAATTTATTATATAATTTTATATTAGTAGTGTACACAGGTAAAATGTGAGAAATTTGAATATTGTGCAAAAGTTAATGTATTTTAGTAATTCATATTAAAAGATGAAACTAATATATTTAGTAATATAACTATATACATCAGAGGCCTGACATTTCTGTATTTAAAATCTTTTTTTTTTATTGATTTCATGTAATCTAATTTTCTGAGATTTTGAATTTGGGGTTTTCATAAACTGTAAGCCATAATCATCAAAATTATAACTTTTGCACGATATTCAAATTTTTCGAATTTCACCTGTATAATATACTCAATGTTTAAATAGTATACAGTATACATGGAAAAAAGTATCTTATGATCACCAAGGCTGCATTTATTTGATTCAAATAAAGGTATGTGTATATATATAAAAATAAAAAACACAAAACGGTAAATCTAAAAAAAACAAGTAAACCTAAATCTTAACTTTTATACTTTATTTTAAAAATACAATACCAGACCCTCATTAACATTTTGAGTGAAAAAAGCATCTAGTAAATTACTACCTTTTTACCACGTATACTGTTTTAAACCATGATTATCAATGTCTATCTTTTTTTAATTTTTTTTTACTCTTTTCAGTATCCAGCTGAGGCCCCGGAGTTTTCTGCCGATCTTCCTGTTCCATTGGTCATCACGTGGACCTCTCAGGTACATAGACCAAAATTACTTCAAAACTTTTTGAACAGAAGTATTGTTACTGAAAAGTTGATTTGGCTTTTTATCACATTACCAAAATTGGCCTTTTTTTAAATAGCAATTAAAGTACAATGTTTTTAATTAGCAAAGTTTTTTGGCATTTAAAGGTGTGTTTTTTTGTTGATGAAAGGTGTTCCGTTCCGCTGCCGCTTTGATGTTGCTTCCATAAAAAAAACAATAACTCCTCTCACAAAGGCTCAAACAGAGCCAAATAAACCGACAGGACAGCGATCTGGAAAGCTACATATGTTAGCGGCCTCTAATGAGCCTCGACGAGTTTCCTCTTACGTATAACAATTAAAAGCGAGAACGGAGACCCATTTTTCACTGTCGTTTTCTTTTTATCCTCGTCCTCTGTTTTCGCCTCCTCCCCTGAAAAACAGGCTCCTCTTCAGTCATACGTTTGCTCCAATTACTTTGAGGTGGATGAAAGCGACTTGGCATATTGCACAGCAGTGGTGTGAGTTAGGGAGGGTTGTGCGTTGTGCTGGGTGAGGGATGGCAGTGGAACATGGCTCTCTGACAGAGAAGACCAGCTCAGCACACAGCAGCCTTCTGTCGGCCGAAGCCCTGCTGCGCTGCTGATGTCTTGATGCATCTCCTCTGTTCAGGGAAGAGAAAGGCCTGTCTGCCTGCCTCTCACGTACATTTGAATGAGTGATGATTACCTGCGCTGAACTGACTGTGTGTGTTTGTGGGAGAGTCAGTGAGTTTGTGAGTTATGTATAATATGGATCAGGAGATTTGGCGGGGTGTTCTCTTTGTTCTGTGGCGGACACAGCGGTGCGAGTGTGTCTCAGCGGCCCGGACCCTATTCCTGGGGTGCACAAAGAGAAACAATGCTCTCTGGATGAATTTTAACCCCTCAACCTATTTCAAAAAAGTAAATGCTTGGGGTCCGTTCAAAAGTTTGGGGTCGGTAAAGTTCCTCTAATGCTTTTGGAAAAGCCTTATATGCTTTGCATTTATCTAATCAAAAATAAATGATGTATCATTTATGTAATTGTGAAATATTACTTTATTGTTTTCTATTTTAATATAGACAGTCATTATTAAATGCCTTTAATGGCATTTACAGTCACTTTTTATGTTACACTGCAGACACAATGTTTATTTTATCAAGCTATTTATAAGATGTTGTATTCATAAGAGCTAACAATATTGACATTCTGCTCATTTAATAAGTAATATTATTATAATTATTCGTTTTTTACTACAAAATGAAGGAAATTAAAAATGTAAATGATTGCCCTTTAATTATTGAATGTATTGACAGTGCTAGTTTTATTTTATCGCTAAAGACTGTTCATTTGTTGCCAAAGCTATCCATTTATCAGCTTTACTGAGATACCAGAAGCCAAAATCGTGGTATTGATCCAACCCTATACAGTGATAATGAAGTTATAAGGTACTGTACTTCACAGACTGTTAGTACTCACTAAATGATTATGTAAATAGTTTAGCCCAGTATTGCTTCTTTATGTAGAGATTCCATAATCACAATTATAGACCACGGGCATTAATGAATACATACTTCTTTGTGTGCAATTATCGATTTATTTACTTGACACTTGTTCACTAAATGACTGAAAATGCACCATTGAACATTATGAGGATGGACCTAATTGGGAGAGTTAACAGAACAGTAAGCATGCTGTCACCTCACTGGGGAGGAATCCATTGTGCCATTCCACATTTCGGGCACATTTCCAAGAGAAATTCAATTATGAGGACATCTCGTCTGCACCATATATTTAAATAAAAGCATAACTATAATCACACAACCGGCATTAATTGGGAAATAATTGCTGCGTCTTTGCACCTGTGCAATGCTAAATTGTTTGTGCTGTATTGGCACATCGACCCATCATATTTGTTTCATGCTCTCTCTCCTATATCAGAGCATCCGGTCCTGTGTGGCATCAGGGAAAGCTCATTCACATTAACATGTTCTTGCTTTAACAAATATTTCCCCTAACCAATCCAGATTACTACGCTGTTTTTCTGATTTGGCTGTCTGCACATCCCTTGCCCTAGTGCTACTGTCTAAAAACAGAAGTAATTTGATTTGTTTTGTTATGTTCAATTACCAGCTCTGGGTGTTTCATTCAGCTCTGCCTCTGTGCTCTCCAATTTAACATGTATGGAAATGTATCAGAGAATCAGGCACATAATCAACGTCAGCACACACAAATTATGAGACAAGGAAAACACGAGATCTTATCCTCTAAAATGCAGCCAGTCCTGTCCCTCTTAAATCAGCTGAGATTGGCTGTATTATGTGGTTGAGGTATTACAATGGTTCAAAATTATTGTTGACAAATGCGATTTAACATCTCACAATCTAAAATCAATCCAGTTTTCTCTCGGATCACCACAAAAGTACACAGATGACTAATAATACACTGTCTGTGTACATATAGACTGGCTGTTTTTTTGTAGATATAATCTTTATTTTTCAGGGTGGAGCGGGTTAATCAGCTTTTTTAGAATGTTTACATGATCGTTATATTACACTGCAGATTTTTTGACTGACTACAGCAAGAGTTTTCAAACTTTCTGATGCCTATGACCCCCAAATATGATGAAGCCGTCTTTGTGAGGGACCCCATCTGGAAATTTAAAAGATGAGTAAAGCAAAACAATTAAATGTGTATATAATATAATATTATTATTATTGTATAAATATATTAACCTTTTATCTTATTTTATTTATTCTAGCCTTTAGAATAAAGGATGAATTTAGTTTTTTTTATTTCTTATTGTTAAAACTGTCCGTCAGTGGAATAATTAAAACAATTAATCTCAATTAATCTGTTATTTTTGGTGGTTTTAATTAATTACAAATGTATGTTATTGCATATTTAATTTATATCTTAAGTTAAATTTGACAGCCTTTTTTTTCCCTTTTCTGCTAAAACACTGGGCAAATTAAATCTTGTCCATAATTTAAATGAAGTTTGCAAACATCGCTGAAGGTTTGCATTCCTATTTCGTACAGTGGCATCATTTGGGATGTTTGAAAGTTTTGATGACACAAATTTCAATTCAGCTGCTGTCATCTCTTTCACACTAAATAAGACCATTCATCTTAAACAGCGCTAAAAATGCAGAGAGGATCTGGTGTCCAGACTAAAGCGTTCTGATTCTGGGCTGAGATTAAAGACCTTGAGTTGGCTGCTCGGTGGAAAGCGAGGAGTGTGGGTCTGAGGTCAGAGCGGCGTGGGCGACCTGTACGCCCTCACTCTGACAGCGTGGAGTGAAACGGGGCCAAACCCCATCAGCTGTCAATCATCAGCTGTGATTTATGAGCGGTCATACTCAAACCATTAGCTCTGCCTCACCACTGGACAGCTCTAAAGGAAACAGAGGCCTACTGTGTTTGTATATGTTAGAACTCGAGGAAGCCGTTATGCTGAACCGTAGATGGGTCGTCTGTGGTTCTCAGTGATCAAACGCTATCGCTGAATTTCTCTTGTTTGCTGATGTATGAGTTTTGGTCTTTTCCTGTTCAGTCACTTCTTATATTTGATTTGTTCTTGGTTGGTGCTTTAATCAATGGTTTGTTGACAGGTCGTTGATGAAGACTTGGCAAGACTTCAGTGGGAATGTTTTTTTTTTTCCTTTTCCTCCCCGAGTGTTGATGGCAGAGGGCTGAAGAGTTTGTATAAAGCAGTGATATGAAACCAGACATGTGGACAGTATCAACATCTTCCATATGCAGAAGTGTTCAGGAGTTATTAAAGACAGCTCAGCCAATGTCAGAAAAAAAACGAAAGAAAAAAAAAACAATGTTGTTCCTGCATATCAAGAGTTGAATGAGAATTTAAAAGGATACTATTTCTAGCATCTAGACACTTCTAAGAGTACAACCGCCGACTGAGAGGAACCATGTCCATTCAAACAGATGTTTGTGGATTTTACTGTAAATACAACATGCACATGTCTACATTTGGTCAGTACAATCGGTTTACACCTCTTTAGATCATTTGCTTTAAATTGCCATGAAATGAAATCTTTATATATTTTCTAAATGCATGTTCTATTATATATTTTCTAAATTAATAAGTATGAAAAGTGTAACGACGAATCATTTGAAAATTTCCATATAGTACAGATTTAGCTAGCAGATTAATTGATTTAAAGGTTTGGTCAAATTTACCATTGTTTGGCGAATATTCGCAGCCGAACTTAAGTAATTTCAATGGAAAAATCCACATGATCTGGAGTTTCGCATGAAGGCGAAAGATTTCCATACACAAATTCCGCAACTGGTTCAAGTTGGTCACTCAAATGTACCCGTTGACCAACAGAAAGCTGCTTGGTTTGAAAGTGACTCTTGTGTGAGCAACACTATTGACAATAGACAATGGACCTTTTTTTGCCTGTGAATTTTCACCAACATGCTAATGGGACCACAACTTAACGTTATACTTGCAAAGCCTGAACTAACTTAAAAAAAAAAACTCATATTTTATTCCACAATGACAGAATTTTCAGTTTAGTTTGAACTGTCCCTTTAAATGAAGTCAAAAACCAACTCTCACGCAGGAAAAATATATTTGAAACTAATTTATTGCTCTTTCTTTTACACCCAGAGCACCTTGGCCGTTGTCCACAGTCAGTTCCTGATAAACGTTGAGGCTCTGTCCGAGTTCTGGTCGGTTCTGGATGAGATAGATGAGCAGACGTGGGTGTTGGAACCAGAAAAACCCACAAAAGCAGACTCAATGAGAAGGATCGCCATCGGTAACATTACATTCATATTACTACATTTGAATCTCATTATTTGCAGATCACCACATTTTCCTGCCATCCATCCACCTATGCCCATCAACAATGATTTCCCGTGATATTAAGCTGCCATATCGCTGTTCTTCCCCAGGAAACAATGTCTCAATAAAGGTACAAATTGACCCCAGACACCCCAAAATGCTGCCGGAGTGCTGTTTGCTCGGGGCTGAGCACGGTAGGCATTTTTTCATATCTGCAAATCTCTCTGTTTATCTCCATACAGCTTTTATTACGGTTTCCTGCATGTGAGAGGCAGCTCGTGTGTGAGGAACTCGTGCCTCCCTCTCGTGCTCTTGTTTTTCAATTACCTCCGTACATAAGTGCCCATGCTGTAAATGCTTTACTGCATTTAGACGGGACCGCTACAGCTGGAGCGGCCGAGCTGACAGCCCGCAATATGTTTGCGGCGCAATGTGCTTTTAGATTTCGAGTGAGATGGTGCTGGAATGGAGGTCAGTTTGCACTATTTAAGCCGCCGTGATTGTTTCTTTAAATCCAAGGTCATGCTTGGCTGACAATGGCACACAGAACACATTGTCGGTTGCCTAGCAATGTTATTCATTGATATTAAATCCACACTTCAATAGTCAAGACGGTGGCAGTCGCGGACCCTCTGAGCGCGGGGTCAGACAGAAATATTGCTTTTTGCATTTACAAATGACAAACAGAGAGTGCGGCTATCACGTCCCTCCCAGATTGATCTCTCGGGTGGAACAGCCATGATGAGCGCGTTTTATTTGAATTATTTGAATATTTCCCTTTCTGTCAGACTGTTTGTCACAGTAGGAAATGTCCTGTTCTTTCGGCCGTGCTGCTGTGGCATTTCTACGAGAGAATAGAGATTAGAGGTAAGAAATGACGCGGCCGTGCATTGTCTGTCAGCGCTCTGCGATCAGGTGAGGAACGCTGAATGAGAGATGAGGTAGAGTTAATTGAAACTGCTCGGCTACATTAGGGGGGGTGAGCGCAGTTCTTGCCTTCATATACAACTCTCCCTCAGGCTTGTTTTTGCCATGCAGATTGATTGATATGATTTATGTTGATGGCATTTTTGTCCCCCAGTGCTTTGCAAACATGAAGTCCAGTGTGTATTGCTATTACAAAAACATAAATAAGTGTTTAGGTTTTGATAATGAATAATTAAACATGTGACAGAACAGATAACAGCTTACTGTAGGGTCATCAACATACCAATACTATAAAACAAACAAAAAAAGGTTTATTTGCATATGTGTGGGAACTAAAATACTATAAAGACATTGTTAGATTTGTTTTAAATCAACTTAATACTAAAGCACCTATAATTTTGCCATTTGTTATCACAAATCTGCTAATAATTTTAACTCTTGCTTGTGTCTTTCAGTTGTCACTCCTTTACGGAATAAATTGAATGCCAATATGCATTTATGGTAAGCAAACTTCTTTTCCAATTCATTTTTTTTTTCCAAGGAGGTTGAAAATGATTAATGAGAAATCAAAGTGGATGTTGCATATTTCAATGCAAATTTGCTATTTTATGTGCACACCGCAGACAGTTTTCAGTTGATGTATGTATTACAGCATAAAATGAATCTGAAACCCCGTGGTGAGAATGTTTTGGCCCAGAACGTTGATTCTCAAAGTGATATCCTGTATTTTTTGGGCAGTAATCACTGAACTGTATTCATTATACCATCATGACTTGACTGTATGTGTTTAATTAGTGCATGAAGGTCTGATTTCCTCCTCTCCTCATAGGAACCCTGACTGCAGTGTCCTACAGAATATGAAGGATGTGTTGGAGATAGAATTTCCATCGCCTACCACCCACGAAAAATCTGTACGTTGCATATTTTCGTCTCATACACTGCCACTTACAATTAGTTCCACAGCACCATCACATTTGAAGCTTGCAGTGTTCTTTTTTTTTCCCACCTCCTTTTCTGTTTTTATCATCGGGAGAGGTGGGTACGGATTTCCTTTAATTGGGTTGTTTACAGATAAGATCATTACAATAACAAAGGTGGCAGAATCTTCGGCACTATCAAGAGCTGTTTAATCATAGCTCCGCCATTTATCTCTTTTCCTGTGTGCATTTTTTATGCTTTCTCTCTTTCAGCTCGCAGGTTGAAAGGCCGCAGTGTTTATTCACAGTCTGTACCGCAGATTAATGCTTGACCATCATTAACATTCTGAAGCGAGAAAAGTTTACTTGACCAGATGTTGAAATTTTTATCTTCCATCCTTTTAATGGATTGCTCGGAAAAAAACAAAGAAAGAGGAAAAAAACAACTAATTATCTGAACAGCAATATGCAAACACCGACAGTGGAGGAGAAGAAAGCAGAAGGGGGGACGTGCAAAGATTCTCTAGCCTGGCTGAGGTGTCTGAGGATTGTGTGAAGTGGGGGTCAAGCACATACAGTGATGTGCATACGTTTGGACACCCATGCTAAAGTTGCCTAAAAAGAGGAATAAAAAATATATATATATATATCTTTTGGAAATTTATCTTAATGCCTTAATTAAGAAAATGAGGAAAAATCACCAATTTTTCTTTGTGAATGAATAATGTATCATACATAAATAAATGTTCTTCCTTAAAATACAGGGTGCATAAGTCAGGACACCCCTATGTTAAATTCCCATAGAGGCAGGCAGATTTTTATTTTTAAAGCCCAGTTATTTCATGGATCCAGGATTCTATGTATCCTGATAAAGTTCCCTTGGCCTTTGGAATTAAAATAGCCCCACATCATAACACACCCTTCACCATACCTAGAGATCTGCATGGGGTACTTTCCATAAGATCATCTCTCAATGCAAATCAAACCAGCTATTAGGCTAACTGAAATAAAACCATGCAGATTATGTATTCTGTCATTATTTACTCACCTTTGATGTGATTCCAAACCTGTATGACTTTCTGAGTTACTTCAGTGAAGCACAGATGGAGACATTTTGATAAATGGACAGTGCTGGTCAGAGTGCTGGAATGGACAACAATATTAAATCAAATTAATAAAAAAGGTGTTTGGGCAATATTTTTTCTGAAGTCA
Organism: Semotilus atromaculatus; assembly: GCA_031834385.1. Taxonomy (NCBI): domain Eukaryota; kingdom Metazoa; phylum Chordata; class Actinopteri; order Cypriniformes; family Leuciscidae; genus Semotilus; species Semotilus atromaculatus. The sequence goes on along the minus strand of JAULUF010000025.1, from coordinate 24,434,363 downwards.
GTAGCTTCATTATTTACTTAAATTTGGCACATTTATGAGAAAAGTAGTGCTGATTCATGAAATTTTCCTCTTTTGTTTTTGTGTCAGGTATTTTCATTGATTTGGTTGATCCAATTCACAAAAACTGATTCAATCTTAAGTGATTCAATCACAAATTCACAAGATCAGCTCAATGACTCTGTAAACCAGTCACAGTATCACTGAGTCAGTGAGTTGACATGGGATGGATGGGTGCTTCTTATTTATTTCTGCTTTACTTAAATTACCTACCTTTATTTAAATGTAGCTAACAAACTCTGCTTACTAGAGGGGAAAGCATATATCCTTCAGGTTTAAAACAACACAAATGTGAGTAAATGATGGCAAAAAATGCCATTACAGGGAGAACTAAGACTTCTTTTTTCTTTTTCACTTCATTGACAGCTTGAGTTGTACTACATGTGAAAGCTCATCTAATTTTGTGGTTGTGTACTCAAGAGTTTCAGTGTTGAATGTGGCATCTGCTACTCTTATCGACTTGAGTCAGATATACCAGATCAGGTCTGCAATGACCCGCGCTGTGGCCAGCCTTTCCATCAAGTGTGTCTTTATGAGGTAAGCGCTTTAAGATTTAGCAAACAAGTTTAACAGTATTTCAAACAGAACAATCACAAAACAATTTCCTAAAAATGTGCAATTTGTTAGTTGTTTGTATTGATTTATTTGTCTTCACAGTGGCTGAGAGGTCTGCCCACCAGTCGCCAAAGCTTCAATATTGTGTTTGGAGAATGTCCTTACTGCAGCAAGGTAATATTCAACTCTATCACACAAATATAGCAAATAAAAGGCCTTTATTTAAATCCACATTTCAATTAAAATATTATAACCTTTCTAGTGCAAAAAACCCCAAAACAATTCATGCTGATTTATAAATCCATTCATATATATTTTTTCAGCCCATCACTGTGAAAATGGTCACAGGAAATGCTTAACAACAGTCTGTTCATTCAGAGTTGTGGTCATATGGCGTTACGGCTCCAGTAAGGATAATACCAACAACCAACAACAGTCAATATCGTAACAAGGAAGATCAACATTCTTTTAATGTGCCATTTTTTTGACTTTCCAAAGCCATCTCTGTGATGGTACCGAGTCCATTCATCTTCCAATCCTCCATCATCATCATCATCATCATCAGTGTCCTCCCATTGGTTTTGATTCCGGCTGTGTCTCTTGGTGTAGTTCCTCCTGTAGTCGACTTCATTGCTGGGTACTGCATAGTCGTCATTTAGTTGTCGAGTATGTTTGTGCTGGTTCTTATAGTGACGGTTTTGTTTCCCCATCATGGTCAACCAGGTCTTTCCCTTGTAAACATCCGCATTCCTCTTTTCCTGTGTTGTTGGGAGCAAATTTGATCTTTTCACATTATAAGAACTATAAAGGAAAGGGCTGATATTAGATCTGTTAATACACGTTTGTATCAAACAATAAATACTGCAAAGCATTTTTGTATTTCCTATGAACTTTGATCAATTTGAAGAAGTGAATGATTGACTGGTCTATTTGTCATTTTGCCTGTGCTCTGCTGTTGGTTTTACTTGTTCGTGTTCCTGTCTGTGTCGTGCTCCTGCTCTTGTTCTAGGATGAACTCGTGGAGGGACGGGCTCATCTTCATCACTGAGGTCCTCATCACTTTCATTAGGCATAGACCTTTGCCTAGCACTTCTTTTAGCAGCCATGTCACCTTTGTTTGGTCTCTGTAAAGATGACAGATAATTTCAATGAGAGTGTATTAAACCACTGTATGATACCACTATATATAATAGAGAGACCCTCTTCCTAATATATGGCAACTATACTATCGTTTAAAAGTATCAGTAAAAGTGACCGTACAGTAATGACAAAATGTAATTTCAAATGAATGTTTTGAACCTTATTTTCATCAAAGAATAGTGAAAAAAGTAAGTTGGTGTTTTAAAAATATTTTTCACACAATCTACTAACGTATAAACAGAAATATCTTGTTATTTTTGTAGTTTGATATTTTAGGTATTTTAATTTGTGATTTAGCTTTTAGACAGTAACGTCTTTTTTTAAGTATTTAAAATATTTAACTATTTAAAAGTAAAATATATCATTTATATCAAAATATATTTTCAGTAAAACAAAATTTAAATTGCACCCCACATCATCTAGCCAACAAGAACCAATATTCCGTTGTTTTTTTAATTATACCTGCTTGTGTGTCTCTCGTTTGGTCTTGCTCCAAACTTTGTTTGGTGTGGATCCACCCAACTCTTCCTCCTCATCTTCCTCTACTGACACCACAGGCTTTGATCTGGCTGTTTTTTTGTCAGTAGTCTTGAGTTGGCTTGCAGCCTGTGGGAGGTAAAGTTAAATTAGATGACAGGAATTTACTTGCTTTCGTCTCTAAGCATTCAAGAGAGAATGAAAGAGCAATAATGCTCCCTCCCTGACCTGGATCCTGAGAGGAGTGGACCTGCCCTGATTAATGACATCTACTGCTCTCCCTAAGGTGGCAACTGTCCAAACTAAATTTGGCCACAGATCACCAGCGAGGTCAGCTGTAGGCAAAATAAACTCCAGGAGTGTTGGAGTGACACGAGGAACTGCTGGCCTCGCGCTGCCTGACGTGGTTTCAGGAGAGCTGAGACACGAGGGGGACATTGATGGTGTTGTTTTAGCTTTTATTCAAAGGAACTGAAGCTACATCGACTAGAAGGAGATGAACCGAACCACAGAGAAAAATCCAACTACAAAGAAAAGGGGATTCAAATCTTAATGCCCTTGTTGTTGACACTGATGCTTTCCATGTGTGCTAAAGGTAGGGTGGTCAAGGTCAGAGGAAAAAGACTCTGCACACTGCTTTGCAAGAACTCTCCATACATGTAAAACATTAAAATAAATTTATAGAGCAGCCATTTCCTGCACATCAAAAAAGAACGATCAATTCCTCTACATTTTGAACTGGCAGCCCCAATCTGGTTTTAGCAACATCAACACACATCCTGTAGTCTTCCTCAACAGAACCATGACCTAATCCATCTCAGGGAAACACATTCTTAGTTAAACAGTAGTCAAGTGCACAAGGGAAGCTCTTACATCCGAGTCAGGAAGTCACATTTTCAAGTCAGAAACAAATAAATAGGAGAGGGGGGAGGGGGAGGATACATTTTTCATTTAAGAAAGCATGGTTAAGATAAATTGATAATCATAATTGCAACAAGCATAACTTTTTACTAGATATAAACAAAAAAATTTAAATGATGGTTTGACAAAAGATTTTAAAAAAGATCTTAAAAAGTCTTAATTTGTATAGGCCTTGGAAAAAAAATCCTATTACATTTATATATTTCACTATAATTGGTTAGCTTTCATTTTATGGACCAGGGTGGAACAACACTTAATTTCCCACAATGTCACTATTTGCAATTATTACTAGTACACAAGTAAAGGTATGCAGGTGATCTGGAATTCTGCAAGGGCAAACAATTTCCCAATGCAGATTTCGCATCATGTTCAAGTTGGTAAAGGCAATTTGCCCTTGATCAAAGGAAGTAACTTCTGTCTGTGCTTCAAACATTTTTTACACTATTGGCTATGGACAACTATTGACTATGACATTTTATTGCCGGCAAAATAAATGCTTTATTTATAAAACACTTGAAAATGCTAAGTCAATCTAAAACTGTTGAACTGAGATGTTTTCTGCAGGGGGTCCACTGTATGCAGAGTGGTTTCAATATCAGGGACACAAGGAGAGTAACTGACACCCTAAGCACTGAGGGTATTTACCAACCCTTCTCCAAATCACATTGAGTCTTCTCTATTGAACCACAGATCAAATTGCTGGACAGCTCCACATAAAAATGAGAGGCAATTCTAACTGCCGATCTTTTGGCCTCTGCAAAATGTGTGTATTCAACAGCCCCAAATTGGGTTGCTCGGGTGTTCGTAAAGTTCAGCGGTTCAAGTTGGCAGTGATCAACTGTGAAGTGATTCCAGAGGAATTAAGGTCTCTCCACTCCAGACCTCTTGAGAGCCAATAAGCCTTTTGGCAAGGTCACCAAAGGTTAACCTACGACACCACGGTCAAGATTCACCAGCTCATTCCATTTAAAAAGGAAAAACTCCCTTCTTGTCTCTCGCCAGCATAATATAGTGCAGGAATTCAGTGTGGTGTATTGTATGCAGTTTGATTCTGAATGTCCATATAGACGTTAAAATATAAGTGTCCATGTGATTGCAATAAATAAGAGCGCTTTAATTAAATAGCTCTCTTGTATGGTTTTGACACTGCATTGAGCTGTGGCCCCAGGCTAAGAACCTTCGGTAACTCTGAGTCTGTCACCACTGTGTAAATCTCGTTTTTTTTCTCGTCCACATCACTTCGGTCCAACTCCAACGCCGCCAATAGGCCAGTCAGACGGCTCTGAGCAGGAGTGGGAGTCAGTGTAGCTGGGAAAGGGTCAGAAGAGGGTTCCCAAACCTGAGCATCTCCTTCTCTCTCCCAGACAGATAAATCTGCCGCAGCCCACAGGCTGCTCTGAATGCTCCAGCCCCAGCTCATATGGTCTCTATTAAGACTACCGGGCTGCTGTGCCAAAGCATCTCATACTCACCCTTTGTGTGGTTGGCCTGGCCATCTCTAACACTCTTGGCCTGGAGAGGTCCAATGGGCCCAGTGGCCCGGCCGCTGACAGAATCATTCTGAAGGCCCGGTAGTCTGGCTTTTCATTGTAGCCAAGGTTTTTCACGCTGGACAGGAACCTGGCTATTTCTGCAAGGGGTCAGAAAGAAAGATATCTGAATATGCTAAACTTAAAGGGATAGTTCACCGAAAAACTGAAATTCTTAAGAACATTTCAGTTGTCATTGTTCAAACAATGAAAGTTAATGGGGTCCAAAACTTTCAAGTATCATGAAATTAATCCATACAACTCAGTTGGTATACTGTAATTCTTCCAATGCAACAAGTACACTTTGTATGATGAAACCGATCACAATGTAAGGCTTTATTCGCTTCAAATCATATCAAAACATTGATACACACACACAAACATCAAACGTGACCAAACGTCATGACGATTGACTTGGACTATACCATTTGTATGAAGTAATTCCACACCATCTTAATGTTTTTACCTTTCACAATATGGACAAAACCAGCTGAAACATTCTTCAAAATATCCTCTTTTGTATTCCACAGAAGAAAGAAGCATGTGCAGTACAAGTTTGGAATGACATAAGGGTGAGGAAATGATGACAGAATGTTCATTCTTGGGTGGACTATCCCTTTGGTACACAGAAACAATTCTGAAAATCAGATGTTAAGCAGGGAACTTTTTTCGAAACCCCTCATCATGTAGAGCAGAGGTCCTCACTGTCTGTTCCATGAGACATAATTAAAAACGGTAGCACCATTTTACCGTTTCTACAGTGTAAAGTGAGCAGCGCGTCAAAACAACACAGCGGTACAGCACTCAGGGTCCTTTATTGTAAGGGACTTTCGGCACTATATCTTTCATATTTGTATCTAGAACCAAACGTGCTTCATTCGATCCCTATTCGTTCCGTGCGCATTGCTTCCCTCCCTGCTAAAGACTGCTAAAAACACTGCAGAAAATGAGAATGCAGAAAAAAAAGATTATTTTTATCTGTCATACATATTTGACTTTTTTTTTCATCTACATATAGCATTATTAATCAGCATATTAAGAGCATTTCATAATAAACAATGTTATAATTGTAGCCTGTGAGGTGGCAATTAGTAGAGGGAGTGGCCAGGTAGGTAGAGTGTTTTTAAGCAGGCACCTGAAGGGAGGTCAAGAGAGGAGGTCCAATCTTTTGTCTGAACGTGTGCTGCGGAAGCACTTTGCACCTTGTGTGTTGGTGCATATATGCGGTCTAGGGGAGCAGACACAAACATCGTGCTGTCCGGTAACACTTCCATGCTGGTTTGCGCATGGACATGGTGAACAGACACAAACATTGTGGATTTGTAGGCCGTTGGTCTCGCCCGTTCTTATTTTGATCTTGGAAATTATTCCGGGGTTTGTGGCTGTGTTGCAGGTTTAGTTGATCACTGTTCCTCGTGTTTGTTTTGTTTGATTTCCTCAGCTAGCCAGTACCTGCATGTGCACGCTGTATGCCTCCAGCGCAATGAGTTTATGGATGTTGTGAAATGGACTGGCTAGCGTGGAGTTGTGATTTTTCTTTCTCTCTACTTTTTCTTTGTTTATATATTACTTCCCAGCCTCGTGTTGCCAGCCAACATTTGTACTCTCTATGCTATATTGATGCTTTAAAACACATGACCTATTGATTTGCCTGAGACTTAAGTTTGCTGTGGAATTCATTTTTGGTTTGGAGTATGGAATATGATTTTGGGGTTATTGGTGAAATTTAATTTTAGCTTTATTTTGAATTGTTCTGTGTGACAAAGTTGGGATTGTATTGGGGTTTATAGAGGGTTGGCTGGTTATTAATATCATTGGAGGGGGAATGAGTTTTTGTTATATTATTGTTATATTAGTTTATTTGTAAATACATCTTTTTATTTTGTGAGATATGAGTTATTTTCATATATGAGTTCATTATAGTTAGTTTTTTGATCCCCCTTGCTTGAAGGAACAGTTACCTTAGTTACATACTGTAATTGGGAAAATAATTTGTAGATGGCAAGGAAAGACCCCTAAAAATTACTAGTTAATTTTGTTTTCTGATAGTGATGACAGGGCGTTTTGATTATTATATACATTGTTTGTTTGGTTTTAGTAGACACTTATTTTAAGCCAAATAAAAAAATAAATAAAAAAAACTGAACCCCTATACAGTATATTTTCTGCCACATGGCCTTCTGCTATACATAGGTATACATCTAAATGTAAAAAAGAATAATAGCTTGAAAAAAATCTGATCTTACCTTTTAATAATCATATCCAATTGGGCTCAACTGATGAATTTGTTTTTCTGTGAAAAATTCTCACTCACCACTGTTTGGCTCTGAGGTCCCAATATACTTATCTTTGATGACTATTTTGACTGTTTAGGATTTTTAGATGTTTTACAAAGTACTTCTGTCGCGCAGATGGAAATTTATAACCATTCCAAACAAATATTGTCCAGTGGGAAGGAAATCTAGAGACCGGACCTCTTGGAACTTTAATTGAATATCCTTGATGTGGAGCATCCCAAATGTGTCCTTTTTTGGAAACTACACAAGTGAGGGCTACTGTGGAGGTTGACCGTGGTTGAGTATTTGCATAATTTACAGATAAACACCAACTGAGCTGGTCTGCATGTTTTATGTTAATGCATCTGGCTGTTGACCTAGATGCTTACTGAACACACTCGCAAATGTCCAGCCAAGTGACAACCTGCATCTGCAGACTTCATTTTCATTCCTAAGGAAACAAAAAACACATCTTTCTAACAAATGGACAGTGGCAGGAGCACAATGTAGAGGGGCCTCTCCGTTCATACGAGAACACAAATGTGTGTCTAATATGGGCACCTTCCATTCTTCACTGTAATAAATATGCTGGATGCAGTGCTACGCCAGTGCGCGTTCTCTTTGTGGCAGCCTAGCTGAATGTATACCACATGCGCAGCCTTGATGCATGTTAGAGGTCTTATCTTTCTGGTCCAGCTGTAGCCAGCCTCTCAAGGTTGGGAGAATAAGGCCTCATCATAATCATAGATCACAAAGCCCCCTTTCAGAAGACGCACATGCCCTCGCTCCCTGTGGAGGGGGGAAAGATACTGCAGGGACACTAGAATCCGTTGATGAAGGAGAGGCAAGGAGATTGTGCTTGTGGGGATGGCGAGGAATCTAAGTCCCTGCCCCATACCTTGTTGATCAAAGCAAATGGTCTGCACACTCACGTGCACCTACCCGTGCTGGAGCCGGACATGGACATGTTCAGGACAGAATCTGGCAGGTTGGACATCAGCCTGTGGTCAAGAGATGATAAAGGGGAAGGTTAAACAGAGGTCCTGTTGTAAAAAATGCATCTGAAAACACCTCTTTGCTTTCGACTCATGGAATCACACAGCATACATTTAAAATTTCACTGTGAAGAACTTGTCGTTCTCTCTTCTAATGATCCGCAGATCCTTTTAAAGCTGTGTACTCCACTGCTTAAATTTCCAGACAAGAAAGAAAATATGTGGCCTTATACACCTTTTTAGTTTTAAGCCTTTAATAAAGCAGTTGAGTGAATAATTCAGGCTGAATAAGCACAGAAAGCCTCTGATCAGCAGCCACTGTACACAATTAGACCTATGGTGAAAAGGGGAACGTACTTGGCCTTGGCCTCCTGGACCTCAGCTGGGTTCCTAAGAGATGAGAGCCAAGGAAGAGTTCCACACTGCCAGTGAAGCAAGCAGTAGCCCAACACCTCCAAGTCTCCTCGTCTGGATGCGGCTGTTGGAGAAAGCGAAGATAAGGAAAAGAAGTTAAGTGTTGGTTGAGAAGAGAGTTAAAACTCTTTGATTAAATGACCCGTCCATTGGCTGCTGAAATATGCCCCAATAAAAAAGGTGAAGAAGGAGGGGGGGGGGGGGGGTGATGGAGAGGAGTATTTTGTTTTCTCAGCTGGTGCCCTGGCCTGCCTCACAGGCTAACGGGGCTTTTCTTAGAGGGGCTGAGAGTTGAAAGAGTAGGTCAGTTTCCTCCCACCAGCGCTCCTCACATCTCTCTCACACTCCCTCCTCCTTCGTCTGGTCTGGCGACTCGTCCAGGAACCTGATCCTGACGGCCTCTGACATGATCCAGACAGCCTGTGGCCCAGCCCGACACTCTCTCCGACGGAGAGCCAAGCAGTAAAACAAAGAAATAAATGTCTGGGCCCAAATAGTTTCCACATGTTTCTGGATTCCGTGGGGTCTCTGCTGGCCTTAAGAGAAGAGCCCGAGAGTGTTTGTATGTGCTCTTTAGACCGCCTCCATCTCCACCTCGGCCGTAACACATTACACAACTGCCATCTAGTGTAAATGTCTTTTGCTTACTAAAAACTTCTTACAAGGCCACTTCGTCTTTTATTATTCTTACATTTGTTTAATATCCCAATTAAGACTCTACCTTTACCCTTGGCTAGGAATTGATACAATTTCCCAAACCAGTTTGATTCTGTTTCACAAGCTCTTTATTTGATTAAAATTTTTATTTGATTAAATTCGATTCCAATATTGAAAATTGCCGTACTAATGTTTTTTTTTTTAACATATTCTTACATATCTATTTCTGTACATTATACTGGGCAGTGTTTCAGATTGATTCAAATCAGTAACTCATCTTCTTGAACTATCCATTACAAAAACCGGACTCAAAAAACACCAACAATGAAAATTAAAGTTGTGAAATTGTTGGCTCCACAATGCATTCTGTATCTTGTTGATTCACTAAAGCAGCTCACAAAAGTCAGACTACACTGGTCACAGTGCATGTTTGTTTTACGTGAAGCCCATGAGAACAAAACAATAAAAGATGTTTAAAAAATAAAAAAAACTCTATACATATACATGTTCTTAACCTTGGGAGCAGAAGAGATTAATACTTTTGGAATAAGTACTTAAAATAAGTTATTTCACACTTGCATAAACTCAATGGAAATATATCCCAGTCTAGTTTTTACAACACCACATCTGCTTATGAGCACTGAGTGTGAAACGGCCTCACTTCAACCAACTGATTAGTCTTATGCCAACCAGACAGACAGCAGTCACATGTAGTTATGAAATATTCATTTTGGATCCCAGCTATCAAACCAATTACGAGTTGACTTTAAACTAAGGACCTCAATGAATTACGTTTGCCTACTTTTAAATCTGAATGGGATGGTTTTGTCAGTTTCACTCGTACATGGGAGTGAACCTCCAGTTAAGCCTGTCCCTTCATGAAAAGCTCCAACTTCATCAATAAGAGTAAATTAAGGAACATCATTTGTTCGTGCCTAGAGAGTGTATTAACTCAATACTGTAACTGCAGTCCATCTCCTGAGAAATTACCTATTGACTGCATTCATCAAAAGGGAAAATCTCTGCCTAAATCCATGACCATCATTGATCCTGCCATGCCTATTACGGAGTCAGCCTCCCAGCCCGCTAGCCAGCAACACCATTAGGCCACGTATATAGGTTTTCTTTATTTTTCTTCAACCTTGACCAAACTAATTTAGCAAACACACAATTTAATAGAAAAGATTTTAACATCCCTTACAGGTGACCTTGGAAAAATGCCTCTTAAGTGCCATGTAAAAAGGGTACTATGATTAAGGACCAAAGTGCACAAAATAAGACCATCTCTGTAAACATTTAGTACGACTCTGTAATATGGAGCAGAAGGGGTGGGCTGCCTGGCCTAGTCCTGACACCGATTCACTTATAAAAAGGCCGATCCACAAGAACGATGCATTCTAGGCTGAGCACAACACCTTCCATCAGATAGAAACTGTTGTTCATAATTATGGCCTATTGTTATTGTGATTATCCAAAGCGCCATGTCAAACTCTTGAACCTCTCCTCCTGAATTTCAGCCAGCTCAATTCAACCCTACAGGTGATAATTAGGCCTTTAGCAAAGGCTTCAGTGGGACACGAAGTGCCCGTCTCTGCACTCCTCACCGTGGTTACAAATCAACATCTACACGGGGTGCCAGGGGCCAAAAGAAAAGAAACACTCTGCAATCTGCATTCATCTACAGGGCAGTCAGTGCTAATGACCTACACAACAGCTGTCAGTGTCCTCCGTCAAGACGTCTAGTGCGGTCATGTCGGCTCGGCTGCGGATTGTTTAATAGAGGCGCAAACAAGGTTTGTCAAATTTACGGCCTCCCTGCTTTGAGTTTAGCTTTGGGAGTGGATCGGGACATTTAACTCCCAAGTTGGTGCGTCAGTGGTTAGGTGTTTTTATAAACTCTCAAGTGTTATATCACTTGCCACATGCAGTGTGATTTACAAAGTACAACTGGCCATACATTTACAGAGCAGAAAGACGGAATCAGGACCATATGTATAATCCTGTACATGAAACATTAACAAATCGTTTCAGGTAAGAACATGGTCTAAAAGCAGCCAGACCTTGGTCTGAACCTGAGCATGATTTACTTTCTGATGTATCAGACAATGTGTTTTACTGGATCCACGTTATGAGCTACAGAGATTCATGCACTTTTTTCCCCTTTTATATCTAAACAGAAATACACACATGCATTCCCACATATAAAACCATCCTAATGATATGAAAACACCATACTGTTAAAGAAAAATATGGGGGGTTTCAATCCAAAGTTACAAGTAATACAGTAAAAACCTCTGGTTTGTCATGCCAGGAGTTTTCAAACTTTTTTATGCCATGGACCCCCAAATCCCCTTAAAAGTCATAAAAAAAAAGATAAATGCAGCTTTATCTTTTGATGTATGCAGCTCTATTTATATAAAGTGAGAAAAATAGGCATGAAATTCCAAAAAAAAAAAAATCCAAAAATAAAATATAAATAAAATTTGTATTAACAGTTACTCAAACTAAATCCGCTCGATTATGTCACAAAAAATGTGACACAATATGTTTTCTTTAAATTTCATACCTGCAAACTCCTCAGAGTAAAAAAGGTGACAGTGTCGGCAGGGGGCGGCGGGGGATTGGGGTTAAGGGAATGATTGGATACCTGGCTAACGATAAGCCTAGCTAACGTTACAGGGATATTCCACCATTTGGGGAATTAAGCTCATTTTCCACCTCCCCTCGAGTAAAACAATAGTTTTTTTACCGTTTTGGAAACCATTCATACCACTTTTAGCATAGCTTAACGTAATTTATAGGTATGACGACAATACTAGGGGTGGAACGGTACACAGAAGTCACGGTTCGGTTCATACCTTGGTTCAGGCATCACGGTTCGGTACGATTTCGGTACAATGGAGTGAAAAGCAAAACCAAAATATTTTTATCATTGTCTTAAGCCTTGTATTTTTTAAATGAGTTTTATTAATAAAGGCTTAGAACCAGTTTATTTGTAGTACACTGACAATAGTTTTATACAATTAGTTTATTAATAAAAATTAATAAAAAGACAAAACGACCTTGAGATATGTTTGGTAATTATACCTGAATGAATTTAAAATTAATTTGCTATATTTCAGATCAATATATTTGTTTTCCTTAATTTTAATTAACCCAAACTTTATTCTCATCTGAATTATAAATAATTGGTTTCCGTATAAAATAATACTACCATTAAAAAAACATTTGATTTTCTTTTTTAAGCAATGTAGAATGTGTAACTTAAAAATAAACAGATTAGTGCTCTGAGGACAAGAAATGAAAACCAATGTGATATGATGAATGTCCAAAAGATAGAACCCACAGACTGTTTTGAAATGGGGTTGGATAAATATGTTTTGCTTTTAAAACTGTGTGTGTGTGTGTGTGTTTTTGGTTGGGTGACAGTTGTAGGTTACAGTTTGACAAGAGTTTAGAGTGTGACAAAAGCACAATATTATATTTTATTGCGAGTGTACACAAATAAGTAAACACTTTGCAGTTTGAATGATGTCCTGTATTAACAAAATGATGGAGTATGTTTTTGTTTATTTTTATTGTTTATTTTATTACTATGTCTAGAGTTTTATTTATTTTTATTCCGTGTATTCTCTGTGCAAATTCGTGCACCGAACCGCGACGCCCGTACAGTTTCGGTTCAATACGAATAACTTACATGTACCGTTCCACCCCTAGACAATACAATATTATTGTAAATGATATCACATAAAAAGCGGTAGCTAACATTAATTGAATCAAGCAAACAAATAGCTTTTGTTTTTGCTCCAAAAAGCTTGACTTACCTCGAATTTCACATAAGATTCCTACACGTTATGAGTTTCCATCAGACTCGCGTGGTTGACGCTGTGTGCTTCAAGATTCTGACGCAAGTGCTAAGATTCCGATTGGCCAAGAGAAAAAGTGCAAAGATTCCGATTGGCCCAGAGAAATGTCAATTATAAGAATTATCCAATAATGTTTCTCAGTTCTAGCTGGCATGTAGATGAAGGGCGGGCAGCTAGTGATTTTTCTCTTTGTCTTTTGTTCTCTGATTAACATTAACGACACAGGCAGCAGCAGATATGCGCCGCTGTCACTTTAAGACCTAATGCATGGATCCAATATACTGATAAACATTTTATTTTTCCCAACTGTTTACATTCACTTAAGACATAAACTGGGTTTACGCAAATACTCGCCAAGCCCGGTATTTTGACATACTTTTGCATGTATTTGACTGTTTAAGTGCACACCCAAAGCTCTAAGTTCACTTTGTTTGTCCGTGTTCCGCTCAGTTTCAGAACATGCGCACAGAAAGCCACCTGAGGAACAGCGGGAGTTCTCTTTCGTGCTTTTGGTAACTCTTTTTAATATCAAGCATGTCCTATTTTACGAAAGTCATGTTACATGATTATACTGAAAGGAACAGAATGAGGCACAATAATCGCTTAATCGTTGGAAGCCAAAATTAAAGTCAAAACTTGATTTCGATTAATCGCATAGCCCTAACTCAAACTCTAATAGCATACAATTAAATAAATGTATAAATTTAAAATATTATTCTGTTAAACATATTTAATAAATAAATAAACATTAAACTTACAAAAATAAACTTTAAAAATAATTTTTCTGCTGACTGGGCATCTTGTGTTTTCTCCATGTGCTTTCAAAATGAGCAGCAACAGAAACATGGCTATTAGCAAGCTTTACCACCGTGTATTCAGTATTGAACTCCTGCAATATCCTATGGCCAACACAGGCAGAGATATTGGCTTTGAGTCCCAGTTCAACAAAACATCAAAGCTTTAATTAATAGTAAATGCATACAAGATGCAGGTTATGACTTTGACTAATTATGGATTTCTTGAATTAAGTCTGCCCAAGTAAGTATGGATGGAACAATCAATATCCAATAAAAAGGACTGTACACAATTTATGAGTTAATGTGTTTCCAATAGTGTGACCCAAAGTTAAGGACATGATACAGACAACATAAACAGACCCCATTATAAGGTGAGGAATCTGGTTAGTGAATTCATACTCTTTTGGTAAACCTCTTCCTTTAACGTTAACATGAAATGAAAACTATCTCTATTTACTTCCTTAATGCATGTTCCTGGTCTAATTGCGGCTAATACATTGATTCATGTTATTTCAAAGAAAAATAAAGGGTTGTATTTTTGTATTCTTCAATCAAAACTCACTGAATTCTCACTGAATATTCAGTTTCACTTGCAAATACAACAAATTATGAAAGTAAAATGGGTTGCAAATGGCAATTTATGTAGACTTTAACTGGGAAACAGGACATTAATGCATAATGGAATATGTTTCTATCTCTGTGATACCTCAGTGTGGTTTAAAAAGATAAAATAAATGACAGATTTCACATTACCTACTCCTTTGTGAGCGTCTATGCTTGTATACTCAATGGTGCCATTGTGTCCTTTCTTGGGGTTCTCTTTGTACTCTTTATGCTCTCCATTAGGACAGTATCTGTATGCCAGTCCATAGTCAGCCAAGTACACCTGCAAAAGATAAAGTCAGCATAAATCATCCCAAAGACATTTTCTTTCAAACTGAATCCCTCTTACTGTATATGGTATTTTAGTGCAAAGCACAAGGAAATGGGGTCAAGTTATAACAGCAGACTGAGACTTTAATTGATTACACTCCATTATACTTAAGTCCCAAATGTCATCAATGCTGGCTGGCCGTCTTAGTAGACGATCAATGAAAATAATACAAACATTTTTATTCAAGTACTGTATGTGCCACGTTTGAGTACACAAAATGAGGTCCCACTTTATATTAGGTGTCTTTAACTAATATGTACTAAATTATTTGATACAATGCATGTATTGTGTACATACTAGGGCTATACAATGCAGATAAAGGACTGAAGAACGTGAAATTGCGCCATTAACGTAATTTATGTCACGCAGTTACATGATCTTAGAAGTCCAGGCTTATTGCATCAGAGATGTCAGAGAGAACAGTCTGTTCTCAGTCTGCCTGTTTAGCTTTAAAACACGAGCTCTGTCATATTCTGAGATTGTTTCTGAAGAGTGCGAGCCCTCACGCATCACACTGTATGAAATACAGACTGAACAGAACGTCAGAACATCTCACCTTTGTATGGCCAGATGATACACAAACTACGTTTCTCGGCTGGATAAAGCTAACCAGCTTCTCGCTAGTAAAGTTTTGATGGATGTGGATTGTAAAGACAATTGCAGTGACGTACAGGAGTCGTACAGTAGCACGCGCGAATCCGTCATACTGATGCGCAAACAAACCGTGTATGTGCACGCTCGATGCACTGATCTCCGATTGTATTTATGCATAGACACATTTCAGTTGTTTCCACACACATTCAGGATGTTTTTATCTGTCATGCGTTTGTTTCTGTGTTTGGTAATTCAGAATATATCCAGGCATATAATGCAGGGTCAAGGCAGTTGGTTTATTTTTATTTTTTTTTATTTTTTTCGCCTCCATGTGGTCCTGTTCAGTATTGCAACTTGACATCTAAAACTAAACAAGCTCTAAAACGTTTAAACAAGCTCTTTGATGTTGCACTGTATACACATATACACTGAATTCTGAAAAATTTTGGGTGCTTTGGTGTGAATAATTGTATTAATTATATGGACTCTTTATTACATGTGGTTATTTGGTGTCAAATATAGGTGGAAAGACACTTATATTTACCTTATAATAATTAATAATAATTTGTTACATTTATATAGCGCTTTTTCTGGGTACTCAAAGTGCTTTACATGGAAGGGGGAATCTCCTCAACCACCACCAATGTGCAGCATCCACCTGGATGATGCGACGCCCACCACACACAAGCTTACTGGTGGAGAGGAGACAATCAGTATATAGGAATGATTAGGAGACCATGACGGACAGAGGCCCAAGGGGCAAATTTGGCCATGTCAGGGTTACACCCCTATTATTATTTTTTTCCTAAGGACATCCTGGGATTTTTAATGACCACAGAGAGTCAGGACCTCGGTTTAACGTCTCATCCAAAGGACGGTGCTCTTTGACAGTATAGTGTCCCCATCCCAATACTGGGGCGTTAGGACCCACACAGAGCACAGGGTGAGCGCCCCCTGCTGGCCTCATAACACCTCTTCCAGCAGCAACCTGGTTTTCTCAGAAGGTCTCCCATCCAGGTACAAACCAGGCTCAGCCCTGCTTAGCTTCAGTGGGCAACCATTTTGGGCTACAGGGTGATATTGCTGCTGGTATCCTTGAAAACAAAGCTTGCAGAAAAAAAAAGCTTGCAGAAAATACAGTTTTGTGAGAATCACCCTTTAATCTAATAGTTCACTTTGCTGGATATAGCAAATGGTGACAAAGTAAATGCTTTAAACAAGATAAATAATGTATGCTTAATTTCACAATAAGTAAGTGATTGATATCATTTTTTAAATCTTTTGACAGCCCTAGCACATACGTTTTTACATTGTACTTGTATTTTAAAAAACACCTAAAATGATTTACAGCTGAAATACATTTTTGTAGATACATCTATAAGTACACTGTTGACCCTTCCTTAACCCCTTAAACCCACTTTAAACCTGTCCATGCCACCAAACCTGTCCCTAACCCGTATCCCACCTTAATAGCAGCAAATGTGTTTTTCTATACATCATGAACACAGTAAGTACATTAACTACTATGTACTTACATCAAACAATTAAAAAAGACACCTAATAGAAAGTGTGACCCAAAAAGATAATCAATAATTTAAGATGTCCCTTATTGATTGTGGTAATGTGCATACAAACTCACCTTGCTTGGATCTCTGTGTCCCAATAAGAGATTGGCAGCCTTGATGTCAGCATGGACGTACTCATTGTCATGAATATATTCCAGCACATCCAGCTGTTAAGGCCAAAGTGACAGAGGGGAAGGTTAACATGAATAATTTAGTAACCTCATAATGACCTACAGGCAGATGAGCTGGATGCAAGGCAGCCGGACTCCCAGAAAATGCAACAAAAACTCAAAAAACCCCATATTATGTAATACTGTAAATAATGTTGCCTTGCCACACTTACAATGTTCAATCAAACCCTAACTGAGGTTGTATATTCACGGGTCACGTCACGATTAGGGGTGTAACGGTACACAAAAATCACGGTTCGGTACGTACCTCGGTTTTAAAGTCACGGTTCGGTACGTTTTCGATACAGCAAAAAGAAAGAAATGCCAGAGAAATTTCCTATTTATTCAAAGAAAAAATATTTTTAAATAAGTGTGAGTTTTCCTACATCTTGAAACTTTCAGGTTTATAAATGGGGGTAATTTTTGAAGGATGAATGAATAATGTTTTGGTAATCAGATTAAAAATAACATTTAAATATATATATATTTATTAGGGCTGTCAAATGATTAATCACGATTAATCACATCCAAAATAAAAGTTTTTTTTACATAATATATGTGGGTGCACTGTGTATAATTATTTTATATATATAAATACACACACATGCTTGTATATATTTAAGAAATATTTTCATGTATATACTGTATATAGATTTATATATAATTTATATTATATATAAATATAAATATTTTATATATAAATAATATTTTTTTCTTAAATATACATGCATGTGTGTGTATTTATATATATAAAAAATAATTATACACAGTGCACCCACATATATTATGTAAAAAAAAACTTTTATTTTGGATGTGATTAATCGTGATTAATCATTTGACAGCCCTAATATTTATATAATATTTAAGTTTTGAAGTGCTGGAAAAAGATGTGTGAAGTACTTGAAAGCATTTCACTATTCCAGCCAAACTTCCATGGTGACAGTTAGTGTTACTATATTACATCCATGGTGATTGTTGCTGATCTGTGGACTTAAAGCCTAATACTAGTTCATTCACGGCACAATGTTTCTCCTGGTTTCCACGTCAGCGCTGTTTGATCTAATAATAGAGATCTACGGTTAATAACGAAGAAATGTGAATGCTTCTCACTAGATCTCGCAGCGATGTTATTACTTCAGTGGTGAATTCAAATGCTTTCTTTACTGGATCAAGATCGGCTCGCGCTCTATACTGTCTATGCTCGCGCTGCACAGATCTATGTTGCTGGTCCGAACTGATAAACGGTCCGTGAAGCACAATATAATCAAATGAGTAGCGCAGTTTCGTTCCGCTTTCATTACGTTTGCCATTTGATGTTGCGCAACGTTGTGGTGGTCGCGCTCGCGATAGCGCGGATTTTGTCGGCAGGAAAGATGGTCCGAGGAATCGTTCGGTTTGTATGCGTACCGAACCGGAAGCCTCGAACCGAAACGGTTCAATACGAATACATATAACGTTACCGTTACACCCCTAGTCACGATTAAAGTAGGTTTATAAATTGTAGCAATGTAGTTAAATCGCTTTTGTTAATTCAAATAAAGCTCAAATAAAATAGTCAAAATATTGAATGAAAAAATATTGTATTGCAACTGTGTGAAAAAAAAAGTGTAAGTTTAAAATTACAAAACAAAAATTAAGCTATATAGAAATATATACTATAAAGAAAACAAAAGACAAGCAAACAACCAAATAACTAAAACACACTAAATTACTACATAAATATTACTAAAACAACACTGGCAAGCAGCTCTAAGTAAATGTTGAACGAAGTTCAGCAGCGTCTCACCATGAGGATGCCCAACTGTAGCACGGTGGGCTTCCTCAGCTGTCCACCATTCTCCATTAACACCTTTTGCAGGTCTGTGCCAAGCCGATCCATCACCATAAACCTGTACCTATACAACCAGACAACAAAATGTAAATGGACTTAAATATACAACTGAAAAACAAAATAATATAGAAACAAAAAAGTGAATGAATGAAATGAATGTTTTTGACGTTAATGTCAAATTCTGGGCTGGGCGGTATGACAGTATACTATGTAAATGTGTCTACAGGTAAAGATTTTGCGGTTCTGTTTATCAACAGGCAGGACTGATTTATATTATTTACATGAGAGTGACGAAAGCAGAAGTCAAGACAAAGAAACAAAGCGCAGTTTCACTGTTTGAGCAACAATACAGAATTTATGTGCGTATATATTGGCTATTTCACCACTTCAGATCTATTCTTTGGTTTTATACTTATTTTACTGTTTTGAAACTGCTTTTAAGAACTGACCCCAGACTTACAGTATAATCCATTTGGCATCTTATTTTTTGTCCATCAAGATCCAAATATAATGAGAAATGAATCGCATGAGATGAAATATTGTAATGTGAAGTATTTAATTTAATTATCCAAAAACAGGCATTTAAATAGGAATTTCCAGCAATACAAATTTGTATATATATATATATATATATATATATATATATATATATATATATATATATATATATTATATACCACTACAGTGATATGCATTACTCATATCAAGGTGGTCATATATGGCCCACCCTAGCCAAACTGAATTTCCATACCTTGTCCCGTTATTTTCAGCCAGTCCAGACCCCCAGTAAGTTGGGATCCCCAAAAACTCCTGGTGTTTAGACTTCTTCCATTTGTTCACTGTGATATTAGAGTTTAAAAATGTTTTAGCCATTTGCACATGATTTATAAACAAAGTTATATGTATACACATCTCTCAAACACTGATAAAGAAGCACTTCCTCCAGCCTAGATGGAAGGGAAATCTGTCTTGACTGGCTGTGCACCAGACTGACAGGTGGTCAGGGGCCCTTTGGAGAAACCAGCATCATTATCAGCAATTTGGTCACTCTCTCTGAATTAGAGCTCAAACAAGCTGGGATTGCACTAACGACCACAGAGGTGCATGTTTGCTTTGGTTTATTAATTCGCCTAGCCAGGCTAATTTACATCTATAGCCACTTCATCAGTGACACGCACTTCATGTTTGAGAACTCTCAGATGAAGATGAGGGGTCTTCAGTATTTTCATTCAACACTACACCAAACATGCACATGTAGCTCTACATCCTTCGGCAATAGCCTAATAAAATCAGTGATTACAGATTTTTTTTTCTTCTTAAAATGTCTTGCATAACAATAGAATTACATTACATAATATGGAGAGAATTTAGGTGGAAAAAAAAGAAAAGAAAAATAATCTTACTGGTATCTTGCTTTGCTGCTCGTTGGTAAAATTTCAATTCTGAGAATAAAGGTCCATTTTCATGATATTCCTGAAAATATATATAGAAATTGTAGACACTTAGCCCATGTATTGGGTGATATCTCATCAAACTGTTTCGATATATTTCTTACCACTTTGATCACAAAATCAGTGTCATCTCGAACAGGGACATTCACATCTTGAGAGGCTGTAAAATGTAAACAAATAAAACAAAAGTGAAACGTTTCATCATTTCATGTGAATCAAGTTGTGTGTCCATTATTTTAAACATTTAAAAAAAAAACACTACTGTAAACTTATATAAAAAAAAAAAAAATAAAAAAAAACTAAGCACAGCTTTAAATATCATTTAAAATTCAAGGTGCATAAGCAATATAAATGTTCAGGTTTTTGAACTCATGTGCCACCATGTCTAATGCCATAGATGAAACTGAAATGATGAAGGTGTATCGCATTTAACACAGAATATAAAGTCATTACCCAAGTAGATCAGTCCAAAACCACCTTTTCCAATGATTTTGCCGATGCGCCAATTTTTCTTTTCTGAATCTGTTAAAATGCAACCGTCTGGAAGTGGACGGGGTAGTATGTATTTCTTTGGAGCCATGGTGTTAAATTGTCATGTAGAAAGTTTCAGAACGAATAATCCTAATGACTGAAGAGAGCAATGTAAAGTTCCTGTCAAGTCATTCCCGGTCATTTAATGGTTCCTTATTTAACCACTGTTTCACAAACAAACTAGTAATAACAATAACGCTTAACGCCTTCTTATAAAATCATGTCAACAATCAATAAATAGCATAATGTTATCGAGGAAGACCGTTGATAATCAGTTTCAGTTCTTCCAGTCAGTGCAGGCTGTTATGGTTTTCCCTGCAACAGCCTACAACTTCCTGGAAGTGATTGACACTCCCCTGACATCGGTTCCAAATCTTTACCAACCAATCAAAAACAGAGATGTGTGTGCCCTTCACATTCAACTACCAATAAAATACTTAGAGAGCCGGAACAACACCGTAGCAAGTTTTATAACAGGGCAGCGTCGATGTCATTCAAAATCTGTCTATGTTCAAAATAGGACGAGAAGTTCCACTCATTTTCACGAATCGATTCATTCGAACACTTTGCTCCGAACTGAATCAAAAGCGGTCACAGTTTGACCTCATTAAAACAAGGTCATTTATAACAGTGTATTTATCATTTGCATACACTACTAAAATTGATTGACATATTTAGGGTGGTGTGGTTTTTACACATTTAACATCAAATGCTGTTAAAACCAACCTGTATTTAAAGCGATCATGTCATTAACATATTTATTTCTAGTATGTTTTGTGAACAATTTTGCTGTACAGCAAGTGACTTGCTTTTCCCTCCGTTGGTTCACTAAATCTATAAGACCTTGTGTAGCCCCTCCCCTTTTCAGAGCTGCGCTCGTTGTCTTTTGACTTCCGTCTGTATTTTCACAACAATCTTGCATAGATGAATGAACGGCTCGTTTAAAAAAGTTCCCGGTCGACATTTGTTAAGACATCTATGATAAACATTACAATGCTCGTGATAACTTTCGTTAACTCTACAATAAGTAAATCCACTTCACCAGCTAATTACTCCTCGACAGCGAGAGCGACCGCAAACGGAAGTTCAAAGACAATTTTCTAAAGATGGCCTCGTTTCTCTCGTACATAAGGTCTAATCTATTGTACTAAATATGTGGCTGCGTCCGAAAAGGCAGACTTGTTGCCTCGCTGTCCTCAGGCAATGACTTTGCAGGCAGATAATTATACTATTATGCAGATAATAATACTATTACAAAGATAATTATGAAAGTCAAGAAAGTCACAGTTTGTCATAAAACAGAGTAAAATTTAGTTTTATGTGAAAATCGCTCAATGAACTAACGTTTCATCTCTCGTCTCGCACTATATGTAGGCCTACGTCACCAAGCTTGTGTGCAGTCTGGTACAAAACACACAGGCATGACGGCGTAACGTTACGATTATAATGTTAGACTATAGAAAAAATGACAGACGTTAGCTTCAGAAAAGTTAGATTCATTCATTGAGAGAAAAGGTATGACGTCACATGCGCGCCTTTAGGTTTTTAGTCTTTGTAATTACGTATTTTCAGTCTTCTACCTCAACAGTTGTACATCAAACTGCGACTTTCTTGACTTTAAAAAGTATCTTGACTTGACTAACATCATGTGTAATTCAGGGCACAATTCAAATGGGATCAAAATATTTGTTGTCTCTCGTTCGCCATTTGACTACCATAATATTTTTCCGAAATAATGGTGCGTTCTATTATTTATCTGTCTCGGAGATCCGAATCGAAGACAGTGGTTGCCTAGAAACACGCCCCCTTTCCTCGGATTTCTCTTTCGGAAGAATAACCGTGAGGACACCGAGCAAGAATACCGTTACGGAATTCAAGATGGCTGCGCCCTGTGTGACTTGTAAGTATGAATTGTTTTCATTGTTTTTGAAACGCTTTGGTATTTTAAATGACGATTTTAATCACTCGTATTACTGCGTCCGTATCAATTCCTGTGGGTATGGGAATCGGTTGTGGTGAGTGCAATATTGAATGAAGCCTTGTTTCAAACGGGTGTCTTATGGCCTCTTCCTGGAGTTCTTCCTCAGTGTTCTGTAGGTGAAGCACATACTTATTTTGGAGCGCCTGGTACTCGACCAGTACTACCAGAACAACAGCTTTCCGGGTGGCGTCCATGTTTTTCTCCAACTCGGAGAAACAGGCAAAACATAAAAGAACGCTTGAAGTGTGGACGACGACGTGACGTCATATCCGAGGTCCGAGTCGGTTCGTTGGCAATAATATGGTGCGTTCAAGTCCTCCTCGGGCAGTTCATACGTACGAGGTGGGAAGTCGTGTTTACGACGGCAGTGCGTTCAAGTCACTTTCGTCGGAGTAAGATGGCGGAGTACTTTCTCTTAATTAATTACACAAAAATACAGTAAGGTTCTTACACTCTTGTTCTAGAAAATGAAGAACAAAGAAATGTGCATCGGATGTACTTTGTTTTTTTATGTTTTTAATTAATTTATGAAGCCACTGCCAACTTTATCGTTACATGTTGCATTGTTATATTATAAATTATAATGCCATCATATTCTGTGCAGGCAATTCGCTTAACTGCGCTGTAAATAGAAAACCTTGACAATATCACTGCATAATATTTAAGTATTGTGGTATTCCGCCATGTTTCTCAGTGACACGCCCACAACTCGGACAGATCGGGGCTAAGAGATAAGGTGCGTTCACGTGCTATGGAAAAGATGATATTTTCCACTTGTGAAATGGTATTTACCAGTGTGTTGCATTCAAGTGCTTTTATTGTCGTAATGTGGTGAAAAGATGGACCCAGACCTGTTATTTGACTAAAACAATTTTAGATTGCTTAAGCAAGATGATTTATCAAAACTCAAACAGTAAATAATATGCTGTATATTTTCTAGATCATGAATAGTAGAGATTTGTTCAAGGACAAGGGAGTTAATAGAGCTAATATTTCTGTTTTAGCTGCAAACGCTAGGTCTATCCTTAATTGAAGCATCGCTAGCCTAATCTTTCCTACCAGCTCATTACTAGGAGGCTTCTATTGACTGCTAACGTTAGCTAGCATCTGCTCTGGGTAGGTAACACCAAACCATAACGGTATTTTTAAAACTGACACTGAGTGTTAACGCATTATATTACAATTGTTAATGACACAACATTGTATAGGCTACAAAAACTATCCGCCAACAGTAGCAAAAAACGTTTAGTTGTGTACAATGCTTCCCATTCATGACTCTTGCTATGCTCTCCGCCATTTTGAAAAGGTCAAAGGTTATCTCATCTCGGCAACTCGTCCATCAAAATATTCTACGAGTTGCCCAGTGGAAAATACCACATGAGGGGGTGTTCATGTGCATTTTCCACGTCGGTTTTTGGTATTTACCATATTTACCATAGCACGTGAACGCAGCATCAATCCCGAGCTCCCCACTGGTATTTACGACATTGTGGTGGCGTTCAAGTGCGTTCAACTCGTAAATACGATCTATACAAGATGACTTGAACTATAGAACAATAGAACGCACCATAAGGTCCCATGGTGGTCCACCGGAAGGGGAGGGACTTAGGCTCTCTATAGTAATTTCTCGCAAGAAAATGACATTAAAAGTGGAATCCGTTGGTCAGAAACAAGTTAGCATTTTAGCAGTGTTTTTTACTTTTTTTATGTTTTTTGGGTCAAATAAGGTCTATGGTTTTATTATATGTCATAAAATACATCAGTATTACCCCCACTCGTGATTTTTTTAAGGTGTTACGTGTCTTGAAAAGGCGTTTGCTAACAAGTGGCTAAATGTGACTATAGTCAGTCGGGGACATTAAATGTCATTAAGCCGAACAGGTTAGCTCAGTCCGTTTTTACCGCCTCATTAAGCTTATAATTGTGTCTTATAAACTCAAACTTTCTGGGAAAATGTTTTTAGATAAAAACTGAAAGAGTTGTTAGAAGCTTAGTGATGGTGATGTTGAAGTCGTGGGACCGTGGTGTCTGGTGTAGTTTGTTTATAGCCTACCTTTAGCTTTTTATTTCTGGCGACTGCATTTAGGCTTCAAAATTCGTAAGATTTGTGTTGATGTATGTGAAAATTATCTTGATCGTGGACACACCGGCACGGAAACAGGCACATGGAGACCGGCACTGGCACCGAAATGGACACCGAAACGTACATCGGCACACCAACATGGACACACCGGCACTGACAACGGAACGGACACCGGCAATGGACACTGGTACGGACACGCCACGATCACCGGCACAGACACACCAACATCGACACACCGACACATTGGCACGGACACCGGTACGGACACACTGGCACGGACACGGAAACGGACACCAGAACAGACACCAGCACCGCCATGGACCCCGGAACTCTCACCAGCACGGACACCGGCACGGACACACCAACATGGACATTGGACACACCGGCACGGACACCGATGGACACCGGCACGGACACACCGGCACGGACACAGGCACATGTGTCCGTGTCCATTTCGTGTCTGTCCTGGGGAGAGTTCCGGGGTCCATCATTTCTTATTAAATGATAAAAAGCAGTTGCAAATGTTGTACAAAATACACATACCCTACTCATATTTGCACCAATAAAATGTGCACTTTATTTTTTTAAGTTCACAGTGGAATGTTTTCCTCGACATCTCGCGATTTCAGAAGTGGGGAACGGAAACTAAAACAAACGTACAATCTTTTTTTTACATTCCCATTCATCCTGAATGAGTTGTTCAATTTAATTTGTGAATAAATCATTCAGTGTAATTCGTGAGTGAATAGTTTAGACAAGTTTTTTTATTGAAAAGACCCAACTCAAAAAAAACTATTTGTTTACAAATCTTCCAAAGATATACTTTTCAGTCAAAACTGATGATAGATGAGGTGCTTTTAAACAGGCATACAACTTTAGATCTATTGAAAAAATTTGAATCACTGGGATATGAGCACATTTGGGCTCTGAGTGGGCTGCAGGGCATATCTCCTTGGCTTCTTGTAGTCCAGAGTGCAATGACACCAATCTTGAGGGGCCGTGGCACCATTTTCCATAAATGCCCCTTGTAATGAAGATGGCATAATTGTTGCAATTAGAGAGAGCAGCTTAGGATGGCCTTGCAATGACCCACCTCAGCCCAGGTCCATATGGTCTGAAATAGATAATGAGTCTCTTAATGTGTTATGTATACTCAATATGGACTGTAAACGGACAGGCTGTAATTTTCACCAAGGCCATCAAGAAGTGACAGATAAGCCCCTTGTGAAACTGTCCTGACAATTTTAGTAAGCCACACTTCTCTTTCTCTCACGTTCTGTCTGTCACTCTATCAACTGCAGATACACATGCTCAAGGTGACAAACATGACTCTTGACCTTTAAATCATTAAATTAAATTAAATTTGAATAAAATATTAAATAAACCCTGTATAAAAGCTATAATTTTCCAAATATTTTAATTAATAATAAATGGTTTGAGTAATGTTTGCATATAAAAAATAAGATTAGCATAGTCCTCTTCAGCTTGACTATGTGATATTGACTGTTCGGTTCTGTTTTTTAAACTAATTTTAACCCAGATTTAGCATGAATGCAAAGACTAACACTAGAAAAATGCAAAACACCCGACATAATAATGCAAAAAAGGCAAAAAACAGTACGCAATTAATTTGATTAAAAAATGAAAAATATTCAAATGAACAATGGTAACACTTTTATTAAAAAAAATAAATAAATATATATATATATATATATATATATATATATATAAAGTTGTGGAAAAGTCCTTCCAAGGTCAAAGTTCAGAGGAGGACTTAAGATAAATGTAAATGTGTGAGTTTGCTACCATATTGAAATGTTGTTTGTCTAATTTACACGTCACATTGTTTAGATTTTTGAAAAATATTTGTAAAACGTGTTGAAGGCTTCTGAGAACATTTTGAAGAATAAAACTTTGTCACAATTCTGACAAGTTAGGGATGATACTTTTATACTTTTTATGCTAGTGCAGATCCATGTGACCGAGTTATGTTTTTTTTTTTTTTTTTTTTAGATTGTGTTGTGTTGGTTTTGACCTTTTTGGGTCATGTAGCAGTAATACTCTGAAAAGGGAAACATCAGCATCAAATAGGAATGTGTTGAACGAAATGAGGAAAATGCATTTTAAAATGTCACAACATAACACTACACAATAAAAAAGTGGTGTATTTATGGATGCATTTATAGATGCAAATGTAAAAGGGCATAATGACCTGACCTATTACAGATCATTACACTGATATACGTGGTTGGCAAGAAGCAGAGATCATGTTGGCTGCGTTAGGGCTTTCAGCACATGTTTAGTATTCTTCATGTGTGAGGTTCTTTATTAGCTTGTAAAGAAAAAAATGGTGAGGATGCTGAAATTCTCTCTCTTATTCCCAGTATGGGTCTTATTGCATCGGTTCCATTATCAAGTGTTCATTCAGCACGCTAAAAGAAGCTGTTTAATATTGTCTGCATTACATGTCGACTTATCATATTGTAACCCCAAGGCATTGCCTGCAAAATGATATGTTCCTCTGAGTCAAAGTATGCCTTAAATGCAAGATTATTTCAGTCTGCATTTCTGTACTGATTGTACAAGTTATTATACTTGAGAAGCACATTAGCAGTCCATACAAGCAAACAGCCTCTACACTATGTTCCAATTACAAACTGTTTTGCTCCGAGTATTTTCTTTCTCTTTAGTGCATTATTGAGGCCTTTAAAACTAGTTATGGTTGCAAGATGTATTACTATTTCAAATACAAGTAATATGAATCTAATGACCAGTAATGAGAGACTGGTTTGCTATTACACAAAGGGGCCAGAGACTTGCTAATAAAGCATGCGGACTGCTTCAGGGAACATGCACTGACCAAGATGTACATTAGGGCCGTAATGTCTCTAAGGCCTGAGGCTAAATTGAAATGTAAAACCCCAAACCAAACATCATTTAGGGCAATATATCTCTTCATGATGTGCCACTATTTGTGCAGATTGGTGGTGGTTATGATGTATTTTTTTCTCTCTTTTAGAGCTGTGCATTCTGCAGTGGTCTTTATTATGTTTTCGTCCTAGATAAACAAATAATAAAAAAGAGTGGGACAAAAATCTGAGAATATTGCATAGCAACAATCCAGCCAGAGTCCAACTCATTTAAATCAATAGATAGCGCAAGACCTTTGTGGATATTATGATTTCTTTCTGTAACGTTGAATTGGTTCTGTCTGAGTGCTCGCGATGGCATCTTCACTGGAATATATCCTTTAAGTTATTCTCGTTTCCTAAAGATGAGCCCTTGGGTGACAATCATTTACATGCCTTCATAATATCTCCATTTCTTTTCAAGTGGCCAATAGTCCTTCAGAGGAGCAGCAGTTTAAGAAGATCTAATTGTTATTATTGAGTGTGTATGATAATACTTTATTTGAGCCTTGAAACTGCTCTCCGGCAATCATCTATATGTGTGCATAAGCTATTTGATGCCGTGTAGTAATATGATGTACATACACAACCTTTTAAAAGTTTGGGGTCAGTAATTTTTTTTTTATTTTTTTTTTTAAGAAATCAATATTTTTATTCAGCAAGGACACGTTCAATTCCCCAAAAGGGACAGTAAACACTAACACATTTACAAATATACAGTACATTGTTTAAACCTTCTATTAATCAAATAATTCTGAAAATTAAGTCGACATGAACATATTAGAATGATTTCTGAAGGATCAGTTGACAAGGAGGTTATATGCGCAACAAATTTCCATTTTCTGCAAAACAGGTTGCATTGTTTCCGGTTCAGGTGTTTTGTATATGTGCTTCCTTAAATACAAATCTGTTTTACTCAAGATGCTTTCAAAGGAGCTACCAAAGATGAGCATAACCGGTCTACATTGCATATGCAAATTTATATCAAAAAGGTTTTTTTGTTGTTGTTGTTCTTCTCACTAACATTCGGCTATTAAAATTGAGTTAAATGGCAACAATAAAAATAACTAGCTATAGCTGATTACCTTAAAAGTCCATAGATATTGCCGCCAGTTCATACTGCTGGTACAGCATGCGTCTAAGATGATTTACCGTTCTACACACTGTCTGCTCCAACACCTTGTTTATCTTCACTGTCGTATGACGTTGCTTTTCTCAAGAAGCCACCGCATATATAAAAATGGAAACAGGAGAGAGAGAAATGTAGATTTACTCTTTCCTGTAGCATTATGTGGCAGTTCTTTCCCTCTGTAGCAAACACACAGTGAGGCCTGGCTGTAACCTGTAGTTCCTGTTTCCCAGGGTTAATTAAGCTGTCTGGTGCTCGGTGCCTGGATGTGTGTGGTAAGACGGCAAGAAGCCCCTTTAGCTTTGTGTCAACCCTGCTGTCCACATGGCCAGCCCCTGCCTCTGTGCGACTCATCGATCTTAGGGTCAGGTAGACAGAGAGAGCAAGCGGAAGAAAGAGGAGGAGGACAGAGTCAGACACAGGGGAGTTCTGTCTGAAAAGCGTGTGCACATGCTTCTATGCTGCTTTGACATGGTGTCCCCAGACATGTGCACTCTTCTTTGCCCTGCAGGACAACCAATTAGAACCACACACTGCTGGATGTGAAGGAAAGCAGCAGCAATGCCATCACCGACTTTCTGACACCTTTCGCTGTCTTTGGTCTGTGAAATGTATGTTTGCATGTGTGTACTTGGCATCCGCAAACATGTTTTATGCTAAAATCTATTTGTTAATCTTAAACTTGGCATGAAACGGATATTGCGATAGTCTTTTCATCGCTATTGTATTGTGACATATATTAGAGTGAAACGGCTTCTCGAACAAGAAGAAATGTATGGGAGGGACTTGATTATGTCCATTGGAATTGTGATCGTTGTTGTTTGTTATTGCTGCAATCTCATGTGAGTGACGTCATCAGAGAAAGGATGTCATTGCAAGAGAGAGGGGAGGTTATTTTTATTAGAGATTATGAGGAAAGGTTGCCGTGATTTTGCCAAGACAAATGTAGTCTTAACCCGTCTCACTACCCCTAAACCTAACCCTAACATATCCCTAAATTCATAGGGAAATTATGGGTTAATTACACGGATGTAGAAGCATCAGATCAACAAAGATGTTGATTCAAGAACATGTTTACATGGTGAAATCATTAGGGCTGTCAACTTTAGTCGTTTAGTCGACTAATCGGTCGATGCCGTCTTGGTCGACTGACATTCTTATTGGTCGACCAGTTGCATTTTTTTTTTTTTTTTTTTTTTACCAATAGAAAGAATTTTTCAATGATTTACTCCTTGATATTTATTCCTTTATAAGCAGTTATATATTACTGTATTCTAAATATAATTAGCCTATGGTTTATCCCCAACTTTAAATGCTTTAATTTAGGCTATTTTGTAACAGCGCCACAGTTTAGCACACACACATAGAACACTCGGTTCGCAATCGCACCTGTGGCTGGCTGCGCTGCTGCTTCATGCTCAGTAAGGGATATAGGTAGTTTAGCTGTATTCATTCAGTTAGAACGCTACTTGTTTCGGTTTTTATGCTTTTATACACTATATGTTTTTATCTCGATGC
Source organism: Semotilus atromaculatus (assembly GCA_031834385.1). Lineage (NCBI taxonomy): Eukaryota > Metazoa > Chordata > Actinopteri > Cypriniformes > Leuciscidae > Semotilus > Semotilus atromaculatus. The sequence goes on along the minus strand of JAULUF010000025.1, from coordinate 24,403,983 downwards.
GGCATGGACGCACTTGGAAAAAAAAGAGCGCGTCGCACTCGCACCGCGACCGCGTTGCTTCCATCATGAGCGCGCACACCGCGCGCCTACATTTGAAATCGAACTTGAGCGCGCAAAAGACGTGAGCAGTCCCTTTAACGGCTTTATCATGCCGACACAATAGATTGTGTTTTCTTGATATGTTTTTGTTTTTATTTGTACACTTGACGCATTTGAAAATAGCCTAAATAATGTAACAAAACGAAAATAAACCTATATGCGGTCCTACAATTCAGCCTGTTATTATTAGGATTGTTTTTTAGGCTCTTTGGGTTTTTTGTGTGTTTGTTTTAAAACGCCTAGATCGGCTGGACAAAAGTTAACCCATAGCTTTGAAAGTAAAGAATATACTACAGCCTGTATAAACGAGAGCTTTTGTTAGGATTTTTCATTGTGGCAGATAGCAGTTATATTTTTGTAGCGTGTGGTGTGGTTAGGTGCGCGATTGTGGCTACTAGACCTAGGAGGACAGTGCTCCTCACTTTTTGCAGTAAAAAAAAAAAATCACTTAATTTTCAAAGAATTGTATTATTATTATAGTTTTATGTATTTTTGATGTTTTTTCGTTGTTGTTTTATAAATGCTCTATGACAATTGTTTAAAAATGTTCAATCAAAACATCGCGTCTTTTTTTTGTCTTTTTTTTTTTTGTCGACTAATCGTTGCGCAGGACAAGACTTTGGTCGACTAAGGATTTCTTTGGTTGACTACAGCCCTAGAAATCATGTTCTCCTATGAGAGCGGTGGCCAAGAAAGCTCAACTCTCAATGAAGCAATTCACAAGCAAAACACATTTCTGTATTTGGTTGCATTGTGAGTATTTGCAGCGCATTTCTGTATTTGATTGTGTTGTGAGTATTTGGATTGTGTTTCTGTATTTGGCTGCATTGTAAGTATTTGCAGTGGGTTTCTGTATTTGGTTGTATTATGAGTATTTGCAATGCTTCTCTGTATTTGGTTGCGTTGTGAGTATTTGCAATGCTTTTCTGTATTTGGTTGCGTTGTGAGTATTTGCAGTACATTTCTTTATTTGGCTGCGTTGTGAGTTTTTGCAGTTCATGTCTGTATTTGGATGTGTTGTCAAGCTGATTAAGATGTTTTCTTGTGTTTTCAGTGTTTCTTCAGTTGCAACGCATTGAGTTCTCTTGGTCACCTTAATCCTCTACGCTGTCACTCAGTGAAAAGATACAGTCATAGGTCTGCCTGTGGCATGTTTATTTTTTATAATTTCATGTACCTTTTGATTAGGCAGTTCTCAGTGCATTTTTTTTTTTTTTTTTACTCCAGTGAATATTTCTATGTGAGTATGCTTGTTTTCAAATGTCAAATTCTGTATAGGCACAAACCCTTGTGTAAAGTCTTGGCTGCGAAAAATCGTTTGAATATTTTCCCTGTTATTTCCCAAAAACAAAGATATGCCTCATTAAAAGCACATTGATCCGAGCAGGGCAAGTTGTTACATTGTATATTTGGCATGAAAAAGCTTATATTTAATTATTACTTTTAATTATTTAACTTTTTTTTAAGATCCCCAACTCAATTCATTAAACTCTAAAACAACTATCTAAACATTGTTTTGACCAAGAGAAAGTGTAATTTATAAATTGTACAAAATTACATCTAAAAGCATGTGACCTTGTCCCGGCCTGACATTAATGAAATTACATCTGTACGGTATACTAGTCTGGTTATGTTAAGTATATTGCGGATATTGATATACCCTTTGTAAAAACTATCTCCCCTATTGTTCAGTTGATTTTAAGAGCTCTGCACTAATTTATGCTACGAAAACAAGAGGAATAGAATCTTCTGAACCCTGGTGGGTTCAATAGGCAAGAAAAAAATTAAATGGCATCACTAAACCCCGGCTTCACTTAATCTTTTTAAAGATTGTGCTTGTTTGATAGTACAAGCAGTGCTGCTATATTGAAGGCAGCCAACAGGCAGGTCAATGTGGTGTGGTTTATTTAGCTGGTTTGACCTCTTGTGACCCTTCTGAGTTTGCTCTTCTTTCCTCTCCATGTCTCCCCTCTCTAGCTCTCTCAACCCACAAGTGTCTTCTCTCATACCCCTCACAATTAAGCCATATCAACAAATTACATCTTGCAGATCTGTGACCTTTATGTCCGTACTTGGTCTTCAACTAAATGGTATAAGTTTCTTTCGTTTATATAGTACACAGTAAAATTTTTTACTGCTATTTAATTAAAAATAGATTATGGTAACAATATTACACATAATATTTTTGAGCAGTTAAGGCTTGATTTCTTTCATGGAATCTACATGAATAAATCATGTAAAATCCCCTTAATTATTTAGTCTATGATACAATGAATTTAATATTTTTAGTGAAATATGCTTTTTTATTTTAAGTTAAAGAGTGAATGAAAATAACTTGTTTACATTTGACTTGAGTTATATTGCATTATTAAAAGACTGTATGCCATTAGCACAGCACCAAACTTGATACTGCTAGCATTATTGCAAAGTTTTTGCTCAATAAACAAAGCAACATGCTTCAGAATATCAATACATGCTGTTATTCACAACCCTACAATAAGCCCTACTCTTCTGCACAATGGTAATGATCAAAACTTCAACATAATAGAAACTCTTTCAAATGTCAAACATAACTGAACATTAAACATTAACAGATGTTTCCCTTTACTCAAAAACACATAAAATAACACTTAATTTAAATATTTTCTCTCCATTACCAGCCATGTGCAAAGCATGATGGGAACTAACAATGGTGTCTCTAAATTAAACTGCAAAATTTTGCTAATTCTCTTAAAATAGATTGGTAGCCTTTTTTCCTTAATTTTATCAGCTTAATCGCCTCAATTCAAGCCTCAAAATTATGTATGTTTTCTTAAAAAAAATTAGTAAATGTATCTCTTGGTTTTATTAGTGAAATGTTCTCAATATTTTCTATACAACACTTAACCACAATTTTCTTAAAGGGGTCATGACATGTTTTTTTGTTTTGTTTTAGTATGTTCCCTTAGGTGCAATTATAGTATTACTATAGTTTTTTGTACAAAAAAAACTTTTAAAATGTAGTGATTTATGAAATTTTCCCACCCTGTTTCTCACCTCTGATTCAAACAGTCTGTTTTGGGGTGTTTCCCCTTTAAGACTTCAGTGTTAACGCCTATACTGTTATGATTGGCTACCGTCAGTGCTGCTTATGCATAAATTATTAACGTTAATCATTTTGTATCACATGTAGACTACACAATGCTCCACCACGTGAAACTTCGGTCTTCCAATCTTTTACCATCGTGTCAATTCTCAATTGATTTTGATTCATATGCGCGAGGGAGGGAGGGGGAGAGAGAGAGAGAGAGAGAGAGAGAGAGCGCAAGACAGTTTGAAGGCGCGCGCGCGGCCGGGGCTCTCTCTCTCTCTGCTTGTTCTTTCAGTAACATGCCCTGTCACACTCATCTCACTCACCGTTCAAATAGCTTTGGCGCGCTGCATATGCTGCAAATAAACTGCATCCAACTGCTTTCCCTGACGTCTGGATCGTTCGGCAGCGTATTCAAACATGTTGTATCTTGTCAACAGACCCACTCGCTGCACGACAACGCATGCGATGATGCGAAATGAGGCGTAGTTGTCTTGCGCTGGAGGCGGTCATATGCAAACGACTGGTACGTCACTTCGCACCGTGACGTCACTTCTTACCATGGATCCAGAACGAGCTGTATTTAGAGCTTGATTAAATGCTTCGTTTATAATGGGGAGGACGTCTTAAGCTATGAAACTTGCAGGAAGTTTTAATAGTACATAGATCTCTTATATACCAAAAGATCAAGGCAAATTTGGTTTCTCATGTCATGACCACTTTAATAAAATATACACAACATTTTTAATTATCACCTTACATTTTTTTATGAAAATTACAAGACCCATGATTCATTTTGTACAGTGTATAGGCCTGGCTTTGCCTCTAAAACCAGCACTGGCTGCACTGTTGTAGACAGTAAACGGGATATTTGATGTTTCATTAACAAACATTTCAGCAATAAGGAAGGATTCACATGTCACATTATGATTTTCATGTTGACTAAAGGGAGTTAGAAGGCACGAAACACAGGACATGTCTTTGCCTTTATAAAGCTATATAATTTGCATACTTATTTTTAATTTTTAATTTTATTAAGCTAATTTATGAAAAGCCATTATTCCACAAACTATAACAGGAAATGTTCTTAATGGGTGCTGACTCGTCAAGTCAGCATTTCAGATTTTTAGCATGACTGGAATGCTGAATTGACAATTCAGCATCCAGAACTGAATCTGTTTTAATAATGTTTATGCTAATATGAAAAGATCAGTAGTTTAATAAGTCAAATAATTTAATTGTCTGATTTGAATGTACATTAACTGATGACCTGTTAAGCATTATATAATGTTTTTTCAATATTCTTTGATAAATAGAAAGTTAAAAAAAAAAGAAAAAAAGAACTGACCCCAAACATTTGACCGGTAATGTATATTTTTACCAAATCAAGAATTAAAGATGCACATTGTTTCTTATGTATATCATGTTAGTAAAAGACTGTGAAAGAATTCAAAATAGTTGTGCAATCTTCAGTTCTGATTGCAGTAACTACATCTGTTTGTTTATCTGAGTCGATATTTATATATAGCCCAAATCTTTGAGTTGAATGACAGTTGAAAGGCATACGGTTTCTCTAGCCGTAGACATTGGGGAACCTTAACAAGCTTTGAGAATTATGTGGAATTATTCACCTGTGTGCCAATTACAATAATATTATTTACTTAGCACTAACTTTTCCTTTTATGTTCTGCCTTAATAACAGTGGATATTGAGTCCCTTAAGTGCTCGCTTAGGTTTGCTTAATTATGATGCCTATTATCATCCATGTATCCACCCACAGCTCATCTGCTTTCTTTGCATTCTGTCTCCGCCTATGAAGGCCGCACCTCAAAGATAAACACACAACATGCTTTCACATAAACGATGGAACATTAACTCGCTATGAATTCGGAGTATGGTTACACAGTGTCGAAAATATTTATTTGAAGTTTTATGATAAAATCAGTGTTGTATTGCATGCCTGTTAAGGTCCATCTGTGAAGAAACAGTCTGACCTCCCGCGCTGGGCATTCATTTTGCTATTTTAACTGCCTCTCAGTACATCAGATCATACTAAAGGCATTAGCGAGCATTAGACTGTGTGTGGTTCAGTTGTGAACCTCATAAGTTAACAGTCCTTTTTAATTTGGTCTCCAGTGGGTTGTTAAGAGCAGGGAATGACTATGAGAAACACAGAAACCCTTGGGCTATAATAATTCCCCTCTTTTTCTATTTTTCTCTCCCTCTGTCTCTTCTCATGCTCTTGCCCTCCATTTACTTCTCTTCTAAGCCCTTGTTCAACCGTGCATCAAATGTAAAATACTCTAGTTATCTTCTCCTTTTTTCCCTTTCTCTCTCTCTCTCTTTTTTTTTAATTGAGGCGCAATGTTTATAGTATTTAAGGTCTTAGAAACAGGTTGTACAGATGAAGATTTTCCATTAAAAATCCATGAAAAATAGGATTTCCATTTCTCCTCTGATTCGTCAGATGAATTTATTCAGATTAGCTTAATATATCTCTATAAGCTGCCTACATCATAATAATCATAGGGTATGTTGCATCTGTATACCTGAGCAGATGAGAGAAAGGGGAAGAAATCAGTTTTGTATTCATGACAGTTTCTCTGCACCGAAAAATCAATCTCAATCAAAGCAGCTACAGAGTTTATCATAAATTATCATGAAAAGGGTTTCCACTGAGTAGATGCTTAATTACAATCTCATTTGAATAATTTTGCATATTAATGAGTGCCGAATGAAAATCGTTTTTGGAGTTCTTACTTGAGCCTGGGAACCTACGGTGATAATCGCAGACCTTTAAAATGTATGTGATCTTATTACCGCACCAAATCCAGCCATTTCTCTCAGCACACAGTTGCGTTATAACTTGATTAATGGACTTGTATCTTTGACATTAATAAACTATAACCGAATTAGAAAGACTTCATTAGTTTCAACTTGGACCACATGTTTAGCTGCATCATGAATTAAACCGCAGTGATATCTGCACTTCGTAGCATTTTGGTTGGTTGATGAACGTTTTCTCTGCCATTAGGACTTTCGGACAGGTGGAAGTTAATTAGCTAGTAGAATGCTGGTGAAATCAGTTAAAGAATTGTTCACCTAAAAATGAAAGTTCTGCCATTATTTACTCACCCTCATATCATTGCAGACTTTTTTCCCTTTGTGGAGCACAAAAGAAGACATTAAATAAATGTTGGTAACAAAACAACAAAATGGCTTTGGTGACCTTTGACTCCCATTGTATGAGACATTTCTCAAAATATCTTCTGTTCCACTGAAGCAAGAAAGTCATACAGGTTTGGATAAATGAGTAAATGATGACAGAATCATTTTAGGGTGACCTATTCCATAAACATAAAAAAAAAAAAAAGGTTTATATGGTTGTATAGCCATACACAAAAATGTTAACTGTTATAAAATAAGCACTTATTACAACATTAATAAAAGTCCTTAAACGAAGAGGAAAACACAGTCAAAGCTAAATTGCTTAACTGTATTGCTTCCTCAAGAAGGAACTCGCTCTCATCCATACATTCTGAACCTCTCAAGTCTTCAAACAAACTCTGGAATAAAAATACCACATTTCATGGCAGAGTAACGCAGGTTTGTGTGGATTGTGGAGAGCATTAAGGGTTGAAAAGTGATCCAACAGCAGAGACTAGTGGTGAGACGGGAGCTCTGTGAACGTTCCTGCTGTTCCTTCAGACTCTCCGCTGTTCTTCTTTTATAGCCTTGACCTTTCCCACTGTTTGCTCAGTGATCTAAGATACATTTATAACAGATTAGGCTGTAAGGCAGGAGGTCATTAGGGAGAAGTCTCCTACAATATACACCGAAAGTAAACTTTCTATACTAATGAAAAACCGAGGGGTCGTAATCCCTGTATGAAAATTCTTTAATGGATTGTATTGACTTGCCGTTCTGTGAAGAGTTATAATTAGCATTTTAATATGTTGGGTTAAACCTCTGTGTATTCACTTTCTGTGTGCTAATTAACATGTATATGCCTATAGAGATATTTCAGTTCAATGCATAAGAAATACAGTGTACTATATTACAACTCATTTGGAAGTAATTTTTCAGCTTAAACAAAGTTATGTTCTGTTTCTATGAACATTTCATAGCGCTCTCTCTCTCTCTCTCTCTCTTGCTGTCGATCAATCGCTCTTAAGCAAACACAGGAGATAAAGTAAGGCTTTAATTAGAGATGTGTCATTAAAATATCCTCTCTTTCCAGAGATGGTGGGGGTTTGCTTCTGGATGGTTGGGTGGGTATTAACAAGTTCATGGATCTTATTACTTTCTCCCTCCGTTGCATGCTGTCAGCTCCTAGGGATATGATATCCGATGGCTGGGCTCACATTTACAACAAGTTCATTACGGCACGACTGCCGCTCTTTCTGCTTGGGCCCAGCTGGTTGGAGGGGTCTGTGTTTTAATTAGTGCTGAGGGTGTGCATATTAATTACAACATGAGTGATATTTACTGTACCTAAGGAACACAGGACCGGCTAAAGACACTGGCAGCCTCAGCTAATAAAGCCAGCCATGCTAATGAGCAAAAGGAACCATAAAAATAGACGGTGGAAAAATAATTCATAAAGTTTATTGATCTCGGAGTAAAGACGTTAAGCTCCGATTAAGGGCAACAAAAGGAAAGGCATCGCACTTTATCAAATAAATAAGCCGAGTGGAGAAATGTGAGCACGGAGACAGATTGTCATTAAGTAGGTCACGTGACACTTTCCTCCTGAGAACGGGCACATTCTTTCATGCGGGGAAAGAATAAAATAAAGGAGGGGGAAATACAGGAGATTTAACATAAATCTGATAAACGTAAAACTGGTTGCGCTTTGATTGACAAAGACATTGTTATTAATCTTAAATGCACATTGCTCAAGTTGTTTTAGGTCTTATGCCTATTGGAAAAGGTTTCCACATTCGATTCGTTAAAAGTTGGACTTCAGTAGAAACAGGTGCAATTTTCTTAAAAGAATTGTGCACCCACAATTTATTTTTTATTACATTTTTTTTATCTTCACCCTGAACGTGATCTCATGAGTATTTGTATGTAGACTATAATTCAAAAGTATGGGATGGGGGATGTTTATATATCCCGGTTGCTTAACTGCTATGGTATGTTTAAAGTTGTGATATTAAATCTACTGATGATCTATCAGAATGGTGGTGCTGGGCCTGTTATCCCATCTGAGTTCTGTCCATGTCCAGTCAGGTTCCTGTCTGTCCGTAGGTGTGTAATTATGGCCCGTCCACATTGGGCTATGACCTCACAGTGTGTGCCAAGCCCGTGCCAAGACGGTTCCATATGTCCTTCACACAACAAGGCCTGTAATGTGGGAGGTCTGGCTCTTATCCAAGACCATCAAGGTGTCTAGACAGGTATATGCTGAGTAGTCATGAAATCTGCCAACATGTGTTAATGAATGTACGACTAAGCTGACAGCAGTTGTCTGTATCTGAAACCCGTATGATAACCCTTTACTGGCTATTAGTGTTCCTGCGTCCCCCGCTATTCACCCGGCGATCAAATCCCTGATTATTTGGGAGTGACTTCTTGATGGTTACGGTTCTATTTACGAAGCGAAATCCACCGTTCACCCAGATCACAAGTTCGTTTGTGTGTGTGGGAAACCTAAGGGCTGATTTTTATAGGTTGATAAAAGGCATCTGAAACAGATGCCATGTTAAATGGCTGCTGTGTGAGAGTGCACACTTATGCAGCGGGTGAAAGTGGAATTGCGTTGGCAGCTCTCCAAATGAAGGTTGTGCGTAGCACACACCGGGGAGATGGGGAGAGATGGCGAAAAAAACAGAGTGAGAGAGTTAGACGCTTCATCTTAAGTCATGTCTGGTATCAAGGCAACACACTTAAAACAGCAATTTGTTTCCCTTGCATCCAATAAACGGCTCATTCCTTTTCCAATCAATCACCTGGAGCAGAAAGATTAAAAGTGGGGGAGAGGAACTCCGGGCTGCAGGTCGCTCTGGAGAAGCAGCGGTGCAAGACAATCTGAACTATCTTCCTCCTGCAGAACAATAACAGCAGATCTGGAAATGTTTGTGTTTTTCAACAACTGTGGACGATATTTCTTTCTGTAATAGTGAGTTTGATGTGTGAATCTTTCAAAAAAAAAAAAAAAACATCAAAATGTAGAGTAAACTTGTGTTCTTGTAAACATGTTCATGCTGTTCATGTGCTAAACATTAAAGGGATAATCCCCCCTGAAAATACTATCATAATTTACTCACATGCATGTCATTCCAAACCTGTATGAGTTACTTTCTTCTTTTGAACACAAAAGCAGACGTACCGAAGAATTTTATCCCTTAAAGGGGTCATCGGATGCAAAATTCACTTGTCAAATGTGCAAAATTCACTTGTATAATGTGTCTTTGCAGTGTGTGGACACAACCACCATACAATGAAAAAAATTCCATTCGCTCCTTTTTTTTAATCATCAAAAAGCCAAAAACACTCTCAATAATCAAGCCGTTTGAATTTTCTAAGCAGATTGCTCATGCTCCGCCCACGACCACTGAAGGACTGTCCCGTATTAGCATATTTACGCCCTCAGCCAGTTACTTCCCACCAAGGCAGCACTTTATGTGTCATGTGTCAACACCCCCCATGGAAAAGACGGGTGGGGTGAGCAGTTGCTCATTATCATTTAAAGAGACATGCACTGAAACGGGTTGCTGTGAACAGAGCTGTTTTTGAGGATGTTGTTTTACATTATGTTTTATAAACAAAGTTCGGGAGGAGCACGTTCAAATAATCATTCCAATCAACTTGTCATCAAACAATTACCATGTCTACCCTATCAGCACGAGAGGAAGCATATATATATTCACTCTGTCAACTCACCTAACATTCCTTGACAGTTTCAGCATCCCTCCACCACCCCGACTCCTCACTCTTGGCTTATTCTTTCACAGCCAATAACACGGGGGGAGTACTCTGGGTTCGGGCCGAATACCTAGCCCGGAGCCCTCTCCTCGGACAGCACGCCAAATACGCATTTATTCTATCTGACTTATTTGTAAGTGTGAACTTGTGAAACAACCATTGAGGAATTTTAACCTAAGTGTGTTACAAACTTTACATGAAGAGCCTAAAGAATCATACCAACTTTTGGAAAATGGGCATCCGATGACCCCTTTAAAACTCATCTTTGATCACTAAAACATATTTAAACGTTTTTTTTCCTTGAAAAAAAATTATTCATGCCTTAAAATAGCTTGAGTGTAACTCTACACACTTGCCTCATTATACACGGTTCTATGAATATTCAAATTAGCCCTGCCTCCACTCACTCACACCAGCTCAGCGATCAACTTGTAGACGATCACACATTGACGTGATTGGTTACAAGGTAGTTTGTGATGTCAGAAACACCAGCGATTTCAAACCGTGTTTTTGAGACTGTCTTTGGTTCACTGCAGTTTTAAAGAGAAAATACTCAGCAATAGTGCTGACTTATGTATTTGCACATGGTTTTGAAAACAACACATAGACATGTAAACAACTTTAAAATCTTGATTTTTACCACAGGGGGAATCAACCATCTAACCGTTGACTCATGGACAGACAAAAAAAAAAAACTTTTCTCAAAATATGTTCCTTTTGTGCTCCACGTAAGAAATAAAGTTACAGGTTTGTAATGGCATGAGGATGAGTAAATGAATGATTACAGATATTTAATTTTTGGGTTAACTTTTTCTTTAATGGTGAAAGTGCACTGTAAAAAAAAAAAGTGCCATAAAAGTAGTCTATACACTAACTGCAAAACTTCTGAAGCCATTCTTATTGTGAACATATCATTGTGCAACGCCCACACCTCAAAATCCAATCAACAACTGATAGAAAGAACCCCAAATGTTCTTTTTTCGATAATCCTGTACAGTCAGATGTACATCACAATAAGAAAGAAAGTATCTCGCTACTTCTGTTTCATCCAGACTGTAAGGTTAGGAGAGAAAATATCATTAGCTGAGTATAAAAACGCAAAGACCCCATCATGACAGAAAAATCTTGTATTGTGTGTCTGAATATGAAATGCTTTGTTTGTCATGCAAAGAGAGTGAGATTGTGAAACTGAACGGCATCTCCTCTCTCACCCTTGGACACACATCATCTCCATCTTCCTGTTCTTCTATCATTCCATCTCTCTCTCCATTCCCTCTCGGTCTCGGTCTCATCCTCTCTCTTGCCATTTCAGAGATAGGGCTATTTCCAGCCCTGGTGTTGACAGGGCAATTAGTCTGAGCACCAGATCTCTAAACTCCCAGCAACACTATCATTCTGCAGCCCGTCAATTCATCAGCTGATATGCTATTAAAAAGAAAGCTGGTGCTATAAAACTGGACAATGAGGTCTTGAACTTGGCTGTTTGGAAATGCAGACGTATCACTCTGACAAGTTTGTTTTTTGCAACGGGTAACCGGCTAACGTGAGACGGCTCTGTCCGGTGCGGTCCAGGCCTGGCGCGGCCTGTCTGTCATCCCCAGAGTCTGTGTTTCTCCTTTTACATGGAGGAACGAGGGCTGTTGTCCTTGTCAGAACACCCACCGTCTCCACCAGCCTCGCTCCGGTCCTCCTCCGAATATTTCTTCAATCCAGCCCCGTGAGAGCTCCACAATCCACACCCACCGCCATGGAGACTTTAGAGCACAACAGAAAGTGTGCGCATTAGCAAGCACGGCCTATAAAAGTGTGTCAGAGCGCTCGTCAATGTATTGTTTTTTGTTTGTTTGTTTGTTCTTCTTTCAAACGAATCATTCGAATTCAAGCTGGGGAGGGGTTTCTGCGTGGGGATGCTCCCTCCCGCCTTCACTTTTCTTTCTTGTTATGCCTCCATCCATCTCTCTATCTCTCTTCAATCAAAACTCCAGACTTTCCCCCTCATCATCCCCTTTGTTTCTATCTTTTGTCTAATTTTGCCTCTCCCTTGACATATTTCTTCCTTTTCCGTCTCATCCAGCTTCACTTTCATTCATCTACCTCTCTCCCTCTTCTTTTTTTTCTCTTTCTTCTAGAGGTCGACCGATTCATCGGATTTGCCGATTAATCGGCACCGATAGTTGATTGGTGGAACTATCGTTATCGGCAAAAATCCATACCGATAGTTTTTCCTGGTTGCGTCCGTTGCTGGAGCGGCTGAGAAGTGCGCGCTGTCATTCATTAACAGTACTAGAGAGCAGAGAAGGGTCTACTGGCATCATGCAGTACAAGAGTGGCCTCTAGAGGTGTAATACACTATCACTCATGCCTCGTGTTTATTTCGACGCGTGACGCTGCGCGCTGCACTGAGAGCACACGCTGCATGCGTGGAGTGCCTGACATCAGATGCGCGTTTAAAGCACCGACAGCGAAAAGGTATTCATACAGTACATTTTGTCATATCATTATAAAGTGATTAACTTGTTGACTAGATGCTGCATTAGTAGAGAAAGAACCGCATGTTTGTTTGCCTTCGAGGCTGAGAGGACGCTAACATTAGTACCTCAAGCGGTTAAAACACGGACAAAAACAAACCTAAGTCCGACTCCGACCCGAATGTTTAATGTCACAATTGTTACCATATATTTGCATTAGATTATTACGTTATACGGCTGCTGGTCACTTTTATGCATTCATTATGCAGCGTTGCATATTTAAAGCTAGACGTAAAATAGTAAACTGATAGGCTATGTTCAATATACAGCCGACAGAAACATATAAACAAATCAGAAAAGCATTTGATTCGTGTTCAAAAAGAACTGATAAAAACATTTCAGTGTTTGAAGTGGAAAAACTTTTTAAAGCAAGATTCTGTGACGTTTACCGTCATCAATAGCAACGCATTAACAGCGCACATCCATGTATCACAACGGACGCGCGCTCTCATTTCATCCAAATGCAACTTGCTGTCTTGCGTCTGCGTTTTTGATTGTCTTTAACATGAAATCAGAGTTGATTTATTGTTTACAGAGTTTGATAATGTTGTAATCATCTTGTATTGGATGAGTTAAACAGTTAAATTTTGAATGTAACTGTTTTTTTTTAACTTACATTTTTATTAATTCTTGACTGAGCAATGTAACTGGTTTTATTTGTTATTTAGAGTATTACTTTTTGTTTCAGTTGGAATTAATGTCTTTATTGACTTCAATATTTATTCATATTTATATATTTATTTAATTTAGCATGTTTTCATGGTTCATACAGTTTATATATATAAATATATATATATATATAGAGGCCTGTATATAAAGTTCAGCACTGTTTTACTTGGAGTGTTATGTTTAAGCAATAAGGTTCCAGAGGCTGTGCTGTATCGTGAATAATTGTTTTTATCCAGTATCAATTTTAAAAACTATCGGTTGATTAATCGGTTATCGGCAAGTACGGCCCAACCTAGCTATCGTTATCGGTAAAATCCACTATCGGTCGACCTCTACTTTCTTCATCCCTTTCTCCCTCTCCTCCTCCTCTCTCTTTCCCTCAGCGGTCCGACCGTTCATTATCCTAATTAAATCCAGCAGCTGAACATCCTCTTATCTGTAGGGGAGGAGAGAGAGGCCATGATGCAATAGGGCTGATTTGCATATCCAAAGTTAATTAGTGTGGAGGAGCAGGTGTACAGTAATAATAATCATCACACATGACAGTCACCTGTGCCCGCTTTGCTCTGCCCTTCCGAGATGTGCCCCCTCCCTCCACTGTCCCATATCCCCCCATCATCTCACCCCTACGTTGATGGAATTCACTCTCTTCCTCTCTTAATCTCTCACCATCTCTCCCTGTCTCGGTTTTTCTTTTCTTTTTTCTAAAACCCCCGCACACATGCTTTTTTTTTTTTTTTTTTCAGACGCTTCTCTTTTCAGATTTATTCCACATACACCCCCGTTTTATTTCTTACAGGGGTTGTTGCTTCTGTTTTTGTGTGTGTTGGCTTTTCATTTTTGTCTTTTTTTTCCTTCCCATCAGCTCATGGCATCTGGTTAGTCTTTGATGACTCTGTTTCTCTCGACTCCATTTTCTCTTCAGGAGCTCTGGTGCTCTTAGCTGCTAAAAATGCATATTGATAAACTGCGTTTATTGACTTTTGATGAAAAAGTATTTATCATCATGTCATATTCATTCTTTTAGTCCATTTTACTCTGGAATGGCATTTAATTTTAGTCAATAATGTGCAAAAATGACCGGTCAGATGCCACTACCATTCCAAAGTTTTTTTTTGTGTGTGTGTGTGTGTATTGCTCAGCTGCATTTATTTAGAATTATTTTTAAGACTTTGATATAGGCCTACCTTTTCTATTTTAATGTATTGATTCTTTTGATGGCAAAACTGGATTTTCTGCATCATTACTGTCGTTTTCTGTGTCACACGATCCTTCATAAATCATTCTAATATGATTGCTGCTTAAGAAACATTTTTACAATATCAGTATTTTATTTTATTTTATAAAACAATTTTGAACTTTCAATTTGTGTAAATTTGCCAGGTTTAAGACTTCAAATCTTTAAAATATATTCAGGGTTTAGTCTGAAACACTTGGAAGCAAGTACACTAGATATCCATGTGCATATTTTGTGTAAGTTATAAGAGTTGTATATTTTTAATGTTAGAGATTGTTATGAATTTTCCATGTTTTAGAAACACGTTCTATGTTACCATAACAACACGCTACACATAGGCTAATGCAATAACATATTCACAATGTTTCCTATTCTGACTAACACGTAATACAGTTCAAGTTCCCCTGTAAATTTCTTTGTGTTGGTACAAATATAAATAGCATAATAATGTTTATGCTGTGGCTATATGATTAATTTTGTACATGCATGCATTTCAGTGAACATATTAACCTGCTGACAAAGTGGCTCAGTGCAGATCCAAATGCACTATTAGATCATTTAGATCAGTTCTTGCAGTGCTATTTTTTTCTGGTCACATTTCTGTGCTTTAAAAGTGTTTTATCATTGGCATCTTATCACGGATGAAATTTAAAAAGCCTTTGTCAATGTACATTTCCGTCACTAATTTTTTTTACGATTACAAACAAGGCAGAATAAAACTGAGCTTTGCCATTTTACATCCCTTCTCCCCAGCACACTCGTCTCAGAGCTGTCAGTCTGTGTGATGAGGCTCTTTGAGGTCCGGCCTGTTTCTTTTCATCCTTGTGTTGAAATGCCACTAATTGCTGTTGCTAATTCTGTATGGACATTTCACAGTGTTTCTGCTTCTCAGCCCAATGCGTGGTTCACACCTCCGATAGTAGTGACGTTTGTGTGTGTGTGTGTGTGTGTGTGTGTGTCAGTCTTTGAGGTGTGCTTCACTGGGCATATTTAACACTGTCACCATCAGCACCATTTCAGAGCCACAAACTGATGTGGTTACCTAGATACTGCTCCCTTGGGATGCAAATTAAATTCTGTGAAGAGATGTTTTGTTATGGTTGTTTTCCACAACAGAAATATTCTTTCAGTCATCATTGGTGTTCATCCACCATGAACATTTTATATGTATTTACACCTACATTTCACAATTCGAAAGTGAGACTTTGAATTCTGTCCGGCCTTGTTTTTCTTGTATGTGTACAAGACTGCAACAATAATTTTGTTAATCACAGTTTTTCTCAAATTTTTTCCAGTACAAATTCTTCCAACATTTTTAAAACAGAATAAATACACTTAAGAACCAAAACTGTATAACACTTTCACATATATTTACATAGAGGCTGCAGGTGTTATGTCAAGGTTATGTCATATATATATATATATATATATATATATACATCTATATATCATATTTGAAAATTGTTCTTGTCTTAAGCGTAAATCTCAAATAATTTAATGAGGTTAATTGCTTTAAAAAAAATCTGTTTACTTGTGAAATAAGGGGGAGAAAAGTGTCTAGATATTTTTAGTGGAAAACAAGATCAAAATACTGATTGATTGATTTATTTATTTATTTTGTAGTAGGAGTACCAGTTACCAAATAACATACAGACACAGAAGATAAATGCGTTCCTCGGTCTGCTGTCTGTTACGGTTGCCTCTCAGTCACACAGGTGGAATAATTTGTCTGTGAGGAATCACACAAGCCACCAAAATAAACAAGGCCTGTCTCCTGTAATACATTATTTATCATTACAGTCAGTCTTGCTGCTCACATTCCCTCTCATGTGCCTTTATGGATTATTTATGCTGTGTCAGTCACTAGCGTCATTTGCATCTTTTATATATTTAGAGGCCTGAGTGTCTCTTTCATGTGGGCTGAGGGGTGGAGAGGTTGGCAGGAAGGCCACAGATTGGGAAAAGTGGACCTGAGATGGACACGTGTGTGACAGGGTGACGTGGGGTTGGGTTTGGTGTCTTGTGGACCGGGTGGTTTGGATTATTTTGAGTTTGGAGCACAAGGGCAGGCGCTGATGCCTTTGTGTCTGTTGTCTGTCACTTTATTTGGCTCGCTGGTGATTCTTTGTGGGTTACATCAACATTGTTGTAAAATAATGACACAAATAAATGCACATTTTCAAAATCACTTTGCTTTCTAAACCAAGTATTCCCTGGGTGCTGCAAGAGGGTTTTAGGGAGAGTGTGGGAAAAATAAGGCAATAGTATTTTTTTTTTTTAATTTACTTTAAGGCTGTCAAAGTTAACTATAAAAGCACTTTAAAATTTGATTGAATTGTAGTAAAAAATTTTAATTCACACTGTTTATTTTATAAATGCATGTCATCTTACAGTGAATTATTAATCTGTGCATATGTTTCCCTTTTTTCAGGTTTCTCTCTGTTGACATATGCTGGATTAGGGGCCGTTAAAATGACACTATTTTGGGGGCCTGAAAACGTAAAATTTTGAACATGATACCATTTATTGTCTACGTGTAAACATCATGCGTACAAACACGGTGACATCATGCGCATGCATATTACTTGTTCAGTCTATAGGTGTGTAGCTTTTCTTTACAAAGTGACATCACCAACTACTGGCCTCGCAGCATAATACAGCGTTTTTAATCGTTTTCGTGGATTCCGTGTGAATGGGGATCATTTTGACAATGTTGTCATCCGTACACGAAAAACACAAAGGAAAAAGGTTTCTGTTTTTAGAACATCATTGTCGTGTAAACGTGCCCTTAGTCAGGTTAAACCCTGTCCCTTTCTTACAATCGACTGCAAACTCTAATTTTGTCTCAGATTTGCCTTGATTTAATCAGCAATGTATGGATAGAAATAAGTCCTTGTCATATATTTTTTTTTTCAATAAAATTTTTTCAGTTTAACTTGGATATTTCACTATAAGGAAAAAGAAGTGTTGCTACTTCCGTTACAACATGGCTTTAAATGGGCTAAATTTAAAGCTTCTCTGAGCAGGTTTTAGTCTGCTAACAATTACTTTTAGTATGCCGAAGAGCAGCATGTTAAGTTGTTGCATTAAGCACCACTGTTAAACAATTTTTTTTTATACTGCATGCATTAGTATACTGGTATGCATGAGTTTTATCTTAAAATTCACAATAACCTTACATCTGCTAAAGATTTCATTATGATTTATTATTGTTAGGTAATTGGCAAGGCGGTTTATATCATGTAGCATGGCACCCGCATTTGTCATCACGCATGTTTTCTGTTGTACTTCCTTACTGGCGACATATCCAGCAAATTAATCAAACATCCACACATTAGCGTGCTTTGTGTTCTTTGTCTGCTCCTCTCGTAGTTGACTTTCTTTTCTTTTTTTTTCTTACATCAGGCACCTTTTGAATGATAATATAGGTGGGGCTGTTGTCTTTCATGCTGTCGTCTGCTGTCCCGTCGCTGATGGAGATTGATGGAAAGACACTTGTTCTCCATGTCCTTGGGTTTATTAACAATTCTCCCCCGTGTGCTTTCGTCTTCATCGGCACCTCTTGCCAGCATGGCTTGGGCTCTTTTGGAAGCGGTAGAGAGGAGATCGTTGTCCGTTCTAGAGCTTTGAATGAAAGTGTGGAGGGCTTTGATATCATTAGCTCTCTGTTGACTCTTTGAGCTGGTGAGCGGCCAGTCGCCCAGCCAACGATGGAAATAAAAGCTATTTACACAGCTGTTAAAGTAATGCTACCTCATACAGAGCCTCTCTGTGGCTCTCGTCTGAATCTGGACGCCTCTAATTCCACTCTTTCCCACAGAGGATGCCCCCACGAGAGAGTGCCAAGAACCGTTTCCCTTAATAACCATACATCCCCAGATCTCTCTATTTGGCTCAGTCTAGAGGGAATGAACCGCCCTCGCCTCCTCAAACGAACACAATTCAAAGCTTCACGTTAGTCCCCTGATCTCCAACATTTATCACACCTAAATGCTCTTTGTGTGAGAATGTAGGTCTGTTTCGAATAGGGACACCAAGGCTTTTTTCATGTTAAAGCATCTTTCTACTGTATGTTGTCCGTCCATGTGGTTTGAATGAAAGTGTAAGCATAGCGATGGTCAATGACACAATTGTCCATAATAATAAACTTTTTAAAATCATTTCCACAATTTCAACAATAAAACATGTTCTTAGAATTGAATTTGAATTCATGTTGTTTCATATGGTCTTGAACAACTGTTTTTCAAAGCCATGTGAGTCAACCATATTCAAGTAAAGTTTCGAATTAGTGACTCTTAAAATGGCATGTGGTTTAACCATCTAGTAAAAAGTAATTTGTACATCTTGAATAGATGTGAGTGTATACATCTAAATCATCATTTTAAAAAAGTAAATATTTCAAGATTTAAAATGTATTAAATTATTAGTTGAATCAGTAATTCATAAATTATCATAAGTTCACATTCATTAGTGAGGTTATGCAGGGATCATATTTAATTATTTATTTATTTATTTATTTAGCTGGCTGCATATTTTTCACTTTATATTTATAGCACCAAAAAACAAAATGAGTTTTAATTCAGAAATTAAAAGTGATATGCATGTCATTGTATGAATTAATTGTATTTCTAATTATTTTGGAATAAATGAATAGATTAATACAAAAAATTAACGCCATATCATTGACCCTTGAATAACAGTTTTTTGGGGGGTTTTTTTGCAAATGAGGCTAAAGTTCTGAATTGTCATTATAGCTGCGCTTGTCAGACATGTCTGTGAGAGATCATTCTCTACCACGTTGTGCCCAAGCACCTCATCCACCCAAACTGGCACTGTCACACTGTGCAGATAAGTAGCTCTCTCTTCGCGTAATGGGAATCAGGAGATGACAGGAAGAAGGATTGACATGAGCAAACAACGGCAAAAAGAAACGACAACAACAGACCGTGTCTAATTCCTTCTGTTACTTCCTTTTATAGCGGAATAAACAGGGCCATCTCGTAAATTCCTCCTGAAAAGTATTATTGCTGACAGGTCTGACCTCGGCAAGCCTGCAATGTTTACCCATAACTCACAATTAACAGAGACATTAGAGAGTTCTCCTGAGGATTGCCAGCTTTATTTCTCTCTAACTGGGCAGCACTAAATCTGGAAGAGATCCCAGTTCTGCCATTTACCATCGAAGGGGCGGATTCCACACCGGAGAGAAGGGGCTCCACAGACTGAACACACTTCTGAGCTTTGGGGCTGTTATGGATATGGCGGTGGTAATTATTCAGGCCTTGTTATTGCCCAGAACACCACACCTGCGTCCAGCTCACCGCCTGTTATTAGAATATCAAAAAGGCCACGGAAGAAAAATGTCTCACACAATCAGAGCTAAATGTGGACTGGGATATTGTGTGTTGTGTTTTTTTTTCCCCACACCTAACCCTCCCAAACTTTTTCCGAACAACTCCGAAGAAATCACAGCACAATTTATGGTTTGTTTTAACACAGGCATTGAAATGGGCAAAGTCTCTTCGTTTTACTTGGGCGATAAACGTGCACCTGCTCATAGATGTGTCAAGTCCAATCAAACGCTGGCGGGATAGATCCTCCGACATTTTTTACTACGGTTTATGGCTAATTTCCAATTTATTGCTGTCAGCTTGTCATAGCCGGAGACATTCAAGTATTTATTTATTTCATCATTTCATCTCATGATTTTATTAGATCAGTAACAATTGTGGTGTTTTAGAAGCAAACAGGACACTGGCAACCCGAAGACTGAACTGAATTAATGAAGGCTCCATCAACCGATAATCTGTTTTACCACTTGCCCGCCGTTGAATATCAATGAGACAGTGCCGTTTGCTGCTCTTAATGGACTAATCTTTTATGTCTGAGTGTAGTTTATCCCAAATCATCCATGAGAAACGTTGTCAGCGCGAGGGTCTGCTTGTCAAAACACTACGCTGCCGTGGCCTCAGGAAAGGAAAGTTTCCATGTAATTAAACACAGCATATGACAGAGGCAAGGTCTCATTGCTCACTGCACATCAGACGTAGCAGTGATAGTTTAACATTTGCATGTTACCAAGCATCTTCTGCCTATTTTGGTTTAATTTTCAGAGCAGAAACAAAAGAAACCGATGTGCAAAGACAGGCTAAAAAGCAGATATTTCTGTGTGTTTACACCGTGCTCATTGCCGTATTCCGCACACACATGCGCGTTCATATGCGTGCCCATCTGCGCTCAAATTGAACACTAATGGAATGTTGTCATGTACTATTGCTGTTATTGTCATTGGGAGATAACTGAAAAATGTTCGTGGTACCTTAATGGTCAATTACAAGCCTGGTCCAATGGAGATGGTGCTGGGGTCCCACCAGAGAGAAGATAAAGGGCCTAGATGAGCTTGGAGGCCTCCATCAGGAGTGGGTCATTGCTTATAAACTTGTGAGTCAAAATTTGGATCATTTCCCAGTTTCTCCCTGCTCGACTGCTACAGATGAGGTTCTTTTTTCTGTCCGCATTGATGAGAAGCCCTGTGGCGTGCCTCTGTTGATTGGAAACCACACGTTAATTTAGCAAAGCTCATATATCAAGATCACAGGAGGCCTTTTCTTTATCTCTTTATGCCACTTTTTCTCCCTTCAGTTCTCAGTTTTCCACGTCTCAATTTATGACTTAGGTTGAATTAGGATTTATAGTGTATGCTTCAGGGGTTACTTTTACCGTTCTATTTTACCCAAAGAGATCACACATGCAGTGACTCCAAAAAAGTATTTGGACACTTAAGCTCCACTTAAAAATGAATGTCAATGTATTGCATTGCAATATATTTATTTTCATGAGCATTAGAGACTTCTTTCCAAAACATTTAAAGAATTTGACCAACCTTAAACCTTGGTACCTTGAATAATACCGTGTGTGAGTGCAGTGTGTACTAATAGATTCAAACACTTAAGTGTGTCCAAAAACATTTTGAGGCCACTTTGTGCATTGTCAACATGCAAGCCTTATGTATAGTTTAAATATTTGCAGTGGTGTTTGTGTATGTGTGCAAGGGAACAGCTGCCCTTGCCACCTCTCCATCCGTAACAGAGCTGTCACCCGCTTTTAAATAGATCTGAGTGAATTAACACGGCGCTCCAGGTCGGGTCCGCTGGGGCGCTGGTGACAGTAGCGGTGCCCTCCACTAACGCTGGTGGAGGAGGCTTTGGCACGCTGACATGGCTGGCAGGGCCTGCCCAAAGTGACTCTACAGGGGCTGGACGCCAGCCAATCAACTGAAGCCTGGCCAACAGCCTCAGCCCGGACGAAAGCGGAGCGCAGAGAGGCCACTAGAGAACGCGAGAGCCAGCTTTTTCATTTAGCCGTCCAACTGTTTTCCCCTCTCCTCTCAATTGACAGAATAAATGCACCTGCCATTGTGTGATATTGGGCAGATTAGTTTTGGCTGTGATTGAGGAGTTGGTGTCAGAGTGGGGCATCTCTAAGGGGACCCACCCAGGGTGTCGGGCTGCTGGGAGCTCTCGTTTGTACTAAATAACATCTTTTTGGCCAGCCATTGGTGCATTGATATTTCGAGGAAGTGTAGCCTATGGTAAAGTTGATTTAGGAAGAATAATAGTTTATCTAAATAAATGTTTTATTTAGAGCAGCACATTTTTTAAAACAGCAATCATTGCACTTAAAAACTATAGACTTGCTTGAACAATATTTTTCAGCTATTGATATTTTATGTTATTCCTCCAGAGTCTTGAATAACTTGATCATTCTGTCACTATCTAGAGTGCTTAATTCTGATTGGTTAATCACGACATTCATAGGTTTGATGTTTCCTTAAATTCGCCTTCGTCCATGGCAACACTCCATTCGGGTGACTGAAGCGGGTGCTAGTTTCATGTTTCTCATAACATAGCGTGGACTCACTTTGTCTTGTTTCATACGAATGAAATTGGAGACATATTGTAAGGTCTTAGATGTACTAACAATGACCTCAGATTACTTCAGTTTTATTATTGCAATTTTGTTGCAGTGTTTGTCTTTTTGCTAGACAGATTATGGACGTTTTAATATAATACAGCTAAAATTATAGGATCATTTCAAAGGTGGTTTCAAATAATAATTTCAAATGATCACTTTAAAAATGTCAAATGTTCCAAGGTGGTCGTAAGATTACTTATTTAAAGCTAAGACACATAGAAAATATAATGTCAGTTTGCATGGTAATCTTTATTTAATTTGTTCCCTTAACAACTGACAGGCTTCCCACGGTTTGGAAAACCTGGGTATATGTGGGAACTTTAAATCAATTATGGTCTTTGACATTGGTGGCCCTTTGAGTCAAAAACTGCTTTAATTTGATGAAAGATGATCACCCTGTTGAGGTTTATGATAAGAACCACCTGACTTTACATTGTCCTACATAATATGATAAATTTCACATTTTATGCAGTATAAACAATTAAGTTGACCTGGCATGCATATTGAGAACACTTGCCCAGAAAGGTCTCATCTTGCATATTGTTCATACCACTAAAACAATTAGACTTTCCTGTCCTGTGACATCTTATTCTGATGTAGAATTTTCTGCCGCTTAATTTAAATTTAATTGGACCGTACCCAACTGGCTCAGGTCAGTACGAAAAGAAAATCAGGAACATTAATCAAGGTAAAATTATCAGCTGATTAATCAGTGTTCTAATTATGGCACACTGTGTCTCTCTCTTTGTTCTGTTTTAATTACTGTACTTCATTGTCTTTTCCATATGGCCAGCATGTTTCTGCATAATGCCAGTGTCTCACAGCTCAGGGAGCCATTAGTACCCTGCCTAGTGCTGCTGTCCCAGCCCTTCTCTCATGCTACCGCCGTCTCCCTGCCATTTTTCTATGGGTGATGTTTGGAAGGCTTGTAGACACTGCAGCGATGGATGATCCTGTAAAGGGAAAACGGCAGTGATGTTGGTTCAGTCTGTAGACAGTCTGTAATGATGTTTGGCTGTTCTGTCGGCGGTCTGAAATGATAGCTGGGAGGTCTTCAGACAGGCCGTGCCACTGCTGGGTGGATCTGTAGACACGGTGCACGGTGGAGCGGCGTGGACTCAGCGTGTTAAGTGCCAGAATGGATGGGGATCTAATAAATTGTTGAATAAAACATGCTCTGTTGCCACGGGGGCGCGAAATTAGCAGGGCAAAGTGGTGATTAACCATCCTATCATACTTGCCATTGCAATTCCCAACTTCCTTTTCTATCCTTCTCTGAATCTCTTTAACAGTCCCTTTTAGTTCTCCCTCTTTTCCGTTGTTTCCATTCCCCTTGCTTTCTCCATCTAGAGAATATTTTGTGTTCTTACATGTTTTAAAGTATTTTTTTTCCTCAATTAAAGTTTATCCCTATAGAAATTAATAGTAATTTTGAAAAATGGTTAAAGTCATGTACACTTATGAAATCAGTAAGCCTAATAGATGCGGTTTTATTCTACATGGAGCTGGTTGTCTCATAGCGGCCATTTTGAAATCATATTCTCAGCTGAATACTTCTGACTTTATTTCAGTAAACTTCCTAAATATTTTAATTCATAGAATAAACTCATGACTAACCTTGAAAAGAGTGTTTCTACACTAGTAACAAAACTTTTTTTGATGCTGCATCCGCACCACTAGGTGTCACTATCCAAGACAAATTCCACAGTGGCCAGCGTGACACACACACACACAGTCACACACACAAACTGTCTGTCTGTAGTGCACCTTTAACATTTTAATTGTACATTTTCTATGGTTTATACTGTGTGGGCAGACGTTGCCAAAGGTATCATGCAATAGCAGCATTGCATATGTATGCAGCAATAACCAATCTGTACCTCTGCAAAGATGAACACTTCATTTAGTGAACTGTTGTGTCTGGTTAACATAAATTGTAGGTGTTTTTCTCGCTTATAACTCATCAGTGTTTTACAATAGTTTTGTATGAACACCTTAACCTCCACATTCTCCTGCACTCTTTCTGTTTTTTTTTTTTGTTGTTTTTTTTTTAAAGGAGAGTATTTTCTACCTCCCTTCCGATCAGTGCCGTGCGTCGTGCTGGAATTAGACATCACTTAAGAATACTTACGCCAGCGTCTCACTAGCACATGAAACCTTTTTTCAATATGTAATTACTGGAACCGTACAAGTGTCTCATGCATATTCATGTGGATTTTAATTAAGCCCATCTCTTCACAGTTTGTGCCTTTGCCTCATGAAAAGTTGCTTCCTCACACTCTCCAGGCTTCACACATTCAGAAACACTCACAGGCATATCAGTATGTGTGTCCGTCGGCCCTGAATGTACAAAAAGCACAAAGCCACAGAAAAACGCATGGATAAGCACACACACATAATATAACAGGTATGATGTTATTCCAGTTGGTCATTTTTCACACTGTCTTTCTTCCCTAGATTCTTTCCATCTCTGCTTTTGGCAATATACATTTAGTGGTGTCTACAGCTGTGCATTTAGCCCAGAGAGAGAGAGAGAGAGAGATAGGGATAGAAAGACAATCAAGCTCTGTGCAATGTTTTTAGCCCTGAGAGAGGAGAGACAGGCTCAGTAGCATATGCTTGCAGACGGATCAGAGACAGACAGCGCCGTGTGACTCATCAACTATTAAAATGGCCATAAATTATTTTAAACGACAAAATGTAGGTCTATAACTGTGATTTTTCACTCACTGATAGTGTAAAGAGCCACCTTACAGAAATATTTAAATTAGCGCTTGTTATAAATGGGCTAAGAGCTGTGATAGGCCTACTACTGACTGTGCACTCATGTGTTGTGATAGGTTTGGCAGTACAAACTCTATAAACACTTGAAGAACTCTTACACTTATTGTGTGGTGAAAACACACACACTCACACACACATGCTGTAAATAAGGACAGGAGGGAGAAAATATGCTAGCATAAAGCCACTTGGCACTTGGCTCTGACAGCAATCCGATGGGTTTCAGAAGGACAACAGCGCCATCTACTGAGAGAGGAGAGGACATCTAGTGAAAGGGAGATGGAGACTTGGACAAACACCAACTCAGTAGGAATTCTCAGATAATAATCAGTTTCTCTGGGCTTGTGAAACTGGCTCATTAAGCCTCCTTTTTAACTGGAAATATAGGGAGTGATTAAAGCTGCATTACTGAGTGGGCACAAAATGGCTAACCTCCGGCCACCCACTGCTCCTAGGTGTCTGGCACGGGGTTGTGCATGCAGCATAATGTCTTCACTTCGAGAGCGGCAAATCCATCACCTGCTTGTTTATCTACTTTCCTCTGGCAGCCTTATCAATCAGTGTTAAACCATCACACTGGCATATTTTTCTTTTAAATATCATTAAATGCAGCGGGCCAGACCTATCAGTGGGCACACCATCTCCTCAACCTCCTTTGGGTTCAGCTCACTGCGGC
This sequence comes from Semotilus atromaculatus, assembly GCA_031834385.1. Lineage (NCBI taxonomy): Eukaryota > Metazoa > Chordata > Actinopteri > Cypriniformes > Leuciscidae > Semotilus > Semotilus atromaculatus. The sequence continues at coordinate 24,378,019 of JAULUF010000025.1, read as the reverse complement.
GGGCCAAGGCGGGTCGAAACCAGGTGCCTTTTATTTAACCTCCAACTGACGCAAGATGGCAGATGATCTATGCTGGCAAACCTTAAGTACAGCAGACCATTTTTAAAGGAATAGATCACCAAAGAATGAACTGTCATAATGTTGTTACAAACCTCCTTGACTTGACTTTTCTTTTTGTGGAAGGCAAATAGAGAAATTATGAAGTATGTAATGGTTGCTCTTTTCCGTGCAGTTACAATAAACGGGACTGAGGCTTTCAAGATTCAAAAAGGAGGCAAAAGCACCATAAAAGGGTTTGTAAATGGCAGCAGAATGTTCGATTTCGTTTGAGCTAATCCTTTGCACAGAGATGTTTATTAAAATGTGTGATTTATTTCTACTGGCAGAAGGTTTAGTGATGTCATTTGGGTTCGGCATTAGCATACGTAATTAAGGCTGGGGAGGGCATCTGGAATGGGGCGAAGCTGGTGTCATTGGGCATAATTGCTTCAGGAGGACATAATTGGGCCGCTGGTTGATTTTCAAAGGCTCATCCCTCCGTTGTCGTGGACACAGCCTGTGGACTTTGGCCTGATGCCAAGCAGGCTCTTAAAGAACACACAGTATCTATTTGTCTATCAATGGGTGAAGAACACAATTAATCACTATATGATATTATAATATCAAGTTTTCAGTATGATATTTCAGTATGCACCATCATTTTTCAACAAACGCATAGTTGTTCATATTTGTTTCTTATTATTGTTAATAATAATGAAAACAAAGTTATGTATATAATTTATATGTAACATATATATATATATATATATATATATTTATATTATATAAATGTTATATATACAGACAATTGCTGTGTGTGTGTGTGTGTGTATTGTTGGATGTAATTCATTAAGTAATTAATAAGTAATTCCCTTTATATGGGATTACTCTCAATTTTCTGTAATTTAATTACAATTACTTCTGATGTATTTGCATTAAATACTGTCTAGACTATAGAACAATTCTATATAAAACAATAGTGGATTAAACATCAAAAGTGAAGGTCTAATGTCGAAATGTTTTGATGTTTTAATGTTTTAAATGTTTAAATCTTCTCCCTTTGAGTACTTTGGTCCATTCAAGTATAATTTATGCACTTTTATATTATTTATTTGAAATAATTAAAAGAGCAGTTTCATGTCTATCCTTATATATATATGAATATTAAGATGAAAACAAAGTTATTTTATAAAATGTAATATCTAATTAAACGTTTATATAGACAATTACATATATAATTATAATTATATGTGTGTGTGTGCGCGTATAAAAATAATGAAATAATTTAATATAAATATAATTTTTATATAATATTATATAATAAAATAAATTATCCAGCTGCAATGACATTTTGCTGGAAAATAAGGTGCAAAACCATTTCTGATTAATTTCGAATTTTCACCACATTCAAACTGATGTTTCCAATACTAGGCATCATTCTCACATTTCACTAAAACCTCATCTGTGTTGGCCAGCTAGGTAACGTTACCTTGACGACACATCTAAACCAGCACAGTTCGTAATATTCTATACCTCCCAGAAATCCAAATGGTTAGGTTTGCAAGGCATAATGACACATGATCAACAAACAAAAGCTGGAAGTGACAGTTCTGTCAGCCGGCCCGAAACTTTCTCAAATTGGCCCAGAGCCATCCGTATTGTTGAGCCCTGTGTGTGTGGGTGGCGTGTGTTGGAAATGGTGCTATCACACGTATTGTGATGTTATCAGTGTTCATGAAAGATGCAGCAGAGGACCAAAGCTCTCTACCTGAGGTGATTTTCAGGCAGCAAGGCCAAGAAAATGAACAGATCGAGCTACAGATTCGTTTTTGTGAGTCTTAAAGGTGGGGTCAGGTTATGTGATCAAGCGATAGCGAAGATATTGTATGTTTGCTCACATATGTGTGTATCTCTTGGTGGCCTGTCCGGCGTGGAGGTTGTGGGCAGGCCTTTCGGCTGGCGACCCAGTCCAAACATCGTGGCCTGACATTTTTATCATCCGTCAGCGCAGATAAATCTGGCCTCCCGGCAGCCCTGGCAGCCTCCCGCTATCTTGTCACATTCCAGACAGTCGGGGTCGGTGGGCTGAGCCAAGCCAGGCCGGGCTGGGAGGGAATCAGGGCCAGGTAATCCATTACTGTCCGGGGGCACGTCTCCGCGCATACGGATTTAATATCAGCCTGCCGAGAGTTATGAGCCATCCCCATCCACAAACACATACCTGACTTATGCAAAACGACAGGCCCACAGCTGGGGGATTTGGACCCACTGTATTTTCTCTCTTTTGTGAGTGAGTGTGAGGTGTGTGTTTTTTTTTTTTTCTTCCTTTGGCTCTGATGGTTGGTGTCTCACCCTCTCCTACACTCTGAATCTCCTCCGTGTCCTCTAGCAGCAAAGGCTGGACTGCGTTCAGGATGCAAACGGACCGAAGAGACGTCTTCCGTCCTGACCCATTTCTGGAAAGGCAAGGTGACTGGCTACAGAAGTGCCCTGGCACTCGCCTCGGAGTCGATAGGTTGTGTGGCAGATGGAAGCAGCACGTTGAAGTTGACATTTGACCCTGATATATGTCCCCCAAGAGGATGTTCTCTCCTGAGATACTGAGGCTCTTTGTAACACTCTGTGGTTTCCACAGGCAAACACATGCAGAAAAAGCCCCATGGCCATGAACACGGATAGGCATGTCCCAGTTCTAGCCCTTGTAATGCGAGGGCAAACTATGTGCAAGAGGAAGTGCTCAGGAAGCAGGGTAAGATTGTCTCAGGTGGTACATTTGTCCCACAGTAAAAAGGACATGGAGGTTTCTGCCTTAAAGTAAAAAAAAAAGGTTCATATAGTGAGACATAAAACCTAAATTTATATGAAAGAGTGACAATTAAGAGAAATAAAGTTGTAGTTGTGAGAGATTGAATCATTTTTAGATGAAAAGTTAGAAAACAAATTATTTGAGATTTAAAAATTGCAATTGTGCGATATAAAGTTGCAATTTACAAGACATAATTGCAATTATAAGAAACAAATGTGCCATTAATATAGAAATATAATATGAATGCGAAATATAGGAATAGATGCATTTTGAGATTAAAAAGTCCCTAAAAATAGCATTATGAGAAGTAAAGTTGCAGTTGTGATATATTTTGAAGTTGCATTTTTAGATTTTGTGTATAAAAACTTTTCTTTTTTTTTTTTTGCGATGTAAGTTGCGATTTACAAGAAATTATCATAATTATGAGAAATAAATTGAAACCATTTTTAGATGAAAAGTAAACATTTGAGAGAATTTGAGGTTTGAGGTGGACACATAGCATACAGTATGTGAGAAATTATCGCAAATGCTAAATAATAATGTTGAGATGTAAAGTCACATTACGAAAAAAAAGTTGCAACTGTGAGATTATAAAGTCATATTGTGACGTTTGAAGTCAAAATACAAGAATTAGAGTTTACTTTGAGCTAAGAACAGACTTCCATTAGTATGAGAATATCAGGATCGAAGGTATTTTAACCCTATAGGCCAAAGCTATACCATCACCTGGCAAATCACATCGGTGTGCTCCAGGAAAACACATGGGCTGCGGTCAGAGGGTCTGGATCTGACTAGTGATGAGACTTTGACCTATAACAATAGAGGCTTTTAATAGATTTCAGCCAAATGTCAGACTTAATGCCAATTCTTGACCCCACAAAAGGCCAATGAATGCCAAGGGGCAGAGATAGATGAAAATAAGAAAAAAAATGCTTCAATAAATAATATGATTGCTTTCTAGTCAGCCCTGAAATGGGCTGTTGGCAAGAAAACAAAGATATTTGTTATTATGTCCTCTGAATGGGGAATGAAACCTCGAAAGTATCAGCCCCTGACACATTTGGCTGAACTGAAAGTTTGACAGTGAAAACATTTCCAATTAACCTTCAAATAAAAGACATCTTAATGAAATCTCTCGCTATTTCAGGTTTTCCTCAATGCTGTCTTTCTAGTCCCGTCTGTAGAGCTTATGGGAATCGTGAGGTTACTCTGGGACAGTAAATTTGTCATAGATCGGCAAGCTTGTCTCTTTCCAGCACCCTCATAACTTTTTCAGCATTCTTCTAGAATAAAGGGGAGAAGAAAGAAAAATGCCTGAGTAAGCTCAGCCTGCTGGGAAAAAGTTGGCTGATCCATCAAACCTGCTCTCGGTTCTGGAGCTACAGCCTTGTTAGCTAATTGATTATATGAAAAATGGGGATACATCTGAGTGGGATTTTACACCGACCTAGGTTTCATCGTATCTATGTTTTATCAACTCAGCCTCATGCTTAAATCATAGACAGAGCTTTAATACAAACGTTATGAATGTGATAATATGAAACTTGGATGTCATCACGTTATGACCAGATGTGTGAGCGCTGCTGATTCAGGCATGCAAATCTCTCTTTCTCTCTTCCTTTCCTTCCCCTCTTGTCTCATCTATCTTATCTGTTCCTCGTTTCATCCCACATTTTCCCCACTAACACATTATTCTTTCATTTTTCCTTGTTTTTTTCCCTTTACTCTCCCACAACACAATTCCTCCTCCGTCCTCACCTCTCTCTTTCTCTCTGGCCACGTACACACTGTAAATACAGTTTTTTTTACTCATTTTATGAGTGTGTGAGTTTGGTTATATAGATAAATTATATGAAAGGGTTTTCATTCGAGAAAAAAAATTCTGGAATATTAAGTGCTCTTCCACCCTGGTTATTAACCCAAAAACAAAAATTCTGTCATGACTCATTCTCATGTTGTTCCAAAACTGTATGATTGACTTTCTTCTGCAGAACTGGATTCGATATTTAGTTTTTAATTTTTCTTTTTTGAACTCTTCAAATCTTCAAAATTCTTCATGTGTTTGTCTGTCTGTCTGTGTGCCTTTCTGTCCATCTATCATTCTATCTACCATTCTATCAATCTATCTTCACTTGCAACAAAACGTTTCATCCATGTTTCATGTTCTGAGCTGCAAGTTGCCAAATCGTTGATATATGTTATGCAACAGTGACTCCTGTTTTCCATAAACACTGACTTATTATTTGGGAATTCACAATCACTTTTACAGTCTTTCTCAATCACTTTGGCTAATTTTGTCGAAACAGTCTTACCATACTGTAAGTGTAATTGTCACAACTGTTTTATAGCACTTCAAAACTGGATTGCACCCTAAACATTTAAGTTTTTTTTTTTTTTTTTTTACTGTCAGTTTTATTCATAAAATACTGTCACTTATTTTTCAGTTATTATTCAGTTATTTTAAGTTATACTATTGTCATCATGTGAACCATAGTCAAAATGTTTAGATGTGTATTTTTATCATGGCAGTAAAATTCATAGAAATTTTATTTTAGCTCTACTTTTTTTGGGACTCTGACTATCAGTTTTGTCAAGCTGAATGCTGTTGTTTATTACACTGAGCTTTTTAGATACAGATTTCTTCAGAAGGTAAACATTGACAGGGAATTATCAATACAGTATAGTACACAAAAACAATATGCATATTTGTATAACAGTACATTTATTGGTTTTGAAAATGTGTTGCGTGTACAAGAAAAAAAAATATATATATTTTACCTTTATTTAACCAGGATAATCTCACTGAGATTTAAAAATCTCTTTCACAGGAGTGTCCTGGCCAAGAATGAACAGCAGTTACAATCACAAACTTACAAATGAAAACAAGTATAACATTTAAAACACTTAAAAACAATTGCAACTCATTGAGTCTTCTTCAAGTGACAGAATAATAGATTAAAAATGTTCCATAGACACCAAAGTTTGTAATTTCAGTTTTGTTTGGAGTAGATTCCATTTGAATACATGTCATTGTCCCTATGACAATTTCATAGAGGATTACCTCATCAGTTTTGATCAGCAAGCCATGTGCATTATTGTGCAGTTTGTTGACAATTGTTAAAATCTAACTAATCGTTCAGATAACTTATTGTTTGAGAAAAAATCTCATTCAAGAACTGAGCCAAAGTGATTGAGGAAAAACTGTAAATGTGGTTGTCTCTGCCCAACTTTGCACTTGCAGTGTTCACCTGGCCTCGCTCTCTGTTTTTCTCTTTTTTCTTTCTCTCGCCGGACCGGAGGGATCGTTAAGAGAAAGCACTGCAGCTGGCGGATGCGTTTCTGTGTGCTGCATGCGGGTCTTTTTAAATAATGAATGAGGTGCGGTGCTGTCACACAGACTTTTGCCTACTGTTAAACGCTGCACTGACGGCTGGCACAGCGACTTGTTAAAGTGTTAGAGGCCTACACCTCCGCCAGCAATTTATAAGGGTCTCCAGAAACTTCCACCTCTATCCATTCTGATCAAGGAGCACTCCAGACTCTCCCTTCCTCCCTCTCTATCTCTTCCACCCCCAGTTTTTTCTCAGCCCTTTTCTGTTCCTCCATCTAACGCGCCCCTCGCTTCCTCGCTGTCCGTTTCATCCCTCTCCCAGGCTCTCTGTAGTTTTCAGAAGTACAGTACGCACACTTTTTCCATCCTCCGCTCTCGAGCAGTTGGGAAAGAAAAATGATCAGCTCTTCCTCGCTCATTACGTCGTGGACTTGTACCACCGAATGAGCATTTAGCCCTTGAGGGTGCGGAAGTGTGCCGATGTGCCTCATCAGATGGTCTCGGGGATGATGGGATGTGTTCGTAGGCGAGTGGAACGTGTGAATGGTGTGAAGCCAGGGTGTCATTCAGAAGGAGATGGGAGGGAAGCTGTTAGCATGCCCTTGTCTATCCGAGAACCCCCTCCATTCTGGAGAAATAAGGGTCAGGAGTCAGTCAGAGTGGTGCAGCTAATAGAAGATTTATGACTCACTGAATATGCAGATCTGCTTGCTGTGATTGACCAGGATCCACATGCTGCCCTTGGGTACATCTTTGCATTTAGAGAAAGAGAGAACAAGGGGGGGGATGACTGCTTTGGGGGGCCGCGGAGGAGCATAGAAAGGAAGAAAAAGTGCAAAAGGAGAGGACAATGGAGAGAAAAATGCACTGGCAAATTAGGCAGCCTCTCATTTTCGAATAGTCCGACAAGATTGTACGGTCTCCGGCAGAAACAGCTATTAGTCATTTGTCCGGGGGGATGAAATCTTCATGTTTTTTTCTTCTTTGTTCTCTCTGCTCACTTTTTCCCTCATTTCAGGCAATTTGAACTCCATTTGCAAGAGTGCAGATGCCGCTCTAGAAAGCAGATGTGTTTTACTTTATTTGAAATATACATACAGGCATAATGAAGCTGAACCCTGACTGGGGCTCTGCCGTCATATAAGTGCTGGTAGTTTCCTGGCTCTCTGCTGAACGTCTAGGTAAAAACCCAGCACGAGACATCCGCGCCGCTCTTCCGTCTAAGATGAGAGCGTTGAGATGGAGAAATTATAGAGCGGGGCCTGGTCTGCCAAATGAATAGGCATACTGACAAATTGAATTGAGTTGCATCAGAGGGCCTCCATTTAATCTCCTAAGTCTTTTTCACCCATTAAAGGAGTCATTCAGCGCCCATCACAGATGCAGGTCCTGTCACCCCACAAGCCGCTCTTTATGTTCCAGCTACTCATCTCTGCCATTTCAGCTTTGCGTCTGAGTGCAAGCTGAGTTTTAAAGTGCCTACGTGTGTGTCCATTTGTGCGAGGTTTGATTTAATGATTTTGTGGTTTTGTATAAGTCATCTTTTGTCATTACAGTTGCATACATATATGGCTGTATAACCTACAGGTATTAAATGTCCATCGGAAGACTCGCTTGTAATAGCCATGATTGTTTCAGGAGGCAGTGTGGAATTGGTCATTAAAGGATGACGCTATATACATCCAACCATGATGATGTGTGATACTACTTTCTAATGTGTTACTTGAAGTCTCTCAGACAGTGATAAAAAAATGTATCATGAGTAAGTTTGTGGCCAACACCATAGGGAGAAATTGTTTACCTGTCCATTGACATGCATTATGTTTTAGTGCCCCCTGCTGGACAGATATTAGGACACCTGTATATTGTTGGAATGGCAGAATTTTATTGCATGACAAAACACATTTTGTAGGATATTTTATCACACAAATCAGAAAAAACAACAACAACAAAAAACACAGAATTTACTGAAAATTTAATTAAACAAAATTTGTTTATGTAACACACATTTAAATGAATGGTAATTTTGATGTTTTTATTTATTTATTTTGTAAATGTTCATGTTGATACCTTTCCTGGAAAAAAAATGATGTGAGTGATACAAGGAAAAGAGTTCACTTCCTTTCCCATCCCCTCAGAAAATTGTCCTTTCTCATCTTCTTTCCTAATGGAGACAGTATGAATTGCTCTGACATTTATATCACATCCCTGATTCCTTACAGCTATAAAAGTCCAGCAGGTAAAGTTTATGTGGGTGTCTTAAGTGTATTACAAAGCATCTTTACAAATTGCATTAGTGAGTCATTGCCTTCTCTTTGTTTTCCAACTGGCTTTGTCAATTGATGAAACTTCACACAGAGGACCAAGAAGTGTGCTATATGTGGTAAGAAAAAGATGAAGATGAGGAAGATTAAAACTGTAAGGGTAGGGGAAATTTACCACCAAAAGAAAAGAAAACTGATTGAATGAAAGATTATTTGAGTGGTTTGTGTTTTCAAGTGTTTTTCACACAAAAATGAGCTATCTGACAAAGCATTCCACCTTTGACTCTTGTGCTTCTGTCTGTCCTGTGTGTGTGTGTGTGTGTGTCTGTGTGTGATGCTCTCTCTCTCCCTCCCTTGCACCGTGTGCCCCTTAAAACGTGAATGTGGCCCATAGGAGCCACCACGGGAGTTCTGACGAGCATGCTTTGATAGTGTGTCAGAGCAAATTAGCTTCTGTGTGGAGGTGCCTTGGCACACAAAGCCGCTTCCACTCCTTCCATCACCCTGCATATGTGCACAAGATTATAATTAATAAGCAGGCCCGTCAATCACACTTTAATAATAATAATTTAGCATTTAGGGGGCAGAGTGAGGTTATTGGCATCTGTGCCTTTGATGTGGAATATGGGCTGGCTAATAGGAAGGCAGTGAGGCAGAGAGGAAGGGAGAAAGGGATGGAGGGACAATACCCGCCCCATTCAGTTTAAAGTCGGCATGAAACGGAAGTTGTGATAGTCTTTCCTTCCTGATTGTAACGATGTGAAACGGAAAGTGAAACGGCTTCTCGGACAAGAAAAAATTCAGGGATTCAATTTTTGTCCATCAGAAATTGATTAGATCTTTGAATCATTGTGGTTTGCTATTGCTACGATGCGCCCTCATGTGTGCGACAGGTTGTCCCGCCCTCACACTAGTGAACACGTCATCAGAGAACAGATTCTGTTGTAAATATTAGAGGGCACATAGATTTGAATAAATAAATATTTTATAATAAACGCTGCAATATTCCATTCATCAATCAAGAACAGGCAAGAACGGTCCATTTTAATTCATAATGACTTACAACTGAGTTTTAAACATGTACTGTTTCAAAGGTGTCTGTTTCATTAGTCCACTGGATACGATGCAATCAATAGTATATTCTGAAGAATGTCTGATTTATTATGAAACAGTTAGTTCCATCCTCAAAGAGATCTGTGATTTCTGTTACGCTTGTAGGTGGCAACAAGTCGAATGATTTTAATCATTTGTTCAAAACACGGAAAAATTCAGGAACAAAACAAGGCATGCGTCCGATATCGCATACTCTTTTGAATAAGTACTTATCACAAAAACGTAGGCTATATTCTATAGTATGAATGTATGTAGTATGAATGTAATCTGGACGTACTACATTCGCCATGTTGTTATTATCATGTGACCTACCAGCGTCAGTTGTGTCGCTTCACTGCTATTCACAAATCCTCTCCCATGGCCTCATGGGATAGTAAAGTGTCCATCATAGGCCTACGCACTTCAGAATCTTGCCAGAAGTAGTAGGTAATCTTTGATGAGTACTGTTAATTTGAATACTTATTTTGTGTATAAAATACACTTTGAGTGATCAGTGAAAAATTTGAATCATTCACTTGGCCGATTTTCTGTGCAAAAACATTCAGTGGTTCATTCAGGAACGCTATGTGCCACAGTAGAATTGAGCTTATTCATAGTTTTCAGTCATGTGATTGACACACAGCAAAACATCAGTAGAACTGGCAGCACAGGCCCTATATTTCACAAATATTTAGATCAGAATAACATGTGAACAAACGCGTTTCGGGCACTTGTGATCCATATAGGCTACAGCACCCCCTGCTGTATTGCAGTAAGCATTGCTTTGTCCTCAAGTTGGACATTCCTAAGATTGACACGAGATTGATCATCTCTTGAAAGCTACTGTTTTGGTGTCAAAGTCAAACACTTTCTTTTGTCCAAGCTTAATATACAGAGACAGCTTCAAAGTATAGCCACCTGTAGGGAGATTTCTGTTTGGCAGTGGCACTAAACATTACTTAGCCATATCATGTTTGTTTGTTTTGTTGGTTTGTTTGCTTGAAGAACATTTGACCACTCCCACATAAAATTGGCGAATGGAGCTCATTAACTGTTTGGCCAAGCAATGGCAGATGTGGGGAGTGTTCAGACCACTGGTTTAAAACAATAATTTTTGCAATTCTGTTTAGTGAACCCTGTAATGCAGAAATTACTTAAACACAGAAGAGCTCTCACACAATTGTGTATCAGTGTGGTAAAATGAACGATCAGGCTATGTAGCTGTCCCTCTCTCTCTCATTCTCTCCCTCTCTCTCGTTCATTCACTGAGGTGACCATATTGCCATGGCCCTGTTCCACCGTCCCTTATTACTCAGACACATCTGCTAATTGCAATGAAAATAACAAAACAACATATGTCAACACCCCAGAGACCACAGCACTGGTGTCCTGCAGTCACTGAAATGAAGAGTGATGGTTGACAAATGAGCGCTTGATTGGTTACATAAATTACTTTCAGTAGACGGAGCATCTCACCAGGCACTGCAAGCAAACGCTCATCATTAAACTAGAGATAGGGAGTGCTAGAGAGAAAGGACCGGGTGAAGAGAAAAAGAGTGGCAGAGACAGACGAAAGAATAAGAGGAGGATATAGGCAGTGGACAGTAGTTGTATTTTGTATATTATTTACTTATAGACAAGTACACACAGGTAAACAGTTATTTCAAGCTGGAATTATGAACAAGCTGCTGCTGCATATTTTATACCTTTTGGATGATGGTTCCATCATAACGTTCTCACTATCTGTATGAACTTTAAGGGAGTATTTCTAACTGATTCAGTCTGTTGGGTTCCTTTTTTTGTGCACTTGCAAATCGGTTTAATATTTTGTACCTAATGCAAAGATATCCATAAATTATTGATCTTTTATATTATATTTTTAATACGACAGAAGTGTGTTTTGCTGATCGTTGTACCTTCTTTATATAAATGATGCTATATTTGCAAAATACTCTTGCAGTATGATGCATCATTTTCTGTCTGATTCAAGGAATCAAGGCATTTGTTTCTCTTTCTTAAAATAGTTCTATTTTACTGGTAGCATTGTTTTTTGGGGGATTTTAAAGGTTGTGTGTTTGTGTGTGTTGTGTGTGTGTGTGTGTGTGTGTGTGTGTGTGTGTGTGTGTGTGTGTGTGTGTGTGTGTGTGTGTGTGTGTGTGTGTGTGTGTAAAAATATTTGGACACTTTTGTTATATATAACCTATATATATATATATATATATGCAGTACTGTGCAAAAGTTTTAGATCGGTAAGATTTTTTATGTTTTTAAAAGAAGTCTCTTCTGCTCACCAAGGCTGCAATTATTTGATAAAAAAATACAAAAAAAAACAGTAATATTGTGAAATATTATTACAATTTAAAACAGCTGTTTTCTATGTGAATATACTGTAAAGTGTAATTTATTCCTGTGATCAAAGCTGAATTTTCATCATCATTACTCCAGTCTTCAGTGTCACATGATCCTTCAGAAATCATTCTAATATGATGATTTGATGCTCAAAAAACATTCATTATTATTTTCAATGTTGAAAACAGTTGTGTACAATTTTTTTTTTCTAAATTCTTTGATCTTTGATAGAAAGTTCAAAAGAACAGCGTTTATTTAAAATAGAATATTTTCTAACAATATAAATGTCTTTACTGTAACTTTTGATCAGTTTAACTCATCCTTGATGAATAAAAGTATTGATTTATTATATTTCTTTCCCCCAAAAATAAAATTTGAATTCTTACTGACCCCAAACTTTTGAAGGGTAGAGTTTAATGTTACAAAAGCTTTAGATTTCAGATAAATGCTGTTCTTTTTTAGTTTCTATTCATCATAGCATCATGAAATAAAAATGTAAAAAACTGTTTTTAACACTGATAATAATCATAAATGTTTCTTGAGCATCAAATCATCATATTAGAATGAATTTTGAAGGATCATGTGACACTGAAGACTGGAGTAATGATGATGAAAATGATGTACCAAATATTAACATTGATTTTCTCAGGTGTTCAAATACTTATTTGCAGCTATATCTTACAAATAAATAGTTAAAAATCATACATTGTGATTTCTGGATTTTTTTTTTTTTTTTTGATTATGTCTCTCACTGGGGCATGCACCTACGATGACAATTTCAGACCCCTCCATGATTTCTAAGTGGGAGAACTTGCAAAATAGCAGGGTGTTCAAATACTTATTTTTTTCACTGTGTATATATATATATATATATATAGGCTATATATTTATATATATAATCTTCTGTTCTGTGGAAGGCGAAAATGTTCATCCAATCATCAGTCCGAATGTTACCCTGCATCCGAAAACGTATAGGCCTACTTCACGGGTGTTTCTCCAAACACACCCATTTTAGATATGGCGGGAGAGTTGGAGTTAACGTATAAACAGAATAATTCAAGTTGTGTTGTTTTGTTGTAATATTGACATATCACACACATTTTTGTCATGCATTTCATATTAAATTAAAAAAGTTTAATAGGTAAGAAATGTGTTTAATGTTTTATATGTTTAATGCTTAACTTGGTTAGGAGCAGATTGGAAATACACACACAGAGACACACACACACATATACAAGGCATATTTTAAAAAGGAGAAGAGATATTCTGATTATTACTGTGTAAAGAATTTTCCACACTAAATGGAACATGACGTTTTAATCCAACCCAAGCCAATCTGAGAAAGCAGCAGCTGGTAAATATATGTGATTATTTCACTGGGGTATCAGTGCTTGCCTAAACTAGTGACCGCGATGCTGAGGTGTGTGGGACTAACAAGATCAATGTGAACAATTCATTATTTGAATTAAATATTTTAATCCGTATTCTGTGTCATTTTTCATTATCAATCGTTTTTCTGTATGTAATTTACATATTTATGCCCATTAATTAATATTAAATGTAGTTAACACTGTCATTCTCCTCTAATCTGTGCATATTATGGTTTAAGATTAATTATTTAATTAATCTTCATTCTTTTGAATATTTGAAAAGATTGGAATAAGAGCACCAGATGACAGAAACAATCCCTTTTATCTGTCAAATTCATTTAAAAATGTAAACTCAATAAGAGAAAAACACTGCTAATGAGAAGACTGCTGCAGGTTAGTGGGGAAATTCATTTATTTATTATTCAGAACGCACAGTTGGAAAGAAAATGTGTTTCAATGGCAACACTATCATTGCCGAAATTAACCTGCAGCAGTCAGGTGGTACAAGTCAGTTCTCTTTAAGTTGTTTATGTTCATTATTATAGTAATATTATGTGTTTTGAGACGGCTGCTGTGCATGCACTTTAGAAGCGTTCATGTGTTTTAGAAAATGTGTTTTGGACAGCGTACTGAAGGGAAAGTGGGATATTATGCTTTCAAAGCTACCTCGCTATTGCTAGCCACGCCAAAATTGCCTACCCTGCCTTTAATGAGGATGTGTAACCTCTGGATGTAATGATTCTGAACAATGTTCAGTCTGGATTTATCTGGAGTCGATATTAAATTTCCAATTCATGAATGTTTTGTATTTTGTATGGTGATTCAAAGATAAAATAATAATGTAAAGAATTTGGTGGGCGTATGTATTTTTAAGATGTATTTTTAATGTTTACCAATAGAGGGCAGTAATCAGATGCATTACTTAATGAGTTAATTGCAGTACAGTATATTGTAGTAATGTGTTGGATAGAAGATTATATGCTTGAGGTTTTTCTGATTCTGGAACTCTTATATAAACTAAAGTCAGTGTGGAGATAGTCTCAATTTTGTATTGGTTTATTTGTGAGCTCAGCTGTCTTTCACCAATGCTCTATGATCTCACAAAGTGTCAACAGGGGGCAGACGTGTCTCAGATGTCTGATGATGTGAGCAACACTTTCTTAGCAAGTTAAAGAATAACACGGATATATGGCTTTCGTAGGCTATATATTATATACTATATACTATACACTCTTTCTAAATGGCTGTCTTCATCTCTTTTATTTCTTGTTAAGTTTCACTGTTCTTTATTTAAGAGAAGATATGAGCTTAAATGGAGAGCAGTTAGCAGCAGCCCTCCAGGATTTGCCTGCAGTAAAGATAAGTTATTTTCTGTATTTGGCTTTTTAGACTGTTCAAAGTGCCTGTGATGTGTCTTTATTAGAAATTCTTGTTGATAAAATCAAACTGACTGACAGTAGCTGCTTATTGTACTTCAATAAATAATTATATTGGTTGGGATAATAATCTTAATAGTGATCTTGCGGAGGATGGGCTGTCACAGGCTTGTAGGCACAGAGAGATTCACAGACCTGACAGAACTAGCACATATCTGAGACCGAGAGAGAAAAGCAAAGTGAGTGAGGATGAAGGGATTTTAGGAAAAGAGTTATGAAAGAGCATACACTTAGTGTTTTTAGAACACAAACTCAGTGAGGAGTGGAAAAGTTTTGTTTTAAAAGAGGAGAGGCAGGCCAATGAGAGGGAGAGAGTGTACAAAGAACAAAAACTAAATTTGAAAACATGATGTGTTTAAATATTCTGATATGATAAATGAGCCCCCCCCCCCCCCCCGGCCTTCATTTCGGCATCGTCTTGAAAAAAATTACATTTTTTTCGGAGCTTGTTTTAATCTCTAGCTGCTAATTAATTATTTTGTTTTCTTCAATTATTTGAATCGATTATAAAACTGCATTTTAAAAATATAACTTTTTGAATAATAAATGATTTGTGATGGATAATTTGTGTACAGCGAAATGTTACAATTTGAAATAATTTTAAACTTACAATATTTGTACGTTTAATATAATATTAAAAATAATATTAAATGTAATGTTTAATATCATTTTAAACAAAATATTAAATATAATATTTAATTTAATTTTAAACATATATTTAAAAATAAATAAATGTTTTATTTTATTGTTTTATTTTGAAAACCACTCATACAATTTCCCTATACTACCTGACAGATGTGACTAAAATAGGTGTCCTGAAATCACTGTCTCTTTGACAGCTAGGCCTGGAAAAAAAAAGGGGGACGGCACACGCTTCTTTGATAATCAGAAACGCTCTCTGCCTTTTTTCTGCCTTAGAAAACATGCCATGGCACCTTTTTATACTTTATTCTTCAGAGTTTGACAACTCATCTTCTGCTGCTCGGTTTTTTCTTGGACAAGGCATGTACTAGGGTGTTTTTGTTGTTTAGAATTAGAATAATTCCCTGTGACTTGATAGGAATGATAGGAAACCCCTTCTCATATGGTGATATGATTCTAAAGCGCCTAATAGTCCCAAGACAACGGTCTGGAAAATTGATAACCCCTGTAATGTTTTTCCTGTTGCAGCACTTAAGCTAAATGGATTATCTTTATCTGTTGAAATGTGTCATTGAGTTCAGTAGCTCTGGCCTATTTCTGCTGGACATTTTGAAGCGTTTGAGCTCTCTATTCAACCAGCAGTCTCCTGGGCTTTGGCTTTATGATACAGGTACTCTATCAGGCTCTTTTTTCTAAAACACAAAGCATCCTGTGCAGATTTAAACACTGTGCTTCAGCAGAAATCCTTGTTCCATTCCAGCAGTAAAGTGTGTGAATCCAGAAGAGCTAAATCTATAGGCTATTTGATGTCCTTTGTTTAAATGTAATATTTTAAATATGACATGTCTGAGCCATGGTGCATGGGAATAAACATGCTCTTTACATATATAAAAGTGGTTTTGCTCACAAGGAAGAAGGTTTGGATCTGTTCTGCATGTCCCAGTTCTCCCTCTTGCATTCCTATCAGTATAATCTCCTAACTCAAAACATTAAAACAATTATAATTATGTATGAGAAATTAATACCACTACTAAACTAGAACTTAGTATTTTGTCTGATTTTCATTTAATATGAGTTTATTTTATCTGACTAAAGAGGAAGTTTTTTCACTTAAAAAAAAGAAATATATATATACACTCACCGGCCACTTTATTAGGTACACCTGTCCAACTGCTCGTTAACACTTAATTTCTAAGCAGCCAATCACATGGCGGCAACTCAGTGCATTTAGGCATGTAGACATGGTCAAGACAATCTCCTGCAGTTCAAACCGAGCATCAGTATGGGGAAGAAAGGTGATTTGAGTGACTTTGAACGTGGCATGATTGTTGGTGCCAGAAGGGCTGGTCTGAGTATTTCAGAAACTGCTAATCTACTGGGATTTTCACGCACAACCATCTCTAGGGTTTACAGAGAATGGTCCGAAAAAGAAAAAACATCCAGTGAGCGGCAGTTCTGTGGGCGGAAATGCCTTGTTGATGCCAGAGGTCAGAGGAGAATGGCCAGACTGGTTCGAGCTGATAGAAGGGCAACAGTGACTCAAATAACCACCCGTTACAACCAAGGTGGGCAGAAGAGCATCTCTGAACGCACAGTACGTCGAACTTTGAGGCAGATGGGCTACAGCAGCAGAAGACCACACCGGGTGCCACTCCTTTCAGCTAAGAACAGGAAACTGAGGCTACAATTTGCACAAGCTCATCGAAATTGGACAATAGAAGATTGGAAAAACGTTGCCTGGTCTGATGAGTCTCGATTTCTGCTGCGACATTCGGATGGTAGGGTCAGAATTTGGCGTCTACAACATGAAAGCATGGATCCATCCTGCCTTGTATCAACGGTTCAGGCTGGTGGTGGTGGTGTCATGGTGTGGGGAATATTTTCTTGGCACTCTTTGGGCCCCTTGGTACCAATTGAGCATCGTTGCAACGCCACAGCCTACCTGAGTATTGTTGCTGACCATGTCCATCCCTTTATGACCACAATGTACCCAACTTCTGATGGCTACTTTCAGCAGGATAATGCGCCATGTCATAAAGCTGGAATCATCTCAGACTGGTTTCTTGAACATGACAATGAGTTCGCTGTACTCAAATGGCCTCCACAGTCACCAGATCTCAATCCAATAGAGCATCTTTGGGATGTGGTGGAACGGGAGATTCGCATCATGGATGTGCAGCCGACAAATCTGCGGCAACTGTGTGATGCCATCATGTCAATATGGACCAAACTCCCTGAGGAATGCTTCCAGCACCTTGTTGAATCTATGCCACGAAGAATTGAGGCAGTTCTGAAGGCAAAAGGGGGTCCAACCCGTTACTAGCATGGGGTACCTAATAAAGTGGCCGGTGAGTGTATATAAATATATATATAACAACTTAAAGGTTGTATCAGTGATTTCAGAGACGCGTTTTTTTTGACAGCATGCTTATGTGGCGGGCAGCTAGCGTATCGTTAGGAAAGATCAGTTGTGGAAAGTAACTAATTACAAATACTTTCGTTACAGTACTTGAGTAGATTTTTCAATTTTTTTCTACTTTCTTGAGTATAATTAAATTGTGGTACTTTTACTCTTACTTGAGTAAAATAAAAATAAAGTATTCAACTTCTCTACATTTATTTTTCATAAAAAGTACAAAGTACTTTGACAAAGGTGCCGACGGAGCAACAGGGCAAGCTGACATTTGACAGACAGGCACTTTTCAAACTACTGCGGTGGAGCCCTGCGCTTCAGCCAATAACAGACAGAACTGAAGCAGTTCAGCCAATAACAGACAGGTCTGACTCGGGTGCAAAACCAATCAAAACATTCAGTTCGGCTAGGGGGCGGGGCGTTCAAACCGCGCTTTGACATTCAATCACTGGCGCTCGTGTTTTGAATCAGTGGCGCTAATGTTTCAATATTTCAGTGAATGTAAATGAGTATTATTCTGCTCATATTTAATTATGGCAACTACTGAAATGGGTCATACCATTGATAATACCAGAGCACTGAGCAGTTAAAGGCTGAAGTAAATAAAAAAGCTCAGCTCATAACATGGACGCAGTTATTGCATGGACGGAGCAAGAACAATGTAGCTGCTAAGTGTCTAAAATACATGCACACAGTTCAATTAATGGTAAAGCTCGCCCTGTTTAACAATACAGTTAAACTAAGTATACGAAGCAAACTTTGTACAAAGCTGAAAAAACAGTGAAATAAGATCGCATGATTTATCTGTCTTATCAGATGCATGTAAAAGTGTAGTTCTTTCCTATAGCAACAGTGGGCTCCAAGCACATTTTCGGTACAACGAAAATAATATAATTTAATTTAACATGTTAACCATACCCCACTTAATTTTGTTTTTTACTGGAATTTTTAATTCATACTGTCACTTTTTTTATCGGACCTCTCACTTAACCTTCTTTGCTTTCAATTATGAAATGATTCAAATCAAAACATTTAAATGATCTTACCTGGACTTACTTTTCAAAATTAGTAATAAAAAAATTGCTCTTGATAACAGAGAAAGCTATAGTAGTCTATATGTGGAGCACTTTTATCATGAATGGATGCACTTTTTTGGGCTTCAAAATTTCTCCAGTCATTCACTGCCATTATAAAGTTTGGAAGAGCCAGGACATTTTTTAATATAACTCTGATTGTATTCGACTGAAAGAAGAAAGTCAAATCTTCTAGGATGACTTGAGGGAGACTAAATCATGGGCTAATTTTCATTTTTGGGTGAACTAACCCTTTAAAGACATACATCATTCTTCTGAAAATACCTGAGATAGTTTGATGAACACAGATATATTATAGCTATAATGTGTTTGTCTTCATGTTTCATCAGTCAAAACATCACTAGTATTTGCATGTTATTATATCCATATAAGGCATTTCCTGAAATGTCATAAGTTTAATACTTTTATGCATCAGTACTGGGCTTCCAGTATGAATGAAACAGATGACATGAGAGTGTTTAGCGCTCTATTTCGCTATCATCTCCACATTTTGGGTAAAAATAGAAAAATACTAAAGTACTTTGTAACAGAGTTACTTGAGTAGTTTTTAAGCAAACTACTTATTTACTCTTACTTAAGTCATATTATATTTCAGTACTTCTACTTGTACTCAAGTAAATTATTACTTAAGTAGCAATACTTTTACTTAAGTACAATTTGTCAGTACTCTTTCCACCACTGGGAAAGATTAGACATTTATTTTTGGGCCTGAAATCACTGATACAACCTTTAAGAGAAATCTGTCAGTGCAGTACAAGAAAATATTTTTATTCAAGATGCAACCGGTCAAAACAAGCCTAAATATCTTATGCTGTGTTGCTTCTGAAGTATGTTAAACTTGCTCTAAAGATTTTTTAGATATTTTGCTGCAAAACAAGTCATGAAAAGCCTTATTAAACTAAGTTTTCCATTAGATTTATTTGCAGATTGAAACTAGATTTACCAGTATCTTTATACTTATTTATATACTTATTTATAATCTTATTATTTATTTAATCTAAAGAAAATATGAATAGTGGTTGCTCATGCAAAACTTGCTGCCACAATAACAGTGTGTTGTGGGGGGATGCCAAGGTGATCTTCTTTTTTCCACATTCAATCATGTCCGCATGATAACCCCATAATGTAAAGTACTATGGCTAGTATTTGGTGCAGTTTATTCTGTCATTTTGTTCTCTTGAATATATTTTGTAGGTGTTTGAACTGGTGTCATACACATGTACATGTACATGTACATGTACATGTCTTTGCATGAATCTGTGAGTGTATGCGTTTTGTAGTGTGGCTAGGATAATTGGATCGTTCAGGGGAAAAGGACAAGGTGATGGATGACAGTTTAACAAGACTAAGATTGCACAAGATGGGATTTCAAAGAGCAGAGAATCTATAGCCGCCCGCAGGAGTTAAGACAGAGCTGGTCACGGGCTGCCAGCAAGCACTGGCACTCAGCCCATCTCCTCTATTAGAGGAAGAGTGGCTTACAGCTACAAAACTGAGACAATGTGCTATTTCTCACTTCAGCAGAAAGAGACCACAGAGCACTGAGATAAGCCACAATCAGATGCAGCACAGACCAGAGGAGACATTTCAAAATGTCTTCTTAAGGAATTCATCAAGTTCTTTACGTTTATGTTCATGCCTTATGACCACCATTTAGGATAATTAGGAATGAGGTTTTCATTATTTTAAGCTTCTTAGAAAGTGTTAACTAATGGACTTGAGGCAATTAATGAAGTGGTTGCTGTCAGAAGTTTATTGTTGAACCATTTGCTGCTGTATGTTATGGAGGGATATATAACAAACATGTGCTGGAAATAAAATAGTATGTAAACTGAGGAAATAGTTTTACGAACTGCTGCTTTTAAATCCTACAATGTTAACCTTTGGATTAACATGTCTGGATCACTGTCTGAAATGGGAATTGTCTTTTGACAAAAAGTTGCATTTCCTCATTTGCTTTTGCATGTCCTCATCAATAATATAGGAATATATATATATATATATATATATATATATATATATTATTGGATAAAAATCTCTGAGATAAATTATATTAGTTAGTATTCTTAGGATTAATTACTTTAACATACAGTAAGAGTGCATTTTAATATATTTATTTGTTTGGATCATTAACACTCATGTATTGATGTTTCTAGATTTGTGGTTACTTGGGTTTTTTATTATGGCGTGTGTGTGGTTTAACAGTAAAAACAGTAGATGGCAGCATGGCTTACCGTTAGGAAAGCTATAAATTCCTCATCCATGATTCCATCCAGATTATCCAGGGCTACATGGGAATCGCAAAGTATGATGTCATCTGAATGGCGAATGAAAAAAAAAAAAGCTGGATTCCTAGATTCCTATTATACCACCACAATTCTGCATGAAATCAATGAGAAAGATCCATACAAATGTAGTAACATTAAGGAGTATGAGCATGAATTTATTATTTGGTTGCGTTATCTCCCTTTTCTTTTCTTTTTTATAAATAAGCAATAAGTAATTGAATCAGAAGGACATAATTGATGGAATGATTCAGTAATGTTGGCTGCAGGGTGGGCTGACCAATTTCATATCCTGCTCATTTCAAAATGAGAGTTATACATTGCTCAGCTTTAAGCCATCATAACTAAGCAGTTTCATTCCCTTTAAGCTTTCAATGTGATTGATTTCACCCAGTGCTTCATTTGTCATTTTAAAGTGTAACACAGGGTACAATTCAGGCAACAGTTGCTATAGTGCTGTTTAGTATTAATTACAAAAACAAACATTGGAGAAGATTAGTCTTAATTTGATGTACCCTCCAAGTAATTCAGGGCTGATGAGTTGAAGTTCAAGACTTGCATTCGAAATTGCATATTTCCTTACTATATAGTAGGTGAAAAACAGTATGTGACAAAAGATGTTTGTCAGAATTCACAGTACTCATAAAAGATTATTTTATAAGGCAAAAAGTACCCGGATGACCTACTACTTCTGGTGAGATTCTGAAGTGTGCATACGATGACCACTTTAATTCAGTTTAATTCACATTTATTTGCATAGCGCTTTTCACAAAACATATCGCTTCAAAGTAGCTTTACAGAAAATGCATCTCTACATTACAATTTACGAACTTTACTATCCCATGAGGCCACGCGAGAGGATTTATGAATGGCAGGAAAGCAACGTGACTGACGCTGGTAGGTCACATGATAGTGACAACATGGTGAATGTAGTACGTCCAGAATATTAATTCAACACATACTCATAATATATAGAACATACTTTTTTTAGCGGATTACTTAATGAAAATAAGTGCCTATATTTTTTCTTCCATAAATAAGGAAAAATTATTTATGTATTTATCAGGACTGTGAAAATCTTGGTGCTTTATTGGAGTAAACTTTACATCTTACCTCAGACAGAGGGGAATATAAGGTTGAATGTCAACCATGTGCTAGTTTCAGGGCAGACAGAGAGTTGGAGGCAAAGCCAAGAGCAAAAATTTTATACATCTCAAAACTCTTCTTTTCAGGTGAAAAGCAGTAAATCCCAGTCCTGTTCTTGCAATGTTTCTATCATCTGTGGGGTGGATCCAGGTTGGAATGTCTGTTTTAAGCCAGGGTGCAAGAAAGTAAGCTGTGGAGGGGTTTGGACCATTATCCCAGATCAAACAGGGCTCAGCAGGAATGGCACTAGAAAATACACTAAGCCTGCTATATTAGGTAAATATGCACTTGACATTAAATACAGGCTTATGGAATATTGAAATGCCCACATAGTGATAAAAGGCATTAAATGATGTGCACATTAACCCACCATAGTCCCTTACTTATGGTAAAATTAGTTGAATCATTAACTCAATCGATTCTTTTAAAACACTGATTCATTCAGTTAAGCTACTACTGTGTTGTGTTGCTCAGAGACACGACACAGTTAATAAGAGTGCAGTAGTCAGGTTCTGGAGGTAAAAACTCAATTAATTTTCTCCATAGATTTTTAGCAATAACTTATAAACCTTTAAAGACATGCAGGCCTACAGTGATCTCCGGTGTAAAACGATGGTTGTTTTTATTGAAGCCATCCCGTTCACATTAGTTTCACTTTGTGAAACATACAGTTTTTCTCCTCCCTATGCTCTCAAATGTAAAATGTCTTCTCTATATACACAATCAACATCTTTGAATCAGTAGAGTTTTAGTTTTATTGTCATTTGCAATGCTTGATGGGATTGTAGTTCTTTCCCTCCTTTTCCCTCACTTTCCCTTTCCCTCATCCGTCTTGGTCTTTTTGTCTGATTTTCAAATACTTTTTGCTTTTAGATTTTAATGTTGTGATTCACCTTCTTAGCTGGTTTGTTTGGTTCATGGCTTATAACTAATTAATGAATACCTTTTTTAAATTGCCAATGGGAAAAATTGAAAGATGGTGGGAAAAAACCCCATAGGAAATAAGGCTGCTGAAAAAGTGGATGGGCACTGTTACAGTCTATTCTGATGTGGATTTGTTTGGAATAATTTCCACTTCTAGAGCAAAACTGGCAATATTGTATCTTAAATGTAAGTTTCTTAATGTTAACTTTTTTTTAACTGCATGCAATATCACTCTCACACGTTTTTATATTACCTTCAACACCCGTTATGTGGGTATTTTTAAATGATAGACAGGCAGAAATTCATTGACCTCGAAGACTTTGATGGATGGAAGCCTTTCCTGATGTGGCAGCCCTAAGAAACAAGAGGTCCACTTCACATAGAATTAACGGAAAGGGGCTTCAGATTCCCTGTTGCTAAATCCCTTACGTTAGGTACTCCTCGGAGGAGCTGGAAGACATAACCTTGACATGATACCGTCAGCAGCTCAGCATGTTCACACAATGTAACAGGCAGAGAGTTAGTGAAGCAATGACTGCAAGGCACTGGAACAGCTGAGGTTGAATAGCATAAAATGATTTGATGTGCCTCCCTCATGCCTACAGTGCCCTGTTTTCATTCTGTCACTCACGTATGAATCTACAAGGCAGGGGCTGAGAGTAGGGTAAGCTTGCGTCTGTCATTTTCCAAGTGTCTCTTGCCCTTGTACTCTATTATGTTATCAACAAGTCTCTTATGGAGTGGTAATCGTTACCAGCATATTGAAGTGATTTCTTTTAGACTCAGTGAGAGAGATCGATTCTGTTTGTCATTCCTCCCTACTCGCCCATCTTACAGGGTGTGTGTAATGTGTGTGTGTGTGCGTGCATGTGGTTTAGGTATAACCTACAGGGGAACCCTCAAAGATGGCAATATCTAAAATCCTTGAACTTGTTGATCCCCATGAGGAAAATAGCTTATAAATCATACTAAGTGGTGTCTTTTGAAACTATAAAATGTCCTATATAAAATGTCTGCTTGTGCATGTGCGTGCGTGCACGAGTGACCTTCTGGTAAACAGTGAGCCTGAACAAAATTCACCAATAACCTTCATAATAAGATGTATTCTAAATTTATGGAAAAAATTTAGGAACAACTGAAAAAGCACTTCAGGAGGGATAACAGAAGCTTTCATATCGCGCAATGTGCCGGGGTAGGATATGATATATATGGTTACATGGATTTGGAAGTACTTCATATCGGCTGGTGCTTTGGCAATGGAAGAACCAATCAGAGTTCGGTTAGAGTTTCCTGACCTATGTATGCCTAAACTATTTATATACACGTAAACAAAAAATCAAACACTCTGAGTGGCCTTATAAACATGTTTAGATGACATTTTATGTTAAATAAATATATTTCATAATATCAGTAAAATAGTAAGAAAAGTGTTTAATAGCTTGAGCTGTGAGGTTTTAAAAACGTATATTTACAGCTGGTTATTAGGGTCTGTAATCTGGGTCTATATAAAAGGTGTATATAGTTTTTTTTTACTGGTTTTGAGAACAGCAAACTTTCCATTGCTTGAGGATCTTGTTGAACGTCTTTACAGAGAGTCATATGTTTGCTGAGATTGACAAAAAGGTTGAGAGGAAAGCCCTTATATGGAGATTGGAGGTTGGAGCCCTTAAATGGAGGTTTTGGGTGTGTTTTATGCAAATCACTAACCTCAGGAACACGGTTGCTTATTTGGAATACTTCAAATTCATTAACATTAGAACTTTTTTCTTGAGAGGTTATAAATACAAATAATCCACGTAATTGTGAATGAAACCCAGTGTCTGTGAAAAAAACAATCAAATTGTGTGAGCATCTTGAGATGATGAGCTAATGTTTGTGCTGTTTCTCACTCTCTGTGTCTCTTACCTTCTTTTTTCCTCTGTCCTTCATGCTTATGGCTCTTTGGGGTTGTAATTGGTGAGATTTTGACGTGACCTCTGGTCTCCGTGGAGACGTGTCCTTCGAGACCTTTGCGTGTTCATGTTGTGCAGAGGAACTCGGCTGATAAGTCATGCTACTGTATTAGTCACTGAGGCAGTAGTCTTAATGTCTTCTGGCCCAATCTAAGGGTGTCAAAACTAGCAATGTAGATGTGCTTGTATTATTGTATTATTCATTTCATCTTTTTGTGTTTGGTAATGCTAATTTGGTGATACTCCACATGCTGTATTATCCTTTAGGCGAAGTTGTGTTTGTGCACATACTGTATATGAAAAATGTGGGTTTAAAAGAGAGGGAGGGCAAAACGAAATGGTCCCATGAGTTCTCCCTCTGTGAGGGAAAAGATGAGCACAGTGGATGGTTGCTGCATTCATTTTATCACCATGGGACTTAGGAACCACATTGCATGGAAAGATAAATGCTTATCTTATGTTGTCTTAAAAACTTATAGAGTATAAAATGAGACTGTCTTCAGTTTTCAATTGCTCTTACAGAGTGCAGCTATATTAGAGCTAAACATTTCACTTCATAAACCTCTTATTGATTGCAGATGAATAACCACATCTTTTTCTCTTGCAATTACACTAAAGCAGCATTTCTCAGCTGTTTTTTGGACCTAGATTTTTCATTGAACTTCTGTGGCAACCCAACACAGCACTGAAATTGTTTGTTAAATAGATCTTAAAAATTAACATTTAAATGAATTTGCATTTATGCATTTAGCAGTAACTTTTATTCAATAGATGAAATGCATACAATGCACAGTAGATGAACATGCATTTTCGTCACAGAGCTAACAGTATGTATAGTGTACATTTAATATTAGCTTCTACTTATTAGGCCAACAATATGCAAAAAAATATTAGTGGTTAGTTTCTAGATGTCTCTTTAATTTCACTGGTTTCATCAAGGTCATTGGAGCCGACACAAACCACTAAACTAAAGAAAATGTGTCGTTAAAATGATGCGTGGCACAATCTGTTCGGATATTTACTGTAAAAGTTTTGGTAGCCTCAGCAGCTCATTTCTGTCTTTTGACTTTATTTACAAGTGCAGGACTCTGGAACTTTCTCACACTGGCAGACTTAGAGGGCAACCGGTGTTCTAATAGCAAATTACTGTATTGCTGATAGCTTGTATTGCTGATAGCTAATAGCTAATTACTGTATTGCTGATAGCTAATGGCAAAGTACTGTATTGCTGATAGCTTGCTGCCTTGGATAACTTTGGCTGTATACTTATAATTGAGGCTGGATAATGAGGCCTGAGATGTGCCTGTGGATACTGTTGTTTGTTCATATTAATTTTCACTAGTAAAAAAAAACTGAATCATGGCAGACAATGCTGACATTGCTAACCACACTGTTGTGCAGGCAGTAATTTGGACTGGATGTAAAAATAAAACAATAAGTATGTAAAATTATAGATTATGTAATATGTGTAATAATACATATTAATAATAATAACAAGATCTAGTTCAAGAATAGTTAAACTCTTTAAAACAAAATAGTATTCTGCTTAATGGTATTGCTAGTCCTGCTTTCAGTGATATATTTACTTATTTACCAAATAGTGAGACTGACATTCTACATTATCGTAGGCATAAAGGCCAATGTTATCAAGCTGTTCATGCATCTCAATCTTTTGACAAAATAAAGCAGAGAAACACTAGGGGTTCTATAAGTCTCTCTGTAGGTTTGAAGCACATCCCCAATGTAATTAAAAGCTTTGATTAAAAATCTATCATTCTGTCAAGCACTTCTGCCATACAAAATTAATGAGCGAGTCTCTATCATCAAAACATCACAAACAGCTCTAAAGCTACTGAAGGCGATTAAAGTCACATTGCAGTAAAATTACTTTTTTTCTTCCTCAGAACACAGATTTACTCCTACTGATAATGCAGTCATTGTGGCATAATTTATCTAAACAATGTTTATGATTACAGCAATGTGTGAGTTTATATGTGAATCTATGTCTACAAAGAATCTGGACTGGTAGTGTGTGAATGGAGTACTATACTAGAGAACCATTCTTTTGCTGTATTAAGTCTCTCTATAGCTCACTTTTTTTAGTCTCTGATCACACATGTTCAATCCCTCATTCTTTTTCTCCTCCACTCTCTGACTTACAAAAACACTTGCATTTTAAAATGCCAAATAATGGATGGAAACAAGGGAATTACATGTAGCTGGTCAGGAGGCTTCACTATTGATCCAAGGGCTCATGAATATGAAGAGGCCAGGCAGGGTGATCAGATTAGGCCGGCTGTCCTCAATGTTTCTGGGGTTTTTTTCCCACTGCTTTCCATTCTGAGCAGTTACTGAGCATTATAAAGTATAAGGAATTAATGTTATTTTTGTTTCCTCCATCAGTTGACTAAAGCTCTCTCTTTTCCAAAATAATAGCTCTAATCTTGCTTTTCATTGTATTTATGTATTCAATTAAATATTTAAGTAACATTTTATTTCTGTTACTTATTTGAAAAAAATACATTACATAACAAAAATGCTGCTTTTCTGAACTTTCTGTTCATCAACAAATCCTAGTTGGTTTTCAGTATTTGATAATGATAGTTCTGTCAGGACCACTACAGTCAAATACGATTGACAATTAGCATACAGTTTGGATTGGCGGTATGGGTCCGTTCTGGGCGAGTAATAGAGTATAGGGTAAAAAATTTAACTTACAGATATCACCATGAAACTTTACCAGTTGATTACTCACATGAATAGGAGAAATAAATAAATACGAATAAAAGAATAAAACGAATTGCAAGGTTTCTGTAATTTTATGTTTACTAAGCAGGCTATATCTAATTAAATATGCGCTCATTTGCATATACTGTATTTTGAAGTGACGAATCTGACCATTGAAAAAAAACAAGGTTCAAAATAATTTTTGCATTTTGTTGATATATTCAATGAAAATACATTTTCAGAGGGGATTATGAATAGGCCTATCTCCTTTTGTTACCCTGTAAATCAGAAAATACTGCCAATAGCCTTAAATTTATTTCCGCCCTATTTTTAGGTATAAAATGTCATATAAATCAGGCCAAGAATGATATATCAACAAATCCCTCTGAACAACCCTTTACAATATAATTAGGAATGCGGCTGTAAAGTTTGGTTTATGTAGGTGCTACAGAAGTGAGTAAATGGCCTTTAAAGATTTTATAGCAAAATTCCACTAATTTCTATTGAAAGCCATGCATTACAGACAAAATATGCTTTAGGTCCAAGGAAACTCTTTCATGACAGGACTTTGTATTACAAAACAGTTATTTTAAATTGTGAAATAAATGCAGTCTTGGTGAGTGTAAGCAACTGCATTTTTTTAAAACAACCCCACACATATGAATGGTAGTGTACTGTAGTAATTTGTGAATGTAACGCACATAACTTGTTACAGCACTGTCTGGCACAATCAAGATGTGAATAAAATTGAGAGGTC
This sequence comes from Semotilus atromaculatus, assembly GCA_031834385.1. Lineage (NCBI taxonomy): Eukaryota > Metazoa > Chordata > Actinopteri > Cypriniformes > Leuciscidae > Semotilus > Semotilus atromaculatus. Next base: position 24,349,392 of record JAULUF010000025.1, on the reverse strand, counting down.
CAAATCTATGTACACTTACCATTCCACTTGTATCCTTTTCTCATCCTTTATTGGTATTTGTAAAGCTTCATGTTTCTCACTGCGGCAACTGACGTGTTTCCCTCATTTATGCAGTTGGTGTACATGTGTTTTTTGTAACACACATGCTCCTCCATGCGCTGCGTCTGTTCCCACAGAATCAAAGCAGCTTGGTGAGATTAGATTTTGGAGGCATGTGCACAAAGTTTTTTTTTTTAATTACAAGCTGAGCACATAATTTACTACATTTACATGCACTGAAATATTCCGATTTTTTAAAGAATTTGGTTATATTCTGTGTGTAGGCTCATGAAAATACATTAACCTGATTGCTGTTGTCACATTAAGCCAGTTTGAATAAAACAGCTGAAATATACCTGTATGAATTCTTTTTCAGAATATATATTTTTATATATTTTTCAGAATATATCAGAGTATTCATTTGTACAGTTGTAATTGAAATTATTCAACCCCAATTGCAAATCAGGTTTATTGGCAAAATGTACAGACTTTCAGCTGTTTGCAATGAACAAATCAAACAAAAGTAATTGAAATAGCTCAGCACAACACGTTTCAAGTGGTTTCCCCAAATTCAACTGAAAATGCAACTTTTAATGACATCTGCAGTCTCAAAATGATTTAACCCCCTGAATAGAATCCCTCACAACAGCACACATCTGCAAAACAGGTGTCTCAAGCACACCTGATGCAACTAATCAAGGGCTTCATTAGTTGCACCAGGTGTGCTTGAGCTAGAACACATGAAATATCTGAATTGGCTGAGTGTCACATTTGACTGCATGTTAGAAATAGTCAAAAGAATGGTCCAAAAAGTTATGAGAAGACATCGCCCTTCACAAACAAAAAACAGGATACAAAAAGATAGCGAAGGCACTAAATGTTCCCAGAGACACTCTTGAAAGCATAGTTTGCAAGTTAAAAGTTAAAAGAACAGTGGTTACACTACCTGGCCGGGACAGTCAAAGACTTGGTGGCAACAGGCACTGAAGTTTCAACTGGCACAGTAAGTCGCATAACCAACGCGGTTTACATGTCAGAATTCCAAGACGTACACCTCTACTGACCCAAAAGCACAAGAAACGACCTCAAAACGCATATAAAAAAGCTGGAGGAAGAAGAATGAAGCATATGCTGAAAAGAACACTCTCTGCCTATACAGTTAAGCATGGTGGTGGCTCCGTGATGCTCTGGGGCTGCTTTGTGCAAGGCAAGATGGATTCATTGAAGTATCAGGAAGTCCTATGAGAAAACATCATGCCGTCAGAGAGGAAGCTAAAGCTTGGACCTTCCAACACAACAATGATCCCAAGCATACCTCAATTTCCACCAAGGCAGAAGTCCTGGAAGATACTACTGTGGCCATCAAAGTCACCTGACTTGAACCCCATAGAAAATCTCTGGTGGGATTTGAAGAAGGCAGTTGCAGCACACAAACCCAAGATTTACTCATGTGGAATGGCTAAGTTAACAGCAAAAGGGCATTCTACTAAGTACTATAGAAGAAGGGGTTTGAATTTTGAGACTGCAGAAGTCATTAAAAGTTGCATTTTCAGTTTAATTTGGGGAAAACACTTTTTATATTTTCACTTTCAGCTATTTCAATTACTTTTAATTTGTTCATTGCAAACAGCTGAAAGTCACATTTCGCCAATAAACCTGATATGCAATGGGTGTTGAATAATTTTGATTAGAACTGCATAAATCGCATTTTCCACACAAAGGGAATCCTGAGTGATTTTAGACACAGACTTCAACTCAATTTTGCAATTCATCACTGTTTATGCTAAGGAATTGAACATGAATTAGAATGAATAAATTGATTTGAGTTGGACATGATGAAATAACTGTCCAAAAAGACTAAAGTACAGCACAATAAATATGTCCAGCAGGTTACTCTCTGTTCTGTGTTTACCTGCTACTTTGTGTAACTTTCTAGGGTATAATGACATCATCCAGTGAGGTGACTCACGCTGACCTCTGAGACACATTGTCATTGGATGCTCCCAGGCCCAGCAGCAGGTCACAAAATTCAGAGCAGACATATGGCCACGCTGTGCCCTACCAAATGCTCAGAGAGAGGTTTAGGCCCAGCTCCAGGACCCCAAGCCAGCTACTCTGGGCATCTGACCCCTATCTCAGCTCAACGGATTACGGTGATTGGTCGGGAGAACAGAAGGGTCACTGGAATGGCCACAGGGCCCAGAGCTTCGGCCTGTTAACTGTGATTCACTCATTACAGAAGCACTGTTTAGACTCGCAGAGGGAGGGAGGGATAACCTAGAGCGAACCACAGAGAAAGGAAGAGAGCGACAGAGCGAGTGGACAGAAGAACAGACAGATGGGTCACCGGAAGGGCTAACAAATGCACAGCTTTGACCTGTTTTCAGTGACTTATTACGGTAACACTGTTCAGACAGTAAGTAGGATTCAAAGTTGTTTTATTCTCTTACAAGCAGTGTTAATTTCGTTGACAAATAATTTTCGTCATTATTTTCGTCAGCAACATTTTTTCACAGACGATAACGATACGATAACTTAATAAAAACCAGTTTTAAATGACGACGAACGAAAATGTATTACCATTTTCGTCAATGAATAAAAACTAGAAAATGTTAGGGAGGGACGATTGGGGAAGAGAACCATTCAGAACTGATTTGCGTTTGTGGTAGATTTGAATTGCAACGTTTTTGAATTGACCAACCCACGGACAAGTTTACAGTTTATGTCAAGTTTAGGATTAAGACCAGGGTGAGGTACTTAAACATCAGTGTTATTCACCTATCATTACCCTCTGATTTTAGGGAAAAGTTATGGGTAGGGTTAGGTTTAGGGGTAGGGATTGGGTAAGGAATACATTTTGGGACAGGAATGTTGATCCAGGAACATGTCTTACTTGGCAAAATCACGGTGACCGATCTACCCGGCGGGACAGGAGTTGCATGCGCTTTTGATGCATCTCTCATAAATCGTTAAAAAAAATTTAACGTCTGGGAGAAAGAGAAGAGCAGACATATGGATAGATCTGAATAAGAGCGACAACGTGAAAGAGAGCTTTATTCAGTATTTTTTTCTGTGCCCACACACACACACACACCTGACTCGACGCGTGCAGCTCTGCACATAGACACGTAAACGCAGTCAGTCTTCTCAGAATATCTGATGTGCATCAGTGCACACTCGGTCTTAAAGTGACTGCGTAATAAACCTAATGCCGTCCCATTTTATGTTAATCAAACAACAAAATGAAAAGATAAAAGAATTTACTGCTCTTTAATAGCTTTAATAAGGATTAATTATATTTAATTCATACAAATACATATGTCTGCTTGAAAGAATAAAGAATAATGTATGTAAGTTAAAGACCTCATAATCATTCATTGAAGAAAAATGGAGACTGTTCTACTTTAGGAGAAGTGTTTCTCAATTTAAGTGTTAGTTAATTTTAAGATATTATTTTATGTCACAGTGCATGTATTGCATGTTCAAATTTTAAAAATTATTCATATTAACAGGTTAATAGATGTTTTCTGCGGGAATGTATAATGGGTTTGGAAATTTTAGAGAAATTCTAAATTAATGCATTACAATTTAACTAAACCCATTTGATTTTAGTAGACTAAATCTACTGTAGATTTAGTGGACTAAAATCTTATTGTATTTTGTCGACTAAAATTAAAACAATTCAGATGACTAAAATTAAATGGCATTTTAGTCAAAAGACTGTGACTAAAACTAAATCAAAATTTGCTGTCAAAATTAACACTGCTTACAAGAAAAAGTTCTATATAGAACCTTAAAGGGTTCTGTCGGGCGCTTCATACAACCTTTTAGAGGTTCCCATGGTTCCCATGGTCATTTTATGGGGTTAATTTTATTTCATCATTTTTTAATTTTGAATAACTTGGAAAATTTTAAATAACACATTACACATAAAAGTATTATACAATCAGTATATGCCTTTCTGGCATAAAGCGTTCTATAAATAACTTTTTTAAATTGTAATATTTCACAGTATTACTATTTTTTGCTGTGTTTCTGATCAAATAAATACACCCTTGGAGAGCATAAGAGACAAAAACAGAATCGGCTGATTTGGTTTGAACACACCTTCAGCATGATTCATCAAGTATATATAAATCAGACAGCCTTGACAGTAAGTGCTTACACACAGACTTGCAGTGCTAGGAAGTCTTTTTTTTTTTTCATCTTTTTTTTTCTGGCTGACATTAAAATGTAGTTTGTGTTTTCATTTAAGCTTGGCAATATATTCTGTTCTCACTGCAAAGTTGTGCATAGTGTGAAGTATTTGGCTTGAGATTATTCACATTCTCATAGAAAATGAAAAAAAAAATGCTTGGAAGTTGAAGTAATGTAGATTTTTCTAGATTTATATTTAATGCAGATGATCATTCAATGCAATGCTTGTTTCAATGACCTGAATCATGCATACATATTGGCTAGTTTATTTAAAATAAATTGAGTTAAATAATCTTTGTTTGTTAGTCAGAATTGGAAGCTAATGCCTCACTGCTGTCTGGCAGTTTCCCATCAATTATTTTTATTTCATATTATTCCTGTGAAACTATGAGATGTTCAATTTGAACAAGAGAAAAATTGAGTAATATAATTGTAACAGAAAATGTGTGGCTCATTTCTCGCTCTCAGTCAGACATGCTCGTTATAATTTATAAACAGCATGTGCTGAGATTGCTTAAAATGCATAATCGGAAACGCAAAAGAGACCCAGTGAAGTTCACACACAAACAAGATCCATACGTTCATTTGCACCCCCCTCTCTTTTTTGCTATTGGGAAAATGCTGTAAAATTGGTGTTATACAGGAATGTCATGCTATTTGGTTCATTGGTTTTCTCAGACAAGTGTGAGAGGTTCATGATGTTGCCCTGGAGCTCTTTTCAGCTGCTCAACTAGCAACGTGTTTTTCTTCATTTTACATAAAGCTCACAAATGTTCTGAGCTCTCGTTGAGGAATGTATTACATAAAGTATACAAATCTGTACTTTTTTAGTATATTTGCCATTCCTTTACATCTGACTGTGATGTTCTGACTAATTATCTAATGTATCTGTGGTGCTCCATTAACAAACATTCATTGTGGGTCAGTGGAAGAACATATATAGCCTATATCTCATGGGGAATGGATGGGGAGCTGGCCCAGTGCATTCTGGGAACAGGTTGAGAGTGGGCAGGGGACAGCATGCCCCAGATCCATCAGTGCTCTTGTGGAGAGCAGGGTTAAGGGCCAAAGAACATGCTACACCACACTGCCTCTATTCCCAGACTTGCAATCTAAAGGTCACATGCTTTTAATCAGAATGGGAGCCAGTAACGACCATTCATGATCAGAGAATATTGTACAGAAAGAAAAAAAAAGGTTATATGATATACAGTTAAAAAATTTAATTAGAAAATAAAAATTCACACTATTTTCTAAATGCATGTTATTGATTTATTTGTAAAGGATCTGTTCTGTGCATATGTTTCAACTTTAAATCAATGTAATAATTCGATCTTCCTGTGAAACGTCAGACTCTGTTGATGTGTGCCTGACTTTGCCAATCATGTGTACACGCCCCTTGTGATTGCAAGTGCACATTCAGATCTGCTTCCATCCAGTCAATGACCGATGGATAGAACAAAGTCCCTTCCTTACATTGTATTATTTTTCAATATAGTCTGTTTCACTCGAATGTATGTCATAACACATAAGAAAAAATCGGTCGCTAGTCTCACTACTTCCATTTCATCGCATCTTCAAATGTGCAATGTTTGGAGTAAAAAAAAAAGGTAATTGTGACTATATCTCATGTGCTTCTTGTAATTGTGACTATTTCTCTTACTTATCATTTTATATCTCACAATATAACTTTATATTTCACTGTTGTGGCTTGTATTTTTATAATTGTGACTTTATCCCATAATTCTGACAGAATTTTTGCATTATTTCAAACTTACTTATTTTTCATTTTCTCTGAGGCAGAAATGGTCTTCCATAAATATGTACACCCGTATGAGGTTTAAAAGATTTTTTTTAATATTTCAGTGAGTAGCTAAAATATCCAAATATTCCTAATTAAAAAATACCCCGCAACATACATCAGCCCTCATTACCCACACTGTCTATCACAGGGTCAAAGCCTAGGGCTCTCTCTCTCTCTCTCTCTCTCTCTCTCTCTCTCTCTCTCTCTCTCTCTCTCTCTCTCTCTCTCTCTCTCTCTCTCTCTCTCTCTCTCTCTCTCTCTCTCTCTCTCTCTCTCTCTCTCTCTCTCTCTCCCCACACACACACACACACCCCCATGTGCATTGACAAAAACTGTAACATGCTCTCACTTTCTCTCTCACACAGACATAAACACACACACGTGGGAAATATTGCAGTGAAATGGCCCCAGGAAGGGTTTGGAAGTCAACAGTATAGTGCATAAATAATGAATTTATCTCTTGCACACATCAACCTGTTGTGACAGTTTGTCTTGTACATTGCTCTCTGATTTAAAGGGGGGGACAGGGAGTGTAGCTAAATGTCAGATGAGAGAATAAGGCCATTGGGAATCTGACTGCAGATGAAAAAATGTGTTTGAGAGCTAAATGCAGTTATCACCCAGGATAGTGGAGGGCGGCTGCTAGCACATCTGTTTCATAAAGGGATAATTCACTGATAATGTAATTGGCTTTTGGCCACACTGTCAAAATGCCAGCTAGGTGGTTCAAATACAGAATAGATGTGTGTGTGTGTGTGCGTGTGTGTGGGTGTGCGCAAAGCATCCTGCAGCCTTTCTATGCGTGCTCTGTAATTGCTGTCTCATGCTCACTGTTCTTTCCAGCATTTGATTTACAGCAAAAGACACACACACCGAAGCACCAGGTGTTTCATCATCACTGTGTCTTTACATAAAGTTTGCTCACTTTTATTGCCTATTATTTTCTGAGCCATAATATGTTTCTTTACTATGGTTGTAAATCCATGTTGAGATGCAGGATGTAGAAATTATTGGGAAGAGTGTGGCTGTGTGTGATGATTTTGGATTGCTCGCAATTGCCTATGCTTATTCAGATGGGATAGGAGAAAGTAGTTTAACTGAATGCACGGATGTAATAATTCTCGCTCATACAAGTCCGGATTTTATTTCATGTTATAGCCAATAACCTATGGTACAGTGTTGGTTTTATGCTAAATGACACTATTATAATATAAATATAAAATATAAATATAATATAAATTAATTAGTTAATAATGTTTAATAATTTATTATTATTATAATTTATTATTATTATTATTTATTATTATTATAATTTATTATAATATAAATTAATTAGTTAATAATGTTTAATAATCTATTATTATTATAATTTATATTATATAATTTATTATAATTAATTTTATGTTTTAATAATTAGTTAATAATTTAAATAACTTTTACATTTTAATTTGAAAGTTTTAGTAATTTTGCTATGTGAATCATTTTTATTAGTTTTAAGCAATTTTTTTTTTTAGCTGTCATTTTTTATTTTTAAGTTTTCGTAATTCTAGTACTGATTTCAGTTAGTGGCAGTGCAACATTTCTATTTTTCATTTTCTCATATTTATATTTTATTTCAGCTTCATTTCAGTTACCACATTTTTAAATAGTTTTAGTTAACAACAACACTGAAATGCTTGATATTAAAATTCTATATTATTTTGTCTGAATAATTAATATTATATTTAAATAATTAAAATAATTCTATAAAAGTGAGGTGACAGTGAATGAATGGACAGTTCTGCAGATGTCTGACCTGTATAGTTTAATTTCTGTTTACGGGAAGCCTTGAAGCACTAGTTCACTGAAGCACATGTCTTTGCCTTGAGTTGAGAGTAATGGTGATTGATGATGTCATTAGATTATAGAGACCTCACAAGGCTGATAAGTTGAAATAGCAGATCTACGAGGAAACATGTCTCAGTCGTGTTGCCTGAATTGTTAAGATGGTGATAACGGAAGTGAATCATCCATCTTGGTTTAAATTGTCCGATTTATCTTCACCCAAGACAAGAGGGAGCTTTTCAAATATAACGTACAGTAGTGATTATAGAATTACATGCATGATTAGGACAAAATACATTTACATAAACAGAGCTCGGGATTAATAATGTCCTTTACACATACATCTATGTATTATAAATGATTTCCATTACACGAGAGTAGATGTTAAAACTTCATGCTGATTTGTACTCGGCTTTCGCCAAGATAAGCAACACTAAGACGTAGCTTTACAGTAAACTATGCTTCTCCATCCATTTACGCTTCTTTCCATATGAGGGTGTGACTCCCCTTCTGTCCGGCGTTAACGGCTGCAGTGTACTTGGCGCGTCAGCACACACGACGGCTGCAACTACAGTGTGGTCTCCCTAGTGGACCAGCACGACAACCGTCTGGATTGAGCCGAGTAGGGGACATCTCTAGGGTCTTCAAGTGGGCACCTTCCGTCCTCAGTGTTTCGTCGACTAGCCCACGACACCTCAAGAGGGCTCGACAGTGACTCTGGCGTCCCAGAGTCACCCCCCTCCGTCCCCCACTCAACTCAGCCCAGCTTACTGACCTCTACATCCCTCCAGCTGCTGAGACCTAACCACAATCTCACAATCTCTCTGCAACCCAACCATAAGCGCCAACCCGTTTGACTAAGGCTGTCGAGCCCCACTGGTGCGTTAAAGCAGTTACAGTGGCAACGGTTCCGTATGGCATGCCACCTACCGCAAAACACAATATCTGCCCAACCACCCGTGATTCTATACTATACAACCTATACAAATTGTATAGTATACTATACAACCTATACTATACAACCTATACAAATAAACCAACAGACTCTTCAAGTTTTTCAAGAATTCTACGAAACCGTAGCGTGGCGGCCTGTACACAGCCAGCTAGAATCTTTCCGTCTCAACCACAGCCAGTTGCTGCTCCTTTCTGCTGCTTCAGATAAGTTCTTTACTGTGCGACGCAACTCTTGGCCGCTGAATCCGACGTCTCTGAGGAACCGGGTTGTAGAGTGTGCCTCAAAACTTCGACAACCCACTTCCACTGGATAAACCTGGACTCTCCATCCTCGCTGTTCTGCTTCAGTGGCCAAATGAGCATACCGCAGTTTCTTCCTCTCATATGCCTCATCTACAGCATCCTCCCATGGCACTGTCAACTCTATCAGTTGAACAATGCGTGCTGATCCAGACCACAAAACAATGTCTGGTCGTAGGTTAGTGGTGGCAATCTCAGGTGGAAAAACAAGCCGTTGATCAAGATCAGCCAGCATCTTCCAGTCCCTAGCAGCTTCCAGTTGTCCTGAGCGAGAATTGGTGTTAACACCTTTTCTTGGTGGTTGCTCGCCTGGGCGGAGGAATATTGTCTTCTGCGTGTAATGTTTTGCTAGAACAGGCGGCAACTTATTGGTCATACTACGCATGCCTTCCAATGCTAAAGCCAAATAAACCGACCTTGGCTAAGAGCCACCTTACATCCTGTCAAAATGTGCCTTAATGTGGCAGGTGATGAACACAAAGGACAAGAGGGATCCTCTCCTACCCAGAGGTTTAGGTTCTGCGGTGATGGGAGAACATCATATGTTGACCTAATAAGGAAACTGATCCTACTCTCTTCCATTGACCAAAGGTCTTGCCAGCCCATCTTGCGTTGTTCCACACTCTCCCATCTCATCCACTCACCCTGCTTGGCCTGGGAAATGGCCTTTATACTCCTCATCCTCTCCTCCTGCTTTCGCACCTCGTTGACTACCAGCTTCCTCCTTTGAGCTGGGCCTGCCTTGTGCCATTTAGGAGGAGCTAAATTGAGCCCAAAACCCCCTCTTCCATGCTGTACCTGTCCCACGATATCCCCAATTTGAAGGTCAGCCTTTGCCTCTACTACAGATTTCTTTGCTGAACTCTTTCTACCAGTTTTTAACACAGGGGCTGCCTCCCTTACACATTTGTCACGTGACTCTACTAATGTCATTTCCAGTCTGACCTTGGCACACTTAAACTCCTCGGTTAAAGCAGAGACTGGCAGCTGCAATATTCCTTTACTATAAAGTCCCACTCTGCTGAGGCAGCGTGGAACTCCCAACCATTTCCTGATGTATGAACTTATTAACGCTTCCAGCTTATCCGCTGTTGTCAAAGAAACCTCGTACACAGTCAGTGGCCACAGCAACCTCGGCAGTAGACCAAACTGAAAGCACCAGAGTTTTAGTTTGCCTGGTAGAGCACAGCTGTTTATGCTCTTCAACCCTTCCACTGCTTGTCGTCTAACTTCTCCCACTCGAACTGTGTCCTTTAGATCTCCATCGTACCATCTCCCAAGACTCTTCACTGGCTTCTCAGAAACTGTTGGTATTGCCTCACCATTAATGAAGAATGATTTATCTACAACCTTTCCTTTAACTGTCGAGATGCTCCTTGATTTAGAGGGCTTAAATTGCATTCGTGCCCATTCAATATTATCTGTTAACTTCCCCAATAACCGATTAGTGCAGGCTACTGTTGTAGCCATGGTTGTCATGTCGTCCATGTATGCTCTGATTGGTGGTAGTCGCATCCCAGAAGCCAAACGCTCTCCTCCTACTACCCATCTTGATGCCCTAATGATTACTTCCATTGCCATGGTAAAAGCCAGTGGAGAAATTGTGCATCCTGCCATTATTCCAACCTCTAAGCATTGCCATGCAGTGCTGAATTTTGGAGTTGAGAAACTAAATTGCAAATCTCCAAAATAGGCTTTCACTAAATTTGTTATTGACATTGGTACTCTGAAAAAATCAAATGCTGCCCAAAGAAGCTCATGTGGCACTGAACCATATGCATTAGCCAAATCCAGGAATGTCACATGGAGTTCCTTCCTCTCCTTTTTAGCTGACTGAATTCGTTGCCAGATAACATTGATGTGTTCTAAGCATCCTGAGAACCCTGGAATGCCCGCTTTTTGAACTGAAGTGTCAATGAAGCCATTCTTTAATAGGTAGGTGGACAATCTCTGGGCAATAATGCTGAAGAAAGATACAGTATATTTTCTAGATATATTAAGATATTATAATATATATATAATTTTCACTTTAACCCCTAATGTCTTAATTATCTGTATTTACATTAACACAATGTATTTACAAAATTAACTCAATGAATTAAAACAATTAACATAAAGTAAAAAAGAACCCTACTGTGTGACAGGGTCAAAATCTTAAGAGGTCAAAATCTAATCTTGTTACAAAATACAAAAGACACAGGTTCGATTCCAGTATCATTGCAGTTCACTTTTTAATATACTAGCTAGTAGCCTGGGTGCATCTAAACCCTTTTTTTTTTTAATAACCATGTTGTATGTAAAGACTAAATAGCCTCCTCAGTAGACAGGTATAGTAAAAGTGCAATGGGGTTGGTGGACGGGATGGACGCATAGCATCTTAAAGGGCACCTATTATGGATTTTTGAAAATTACCTTTCATGTTGTGTGTAACATAGATCTAAGTGAACAAAAACATCCTGCAAAGTTTTAAATATGAAAGTTCCCCGTATACAAAGTTATTGTCTCTCAAAAGTAAGAGTCGACTCTTGAGTCGCTGATATGAATCAATAGACGACCGATGCTTTTTCTCTGTCTAGATGACATCAACTTGACAAGTTATTTGAATAAGATACGCCCACTTATTACGCTAGTAGACGCCAGGGAATACTTGAAAACATCATGTCGACGAGACGCTGTGTTCTGAAGTGTGACGCAAAAGCGAACTTCTTTCATCTGCCCAGGGAGGAGCATTTGAAGACTAAGTGGCTACAGTTCATATTTACAACTATACCACAGAAGTATAGCCCGGACCTTGTGCTTTGTTCGCGTCATTTTGAAGATGATTGCTTCACAAACATAAATGCTGTAAAATGTGGATTCGCGAGCCGGCTGATATTGAGGGAAGGTTCAGTACCAAGTTTATTTGGACCAGCTTCCTCCTCCGAATCACAACCTGTAAGTATTATTAATATTAATAATTGTTTCTTTTATGTTTTATGTAGCATGCTCAATAATTATTTTGTGTGTTGTGTACGCACAGCGCAGCTTCTATAGTCTTCAATGTCAATTGTATTGAAATATGTGAAGTTTTTGTCGTTGTTATTGGAGTTGTCATAAAGAATAGAGCAATACCATTTTTTACTACAAAGCGGTGCACTATGATCATTATTATAACACAATGTAATTGATAAAATTACATTGCACACCACACAAATGCTGTGGTGTGTTTTCACACTGGGCCTTCTAGCGTGAAGTGTCGCAGCACAGTTGCGTAGAGTGCTTAGCTGCTTGGCTCTCAGGTGCACTGTCTCTCTCGCTTCTAGCAGCTACCGCCATCTATACTCCTGAGAGTGAAGGGGAGGCAGCTATGTAAGTCCAACTCACTGATGTTTAGAGCGTCTTGCTGGCCAAGACTCTCATGCCACCTCCACGCGGTGCACCATGGCAAACTGGGTACCTTGCAGCCCCAGGCTAAGTGCATGAGGGATCTCGGAGTAGTCTGGAACCCCAGAGGTGTTGAGTTCATGGCCCACCGGCGTGTGGACATGCCCTGGCTCTCACCAATCCAGACCCCACCTATGGGTTAAATAGCAATATGCCATCTTGGCAGCAGGAGTTGGCAGTCATGGTGCGAGCGCAGCCGAAGGTTTCAGCTACCGGTCTCCCATGGCAGATAACTGAGCGGAAGAACCGTCTTACGATCAACGGTCAGGTATCAACACCCAGTTAGCGGGCACTGCGGGGCAACCCATCACTGTCGCACATTTGTGCTCCGCTGGTGCTTGCAGTGCTGGGTCCAGAGGTGGATGTTTTGTTCTGGGCATTGCACTCATCCACTAACTTTTTGCCTCGGCGTTTAACGTTTCAAGCAACTACGATGGAATTGTATGAAAAAAACTCTCAGCGACTGGCAACTCGGGAGCCCCCTGTAAATAAGGGTGCTGTCTTTGCTCAGCAGGGCTCGCGTTATAGGCAGGCGCGTCCCGGTCGTCATCCTGCTACTGTGCTACAATGAGGTTATAAAACCATCAGCCTTCTGAAGAACAACAAAACCCCTGGTGTGGATGGGCTTCCACCTGAAATCCTCTTAAGTGTTGGCAACACACTTGCCGTGGAACTCCATCACCTCTTTTCAACCTGCTGGAATGAAGGCACCATCCCAGACGAATTACATAACGCTAACATAGTTACTCTGTATAAGAACAAAGGGGATCGCTGCGACTGCAACAACTACCGCGGCATAGCTCTTCTCTCCCAACCTGGCAAGGTCTTAGCCTGCCTCATTCTCCCTATGAGGCTATTAGTAGTACAGGCTATTGTACTACTAATAGCCTCTTTTGTAGTATTGTACTACTAATAGTACAGGCTATTGCAAACAGGATACTCCCGGAGAGTCAATGCGGCTTCCGTCCTGGTCGATCAACCATAGACAGATTTTCTCAGTTCGCCAAATCCAAGAGAAATGCATTGAGCAAGGTCGGCCCCTCTATGCAGTCTTTGTCGATCTGACAAAGGCCTTTGACTATGTCAGCAGGTTTGGCCTCTTTACCATCCTTCGTCTACTGGGCTGTCCTCCCAAACTCTTGAAAATCATACAAGAATTTCATGTTCTTATGAAGGCAACAATACAGTTCGAGGGCTCTCGTTCTAAGGAATTTTCAATTTTCTGTGGTGTAAAGCAAGGTTGCGTACTGGCTCCAACTCTATTTGGTATATTATTTTCCGCTGTCTTGCGCCGAGCTTTCCCTCTCCCATCTGGAGTGTTACTTCACACACGCAGCTCTGGCAATCTCTTCAACCTGGCAAGACTTCGTGCAAAAACAAAGATCAACTGCGTCCATATGCGGGAACTCCTATATGCAGATGATGCCGCATTCTTTGCCAATTCTGAGACTGAGCTGCAGACTATGTGCTCCTCCTTTGCTGTTGCTTGTGAGGAGTTTGGATTGAAGATCAGCCTGGGAAAAACAGTGGTCTTTGCCCAACCTGCTATTCTTTCACCCGCAATCACTATCAACAACAGCATACTGACAAACGTCACACTTATCTGGGTTCCACAGTCGACACCTCCAACAGTCTAGACTGCGAATTGGACATCCGAATTGGAAAAGCATCAACAACCTTCGGCAGGCTTAGCGAGAGAGTATGGAAGAACAATTCACTGTCTCTCGACCTAAAAGTCCAAGTTTACGCGGCCTGTATTATCAGCACTCTCCTGTACGGCAGTGAAACTTGGTGCACCTACCGCAGACATGAACACCGTCTGAACACCTTTCATTTTCGCTGTCTGCGCTCAATTATAGGCATAACTTGGAAGGATCATGTTCCAAATTCGGTTATCCTTTCCACGACCAAGAGCACAGACCTCTACACTGTTGCGCACCCGCCGGTTAATGGAAGAAAACCGGTTACCGAAAGCAATTTTGTATGTCGAAATTGCTGATGCCCCTCGCCCAGTCAGCCGGCCGAAGCTCCGCTACAAGGATGTCCTGAAGCGTGACCTTCAGTCGTTCGGCCTTCCAAGTGAAAACTGGGAAACGCTTGCTGGTGACCGAGCAACGTGGCACGCCTCCATAAGATCTGGTGTCAAAAGATCTTGCCAGCAGTACAAAGACTTCCTCGACAGTAGAAGACTGAAGCGCCATACCAATCGTCGTTCTCGACGCTAAGGGCCTGAATGATGAATCGATAAAAGCATTGTACACTGTACTCCGTGTTAACCAATAGAAGTATTATCTCTGTAAACACATTTTACCTATACACACATTGTCAATCACAACTGACTGGGTCATCTGACCAATCACCGCAGATTAGCGTCACGCAAAGGCGGGGTTTGGAAAAATGAGTCGTAGAACGATTCATATGGGAGTCACTGAGCAAATCAGGTAAAAATAAATGCATATTATAAAACAACAAAAGTGTTTTTTGTCATTGTATGCTTGTAAAACTGTTGTTGGGGACTCCCAAACCAATATTAGGAACATTTTAAATGCCATAATAGGTGCCCTTTAAGAGCAGCTTAAAAACAATGACCTGCTAGGACAGAAATCATTTTCAATTAAATGAGAGCGGGTGGAACTTTTAGAGTGGGTGCAATCCAGTAAAAATGCCAGTATAGATATGTAAATAGATAAGTCAAGTGAGCACTCTAAGAGCTGTACACTGCACTCCATAGAACATTGCCTACATCATCGTCTGTACTGCGATTGGGTCGGTGCTTCCTATGAACTAGTGTCATTTTGCCTAATAGCATGTCATTGACTCTTGCCAGTCTGTTTTCTTATAGTCTAACCTTGAAGAGTGCACTCAAAGAATCCCAGTATGGCAGTGTGTAGTCACCCTCATGTCTTGATTCAAGAACAGATTTCTTTCCTTGACTGATCGCTGACATTTCACTCACTCCTGGTTTAATATGTTAATTTCTAGGCTGACCTGCTATTCAATTCCATGTGACCTTTCACAAGCCTGAGTCTTAACTGAGAGGTTTATAAGTGCCATTTATCAGATAGCACGATGGAAGCCACAGTGTAGAAGAACCCCAGAGAGCTCCTCATATTGGAAGCTGATGAACGTACTCTGATGCATGGGCAGATACATTTGACAAAACCATTGACATTTTAATTAGCACTGAACTGATGTGAAAACACAGCTCTTATAAGTGTATTTTTTAATGTGCTCTGTGTGGTAGTTATGAATGCTGTGAAAGTTGAGATATATGGACCAGATAGAGGGCAGAGTCATACGGCTCAATAAAACCAGTGAGCGTACTAGGGAAATAGCACATGTAAATGGCACTCTGAAGAGCTGTATCTTCTTGCAAAATTACCCAGGACACCACATTTGATAGGAACCGAGTTCCAGCCTTTCAGCTGCTTTAGAATAATAATAAAAAAGGTTTGTCTGTGACCTTTTGTGTTTTTTACTTTGTGGATAGCAGTTGGTTGTTGTTGTGAAAGAGTGCAGTACTGAAATGCTCTGTTCTAAAACTTGTTTTTCCTCAATATTTTTGTGTGCTATTTGTATTGACGCTTATCAGTTAAGCAGGCCTTTAGCTTAGCAACATGCTAACATCAAACTTTTGATTTTCTTCCATAGTTCTTTTTATAGTTCTATGTTAGTTCCATAGTTCCACACTATTTGAGTCGCTGCCAAGGTAGAGCAACCAAATTGGTCACGGTCACTTATATGGGTCTTTGACATAAGGCCTGTTCACTACAAAATGAATATTCAGTGCGAAAATTTGGTTTGAAAAACATTTTAATTTGAATGAACAACTAATGCTTCCATTTAGATCGACACAAAAATGTGAATGCTGTCAGTGCGACCGATGCTCAAGAACAGTCTATTTTGCTAAACAACAGTGAATAGCAGTGGAAGAATCCGGAACTAGCTCTCTTGTCTCTGAATTCTTATTTAAGGTGCTATTTGATAAACACCATTTCAAATACAAAAATCTAAACGGCTGTTTGAAAACATGTAAATTATGTTTATTTCTTCTCTATAACAAGCGGGTTAGAAACAGAAAGTTGTTCATTGCTTCATTGTGTACCATAGTAACCAGGGTAACTTCTGTATTTCTCCTTTTCTATATGTGCCACCTACTGTCAGAGAATGAAATTTCTGCTTTTAATTTTTTTTTTTACATATGGACAAATCACATGTGACAAATGGACAAAAATTTCATGCCGAAAATTCAGGTATTTAGGATTCTTATCGGCTTAGCAACATGCTAAAGTCAAACTGTTGGCATGAATTGTTTTCTGTGTGGAATGCTATTTAGGTTCTGCATGGAGTTGCTGCCTACAGGTATGTAGAATCATTTCTAGAGCTGTTTCTTTGTGTTCTCAACTTGTCACTCATTCTAAAGAAGAGTCCAGACAGTTTCTGCACTTCCTGTTCTGTGCCTGAGGAAGAGGAGAATGGTAAGGAGGAAGAGGTGATTAGGATGCTTGTCTGAAGTGGCAGCAGGTAGTTGGGGAGGTGAGGCACAATTACCCACAGAGAGTGAACATGACAACTCCTGTCATGTCTGCAGAAGCTTTCCTCTAAGCTATTCCAGGAGAGAATCACCATGAAATGTCACGTCGTCTCCTTCTCCGGTCTACCCTCCAACACTTCGGCATGCTGTCCTGTGGCGTAAACCCCAGACGTAGGAAGATGGAGGAACCCAAACGGCCTTGAGGGTTCAAACCATTTAGGATAAAAACAAAACTGTAGATGAATAGTCTTAGCCATTCACTTTCAAAACTGTGGAGATACTCACATCTCAAGGACACAATATGAATAAGAATTAGTCAGAATTCAATTTACTATTAATTTCAAGGCATAATGAAGCAGTTGATCTGTGTGTACACTTTTAGCAGGACTTGCGCAGTCATCATTGATTAATTCTTGGCACATTGTCTTCTCTCTGTTTTGTACTGTGGCTTTAGCATAGCTGTGACTCAAAAGGAGGATTGACTCCTTCTGAACCCTGGTTGGCCAGAACTGCGGAAAAGATGAAAGTGTAGCTGGATCTTTTTGAGGGAAGCTGATTCTTTTTCCTGTGACTTTGCCCAAGTGGGTTTCTTGAAGGTTGAGGTCAGTTTTAATTATTCTTATGTCTTTAGACTTTTTATTTTTCAAAGACTTGAGTTGTGAGTAATGTTAATTTAGCCTGCCTCATGTGGGTTAGTCAAATAATATATATACTGTAGGCCTATATATATTAAAATGTAATTACAACTTTAAATATGAAATTAAGTTTGAAATATGAAATAAACTACAATTAATGTTAATATATGTATAATTATTTAGTTAATTATAATTTTTTAATTATAGTTATAAAATAAAATGTATATGTATTGTATTTAATTATATATAAATTCCTCATCACTGCTACTCATCATGGCTAATTGAAGTGCTAAGATTTGGTGATACAAAAGTACTATATTTAGCTGTAATTTCTTTGGTTTCTGTATTCAGTGCAAATGAAATCCATGTGTGAAGTGGAGGTGTGAAGAGAACACAGAAATGTGTGACTGCAGGTGTTAAGAATCAGTGTCATTCCACGCTTTAAACGGGAGACCTGACTCTCCCTGTACTTTCAGGAAACACCTTTAGTTTAGTTCTAATGCTCCAAGACATGCTGAAGGATGTGGCATCTCTACTGGGGATCTTGTTGACACTCTAACAGTTACGGCTCTTCCTCACGTCGGAATAAATCACTGCTTGGATTTGCTTTGGTCTGAACTTCGTTAATCAATGCTGGACTTAACCTGTGGATCCCAGTTAAAATATACTATATATTTTTTAAATAATTTACACTAAGCTGAAGGATGTGTGCTCATTTTACAACTAGCAGATGTTAAAAATAAAAATAAAGCAGAATATAATAACTAAAATGCAATTTGCTTGACAACAGCAAACATTGCTTAAATAAAGTTTATCCTTATCCTAACAGGCTACTGTACTATTGATTTCCTACTGAATCCAATACTGGATTGCTTTTTCCCTTATCTTCGTCTCTCGCAGGTCTCTGGCAGTGTATAATGAGCCTGATGCAAGGGCACTGAGGTCAGGGCTGTACAGTTCAGCTTCTATGATTGTGTAATGTACCATCAGGACCAGACATCCTGGAGCAGAAGACCAACTCCGTCACATCACAGTGAGCTCAGAGCACAACATTGTGCGTTATTGTGTGCAATTAAGGGAAGTATTTTCCTTTCAGAAATATGTGCTGCTCAAGCTCAGAGACTAAGAATCAGGGTAAGACAAAACACATTTTGGAAGAAGAATTGATGGTGTATTAAATCATTATTTACATTTAGGTCATTTTGAATAAAAAAAAAAGTTATAGGGCACCTTTAATATTATTACGGTATACAGTATATATAATATGTATTAATATATTATATATATCTCGCTTATAGATTAGGCACAAATTATTATTATTTTTTTACTGTGAGGTTAACAACTTAGCATGATTACCCATAACCACAGCTGCAAATATGTTTCAGTATTTTAGTTTTTACATTTATATTATATAGCAGCCACATGGCAGCTCAGCCTCAGCTCATCTTGTTGTACACTTCATTTACCAGTCTGTCTTTCAGTCTCAGTGGGGTAATGGAGAAAAATAGCTTGTGAGAAGATTCTGTATTATTCTACATAAATTTGTAAACCTTTGTATTTTATACAGGAATGCCAGAGTATTAATTGTGTGATCCTCTTTTGTCTTTATCATCCAAAAAGCATGTCCATATTAAGCATGCGTGTCACTACAGCCCATAGCTTTTAATGCTCTACATTATTTCTGCATCTGCTGCATGCAGTAAAATGTGCCTTTAAATCCTTCACTGACACCTGCGTTCCCATCCCTCGCTCACACCATTACCATGGCAACCAGAGTGGCTTTACACCCAGTCACACAGAGAGAGCTGGAATCTGTGCTTCTGTTTGTAAAGTTTCCAGGCTCCATTTAATTGGATTTTAGACAGAAAGCATATTTCAAGTGCATTGTTCACCTAATATGATTCAGACTGAGGTAGATAGTCACTGGTGTTTATGTAGAAAATAGGGAATTTTGTTGCAAGCATTATTGCACACATTTGCAGGTGGTGCAGAAAAGGAATTTTTTAAGTGTTTCTATAAAAAAATCATGTTTTTTATTTTCCCCTGTCTGCCCTAAAACTATTTTTGTAATGTCTATTCAATGATTTATTTGTATTTCACAAAAGTCGCTTGTAATGATCTTTGTCAGTGGATTTTCCCCCGCAAATATTGATCAATATGTGATTAATTGCTATTAGTCTGATGCATATTACTAAATCTATTGACTGGCCAAAGTATTTTTTACTTGTTTTTCAAATTGTTCCAATCTTTTATGCCCTTTATTTCCCCCCACTATATATGTGTTCAACAAGGTGAAGAACGGGGTTTTCCATGTGATAATTATCACATAATTCACATGAATCCAATGACCCTCACCTTCCTAATGTCTAAGAACTTTCTTCATCATCTGTGACTCTTCTGTACAGGCACAGTGAGATTTATGATATTTAGTCAACTCTATATGAATACTCTACAGTAAGATAAGGCGATTAAATGTGTGAGTCCAATGGTGTTTGCGTGTTATGCTAAGGAATTACCACGTTGGCTTGGAAAACAGAGGGAAAATCTTTCTCATTGACATGTTGTCAAACCATCTCTCATATATGCTTGTACAGCTGTTTGATTTTCCCTGAAGAATCTAAAGTAGGACATCACGCCTAAACGCCATATTTCTAGACAGCCTTCTGGTCTTCTTCGCACATCCTCAGCCATTTTTCCAGTATGTTGGCTTTTTTTAAATGTATTAGTTTTTTTTTTTTTTTTTCACATACTGTAGAAGTCTCTGAGAGCTTTCATTCTCTTCTGAGAGCATTCATTCTCTTCTGCAAGCTTTCTGCCAAATGGAACTGATAGATCCTGCTCCAGATCACTGTGTTCCTTTGAACGGCCTTTTCTTTTGGACAATTTGAAGGCTGCTCACGTCAAGCAGACATCTGCTGTCCATGAGCAGATATAATAAGGCTGTAACTGTAAATCCCCTTCGTTAAAATGCATCTTATATTCTGTTTTATCTGTGTTTATGGGGGCTATATGTGGTACGAACAGGTGTTTGGATTACAACAAGGTGTTTGGAAAGGATCAAGGTTGTATGGCATGCATGAGTCAAGCTGTATAGGAAATGATGGAGCTGTTGCTTATTGTTTCTTTGGAAGCAGCAGGGTCATTAAACCGTGATTTATAGCCACCCTAATGATATAGATTGACAGAGAAATTTCAAAGTAGAAGGAAGAGGGAAAATGGAAGGTAGAACAGACAACTTTGTCGATTTTGCTCATGAGGAATCAGGTGTGCTTCCTGTGTAAATCACATTCCCTCAAATGCTGTGTGAATTTGTAGGGCCCCGAAGTAATTCATCTAAATTTAGGCAGATGACAGCAATGGCACTGGGATATGAGCTACACTGTTTGTTCTCCTTCTTTTTTAGCTCTCACACCTTCTTTTTATGGGGTGTAAGCTAAATATGCCATGGTTTACATAAAAATGAGAGGTTATCCCTATAGCTTTCATAATGAATCATATTACCACTTTCAAACAAATCATTTGTACGGTCACAGCTTGTCTTGTGAGTAGTGTTATTGGTGGAGGTATAATTGGTCATAACTTATGATGGGGACTCCGTGGCTGGGCTTTTGGAAAGAGCTGATTGGACGGTTGATGTGAGGTGTTGTCTCAGCTGTGGGCTGCTTCCAGTAAGATCACACTCAGGGCCACTAAGCCCACTTCTCAACCATTCCAGTTACAAATGGAAACGTAATAACAACAATATATCAGGGGTGGGGAAGCGCAAGCCACTGAACACATTAACATCATAAAAATCTCCCTAAGGATAGCTGGAGCAATAAAGCTTTTATATATGTGGTCCTGCATTTTGTTTTCCCCTCTCTTTTGCACCAAGAAAATGATTCTGGTCTGGGCAGTGCCCATACAAAGAAGGAAGATTTTTCCCTTAAAGACATGGTATAATGTTAATCAGTGTGTCTTGCTTCAAAAACAGTTTTGATTTGGTTTATTTCTGATCCGTATTTTACACAATATGTGATAGGCAGCAAGCTTTTCTTGCAGTCTTACCTGTGTTGTGTAAAGTTGTTTTTCAAGAACACAAAAAGCGTTGTGGAACGCACCAATGCAAGCATATAATGTATGCAACTGCGACCGAAAACATGCTGCTTTTTTGCATGAGACTGCAAACTTGCTGGATTCTGTGTTGCATGTAAGTTAGCAATATAATGACATTGATTTCTTCAAATTTATTAGTTTTCCATAGTTTTCCATGTTTAAAGTATAAATGTGATTGTTGTCAGGCGTTCTGAAGAGAAGTAATTTTTAGATTCATAAGGCTAAAGAAAATTGGGTAACACTTTATTCCATCATTAATGAATAACTACACAGGAACAAATGAGTAATGCATTATTATCAAATCCTTCAGAAGGAATTACTAATGATTTTGGATCAGTATTCATAAGTGAAAAACATGACTGAAATCATTGTAAGCTTTTGAGTTTTTTGTACGGTTTTGGATACAGTAATGTCTTCTAACGGATTTGATAACACTTGAGTCATTTCTAGTGGGTTACCATGATCTTCACTTTACAATACTGATCCCAATAATTAGTAATTCCTTCTGAAAGATTTGGTATCACTTGAGTCATTACTAGTGGGTTACTATGACCTTTACTTTAGAATTAATTATGCATTATTCACATTAATTATGAACCTGTATGTTGTAGTTTTTTTAGTTAGTCCTCATGGAGATATGAAAAAAATTATTCTGATTAGCTAATAGTGAACTTATGTACCTCATTCAACTGAGCGCTATTACTTACTAATTTGTTAATCAGTTTCTAGAATGTTAATTGTGCATCCTCATTTGTTCCTGTGTAGTTATTAATTAACGATGGAACCGTATTCTAAAGTGTTCCTGAAAATTGCCATGTCGTTCTTTGACACATGTCAGAAAAAAAGTGAAATAATTGTAAAGTTAGCTTATTGCTGGGGCAGCACCCTCAAAGGTACACCCTTTCAATCCCTAAAATGCAAATCTCAAGGTTATTTGAGTATTAATTAGTAACTAATTAGTAGTTTAGTACTAATGTGTTCCCTTAATGTTATTTGTGCTCTCTAGAAGTAGATACGATGCCAGCTTTTCAAACTTTTTGCACTTTTTCTTTTGTCAGTGCAACAAACTGAATTTGAATTTGAATTTAAGTCTACTGTACCTCTATAAACATAGATGCAAACGAATTGTATGATAACTAACCTCCACATTATGACAGTTCGTGTAAAAATTTATGATCGTTCTTATTCCTGTGAATTCACATAAAAAAGACAGCCATTGTGTGCCTGTCTGTGTGCCTGTCATTGACACATCAGCGTGATATATGCTCTTCCCATATGCTGCCTGGGTAAATAGGACCTAACCAATAACCAAAGTCAATTTCTCAAGGGTGGTCACGCATTCGGATCAGATCTCATTCCACATAATTCCCTCTCTCCGGAGTGAGCATTTTCGACATGCCCAGGCTTTAGTTTATTAACCTTCAGATTTGCAGCATAAGCCGTTTCCTGGGCAACCACTCCTCTACTCTTTTCCAGAGCCCATAATGCTTGCTCATTCTTAATATGCCTTGAGCATTGTCCTGTCAACCTAGAGCTGTAAGCAGACAATTATATGGTACAATTGATATATACATTATGTTTTGTTAGTTTTGGCTGTTGAATGCTAATTGACTTTAAAGATTGGTTCCAAAATCATTGCCCCATTATGACTTCATTAGGACATTGCGATTAAGAATTGCTTCATTATGCCTTTATGATATTATGTTTATTAAATAGTATTCTCTATGTGATCATACTCCCATGGCTATTTTATTTCTCATCTTTATGAGCACTGTTTCTCTCGTAAAGTTCTGTCACACCAGTAGAAAAAGTCTCCATACGGTTTATTGGATTTTGTGGGACCTCCAGAGACTTAGCCAGCTGTGATAGATGGTGAAGTTAAAAGATGTAACTTCATTCGAAAAAATCAATTTCTATAACTCATGTGGTTATATTGGATCTCTACTGTCAGTCGCACTAACCGTAAGATGGGAGAAATATTTTTTGATCCAAGTCTGATATGAAGGTTTTCAAGTATTTTTTAACCACAATTGAATAAATGAACAATGCATGCCATCCTATAATCATCATTTATTTTAAAACAAGCTTTTAAATGTGCATTATATCTATTTAGAGCCATTATTATTATTATTATTATTATTAATAAAATTCTTTATCTATATCTTATTTCAAAGACAGTTAAAGGTAGGGTAGGCAGGATTTTTCAAAAAAAAAAAAAATTCCCAAATTTGTTTAACCTGTCTTTATATACTAATACCAATACATAATTAAAAATCGAGTGTCTGTAGTCCTCTCAGGGCTGCAATAAACACAGCTACTTATTCAATTGACACCCACCCCCTCCCGTCTGGACTCCTTCCAAAGCCACACCTCCAAAACACATGACCGCGCGATGCCGCCCGCGCTCAGCTGGAGGACGCGTTTACCAACGCCGAGCAGAGACGAGCAGTGCATAGAGTGACATCATGTCAGAATCACATGTAATAAAATACCTAACTTTATGAATATAAACAACTAACATGGCTGTTAGTACTCACTATCAAGCCAGCATATCGATACTGGTAAAGTTTAAAATATATTGAGTTTGATTCGGTAACAAGCTTGTAACATAAGGCAAACTCAAAGCTAAAACCAGGTTGCATTGATACACGTTTTTCCTGTTACCATCAGTTACACTGTGATGAAAGATTCATAACATATACGGTGTTTTGATTGTAAGAGCTTGCATGATGAAAGCACTGTTACTGTCACTTTTCAGCTCCTTGATGTCCCTCAGTTGTCCACAGCTGGAAAGCCCTGATATTGCTTGCTTTATCCAAAGACTTTTTGGGCATAGCCTTTTCAAGTACTGTCTTCCTTTTCTTGCCTCGTTTGCCTTCGCTGACTGTATATGCAGGTACTGGGAATTTTGACTGCTAAATTCGCGGCCATAATTGTGATTCTTTAGCGTCCATGCCTCTTCCACTCCTCGAGTCAAACGGGCGCGCGCGTGTGGGCGGCTCCTGTAGCTGCAGGGGTGATTGCCATGGTAGCGAGGGAGAGTGACAGTCACCCAGCCAATCATTTCATTCGTCCCGAATGGAGATAAGTAGCTGTGTTTATTGCAGCCCTGAGAGGACTACAGACACTCGATTTTTATACTTTCTTTTTCAGAGTACTTACATTTTAATTATGTGTTGGTATATATAGACAGTTTAAACATATTTTGTTAGAAAAATTCTACCTACCCTACCTTTAACTGTATGTTCTATGATATTGACTGTTTAGATGTCAAAGACTGAAGCATTGTCATAGATATACCACTAACAAGGACACATGGGGGTTTTATGTCCCAGTGGTTTTCTTACGTTTGGCCAGCCTGGTCTCATTGTTAATAACTATTAATACGTAACATTTACAGGTACAAAACAGGTATTCCATGGCAAACAAAATAAATATTACATGAATAATAATGGTTAAATGATTACAGAAATGCAATTTATTTAAAGGTTTTAAAGTGTCTTGTTTAACATTATGCAAAACAAGTTTGCAGCAAGTCACATAGCACAGATCAAAATGTTATAATTTCATAAATGATTAAACTGTGTTTAATAAATGTGACTGAAAACACAATGTCATTGATATGACAAGTGAATGCAATAGAATCAATATATTAATGCTACAATTTCTATATTCATACATAAGGATTCATATACATTTGTATGTCTGTAAACATAAATATGTAGTTTTTAAACACAAATAATTCATATTTCATGTTTGCATGTTTCAGTGTCTACGGAAACGTAAGTAAATGTAACTGTGGTAGAACTACTCGGTTACTGATGCATTCGGGTTTATAAGGCGTCTAACACTCACTCATTCAGATTTTGCTGAAGAGCCGAGACAGGGATCCCACCATTCAGCAGTGGTTCAGGGTTGTGGCAGGAGGGACCAAACGTCTCTGTTCCTTCCTTCTGGGAACGAGGGTTACATCCAGGGTTCTAAATTAACACCCGCCAACCCGCCAAATGCGGGTTAAAATTCATTTTGGCGGGTGTTAATAAAAACTTACTAGCCAGTTTGGCCGGACCGGTGATGCATGATGAGGCATTAAATGCATGATACATAAGGCTCTGTTTCTCGGGTGTGACGGTTAGCCTACTATATAACCCTGAGACCGACGGTTATAGTTGAACACCGTCATTAGAACTCTACCCCAAAACCGTGTTATTAAAATATCTAGCAGATTATACTAATATCAGTGTTGGGGAGTAACGGAATACATAGGCCTGCCGCCGCCTATTCAAAATACAAATTATGAGTAGGCTAACTGTAGTCTCCACAGAACATAAAATATTTATTTTATTTTTCGTGTTCGCATTTATGAGGAAAAACAACGTGACAAGCTCTGAAAGCGGCACTAAAAGATGCTTTAAAACTTTCACAGACACATCAAACAGAAAGCACAAAACCTTTCTTTAAAGTGAATTTCGTTTTGTATTAAATTGTATCTTAATTTTAATCAATGTTTCCTCAACCAATTGCCTGGATTTAATAAATAAGAAGCAAATATAGCAGACGATAGATAATCACGAAACGGAGGCGCCGGCGCGTGAACTGGAGCTCGTCTCATAAATGAACCGAAATTCAGCATATAGCCTAAGGTAGACTAGGCTACTCTCCTAACAGACATGTCTACTTTTAAACAGAACAATTAAAAACGAAAGAAAACGGACTACAGACTGCTCTTTGCTTTATGTGATCCGTATGAAATGTTCATTTCTCTCTGCGCGTTCACTAGCCTACTGAAGATCGCGAGTCAGCATCGTCAACTTCATCTTTGCAGCACTGACAAAGAACTTGTTTATTATAATAAACAATTAAAATATCTTCTTGCTATATTTTACATTTTCATAAATAATCATTACCCTAGTTTTGCCGGTGTTCTTTGTGACAGAGTGTAGGTGCTTTATTGGCAGCGCTACATGAACGCGTCACCACCGCATCACCGTACCAGCGTGGATTTCGTGTGATTTCTCATTGTGGTGGTGATATTATGATGACTCAGTTTAATTAATAATTGATTAAAAGTAATTCCATTTTGTAATATAATTTTCATCAGTCTCTTGTGTGATCAAATAGGCTACAATCCGCTTGTTAAAAACGCCCCACAGCGCCACAGTGCATTTAATTATAACTGTGAAAAAAAGTTTTAAAAAAGTAAAATGATTATATTAAAATTATACATTTTCCGAATTATAATTACAAAATGAATATTCGTGCACATCCCTAATAGATAAATATAGATAGATAGATCCCAAACTTGAAATGAAATGTTTGTACTTTGTATATGTTGTTGTATTGTAGCCTACTGTATGTGTTTTTCATGCCAACAATGTTAATAAAATGACCAAATGCATTCAGTGGCACTCATAATTTATCTTATTTTCACCAGAAAAAATTTGGCTAGTGGAAATTCTGATTGGCTAGTAAGTTTAGAAAGTTACCAGCCACATTGGCTGGTGATCAAAAAAGTTAATTTAGAACCCTGGTTACATCAGTAACTGAGACATTCCAATTCAGGCAGTCATGTTAAACATTACGTTGATACTGACGTATTGGGGTTCTTTATGGAAAGCACACTGAACTATGTTACGAGTTTTCTGAGACGCAGATGCTGGCAACCTATAGCGTGCCCTTTTGCCAACTGCTGCCCTCACACAGTCGTAACTAGGGTTGGGTATCGTATCGGTTGGGTTTTATCCGAAACCAGTAGGCTACCTACTCGGTATTTTTTAAACGGTTCCGGTGCTTAAACGGTTCTTGTTCTGATACTTAAGAAAACGAAACCGCACACACTTTGTCAAAAAAGAATACCCTTTTATTTACAGGGCCAAACTGGACACAATATTAACTTAAATAGGCTATTTAAAGATTTTCTGATTAAATGAAAAATTGCGCCGTTTAATAGGCTACTGATGTAAAATACTTAAGTTAAAATCAACATTTTGTCTTCACATATTATGACTACTTCAAGCAGAGAAATATCTGACACTGAGCAGAAATATTTAACACACACAGTAGCCTATAGCCTCGTATAAAGAAGTGTTGGAACTTTGTTAAAACATTTTGCACACGTTGTCACACTCGCTGTTTAATGGCAACTGTGTTTGCTAGCCTACTTGATATGCAAGGTTTGCAGTTGGCATTAAAATAGGCCTAATAGACTTGTCCGAAGAGGAACGGCTGCTGTTATCATCGTCTGTGATGTCGCAACCCGATCGCACTACTAGATCGTCTCAAGCACGCAGTGTGTTTATCGTGTAATTTATACGCGAAAATTAGTTTTTACGTGCATAGGATACGCATGGGTTGGTTATATGTTTAGTAGTGGTGTGGGGTGCGTGTGTATAATACATTTGGCTCTGGGTAGAATTAGTGGTGTGGGATGCGTGTGTATTACACGCAATGAAGTGCGCATCAAATGCACGCGAAAACCTCGTAGCCTATCATATGCACATAAAATCTAATTTTCGCATATAAATTGCACGATAAACACACTGCGTGCTATAGAGACACTGGCAGCTGCTGAACTTGAACTTTCGTCAAGCGTGTCAGAGGATCTGAGTTGTAATCCGCATTCGTACAGTTTTTTTCTTTTTTTTTTGTTCTCATCAAAACCAATTATGCTCATCAGTGGTTGTATATCAAGCAGGGACACGTTTTTGTGAATTATATTTTGTGAGTTCACTGGAACGAATAGAGAGTCTCGATTGAAGCGCGCGTCCGAGTGAAGACAATGCTGGGTGCGCGAGCCATCCGCGCCACTGATCGCAGAGGCAAAGAGCACTTTGATCACTTGATTTAAAAAACACATTTCAGTGCTAGATCGCCTCTTATTTAACAAACGAAAGAAATGAATGCTCTGCTGGTTAACTAGAGATGTTTTATTTATATGTATTGGATCATTCGTGCCGTGAGATGTTTTACAGGCACCGAAATCAGGCACCGAAATTGTCGTTCTTATTCGGTCTGGTTACTACCGTTTACGTCGGAACCGGTTCCCTATTGGAACCGAGTTTCGGTACCCAACCCTAGTCGTAACCTATAGCACCCCAGGTAAGCCAAAGGAAAAATAGTCCTCCATACCAACAGGATGGAAGGGACAGGGCTTACCCTGAAGACAGTCGAAACTGCTGTTTTTCCTATCGCTTCGGTTCTCAATTCCCTTTTTTCAGCCATGATTATTGTTATGATTACAGCCATGTGTTATTAACGCTGGGGAAGCGAACACAGTCCAATGGAAAAAAATGCTACGTCGGTGATAGATCGGTGTGGTGGTCACACGGAGTGTAATGCGGCACCATGCCCATCTCAGGACTTACCTTGGCTGCGGATGCCATATCTCAACTGACTCCCGTGAGGGACTGGCTAGGGAGGTGTGAGGAAGCAGCGCATCCTCGAAACGTGAACTCCCTGCCCACTGTGAAAGAAGGGGAGGCTGACAGTGAGGAAGCAGAGCACAGCCCGTATGGACTGCCGAGAAGGCAGCTGCGCAAAGTCCTCCAAAGTGTCACCGAAGAGGTCACCTTGCAGGTTAGGAGTGTCGAGAAAGCACACCCTTAGCAGCCAGAGCTGCCATCATCTCCGGACAGGAGCCATGGTCAATTTCTCCAGGTGGCAACAATCCACCTGGGGAATCCCCACAAACCTCTGACCACCCCACCATCTCATTCTCCCAATGAGAACATGAACTATCCACGAACTCCGTCTCAACAACCTCATCCAGGAATGCACGGACAGCTAAGCTCTTTTATTTATTTATTATTTATTTTATTTTACTCCAAAGCGCCGAAGGGTGAATCCCTGCACGTAAATGTGCAAAAGATCTTTTATGAATGGCGAAAAACTGGTGAGTGCGACCTTTCACCCGCAAGAGAGACTTCTTCTTGTAGGCAAGCTCTTTTAGAGATCCGGGTAAGAGTGGCTCGGCATGCAAATCTCACGCAACAATATTCATTGGCCTGTTTTTACAAACAGGAGGGGATTAGTAGCCTGACTTCGTCATACTCATATTCTATTCAGAATGTGAGTCTGATACTGCTCCATAGGGCTTTGATTATGAGGCGTGTACCGAACCAGGAAAAAACAACAACTCTGCACTCAATCGGATAGACCTACAACCAATCAGAGCAACGCAGTAAGTGACGTATGTTGAGCGACTCATAGTTGTATCGAATCTTGTAGGAAGGATTATTTAATATTTAACTCTTTTTGTTAAATTTCAGTTTTATTGATCATAAAAGCCATTATAACAGTATAAGTAGTGTAAGGGGTATAAGAAGCTATACAAGACAAGAAAAAAAGTAAACGATTCAGACAAACATACAGCAGGATACAACGTTAAAATAGCCTAAATATAAAGTTATGAAACTTCACTTTGCCCTCAGCCAAAACGATTTGCCAGGGAACAAATTATAGATTAATGAGACCAAAGATCGCCCGTTAGATATACACAAGACGAATTATATCTCAGGTTTAACCACTAGCCTAGATACATTAGAGCCAGCGGCACACGTCAGAAGGACTAGCCGAGGCAAGGCTGTTCCAGGCGGGGTACATGAGCACTGAGCGCCCGCTGATCGCATCTCACAACTCCGCAACCGTCAGATCAAATTTTTAAATAGGCGCTATCTTTATAAATAAACCACAGATTTGAGCTTTAAACAACTACATTGTCGACTGAAAAACTATTAAAACAAAATTTTGTGACACAAAAGACCCCTTCAATGTTTGTAAACATCGAACGCCTAGGTTGGGTGCGCGCGCAGCATGGGGTCAGAAAAACGGCGCGGCTAATAGACCGGCATATTGTTTCACTGTCTTTGCCACCACAAGAACGGGAAAATTACCATAATAAACTTGTTTTGGTTAATGGCGATTGTCTGCCTGATCCCGAGCTCCTAACAGAATGGGTAGACAACGTTAGCAAGCGGCCAGATATTCACTGGCCCGCCATATAACGTTACAGCTATCTGGTGGACAAGCCGAGTGTTTTTACACACGCGAAAAACTAGAGCCTACAAATCGCTTGACGCTTATAATAACGTAGTCTGTGGGCATGTCCACTTGTCCAGATGGTTTTATATAGCGATATAGATTTTAACTATCCTCCTTTGCACGGTCGCTTTGTAAACAGTGGGGCGGTACTTTTGCCGGCGCCGGCGCCGGCGACATCGACGTGATGACGTAGTTCCCGGCGCGTTGCAGATCAGATCAATCTGAACAACTGTAGTTAAAAAGTATATATATTTTTTATTTATTTAGAAAATGACCTATCGTTTCGCTAGATAAGACCCTCTTCCTCAGCTGCGATCGTGCACAGCCCGTTGAAGGACTTCAAATACCTTTGAAACTGCACGGGTGTCGTCTATTTTTTTTTTAAACAGATGAGATCCTGCCGGAATCCAGAAAAACTTGACTCCATAACTGGTGCGATTTTCACAGTCCACGACGCAACAAGTAGGCATTTTTTATTTGACGAGAAATTCTCTTGTTACCACACAATTCAATGGGATGGAATGAACTTTCTGACCCCGACATGCGCACTGCGAACAGCGAATTTTCCTGTGACGTCAACCGTGAAGGGGTCTATAACGGTAGTATTTTTAAATTTCGCGGCCTTTCTCCTCTGAACGTTACTATTATTAATTATATCATGACCAAATACAACCAGAAACAAATGTTCAGCCTTGCTTGTGAAAGGTAATTCCTCGAGACGTGTTTTCAATTGTGTGGTGATTTGTACAGTCCCAATCAGCACATGAAACAGGCATTTTTCTCAATTCCCGGTATGAGAGGTATTGGAAAGCTGCTCAATAGGGTGTCTATGTATTTATTATGTCTATGGGAAGGACGGCAAACACATCTTGACGATCGACAAATGCCTTGATTGCAGTTCTCTGTTCGTCTTTTAAAATTAATGCGCTGTCGATTTCTTCTACAACAGATGCGATAGCGGAATCTATACATCTCAATTTTCCAGCTGCAGTCATCTTTGTTGTAAACCAGTTCAAACCAAGCGCTCTTTGATGACGTGATGATTACGTTACTGCAGATCATCTGTCCATCGTCGTATAAAGCCCGCCCTGGCAATTTGATTGGCCCAACCATTTCTGAACCGATCATAATTACTCCTCAATGGATCGAGTCCAGACCGAACTTCCCGACCAAAAAATGTTGTGGGCGGGGTTCGGGCTGGCATCCAGGCTAGGGGATTAGGGCTTCCAAGTGAGACCCCAATATGTCAGTATTGACGTAATGTCGAACATGACTGACTGAATGGGAACCACATTTAAAAAAAATAAATAAAATAAAAAAATAATATATATATATATATATATATACCCATGAGATAATGTTGGTATGGCAATATGACAATTTATTTTAACATTAGGGTGTATTAACTGTCAGACAAAAATAAAGATAGGAGACTGTTTAGTAATGAGAGAATTAAAAATCAGAGCTTGTTCTTTGTTGATATATACAGTATATATTTATAAGCTTTGACACCTCATTAACATACAGCATTGCTATAAAAGTTACATTGCTGCAACATAGGCTATATTTAAATGGTGTTACCCCTGTTAACATTTTAAGACTTCACAGCAGACCTCCTTTGTTCTCATATTCTGCCTGGTAGCGAGTACTCTCGATTTCACACCTTGTGGAGTGGTTCATATGGATTCAATTCAATGTGGTCCTGCACATTGAATTGCTGAGATATATGATTTAAAATGATTGTTGTGATTAGTGCCTGTCTTCACCTTTGCACTTACATATTGGCACAACTGTGAAACCAAGTGAATCAAATTTCCCCTAAGAATTTTCCCTTAGAAGGTAAAGTTTTAAAGCAGTGGATGGAACAGAGAAAGCTTAGGTAATAAATCATGTTCTCATAATTTACTTTCTAGAGAAAAGTCCATTTGAAATAGACTTTTATGAAAAATCACCTTTTGATTTTTGCTATGTGCATTAGTTGTTGCTCTCCTCTGTATCAATTTATCAAATGGACTTATGAATGTAGGCCTATTATTTGAAATATTTACATTTGCAGCTGATACCATTTTCATGACAATTTGGATTGAAAAAAGAAACTGAAAATATTTAACATAACATCATTACTTATTTGAATTGAAAGGTTTATTAAAATTAAGACTTGTTAAACCTAAACATTAGAACACTTTTTTTTTTTTTTACCCACAAATAATTTCTGGATATACTCCAATCTTATTGAGCAGTGTTCCATGCTAATCCACACTAATGATTTTTATTTTTTGCCATAATTATAATAGCAAAAGACCTTTTGGCTTGCTAAGTCTGCATTATGGTTTAATTCAACGTAGGCTCATTGGAAAAATGTGCCTCTACCTACAATTCTCTGCAGTGTCCAACTGATATGAACACTAGTGGCAGTAAAACACCAACAACTTTTATTCCTTTTCAGATTATTGATTAATAAAGACTTTTTTGCACTGTTCCTTGCCCAGTACTATTTTTTTACCTCAAAACACTTTGACCATACAGTATGGATGATGTGTAAACTTCCATTTATATGGCTTTCTGACATATTAAACTTTCTTGTTAGCTCACCCTCTACAGTATTGCACTTGCAATGCAAGGCTCTGAATGATCAAAGAGCTCAAAGTCTTGTAAAATCAAACTAAAATAGTAAGTTTGCTTGATCAAATGTTTTTTTTTATCTCACATTTGCTTTTGTTAACACTATCGGTTATGTTTAGGGTAGGCTTAGTGTAGGTGGTACATTGTTTTCAAATGCGATAGAGAATTAACCTCTTTGTACCATGAACTCACAGGTTGTATGAATTACTGCGATATATTCAACAACCAACATAATAAAGCATTGCCACATTCATCTGTTTAAATATCGATCCGCCACGGTTTAATTTGTGCTTGAAAAATGCCATGTATTCAAGATTACCTGCATAATTAGGCAAGTGTATGAAAACCCCTGTATTTAAATGGTTTATCTGTTAGACTCTGAATAGAGTTTCACGTGCTATTGGAAAAAAAGGCCTTTAGGGTTAATGAAAGTCCCATCTTAAAGCATCCAATCACCTTTTTGATACCTTTTTGAGGCATTGTTTACTCTAAAACTCACATTTGAGTTAGAAAAAGCACAATTTATGATATGCATTGTCAAGATAACGTTTGGAGGTTTTGATTTTCTTTTATTCACGTATATGAGCTACTTCCCTTTGCCAATAGCCTACATAGACCGGCCGAGGATCATTTCCAAGATAGCTGCAGTGAATTGACTTGATTAAAGGGATTTTGGCTGTCTTGTGTTCACTGTGTGTTTAGCCAGTACGTGTTCAGTTAAACAACTATGAAAAGCATAAATGAATGACTGCAACATTATATTCATAGATGATAGCAGAATTTTAGCATGCTCAGAAGATGTTCTCCCACTTCTCTGGTAATGTCTTTATTCTGCAACTTATGGAGCTGTAGATCAGATCAGTATTTGGTAACAGGAGAATGAG
Source organism: Semotilus atromaculatus (assembly GCA_031834385.1). Classification (NCBI taxonomy): domain Eukaryota; kingdom Metazoa; phylum Chordata; class Actinopteri; order Cypriniformes; family Leuciscidae; genus Semotilus; species Semotilus atromaculatus. The sequence continues at coordinate 24,315,042 of JAULUF010000025.1, read as the reverse complement.
GTAACACCCCAGTCATTAAATAAAAATGATCCTCCTCTAGCTCATGCCTCATTAACTCCCTCCAACAATCAAAGGTCGGCCAGACAAGCTCCTCGAGAGGGTAATAACCCTGCAGCCTCCTCCCTAGAGACCTGATCTCTCCACCAGTAAAGGTCAATAGTGACATCAGGAAAAACACTGCTTAATGCATTTGGTCATAGCAGGGTGGATGGACCAAATGGATAGATTTATCCTAGAGGCTAGGTTTCTGACCAGCAAGGGACCCTGAAAGAGTTTTTAACAGATCTCGGACTGGATTATTTTACATAGTGGTCATCCAAAATTATACTGTACCAAGAAATAGAATCATAAACATTTGTTTTATCTTTCAAGTTAGGATTGTTAAATGATTACTGTAACACACTGCAATAAATTCACAAAGGAAATGAATACCCTGTTGTTTTTAGAAACTAATCAAGATTAAATTTGTCAACATTGCTGGGTTTTGGTTGGGCATGGAGCAATAATCTATATGTAAGTGTGTCAGGCTCACTTAGGCAAATCAGTTAAGCTGTTGATACTGATATAGCAATATAAATGTTGATCCTCTTAAACCTTTGACTTCTAGGGTAATCAATATATCAAACCCTGTGGGACACTTTAGTCAAATAATATATGGTCTCTTCATTACTGACTCTATGGTACTCCTGTGGGTATACTCCGGTGTGTATACAACATGAAATTAATAAAGCAATTTAGATTCAAATGCCTCTGTAAAACTGGGTGCAAAGTAAGTAAGCCTAAATGCCATCACAAGTCATGGCACTCAGAAGCAGTAACAATGCAGTTTGAGGATGTCAAGAGTCACCAAGCTCAAATCTGATCAAGAACAGCAGCTACTGTACGCTTGCATGCATTACACCTCTAAGGTCCCTCTCCTCTCGTAACAAACACAAGTGTTCTCAGATGCTCCAGAGGCAATTTGCACTCACTGCAGTGGTTGTTTCTCACTTAAATGAGAGGAACTTAATTCCATGTTCCATATTATCCAGTATATTATTATAGCGCATATATTAATGTAATAGCCTCGTGATATGCATAAATTAAAAATGTGTTTTCAGACATATACAAGAGTTACATGGAGTTATTCAGAAAGTAGTGATTACTATACACAGCGCAGTTTTAGTTCTGGAGAAACATTTTTAGCTTCTTTAAGTCACCATGATTTATGAGGTTGTGGAAACGAAAATATTTATTATTATTATGAAAGTAGTAGGAGTGTCAATTTCATTTCTTCTGTTGTTTGCCCTTTTCGTAATTCTGACTTCCAGTTTTGTTGCGTCACTAGTGTAGTTTGGTACAGAATCAAGAACAGTTTGCCAAGAACTGACAGTAGACAGAAGTTAATTATAGTCGGAGGTGTAAAGAGTACTTGAAAACCATACTTGAGTAAAAGTAAAGATACCTTACAGCGAAAATGACTCATTACGATTTACAAGTCACCAATTCCAATACGACTTGAGTAAACGCCTTAGAGTATCTGAGTGCATTACTCACTGATGACCTTTAGCAGGGCACGCATTTTAAATCTGGACATGTGAGTGAATGGCTTTCGTTAGAGTGTGGAGCAATGTAGAAGTTCAGCCTAATGGGACCTGATGCTTTATAGCCCCTCTGCTGTGACTATTATAGCCCTCCAGCCTCAGAGTAAACTGAACTACCTTGTCAGACTGTTTATCATCCTGTATGTCTGATACAGATCTAGAAATGACATATCAGGTTTAGACTTTAAGCTGATCTTTTTGTTTCAAATCACCGGATTTTACAAAAGTGTAGTGACTGACTGGCAAACATCAAAAACAGCACATATACTTACACTCTAAAAAATGTTTGAGTTGTTCACATGTTTGGGTCAAATATGGAAAAACTCAACCACTGGGTTTAAAAATGTAATTTAAACATTTAAACCAACAGCTGCGTTTGTCCATATTTGACCCAAGCATGTTTAGAGTGTGTTTAGTCACAATGTATGAAACCTCTGTGCTAGAGATTAGACAAAGGGTTGCATATAGGTTAATTAAATAATTATCATACATATCTGGGTTGTATTTTTCTTTTAGGACAATGGGAATTTGATCATTATATGACATTAGTTAACTCATTCATCTTACAAAGTATATTTTGAGCAAATTATTTTGGCAACTTCAAACATAAAAAATGGAAATCTATTAAAAATATACCAGGCGATTCTTTTTTCTACTTTTCATGTAGCATGTTTTCTTGTAAATATGTATGTTGCAATGTGTAGTTTCTATCACTTTAATCACCATCTAGTCTTTTGTAATGCCTTTTTAACTAAGACATAAAACAACAATACAAACATTGTAAATATTAGTGATGGATTTGATGAATTCTGTGATGTAATGTGGTAATAAATGTTTCGCCTCATTTCATCTTTAAATTGAACGTCGATAAAACTACGGAAATCAGTATGACATAGTCAACATTTTAAAAGATGAGGGGAAAAATATATATTGGGAGGAGACTCTGGCGTGGCTGCCATCTCGGGACGAGACGTGACGAGGAACATGAAACATAACCAAATCGTGACAGTAAATGTGTATCTATCTTTCATTATTTATACATTTTAAAATTCAGATACTAAAACAACAAAGGTATTGTGTGGCAGAATTTCCTATTTTTGTCTGTCCTCATGGCAGCAATACAGAGGGACACAGTGTTCTCTGAGAGAACTCTTTGGAAAGGGGTGGAAGGGAGGCTGCCGCATATGTCTGGTGGATTAATGTGTAATCTGAAAGGACAGTGCACCCTCCTCTCCGTGATTCGTCCTGTTCTGATAGTCCTGCTCTTAATTACCTGCAACAATTGGGACCATCTCGCTAACCTTGCAACTTTCAAACCTCTCCTGATCTCTCAGGGTTGTTCGCATGATTGCAGTCGGTGACGGTACACATGGAAAATCAATAGAGCTCCAGGTCTCTGCTACATCGTACAGCACCCTAACAAGCTCAAACAGCTTGTTCATGGTGTTTGATTAGGTTTTCATCATCTTTCACCACACACACACACACACACACACACACACACACACACACACATATATATAGCCTATATGTCTAAGAATCTGAGAACATGTTACACAATGTTACACATGCAGCCCGTTCTCATCCCAAGGTGTCATACAGTATACTGATGCTCGTGACATTTTGTCTACATTCAACGCGCAAGGCACCCTTTAGCGTCAATATGAGACGCAGATATGTATGGGTAAGAAGGCGCCTCCTAGCGGTCTAACCCTAACCCTACACCAGACCTAAACCTACCCATATCTGTGCGTGTTATATTGACGCTAAAGGGTACCAAGCGCGTTGGATTTAGACGAAATGTCAAAAGTGTCAGATATGATGCCATAGGATGAGAATGCGTTGACACATGTTATACAAATATATCTTAAGTGTTACTACTGCAGAGACACTTACTCTTTAAAAAAATCAAGCTATGATAAAAAAAAAAAAAAGTAATCAACTCAAAATAATGTAAGTCTGGTAACTAGTTTGTTCCATTGATTTCAGGTTTATCTAAAGTATCCCAACATAAGCTTCCTGATTTTCCTTTTTTTTTTTCGGGTATTGTAATTGTAATTTTGTGTGTGTGGGTGTGTGTGTGTGTCTGCTTCAAGTGGAAGCACAATCAGTAACTTAATAAATGTAATATCTTTTCCTGCCCTTGCACAAAAAAATTACTCAAATTTACTGTGCGCTGCACTAAAATTGCTTTTTTTTTTTTTTTTTTGCTTGTTTCAATTATAGATTTTTTTGAACATATAATCAGTTCTGGGTTTGAGGTTAATATCAGATAGGATGCCGAGCACCAGCACCCAATTACTTGAGCAAGGTTATGTTATGAAACTACGTAAGCACAAACATACTAAAGGAATCCTCTTAGTTTTGCATTTTTTTGACAAATATATTTGGAGTTCACTGACCAGAAATACAAATTGACTAATAATAATTTCCCTAAATTTGGGCTACGCATTCAGTGATTCCCATGAGGCAGTGGGACATGTTTAATGACTGCAGGTCAAAAGTAGCTGCAGCATAGGTAAATAACGCACACCTCTCTGACCTTTCTGAATTGTAGAGACAAACTACAATCACATTCTCACACACGTTCTGTGTGGTAAATTAAGTGTGGTAAAGAACAGAATGGGTCAAATTGTGTGTCTGAGCTGACAACTGTAGTATGAGTATAGATGTGAGGTTAAGTGAGTGTACTTTAAGAGGCAGGTGTCTCTGTGGACCTTATTAGAGATCGCCTGCCTTTCCCTCTCCCTGCCTAACTGGACAGTCAACTCTTCCACACCCCTTGTTCCAGATATTTCAGCCATCAGCGTTTTAGCAGGGGTGTACACCTTCTTTCTGTGCCTCAGAATCTCATGTGAGCTGTACAAAGAAATTCTTGCTCAGCAGATGCAGTTTGTTTTTTCAGTATTACTGCAGCAGGTAAAGAAATACCCAGCATTCATCCACCCCAAAGGAAGTACTTCTGCCATGTTAATCTGACTTTATTATGGTGAATGCTTTGGAGACAGCTGTCAACAATATACTGTATGAGTAGCCTGTTCATATTGTGCTACAGTTTTGTGCTACACTTTTTTAAAAGGAATTTAATTACTTTTAACTGAATTAATGAGTTGAATTTTTTAATTACATAATTGAATCAGTGAGCCAAACTCATGAATTGATCACTGGAATCAGTGTTGTGCGTGATAACCGTAACAGTGAGTCAGTAAGCTTAACTTAAGAATTGGGTCATTGAGGAAATGAATTGAATTTAAGAAAGAGAGCTTTGAACTTGTGAATCAGATCATTGAGTCAGTTTATGAAGTGGATCATTGAATCAGTGAACTGGATCTTCAGAACCGGATCATTGAGTTGAACTCGAGACAGATCCAGTCAATGTAAGTTGAACTTGTGAATCAGATTTTTTAATCAGTAAGTTGAACTTGAAAAAGATCACTGAGCTAGTGAATTGAACTTGAGAACTGAAGACTAAGAGACTCTGTTTCAGAAACGTGTACAATAGTGAATAAATGATATATAGCCTATGTTTGTTTTTTGTGGAGGTGCCTGGTTTTATTTTTTATTTTTATTTTATTATACTGCATATGAAGGACTTTTTCTTCACAATCCATTAGAATGCATAGGCCTACTCACTGCATACAATTACAGAACCACAGAGATTAAATTCTTGGAAGCAGTTTATGCTCTGTTTTTATCATTTGTTTCAGCCTAAATGATTTTTTATCGTTTTTTTTTTTTATGTCATTTGAGATTCATAATTAGAAATCCATTGTCTATTCCAACCATTTAAAGCTTGAGCACAGATCCCCTGCATAAGGAGAATGCCATTATCTCGTTCTGCAAACCCAGACAGTAATAGGGAAGAACATTTTTAAATGCCTGCACTAACACAATCTGAAAGGACAGAGTTCCTCCGCTTCTCCTGCTCTCACCTCTTCTCCAGTGCTCCACACAGCCCTTCATCGATGTGACAGAAATGTATCCTCCTCCCAGATTGATCTGACTTGGGCTTGAATCGGTGACATTTGCTGAGGCACGAAGCCCACTGGTAATGAAACGACTCCGACAGCAGTCACAGCTGGCTAGGTCCTGTGTGAGATGTAGAATTGCACATTAGGAAAATAACATTTATCTCTTCTCTAAGCTAGACATGATTATAAGGTTTTTCACAAATGTGGAATTCATGCAGCTCAAGTGCTACTGTCATTAATGCAAAAAGGGACCATGAGCTAATTCATGTTCAACCTTTCAGTTCAATCTTTGACTCATTGCTATTCCAGGGAAAAAAACTAAATTATTGTTATTATTGTTATGTTCTAATATTTTTCCAATGAATAAAATAGCTATATTATATAGTTCATATAAAAATCTCAGCGAAATAGCAAATGTAGCTGCATCACGCATAATGTAATATTTTGTTAATAACAATATAGCAATGTTAATGAAAAGTTGAACTATATATATATATATACACTCACCGGCCACTTTATTAGGTACACCTGTCCAACTGCTCCTTAACACTTAATTTCTAAGCAGCCAATCACATGGCGGCAACTCAGTGCATTTAGGCATGTAGACATGGTCAAGACAATCTCCTGCAGTTCAAACCGAGCATCAGTATGGGGAAGAAAGGTGATTTGAGTGACTTTGAACGTGGCATGATTGTTGGTGCCAGAAGGGCTGGTCTGAGTATTTCAGAAACTGCTAATCTACTGGGATTTTCACGCACAACCATCTCTAGGGTTTACAGAGAATGGTCCGAAAAAGAAAAAACATCCAGTGAGCGGCAGTTCTGTGGGCGGAAATGCCTTGTTGATGCCAGAGGTCAGAGGAGAATGACCAGACTGGTTCGAGCTGATAGAAGGGCAACAGTGACTCAAATAACCACCCGTTACAACCAAGGTGGGCAGAAGAGCATCTCTGAACGCACAGTACGTCGAACTTTGAGGCAGATGGGCTACAGCAGCAGAAGACCACACCGGGTGCCACTCCTTTCAGCTAAGAACAGGAAACTGAGGCTACAATTTGCACAAGCTCATCGAAATTGGACAATAGAAGATTGGAAAAACGTTGCCTGGTCTGATGAGTCTCGATTTCTGCTGCGACATTCGGATGGTAGGGTCAGAATTTGGCGTCTACAACATGAAAGCATGGATCCATCCTGCCTTGTATCAACGGTTCAGGCTGGTGGTGGTGGTGTCATGGTGTGGGGAATATTTTCTTGGCACTCTTTGGGCCCCTTGGTACCAATTGAGCATCGTTGCAACGCCACAGCCTACCTGAGTATTGTTGCTGACCATGTCCATCCCTTTATGACCACAATGTACCCAACTTCTGATGGCTACTTTCAGCAGGATAATGCGCCATGTCATAAAGCTGGAATCATCTCAGACTGGTTTCTTGAACATGACAATGAGTTCGCTGTACTCAAATGGCCTCCACAGTCACCAGATCTCAATCCAATAGAGCATCTTTGGGATGTGGTGGAACGGGAGATTCGCATCATGGATGTGCAGCCGACAAATCTGCGGCAACTGTGTGATGCCATCATGTCAATATGGACCAAACTCCCTGAGGAATGCTTCCAGCACCTTGTTGAATCTATGCCACGAAGAATTGAGGCAGTTCTGAAGGCAAAAGGGGGTCCAACCCGTTACTAGCATGGGGTACCTAATAAAGTGGCCGGTGAGTGTATATATATACAGTGAAGAAAATAAGTATTTGAACACCCTGCTATTTTGCAAGTTCTCCCACTTAGAAATCATGGAGGGGTCTGAAATTGTCATCGTAGGTGCATGTCCACTGTGAGACATGACATAATCTAAAAAAAAAAAATCCAGAAATCACAATGTATGATTTTTTAACTATTTATTTGTAAGATACAGCTGCAAATAAGTATTTGAACACCTGTCTATCAGCTAGAATTCTGACCCTCAAAGACCTGTTAGTCTGCCTTTAAAATGTCCACCTCCACTCCATTTATTATCCTAAATTAGATGCACCTGTTTGAGGTCGTTAGCTGCATAAAGACCCCTGTCCACCCCATACAATCAGTAAGAATCCAACTACTAACATGGCCAAGACCAAAGAGCTGTCCAAAGACACTAGAGACAAAATTGTACACCTCCACAAGGCTGGAAAGGGCTACGGGGAAATTGCCAAGCAGCTTGGTGAAAAAAGGTCCACTGTTGGAGCAATCATTAGAAAATGGAAGAAGCTAAACATGACTGTCAATCTCCCTCGGACTGGGGCTCCATGCAAGATCTCACCTCGTGGGGTCTCAATGATCCTAAGAAAGGTGAGAAATCAGCCCAGAACTACACGGGAGGAGCTGGTCAATGACCTGAAAAGAGCTGGGACCACCGTTTCCAAGGTTACTGTTGGTAATACACTAAGACGTCATGGTTTGAATTCATGCATGGCACGGAAGGTTCCCCTGCTTAAACCAGCATGTGTTAAGGCCGTCTTAAGTTTGCCAATGACCATTTGGATGATCCAGAGGAGTCATGGGAGAAAGTCATGTGGTCAGATGAGACCAAAATAGAACTTTTTGGTCATAATTCCACTAACTGTGTTTGGAGGAAGAAGAATGATGAGAACCATCCTAAGAACACCATCCCTACTGTGAAGCATGGGGGTGGTAGCATCATGCTTTGGGGGTGTTTTTCTGCACATGGGACAGGGCGACTGCACTGTATTAAGGAGAGGATGACCGGGGCCATGTATTGCGAGATTTTGGGGAACAACCTCCTTCCCTCAGTTAAAGCATTGAAGATGGGTCGAGGCTAGGTCTTCCAACATGACAATGACCCGAAGCACACAGCCAGGATAACCAAGGAGTTGATATATGATAGGAGAAGCATATCAAGGTTCTGGCGTGGCCTAGCCAGTCTCCAGACCTAAACCCAATAGAGAATCTTTGGAGGGAGCTCAAACTCTGTGTTTCTCAGCGACAGCCCAGAAACCTGACTGATCTAGAGAAGATCTGTGTGGAGGAGTGGGCCAAAATCCCTCATGCAGTGTGTGCAAACCTGGTGAAAAACTACAGGAAACGTTTGACCTCTGTAATTGCAAACAAAGGCTACTGTACCAATTATTTTCTCAGGTGTTCAAATACTTATTTGCAGCTGTATCTTACAAATAAATAGTTAAAAAATCATACATTGTGATTTCTGGGTTTTTTTTTTTAGATTATGTCTCTCACAGTGGACATGCACCTACGATGACAATTTCAGACCCCTCCATGATTTCTAAGTGGGAGAACTTGCAAAATAGCAGGGTGTTCAAATACTTATTTTCTTCACTGTATATATATGAAGAGTTCAGATGCAAATGCCTCTAAGTGCCATTTGAAATTTTCTTCTAGAATGATAATTTTTATCAAGCTTGTATATTTAAGTTCAGTAATTTCACTTAAATGACAATTAATAGGTAATCTTCATTGCCATTTAAGTGAAATTACTGAACTTAAATATACAAGCTTGATAAAATTTCAAATGGCACTTAGAGGCTTTTGCATCTGAACTCTTCATATATAACTGTTCATTAACATTGTACAATAAAATGTATCTGTAATGTATAGTGCATATACACTCTTTAGTGCAATGTATATTTGTATAATGTTTTCATCATATTTTTTTCTTTTTTTACTTCTTCGTGTAGCTGGACCAAGAAACATGCTCATGCAGCCTGATATTGTACAAACTTCATAGATGCTGGTTGGAAATCTATTTTTCTGAAACTAATGATCATGCATTATTTATCTGTAGTGTCAGAGGTTATTCAGCTTATTTACAGTAATGATTACTCCACATTTCCCTCTCAGATTCAGGAAGAATAATGAATAAACTGGATTATGAAAGTTAAAGCTGTGGGTTCATATGTCAGAAGGGTCTCACTCTTCAGACCATGAGATGAATCTTTATCTGATGTGTCTTATCTCTGAAATACCTATATGTTTATTGGCTTTGTGCAGTTTTCACATTTACATTTTACATTTAGTCATTTAGCAGACGCTTTTATCCAAAGCGACTTACAACTGAGGACTAAACCAAGCGAGTCATCGTGAAGAGGCAGAAACAACGCAAGAAGTGCTCAAAATACAAAGTTCAGACATAGCTCAGAGTAGCATGAGCCAGGCAAGCGAGGATTTAAAGGAAAAGGGAAGGATTTTTTTTATTTTATTTTTTTTTATTTTATTTTTTTTATTTTTTTTATGTTAACTGCTCCCGGAAGAGATGAGTTTTCAGTTGTCTTTTGAATGCTGTCAAGGATTCTGCATTCCGGATGAGGGTGGGGAGATCATTCCACCAGCATGGAACCGTGAATGAGAATGTTCTGGAGAGTGATTTTGTGCCCCGCTGTGGCGGTACCACAAGCCGCCGCTCATTGACCGATCGTAGGCTTCTGGTAGGGATGTAGACTTGTAGTAGTGAGTGGAAGTAGGAGGGAGCTGAACCAGTGGTCAATCTGTAAGCAAGCGTCAACACCTTGAACTTGATGCGAGCAGCGAGTGGTAGCCAGTGCAGAGAGATGAACAGAGGAGTGACGTGGGCCCTTTTGGGCTCGTTGAAGACAAGACGGGCTGCAGCATTCTGGATCATTTGTAGAGGTTTAGTTGCACATGATGGAAGTCCAGCCAGAAGAGCATTGCAGTAATCAAGCCTGGAAATGACCAGGGCCTGGACGAGAAGTTGTGTTGCATGCTCAGTTAGGAAAGGCCTGATCTTCCTGATGTTGTGCATAGCAAACCTGCATGATCGAGCTGTCTTTGTAATGTGGTCTGTGAAGGTCAGCTGGTCATCAAAGATTACTCCAAGATTTCTGACCGATCTTGATGGGGTGACTGAGGAAGAATCTAGCTGGATAGTGAGGTCGTGCTGTAGAGACGGATTGGCAGGGAGGACGAGAAGCTCAGTCTTTGCCAGGTTGAGCTGCAGGTGATGTTCCTTCATCCATGCCGAGATGTCCGCCAGACAGCTTGAGATCCGTGCAGCTACTGTGGGATCATCTGGTTGAAATGAGAGGTAGAGCTGGGTGTCATCAGCATAGCAATGATAAGAGAAACCATGTGCCTGTATGATGGGCCCCAGTGATGTGGTGTAAATGGAGAAGAGGAGCGGTCCAAGAACTGAACCCTGAGGAACTCCTGTGGTCAGTTGATGTGCTTTGGATACCTCGCCTCTCCATGTGACCCTGAAGGACCTACCTGTGAGATAGGACTCGAACCAGTTGAGGGAGGTTCCAGTGATGCCCAGTGATGAGAGGGCGGACAAGAGGATCTGATGATTCACAGTGTCGAAGGCCGCAGACAGGTCCAGGAGAATGAGAACTGATGATTTGGAAGCAGCTTTTGCGATCCGCAGGGCTTCCGTGACCGACAGCAATGCAGTCTCGGTTGAATGCCCTTTCTTGAAGCCAGATTGGTTGACATCCAGCTGGTTGTTCAGAGACAGGAAGGATGATACTTGGTTAAAAGCAACTCGTTCAAGTGTTTTCGCAATGAATGGTAGGAGAGAGACAGGTCTGTAATTCTCTAGAAGTGATGTGTTTAACGTTGGTTTTTTAAGCAGAGGAGTTACCCGAGCCTGCTTAAATGCTGTAGGGAAAATGCCAGTGTGGAGGGATGAGTTGATAATGTGAGTGAGAGCTGGTAGAAGTGTGGGAGAGATGGCTTGTAGAAGGTGTGAGGGGATGGGATCTAGAGGGCAGGTGGTAGGATGACTGGAGAGAAGTAGTTTAGATACTTCTTCCTCGGTTAGTGGAGCGAAGGAGGAGAGAAGGATGTTGGCTGTGGGAGAGGTTAGTCTGGGTTCCTGTGTGTGTGAATCTGAGAACTGATTGGATTTCATTGGATTTATCTCATGTGTTAGTTGAGGGGAAGCTCTGCTTTGCTGTCTGCAGTGGGAAAGTCTCATGCTATAGAGCCTTAATTAATTTTTTTTGTGAATGTATTATTCATGCATCTCTATGAGGGCCTCAGTAAAACAGTGTGACTATAGCTTTAATGAGCTGCTCAGTCAATTAATGCTGCATATCCATAAAGATGAACCATATACTTGAGACATCCTATATGCCACAACAGCAATTGTCAACTCTCAAAATCCCACTGAAGGAAATATTGCCTGTTATATTCTACTTGCAGATATGAATTTAATATACATTTCCCTTTTTTATCTCATAATACATACAATCAGTGAATATTCCTTCTGTTTACCCATTAACATCTGTCTGTTAATACCTTTGTGGGCCTTCTGAATCAATCCGCACACACCAGCACAAGCCTGTAATGACAAAGAAATTTGCTTTTTATTTTGTTGGATTCGATTTAAAATCACATTCAAAAGCACACAAACCGTGCAGACAGGTGATACATACCTTAATGAGGGCCGTTCAGGTCATTAGATGTCCAACCAGTGACCAGACTCATTTCTATTCACTTTGTTGTCCATATCATGTGTGCAGAAAGACAAATGACTTTTTCCTTGGTTTATCTCAGATCTGACAATGGTGAAACAAAGAACAAAAGACGGAACACTGACACTTAGATATACTAACAGATCCCGGTTCTAAACTATTCCTCGTTTTCACTAAAAGAGTGGTGCAGGGATGATGTCAAAAACCCGAAGACTAATTGACCAGGGTATTTATAATGGGATTTTCTAGTTTATGAGTAAAATAAAGCCTGTGGTAAACATATCTTGATGATATTTTGACGTTTTGTTCTAAGCTGCACACACCCAAATCTGTCTTATCTAGTTACATACTTATCTAGAAACATACATAACATAACTGATTTAAAATGTGCTTTTTGGGTATGGGTGTGTCGCTGCAGTTTACATAGTAGAACAAAAATGTCAAATTATCGTCAAGTATTTATTTTACTCATAAATTGAAGAAGAAAAAGAAACATTATAAAAACCCATATGACAATCTCGAAAGAACCAACAGCGAATTAGACTTCCAGGTTCTGACATCATCTCTGCACCACTCTATACCTTCCTTAGGCGTTTCGCCCACATTTATACTCTCTCATGCTTAAATTATGTAAAGCAGTTAAAGAAAGGTGATCATTGTGGAAATGGGCTTTTGATTTATGCATTTGAAGACTGCAAATAATAATATGTTTTTATTTATTTATCTTGCTAAAAAGTCAAACATGAACTTAAAAATATTTATAGAATTACATATTTAAATACAGAAGTGGTTATGGTATAGGAAAACTGGGATTTCACATATACAGTATTTGTGCGCAAAACCTGTGTGTGATCATTTTTTACTCAGATATAATTCAGCTGTGTATGTTCATTAAGTGAACTCTGCTCTCTCTGAAAATAAATGTAATTTACACTTATTATTATGTTATGTATTATTATGCACACAGCTAGGTGAATGATAAAATAGGCCATTGGGTTCATGGTTTGGTCAGGCAAAAGAGCTGTGCACACTTTTGGTGCTTTTTTTATGTCGCTCATTATTTTGCATATCTCATTTTGCGTTCTTACCATTTTCAAAACAAATGCACCTAATGAAGCCATAAAATGTCACGGCGATGCAGAATGTGATGGTAATGGTCCAGGCACATAATGCCTTTTCCACACATCTTCTCTGTGGTGACCTTAAAGAAAGCTGTCCTGTTTTGAATTGCTAAACAGCCACGAGAAACCCTGGCTCTGCTTTAGAAGAAATGAGAGTGGTTTGTGGGAAACTACGGTGTAGAAAATACAGAACATGTTTATATCATGACATTTCCCCTCCACCTGTCAGTCATCTCTGTGCTTGTGTGGTGGGTCATAGATGCAGGGTAAACCAAACATGTCACCTCTGATTGCCTAAAATGCACTGGGAGCCGTTGGGACTAAGCATATGGGTGTGATAAACTCCTATATAAACAGCTATATATAATATAAAACCCATGATATCAGTGCTCTGTTTCAAATTGTCATAAATAGGCATTTGGTGTGATATCAAATAATGATTTCAATAACTTCTTGAATATACACAGTGCCTATGTAAATTCAAATCATTATAGGTTTGTTGTGTTCCAGAAAAATTATATATTAAATTATATAATATATATTATAATAACTGCACGCTATCAATCATTAGTTAAGCATGAGTAAACAGTTAATTCATAATTTATAAAGCATTAATAGACATTAATAAGCAGTTTATAAATTTATTGATATAATTTATTTTATAATTTCTTGATTTATAAGCATATCTATAATGTGTTTAATAATTGTATTTTCATACTTTGTTAATGATCAATTCATAATTTCTAAATGAAGTTATTATTTACAAACCAGTTAATTAAGAGTTGTCAGTAAAGATCACTTAGAAAGTGTAAGTAAATAGAGTAAAATCAGGTAGTTGTAAAGCATTTAGTAGTGGTCAGTTAACTATTTTTGTGAGCTCATCTAAAGTGAGGACTAGTTATGCCTTGTAAAGCATTTACAAAGGAGATTTAAAGGCTCATTTAGCTTCTAAACAGAAAAATGAAACAAACACAACACAGTGAAACAACACACATCTCCTTTGTGAATGCTTTACAAGACACGAATAGTCCTCACTTTAGATGAGCTCACAGAAATAGTTAACTGACCACTACTAAATGCTTTATAACTACCCGAATTAACCCTGAATTACAGTATAAATACATAAAGCATTTATTAACACACTAAGTAACTATTACTATATGTCTGAATAATAAGATGTATGAATGTACATTTTAATAGTTTATTAATCATTTACTTACACTTTCTAAGTAATCTTAATAACTGGTTTATTAATAATGCAATTCATCATTTAGAAATGATAAATTGATTATTAATATAGTATGAAAATACAAATATTAAACATTATAGATATGCTTTTAAATCAAGAATAAAGCATTTATATCTGTATTTATAAACTGCTTCTTAATGTCTATTAATGCTTTATAAATGATGAATTAACTGTTTACTAATGCTTAACTAATGATTAATAGCGTGCAGTTATTATAAAGTGTTACTGAGGAAGCTTTTCAAATGACTTAAAATAACCTGTTCATAAGAAACATTTTGCAAATTGGACATCACAGCTCACGCTGAAGAAAACGCACGTCAAACCTTAGCTGCCACACTGCAAATACATGGCTGTGTATGAGGTTTTGCTTTAAAGAGGGTCAGTTTAATCTGACCCAGGATCAGATGATCCAGATTAGGGCAGTAAAGCTGCATGTTGCCTAATGCACAATGTGCTGCTACATCAGGAGCATATGTAATCACATATTCTTTTCTTTGCCCCATGTCACAATAGCACACCCCTGATTAAAGAGTTTTCAGAGCCGATTTTGAAAAGATATGATTTACACACTTTTTCCAGAATTAATGTCATATCATGTATTAATTGAGTGTCAAAATATTAAGATCTTCACTGCACTTTCTTGCACTTAACCTCTGTTGTCCACTTGTTGTAAACATCCTTTATGCTGGTCTTGTTCATGGTCAATTAAATAGAGAAAGCACTGCCCTGCTTTTATGTCTGCTGAACAAATGCAATTAAATTCTCATTGGAATTTTATTTATATTTATGTCTCCTTGTCTGCCATTAGAATGTATTGGCTAATCACTCCATTTAATCTCTGTAGCCTATGTATTATCTATATTTAGCAATTTTGATCATTTGTTACATAAATTTATTCAATTCGTTCTGTCACGTCTGTGCCTTAGGCTGTGTTCAGACTGCAGGCAAATCATATTTTTTTCTCTCAAAACAGATCTTTTGAGGCTGACTCTCCGCACTATTAAAGGTTGTATCAGTCATTTCAGGCCCAAAAAAGGCCGAAACATAAATGATCACATTCATCTAATCTTTCCTAACGATCCGCTAGCTGCCCGCCCCATAAGCATGCCGTCCAAAAAACACGTCAGGCAGCCTAGGCTCTGAGATCTGCACACAAAAACAAATGGGTACACCACCACTCAAAACCAAAATAAACAGTGTTTCAACCAATCACCGACAGGGGTGGGTCCTGTCTGAATAAAATCGGATTTTTGCTGGCAGTCTCAATATGGCCTCAGTGATGAGGATTTTTCAGTGACTCCTGCAGATTACATCGCTATGCCGTTACGTAGGTAGCAACAAGTGACTTTCTTTTATAAGTGAGTCATTGACTCATCCATTCAACCGATTCAAACACTGATTCATTCAAAGACCAAAAGGGTGACTTGCTGAATTCGGAACCGCATATTAGTATACTACTCATTGTCACAAAAGTTTGGAATGGTCAATGGTCAAGGAATGAGATGAGAAGGATCTAATCACATGATTTTATTAACAAAAACTCAAAACAAAATACTAATCACTCAAACAGAATATTAAGCATGTACAAGCAACGAGAACAAACAATGAACTGAAAGAAACACAGAGCTTAAAGCAAACTAATCAATGAAAAGAACAGGTGCACATAATAATCAAATTGACGAGAAACCATAGAATCTAACTGAAACACAAGAAACTGAACTAAAACCCAAAACAGAAACGAACACATATTACCCTTTACACTCATGCTACTTTTACCATATGTTTATATGGCTGAAATAGTAATAGTATTATGCGGTTCCAAATTCAGCAGCTGTTTTTATAAATGAGTCAGTGATTCCTTAGTGTAACTGATTTGTTCATAAAACACTAATTCTTTCAGGAAAGTTTGGATCTATTTTTTTTGGCAGAGCAAATATAGATAGAGTAACTGCCAATAATGTCACTGCCAGTTAATATCACCCTCCATATATACATATTATATTGTGAGATGGTCCAGATATAGGTGTTCATTTCTCAGTTCATCTGTTGAAATTCAAATGAAGTGAATTTGCTTATCAGAATTTTGTTGTTTAGGCCTACCTTGTACCGAATATTTCTGTACTGTTCATTTCTGTGTGACAGTATTTCTCTTCAAGAGAAGCTTTTGCAGAGCCACACAAAATAAACAAACTGTCAGATCTGTTTGAAATGAACGCTGATGGCTCTAAACCAACACACTGTATTCCTCTGCTAGCAGTTGCTCATTAATTTCTAAATCAGAATCCGTCTGTCTCTCGCTTCATGAATGGACAGGTTGTTCTGTTGTTTTACTGCAAGGGGCAGCCTTCCTAGAACTGTCAGAACTGTGAGAAAACACTGCCACGATTCTATCGCATGGAGCTTTTCCTGCATTCAAATACCAGCTTTTTTTTTTTTTACATTTTCATAAGGCTTTATGAGTGATGGTGCCCCAGTGCTTTCAACTTAATGGCATGTGTTAATGACTTGCCACATGGGAAATCCGAAGCTTTACATGCTGATTAATCTTTAAACAAAGGTGGATAAAAGGGGTTATTAAGAGAACACCCATTTTAAGGATCTTCACAAAGTATTAATCATCTTTACACTTATCTAATGGCCTGATTGAGAAGCAAAAGGTATGTAAAGATAATGAAATGCTTATCGCAGGTCATGAGATTACTTTAAACCCATTATCTTCTCTGCACTCTATAATTTTAGTCTTAATGTGGTATAAAGTGCTGGCTTTTATTTTGGAAAGTAACTTTTATTCTGACAGGTTTAATTGACTTGTGAGTGTAGGGGTTTCATCCCTCTCAATTCATAGGATTCTTTCAAAGCCTTGCCAATCTTTGGATATTATCACATGTTTAAATGTCACAAAACATGGAAGTGGCTTCAAATGCATGTACTAAGATATTAATAGTGATTATTATTAATAATGATCATAATAAATGTATATTGTGTTTGTACATGTATGCGCCTGCAACATATTTTTTGAAAGAAGACTCTGTAGCCCACAAGGCTTTATTGATCAAAAATACTGTTAAAACAGTAAAATTGTGAAATATTTATATAATAATTTCTAAATTAATTTATTTTAATATTCATCTGCCAAACTGAATTTTCAGCATCATTACTCCAGGCTTCAGAAATCATTATAATATGCTGATTTGCTGCTCAAGAAACATTTCTTATTACTACCAGTGTTCAAAATGTTTGTGCTGCTTAAATTTTTTGTGAAAGCCTTGATAATGTATTTCAGGATAATTTATAAATAAAAGTTGAAAAGAACAAAATAAAAATAAAAACTTTTTTAACTCTTTTGTTTAACCTTACCATGACCCTTAACCCCACTTCACAGTGATATAAATGTAAAGTCAAACCCAACTTTGGTCGCCTGGCTGTAGTGAGATTTTTATTTAGATTTTAATGATCTAACAATTTTTTCAATTCAACTTTGAATGCAGATTACCCAAATACTTAAGCCTATAATGTTGTCCTAGATGCACTTTTAGAAACAGTCCCTGTTAACTTTACATAGTCAGATTTCTTACTAATATATGATATATATATCTGACCTGCTCAAATTAAACAAAGTATAAGCAATTAGTCCCTTTAAAGTTCAAGACAAGTAGGTTTGTGCTGTTTTCTCTATGGTCTGTCATTTGTAAAAGTTTTTTATCCTATAAACATGTTCAATGTGAGACACACTAAATTATGCTTTTTGAAGAGTTGACAACCCTTCAAAAAGAACCATAAGCATCTTCTGCGGTCATGCAAATGCTGTATGTATGTAAAATGTGTATTTTACTAAAATATGCTTGCTTGCCTAGTGCACTGAGAAATCTTGATATCATAATTGACACAGTGTTTTCTTCTGTAACATGTTTTTCTAGCAATCTGCAAACTTTATGTGAGGAAGAGAGCAAAATGGAAGTTTCTATTCACTGAAAATCATCTCCTCCACCATGGCTCTTAAAACTCATTCAGAGATAAAAATTTTAAATGTGTTTAGCACTGAGTGCAACTCATCTTGAGGTGACAAGTTTTGGTGGTGCAGGATAAAAGTCGGTAGAGAAGTCTCCACAGTTTAAGCGAACATGAACACTATAAATGAATAAAATGACAAGTCTTCAGATGTGCAGTTGGATTTCCAGGCACAAAGTGATGGTGTTGCTTAGAAACAGGAGTTCTGTTCTGTTTCTAATCAGGACATGATTCCCACTGCGCTTCCCTGTCAAGTCTCGGCTCCCGTGGCGACACTGTGCCATTCTGTATGATCTCCCCTACTGGCACAACAAGAGTGCGATGGGTGGGCAACTTCAGCTAGGACACTTCAGACACCGCTCTGTGGGTTAACAGCAGTGGTTGCATTAGACTTTCTCATTGTGCATCAATTTGACAGGCAGGGTCACATTATCCATCATTTTAATTTTCATATTTTAATGATAAGATATTTAGGCAAGGCAAGTTTATTTATATAGCACATTTCAGACACTATGGTAATTCAAAGTGCTTTACACAGAAAGGAATTAAGATAATCACAAAATAAAAGCAAGGAAAATGAAAACAGTTGAATTTAGAGATATAAAGCTCTTGTTTTTGTTCACATTTTAATCTTTAATCATGAATTTCAGGATGAGCATATAAGATAGATTATGCATTTATTTATTTATGAAGAGAACAGATGAACAGAGTGTGCGTCACTTTTCATGTTCAACACCACACAAAGATGAATGGGTTTTTTTCCCGCAGTGACAGTGAAGGCCACTGAAGCACTACCTTTGTACATGAACAGGCAAATATGAACAACGCAATATTTCAAAAATACAATTATGATTAGATTATGAAAATGAACGTAAAAAATGAACTAACTAAACTGTATCTGCCTGAACTCAAACCTTCCGGTGACTCAAGACTCAAGACTTGGGTGATCGCCGGTGTGTAAACACAGCAAGGGAAACTGATGCAGAGGCAGCTGTCATTGAACTTGGCGTCTTTGCCTCGGACAGACAACTTCTCATGGTAGTTTTAATTTTGTTCTGGAGCCTGAACCCATGCTTTGCTACCACACTGGAGCGAACTCAACTTGAACTTCACGGTTACGAGTTATAGATCAGCTTCAGTGTAAACTGTCAAAATGACGGACAGTCTTCAGATTTGTGACGACCTATTGTGTAAGGAAACCCTCTTCTGCTATTTTATACTAAAATATGGTAGCAATATAATATATGAATAGCAATTTGAATAGCAAAAATATGAATAGCATAAACCCTCTGTAATATCCCATGATGATTTTGTTTATTGAACAGAATTGAGAACCACAGCTCTAGATAGTTAGACATTTCTCCACTAATGCTCTTTATTAAATGATGACAGCTGTCTCATCTGTCTCATACTGTCAAACATGGAAGCCTTTCAGACTTTCCTCCAGTCTCTTCCACAAATACCCTTTTTTGATGGATTTTCTTTTGTCATGTATCATGTGTTCACCCTGAATGGAAATGTTGTCATCATTCACTCACTCACTCACTCTCATGTTGTTCTTTTACTTTTTTCTCTCAAACCAAAAATGTAATATTTTGAAAAATATTTTTGCAAGTCAATGGCAGTTCATGGCCCTGGTTGTTAAACTCCAAAAATGAACTGTCCGTTTAATATATTAAATGTATATTGTTTGACATAAGCTAACACTTCTACCCCTGAGCTAATCTCACAAATTGATAGTGTTAACATCAATTTAAAAGAACAGTTATCGCATTCTGGTCATGTCTCTGTCTACGGGATGTCTTTGTCTCTTAGTGTGATGAGGTAACGTTAAACGAAGGGTCTTCACAAGTAGTCCTTGAGAAACATTCACACCTTCTTCTGTCGTCTTGTGTTTGCTGACATGCTGGTGACAGTTCCTTGCTTGATAGTTGGCATACACACTTGATAGTTTACTGTGCATGCATTTAAATGAAAATATGTAAAGCCAGACGGACCAGGCATATTTTGGGTCTGTTTGTGTCTTTATTTCACATATTGCATTAAAATAACAATTCAGTAACAACATTGAATAAATGCTGCTCCAGAATATAATTACAGTACTTAAATAATATAATGCTCAGTACTTACCAATATAATCACACTCTAATATTAACACTGTAATGTGACCGCTAATTACATCAACTTACCTGCATTTATAAAAAATAATAGGATAAAGAAATTACATTTGATATATAATAAGAAGAGTAAAGTGAGATGGCCTATAATCAAATTTTTTGTAAGGAAACATCATCATGTTTTATTCATGTAGTCAAATATGTTTTATGAAAATGTAATATACTGTATATTATCTTATAGGTATTTAATCTTGTTTGTGCTAAATCAAGCATGTATATAGAGTAGATAGGGTATCATTGTGTTATCCAGCCTGCAGTAAGACCACATGAGCCCAGTGTGATATTTAATAAGGTGGTTTTTCAACACACTGGTCATTTTTCAGGGCATGAACACTGTCAGCTGGCAACAGTTTGTGATTAGTTTTGCCTCGTACTGAATCAATCTCACACCCACTGTCCATAGTGGAGTCCAAAGAGAACTTCTCAATTTAATTTAGTGCCGTTTGGATCTCTGGTTTAGGCTTTGTTCACACTGACAAAGTGCAGCCACAAAATGGCCAGAAACAGTTGCTGATTTCCAGCAACATGAGAGTAAAGTCAACTATTCTGTGCTTTTACTGTAGGTGGTGGATTTTAGTCACTTTTTCTGCCGTTTCTGTGTCAAGTGGCTCTATATTGGTGAATGTCAAATGATTTATTTGAATCATTCGTTGAATCATTCAGGAATGAATCAAGTGACTATCAATAGATGTATTCGATTTGAAGCGATGCTGCATAGACCAATAAAATGAATCTTTAACCAAACTGATTTGTTCAAAAACTCGTTAAAGGTGTCAGAACGACATTTTGGCCAATGTCAGTAGTGTAGCAATGCATTAAGCACAGAAGTCACTTTCAGACCAAGCAGCTTTCTGGTAGTTAGTGCAGGGAACTTGTGCAACAATCTTGAATAGGATTTAAACTCCTGATTGTGTGGATTCCTGTTTAATTGACTGCATATTGCTCATGAAATTTCGCCTAACAATGGTTTGTTTGAGAGCACATAAATTCTTCTGTGGCTTTGTTTGAGACTTCAAAAAGACTGAAAGTGGCAATATTCTCTAAAATGTAAATTACTCTATATTAACTGTTGTATAAAAGAAATGTCACACTCGTAATCATGCACTCTTGCTCATATGACATGGCTTCTGCATGGCTGCAATTTATATACAAACACTCAGTTTCAAAATAGAAAGACATATATTTACTGGCACCTCTTTATTTTGAAAAGTTATGGGCCCGGTTCCCCGATAACGCTCACTCTTAGCGCGCTAAGAAGACTTAAAAGATATATCTTACCGAAGTTGTTTATGTTCCTAAGTGTGTTCCCCGAAGTGTCCCTTAGGAAACTTCTTAACACGCTCCTCTTACGTACGAGGTTACAAAGGCGCTGTCCCAAGTGGAGGTGCTGAATTAGTTGGCATCGATTGCTCAGGAATCGATTTTGCACTTCACGTGAAGGTGCATTACGGCGTTAAGAAAGACAACACGTTCTATGCAAATGAAACATTCATCAAATTATTCCAGTAACATTTATTTTAACATAGTTTAAGTTATCAGTAAAATATAGACTATTAATTAAATTATCAAATTGTGATATGTCAAAATGTTTGAGATGACCGATCAAAGCAGGATTTATGTTCACAGAAGCGCGAACCGCATCCCAAATGCGAAGCTTCACGAGATAAGATGCAAGTGGCTAAACTAAACAGCTGTTTTACGATAGTTTTAAACGACCGACATAAATAATCAGTTTGCAAAGACTGTATCAATCAAAGCTCAGCTTCGGGAAGGGGATATTTACAGGTAAAGATAAAGAGACTGTAAAGCCTATTGCATACTGTGCCCAGAATGAGAATAACTTTATTGCAATGGATTCCTATTTAACACAGATATACATAGACTAAGTTCTTTGACAATTACAGTGGAAAGATAATATGCCCCCGAACCACCTATAGATCACTTTTGGGACCTCTGTATTTATAAAACCCTGTGTATGGCTTTTGCACTGAATAGAAAATTATATTTTTGAAAAATACAATGAATTACAATGCTGTACAGAAGAGTGCACTATTGCAGACTTGTATACTGAGGTTTTAATTACATTATTTTAATATAGTCAGTCGGGAACTAAAGTGGGCCGGTCTAAGGCATGAAACTCCAGGGCTGAAAATGAGTCCGGCCCTGAAACCTCTCACTCAAAGTGCAAACCTACACACCAAATCTACAAAACCATAAGCTATTTCTCAGCCTTTGACTCAGTTTTCAATTGCATAAAACACTTTTTTCCAAACACTACACACAATTCTCTACCTAAAACACAAAAATCTAGCAGGAATTATTTGCTTTCCTTTTCCAAACACAACCAATCAAAATGCTACACTTATTCACCAGGTCACGCACACACTCCTCATATGTACAAACACTAATTGCTTTACTGATCACTAACCAATTACTGCTTTACTGTAGTATAAGCCTATAATAGGTCAAAGGTCAGATTACCTGTTTTGAACAATGGATGCCAACAATGGACAGAGACCCCCCACACTCAATTGCGTTCTTAACTGTATTCTAAAGAATATACTTTTGGTTTACATATGTTTATGGTTTTGCTGTATGCTACTGTATACAACAGTAATGTTTGGCCTAATAAATATTTTCTGTTTCTACATTGTATTGGTGATTACAGTGTACTTGTTACCCCTCTCAGAAGATTACTTTCACTGTAGAACATTGTATTGAAATGTAGATATAAGTGTATGAAAGACCAAAGAGCTTTAGATTTAGAAAAACAATGGTATATCCAAAAATGCACTATTATGAAATAAGTGTTTGCCATTTGATGCAAATGCTTCATTCTGACATGTTTATGGCATTTTGAATGCAGTGTTACTGTTACATTTTTGAAGGAGATGTGAGGCATTTTGCATTTTGTGTGTGAAGTTTTGGCAATTGTGTGTAGAGTTTTGAAAAAAGGTGACAGTTGGTCGCTTACTAGACACCACATGCTTACCCATTTATAGATCTTAGCCATTTAGAGCCAAATTGTTTGCCAGATTTTAATTAGCCTATCAAAAGTGATTGCCAATTTAAACACTTTAATGACATTACGAAATAGCCTAGGCTAATTACCACCATATTAGTTCTGATACCAAATAAAGTCAACTTCATAAATAGGCCTGTATCCATTGCGAACATATTTTATTATTAGTCTTAAAATGTCCATAACATAAAATCATTGTTGAGACACAACATTGTCAACAGACCATAGTTTGACTTGTACTGTGCTGCACTGATGTCTAAAGACTGCTGCACAGTGGCGGCGACTAGCCTCTCGAGCTCAAACAATGCTGAGAGAGAGCTTACGAATCTTCCAGACCAACCTTACGAAAGTGTTACTTACAGAAGATATACTTAGCGTACGAACGTGTCGGGAATCGTGCCCTAAGTTTAAGAGAGAGGTTAAGGAATAGGTTAAGAACTACTTAGCGACAAGAACGTTTTGGGGAACCGGGCCATGGTCAGCAGCTCACCAACGACTTAGTGACAGTATAGTGACCCAATGACCTGAGACTTCCAACCATTAGTCTAGCAGTGTGAGTGAAGCTTTTTGTGGCAGCTTTAAAATGTGAGAATCTGTGGAAAATCAGGATCATTACAAAATGTTGCACCAGAGCTATTTAGCAAACATCAGCGCTAAGCACTGCAAAATTCCTTCCTGTAACCGCACTAGAAAGATCAACAACCCCGTGATCCTCTTGCCGACTAGCTCAAAGCTTATTCGAGTGGAAAATTCTGTGTAGTTTTCTTTTATGTTTGATATTTTATTTCTGTCTTTGATCTCCGCTAAAGTAATGGAAGGTCACATCACCCCTTGTTTACAAAGCAACTTGCCATCTCCCTCTCTCTCCCCCTTTAATGAACGCAGAATGTGTTCAAAGATTATGCCTGCCTGAGTTTGCCCAATTAGGACTGAGTTTGATTTATAACCCTGTCTCTATGGAAAGGTGGGAGACATTTTACACGCACCACTGACGTTGGGATAATGCGACAACGTAGTCCCAATTACCTATACACACCATTTACAGACCACTACCCCAACTGATGTACTTCCATCACCTTCCGTTTGCATAAAGTCAACAGTGAGTTAAATACGCACAAAAATACTCTCTCATTACACTCAATCAAAGGCATAATTATGTTTTCCGCATTACCATCAGTTCTGTCACTTCAAAATAACTTGGCTATTTCGTCATCACTCTCTGAGTGCCTCATTGCACCTGGACGGTCTTTCAAATGTGCGTGAGTGCGATCAAAGCCATGAATGTGTTGAATTGATAGAGATTGTTAATAGCCAGCAGAGATAACATGTCTGCCGTGGTCTGTGGTAAATGTATAAACACTTCCATTGTTTGTGTTGCTGTGCTCAGAGGATTGGAAGAAACAGGAGGATGCTCCACTGCTCCACCACAACAACTGAATATTCTTCCAAACGCACCACCCTGGGGGTGATGTCATCGCATCCGTTGCGTTCCCTGCCCCCCATCCACTGCTTTGCCATCTACACAAAATGCAGCCAATTTGTTGTTGAAAGGATGCAGTGCTGTTTTAATATTATTTATATATTGTTTAGTATTTATTTATATTTTGAAATAGCAATTCATTTTTATTTCAGTTTTTTCCTTAGTAATTTATTTCAGCTTATTTCAGTTAGTTGCCAAGGCTACATTTCTAAGTTACTATTTATATTTATTTTTATTTCAGCTTTATTTTATTAACAAAAGTCATTTTTAATAGTTTTAGTTAACAACAACATCCCTGAAAGAATATTGTCCTTTTTGTGATTTTGTTTCCTACAGTTGCAACGTGATTGTTTTATATATTGTATTTTCTATGAGTCTGGTTTCCTTGGTTGGTCGTTTTTTGAGGAATATTTATTTCTTTGCTTGGCAAGTCTTGTCGGTGGGTATATAGACATTGTACACCTTTTATTTCATTTTTCATTTTCATTCCAAACATTTATGATATTAAGTATATATTTGGATGCATGTCTATCTGGTTTTGATGTTGTAATTGATGTATGTAGCCCCAAAATCAGAGACTCTCCCCTCAATATCTGATCACAAGTAGTCACAGGATTTGAGATGCATGTCAAACCAGGTGTAAATGACAGTTTGTCTTAGTGGACTACTTGTGATTGGTTACATTTTACAATACTACTCTGTGTGTGCGTGCTTGTGTGTGTGTTTCTGCACATATGGAGGTTGATCTAGGCAGAGACAGTGCTGACGGGCAGATCCATCACTGAGTGAGGTGCTGAGGAAAACAGCACTGTGAAATTACACCGTTTACTGTGGTGGGAATAAAGACTTCTTCCTCTTAACCACAGAATACAATTTAGTAACTGTCACGCACTTCATCACTCAACCAAAAGTGTGATTGGACACACACACACAAACACAAGCTCTGACAGAAACAATGCTTATACCAGATTGTTTATGTCAAAAAACAGATTAGGCAATATTTCTCTAAGGATTTGTCAGGTCTTGTCATTTGTCTCAATGTACAATTATGTAGTAAAGGTTAATGCTCAATTTATACTTTTCTTTTATTTGTTTCTTGTATGCAGGACCAGACTATGAGATTTATCAACCTGAATAGCTGGTGGCAACCTTCCGTACACTGTAAAAACAGTAGTAGTTTCAAAGCAGTTTTACAGAAAATAATGCTATTCAATTCCCAATGTGTGAGCAAACCACAGAGGACTTTGGGAATGAAAAATATACACTATACAGTTCAAAAGTTTTGGGTTGAAGGGATTATTTTTTTATGTTTTTGAAAGAAGTCTTTTGTGCTCACCAAGGCCTCATTTGTTTTATGAAAAATACAGTAAAGCAGTAATAAAATATTATTAACATTTAAAATAACTATACATCTAAAATAATATCTATCTATTCTAACTATTTTTGATCTAATTTAAAATGTTATTTATTCCTGTGACAGTGAAGCTGAATTAGTAAATTAATCTAGTCTTTACTGTCAACTGATCCTTCCGAAAAAATATTTTTGTAAAAGTTCAAAAGAACATTTGTACATGATGCTTGATATCAATTTTCAGTCAACATGAAAAAAAAAATCCATTTGTAAATGGCATTCACTGCTCACCCCCATCAATTTGTTTACAATCTTGTTGGCCATTGATTTCACTTCCAACTTGTCTTGTTGATGATTAAAATCATTAATTAAACCTGAATGCTACTCTACTAATGTTTTTATAGATTTTATAAAATGGCCCTGTTTTAGATATTTAGAGATTTTAAATATCAAATATATATATATATATATATATATATATATATATATATATATATATATATATAAATATATATATTTGCATAATATGTAGCCTATATGACATAATATGACTATTTTGGAAAATGTTGTTAATATAAACAAAGGTTGGCATTTGTACCTTTTAGCAAATAGCGCAGGAATAGTGCTTTAAAAAATAAGCACACTTTTACATAAAAAAGATCAATTAAAGCACACTGTGTGTGTGTGGGTGGGTGGCCCTTTGTTTTGTTTCAGTAAAGTACAGCTTCATAAACATGAAATGAAGTGGGGACACATGGCCGCTGCTTTGCACATGAAACAGAACAGCAGAAGCACAGAGCAGATCAAAGGGAGCTTTTGGTCCAGCAGGCTTTGTGTTGTCCCGTGTTTCCCCCCGAACTGAATGTGACACAGCTTGAGCCGGCTATTTCTTCTACACACCACTGAGAATGGTTATTATAGTTAAACTAAAACCATAAAAACACATTTTCGTTGCTTGAAATGTAGTAAAAGTTAACTAACAACTAAAATATAATATAAAAAATTAAAAACAAAACTCCTTTTATTCCAGGTAGTTGCAAAGGCAACATTTCTCATTTTATTTAGTTAACTTGATGTGCTAAAATAATGAAAGTTGAAATAAGAATTAATAATAATAAAAAATTTAATGACAAAGACAACAAAATTACTAAAACTTTTTTTTTTAAACCTGCAAAGTGGAAAATAAATAATAATTCAAAAGGTTATTTAAAACTAAAAAAGTATCTCAATGATTCTAAAATAACAGTGATGCAGAGGGAGCATAACATTTCCTTTGCTGTAGAAAATGTGACGTATACATTAACGACTACAGCATTATTGCATTTTATGGTATTGTTCCTTTTTCCTAGGCTGCAGTTAGATAAGAGATCGTGAGTTCTGGAAATGAGGGCAGCTGTTATAATCACTGCAGGTGTTTCTCAGGTACATCTGGAGTTTAGGATGCCTGACTCATGATGTTACATCACTGAGGACATATTACAAGGAGAAGGACAGTTATAGAAGCCAAGAAAAGAAACACATTTACATCTCTCTGTGAAACACATCTCACTCAGTTTTATGTTTTTCTAGGCCCTGGATATTGTGTTCACTTGTGTTGCTTTAGTCCTTGAGCTTGACATCAAAAACTTTTTAAATGTCAAGAAACCGACAATGCAAAGTTCCGGGAATGCAGAACAAAGTTTGGACAAAGCAAAGTTCTATACTGCATTTGATGAAGAACTTTTCCACCATTGAAAAAGTAAAGTATCTTTTATAGCACTGTGTCTACTGCACTTTTGGATACTGCACTATCCAACTGTCATGTTGGCATTGCCATGATCTACAATGCCAGCCATGTCACTGTTTAATGTCATTTATGAGACAGCTTTCCCTGGCCATATAGGATATAGTAAAGTGTTTATATAAGCACACTTAAGGATTTCGGCGTTAAGTGTTTTTCACATATTTTATGAATACTTCACATTAATGAATTATAGCATGCAGACTTATTAACATACTTTTTGCATGATATAAAGTAGAGTGTTAAAAATTAAGACGTGGGGTAACGAAAACGTATTGAGTCCTGTGAAATGCCTTTTAAACATCTTAAGAAATACAGTACTGTTATACTGTATGTGTGTGTGTGTGTGTGTGCACGTATATATATATATATATATATATATATATATATATATATATATATATATATCATAAATGGTGAAAAGAGTTATGCTATATATGAAGAGTTCAGATGCAAAAGCCTCTAAGTGCCATCTGAAATTTTCTTCTAGAATGATAATTTTTATCAAGCTCGTATATTTAAGTTCAGTAATTTCACTTAAATGACAATTAATAGGTCATTTTCATTGTCATTTAAGTGAAATTACTGAACTTAAATATATGAGCTTGATAAAAATGATCATTCTAGAGGAAAATTTCAGATGGCACTTAGAGGCTTTTGCATCTGAACTCTTCATATATATATATATATATATATATATATATATATATATATCATAAATAGTGAAAAGAGTTATGCTGCTTAATATTTTTGAGGAAACTATTATTGTTTTTGTTTTTTCGGGATTGATTAATTGAATGTTCAAAAGAACAGAAGAACAGAATTTATTTAAAATAGAAATATTTTGTAACATAAATGTCTATACTGTCACTTTTGATCAAATGAATGCATTCATGCTGAATAAAAGTATGAAATTCTTTCTAAAAAAATCGGTTACACTTTATATTACAGTACGTGTACAGTGTAGTTACCCAAGAAAGTACTGGTAATGTAGGTTCTGTGTTAGTACCTAGTTATTACCCAGTTAGTGTCATTACTACAATAAGTACATATGTTCATGTAAAACAGAACTGTAAATTACCCCCCAAAAAAGTATTGACCCTAAACTTTGTAACAGTAATGTCAAAAAGGAAACTGCACTTGTCATTTGTTGGGATTGGATCTGCACAGTAAAAAAAAAAAAGCATACTCGTAAATCTGATGTATGCAAATGTGATCCCAGATCACAAAGCTATCTGGTTATTTGAAAGAGAAAATTTTGTTGGTGGCCTGCTTTATGAATCGTCAGAGGAAATTCTTTTTTTTTTCTAGCCGTCCTTGCCTGAGGCTTGTCCTGCCTGAAGTTACAATCACCCATTGGTGTTTTGTATTGCTTCTTATCCCTCCTTTTTGTCTTTTTTTGTGTTCCCCCCATGAATCCTTTCATTTAAAGCCAGCGGCATCAACAGTGGTGAATTCAGCTTGTACAGAAGGCAGAAAACACACACCCACCTTTGTCCTTGAGCTCCTCCTGCACAAATGAATTCCACCTGTCCCGACTCATACAGAGGCTTTTTCATCCCAGAAAAGAATCTGTCCCGGCCACTGTGACAAATTAGAACTGTAATGAGAAAAATAAATACGAAACGCTGGAACGGTGGCCCTGAACGAGTTCTGATTAAATGTTCTCATGAATACTCATGATTATATTTGTTCTTTATCTTTGTGAGTAACAGATTTGTCTTAAGAAAATACAGTCTTATGAAATATCCCTAATCTTTGAGTTTTGCTCATGTAAAACTTTACACTGAATGATTCAAATAAGACATTGAGTGACTTTCTTTCTAATCATGAGTGATTAATTACAGTGTTTGAATCATGGACTGCAAGTAAAGATGAACAGTGTTGAACGCCCACTTTTAGACAGGAAAGGTGGAGTTACGAGAGGAACGATGGAGGCTAGAGACGCTGATGGAGCCCTTCTCTCCTTGTCTTCTGACTTTTCTCTCTCTCCATCCTTCCACTCGATTTCTCATCCTTTGCCTCAACTCAGCTGTGACACAAATCTCATTTATCTCATTTCCTGTTTGTCTTACAATGCAAATGAATGCGGACCCGCTTACTGCGCTCTCTCCCAATCATTCTGCCTCACAGGAGGAGACGCTGGCAGAAATTGAAATCTTGCTCAAACATTTGTCTTCCACCCGCCAGAACGCCTGAATGGCTGTCAGATAGGATTTCTGATTCTCGAGGACTCAATTGTGGAGGCTTTAAGATTAATTCCTCCTAAATCGTAAATGGATTAGATTAATATTTGCATTATCCTTGACTGGTATGTGTTTTTCAAATATCTGGTTTCAATTAACCATGTCTTCTTAATCTAATCAGTGTTGTCAAAGAGAATCCTATCAAATATAATATTGCTTCTGCAACAAGGAGAAAAAACAGCATTTGGAAAAGTAAACAGAATAATTTCTCATTAACTCAAATGTATTTATTTATTTTAAGCTGAATAATGTAGAAACAAATTTATTTTCACAAAAAAAGACACCTTCAAAAATGACCGGCTGACTGTATGTTATCCCTTGATAATTTATATAGTATATATGTAATACTTCATTATAGTGTCCAAGTTCCACATACTACATGTAACATACAGTGTGACAAATGTTTCTATATTTTATTATCTGAATTTATTTGATCAGGTCAGTCTGAGCCAAATGTATCATGAAGCAACCAGCTCATGAAACTGCGTTGGCCGTATTTAGGAAGCCCTTAAGCACTGTGGGAAATGAAATAATCCAGTGACTCCACTTGAGTTTGCTGTAAAGTGAGAGTGCTTTTTTTCAATATGCCAGCTGCAAGGCTATTGATATCTCAAAAAGTTCCCTCCAAACGTGAGTCGAGGGTGGGGACATGCCTTTTAAATGTTTAAAGAATGTTAAATAGGCATCACATTAATTATGTACCAGCACTCCTGACGGGGGATTTAAAGGGCCGAGGCACAAAGATGTGAAATATTCAGAAGAGTAAGATTATGTGCAGCTATTATCTCAGTAAGATGTCTTCATAGAACAGCACTAACTAATGGAGGCAGTCAGACATGACAGAACAGAGATAGCTTGCTATGATCCTTTGCTCATGAACCAGTATGCTCATCTGACCCTCCCAAATGTAAATGTCTGTAACATGTTAAAACAGCCTTGTGTTAATAAAATTATATTGGTTTTGACATTCTAAAAATAAGCAGTGCATTTTACAAGCATATCACAATGTGGTACAGCACAGCAGTTTATCATATTTAACCTTTTTTTCATGCTGTTTTCAATTTATTATAGATGTGTGTGCTTATAATGTGGGTTTATTCCCTTCCTCTCTGTCTGCAGTACGAGTCCATGTGGAAAATCAGGAATTAGACTTATTTCCTGCCTGGCATCAGTACAACCGTCCATCAAAACCACATATTCTCCACGCTATTTTCTATCCAATTCATCTCCAGTGTCTCTCAGCGGTGCTGCGGATGCTCTGTCCCTTATTGCAATGTATTTCTCCCTCTCTCTGGCCTGGTGTGTCTTTCAGTGTTGGAGACAAACGAGATTTGCGGTGGTGTAGGGTGGTGGCGGTGCTCACACTGAGGGATGAGGAAGCAATGCGAACATGCTCCGGTTCAACAGGCTCAAACCCATCTATCCAATATCATCATGTTAATCTAAATGCTTTCTGAGAATTCTAGCTCCATGTGGAAAGAAATGTAACTCAAATCAGCTGAGATAATGTCATAGTTATATGATGTCAACAAAAAACTATAACCGTGTTTAATAGTTCATGGACTCGTTGAAGTGTAAATCAATAGCTGTTACCCTTTGTGTGTGTTTTTGTGTTTTCATGGTTATTAGGAGATCATGTAAGCATTCAGTAGACAGGAGTTCAGCATAGTATATGAGTCTCAGGTGTGATACGGAGAGATGTAAGACAGTAGCAGTGAGTTTAATGCGTGCCATCCAGCTGCAGTGTTTATGGGCCAACAGATGGTGAAAGGGGACAGATTATCCTTGCTAGGCCATATTTAGGAGACCTTTTTCTGTAATGGAAAAGGCTGGATATGTATCTAAAAATTCACATTCAATGGGCCACTGCCACAAATGGAACACATAACAGATAAACCTGCATTTGATATATGGGTGAATCTCACACACACACAAAAAAAGCCTGTGCTCACATGTTGTCTAATTTGTTTTCCCCTATTTATACCAGAGTGTTTTTCATCACAGTATTCATTCACTGTCAGATCGTTGTTCTTGTCTCACTGTGTTGTTTTCTCGTCTAGAGTTTATACTCTTTGTTCCCGTCTCTTGTGCTTCGATTCATTCCAATTTGGATTCCCTGTCATTCAATGATGGATTATACTGATTGGACTGTCTGACTGATTTCATCGTCTACTTCCAGTTAACCTCATCATCTGTTATTTGGATTGTTCTTAATCCTCCAGGCCTGTTGTGAATCGTTTCTCTGTGGACTATATATACGTATAAATTGACCTCTGCATTTGGGTTCTGTCTGTTTACGGGTGTGAGCGATTCTTTGATGAATAGAAAGTTCGAAAAACACTCCTGTTCCTTATCCATCACTTCTCCCCTTTCACTCCTTCACCATGATTCTTTCACGCCATCTTTTATTTTAGGGTCACAGTAATAATCTCCACCAGTACTTACAGGCTGGCTCAGCTCTCCACATGACTTTGGCAACCGTCAAAGTGACGCAAACATTCACCTTTCCAAGCCAAGGTGAACTCTGTTTCTGGCTCTAAGGACCAATCCGAAGCAGAGAGTGTCAATGCGTGAGCTGGTATCTTAAAAGTTATTGACAACAGGGATGAATGAGTTCTGTTGACTCCCCTCTGGCTTTCAGCATCCTTGTGTTCCGTTGGCCTGGAGCCCAGTCATGTCCACAGCCTCTCACTGCCCCAGCTGGGTGCCCTGTGCGGCGGGCACAGGATGGGAGACACAAGGCCACAGGTGCTCCAGGCTTCATCAATGCCATTCCAGTGGGCCTTCCGAATATAGTGCAGAGTGTTCATGCCTGCACACACACATATACACTCCCCTGTGGTGTAGCCTTATTCAGAATGTGCTCAGCTGTGTTGCGTAGTTCATGTGACTAGCTTGTGTGGTTCTGTGCATATCCAACACAATCTCACAGCAGTTCGTAACTATTGGAGGCTACTTTGTATGAATTTGTACAATCGGTTACAGCTTTATTTCGATAGTCACTTTAGACGTTCTACTAATTATTACTAAGTAACTTTTCAACTACATGTCAACTAACTCTCATTAGAGTATTAGTATACTATTATAATAGACTGTCTGTAGACTGTTAGGTTATGGTTAGGTGTTAGGGTTCGGGTTAGGAGAATAAGTTGACTTAGTCGCCAAGTTACTTATAGTCAGTTGAATGTCTGTTGGGGAACCAACAAAATAAAGTGTTAGCAGATATTAAGCTGACAGTCTACTAATACTCTAATGACAGTTAGTTGACATGTAGTTGAAAAGTTACTTATAGTTAGTAGAATGTCTAAAGTGGACTATCGAAATAAAGTGTTACCGTACAATCTCATCCGATCTGAATATGCCCCATTGGTGGTTAGGTTTAGTGTCGGGGTAAGGGGAGGACCTTTACACTTACTTTTTTCTAAAAATCATATATTTTGGTATCATGCATTGTACAAATTCATATGAAATCACCACCTTGTAATATAGTTATTAGATTGGGTTGGTATATCATACAGTTTCGATTTCAACTTGAGCCTCTCTAATGCGATTTGTTAAATCGGATCAGTTGTCATTGTTTAGGATTCAGGAATAAGATTGTCCAGACGCTGTAGTGTGATCCTGTCATGGTTTGTTTTCTCAGGGTCTGTCTGCTTAAACACCCTTTTAATCCTAAACCTCTCAATCCTTCAAGGTTCACGTTTTTTCCTCATCTCTCTAACCTGCTGACAGGACGTATGAGGATGTTCGCTTGTTCGATGCTATAAATGCCTGTGAGCATGACCATCTGTATTCTGTGGAGAGCTGTGTTGAGAGTCGTAACATCTCTCAGTTCTGTTATTATCATTCCCGGGTAATTACAGAGACTTGTGCTTGCTGATTGCTTCTGTCAAGCAGTTAATCTGAAAATGAGGAGGTAATGAGTGTCTGGGCTAATATGCCGCATATCTCTATCTGTCTGTCCAGTGGGGGACACAGAAAAAATAGACAAATTATAGTTTGGGTACAGATAGCAGAAAACATTCAAGAATAGAGGAATGAGAAGACTTATTAACACATATAGAAAATAATTCTCGAAAACTCCCTGCATCATGCCATTGGTTGGACGAATATATAGCCCTAGCCCAATCTCAACTTGGTTGAGCCATTGCTGTGTCAGGCTGGTCAAGACTTTAACAAACTATTGTGGATTAAAACTTGAAAATCCTTTTAGTTGGTGTAAACTTATTTCTGTCATGACAGCTCTCTGAGAGATTGGCATGGTAATAGATATGGCAATGTTAATGTATTTGGTCTTGGCCGAATAGATCTGCTACTGCTGTAGAGCAAGTACATAGACTTACTACAGCCAATGCATTCACAGACATGCTGCTGAGCGTGTAGAATATAATAATAACCCCCGTACCAGATCTATACAGGTGAAGCTGAAGGTGGAGGGTTTCTGAAAGCACAAATGCAAATGCTAAGTATTTGAATGTTGAGCAGCAAGTTCATTGGCTGCTGATGCCACAGCGACCAATCAGCTGTGCAATGCAGATATCAATGTGGTCTCTATAAATTTAAATTTAGGACCTATCAGCCTACGCCATCTAGATTTTCATGACAGAACTTTGCATGTAGTCAGGTTGATTTGGACAAGTTCAGTTTTTTTTTTTAAACTGTCACATACAGTATAAAGCACATTTTTAGGGTACCCTACAAACTATTTTGTTTTACAGTGTAATAAGACAAAAACAGGGCTGAAAAGTGACCGCCATTACAGCAGGGTGTTGTGTGTGGTTACCAAGGCGTTGCTAGGTAGTTCTGGGTGGTTGATACCATAGGTTGTCACTTTTGACAAAAGTGCCACACCCCAAGTCTCTCCGATACTGTGGTCCCTCAGGTCCTTCATTCATAGTAAAGTTGCAGTCACATTAGGTTCATTGTCCATTGTCAATAGTGTTGCGATGAATGAAACCACAACTCATTTTCAAGCCAAGCAGTGTTCCTTTGGTCAACATGGAGAGTGTGCGTGACCAACTTGAACCTGTTGAGAAATCTGCTGGGGGGAATTTCCGATTGTGTGAATTCCTATTGAAATAACCCGATTTCACCCATAAATATTGACCAAATATGCCTGTACCTTAGTGTTTTTTTTTGTTGTTTTTTTGTAAGTATAATTCATGTGTAGCACAAACCTATAGGGCAAGTTATGTGCTGAAGTTTTATACTTGTTCAAATCCCTAATCCTATAGTTTGACCAAAATACCAAAAGTGATGCTTATATGAATAAGTACTGCTATAGGCATTGCTTTTGATATAAGAATGCTACAGGGGTTTTGTAAAGCTGAGGGACAGGCAAAGGTGTTGAAACAAGAAAAATAAATGGCTGTCCCTGTGGAATCTCTAAAAATCCCACATCCAAAAACATGTTGAGTGTCTCTGTCCCATTCAAAAGTCGCTCTTACACTGTATAAAACGATTATGACTTTACTCTCCAGACGTGCTGAAGTGCTGCCAGTTAAACAAGTACCAACATGATGAGTAATATTTGAGTCATTATATGAAACTTAAAGAAACCTTTTTATTTTATTTGTGTTTGCTGTGGCTTAGCACCAATAAAAGTATATTAAACTTCCTGAAGAACACAACACCCTAATATTGTTTTCCTAATCTTGTAAATGAGTTTAGGGATCAAACATATTTCCATTTGTGTGTGCTCTGTTTAGTCAACAGCTTTCCATTTGTGTGGCTTACTCGTATTTGTTAAAGGTGTG
Organism: Semotilus atromaculatus; assembly: GCA_031834385.1. NCBI lineage: Eukaryota > Metazoa > Chordata > Actinopteri > Cypriniformes > Leuciscidae > Semotilus > Semotilus atromaculatus. Next base: position 24,278,853 of record JAULUF010000025.1, on the reverse strand, counting down.
GTGAGAAGCACTTTGCAGTGTTTTTGCACCAGGATCGTGTTTTGGATTCATGAAATCTTCCTTTTTATATCACTCATTTAATTCTAATAGGGGATTATAAGGGCCTTTTCCTCAGAAAAAAAAAAATGGTTCTATAACATTGCAGTGACCAAATAGAATATACAGTATATGAAAAGACAATTCAGTAAACAAACTTTTTAGGTTCTTTTATGGGATGTAAAAGATGTGGACGGTTGTCTTTGATGTCAGAATGTAAGTGGCGCTCACATGTGTCACCATGGAGACGAGTCTCTGAGGAGCCGTGACTGTGTCCCTCTCCTCTCACACTCACTCTCTCTGTTCTCGTAACTCCTAGTGAAAATCAGTTTCAAACACACACACACATGCACATACTGTTCATACATTATATCATATATTATTTGATTTCCAAAGCATGTTTATTATAGAGAATATTAGATCACATAAATATTTCTGGTGCAAGATGGCTCCCTGATCTTTTCATTCTTAATTCAATTTTGGAATTTTATGAAATCTGCAATATTGACATCATTAAATACCAGCCAAAACAACTTTCTTTTGCCTCATTCTGCAAAAAAATCCCTCTGGCAGAGCTCGCTTTAAGCCACAGGCAGAACGCCAGCGCAGAATTGCTGCATTTCTCCAGCTCAGCATTTCATAACTATTTATTTGTCTTTGAACAGCACTGCATTTCTAAGTTTTTCATCACCTCATTCTAGGTTTGAGGGGGTGAGAGCCATATCCACTATGAAACATTATTCTATTGATTGGTATAAATGTGAAGATGTGGTTTTAATGAAAATGTGTGCGTGTGTGTGTGTGTCTATCAGAGAGAGAAAGAGAGAGAGGCAGAAGAGTATTTATAGGGCTTTTGGTTCCTCTCGGTCTGATGTTTGTGTTGATGGATTGGGTGTTTTTTGGTCAGGTAGGCATTCGGGCCGCTCTCAGCAGGATCCCAATGAGTGCTGCATTGCAGTGAAAAGCAAAGAGCAGACATTAGGACTCGGTGTTTGTGTGCGTGTGTGAGAGAGAGTGTGTCGTGCTCCCTTGACAATAATACATCTTAATCAGAGCACACAGTTCTGCTCTTTGCCCCTTACCTTCTGGCTGATATACTTCCCTTACCATAGCAGAGTAGGGCACACATATTTATTTTTATGTATTTACCATACTTAAACATGCACAGTGACATACAGAAGACTAATAAACAAAAATTGTGATAATAGATTTGAATAATGCTTATTTGCAAACATCCCATATATTCTCATGATATTTGAAATACTAATACACTTACCTGATGCCTGATTCTTGATGTTAATGGGACAGTTCACACAGAAATGAAAATGTATCATCTTTTACACATCTTCTGTCCTTTTGTCTGTACAATGAATGTCAATGGGGACAAATGTAGTTTTGGACCCCACTGACTTCCATTGTACCATTTTTTTAAACAAATTCATTTATTCAGCAAGGGTGATATTAAAGAATTCTATTTCTATTTCAAATAAATGGATTTCTTTTGAACTTTCTATTAATCATAGAAATCTCATTATCAAGTATCACAGTTTATATTAAACAGAACAACCATTTTCAACATTGATAATAAGAAATGTTTCTTGAGCAGCAAATTAGTGTAAGGATCATGTGACAATAAAGACTGGAGTAATAATGCTGAAAATTCAGCTTTGCTGTTACAGGAATGAACTATATTTTAAAATATATGAACATAGAGAACAGTTATTTTAAATTGTATTGATATTCCACAATTTTACTGTTCATTGCAGCATTTTCAATCAAAGAAATGCAGCCTTAATGAGCATTAGAGCAAAAATATCTCATTTTATGTTCCTTAGATGAAAGAAAATCATACAGGTTTAGAAAGACATGAGGGTGAGTAAATGATAAATGTTTTGGGTGAATTATCCCATTAAGCAACAAGTTATATTGAAAACATGTTAACATCAGGAATTTTATTTCTGGTGTCCTGACAAACAGTGAACAAAACAGTCCAAATAAAAGCCAAATCAAGTGTTTTACATAAAGAAGACTTTATTGTCTTTTACATACATCTCTTAGTATAATATTTATAGATTCAATAATACCAGTACGTCAAAAATAATAATTATAGTTATTATATATAAAAAACTAAGCCTTAAACTACTCTTTACTTTTTAAAAACATAAATGTTTTTATATATTAATATTTGTTCTGTTTTATAATCTGTCAACAAAAATAAAAAAGTCACAGGTTAATGAGCTTATCAAGTAGCCTTTGCTGTTTTTAACACTGACGGTATACAGGAGGATCGATGGATGTGTGTGTTACGTATGTGTGTGTTACGTTCAGTGAGGGAAGAAATATAAACTATGAAGTCCTCTCAAATGAAATGCAACAATACAGGGAATGTGTGTGTGTGTGTGTGTGTGTGTGTGTGTGTGTGTGTGTGTGTGTGTGTGTGTGTGTGTGTGTGTGTGTGTGTGTGTGTGTAGTTTGTACTGTCAGCAAGTAGGGGTTCAGTGAAATACCTAGTAAGAAGAGAGGCATGACGGTTTATATAGTCCAGTGGGATGACAAGTCTCTGATTTTTACCTCTCAGTCATGGCCCAAAGACAGAGAATGTGAGGGCATGCCTTGCTTTTTCTACTCAAACCAAGCAATTGTGGGCTCTAACAGAGCCATAGGGCCGCCCTTCCTTTTGAATCATCAGACAGATAGTGAAAAGAAATCCCATCTTATTGGTGAACAATAAAATGGGTTTGGCAATTGCAAAAAGCATTGAATTGGTCAGGAAATGTGTAGCTTTGTGAATGGGCCGCTTGATTTCGGCAGCAGTGAGGGCAGAAACACCAGACACGACAGAACTCGACACAATGGAAGAATAAAGCGTCTGGCTACACTGCAGCAGCAGCAGCTTTCTATGTGCTTCTTTCACATCACACGACACTGCATCTACACGAAAAGATCAGAAATGGGATATTGAGAGACAGGAGGGGCTCCCGCTTCGACTTTTGACTTTAGCGACTATATAGATAGTTATGCGTTTAACTACCATACTTTACACATGGCCATAGTCAACATAATAAATAAACGGTCATCACACAGGTCTTATTGAAAGCCAGGCAGTGATCGATATGACGTGATGTCATTATCATTAAAATTTCGGCTAAAACTTGAAATCTGCGAGCCACTGACATTCAGTATTGCTCTTTACCTTAACACATCTTGAGAAATGCCCTTGTTCTTGTAGGCATAAGACTGACTTGGTAATAGGTGTTTGCCTGCTTGTGCAAGAATTTGGCACACTGCAAAATATAATTGTAATCACTATTTTTATCTGATTGTTTTTTAGTAAAAAATATCTAGACATCCTTAAATGAGCATAACTGCATAAGACTTGTTTTGAGAGATTATATCTTGAATTAAGTTTTCTCCCCTATAATCTCTTATATCAGAATCCCTTAAAGCAAGTTGTATAATATCTGGTGTAATTTAGGCTAAGTTTGCTAACTGTTTTAATATTTTATGATTTTTTAAGCATATATATAATATAGTTTACTGAGGTTTGTGCTTAAAATACATTTCTGAAAGGAAAAAGAAAATCAAAAATTTGCACCAAAAAAAAGGTATATTCACTGAATCCCATCTAAATATCTAATGCCGTTTTGTTTAAAGGATGTTTAGATTCTTTACTGGAAAACAAACCAAAATAATGCACTTTTTTTATTTTTGCAGTGAAGGTTGATTGTGTGTTTTGTGATGACTGTAAACAATTTGTGTCATAGTGTCTCAGTCCCATTTAAAAAAAAAAAAATAATCATCTGCATTCGTTCAAAGGAGGTAGGTCTATTTTGTTGGCAAAAGATAGATGATTAAATCTCTCATTTGAGAAATCCTTTTGGCAATCGTGTTATTTCCAGCTGTTTGTATCCTAAAGAATCCCTCCTCCAGACCTCGGTTGTGCAGGGCTGTAAGTTGTATTGGGAGACCAGCAGGAACCAGCGTGGTGAGGGAGGGGGACGAGAGACACTGGCTGCTCTAAAAAAGTTATAGTCCTTCAATCACACTTTTTCATCCTCGCAACAGGGATCCTTTTTCATGGCCCGGGTCCCAGCACTGGATCCAGATCCAGTCGAGGTCAGGAGGCATCAAAACTATGGGGTAAAATGAACATTTGATTAGGATGGAATATGAATTTGCATATTTATAAATAAAATGGCAACATGTCGTGTTTTAGTATGCATTCATGTTTTTTTAATTTTTATGTGTGTGTTTAAACTTGTGTGTGCTCAGCAAAATGAAGAGGGCAAATGATTCTAATGCTTTCCCTCAGGTTGAATTATTCTGCCATTAAATCTGCTGCAGCATTAAATATTAACTTCTCTGCTAGTTTCTGTTAGATGGAGCATCTGAGAAGGATCAAAGGTCAGTTACCCCACAGACCTTCCAGAACACAGCCAGTAAAACTGCCTCATACTAACATAAAACCACACTACTATTCAAAAGACCCAAATGCTTTTAATGTTTTTGAAAGAAGTCTCACATGCTCACTAAGGCTGTGTTTATTTGATCGGAAATACAGTAAAAACAGTAATGTTGCGAAATATTATTACAATTTAAAATAACTGTTTTAAAATGTAATTCATTACATTTTCCTGTGATAGCAAAGCTGAATTTTCAGCAACATTACATTGCAACATTTTCATTACCCTTCAAATTGAAAATTGAAATTGCGAATTGAAAATACAACCAATGGAAACAAGACAATTTCGCACAAACACCCATATATTGCAAAAAAGTTTTTACGCTTGCATGAGGTGGTTTTTGGCAATTTGAAACAGGAATATTTTGTTATATTTTTTTTTTTTCGCATTTACAGGTCACCTGGCATATGTAAAAGTCGATCATCAAGAAGGTGCAATATGTTTGGACAGACGACGAGAGTATTACAGGAATACTGGATTCTAAAAACAACAAAGAAATGCCACAATTTATCAAGACCTTGAAGCAGAAACACCTCAAATGTGCCGCTCTCAAGTATAAGGGGCTTTCCTTGCCATTAATGCTTGGATAACACTCCTACGTCTCCTTCGATTAAAAATAATAGCTAGTGCGGTGGCTGGGATATATGTAAACCTACCAACATCCGTTGATTTGGAATGACTTATTGCGAGAGGAAAAAATTACGTTTTAGTTGCATAACGTCAGTTAATGGAAATGCTGTCATTTCGCAATAGTTTTTTTTATCGTCATTTAGAAAATATCGCAAAATCTTTAATGGAAACGCAGCTAGTGTCACATGATCCTTCAGAAATAATTCTAATATGCTGATTTGGTGGAGTAGATGCTGCTTAATTTCTTCTTTTTGTGTGTGAAAACTGATGCATTTTTTTTCAAGATTCTTTGATGAATGGAAAGTTCAAATGAACATTTATTTAATATAAGAATATTTTGTAATATTGTACTTCTTTACTTTCACTTTTGACCAATTTAATGCATCCTTATATAAAAGTATTATTTTGTCAAAAAACGTATGACCTCTGACTTTTAAACAGTAGTGATACTACACTAACCTAAGTGTAAACACATACACAAACATATATAACCATGTGAATCTTCAGCATATGCTATGAATGATAATCCTCTTTTGAGCATTAGTAACATGCAAACTGTACAGTACAGATGTGAACCTTACCTGTCCCAAAGCCTGACACTTCTACAGGAGCTGCTGCAACAGCCAGCCGATATCAGGGCTGCAGAGGAAAATAATATATTGAGCATATATTTTATATGGTTCATTTAATATTGATGTTTAAAATGTGCTAATAGCAACATAACAGCTTCTTTAATACCAATGCACAAATAATGCTTTCCAGGCTACACTGGGCTCCTCAGAAAGAAATAGTGGGCTGACTCACTGACTCAGGATAATGGTAATTATTATTCACTTGTTTATAGACCAAATAACCAAAATGACTGTTTTACATGGCCTTTTTGGTGTAGATGGCATGAGACAACCCATCATTTTCAGTTATACCTTTTAATTTGTTCTGTTTGGTTAAATGGGCAGCACCAGAACATTTATTGTAAAAGGGAAAATACAATGTTTCAATGTGTCAAATGAGGTTAGCAGCACTGCTTTAACCCACACACATGGTCGTAACGTTAATGAATCAGTCCAAAACTGAGTCAAACTGGGATGTTTTTAAAGCTTTGTTTTAGACAAAATGTGTGGAAAGTCTGATAACACTTTATTTTACAGTGCGCTTGTTACAGCGTGTATTTACTATGGTAATAATAACAGTAAATTAAGAATAACTACATTCAACATTAACCCTATAGTAAATACATGCTGTTATTTATTGTTACTCAGTATTTAAATGTATAATTACACTGGAACAAGGACACCTTTTAATAAAGTGTAACCGAAAGTTATCATTGTAGATTTGCATCAAGTTTAGTTTTTGTATTTTCATGTTTTGATGCATTTTGAGAAATATATAGTGTGTGAGCACTGTTTCTTTCAGAGAAAGAAATATTTCTCTGTCCTGTGTGTTTACACAAATATCAAATAATATTTGTAATTTAATTTGCAGTACAGTGTAATTTAAGTGTTATTTATACACAATTATAGTATTTATTAATATGTGGATGCTTTCATAGTATTCATATTTTGTTTTCTGTCAGCTTTGTTTCAATTAATGAATATCATTTTTAAGGTTTAGTTAGCAATAACAACACTGCTACATTTCATCCAAATAAACACTTTATTTTGTTTCCCTTCTTTAAAAGGAACTGAATGTGTTAACTATGAAAAAATGAGGTCAATCATGAATTACTATCATTATTCTGAATTATTGAATGCTTTGACGGCCCTAGTTTCCTTTGATCAGTTGACCGAGGCTGTTTATTTGTTGCTTAAGATATTGATTCAGCATCAACATTGATGCTGAGGCTAGTATCTTACCAATGCCAAAGTTTGGTATCGATCCACTCTTAGCTTAAAGTCACTTTACATCAAAGCATTAGCTGGATGCATAAATGTATACATATAGCCAAATATATGGGGTTGTGGAAGTATTTGATAGCATTTTTCAGAAATAAATAAGGATATAAACTGATAGGCTTGATAGCATGCATGTTTTGTCTTGTTAACACACTGCTATTTAATGTTCAAACAGACATGCACACGAAAGAAAGAGGATAAAAAGAGAAAAGAGAGAAAGAGAAAAAATGTGAAAGAGAAAAGCCTGCTCTAATCCGTGTTACGTACAGTGTGATTGAGCCAGCAGGAGGTGTGACCCTGAGTGTCTGCTGATGAAAAGTACCTTCTGTCTAAGTCAAGTGTCACTTCTGTAGTGGAAGTACTCTCTCTGTCCCTCATGTGCTCACACACACACACACACACACACACACACACACACACACACATACAGTTTTAGGGTACCTTAAAGCATCCTTGTGAACTCCACATTCACATACACTTCACACATAGGAATAGGTTAAGAGCTTCTTCAGAGTCAAACCAAAAAGCTATTTGGTTTTCTCTATTGATTTACTTTTCTTATTACAGTAATACTTCACTGAATCCCAAGAGACATGTGTCTGGCTGTATATCTATCTGTCTGTCTGTCTCTATCAATCTATCTGTCTGTCCGTATCTATCTATCTATCTATCTATCTATAGTAGGTTTCGAGTTATGAAAAGATGTAAATAATGTTACTGGGTTTCCCTGCTGAATGTGTCCTTAAATACATGACCTTGAGTTTTTTTTTTTTTTTTTTTTTAACTAACCAAATGACATATAACATTGAACACTGACCGCTAATGCCGGGGACACACTTAACGAGCTGAAACATTCAAAGACTGAACTGAACACACTTACAGACAGACTGTTTCCAACAACTGCAGCAGATTTTAATCACCAACTGAACGCAACTGTCTCTGACTCTGTGCTTTTGGGTATGATCAGTCATAAGTATCAAATTACATTCATAATCGGCCTTACAGTCGTTAAGTGTGTGTCCTCGGCTTAAGGGGTGATTTAAAATGAAAGCAGAGCTTCGTGTTCGTTTTAGTGTTCTTTTGAAAAATGACAGATTTCTCCAGGCCAGTTATGTATACCCGCTTTAAAAGTGTATTTCATATATCTTTGCTGGGTAGCCATAACCATAAAAATCATTTCCAAGCCTGCAGTGAGAATCAATAAGTATAATCAAATCAAGGAGCTATTGCCTCAAAAATTCAGCTTTCAGTTCAATAAAATGTTATAGAATTAGTATGAAAATATAGAAGAAAAGTTATTTTTAGTGTGATCGGTTTCTGGAACATTGAGAACTACCAAGGACCTAAACAAGTATGTATTTGGGAACAAACTGAGAAAGTTCATTATTTTACTGCAGAAAGATGCTGTTATGTGCCCAAATCATGCCTAAATCGAGTACTGCTGAGCAAAAACTCCCATTTGATGATAATACCTGATCTATTTAAAGCCTAATAGTTTACAGGGCTCCATCAGTGTAAAGTAATAACATTATAATGGTGCGTGAGGGAGCAGAACAGCGGCGCATGAGATGAATGAAGGTGCTTAAACCTCTGACCCTCTTCTGTACATGTTGCATTTGTCAATATCTATAAAACAAACACCTTAGTTCAAACTGTCTCTGCCCTCTGGTGCTTCAAATGACTGCAATAAATTGTACACTCACAAACACATAAACCCAACCTACCCAGAGAGACACACAAATACTGGTAGTAAGCAGAGATGTTTTATGGAACAATTGTTATTTGTGAATGTAAAACATTATGTCTATAATAAGCACAGAAGCTTGAAGCTGTTAAAGAAAAAGTCCTTAAAACACATAAGCACACACTTCAGTTCAGTGTTTGGAGTAGAAACTTTTCCTCAGGCAGCAATGAGTTTGTTTCATTGACAGAACTGCCTTTTTTAGCTTGTTTGTAACCTTGCTCTTCAGTTAAGGATTTAAGATGTAAGCATAAACTAAAACAATTCCTGGGTATGCTGCTTGGATATAAATTGTATTTGCATTTCCTGAAGGAAATACTAGTGCGTTTAAGACCCCAAAAAATAATGTTTTTAAGTTAGCTTAAGTTTAAGGCTTTGGATAGACTGTAAAAAAATATGGGTGATGCGCCCTCACTCTCTTATACAGGTCCTTCTAAAAAAATTAGCATATTGTGATAAAGTTCATTATTTTCCATAATGTAATGATAAAAATTAAACTTTCATATATTTTAAATTCATTGCACACCAACTGAAATATTTCAAGTCTTTTATTGTTTTAATACTGATGATTTTGGCATACAGCTCATGAAAACCCAAAATTCCTATCTCAAAAAATTACCATATTTCATCCGAACAAATAAAAGAAGTGTTTTTAATACAAAAAAAGTAAACCTTCAAATAATTATGTTCAGTTATGCACTCAATACTTGGTCGGGAATCCTTTTGCAGAAATGACTGCTTCAATGCGGTGTGGCATGGAGGCAATCAGCCTGTGGCACTGCTGAGGTGTTATGGAGGCCCAGGATGCTTCGATAGTGGCCTTAAGCTCATCCAGAGTGTTGGGTCTTGCGTCTCTCAACTTTCTCTTCACAATATCCCACAGATTCTCTATGGGGTTCAGGTCAGGAGAGTTGGCAGGCCAATTGAGCACAGTAAACCATTTACCAGTGGTTTTGGCACAGTGAGCAGGTGCCAGGTCGTGCTGAAAAATGAAATCGTCATCTCCATAAAGCTTTTCAGCAGATGGAAGCATGAATCCAAAAATCTCCAAAATCTCCTGATAGCTAGCTGCATTGACCCTGCCCTTGATAAAACACAGTGGACCAACACCAGCAGCTGACATGGCACCCCAGACCATCACTGACTGTGGGTACTTGACACTGGACTTCAGGCATTTTGGCATTTCCTTCTCCCCAGCCTTCCTCCAGACTCTGGCACCTTGATTTCCGAATGACATGCAAAATTTGCTTTCATCCGAAAAAAGTACTTTGGACCACTGAGCAACAGTCCAGTGCTGCTTCTCTGTAGCCCAGGTCAGGTATTTCTGGTTCAAAAGTGGCTTGACCTGGGGAATGCGGCACCTGTAGCCCATTTCCTGCACACGCCTGTGCACGGTGGCTCTGGATGTTTCTACTCCAGACTCAGTCCACTGCTTCCGCAGGTCCCCCAAGGTCTGGAATCGGTCCTTCTCCACAATCTTCCTCAGGGTCCGGTCACCTCTTCTCGTTGTGCAGCGTTTTTTGCCACACTTTTTCCTTCCCACAGACTTCCCACTGAGGTGCCTTGATACAGCACTCTGGGAACAGCCTATTTGTTCAGAAATTTCTTTCTGTGTCTTACCCTCTTGCTTGAGGGTGTCAATGATGGCCTTCTGGACAGCAGTCAGGTCGGCAGTCTTACCCATGATTGCGGTTTTGAGTAATGAAACAGGCTGGTAGTTTTTAAAAGCCTTAGGAATCTTTTGCAGGTGTTTAGAGTTAATTAGTTGATTCAGATGATTAGGTTAATAGCTCGTGTAGAGAACCTTTTCACGATATGCTAATTTTTTTAGATAGGAATTTTGGGTTTTCATGAGCTGTATGCCAAAATCATCAGTATTAAAACAATAAAAGACCTGAAATATTTCAGTTGGTGTGCAATGAATCTAAAATATATGAAAGTTTAATTTGTATCATTACATTATGGAAAATAATGAACTTTATCACAATATGCTAATTTTTTGAGAAGGACCTGTATTGTGGAGAAGTGAAGCTGCTAATGTCCAAATATGGAGCTGACATCTTGGAGCCACGGTATCACTCCCGCAAAATCGGTTAGTACAGTTTACTGCAGAACAACTCATTACATTGGTGTGAAATAAACAGTTATGGGAACCTAAAGTTGAAGCTTCAATCTCCTTGGTGCCTTAGTGATCTAGTGACTTCTCAGCTATCAATCATGACGTCACTCTCATGTATTTATAGCATCAAATAACTAACTAAAACCAAACTTATTTAAAAACTAACACATGAAGTGTGATACAAATGACCTAAAATGATTGAAACCATCTTTGGAAAAAAATTATTTGAAGTGTAATTTGATTGTTTAGTTTGTCTCACGTCCCATTAGATTACATGGAGAGGGTGGGGCTTATTACCTATACTGCAGCCAGCCATGGGGGCGATCGAAACGTTTTGGCTTTGCTTTTCTGGACTTGTGCGGCACACTTGATCTGCATACATTAAACAGCTTTAAACTAAAACGTTATGATGTGTTGTTTAGTGTCAGCTAGCCTACATAAGAAGCAAATCACAAAATCAGAATTCAGTAAGCAAATATGCACACAAAAGAATACCAATGCAATTGACCATGTCAGTGTAAGATTTTGAATGGTAAACTTTCTCAAGAGGAGTTTTTATAGTTTATTTAGATTTTGTAACTACAAATTATGCTATATATTTAATAAAATATAAAGTTTATAACACTCATAAATAGAACCTTTGTCAGTCCCCATCTGTGGATAGAGAGACTACTGATGTCTCATTATATATATATATATATATATATAGGAGGGTTCAGAAACTATATTTGCTGAACTTATAGCTTCTTAACTCTAGCTTTGGTTTAAGTTAACTGTATTTTTTTTATTGCATATTATGTTTCACAAAAAAGTATGATATGAAATACTTGGCACACTGTAAAAAATTAGATGATCAATAAGTTATGACAAGATATGTTTTTACATTGCGTTAATCAGAATAAGTTAAGCAATTTTCAACTTAAAAAAATATTTAAGTCTGTTTAATGTAATTTAAGTTGTAACTTTTTTGACTTAAACATTCAAGTTGATTGTACTTAAAGATTTAAGGCAACTATTTTTTTTTCCAGGGACAAGACCCCTAAACTACAAAACTAAGATTGAATTCAGCTAAGTGGTCTGTGCTGAATTAGTTGCAGAAAATCATAGAGAAGATAAAGGAGAATACACCACAATAAGAGGAATTTCAATACAATGGCTCCTTGCAAGCGCAGTAATGAGCAGTGCAGTGTTGGTCTGGGACTGGGAATGTATTGGCGATGTCTTGAGCAGCACTGCGGTAGAATCTTCATTAACATGGGAGGAGCAGGTGTGCTCCAGCAGGAGATTCAGACAGGACATTGATACTCACTTTTAAATGGCTGTACATGTGCCCAGTTACACGCGTGTGCATCTACAATATGTACAGTACTTGCATGTTAAATTAAGGCTGATTCAGTGATGTGTATTGTCATCTTAAGCAACCAATTACGTTGATTCAGTTTCTTTCTCTATTTCTTTCTTTCCTCTTTTTGTTTTTCTCCTCATTTCTGCTGTAATCAGCCAGAACAAGGCTTCCCTGCTGCCCTTCACAAGGTCAGCTAATGGGCCTCTCATTAAACAATCCCATCAGCCATCTCTCTAACTCTCTTATCACCTGCGCTAGTCCACTGCTGTCTGGCCTTTGAGTTTCAAATGAGAACAGAATGAATATTCCCGTGAGAGGCAGTGTAGCAAACACAAATCAATATCTCCCAGTCTCTTAAAAAGAAGTATAAGACGTATAGTTTGCTTATATTTTAGGCCAACGTGTATATATTTTCTCGCATTTCTTGACAGCTAGACGCTTCAAGTTTAAGATGAGATTGTCTAGTGGCATACCATATAATTTTATTATCTCTCCAGAGTCATATTGGTTGGACTCGAGGCTTATGCTCTCTGCTGACAAAGAAAAGCCTAAACCTTTCAGATCAGTGAACGGAGGCAGAGCGGAGAGTGTCAGAAAGGATAAAGTAGCCTTTTGACAATAAGCATACAGGAACAATATGCTTCACATCAGTCACTGGACCTTTTGCCTGTTTGTTATTGGTCGAATGGAGAAATGATGAAACGGAAGCAAAAAGAGAAGCGACTGTCTTTGATGTTCTCAGAGCAGACACGCTATTCTGTTGTTCAAAGAACTCGCACACACACACACACACACACGCACACACACACACACACACCATAGTCATCATTCATTACCAATCATGGAAGCCTTTTTTTTTTGTGGAGACCATACAGCAATTTCAAGGAGACAGCAGACAATACGACTGAACACACACTCAGTACTCTGCATATTATGTGCAGTATCATTATCGAGCCGAGAAACTGTATTCCAAAAAATAGACCAAGGTGACTTTCAGGATACATTTATCAATATAGTGAGGGCCGTCACTTGAATTCAAGGGGCCCAGGGCTAAATGTCATGTATTAAGGGCGACGAAACTGATAAAACCTTGATTAAACTCAGTTATTCCTAATATTTTTACATGTTTGAAGTGGAAATTCAGATTATTGAAACATCAATAAATGCATTACAAAGCTTGTTACTCCAGCTGTATCTGTGTTTTAAGCCCCAGCAAAGTTGACGCATTTAAGTGATCTGATGTGTCTGTTTTGAGATGTTGATATGGCAATAATTTAATGAAAGTTGCAGAGAATATTATTCCTTTTTATGTCTGCCAGTTAACAGATCTAAGAGTTGCAATATTTAATTTGTATTCTAACTGTTATTATGTTTCTACAGACCATTTTGGTAGAGTTTAAGCTTATAAAAGGGGTCATCAGTAAACCATAGCCTATACTGTACCATAGTAGGTAATAATTTGTGAACAAGAGTCATTATTATGTTAGATGCAATGGAAACAGTCATGAGTTCAGAATCAGGTTTGAGGAGCACATAAATATTAATGCATTAAACGCTCTTAAACAAAACATAATAGGAATGGATTGACTTCAAAGTGAAAATCTAATGAGAGGAGGCGGAATAGCCTGTTGGCCTACTTTACAGGATGTTCTGGGAGAAAAACCTGATCGCTATCTTAAAAGCACTGTCCTCTCTGCTGCCCTTACGAGGAATGAATGACAATGAGCTGGTCATCCTACACTCCCTACTGTACAAGGTCAACCTTTAATGAGCTTTTTTGCAAATAAATCTGAAATCCGGACCTCACTGACCTCACCAATTTCCTATGGCAAAAGAGGAACATTTTTATAAGCGCATCTGCGTGACTATTTTTTAATATTGTGATGCCCTCCGCACAGTGTTTGTGCCTGAGTATGAAACAATGGGAAGCCATCAAGGAAATCAGGTCAGTTAAGAGATTAAATCACAATTTGGAGGGGGGAATAAAACAGGAGCTCAATGTACTTTCCCTAATAATAACAATTTAGAGTGAAGACAATCGGTGTCTGCACCACACAGGAACACGCTCTCCTAATAAGAGAGCATCTTCCCTGAGGAAAACCTTTTCTCATAGTTGTTCAAACCCCCCTTTAAGGGCTAAAATTGCCCTAAATGGCAAACAGAAGTTTGAAATACAGCACAATTTCTGACACATGCACACTCACACACTTGTCGGGTGGTGGGCTTGATCTACTGACCCAGCTTCTAGAAGCAATTTCCCTGAAGCACCAGTGTTCATCACAAAACACAGCAGCAATGTGTCCCCAATAGAGCTTAAGCACATACTGTACTTTAAAAAAAAAATGACACCTCAGATAACCAAAAACCTGTGACACTTCATCCCCTAAAGACCATCTGCACAGTCTAAAATCACACAAAATGACATCTTTCTCTGTATAAATGCTTAATTTTCACAATGACTTTTATGGTTATTTTGAGGCACTCTGAAATCAAGTGGAAGCCATTTTAAACTAGCCATTTTAGCTTATCTGGGCTTTTGTGGGGAAAATGTTGAAAGTGTATTAGTTAATCTGATCTGTTGAGCAAAGACAGATAACAGTAATATTAAATGAATTGATTGTTCTCCCAAAATTCTGTCATTATTAACTCATCAGTCAAAAATGTTCACTCAGACCAACTGCATCAAGCAATTCACTAAAAAATCTGACTCAAAAGTCATATTATGGACCATTTTTTTATTTTGAATGCTCAAGTCATTCATATCAATTGCATGAAATGTTTGTATTCCAAAAAAAAAGAAAAAAAAGAAAGTAGTGTGGGTCTGAAACAAGTGAGTAAGTGATGACAGAATTTTCATTTTTCTTTAAGCATGTAAAACATTTTGCCTGTGGGTATGGATCATGCTGAGAGTTAGAAAGGTAGGTAGATGAGTGTGAAGAAGCTTGTGTTGTCACCATGGTTGTTTATTGTAACTAAACGATCTCAAGGTTGTGTGATTGACGTGTGCTGCTGGATGGAGCAGTACGGATGACATCATGTCCTCCCTGTGAAGACTCTGTAAGAATCTTTCAAACGCTATCATGTCAACCCTATAAATAACCGCAAACAGCCTGAGTCTCTTGCCTCAGAGAAAATGAACCTTCTTCCAACTCATGTCATTTCACTTGTGAAATGAGCAGGGTGTCCAAATTCTTAGTAGTCATGAAACAGTAGGAAAACTATTCATGCGCTGAGAGTGTTCAAATCGTGGTTTGCTGGTCTCCCAGCCTGGTCAGGCTTGTCTGAACTGGTTTTAGAGAGGTCTTGCACGTTTCCGCATGGCTAGGCTGAAAGACCATCTAAGACCAGGAAACCAGCTTGATTTAAGCAGGTTTTTTTATTATTATTTTTAGCACGGACATGGAGTGAGGAGCCATTAGATTTGAAAAGTTGGATTAATTGTGGTTACATTGTACTTGTTTATTATTATTGTGGTTATTAGTTTGTTATGAGTCAAAGGACAATACTAATATGGCGATCAATGTGGTATGTAATGGAATGTATTTATACTGTACTACACACCTGTAAGCATTAGGAACATAATTCATCAAGCGGTCAAGAAATAAGTTCTTAACTGAATTCAGTACATACTCAGAAAGTGTCACACTCATGAGAATTTGGATATATCCTTGTTGTTTTTTTGTAAAATTCAGTTTGTTTCCTAGTACTGCCTCTTAACCATCAATAAATATAATAAGTGACTGATTTGAAAAGCACCAGCAGAAACATTGACAAAAAAGTATAATAATACATAGCAATATTGGGTGAAATAATTAAACTAAATTATTTGAATCTACATTTCTAAGAATTTAATGAAATATTCAATTTCTCTTGGATCGCCAGCCATCTTTTTTCCTCTCTGACTTGTTGCAGTGCATTCTGGGATTACACCAATGATGCCTTATAATACTGCACATGTCGTCACCTCACAAGGTTTTGAAATAGAGTCCAAATAACCCTTCAACACTTCTCACACAGGGCTGTTTTGTATGTATATCTCCATCCATCCATCTCTTCCTCTGGTTCTGAAGATTGTAATTCCCTGATATGATGAAATATTTATGAGCATAAATTGAAAAAAGGGTCATTTAGTGTGGCTGTATTTTCCAAACTCCGTCAGCACATTATGAATTTCAAAATGCATGTCAGGTCATGCATTCAGATGATTTATAAAGTACGCAATAGCACACTGTTTACGCTG
Organism: Semotilus atromaculatus; assembly: GCA_031834385.1. NCBI lineage: Eukaryota > Metazoa > Chordata > Actinopteri > Cypriniformes > Leuciscidae > Semotilus > Semotilus atromaculatus. The sequence continues at coordinate 24,262,387 of JAULUF010000025.1, read as the reverse complement.
AAGGGAGTCCATAAATACCCACAGTTAGCTGCCTGCACACACTGCCCTCCTCCCACAGAGAGCACTGCATGGTTTGAGGTTCCTCCCTGAGTATTACCTCTCTCATCTGCATATAAATTGCATTAATTTTAATGGCCTTACCAATTACCTGGCTCTGGTGGCCAATTTCATCTTGTCTAAAGGCTCTTTTATTGTCTGTGTGTGGATGGAGAGATGGAAAGCAATGGCCTGTCGCCTTACTGTGCCTCTGAGCTGTGTGTTTCTGTGAAAGCCAGTCTCTTCCAGCTTCCATTGCTTCTGTTACAGTTACCTGCATGTGTGTGCACTTGTGAAAATAGCTGTCCACAAGTAGTTGAATCACAGTGATTGATTTAATCTGAGAGGATTTTCTAAAGATTGGAAACAAAGTGTAGCCTTGCCACACTGCAGTATGCTAGGAGGAAAAGAAAAAAGAAAATACAGTATACTAATTTATTTGCACACATATAATCAGGACGGTTGCGTAATATGACTCACGAACTGAAATGAACTGCTGCCTTGCATCACATTGAGTACAGAGACCTTAAATAAGGCTGAAAGACCTTTAGTTTAGTCTTTTATTACACTGAAAACACACATTAGCGTCATTGCTGCAAAGTTGTCATAATTTCCTCACAAACAACATTGGACCCTATGTACAACAAAAAAATATTTTTCTTTTTTGAAATATAGGTTGTGTTCCACAGAAGAAAGAAAGTCATAAAGGTTTGTAATGATATGGGGGTGAGTAAATTAAGACGATTAAAATCTTTTTGGATGAACTATCACTTTAGGTTTTGTACTGTATGTCAAAGTTGTTCTTGTCATTGTGTCGATCTATTCTTTGATTCACCATTGAAAGCATAAGCAGCATGCTGCTTTCTGAAGCTGATACATGAGTGTCCTACAGTCTTTTTCTGCCTATGCTTAGAAATGTGACCCGGCTGTACGAGCCAAGAGCAAAAGTGCAGCGCTTTCACCATGAAAAAGAGTTTCACCTCTCTCCCTGATTCTCTGTCTCAATCCATCTCTCACTTTTCACTTATATAGCACAGCAGTCTGTTCTTGCCCATACCACAGTGCACAAAACCTCCAGTCAGCAATAAAACATAAATGTGCATACTAAAACTCATGCTAGATATCTGTGATGAAGTCCATATATTTCCCACATTGACAGTGGTTGAATTGTTTTACTAACAAACGTAGCTGCTACAAATGCTAATGTTAGCATACCAGCTAATATTTCTTCAGGCAGGTTTATGCTGGTGACAGCTGGTCAACTAAAGTTAATCAACCAGAATGGTTAACTAGTTAGCTTGGTTCCAGTTTTTGGACTCCAAAAAGCATCTTAATTTAGTGACAGATATTCTAAAGTATTCTTACAGAATACATTTTTTTTAAATAAAAATCACAAATATTAGAGTAGATGTTTTCTTGAAAGAGCTTACATTTTGTCATGTGTGCTATCTTTCATGTCACAGTTCTGGGTAGTTGCTATCAGCGCCGCATTAATGCACAGGCGTACCTGGGCTTAAGCCCAGAGCCAGGCTGAGGAATGACCTAGTGCTGTTGGAGATATGTGTGACATATTAAAATTGAATGTGTTTCTGTGCTTCGCTTAGCTTTGAATGCTAAACTTGGTCAAGTTTAGCATTTGACTCTTGCCTGAACGAGCTATTGTGCTCATCCTGAGCAGTGTGAGACGAGAGCCATGAGATATAATGAGAGTAAAGAGGAACGGAGCTAATACAGTGACACACAAAGTGGATATTCAGCATGTAGCTGGCCATTGACATAAATAGGAATGTTAACAAAATAGCTTTCTCCATGGTATTCATTGTCTTGTACCTAGAGTATTCATGCCAACACTAAAAATTGTTTTATCCATTAGCAGGTCATCTTATATCATGCAGTTTCGAGGTGACAGTAAGTCTGTCCCAGCTTGCTAATACATTACTCCTAATGTTTATTTTGTATCATCCTGTCCTTCCCTTCCTGAGCATTTCTTTTATATAGCAACAGCAAAATCATGGGTTTAGTTCCCAAAGACTGCCTGGACTAATAAAAATGTATGTACACTACTAAGTTTGGGATCGATACGATTTATTATATATTTTTGAAATTCTTATGCTCACCATTTATTAGATTACATTTTTTTAATCTATAGATTTAAAAATAAAAAAAACAGTAATATTGTAAAATATTCTTACAATTTAAAATAACTCTTTCTATTTCTAGAGATATTTCTATCTCTATTTTCAGTATCCATTAGTCTTCGTCAACTGATCCTTCAGAAATCACTCTAATATACTGATTTGGTGCCCAAGAAATATCTCTTATTATCATCAATGTTTATAACAGTTGTGATGTATTATTGTGGCAACTATGATGTATTTTTTCTTTGATAAATATAAAGTTCAAAATAACATATTCATTTTTAATGTTATGTTTTTATTCAAAAACATAAAAAATAAAATAAAAAAACTTTTACTGACCCAAACTTTTGAACTGCTTGAGTGCATTAAATGTGTAAATATGCTCACCACCATTACAAAAAATAATTCCAGGAAAACTATCAAAGCATTCTAAAAACAAGATAAGTTAATGAAGTAAATTATGTTGCATAAATTGAAGAACAAAATTAATAAATCTTTTTTTATTTGATAAATTATAGGCCTATATACTTTTTTCAATATATAATAATATTAATTAATTCATTCATTCATTCATTCCCCATATTAAAAGTCAATAGGGTCCATTGTTGTTTTGGATTCCACTTATTTATATTGTACTTGCTTTTAAAATTGCTATTTTTGGGTGATTACTTTAAACTTACATACCTATACTTGCAGTGACTTGAACTACTAATTCACACCTACACACAAACACCAGCCACTCTTATGACACTCCCAAAGGTCAACGGACTATCATAAAGAAGTGTGTGAACACCTTCCCATTAACCTGATATTGATTTATCCTAGAATGCTATCCCATTTCCGCAGCATTTCCAATGAAAGTAAACCTCTCCCTGTCTGCATGTATTTTTCTTCTACTTCTTTAGAGCACATAATGCTAGGTTAAATGTGGCTATGAGCCCATGAAAGAGATCTGTAGATTGGGTAAATGCTCTGCAGGGACCCTGACCACTGCAAGCCCTCATGTTCCCTCTTTCGGAGGTAGCAATCAATGGTTTCTCACTTACGCCTTGAGCCAGCAGGAAAATAAACAGGGGTTCTAGGTGGAGAGCGGGCTGACTGTGGCCCTCTCAGCATGAATTCCTAATATCTTACATAATCCCTCCATGTTACCAGGCAGCACAGAGGCTAGAATTGGTAGAGATGGCACTGGGATCCTTTAGGAACACAAGGCTTTTGTAGGAAACCTTGAACATCTTCCAGAGAAAGATCAAGGGCTTTAATTTGAGATAATGTATATAATTTTCACAGAGATTAATTAAACTATTGCTGTAAGAATTGAAGCTGACAAAGTGTCCTGAACAAAGACACTGACTGTGGCAAGTGTCTTTTTTTTTTTAAAAAGGCCCAAATAACTGTTAGGATAGCACAACAGATGAAGAAGGTGGAATTGAGTTTAATACTCATTTACATTTTTCTTTCAGATCTCAAGATTAATGCATAAGTATGACAAATCTCAGGGAAATGGACACAAAATGTGCTTTAGCAGCCTGTCTGAAGGACATTGTGGAAGTGAACAATACTCTACTGATGCAAAAAAAGGAATATTGTCAAAATTATTAATCTAGCAGCAAATACCAAACTATTAGAAACCGAGAGGGTATTTTAAACTGTAGGAGGTAACAATGCAGTATGTATTATTCTGTGCACTGTTTAAAAAAAAAAAAGAAGAAGTTCAGCTATCATTTCAGTTTCAATTGTACATTTGGCAGACACTTTTATCCAAAGCGAGTTTCATTCTAGATAAGGTATTTTAACAGTTTTTGCACTACATTTCAAACCCATGAACTTAGCATTGTTAGCGCCAAGCTCGACTGTTTGAGTTTGCATGTGGATAACATATGATACTGTGAATATAAGGGTTAGACAATGTCATATCTGATCAGACAAAGGCTAAAGCTGATTTTGACCCAATTTTGATCATAGCTTGCTTATTTGCTGTTGATACCCTAAAAATAAGGTCTGTAAAATGTTTCTTGCAGATTGTAAAATTTTCATATTTTTAGCCCCCTTGAAGTATTCATTATTTCCAGGCCAAAATACAGCGGGTTCCCTTTAAGTCCAAATGGTTCAGACATTTGGTGTAAAAATATTAAAAAAAAATGTTGTTGTAGAAAAGAGTTAAATTCTAGACATGGATAATATTGGGTCACTAAAAAAAGACCCAAGATACTAATAAATTATCTTAAACCATTAACTTTGATTGACTTAAAAATTTTTTTTTTTTTTAAATCCCTATCCTGAACAAAAAAAAAGTCCCTAATGTGATCAAAATATCAGCTTTTAAAATGTTTTGTCTGGTATGGTACAATATTTTGCTAATTTTAAAAGGACTCATTCAGTGTTGATTGACATGGAAGTTTGTCTAAATGTGACCTGATTTGACATGGACTGACCTATACCGTGTTTAATATATCGAGTTAATGGCTATTAATATAGAGTCTAGTGTTTATTTACATGCTGTGATAAATGCAGTTATTTCAGTGACTTACTTTGACAGATATCATTTTTAAACCTTGCACTTGTTCTACAATGTAATCCGTTTATCTTAAATGCAATGTTTTTCCCCCACGTTGCAGTAGCAGAAAGCCTGAATCAATTGCTCACTCGTGCACTAATGAGGGATCGATAAACACTGTAGCTCTCCATTTCTACAAGTGTGTTCACCTATTTACCCCTAGAACTCATCTCATCAGCTTAATTTTATACACAGCGTACAGTACATAGGAATTACTGCATGCCGAAGTCTGCATGCCATGACAACGAATAGATTATGGAATTAGCAACCGCACACGGTGATCACAGGGGGGCTAAATTGCTGTCTGTTTAGGACGCAGCTTAGCGGGATTAGAATTTTCATTAAACTATAAAACAAGCAGACAGTCATTAATTATGGCTGAGCATTCAAGATCAGTCATTGGCCAGGTCACAAAGAGCTGAGTAGATTTAATTTAGTACCAGGCTTCTGAGAACTGTTTCCTAACTCTTATACAACCTCTGGCTCCCCAGCAAGAGAGCAAAAAACAGCCGTCTGATGCCAGCCGCGATCGCCAGGGCCTTTATCTCTTGAGAAATGAAAGGAAAAGAAATTAAATTCATCTTAAATGTCAAGGCAAGCAATTAGAAATGTATTCCTCAGATTGCAAATTAAATTCCTGCAAAGAGCCAAAGCCTTGTACCTCCACATCAGCCTGGAACTACGACGAATGCCCGCAAAGCGTAAAGCGTGAACAGCCAGCAGTGCTTGTTCTGTGTCACATTACAAATGCAAATGCAGCTGAGCTACAGCATTATTCATTATTTACACATAGCATCAACGGACGGTCTGATTGATGGACAGTATGATTTCTCAACATCGGGCCCTGAGGAACACTTGGGCGGAAACCCCAAATGAAGCAGATTTATATGATAACTACAGGTTGTAGAGCTCGGGAGAGGTCAATCAAGGTCAAATGCAGTGTCCTATGTTGGAGAGATCATCGGGTCGGACCGTTTTAAAATGTAGTACTTCACTGAGGTGGCTCAACAAATTATGTAGAAATTAAGCAAGCGGAGTAGAAAGTGCTCAGAAAAAATCTACATTCATTCAATAAAACTTATTAGGGTCCAATGTGCATTTTGGACTCTGTTGTCTAAATTACATTCTTTAAAATATTTTCTTTTTGTGTTTTGCAAAATAATTAAATGTTCGGAACGTCATGGCGGTGAGTTTTTTTAATGAACTGTGCCTTTAATCCTTGTTTGTAACTTTCTCTGAAATTAAAGTAATTTCTGTAATCCAATTCTTTTTATGAATTCAAGTCAATTCAAGTTTATAAATAAAAAGGCAATTATGGTTCTTAAGAGATTTTATTATTTTTCAAGCAACTGTCAACGTGCTTCTGCTGCACAGCCTTTACATGTAAGAGTTAAAACCTGAATACTTTGCTTCAATTTCTAATATTTAAATTTTTAGGCATTTAAAAGCAAATAACTTAAGTCCCTCACAGAACACCTAAAGTTTCTCTTTAAACTCTTAAATCAGAATGCTTGCAGCTGTCATCTTACTGATACAAGTTTAATACGTCTAGTAATCAAAAAAAAAAAAATTTTAAATTAACCTAAGGCCGATAACATTGTTTCATTTTATTTTATCCCAACTCTTGACAGAATGACAAAACAGACTTTGCATATACATGAAAAGAGTTTCCTTCATAAATCTGAAACCAGAATGGCAGCGTTTCATGTTGCACTGAGTTTGAACTGCACCAGGAGAAATAAAATATGCTTTTTAAACATTCACAAACCTATTTTAAATTAGATTTGTTGTGTAATTCACTGAATATCTTGATGCCAACAAATGGTCACACCAGAACCTCTCTGAATGTATAGATACAGACCACCTCATGTCAACTAAAGAGGCTGGTTCGGTCAAAGCCAAAAACATCAAGAGTTACCGTTGACTACAGGACGCACCCCAGCAAGGGAGGAGAAAAAGAGAAATCTGACCGTCAAAACCTTCTTAAGGGATAATCCAGGCTGACTGGCCACGGCCAACAGGGATCAACTGTAATTCCCTGCTCAGAATGTGAGCATGTGGTTTTGGTAAAGAACACAGCTCCATGAAGAGTGTAAATTATTTTCTTTTTTTATTCATTAACCAAATACTTTTTTTAAATGTGTATTTATGACTAATTAGACACACTGGGGATTGTGAATCTCTACTGAAATGCAAGTTCTAAAGGATCTGGACCAGTAAGCAAAACTGAGGATGCACAAACCCAGAGCATCAGTGGAAAAATTTAATTGGATCTGCATTATTAGGAAAAGAGAGTTTTGGTCTGAAGAAATAACAAAAGAGCACAAGAACAATGAATAAGTGAAAGGAAGTAAAGAGAAAGAGAGATGATACAATAGCTTATTCTCTCTCTGTTAGCTGGTGGTGTCAAAAGAGGTAAATCAGCAGAAGGATGGATCTCAGTACAGGCTGTCTGGTACCAAGCTTGTACACAAGGCCTTTGTGCGCTCACAGTGGAAACAAACCACAGGAAATAAGGTAAATGTAGCTTCTAAAATAAATCAACCATCCATCTGCCAGGCAGGGAACTTAAATAATTCTATTGCCAAGTTTTTGGACAGACAGTCTATAAATCAAAATGTCACATTCCGAACCATCCTTCATGAGAATAGCAGTGCTGTTTCTAGTTTGAGATCCTCAGACCATCCATTTAGGTCAGTGAACTCAAGTGTTAATTAGCAGCTGTTATTTTCCTATTAAACGCAGTGCAAGGTAAACAGCACACAGCTTCAGGTAGTGTCCCATGGCCTTGGCAAGCTGCACAGCTCAGCACTTCTCCTCCAAGAAATCATTAGCAGAATATAGTTGGAGAGAATGCTACACATCAGGAGACGAGTCTGATATTCCCCTCTTTTATTCTGCACACATTCACATGGTTTGTCCTCCAATAATGTACACTGCAGCTTTTGTGATATGTCAGCATCTGCTCACAAAGCTATCAACTATTTAATGCAAATTCGTATTAGATTTATAATTCACACCATGATGATTCACAAAATTTTTTCTTTGCATCTCAGTAATGTAGTAAAGTGTAATTCTTTCTAATAGGATGCAATAACTTCGATTAGCATTAGGTTGCTCAAACAGAAAAGCAAGACACTAGCTATGTTTCTATTCAAAGTTACGAATTTAACCTGTGCGCAAATTTTCCATCTAGCGAGTCGAAGAGAAAAAAATCGGATAAATTTCTGAAAAACTGGAGCTAAATATCACTAAGAAAAATGGAAGTTGCTGCAGTAGAAGCCACTGAATATAATAATTTTCGTATTACTTATGAGCGTGCAAATGAAACACAATAAACGTTGTCATTGTCATGTTAACTTGCATTCAGATGCCTGGTGTTTGTGGATGCAATCGTGTGAGGCGTTTCTGGGAGGGAATTATACCGACCACTTTAACAACAGACTTTGCTCAAGCATTCCAGAATGAGCATTTTAGATGCTGTGCAACGAGATCGATCTGCTGGTTGGTCCAATTATGCCGTCTCATTGCAAAGTCACGTTTCTTTTTGATGTGCATCAAGGAATTTATTCTGTAAAAGTGTTGCCATCGTAGGTTATGCGCATGTTTTCAAACCGCATAAAAAAATTAACTGCATGCGTTTTTTATTTGCATCTTGGCATTTCCCTCCAGTGTTTTTTTATGCGATATGCACCAACACCATGGGTTGGATTCTCAAGGACTGCATGAAATGATTACATTTATGTTTTGAAACTACGAGCAACATCACTTACTGCATAAAAGTTACTGTTGGAGATGAAAAACTATTCTGGATGAGTAAGATGTACGTGTGTGTGTGTGTGTGTGTGTGTGTGTGTGTGTGTGTGTGTGTGTGTGTGTGTGTGTGTTTGTCTAACTCTGTAATTCAAGAGCATTTGTGGGTTGCAGCATTCAGCTTAAGCACCATTCAGAATTTAATTGAGAATGCATTTAAAATCGCAACTCAAATCCTGAATTTGAATTAAGATTTCAAACAGGATACAGAATTGCAATTTGAATCTGGATGCAAGAGAGTAGAATTAAAGCAAATTGAAACTCAAATAATTTCTAGCTAATAAGATAAAATTTTTAAAAAGATAGATGTACTCATGGTAACATAAAAACAATGGGCCTTTCCTCAACACTGCTCCTTCTCAAGTGCTGCTGACTCATACACTATGCCACTCCACTCACCTGCGTGCATATGGCAAGTACAATGGTGTCCACTCCTGGTCCTGCTGGGCAGCAGTGTCTTCTGGCTTTTGTTGGGCCTCTGAGTATTTTGGTCTTTGATTGATTGATTGATTACAGTGTTCCCTCAGCTGGGTTCCAGAGCATAAAAAATGGCTTCGGAGGCACAGGTACAGAGGCTGATTGATAGGAGGTAGCTAAAGCCTGTTAAAATCATGGCCCGAGAGGACCAAGACTGGACACCACCGACCTTTACCAGAGATGAGATGTTCTGCTCTAGCCAGACACTAAAGCCCCCGTTCTATCTGGCCATTGCCTTTCCTGAACTGAGCAAAGTAAAACTAGACTAAATGCGGATCATGGCTGGCTGAATGGGATGGTTTAGTGCCTGGCTGGGAATTGGGGCTTTGCGTGCTCCAGAATGAAGAATGACCATCCCCTCTGCATGTGCATTCAAATGGCACTTCATATCTCTCTGTGGGTGCTAGAGCAGGCTCCAGTCGGACCCACCGTTCATACCGCTATAGATGTTCCGGTGATGAGGGGACATCTCCTCTACGCCCGGCCTCTTCTGTGCCACCTCTCGGCCGGGGCTGCCGAACTTGCTGTGCTGATGCCTCGACAACTCTGGGCTCCCAGATATGACACGTCCCTTCTGTAGGTGCTCCGGTGTCCCTGATAGAATCTGTTTGGGCTCTGGACTCCCACACATACTTCCAATGCTAGCCCTGTGCTTCTGGAAAAGGTCCGGGCTGCCAGGCGGCTGAGAGGACACCAGCAAGTGTTTCGAGAACTGCTCTGGACTGCCTCTCGACAGGCTCTTGCCAAGTTTCTCTGGACTAAAACCTCGTAGGCCCTTATGATCTGGACTGGAGAAGGACCCACAGCGAGACCGGCACACTTGGGGATAGGTGTGCGCTGCATACTCCTGGCTGGTACTATGTCTGCGGCTTGCATGCTCAGGACCCGGTGCCTCCTCCCCTGAGCCTGGCTTATGTAGGTGGTCAGGACTGCCTCCAACCGGGCCACCCAACAGCTGCTGCTTATGTGTGAGATGGTCAGGGCTGTCGGTGCTGCCCGCGCTGGAGGTACTGCTCCCGTCACCCACATCTCTTAGTAGGCCAGGCCCAGGGCCGCTGGCGTGAGACAGGCTGCTCTGGCTATCGATTGAATTCCTGCAGCCGGCTGGTCCCCCGGTACCTGCTGACCTGCCGGTACCTCCAGAGCCCTTCTCCTCATCCAGCATAAGGCACAGCTCTCTCAGTTCAAGGTTCTCCCTCACTACTTCCTCCTGCCTCTGCTCCAGCTCTTTCAGCTTCTGCAGGTACAGTGTCACCTCCTTACGCATGATCCCTGCGCTGTAGCGGCCCAAGCGTTGCCACTCCCTCGACACCTTCTTTCCTTTCTGCCTGTCATCATCCAGAAAGCAGCAGAGGTCCCGCAGCTCCTGGTTGTCCTCTTGAAGCTTCTGATTCACCTCCTGAAAAAAAAATATTTATGACTCAACACTGATGTCTAAGCAGAGCAAGTTTGACTGGTGAAAGTGAAGTTAAACAACGCTAATGTATATTTAATATATGCTGTTGTGACTTGAGCTGTCAATATGGGCCTACTTTACACATTTGTCTACAAAATATTCTTAATTGATTATGTTTTTTTATGTTTTTTTGGCATACTACAGAAATATTAATGTAGTGGGGTTTTTTTTCCATGTAGCATGTTCTATGAGAACACTACATGTAAGAGGCATTTTACCCCGATGGACCTTTATGCCCATCACAGAGAATGCATGTGCCAGGAGGAGCTGAATCTTGGAAGAAAAAAAACCTATTTAAAACTGCACATCATGCTGAAAGGCCATGATGCTTTTTAAAAAAGAATTATTTTATACATAACAATATATTAAAATAAATCATTAAAATAAAACTATCTTTTATTTGATTAGTACCAAACCTAGCTTTTATTTATTTAGTCAACATAAGGTGCAGGCTCGCCTTACCTTCAGCCCTCGTATCTCGTTGAGGTGCTGCTGAAGCCTGCGGTTCACCTCTCGGATGAGATTGCTGTGGTCCACTATAACGCTCATCTTCTCGGTTTCGGATCTGCGCAGCCGGCGAACAAGCTCCTCCTTGCTCCATTTCAGAAGCTCCTCGTCCGTGAGTTTGGAGAGATCCTCTGAGGGACCTTCTGCGCTCTTAGATATGCTCGACTGCAGCTGAGGCTGGATGGGCTTTTCCATTCTCCCGAGCAACTTATCGAAGTGCAAGGCTGTAAAACAAATCACCGAAAAGCAGATCAAATCCTTCGTTGGTACTTTCCCGCGAATTCACCCTTATTAGTATCGGATTTTTGTGACTACCATTTTAAGGATAACTCTTTTGCCCATGCTGTCTCCTCTGAAGACAGGGATGCAGCCCTAAAGTGCCGGCGAATACTTCTCCCCTTTATGCACTTGCTGTACGGGTGGACCCTCTGTCTCTATGTTTCCATTTGTCCGTCAGCATCCTGTCAAGCTCAGTTCCGTGCTGAACCCGTGCCTTCTGTCCGCGCACATGAGGAAGACGCACGGCCGGTCGCTTCTGTGCTCGGGGTGCGTGACAGCAGCCTCTCAAAATGCTCGACTGGCTGAGTTGTGATTTTTTTTTTCTCTCTCTCTTTCTCTCTCTCTCTCTCTCTCTCTGTTTCGTTACACGCCCCCTTCTCTTGGAGACAACTAACTCTTTGTTATTGGGCGCCACCTGGTGGTGATAATTAAAGTGTACATCAAGTTGACCATTTTAAGTCATAATTTAGATCTGCAAATTAATTTAGAAAATAATAATAATAATAATAATAATACATTTAAAATAAATATCAGACTGGTTTGATGGTCCTAAAGACAGTTTTTTTTATTATCTTAATTAATTAATTATTAGTATTATTCATAGTCATTATAAGGAGAGGTGGATCAGAAGAAAATGAATTAATTAATTCATTCGTTTTTAATATAGCGCACACTGGAACTGGTTTGTGTTCACAAGCAGGAAAGAAACTTAGCACAGTTTGGATAACATGGATCTACTAAGATCTGTATACTGTAGGTTTCCCACAACACAGAGGTCGGTTTACAAAACAAAACACAGTTTTGGAAAATTACTTGCTTTAGGTTTTGTCTTAGACGTGGGCCAGAGGACATCTTAAATTGTTCCGATGAATTGGTTCTGGAAGGACAGGTGTCAATGTTAGGGCAATTTCTGATGCCTTAATATACCGCAACATGGTTAATAAGTTGCACATTTTGAACATCGATTTCTTGTAAAGCTTCATCTAACAGTGAAAATGAAAGATATTTAGACATCTCATCTGAACCGCAGCCACCATTTATCGTCATTAAAGCTTATGATTAACAACCTGATACATTTATGGAGGGATATGTGGTCTTAAAATGTGAGCTATTTCCTTTATGATTCTGCTTTTGTTTTATGATTAGTGCTAGAAGAACTCTGCATGGATCACTTTCAAGTGAATTAAGGCTCGCACCGGTTGAGCTGCTTTTCATCCTACCACTTTTATTTTGAATTAAAGAAGCAAATTATTTATGAGGAAACGTTCCACTTTTCCCCCCTTCATTTATATAATACTGGTGATTCCAGCTGACACCATTAAGCAAGCCTTATCATTGCCAGTTTAGTCAATTTAATAATTACTCATTTCTAGTAATTTAACCGACACTTTTATTCACAGAAATTTACAGTACACTTATTACTGGAGTTACTAATGATGAAGTGCCTTGCTCAAGGACACAATGCTGCTGAGTTTGTCATTATTCACTTAATCTGTCACTGTGCTTTAATGCTTTTCTGGTGAGTTTATATAATTTGTTGTGCCCTATCCTTTGTAAATGCAAGGGAAATATCTACTGTTCTTTCTTCATTGTGTTTCATGGAAGAATGAAGTGTAGCAGGTCAGTTGTTTCCTCAGTGTAATTCTAGATGGTAGATTATTGGGGAAGGGAAGGGAGAATTCCATATGTTGAGGGGTGTGTCTTGATGACACTAGAGCGCAGTACACAAACAACCTGTGACAATATTTGTCATCTTGCAGTGCAATGGCGAGGACTCTACCTTCAGCTCTGTGTCTCCTGGTTGGACTTGTTTGTCTCCCATATACAGAATGTTGGGAAGCGCCCTGGTTTTGTCATGGATATGAGTGTCCCATGTACACCCTGGTAAATGAATATCAGGTAGGCCTACGACTTTTGTTTTTTTAGTTTGGAATATTTTAAATTTGGTTTATTATATGTAAAAATGTTGTATGATTGTGTTAATAAAACCAAAAGGGATTTGAGGAGCGCAGCTACAACGTGAGCTATTGGATTGCCACTGATATTGCGAGTACCAGCCAGAGTGATATAAATGATGGATTTTGGAAACTGTATTATTTTAATCAAGGACAAAACAGTGAGAGTAAGTACGTTTCACGGTTTTGATGGAGAAAATAATCCATTGTTAATTTTCACTCATCTTATTTGACAGTAATTTTACTTCTCAGGTAAGGAGATTGCTATGACCAGGCCTGTGCTGGTGTCAGTGAAGGATGTTGATGGAATGGGGGAGAGACAGGTGTCCCTTTCCGTCTTTCAATCTGACTCAGACATCCCTGAACCCATCGATACGACCATCAGAATAACTGTTGTACCAGGCGGTACCGTCTATGTCAGGTTAGTAATTTCAGTAAAGAACCAGAGTCAAAATTTACTTGTTAATTTACTGTTTCTCATTTAAACATTCTCTCATTGCTGGACATTACAGGTCATTTAGTGGTGTGGCTTCTGATCAAGACGCCTTAGAGAATGTGCAGCAGCTTAAAGAGGACCTCAGGACTGCAGAAAAGGAGTTTATTGAAAACAGTTTTGATGCGGCTGGCTATGACGCTCCGTGGGAATTGATCAACAGACACAATGAAGTTTGGGTTCGTGCACCCTGAGGATCCAGATAGTTCTGTTCCTTATTCCTACTTTTACGTTCCAGTCTGTTCAAGATTTTCTTACAAATATATGAGGAAAACATTTATATTGTGTTCACGTTAACCAATCACGTCTTAATCATTGTATTAATGTTATTTAGTGCACTCTATTGTGCAATCTAAGTGTAGAAACACATTTGAATTGTATGACAATTGCAATAAAGTGCAATGAAAGGATTATCTTCTACCTATAGGTTCAAATTGAAAGTGATTTGAAAATAAACCTTTTGACTTTCTTTAAAACATTTTGTTCTTTTTTATTATACGTTTTAAGGCATTCTGTTTTTCTTCAAATTAATTACCCTACTTATTGACTGATAGAGGTTTCAAATGAATGAAAACTGCGTAAAATAAGTGCACTATAAGTGCAGAAGACAAATGGCCTATTTACAAAATATACAGATAGATATACACAAAATACTGAAAGTGTCTAACAATACAACAGAAACAGGTTTAGGAATGATCAGAATGGGGTTATCATGTTTCTCATTAGCTTTTGTTCATGTTATGAGAAACTCCACCCTATTAAACCAGTCCAACTGGTGATCCACAACTGTCTTTAGCCCATTCATGAAACTATTTGGTTAAAATAACGTGATGCTCAGTGATAGACCCTAAAGAAATGTAATGTTGTGAATGTGAATCTTCCAGTTTGTGAGTTATCTTCCAGTTATGAAACTATGCATTCAAAATTCAAAAAGTGTATAAAAGCATGCGACTTCTGACAACATTTTTGTTTTTTGCAGCCATGAGCATAAAATAGTGAAAGAGTTGTTTTGCGTCCATGGTAGTGTGATCTGAGAATCTTAGACCTACACCATTGTGTTTGTGTGACTGTTTGTTGATGGGGTTTCCCTCATGTGTATAATAGTGTACTTGCTGGAAGGAAAACTGGGTCAGGCCACCTGAGACGTTTTGTCACGGTGACTGATCTGGAGTCAGTTTAATTAGTCGCATCTTCTCTAGCGCGGGGAAATGTGATGAGGCTGCATTTTCCCACCTCTGCAGTTCCACGCCACAATTCTTCCACAAATTTGCCAGACACCTCACCTGAGAGAGAGAAAACTTTGTAGTTGTGCCTCCCTGAAAACCTGCCCTCTCTGGCTGGTTAAATGTCATAAAGTCGTTAGCGTAGTACCAACATTGAACCCAAATAAAAAATTTGTTTACCTCACATAAAACTTTTCACTATAAGCAACTTACAAAACACAAAGACAGACTGGCTTACTATTTTCATCACATTGAAACATTGCCCATATATGATAAAATAGGCCCTGTTTACACCTGGTATTAAAATGTGTTTTGGTCGATCGGATCAGAAGTGGACAACACTAAATACAAGTGTAATTAGGGTCTAAAATGTTTGTCCACGTTCGACCACTTCAAGATGTAGTCGAAAATACATTCAACCGGATCGCTTTCGTAGTGTAAACCCTCATGTGGTCAATGTGTTTGAGACTACTCTCCGCCTGGCCTAATGCCTAAACATTATGGGAAGCGCGCTAGTCAAACGGGATTTAAACTTTGTCGGCTAGAGAGTGGAAACACAAGTTTGGTTTGAAGACGAAAAACGTAGGCACTATGTTCTTTCACTATTGCTGATGTGATGTCTAATACCCACTCACTCCATTTGGTGTGGTCTTGCAGCTGTCAGAGCAGAAAATAAAGCTGCTGCTTTCTGTATGTTTTTTCGTTGTTTCCGTGCGCCTTCATATGTAAATTGCACAAGCTTATTTTGTCCATTAGATCGAAATATCTTAAAAAGGCCATACATTTACCCGCCCATAGACCCTCCACGAAGAAATTGTGTTTGAAACAAAGTGGACAAAAGAGACAGATTAAAACACCAGGTGTGTCTCCCTCATCTACTTGTGATCTGATCAACCAAAATGCACCTTAATACCAGGTGTAAACAGGGCTGACTCAATGACCATGCACTCAAAGCAAATACAATATACACTCCTGTATTTAACAGCTAAACGTGTCAAGATGCATGCAGGTTTATATTATTGTACACTAGGTGGCAGCACTGACTCTTGTGATCTTTCTTAAACCTCTTCTATATCACACAGTATAGCACTCCACATCACATATGGCATCAAATTAATCTACTCAATTTGTGCGTGTCCAGATTTTATAGAAAAACATCCTTACCCATATGCATTAGTGCTAAATATGCTGTTGTTTCTAGAAGAAGTTTGAGCTAGAAGAACGTGTGGGCAGTTCCTAGCAATGTCAAACAAAATCCACTACCCAGCATGCCTCAGCTCTCACCATGGGAAGCTGGACACTCAATGCCCCTCAACACACATTCACACAGTTTCCATGGTTACATTTCTATAGCAAGAAGTCAGCCATGTTCGTCAAAAACATAATTATGCTTCAGTGAAGTTAGATCTGTAATAACCCTAGATGTGTTTTTATGAGTCATAGAGAACTTGGGTGACTACTTCCTTATAGAGTGGAATTTTCATCAGCAGGCCTAATGACTGTTGTGTTCTGCAGTTCATTTAACACTAGAACTTATTCGGGTATTAGATTGTATGCTTGGAAGGAAATCAGTGCATAGGCCTACTCATCTAGCGTATATAGAGGATGGGAGATGTTTGGCCGTTCACAAAGAGACTGCGTAGTTATGATATCTTGGAAAAACACCTTAATTATCTAATTTATCGGCACATTTTTATTTTTAAATTATGTCTGGGCTTGTGTGTGCCACTTGAATGTGTCCAATAAAAGCCTGTCTGACTTGGAAGGTTATGTCAGCATATGTTTGCAGGCTTGTGAATTTTAATCTGCCCTGTTTTGGATGATGTTCTTGGTGTGGAGGCTCAAGCCAAAAAGCCTGTTTGGACTGGCTCATGGGAATTAATCTTATCAGAGACAGGCCAGTTTCCTGAGAAAATGGCTGGAGCTCTATGCTGTCAGATAAGGCAATGTAGGAATGCAAGAGCAGTTGTGCATTTCAAGAGAGTTTTAACCATATAGTATAATCATGCTTATGCCAGCAGTGTGATGTCTGTGTAACTGGTCCTAATCGACCAGGCGAGATTCCAACCGGGGTCTCGGGCGTGGGAGGCGGCGCGATAACAAATACACTAAAGACCGCAGCCCCATAGCACTATTACACGCGCAGCTCTAACTGGCCTACGTCCATTACACATAATCTGTTTTTACATCCATCTGGTGATTGGCTTCTCTCTCTCTCTCTCTATTCATTTTGAGGTCCAAAACACCTTGTCAATGCTCTCTGCTTTTCCAATGAGTTGTTTTCATCTTTTTACATAACAGATGATCAGTGGTGGAATGTAACGAAGTACAAATAATTCGTTACTTAAAGGTGGGGTATGGGATTTGCAAAACGGCCGAAAGATTTTGAAAATACACAACTCAAATGGTCCTACCTTCTTTCCTCCAACGCTGGCCCTGATTCGCATGAGGGGGATGGGGATGGGGGAGGGGGGTATGGTACGACCGTTTGATTGACGGACTTACTGTCCAATGATTCAAGGTGGTCTTGGAAATGATTGGCTGGATTTTTTCGAGTCCTGCCCGTTCCACAGATGATTAAATTGCTTCATTTTCATTTCAGCGCTTCTAACTCAGTGGCTGTGAATAGAATTTCAAGTGATTTTGAAAAAATGGATACATTTTTCACGTAGGCTATCTGTATTTTACTTAAAGGTGCCATATGTAAAAATGTAGGTAAAAATATCCGAAAAATGAGCTACACGCATCAAAAGAATGAGAAGAAATAAGTCCGATGATGTCATTAAAAAAATGACAAGTTATAGTGCTGCCGAGATATACACTCACCGGCCACTTTATTAGGTACCCCATGCTAGTAACGGGTTGGACCCCCTTTTGCCTTCAGAACTGCCTCAATTCTTCGTGGCATAGATTCAACAAGGTGCTGGAAGCATTCCTCAGGGAGTTTGGTCCATATTGACATGATGGCATCACACAGTTCCCGCAGATTTGTCGGCTGCACATCCATGATGCGAATCTCCCGTTCCACCACATCCCAAAGATGCTCTATTGGATTGAGATCTGGTGACTGTGGGTATGGAGCGAATTATGTGCCAAAACCTCACACACACACAAAACGTGTTTTACTCACACCCAATGATTCACAAACAAACTCAGTGTGGTTTGTAAATACAAAACATCACTCACAAACTAATGCATATTGTTCTGCAAATAAAAAACGTACATATCAAACAAATACAGTATGTTTTACATATACATAAAAACGTGTTTCTTCAATGACAAAAATATCCTCCAAGTACAAACTAAAATCTTTCAAGTACAAAACAAAATTCTCCAAGTACGAGAAAAAAACCTTCAAGTACAAAGCAAAATTCTACAAGTACGAAACAAAAACCTTCAAGTACAAAGCAAAATTCTACAAGCACGAAACAAAAACCTTCAAGTACAAAGCAAAATTCTACAAGTACGGAAAAACTGTCACGTGACTTTTGGCACTATTTTTCCGCGTCCAGGCAGATTTTCTTCACAAATATATCCAGGCCATGCGGATTTTCTCACAAATGCAGTTGAGCAACTTCCTCTTCTAGAACAGTAGATGGCGCTAAGATAGGGGATCAATTTCGCGCTAGTCTCTCGGGAGAAACACTGATGTGAAACGCGTGCTTGCCTTTGCCCATGGGAAAATGATCGGTGAACAGTGTGTTTCGTCTTTATCTATAATTAACCTTATTGAGGTTTTGGTAAATGTTTATTATATAGACAGAAATCCACATTAGCACTTAGTAGCACTCCACTCTAGGATTAGGGAATCTATAAGCTGAAAGCTCTGCCATGTTGCTTTTTAGGCTACATTTTTGTAAAAACGTTTCATTTACTGAATGAGTCTATTTCTTTCGTTCTCCATAAATTAATGAGAACATTGCATTTAATTGAAAGGAGGGTCCCACTTATTCATTAATTTAGTTGGAATTCAGTCAGCTTAACTGTTAATGTAGGCTAATAAAATAATGAATGAACAAAACAAACAATATAGGCTACAATTGTTTCTTAACTTCCCTGTGACGTATTGCCCAAATTATTATTTTGGACAGACAAAAGAAACCCTCCTTAATTTATGGAGAACGAAAGAAATAGATTCGTTCAGTGTAATCACTAATTTAGTCATTTCACACGCGTCTTATGTAGATTATTATATTTTTTTATTATTATTATTTATTTTTTTTGCGGTGGTGACGCGTGTAACATGTAGGGTGGCACTGCCAATAAAGCACCTTAAAGCTGTCACAAAGAACCGGCAAAAGATTATGAATATGTAAAATATAGCAAGGAGATATTTTAATTGTTTATTAATAAACAAGTGTATTTGTCAGTGTGACAATGCTGACTCGCGATCTTCGCAGTGAACGCGCCAGGATTAGCCTACTTAAGCAGAGAGCAGTCTCTTAAACAGGATTAGATGGCCGCATTCTTACACTTATAAAAGGCAATTCAATGCGGACGTAATCCCTCAGATTGAGTAATGCAACGGAAAACGTTACAAATTACATTTTTGGGCATGTATTCTGTAACGAAATACGTTTTCCCAACACTGCCTACAGCTGAGGAAAATGAGCGGTGAACAGGTGTGTTTCTGTCTTACTTAATCTAATTAACCTTATTGAGGCTTTCTTTTGCAAAATGTTTATTACATATAGACAAAAATCCATATTACCGCTAGTAGCACTTCACTCTCTCTAGGATAGGGGAATCTAAGCTGAAAGCTCTATCATATGTTGCTTTAAAAAAAAAAAAATCTACATAAGACGCGTGTGAAATGACTAAATTAGTGATTACACTGAACGAATCTATTTCTTTCGTTCTCCATAAATTAAGGAGGGTTTCTTTTGTCTGTCCAAAATAATAATTTGGGCAATACGTCACAGGGAAGTTAAGAAACAATTGTAGCCTATATTGTTTGTTTTGTTCATTCATTATTTTATTAGCCTACATTAACAGTTAAGCTGACTGAATTCCAACTAAATTAATGAATAAGTGGGACCCTCCTTTCAATTAAATGCAATGTTCTCATTAATTTATGGAGAACGAAAGAAATCGACTCATTCAGTAAATGAAACGTTTTTACAAAAATGTAGCCTAAAAAGCAACATGGCAGAGCTTTCAGCTTATAGATTCCCTAATCCTAGAGTGGAGTGCTACTAAGTGCTAATGTGGATTTCTGTCTATATAATAAACATTTACCAAAACCTCAATAAGGTTAATTATAAAGTAAGACAGAAACACACCTGTTCACCGCTCATTTTCCCATGGGCAAAGGCAAGCACGCGTTTCACATCAGTGTTTCTCCCGAGAGACTAGCGCGAAATTGATCCCCTATCTTAGCGCCATCTACTGTTCGAGAAGAGGAAGTTGCTCAACTGCATTTGTGAGAAAATCCGCCTGCCCTGGATATATTTGTGAAGAAAATCTGCCTGGACGCGGAAAAATAGTGCCAAAAGTCACGTGACAGTTTTTCCGTACTTGTAGAATTTTGCTTTGTACTTGAAGGTTTTTGTTTCGTACTTGTAGAATTTTGCTTTGTACTTGAAGGTTTTTGTCTCGTACTTGTACAATTTTGCTTTGTACTTGAAGGTTTTTGTTTCGTACTTGTAGAATTTTGCTTTGTACTTGAAGGTTTTTGTCTCGTACTTGGAGAATTTTGTTTTGTACTTGAAAGATTTTAGTTTGTACTTGGAGGATATTTTTGTCATTGAAGAAACACGTTTTTATGTATATGTAAAACATACTGTATTTGTTTGATATGTACGTTTTTTATTTGCAGAACAATATGCATTAGTTTGTGAGTGATGTTTTGTATTTACAAACCACACTGAGTTTGTTTGTGAATCATTGGGTGTGAGTAAAACACGTTTTGTGTGTGTGTGAGGTTTTGGCACATAATTCGCTCCATACTGTGGAGGCCATTTGAGTACAGCGAACTCATTGTCATGTTCAAGAAACCAGTCTGAGATGATTCCAGCTTTATGACATGGCGCATTATCCTGCTGAAAGTAGCCATCAGAAGTTGGGTACATTGTGGTCATAAAGGGATGGACATGGTCAGCAACAATACTCAGGTAGGCTGTGGCGTTGCAACGATGCTCAATTGGTACCAAGGGGCCCAAAGAGTGCCAAGAAAATATTCCCCACACCATGACACCACCACCACCAGCCTGAACGGTTGATACAAGGCAGGATGGATCCATGCTTTCATGTTGTAGACGCCAAATTCTGACCCTACCATCCGAATGTCGCAGCAGAAATCGAGACTCATCAGACCAGGCAACGTTTTTCCAATCTTCTATTGTCCAATTTCGATGAGCTTGTGCAAATTGTAGCCTCAGTTTCCTGTTCTTAGCTGAAAGGAGTGGCACCCGGTGTGGTCTTCTGCTGCTGTAGCCCATCTGCCTCAAAGTTCGACGTACTGTGCGTTCAGAGATGCTCTTCTGCCCACCTTGGTTGTAACGGGTGGTTATTTGAGTCACTGTTGCCCTTCTATCAGCTCGAACCAGTCTGGCCATTCTCCTCTGACCTCTGGCATCAACAAGGCATTTCCGCCCACAGAACTGCCGCTCACTGGATGTTTTTTCTTTTTCGGACCATTCTCTGTAAACCCTAGAGATGGTTGTGCGTGAAAATCCCAGTAGATTAGCAGTTTCTGAAATACTCAGACCAGCCCTTCTGGCACCAACAATCATGCCACGTTCAAAGTCACTCAAATCACCTTTCTTCCCCATACTGATGCTCGGTTTGAACTGCAGGAGATTGTCTTGACCATGTCTACATGCCTAAATGCACTGAGTTGCCGCCATGTGATTGGCTGCTTAGAAATTAAGTGTTAAGGAGCAGTTGGACAGGTGTACCTAATAAAGTGGCCGGTGAGTGTAAACCTGAATTAGCATGCTAAATTACTAGCCCCGGCCCGGCCGGTGTCGTAATACCAGTTTCGGCCATGGGAGGCGGTATGCGGGCAACATACATAACCACCAGCCAAACTGCAACACACGAATAACTCGCACGGCTTGTGGGCGTACTTGAACCTGATGTCAATCGTGTAAAGGACAAAAAAGGACTTTGGTACAGCCCACTACTACATTTCAGTTCAGGGAAGAGTTAAAAAAAATTATTGGTCGATATTATGTATGAGGAATACATTTTGGTAAGTTGCAACATACTGTATCTTTCAACAGTGTTCGTGTTTTTTTTACTATTAGCTAGTAGAGATGATCGGTTCGCGTAACTTAAGTAGTGATGGGCAGATCGAGGCTTCGTGAAGCAATGAAACAGTTGAAGCAAATGTGCCATTTTGTTTCGAGGCTTCGAATCAATCCGAAACCCGTCTCCACGGTGACACCTAGTGGTCACTTGCAGGTGTTGATCTGAAACAACCTTTACAAAGAGCTAATAAAAAATGTGTTTTTTATTTTTTATTATTGTATTTTTGTAATATATGAAGCTTGTAACCTGTAGTCTCTTCACATTGCATAATGTGATTTTGGTCATGAAAAATGAATATTAATAAAAATAAATCAAGCCACAATGTCTCACTTTCTTATAGATTTTTATTAAAAAAATTTAATTTCTGTGCTGTTGAAGGACTCAGCCTACTTCTTTTTTTACAGATAATTTCTCCAGCCTTTGAAAAAATTCTCTCACAAGGGACACTTGTTGCTGGCATACAAAGATTTTTTTTAGCTAGGACATACAAATGAGGAAAGATTACTGCTCTCTCTTTCCAGTAAGTTAGAGGATCATGAGTTCTCTGCAAAAACGCATTGCTGAGGTATTTTTTCACTTCCACTGTGGCATCAGCTGTAGGATTGTGTATCATCTGGGTCTCACGGATACGACTGTCAAAATGTTCCCATAAACTGTCCTGTGTTTCAACTGGTGTTGATGATGATGATGATGATGATGATGATGGGCCTGATGTTGACATTTGTGGTTCTGAATTAAAAGAACACGGCAATTAGTAACAAATCATAAACTGACAACACATATGAAGTATAAATTTCATGAATCACATTACATAAGATAACATAGACTGAAATCTATATGTATCTGTAATATATATGTATCTATCTATTAATCTATATGTCTATATATATATGTATATATGTATATATATATATATATATATATATATATATTTCTATCAATGCATCTATTAATGTGTCACTATATGTACTCTGTGTGTCTCTAAGTCAATGTGTAAATGTAAATTAAATCCTAAATATAACTAAACAAATCGCACTATAAGTGTCACTATATCACCAAAAATCCGCTATCTCAAAACCAAACTCCTCTCACAAAAACCCACGATATGAAAATGCGTTAACATAACTTTTATACTGTGTGATTGTGTGATTTGTTCCCGAATCGACCAATCAATGAAACCCCGATTCGGCGGAGCACGCCACCTGATGAAACACTTAGAAGCTTCATTTAGCCGTTGTCACGTGACGTGGGTGTTTTGAATCACGCTTCGGATCAGTGTTTCGAATCATCTTTGCTTCGGGATCTCGCAAAGCTTCGGAACGTCTGTTTCGCGCCAGCCATCCTTAAACTTAAGCTAGGGATCTGTCGTGTAACATTTACAAGCGCCAAAACGGTATTTATTGTTTGAATTTCGTAATAAAATTGACAGAATCTGAGAGCTGAGATTTTTTTATATCATAACTAACCTGCTCTGTCTAGTCTGTTGGTCTCCGTGTCCTCTTTGCTTTGCGATTTTTCTGTGCGTGACAAAATTGATGTGTGGCGTGAGAGCGTGTGAAAAGTGTCAATTGCTTGTGTCATAAAAAATTTTGACGAACGGACGTTCGTCGCACGTTTGTCTCACCAGTGCCGGTCACACTAAATGCGTCTCTATAGCACGCAGTGTGTTTATCGTGCAATTTATACGCGAAAATTAGTTTTTACGACGTGCATAGGATACACATGGGTAGGTTTAGTAGTGGTGTGGGGTGCGTGTGTATACGTTTGGTTGATTAGTATGGCAAGCCAAGAGGTTCAGAATTACGCCATAAATAAATCGCGTTTATATAGTAGGGAAATATAAGCTTGATGTGACGGCCTAATTGCAAGCTTGTTCAGAAATGGTGACAAAAACTTAAAAAATAACAGCTTTTCCATCATTATTGAACATCATTATGAGATTCAGTACTTCCTCCACCACTGCAGATGATTAATAATACAGTAACTTTCAGCCAAGAACAAAGCTTTTTTTTTTTTTGAGCATTGTTTCGTATTAAAATGTCCCTCATGATTGCCCAACACTGTTTATAATTGATGATGTGCTAAACACGAGGCCACCAAACCACAAAAAGAGCTGAAACTCATGGCTGTAAATGGAGCTCAGATGCTGAGGCAGCAAATCTCGACTGAAGTTTGGCCCCAATGGATTCTCATTCTTCTTAATTATTTTTTAACCATCTGCGACATACATAATGATTGGACTGTGAAACATAACATAGTTTCACAGTAGTCATAGTTAGTCATACATAGAGTGTATACATGTGAATATAGAGTATGTAAATGCTGTAATGTCCAAAAGCCTGAGACCATATTGAAATCTGAATGAAATGTGAAACATGGTGGAAAATAAATATGTTTAATTTTATTATTATTATTTAATGTATACAGTTCTGCACTGTCTAAGTCACTAATCAAATAAACATATTTGTAACACTGAGCCTGTGAACTGTTTTGTTCAAAAGGTCAGATGTTCTTGCTTCTTGCAAGTGGTGTCAGACTATTGTGATATAGTGATCACTAGACTCACACTTCCTCCATTATAGTGCTTAAGAGGAAGTGTTATATGTCTGATGTGTTCCTACAGCTTAATGGATGTCAGCGTGTAGAACAGCAGAGCTCATAGCAACCATTGGATTCCTTGAGGGTCAGCGCCGCTATCCCTTCCCATCCCTTTACCTTGATCGCTCAGCTAATTTGGAAGCTTCCCGATTTGTGAATCTCTGAGTTTAGAGTAATGAGTATAGAGTAATGAATTATAGATTTGAGTTTTTCCAAAAGACATGTTGGGGATTTTATCATAACATTTTTTGTCATAAGCATTCACTCAGCTTTCATTAAAATTTAAGGACAATATCTCTGCTTGACTTGAAACTAAAATGTTCAGAGGCTTTTGTCACAATATGAGAGCGTTGAAATCCCAGTCACTATTAAAATTCTACTTTGTTGACAATTTAAAGTATAATGAATCACATCTTTAAATTATAAATATTTTGTCTGCAGCATGTTACCATAGTGTTGGATACTTTTGGGTCATGACCAAAAAAAACAGTGAGTAGCTGTAAAAAAATTGTCTGAAACTTTCCACCCTCAAAAATGTATATATGTGTGTATAAGACGAAAAGAAAGACTGTCCAAGGTTGCACATGCATTGACTCTAATTATCAGGAATGCTTGAATAAAATCTGCACAGGGACTGATTCATTATGTCTATGGAATGTCCCCATAAAACATGATATAGCCTATGTATTTTTTCTAACAAAAATTACATTTTGTATCTCACTTGGTCCTAGTAATAGTGTTTTCTGTGACATCACATTATTGTCTGACTGCACACCCAGTTTGCACGCATCTCAAACAGACCTCTCTCTCTCTCTCTCTCTCTCTCTCTCTCTCTCTCTCTCTCTCTTTCTTTCCACCCAATGCAACACCAGGGTACAGTGATTTTCTTAGAGGACAGAGGACTGTCCAAACACATACAATCTCATTGTCTGCCTGCAGGGCCTCTACTTGTCCAGTCAGGTTTGTTTTTCAGAGAACAGTGAAAGTGGTGGAAGAGAGGATTTATCAGCACTCAGCTTTGCTTTTCCTTCTGATTGGTTGGACTCTGGCTGTATCTAAGACCAGGGTTTAAAAAAAAAATCCACAATCAATGGGGAATTTATTAAAGGGAAATTGCATTTTCTTATAGATGCACTGGTGCAAATTTTAAGGAGTATAATTCAGTTTCAGATTTTCCCAAAACCTATAGAGAGACACCTCAAATTTAATATTTAAAGTCCCCCTGTACTGTAGTCAATAATTGTGTCCCTTAAAACTCATCTTTGGTCACCAAAATTACATATTTAAACGTTTTTGGCTTGACACCCCCGCCAACCCCCCAAACGTGGGTGGATTTCAGCAGTGGCATGTAACGCAGTCAGACTGAATTTTATACAGTCCTAATCTATATAAGTACAATCTAATGTTGTCAAAAATATAGGTTTTTCGATACCGATACTGAACTATCTGAAACTCTTCCGCAGGATACACCAGCAACGTGTCCTCCCTCTATAATCTGTCAGACAGCGAGTTGACACAGTGGTTGACCCATGGTGTCAACTCGCTGTCGGACACCCTTTACAGTCTATGGTTGACACACAAACCCTTTACTCACTCGTTTAATTTGCTCTGGATGAATATTGTTGTTGTTACAGGGTGAGGGATTGCGCACATTAAGCATAATCATACTCATTCCTGCAGATTTTGTGCTTACACCCACAGTGCTTGCACATAAAGACAAGTATATTGGCTTTTCAAAATACTATAATGGGTCCGTGCGTCATGTCTTAAAGCAACAACAGCCTAATATACCGGCTGCCAAATAATAAGACAATATTAAAA
Source organism: Semotilus atromaculatus (assembly GCA_031834385.1). Taxonomy (NCBI): domain Eukaryota; kingdom Metazoa; phylum Chordata; class Actinopteri; order Cypriniformes; family Leuciscidae; genus Semotilus; species Semotilus atromaculatus. The sequence goes on along the minus strand of JAULUF010000025.1, from coordinate 24,235,780 downwards.
ATATATATATGTCAGTTTTTCCCCTATGGTATCGATGTCAAAATTGTGGCTAATTTTACAGCTAGTAACTTTGAAAAACCACTAGCCACAGTGGCTGTGGGAGTCAAAACGTTAAAGGTGCATTGCGCAACTTTTCATGTTAAAAATACCTGTTTTTCTATCCTATACATGCTTAAAGAACTGCCTGATGGGCTGAATGAGCCCTTCTCTGCTCACTGAGATTGCCTCTATAATCCTGTACAGTAAAATATATAAGAGGGATTCGGGCTCGAATTTGAGACTGGGCGTGACGTCATGCGCGTTCACGCTCACCAGGCTATGTCTCGCAGGTTTGTGTATAAGCCGCCATTCTCCGCATCAGCGAAGACATCTCGTGCCGAGTCGTGCGTCAAAGGTAGAAGATGGATTCATCTAGTGCCACCACTCTGGTTGCAATTTCGCTTGTCGCCAGAGGGGGCGTAGTTCTGCAAAAACTCAGAGACTTGCGTTTTGCACCTTTAATGTCAAGCCCTGATAAGCAGATTCATGAATATGCAAATTATCCCCGCCTCCCCTCACTCAAGCCAGCTCAAAGATCCACTCTGTCAACTTTTACTCAAAGGCTGCACAAAGGTATCACTGTTTACAATGTGGGAAACATAACGGTAATTAATATTGGCCTTTTGCTTGACAATCAAACAGCTCATAATGTTGCTGATGTTACACAAACCATGTTCTCGTTGCCATCTCAGTCTGCCTTTTAAAATTAGCATCCAGAAACATCATAATATACATAATTCAATATTGCTAAATAACCAATTTTTCATATCAACAAATACCAGCATGGCTTCTCTTGAGACTCCCCTGCTTCGAATCACATATGCTAAAGCCCGCCGGCAGTTTGTGACGTCAGAAACACCAGCGATTTCTGTCTTTGGTTCAATGCATTTTCAAGGAGAAAATACTCAGAAATGATGTTGATTTATGAATTTGCAAATGGTTTGTCTGAAAGCATATTAAAAACACCACATAGACATTGACTCGATTTTCACCACAAGGGGTCTTTCAAATTTATAATCATTTATAATGTCAATACTTTCATTTTACTCAGTTACTCTTTATAATAAGGTTTAGGTAGTTAGGTATCAAGAATTAATAATTAAAAATACCTTTACAGAATTTACTATTCTTGGTCAAGGTTTATTTTACATATACTTGTTTAACATTTAATTTTGTATAAATAAACAGTAGTAGTAATGAAAAAATATGTAAATGTTACCAATAGAATGAAACTTCAAATGGGCAATGCATGAAAACGGTATCTTATCCTGCAATTTATTAAAACAACCTAAAAATGTGGCATATGTGTTTGCAAAAATGCAGCATCCTCTTAAGATGCAAGTCAGACTTCCACAAATGCTACATTTTCAGAAACCAGAAGCCACTTCTCTAAAAACCATCATTTTTTTTTCTTTTTTAACCATGCAAGGTTCTGCAGTGAGGTCACAGTTATTTCCAGCAGCAGGGATTAAATGATGAGTTTTCTCGTGTGACTTGGTTGAGGATTAGAGAGACTTTGGGACAAATGTCAGAAGACTCCAGACTCAGCTTTCAGTATCCACCTGGCTCCATCATCACTAACACTCATGCTGTGCTCCAGTGTGCCACTTTTATTAAAGACTTATGATAGATTGGATTGGTTGATACTGGGATTTTAGATTTGTAGCAGAGTAAACAAAACGCGGTAAATCTGAGTAGTCAGTGTGGTAACAGGTGTGCAAACCGCCTCCTGACTCAGCTGTAAATTTATTTTAATGCCACACCCATGCAGATTAATGTCATTAGTGATTAAAAATGAATGCTGAATAGGTTGCTAGATTATTAGTATTATAGAGTCTATAAAAATTACGCAATAAACTAATAGTATTATATAAATAGTAAATAGATTGCTGTCTCTGAGCATGTGATCGTAACAGTAGGCAATACAATATTACATATCCACTGCTTAGTTTTTTTTAATGTATCAGAATAAGAGATTAACAATTCTCAGAAAATTTCGACTAGATCAGCCCAAATGTTACCCCACTCTTTTTCTTTGATCTTTTAGTTTGACATGAACAGGATGCTGGCCAAACATGCAATAACATAAACAGATTGTGCAGATTGTAAAAAAGATTTTCATACATTGCTTCCTCTATGATTTTATAACAGCTGTTATTAATACAAATAAACATAAATGAACAGTGTTTCTTTGAATGTTTTGTTCTATATCAGGAATTCTCCTTATAGGCCAAGCGCTTTGTATTTTCTTTGTATTTTTAAATTAAATTGAGTAATAGGGGTATTGGTTTTTGTTAGACTGAAAAACACTCTTGCTGTTATTGTTCGACTGGGAATGGAACCCGGGTCGACTGCATAGCAGGGGGAATCACTACCTCAGTGCCACAATGTGGTGTTTTTGACTCAGAATGCAGAGACAGAGACAATAACTCAGTTCAATGGCTTTACTTGAAAAGCAGGGCAAAAGTATCCAATAAGGAACAGGCAAAAACAAAAGTAACAATCCAGGCAAAGGTCAAAGTCCACTATATCAGTCAGAATCAGTGAATAATCCAAAAGCAGGAGGCAAACTCGTAATCCAAGAAAGTGGCATGTACAGGTCAGTAACAAGCAACAATCACAGGGGGAAAATACTCTGATAATAACTCACAGACAGGTTTAGTCAACAGGACTGCACCAGTGTCAACTCAAGACTGAACAAAGAACTCTTCTTCTTATTATTATTATTATTATTATTGCTGCTATTTTACGGCGGTTGGTATCCAACTTATTGGTGCATTTCCGCCACCTTCTGCTCCGGAACAAAGAACTCAAGCCAACAGGGGTATTAAGGCAGCTTAACAAGGTTCAGGTCAAACTACTAAATCAATAATGAGAACATGTGGCAGGCATAAAACAAAAAACACTGAAGACCTCACATGGCCAAAAAAGGAACAACAGTCACATAATTCATGCAGTTGCATAACATTTTTCATCATTCATTATTATTTTGATAAATTAACCATTGTTTTGATTTTTTCCTGCAAGATCATGTTATGATGAAACCTATTATGGAAGTTTTTACCTGGCAAAAAAGTAGATTTGAACTTTGTGTATTTTTTTTATTTTTATGATGATTTCATTTAGTGTAATTTATGTTTATTTTATGCCTAAATAAACTTACATTGAAAGGATTTTTGTTATTTGTTAGTTGTCTATGTAAAGTCTGTGCGGTGATTCTGGTCAGGTTTTTCACTGTGGTTCCAGTCCCTGCCATCTAAATTGCTCAATAAATATATTAAATAATGTCGCAAAAAGGTTTCTATAGGGCTTGGTTTTAGAGTTAGAAAATATTATTAGCTCATGCAAACAATAAAAGTCAATGGAAGATGATAGGGGAAAAAATGTGTGTTTGTAATTGAGACTTCTTGTAGTGTTCGTCATTCTGGGAAAAAGCATGGAAATACTGCATCATGCTCTTCATTTATTAATCATAATCTTTTGAGGTGCTATATTTAGACAGAGTGCTTGCTGTACAATGTACCACACTTTAATTTAATATACTGGACTTGTCCTTCCCCAGCATCCTTTCCTTCAGGGCTGTTTGCCCTCTATCTGAACCTATGGCAAAGTTTAAGGGTCCACAAGTGTCTCAATCCGCCTGCTACAAGATATAATGATAAAAATATACAGTAACATACACTTTTAAAGATCAGCACAGATCTGAATGTAAAAAAAGCAGAAGTAGGTCACGTGATATTAGAAAGATCTGTTTTTTTATCATCAGCATATTAACATAACCTTAATGAACAGCAGATTAAAAAACACAGTGGACCTGTTTAGCTTTTTCCAAAGGTCACATTTGAATTTAGATATTGATGGTTCACTCAACAGTTGACAAGCGCATTCTTTGAGGCATGTCCTGATTTTGCTGAGTTAGTCACGCTCCTGGATCAATATATTTAGTTGATCCTGGAGCAACATTCCTGTCCAAAAATGTTATCCTAACCATATCTCTTCCCCTAAACCTAACCTAACCAATAAATTATCCCTAAAATCAGAGGGAATAACACTGATGTAAAAGCACCTAACCCCTAAACTTGACAAACTGTAACTTGTCCCTCAAATCTGATTGGTTGATTGGAATGTTGTTCCAGGATCAACAAAGATGTTGATCCAGGAACATGTTGCACTCTGTGAAATCAGGTTCTGCTTCTTAGAGATATGTCGTCAGAAAAATATTGATTGTGTTCTCAGTGCTCTACACAGACAACTTCATTTGCCGATCAGTGTTGTATTTCCCCCAAACAGGTCACCTATTCGACTTCACCCCTGTTCATGTCCCTTACCTTTCTATTTCCATCTGTCGGTCCTACTTGTCTTTCCTCCTGGTGAACTCTCTAATTGAGAGCCGTCAAGGGGCAGCTCCCTCACCATCCCTTTCTTGTCTGGGGGCAAATTCTAGTTTCTGTTCCTCCGCCACCCGCTGTCTGTCCTTGGCTTGACTTTGGTTAGAGGTAATGTATCCTTTCCTAATATAGAGAAACCAAAGACAATAATACACTCTTAGAATAGAGCCTGGATTGTGGCGTCCCCATGGACGACTGTCGGTGCTGGTTTGTGGAAAAGCACTTCAGTGGCAGCAGCATACTATACTCCTCTCCAAATCAATATCTCTTGTAAAAGCAGAGTAACTTTTCATGTTCTCATAATATCTGTTGTTTATGTAACCCACCCAATTAATTGAGGCTGTGTTTTATTATTTTGTTTTATTTATTATTTTGTTTTTGCTGAGGGACGAAAATAATAAAGAATTGCGTTGATGGGTGACGTCACATGCGCACCAGCTTATTGAAGAGCATAGATACGTTGAACCAGAGCCCGTCTATGGAGAGCCTGGCCACTCCCTATTAATGTACCGATTTTTGGTTGTAGTTTCACCAGAGTTCCACTGGGGGCGATCGCCCATGAGTCCAAAATGAATGGGAGTCTGTGGAGCTAGACGGCTAAATTTGTCTCTTTCACCCGATTGCCGTTGAGAAATCTCAGATTTGATTGTAGGTTTTGCAAGTTCAACATGGGTTATAGGTTGAAAGTTGAATAAACGAGTACTTATGTCCTTTCGATTTCTTACAGGTTGAGTTGTTGTTGCCCATAACACGCTAAGCTAATGAACGCTGATTGGTCAGTGAAGGACCCCTTTGGAGGGGTTGGAGGAAAGAAGGTATGACCTTGTGTTTTTCAAAATCTGCTGGCCGTTTTGGAAATCACATACCCCACCTTTAGCCAGTAGCTGAGTGCAGCCTTATATGGAGAGCCTTAGGAAGAGGTTGCAACTTTTAGAGACGCACATGGACATTGCTGAATGGTTAGTGGATACATTTATGTAGTTGTTGTGGAGTTACATTGATTCATCTCGTCGTCTGTACCGTCATCAATCAATCAATCAATCAATCAATCTTTATTTATATAGCACTTTACAGCAGCCACCAGGTGTCCAAAGTTCTTCACATCAGGTACAATTAGACAACACAGCATTCAAATAAAAACAAAGAAACAAACAAAAATAAAAGCATGAAGCATAAAGTAAAAAAAAAAATGTTGCACCACTACTGGGTATTAAAAGCCATTCTAAACAAATAAGTTTTAAGTTTTGTTTTAAAAAAGTACAACATCCGTTATAGTACGAATGTCAGGGGGGAGCTTGTTCCAGAGTTTAGGGCCAGCAACAGCGAAGGCCCTGTCGCCCCACTGTTTGTACCTCAACATCGGGACCTGTAAAGTCCGTTGATCAGAAGACCGCAACAGCTGATTTTGTCCACCCAGAGTTAATAGCTCAGACAAGTACTCAGGGCCCATTTACAGCTTTAAAAACAAACAATACAATCTTAAAATCAGTTCTAAAACGCACTGGAAGCCAGTGTAGAGTAGCTAGAACTGGAGTGATATGTGCACTTCTAGGTGTACTTGTTAAAAAGCGAGCAGCAGCATTTTGCACAAGTTGAAGTTTTATTTTCTCATAATATACATTTGCACATCACCAGATTTTCAATGATTCTCAAACGACTAATGACAAACGACAAATGAATCAATCTCTCTAAATCCCTCCTTTCCGTGAGCTACTCTGCTCTGATTGGCCAGACAGCTCAGTCTGTTGTGATTGGTTTACCGCGTAATTCCCATTGCCATAACACAGACAGCTCTGTGTGTCCTGAGGCTTCCTACACCGTAAACTAAACAGTAACGAATAATGACGTTGATTTTACCATATCAATCCGAGCGCGAGTCCGGATTGATATTATAATAAGATTTAATATTATAATAAGATCCCCTTCCTACATCAGAAAGGGAGCGAAATCTGATAGGCTTATTTTTTTACATGCTTGCAGAGAAAGGTTACTGGCTTGTCACGTTTCATGTTTTCTGGGCTGTTAGATGCACCGGGACCTGATTATAGCACAAAAAAACAGAAAAAGTCAGATATTCTTCAGATCCCTTTAAAACTGGCTGTGTTTTCTTTGTTTTAGAAAAAGACCACAAACATTACAAGAAGACTATAGCATAACTGTCCAATTGGAAGTTACACAATGCACATATTTTCTATATTATTTGGAATAATTCATTGTTTGTTTTTAAGTCACTATTTGTGTCCAGATTAGGTACTATTTGTTGTTAGGCTTATCCCTAAAACAAATCCTGATTCTTTGTACAAAAAAATACACTGAAAACAGTAATATTGTGAAATATTAGAAATGAAATATTTGTTTAATGTAATATATTCCTACTATGACAAAGCAGGCGTTAGTCTTCAGTGTCACATGACCCTTCAGAAATTATTCTGATATGCTGATTCAGTGCTCAAGAAACATTTCTGCTGAAAACAGTTGTGCTGCTAAATATTTTTGTAGAAATATTGATATTTTTTTCCAGATTCTTTGAAGAATAGAAAGTTCAAAAGATTATTTGAAATGTATATATTTTTAAAAATGTAAAAGTCTTTACTGTCACTTTTGGCCAATTCAATACATCCTAAAATATTAAAAACAGGCACTAAACATTCGAATTGTAGTGTATGTTAAGGACACATTCGTAAATATATTACATTTTTTAATTTAGCTGACACTTTTATCCAAAGTGACTTACAATTGCTATACATGTCAGAGGTCGCACGCCTCTGGAGCAACTAGGGGTTAAGTGTCTTGTTCAGGGACATATTTGGAGTCTCACAGTGGATTCGAACCCGGGTCTCTCACCCCAAAGGTATGTGTCTTATCCATTGTGCCATCACCCCATATCCACACCCACATCCGTAATAGGGCTTCTCTGGTAGCACTGGCTATCCATATTGACATTGTGAACGATGTGTGTGTCAATAGGTGTCTTTTGTCCCCCACTGGGGAGACAGGCATGAGTTACAGTAATCACCACAGATCTTTGATGTGATGAGGGAATTGATAACTTGACAGTGGAAAATCGAGGCTTGTTTAAAAGAAAAGAAGGGCTCTTTTTCAGAAACAGAATACTTTAATGCACTCTTGAAGAAAAAAAAATTGTAAACAAACTTGACAGTAAAAACTTAAAGTGGTTTGGAAGATGATGATGAGAGGATTTAGATGACAGTGTGTGAGATTGAACTGGGGTGAGTAGGATTCTCGATTACGGTTATTAAGCTCAAGTTTAACAGAGATGAGAGCTGTTGGGTAATATTGATCATTTTGGAAACTTTGAAATAAATCACTGGCTAATTGCTAAAGCTTTGATTGTGTGTGTCTGTGGGTGGGCGTCTTTTATAGTTAATTTACAGAAAACCAGGACTGTACATAGTTTTCATACATGTTTTGAATGGATCTTGTGAGGTTAGACAACGGAGGGATGAATGTGCTTGATAATGGAAGGACTGAGTCAACAAGAAAGCACAGGAGATAGAAAAAGAGAGAATAATCCCTTAAAGCCCAGGAGGATTAAGCATCCAGAGAGCATCACACCATATTACAGAGAGATGTTTTTAACCTCAGGTCAACTACCCAGAAACCACCTCTCACTAATTTCAGTGCAGCAGGAGGAGGGGAAAGGGTGTCAATTTATGAACAAGTGCAAATAGCTGCAGTGGATTAGCTTTAAAAAAAAAAAAAAAAAAAAAAAAAATAGAAAGAGGCAGAAAATTTGTGTGTCTGCATGTGTTTCTGTTCATGAGAGACAGTAATCCTGGCTGTTCCTTAAGAATGATTTTCTCATCTCTCTCTCTCTCTCTCTCTCTCTCTCTCTCTCTCTCTCTCTCTCTCTCTCTCTCTCTCGCTTTTTTTCTCTCTCTCTCACTTTTTTTCTCTCTCTCTCTTTAAGATTCATCTCCATTCACAATTTTTAATTTCTCCTTATTGCAGCTGTATTTGTCAGTATTCTTTTAAACTTTGATTTAAAATCTGTGATATTTGTTCATGCTGTGCTTTTCATATTTTGTAGAAAACACTGATACTTAGCCTACTAATTATCTTCAAATTTTCCAGACCTGAGCAACTGCTGTTGAGATTAATGGGAATGCTAACGTATAGGTTTCTCAAGTTTTTTGGTAACATTGCACACCTGGGTCCTCAACTTTGCACAGCCAGTTCTGTCCTAGTCTCCTCTCTTAGTCTAGTGTTCCTCGTTTTTGTAGCCTATATGTACAGTATAGGCTACCCCTGTGTTTGTCTCTTGTTTTTGTTTAGCATGCAGTTGTGGTCTGAATTTTGGCTCCCTTTATAAATATGAACAAAGAAGATCAGAGATCAGAGACCATTCCTCCATTCAGAATCTCTCGAGATCCTGCAGATTCCCAGATCCATGTTGGTGATTATTCTCTTCAGTTCAGCCCATTAATTTTCTATAGGGTTCAGGTCAGAGGACTGGGATGCTCATGGCTAAAGCTTCATTTTGTGCTTGGTGACCCATTTTTGTGTTGATTTTGATGTTGTTTTGGAACATTGTCCTGTTGGATGATCCAACAAGGGCCCATAATAAGATTTTTTGCAGAAGCGGTCAGGTTTTGATTTTTTTATTTGATGGTATTTGCTAGAATCCATGATGCCATGTATCTGAACAAAATGTCCAGTACCTCCAGCAGAAAAATAGGCCCACAACATTAAAGATCCAGCAGTATATTTAACCGTGGGCATGGGTTACTTTTTATCCCTGTATGCACCAAACCCATCTGGTGTTTTAGTTTCATCTGACCACAGAATCCGGTCCAGTTGTGTCTGACAACTGAATATTCTTGTAGTTTGTTTTTGGATGAGCAAGGAGGATTTTTCTTGAAAACATGTGGTAATATAGGTGCTGATTGATTATTTTTTAGGCTTTCTGACCCCAAGATTCAACTGATCTCTGCAATTCTCCATCTGTGATCCTTGAAGAGTCTTTGGCCACTCAAACTCTCTTCCTCACCGTGCATTAAGACAATATAGACACACATCCTCTTCCAGGCAAATTTGTGACATATTTAACTCATATGCATATCTAATTTCTTAATCATTGCCCTAATAGTGGAAATGGGGATTTTCAATGCTTTAGCTATATTTTCAGCCACTTTCTATTTTGTGAAGCTCAACAATCTTTTGCTGCACATCAGAACTATATTCTTTGGTTTTACTCATTTTGAAGGATGATCAAGGGAATTTGGCCTTTGTGTTTCCTTATATTTATACTTCTGTGGAACAAGAAGTCATGGCTTGACAATTTCATGTTCCTAGTCTCCCTGGTACTAAAAAAAATTTAAAAAGAAATTTATTCTCGTAAAATTCCCATCTTTGGTCATATTCACCAAGGGTGCCAATAATTTTGAACACAACTGTATACATATACATATATACACTATTGTCTGTCACTGCTCATGTTCTTTCATAAACCACCAGTCGATTTCTCCACTGGGCATTAGATCAGAGGCAGGTGCTTCCTGTGCTTCCTTTGCTAACAACTTTCATCTTCATCCTTCTCAATGGGAAACATCTGCCTGATTGTGTATGCATAACAAGTATATGTCTATTACATAATGTGAATTATAAAGACATATAGATGAACCATTTTGTAGATAGTTATATCAAAGGAGGGGCCATCAAACAACATCAAAGACAAACAGAAATTGACACTTTCTGGGGACATCATAGTAGAAATCAATACAATTTATTTGAAGTATTTGTTCTTTTAAATGCCAAAGCAAAAACGTTAGAAGACTGAACATCAAGGAGGGAGAATCAGTTTGATTCCCACATACTACCAGCAGCCATATCACCCTGTAACCCAAGACTGGTTGCCCACTGTAGCTAAGCAGGGCCGAGCCTGGTTTGTACCTGGATGGGAGACCTTCTGAGAAAACCAGGTTGCTGCTTGAAGAGGTGTTATGAGGCCAGCAGGGGGTGCTCGCTCTGTGTGGATCCTAACGCCTCAGGATGGGGACACTATACTGTCAAAGATCACCATCCTTCGGATGAGACTTTAAACCGAGGTCCTGACTCTCTGTGGTAGGAATTAAAAATCCCAGAATGTCCTTCGAAAAAGACTAGGGGTGTAACCACGGCATCCTGGCCAAATTTGATCCTTGCCCTCTGTCCATCATGGCCTCCTAATCATCCCCATATACTGGTTGGCTTCATCACTGTCTCCTCTCCACCAGTAAGCTGGTGTGTGTTGGGCGTACTGGCGCAATATGGCTGTCGCCGCATCATGCTGCACATTGGTGGTGGTTGAGGAGATTCCCCCTTCTTTGAGGTCCCAGAAAAAGCACTATATAAATGTAACGAATTATAGAAAACAATAGTCTTTGCATAAGCCTTGAGTTAGACATGTACAGTATTTAAGTTAACAATAAGTTAATTAAAATCATTGTTAGATGGTGAAATTATATATCTAATATAGAAGAGAGATGGAGATTTATTCCATGATAATATACATTGCTAATCCATATCTATGTCCCTTTCTCTGTGTCCTTGACGGTGAACCAGAGCACATCTGTTTGTCTTTGAGTAATTTGTCTTGCTCTCAGCCTTTGCCTCAGTTTATCTATATCTAGTATCACAGAGTAAATTTGAAATTTGCCCACTCACCTGAAAGAGTGTGCTAATAATCATCTCTTTGTTTGTAATTTTTAATTCAATCATTCTCTAAATTTGGCCTACGGCCCCTCTAAATCCCACTGTTTCACTTTGTTATTGATTGGGCTTCAGTCATGTGTGGCCGATAAAAATGAATAAGTTATAAGTAAAATTATGTTGGCTAAAGTGAGGCAGCCTCTTCTATTAATATCTTGAAATGACAGCTGTGAAATGCCACAGGAAAAAGAATACCTGCGTCACTTCACAATGCTTGTCTTTTTTATTGATAGAAATTTGTCAGTTTGTTTTCATTACGCCTAATAGATATAAAATGTATCTGCAAGGCTCTAATCAGATTATTACTATTATAATTATTATTACTGTGTAGCAAAACAAACTGATATAGCCATCCTGATCTAAAGCATGTGAATGAACTGTGTATAAAAATATGGATTTATATAATATCACACAGTTTGATATAGGTGCATGTGACGAAACTTTTCATATCATTGACCTGATCAATGTTCAAAACAGTCTGCATTACTTTAGTATGATTGTTGCATGGTTCCCTATTAGAAATATAGAGGTTTATACAAAATATATTTCACATCTCTATATGATGATGCAACATGATCTCAGAAAATTATCTCAGGGTTAACCTGTCAGGTGGTTGAGGGACGAACTCAAGCGCAGACAGCAAATAACTCAAAATGGGGTTTATTAATGACAAAACAGAAAACAAAACCCACGATGGGGCAAAACAAGACAGGTTAAACTAATAAAACACTAAACAAAACAAGACGATCAACAGGTACTCACAGCGTGATACAATAGACAAGATTCACAGAAAGTTTGACAAGGATCTTGACACAGTTTTGACAATGAACCGACACAGGACAGCAAACACAAGGGGATAATATAGGGAGACAATAATGACAAGGCGAGGTAACAAGGGGGCGGGGTTACGTAACGTGACAACACAAGCACATGGCATAAGCAAAAGGCCATGTGCTTGTACAAAACATGGATCTGCCATGATCCTGCCACAAGACTAGAGAAATCAAAGACATGATGGCAGAATCATGACAGAACCAAACAGAATGTTTCTCCATCCATTCAGTACATGCCATTCACTACAGGTATATGCTCCATAGCAGTGTTATCGTCTGTGTTTAAGCACTGCACAAACATCTATACTGATCTGTCTCCTATTTTAGCCTAATGTAATTTCTCCAGGCCTGCTTTGTTCATCTATGATGCTCCATTTCACACAATATATTCATATTTTAACTTTCTTTGCGTTTCTTTCCAATATTCCAGCTTTAATGAATAAAGTGGTTATAGCAGTTTTCCCTTAACTAACAGTTGGCAAAGGGAAAACTGCTATTAACCACTTATTTCATTAAAGCTGGAATATTTCAAGAGGTATATTTATACAGACACTTAAATAACAGGCAGCATGAATGGACAGAACGAATGCAAATCTATAATAACTGTACATCTGGTTTAGGTCATGGGGGCTAACGGTTGACACTGTGACCATCGATCAAGGGGTTTTCATTCAAAGATGTTACCGTCATTGTGAGTCACTCATGTCATTATGGAAAATCCACCTACATCATCTAACGGTTCTCATGAAACACGTGATATTTACATAGTGATTCTGCCTGCTGCATTCAGACTTTTTAAAATGCATATTAAAGAACCGACTGTGCTGATCAAAGGCGTGGAAAAAAAATGTTTTATTGGTGAACAATTACAACACAGATGGACATAGAACATCAAGACAATATGAGGCTAATAGCACATCAAAAGACAAACTGAATTACACACTGATTCATGCCAGAGAGAAAGAGAGAGGGGGGAGAGAAACAGGTGAAGAACAGATCACAAGCTATAGATGAAAGCGTATACAAGTAAGGGGGGCTAGAAAAGGACCAATGTCACATATGTAAACAGTGACTGAAGAGCTGATGCTGCCTTGTTTTAATCCACCATGTTAAGTAAAATAACCAAACAATTTTGTCCCACTCTGCCCCTCTTTGCTAATGCAAATTGATTGCAAAAACTGACTTCAACCACTAACTCACCAATCGGCCCGACCCACTGGAGAATCTGAAACTCAGATTCAGCTATGGAGAGAGATTACACACAATCTGTCAGTAAGTGCCCATTGCACCGTGGTCCAGTTTAATTCAATAGGCTCATCACCCACTTTTCACTTCCCTCCATAATAAAAGTGCATTGTTGTCTCAGCATTGGTATTAGATGAGCCATGTGGTCAGTGGGACCCGACCCAGCTGCTGACACAGTGCTGGCTCGAACAGTGCTCAGTATTTAATGAAGGGAACACAGAGCACCAAGCAGCTCTTTCCCTGCAGTGTTTAACATATTTCAGGGAGGGGGAAAAACAAAATCCAGGTAAAGTATATAAAAGGCAATAGCTGCCAGATTTAGCTGTGTGGTTTTGAGGTTTGTACAGTTGAGACAAACTTAGCAAGCAAGTATGGTGCATGATAATAAAATACTCATCAGGTCCGTGGAACTGCTGTGTCTCTGTAGCTGGTGAGAATAGATGAAAAAGATACAGTTCATTTAACAGACAGTGTCCTCTATTGTCTCACTATATGGGGTAAGTTGTCACAATTGAACCTGCTAGTAAACAGATACAGTACAAAATATAAAATCATTGTTTTGGTCAAATATTAACCTGTAATTGATAGATTGTATACTAATAAAGAATGTGACAACTTGCCCTAATCTGTTCATGAACAATAACCTTGTCCTGAGAACAAAGCAATAAGTCTGTTAATAATAAGTCTGAACATATTCTAGTGTGGTTTTATTTTACCCAACATCTATAGCAAATAGTTTTTGAGAACAGAAAGAAAAAAAACTAAAATAATTACTAAAAATAAATAAATAAGAAGCTTTTGAACTACTAGATGTTGGAAACCATATACCAAATTACTGCTATAGAGAAAACAAATATTTGTGTAATTGGACTTTTGACACAAAACCTTACAGTGATTCTGCTACACCTTGTAACAACTAATTATAGCCTACTGTAGCCCCGCACTCCACTATATAGTTTATAGATATATCTCGTTTAGTGTCAATTAATAGTGATGTTGATAACACAATTTTTTTAAAGATTTGTAATTGACAGTAATTAATGACAGCATATGTTATGTATCAGCTAACAAACCAACAAAATGCTAGATTGGCAATGAGCAAAGGGTTTGTTTGTGGTAAATCAGTCTGAAATATTTGTGCAAACATACTTTGCAAAAATATATTGAGCTGTTTTAAACCCACCAACAACTGACCCTTGTTCCATCTCTCTCTCTCTCTCTCTCTCTCTCTCTCTCTCTGTCAATGCATGGACTTCATACTAGGTACCATTCACCATTCAAACTAGTGATGCATTGCTAGTAATGAACAACGCATTGGTGATGAAAAAAGAAAGAACAAATGAAATCGAGCCGACTCCCATCGTTCACTTAAATGAGCCGAGCCGAGTCCGACTCGTTAGCGAACGACTCATCACTAGAACAGCTGCGTTCCAGTTTCTCCCTCTCTCTCGCACTCTCTGACTGCGTTCACTTCCTTACTTTCACCCCTCCCTCTCGCGCTCTCTCCTCCTCTACATCCTCAATCTCTCTCAGCAGCAGCAGTTTGTGTCCTAAGAGAACTGGCACCAAACTGACGCATCCATGGGGCGCGCGCAGCATCTTTATTTCACCACATTACAATTTGAAGTCATATAGTGGAATATTCACGCCAACGCAACAAGCTCACGCCAGTCGTTCAGCGTTTAATCTCCAGGCTTAAAACTCTCAGTCGCTCCATATCTGTCTGTATTTGTCACATTTGTAGCTGTGTCGAGCTGTGGTGATGGATGGGGATGCGTGTGTTCGCGTGTGGACTCGACCGCTGCAAGTGATGCTCCAGCAGAAGAAGATCAAAGCGCGGAGGAAAAAGCGCAAGGAGTTGTTCGGGGGACAGATGTGCTTCATCGGGCTGCTGCTGCTGGCGGTGTCCGGCTTGTCTAGTTTAGCCGAGAAATCCGGTGAGTTTCGGTTCAGTATTTGTCGGGAATGTGTGTTTGTGAAATCGGAGTGGGGTAATGGAAAGTTTTACGGGAGAATCATAATCGCACTCGGAACTGTTTTAGTAGAGAACCGTACTCGCAACATTGCACCGACTTTTAAAGGGAAAGATGCAGAATCACTCTTAACTGTTCCATAATCGATGTATTTCTGAAAAAGTTAAAAGTTTACAGAATTAGGCTACACAACTGTTTTAGATAAGCATGCACTTTTTAAAGAGTCATACACTATTAACCATTTTAGCCGTACTTAGGCTACTTTTACAGAGACAAACTTAACAGTTAGAGAACTGTTTTACAGACAGCTGTATACTCAGACTTTTAACTGTTACAGTGCACTGCACTCTTACAATGAACAGACAAGCGACTGTTAAAGAACCATATTAGGCTACAATGTTAACCGTTTCGGAGATAACCACACTACACTAAACTGTTTTACTCAAACTACTGTATTATTAACAGCTGTACTCACACTATTAACCGTTTAGAGAGGTGTACTTAAAACTGTACTTGTTACTGTTAACCACTCAAGTAGTGAACACTAAAATTAGGCCTAATCGTTTTAGAGAGGTGTACATGCTGACTATTTTAAAGAGTCATATTTCTTACCATTTTGGAGATAAGTGTTAGAAGAACTATAAACTAGAAATATGTCAACCATTTTAGTGAACCCTGCTCTACAATTAACAATTAACCGTAGTTACTCTAATAATACATTTAGAGAGCCTTAATTAAGACTGTCAACTATTTTAAAGACCCTTACTCACAATACTAACTATTCTGAGAAGCAAACTAGCACTAAAATCCATTTGAGACAGCCATAATCAAACAATTAACTCTTGAGACATATGTACAATTATTATTAATAATTTTAGAGAATCACAAGCTGTTTTAGAAGATAATCATGCTGTCACTGTTAGCTGTTAAATTTCACCGTGATTTAGATAGATTTTTGTCATAAATACAATCATGCTAGTGTTACGTACTTGTTATGTTGATGTACTGAGTAAAGTGTTTTGAACATCTGTGTTTAATAATAGGTTGATCTGTCGCAGGGCAGTTTTCTCCCACAAAGCTGATACATTTTGGGTTCTGATCCATAATGGATTGTAGTAAGCCAGTGGTGGTTTACCCACTTATTCACAAACACTGAAGGAGTTCTTTAGAGCTGAACATAAATTATCGTTAGCTGACCCAGGGATCCTTGATATCAGTCATCTCTATATATTATAACAAAATGTGCATCACTAATTTGTTAAAGCTTGAGTCAGGACAATGCGGCAGTTAATCTCAGAGACATTAACAGTGTCTGTAACTTTTTTCACAAATGTTAAAAGCATTTCTAACACTCATGTTTACATTATTATGACATTGTAGGACTTGCATGAAGTTGTCTCCTTAAAAGTTGGCAAATATTGACATTGGGGCTTTTCTTATCAGCTTGTCTAGATTTGTCCGCTCCCTGATCCATGATACCGTGCAATCTGAATCGGTCCACACACACTACATCTGCCCAGTCGTATCTGTGCAACTCAGCACAAAAATAATGACTCTTCTTAATAATCTTACTATTAAATATATCCCTTTTGAAAACCATTCAGGATGTGTACATCTGTCATATACCCTGACATTCAAAACAAAATATCTTTTTATATAATGCTCTGCATGTTCACTTAAGGGCACCGCATTTAAAGATAATCTTGTTGTATAACATAATATTGACAGCTCTGTGTACATTTCATTAAAAGGGTCATTTAACTCTATTTTCAAAGATCATTATTTTGAGTATTGGGTGTAATAGAATGTTAATATGCTTTAATGTTAAAAAAATACATTTTCCACATACTGTACATTATTGTAGCTCCTCTACGCCCAGTCTTTCTAAAACACGTCAATTTCTACAAAGACCCTCCTTTCGAAAAGCGCAGTGTGCTCTGATTGGCCAGCTGACCCAGTGTGTTGTGATTGGCCGAACACCTCAAGCGTGTGTCAGAAATGTTACACCCCTTACCATAATCGCAAGCTTCAGCTTCTTAAGCAATTATAAAGACAGTTAACAATGTCATCAGTTTTACCATATCAGTTTGAGCCCGAGTCGGATTCTGAAAAAACAGATGACCAAGCAGATCGATCTGAACCCGATACTCGTCTGTATTTACAGTACACAGCCGCGGTTCAGCAGACAAACAGGACCAGTGTGAAAGCACAATGGGTGTGTGCTGCTTCAGCTCTGCTTGAATGGTCAGTTTAAAACAGAACACGTAGTGCACCTATGTTTGTCATCTTTATACCACAAGTTATAAGAGGAGAACAGAGAATACTACGTTTGCAAACATAAATCCATCTCTGCAATTTTGATCGTAAGAACAACAATATGTGTTATTCTACACTGCACAAAACTCTGCATTTGAACAGTCAATAGCAAATACTTTTAACAAATAATAAAACATACTTACAGGCTCTTTGATTCAGAAGCACCAGATTGCACTAGCTAAGTTGAAATTGCCCCATTTGTTTATAAATAGCCTTTGTACACAGACGTCCTTGTGCTCTTCCAGGTTCAGCAAACTGTCCAGCGTAAAATGCGCTGCACACACACAAACTTCTGGGTTGTTCTGTTCTGGAACAGTGTTGGAAATAAATCTTAACCACTGATTCCAATTGCGTCCACTTTCGGAAGGTCAAATAAAGTGCATTTGCTTTCGCAGTCTTGGTGGCGTTGTCGACATGGCGGAGACAACACTACTACGATAACTGAAGTCACGCCTTCTTTCTTTGCGTATGCATTTGGGCGGCATTATGCAAATACGGTATTTCCACATAGTGACATAGGCATGTGAGGGAGAATTCAAACAAGACGTATTAGGTAAGTCTGGATCTGCCTTAGATTTTAGATAGATTCAATCTTTTTGTAGGAGACTTTGCAACTTGGCAGATCGTATACATGGACAAACAGCTACATAACATACTAAAAGCTACATAACACGCTAAAGAAAAAGGAAAACATGAAATTGCATCATATAACCCCTTTAAGGCTATTGGATAAAATGGATAGAGAATTGAATTACATGAACAGTGTTTTAATATATATAGGAAGCTGCTATTTTGCAAATGCCACGAGGGAAAGCAAATGAAGAGAAGTGGAGAAAACGAAGAGGTGGATTTGGAGGGAAGAATAGGGAATGATAAAGGCAGGGAGAACTGGGCTGAGTGGCCTGCCAGCCAGAACAGACACTGATATAAAGTGACTTCTCTGTCAGTTGCTGACTGGCTCTGACAGACATGCTGCCTGCATTTGGGCCAGCTAGCCAGGCCTCTGAGCTTCTTTATTGTTTTTTTTTTGAGGAACTGATTTGATTGATTTTTATTTATTTACATGGTTTCTTGTGTCCCCCATTTTCTTTCTCTCTCTCTCTCTCTTGCTCTCATTTCTCAATACCCTTATCTCTCTCTTGCACTATTTGGACAGGATTAGTTTTTTAAACGGCTTGAGTAAAATTATTACCAGAGGACATCTGTGATGTCATGTACTGATTCGGGCGGGATTTGGAAATCTATAGTTTTTTTTTCTTCCCGTCATTTTACCAGGAAAATGTTGACAAAAACATCTACATTTATAATGGTGCTACAGGCAAGGCCATAAGAAATAGCTTTAGATACAATATTCAATGAAAGTCATGTTAATAATTATGTTTAATATTAAATGCATATAAATGAAAAGATTTACATATATATATATGCAGATAAAATATCTCCTCTGAGTTTGCAAAAACAGTACGCACTACATTTTTAGCCAAGGTTGTGTGAGAAAAACGATGTTTTCCTGCCCAAATGGGGCTTTTGACGTCAGTTAATGTTCCCCGTGTGCCCAGATGCTCCCAGGTACCTCCTGTTTATGCTTGGCATGCTTTCATCTGGAAGAAAAAGTGAAAGAAAGAAAAATGAACAATGTGTTAGATCTTCCTATTGTCTAGGATTATTTTGGACAATACTGGAGAGGTTTGGCATGTTTTGGTTCAAATTTCGCAACAATTTCTCTAACAGGTTTAAGAAATGCACAGCACTGGATAAACCTGATGTCTTTAGGATTAATAGTTTTCCTCAGTTGAAGTCTCAGTCTCTGGCTGAGTTGTGTATTGTTTGTTAGCCCTTACTAATTTATGCTGCTTCATATGGATATAGTTATTAAACCTATAGAAATATCTACCCTCACCCCCTTTTTGCCATTTTTTTTTAAGTAAGGCAACACAAGCACATTTTTTATGTCACTATTTTACAATACATGTTTTATAAATTGTAACACAATAGAAATACTTATTGTGACAATTTCTGATTGTCAAATGTTATATGCATAGATATCAAATATGTACTAGCCTCAATATTTCATTATTATTCCTTCTTTCTTTGGTGTGTCCTTGACATTGGTTCAAATGACTGAATCTTCAGTCTTATGTGTCACGTGAACTGTGGACAATAGAACACCTGAAAGGCTCTGGTTCTCAGCAAAATGGCTGAATTACGTTCAAATTAATGAAAGTCATTTGACTGAACTTTTTAGTTCCCCCTTCAAGCTAATGTTGCATTGTCACTAAATATTGCGATCACTGATCATGTTCATTGCCTTGCAAGTTTCAAACTTCAACATTTGTTTTTCTGTGATGCATTGAACCGAACGTTGTTGGTGGAAATTCTGAGCGAGCTGTTTGACATTTGAAATTGCAAGAAATTGTTTATCTGGTTTTTATAGGTGACCTGGCTGCTTAATTGATTTTCGCATAGCTTTCCAAGTAGGATTACCTCTTGTTGTTCTTAACTCTCTCTCTCTCATTCTCTTCTGACCAGCTCATTTATCATCCACACCTTTAGTCTCTTCTGGAGCAGAGCAGTTCATTATTTTAGCTAGTTTTACACCACGCTGGGCCACAAGCCTGACAGCAAGCTAGTCCCAGATGGATGACATGAGATGGATCAGTGCTGTAATTGTAATTCTATATCGCTCAGACAAATTGAGGGTTTGGAAAATGTGAGAAATGTCAGAGGTCTAACAGTGTTCAAGTTACAGATTTGTGGCCACTGCACAGGATATTAGGTGGCACTGTAACAAAGGTGTAAATTAAGTGTTCCATATAATATTATGATATATTTGGACCATATCAGTTATCATTCAGTTTTTGATTTATTGGTATTGGTCGGAATATCAGGTTATATGTATCATCTGATATCACATATTCAATTTGAACTCTCCATTCCATTTATTTTTTACATCATAGGTTACTTTAGCCATCATCGAGCACTAACTTAAAGGGATTATTAACCCTAAAATTAAAATTAAGTCATCATTTTCTCACACTGGTGTTGTTATAATCCAGTATGCCCTACTTTCTTTTATGGACCACAAAAGGAGAATTTTTTCAAAAATGTCCCGCTTGCGCTCATCAAAAAGCGACCAGCATCAAGCTTTTTAAAAAATACTCTCCGGGGTGAGTAAACTATGACTTAATTGTCATTTTAGGGTGAACTGCGAAAGATTTAAGCATTATTTGTTGAACCTTCATTATAATAACTTTTTTCTTTTTTTACAAATCTGTATAACACTGCATGTTACATTATAATGTTACATTCACTTAATAATCACAATTTTGATTTGCCACTGACAAAACAATTGTCATTATTATTATTTTTTGTTTATTTTTTACAAAATGTGTAGATTGGTAGTATCGGTATTTATTAGTTTTCAACCATGAAAGTGAAGAACATAATTTGACCAGAATTTTATTTTTATTTTAAATCAGAGCATCGCCAAAGACTTATCAGGAGAGATATATAGTGTTATGCTCATTGTAATATCCACTGACATGAACTGAATATTTTCTGTCAGCTGTAAAATATACTGACTCTGCAGTTTAGCTTTCACTTGAGCTGATGAATGGAGCCAGTGATGTTGTTGTCTGGTGTAACATCACCTACAAAATCCACCGTGCTTACACACCAAACCAGTCTCTCTTTATATGCCTTTGACAGCTCACAGCTCACTAATCATTCACAATTCTGTTTGAAAAAATTGCTTAACACGTTTCCCAGCACTAAATATATGAAGCACAGGCTGTCGTTTCTGCAGAATTTCTGAGATGTGTTCACAGTGAATAAAAACCATCCAGTCATTTGATCAAGTGTGAAGAGCAAATAATGGCTCATCTTTCAGTACATCACAGATAGCAATTAAGCTCCCCGTTCAAACACTGATTACAAAAATTATCTCAACACAGTGTAAATGTACAGCAGGAGACTAAATAATGTGAATCTTTTTGAAGTTTAAAGAATTTTAAAGGCTAAAATATAGCTCACTCATTTCTTTACGTGATGGATAAATGCACATGTTAGTTCCTGTTATTTATCAGTAGTCTGTTTACATCATGATAAGTTTCTTGCATTAATAAGGTGAAAAATCAACACTATCACGTAGATGTTTTGTAGAGGAGCAACAAAGTAAACAATATACACACATTATTACACAGTGACATCATATGTATTTGGACAAGCAAGCCACAGCTAAAAATGTGTGAATGTCATTTCAATATATAACAAAATGTCAAAACAAATGTGGCATTTATTTGTAGAGAAAGATAGCACAAGCACACTTTACAAGTGCGATACTTCTCAAAATGGAAAACTCTAGCATCATTTGTTTGCAGATGCCACCTGGTTTGATATTTTGAGTCTAAAGTAATGACCATCATTTTTTTTAAGTGTTCCCTACCTATCCAAAAGTCTCCATATATGGCAAAAGTATTTTACAGACCATCATGATGAAGTGACATTGTTGTTGACTGTGCTGAGCAGTTTACAAAAGTTAACATAAACCTTGAGCAGGATGTAGGCTAACAAATTTGGCTTTCTGTCTGTGATGTGCTCCAGCATAAGACTCGACTTGAGCTGGTCTATTTAAATGACTATAAAATCAAAAGTCGATAAGTCACAAGATGTTTAAAAATCCTGTCAAGTGGTTGCTTGTATAGCGGTGGTAGCAATGTATTTCAACTTGCCGTCAAAGACAATTCCATGATAAATTAATTGAATCCAGGAGTTTAAGAATAGGTGTGTTCGACTTGAAGTGGCACTGCGCAGACTGATCGATGCATGACGTCAAAGTACCGTGAGAGCGATCTGAAAGCATACAGAGCCGCCTGCTCTCTAATCTCTCTCGCGGTACTTTGACGTCATACACCGATCGGTCTGTGCAGTGCCGCTTCAATTCCAATCCAATTGATTGGATTATTAAAAGTGGGCATGTTTTATATATGGTTGGAAATGTACAAAATATCTTCATGGAACATGATCTTTACTTAATATCCTAATGATTTTAATAATAGATAATGTAGATAATGATTTTATTTTTAATAAACTCAAAGATTTCTTCCTAAACATGATTTTAAATCAAATCAATGTGGAATCCCATTTGCATCCATTTTACTTCTGTAATGTGATTTATCATTCACAATAAGACCAGGAACATGTATTCAGGTCGATTTTGGATTTGGACAGGTGATCGATCGATTTAATAACTCTATAGAGAGAAAATTCTCTGTAGTTTCTCAGTAATTAACAAAAAGTATTGAATCCCCCAATAGAATGTCGCTAATTAATACAGTGGTTTTATTTTAGGCTAGCGATCTATTCTGGAATACTCAAGACAATTTAGTAAGGGCTGAGGCATCTGCCACCCTGGAGCGCATGACGAGGTGAAAAGGGGATGGAGAGAGAGAAACAGCAAGGGGTTTTCTATCTGCCAGCTCCTCCCGGATCCCTCCACATGCCTCTCCTGCAGCTGCCCTCACGTGTAGCGCAGGTCATTAATTCAGAGAGGAGGGGGCGCCCTACATACCTTTTCTCTCTCTCTCTCTCTCTCTCTCTCTCTCTCTCTATATATATATATATATATATATATATATATATATATATAGTATGCTCTAAATGTGCTCATTAGAGGTGTGATTTATGATGCCCCTACACTCCACCTTCTTTGCATTTGTGCTGCAGTAAGAGTGGATTAGGCCCTGCATTGCATCTGTTTATGGTGTTTGCTAAAGCAAAAAAAAAAAAAACTGCTCCAACCGAGTAAATCAAATGCAATGCACAGTTCGGCAGAACACAGCAAGACCACTGAACATCTCCTAGAGAGGCTCTGGCCAGCCAGTGGGTGAGCAGATGGATTGCACACAGATGTTTGGAATATTTCAGACGTACGGAGATGAAAACCAGCCTCGTATTGTAATGTAGCAAGGACAAGCATGTTGTACGGGCACTGATCTGCCAGAAATGTTTTGTGCTGAAAATATGTTCTCCAGTTCACTTTACAGACATTAGTATGCTGTTTTTTAGAGTGAGAGATGTTATAACGATAAGGTTGGTAACCTTGAGTCTGATCGACTCCTATGTGGTGCTGCGGGTTAAGATGATGTTCCATCTTTTTGAAACAAAGTTAAAGGTAGGGTAGGCAGAATTTTCAAAAAAATAACAATTCCCCAAATTGTTAAACTGTTTTTATATACCGATACATAATTAAAATGTAAGTACTCTGAAAAAGAGATTTTAAAAATCGAGTGTCTGTAGTCCTCTCAGAGCTGCAATAAACAGAGCTCATTATTCCATTGACACCCACCCCCTCCAGTCTGGGCTCCTTCCAAAGCCACACCCCCAAAACACATGACTGCGCGATGCCGCCCGCGCTCAGCTGGAGGACACGTTTACCAACGCCGAGCGGAGAGGAGCAGTGCATGGAGTAACATCATGTCAGAATCACATGTAATAAAATACCTAACTTTATCATTATGAATATAAACAACTAACATGGCTGTTAGTACTCACTATCAAGCCAGCATATCGATACTGGTAAAGTTTAAAATATATTGAGTTTGATTCGGTAACAAGCTAGTAACATAAGGCAAAGCTAAAAACAGGGTGCATTGATACACGTTTTTCCTGTTACCATCAGTTACACTTTGATGAAGGGGAATTTCATGTAAGACTCATAACATATACAGTGTTTTGATTGTAAGAGCTTGCATGATGAAAGCACTGTTACCGTCACTTTTCAGCCCCTTGATGTCCCTCAGTTGTCCACAGCTGGAAAGCCCTGATATTGCTTGCTTTATCCAAAGACTTTTTGGGCATAGCCTTTTCAAATACTGTCTTCCTTTTCTTGCCTCGTTTGCCTTCGCTGACTGTATATGCAGGTACTGGGAATTTTGACTGCTAAATTCGCGGCCATAATTGGGATTCTTTCTAGCGTCCGTGCCTCTTCCACTCCTCGAGTCAAACGGGCGCGCGCGTGTGGGCGGCTCCTGTAGCTGCAGGGGTGATTGCCATGGTAGCGAGGGAGAGTGACAGTCGCTCCAGCCAATCATTTCATTCGTCCCGAATGGAGATAAGTAGCTGTGTTTATTGCAGCCCTGAGAGGACTACAGACACTCGATTTTTATACTTTCTTTTTCAGAGTACTTACATTTTAATTATGTGTTGGTATATATAGACAGTTCAAACATATTTTGTTAGAAAAATTCTACCTACCCTACCTTTAAGTCGCAGAGACAGACTGAGTTGTTCCCATTTTTGGCCTTTTTTCTGTATTTATATTGTGTTATGCAATAGAGAACCAATTTCTTACCTGTAGTTTTTAGCCATTTTTTGATTTTTCAAAAATGTGTGTGTGTGTATATATATATATATTAAATTCTATATATTCTCTAATGTTTTGCTTTTAAAGGTCATTTTTCTTGTTTTAAGGATGTTTTTTTCTTCTTCTTGAAAACAAGATAAAATTAAGTAAATGAGTCTTTGATTGATCCTTACAAAAAAATAAGTATAGGTCAAGGTAATTTTATCAAGTATGCTTAAGTAAACTTCAAGTATATTTTGGGTATACATATGTGGTAAGTACATTATATTAAGTGTACTAGTAGTAGTTTTAGTGTGTAAAAGTATACTTTAAGTGTAACTAGTAAACTTTGAGTACACAACTAGTTTACAACAATGATTTTGTTTGTACTGCAAGTTAGGCTGCCAACTTTGGATGTAAAAACCAGTAAGAGAGTTGGTTTCTGCTGCATCACTCATTGTAGCATCCCCCACCTTTTTACGGTTGTCTTTTTTTTTGCATATTTTAATTCAGTTATTTTAAGAACTAAAATAACCAGATTAAAGCCAGGTGAACCCCAAACTATCCTGTTTATACAGGACTTCCTTAAGTTTGATTTTGAGTTTATTTAATGTTAACTTGTATTAATACGTATCATTTAAACTGAGGTGCTACAGCGATCTGCACGTCACATTTACAAGCACAAAAACAGTATTTATTGTTTGAATTTCGTAATAAAATTGATTGAATGTGAGAGCTGAGAATTTGTTTCATTTCAAAAGTAACCTGCTCTGTCTTGTCAGTGTCAGTGTCTCTGCGTGAGAAAATAGATGTGTGGCGTGAGAGAGTGTGAAAAGTGTCAATTGCATGAGTGTCACGCTGAATGCGTGAGAGTTGGCAGCCCTGACTGCAACTATACTACAAGTGAACTTGTTTACTGACTTATATACTTTATGAAAGCCCACTTTGAAGTAAACTTTCAGTAAACTACTAGTTTAGTAGTTTTGCAAGTACCACTTGTAAGTTTCCTTTATGTTAACGTAATATCATACTTATAGTTTACTATTTATATATTATTTTTGCACTTTGAGTAGCCTATACTACTATGTTTCTATTTAGGTATTAATTTGTATACTTTAACTGCACTTAAAGTAGATTTGATGTAAATATATATGTACACTACTAGTGGACTACATAAAAATTCACATTTTCTTTCAATCCTTTAAAACAATTTAAGTTTATAAGATAGTATGCAAAACTATGTATACTTTTTTATTTTTTGTTTGATAGAAGTATACTAATAGCACACTTGAATAAACCCTTTTTTGTAAGGGCCATTTGTTGACAAAGTAACATATGTTACTTTTCATATCTTAAAATATTTGTCATTATGAAGTTGTATTTGTAGTGTCTTGTCATCGGTGTCAACAAAGGGTTGCTGTAATCTGAGAGTTGTGAGTGATGATACAGCACATTTCTAATAGCTAAACTGCTCATCTGTCAGAAATTAGCATGGAACCCCAGCACACGCAGTGAGTGCCAGCACATTCAGATAGCCTTTCACCTGCACTAAAAGGGGAAGAAGAACTGATTAGCTTTTTAATTGTCTGATTTAGATCAAACGTGAGCTGACTGTCTTGCAGTTCAGTGCAAATTACAACTAAGGATATGAGAAGGTAGCACATTACTTTTCACAAAGGATTACCTTTCATTCAAATAAGCATTTTTTGCTCTGTAAAAAGGACAAATATGCTTAAGATATTAAATTCCACTATTATATGAAAGAATAATGAGTTCTAAGCCTTTAATCTTTTGACTGCTTTGAATTTATATAAGCTCTTGTTTGATATTCTGTCTGATTACAATAAAGCTGCAGTTGAAACATATTTGAAGGTGGTATGGTTTGTCATGAGTAGGGAAATCTATACTTGTGCAGTTAGTGGTGTTTGTCATTGTTTCAAGATGGACTAAAAGTGTTAGTATAGGAGGGTGCCCATAACAAGCCATTACCCTAAAATAACAATATCTGAACAGAGGAAACAGACTCAGCTGGAATGTAGGAAGAGATTTTGTGGTCCTATGCCAACAAGACAAATGTTGTAAGCCAAAATTCAATGCAGTTTTGTGTGTCAAAAATCAAAAATATGGTGCTAGTATCAGTAGGACTGCTTTTCATCATCAGGGACTGGACATCTTGTTAAAACAGAAGGAATAATGTGACATCTGACAATCTTCAGCAAATATTTAAGAGGAGAAAAAAGATTATATGGAAGAATAGGCCACTACCCCTTCTGAAAAGTGTGTGAAGCTAGTAAATACTTCAAAATATGGCATTTGAAATGTGGAGATTGAATATAAAATTACTTTGTTATAATAAGTAAGATGGATGGGTTGATAATGTGGAGTTTATCCTATGGTGTGTGATTGACTGACAGGCAGTCTATTAACTCTATTTGTGAGTAACTTTAGGTGATTTTGACTGGTTAAGTGATTACTGTATCTGCTAAAAATTAATATAACTATAGCAATGTGCAATGATGTGTACAAGAAAATGTAAATTTAGGACTTAAGGAAGTCCTGTATAAATAGTTTGGGGTTCACCTGGCTTTAATCTGGTTGTTTTAGTTCTAAAAATAACTAAATGAAAATATGCAAAATGTTAATACATTTCTTGACTTTCACTACTGCGGACATTTCCAATATCTATTTTTGTGAATTAGTATGCATATGAAAATGTCTCAGACACCAAAAGACTGGGAAAAAAAAGACTACCGTAAAAAGGTGGGGGATGCTACACTGAGTGACGCCCCAGCAACCAACTCTCTTACTGGTTTACCCAGAGCCTCAAAGCTCTCTGACCACCCCTCCAGTCCTTTGAAGATTGTTTGGTGGAGATGAGGCTCTTGTCCAGTTCTTCTGGCTGACAGACAGCAGACATGCACAGCAGGAGTCACACTGCCAGCAGTCACTAATGAGACTATTAATGGTCTGTCACATCCATAAACGGCCAATTACTGATACCCAATCACTGACTTTATATATAATCACTATAGATTCACTCCTGATGGTTTGTTTAATCATTCACCTGATAGTCTGATTATTAACTACACTGTACGATTCTCAGACAAGGCTGTTCCCAGCGGTCCACACGTTTCCATCAAGACCCACCTCTACCTCCAATACTTTTAACACCCAATAAATTCCATATGGGATTTATGTGTAGTTTCTTTATTTGTATTGATTCTATATTCAAGGTGGTTTCAAACTTTTTAAATGTCAAAGTACCCAGAAAGATGATGATCCCCTGGTGAATTATCAAGACATGCTCTGGGGTGCGTTTCCCGAAAGCATCGTTAGACAAATATGGTCGCAAGTTCCGTCGTTATCAGCATAGTTCAATGAGTCTGTGTTTCCCGAAACCATCGTTCCAACGAACATTCGCAAACAGCATCGCAAAGTTGTGTGGTTGGAACGACAGCTCTCGAGGTGTGGTTAGAAGCATAGTTTCTTGATTGCATGACGTGGACTAAATCCATATCTTGAGCAAAATAAGCAAGCTGACATTCAGTACAATCTACATCTTTTATTTAGAATACATACAAATGTCATTTATGTCTTTTAGTTAGTCAAGAGATTTAAAGCACCGTTATTGGAGACTGCACATGTGCGAACGTGCTCGACTATGTAAGAACGAGCCTATGATTGAATCTGGAAATAAAGCAAAATAACTGAGCAAAATGAGAAATAGTCCTCAGATGCCACGTCTGTAATTTATATCAAAACATCTAGCATTAATTCGATCTCAAACGGTTTCATTAAAATAAGTTATACTCCACCATATGTGTGACGTCATAATCCAATGCGGTTGAACGACCAATTTGCGACAATACAGTTTTGTGAAACAGTCGTGACTAGCTAGTTGATTTCTTTAACGATGCATCGAACTATGGTAGTTAAGCAGCGAGTTACGTCGTTGTACGGGAAACGCACCCCTGTACGGTAGCAATAATTGGTAAATATTTTATATTTTCATTTTATTCAAACCAAAAGAAATGATTTAATAAATATTATATGGAAATTATTATTATTATTAAATATGATGCATTTTTCATAACTCAAATGTATTTTAGTTATTTCCCATAAAAAAAATAAAACATTGGTCTAAAGTCCCCCTTTTTTTCTCTCTCTGTCTGAAATTTTCCACTGACTCCATAGCAGTCCCTTGGGGGTCCCTGTTCCCCAATTTGAAAACCCCCTCCATGCTCTAATCCAAGCAGATGTTTGTCTTCTGCAATGTCACTAATATAATACAGTGTTTCCAGAGATCCTTAAATTCTACCTCCCTTCTATCTTCTGATTTGTTTGCAACACTACTCTCTCCCTAACTTTGTTTGACTAGTACTGTCCCATATTCAAGTTTTCACCTAATGAAGATAAACTAGGTAATTACGGATTTGGCAGAGTGGAAGTATGCAGTGTTATATTTATCCGTTTTGACAGTATGGGGTCGGATGTGTAAGGGCAGTCTGAATCTATAGGATAGAATTTCCTGGGTAGTTCCTCTTTGCAACAGCTGCTATCTGGGACAGTCATCTGTGGGACAGGTCCTCAGGTGATGTGCTGCAGATGTGGCTAGATAGAGCAATCTATTTTCTCTTTTACCGTGTTAAAACTATATAGCACATGCATCTGCAAGCTTTCTTGAAAGCAGTATATCACTGTTAGTGACATGCTTTCTGTGTGATGTGGACCATAAACTCTCTGGGCAGATACTGTACCGGTATTGTACAAAGAGGAAGATTAATACCTTGATATATAATTACCCATTTTAAAAATTCATTAATGTTTGTCCATATAATGGTAATTTTGTATATACTTCTGTCTGGTGCCACTAGTGGCACAAATATTAAACACTTCCCCTTTAAGATTTATTCTTATGAACAGGTGACCAGTGTTCACTCGTGTAAGAAACTTCAATTAACTGGCTCTAAATGAGTGTGTTATACACTACTGCAGGTAAAAAGCTTTTGATGTGTTGTAAAAAACTAAAGGAGGACTCTCGGGAATGATGATCAGTGCATTCTGTGGCTCTCTTTAGAGCATGTGCACCTAGAGGCTTTATAATTCATTACTTAGAAGAGAGAGACCAAAATACTACTGAGAAGTAAATAAGACCCTGCTCCATTAATGACGCTGTCCATTACAGAATCATATTTGAGTAAATCTTTAATGACCCTTATTGTTGGGTGATGTGTGCAAACAGTGACGTCAAAGGTGCTAAAGTTGTCCTAGTTTTCCATTAATTTATACGTAGTTGTCTTTCTATGTCACTCAAGATAAATTTGCATCTGCAAACAGCATCCCCTGAAATAGCACTGCAGTGAAAAGAGTAAACTTGCATAATCGGTCTTAGTCATGTATGCCCTCTGTGAAACTACTTTAACATCAGGGCGAGCACCTACAGCTCTTTTTCTGTAGAGGGAGGTCCGTTCCCATAATGCATCGTTGTCATTCAGCTGCATTTTTATACTATTTTATCATAAAACACAGAGTATTTAAGGCATGTTTGTCTCTTAGGATATGGTTATTTAACATCATGCTAGAGGTCTTTTGCTTTATGACATGCACCATGTTGTCTTTGAACATATGATAAAAGGGGATGAAGAACACTGCATGTAATGTTTTAAATGTAGAATGTAGTTTTAAATGTGGAAATGGTCATTGATTCTTGGTTGTACATTTTCTAATAAAAGTGATAGTGCTGACATGCTGTGGGCTCTGGTGCAGTTGAACATAGAGACCTTTTTATTCATTAGAAGTGACTACACTGCCTTTGTCTATGTATGCTTGGTTAAATATATATTGAGATTGATTGTCCTCTGTAATCTGTATTTCTGTACCTCTTGGACATGATAATCCTACAAGTCACCATGTGTGCATTTTCAATCTTGGTGAGGGACTGTTTCTTTAATGGGGTGTCTCGTAGAGGTTCCTTGGGCTCTAGTGCAGCTGCATGCGGAGACTTTCACATTCATTACTTAGAAATGCCTAAAATACTTCTCCAGAGTATCTCAGACCCTCTTGTATTATTATAAATGTTTATATAATTACACACATCTAGTTACACAAAAAAATTATGCCTAAAATCATTCTTTTAATGCTTAATGTTCTTAATTTTTCTTCTTCTTCTTTTATGTGTGTGTGTGTGTGGCATTAAGATATTGGGTTTGTGCCTCATCTGTAGAATATTCTTTATCTCATACATGAATTTGTTTTATTCTCTACATGTGTGCTACTGATGAGCATCCTTGTGTTTTCTGTGTGCGATTAGCCATGTTCATCTGAGCGTGATGTCGTCACTGTTCTCCTCTGTTCTCTGCAGTTACGTCACATCTCCATAGTAACTTCCTGCCTCCCCCCGCACGTGTGTGTGCAGTGTGCATTCTGGCTCGCTGCACAGGTAATGCCATTTCTGTGCAGCGTGTCAGAGAGAAACACAATATTTCCAATGAAGCTTGCACAATGAGCCAGAGCTTTGCTCACTCTAATGGAGCTGCTACTTTCCTCTCTAACATGTGTTTGTGGATGGAATCTGCATGGTTAATTACTTAGCCACTTTGTTGCATTTTAGCCCAGGAGAGTGAGAAATAAAGACAAATTCAATAAACAGTTAGGACCATTTTTTCAAGCAAAAACTACACATTCCATATTCATTAAGCACCAACAGTCCAGTTTATGTCATAAGTTAGGTTTGGACCATATTTTAAACCTTCATCTTTCTTTTCTGCACTTAATCCATGACTCTATTGTGAATCTAGTGCTATTTGGTTTCTGAAATAAACATTGCTATTACTTATGGAAAATATTTTATTTAAAAGAGATAATCATATGATCGTCAATTGATTATGGCAGCATTTATTAATTCAATGACGGAGAAGAGTGTTTTTACAGACGTACACAGATGTGTAGATGAGCACACTTTCAGCTATTTAAATTGATCATTCAGCATTATAAGATAAATGTATTATACCATTTTATTGCTTATTTGAAATATTATTGAAAAATAATCAGTTTTTCTACATTCAGTTCAGTGGCCTCTGGGTGCTCTTACTCAAAGACTGTGTGTATATATATATATATACCAAGATTCACTCCTATTATTAGGAATGGGAGAAAATGAAGTGCACAATATGTCAGCATAAGTCCCGCCTTCTAAATAAAAGAACCAGTCGGCAATTGTTAAAGTCATTGCGTTGCTGGAGCTTCTTTTTGAAGATCCAGTTCCCATAGAAACAATCTGCGCATGCACATGCGTTTTGGCTGTTTTGGCTTTGGTTGGGCATCATCACAGTAACACAGTAACATTGTTACATTTGAGTAACAAAAATATCGAGTCTGTTTTTGTTTGAAACTTTTCCCCGAAGTACAATAAGCGTATCGTTTCGTATCGTCAGAACACTCGTTTAAACAGCATACACAAGGGCATATGACTGGGGATATTATTGATATGGCTGGCAATAGTAATGCACCAGACCGGTCTACTGGTCTATTAATCCTGGGGCAGTTGTGGCCTAATGATAAGAGAGTCAGACTTGTAACCCAAAGGTTGGGAAGTGATAGAGGAGCCACCTAACCCCCAATCACTCCCAGGGCGCCACAGCAAAATGGTTGCCCACTGCTCCAGGTGTGTGTGTCCATGCTTTGCAGTGTGTGTGTGTTCACTACTCACTGCTCCTAATGTGTGACGTGTGTTCACTAACTTGGATGGGTTAAATGCAGAGGACAAATTCCAAATATGGATTACCATACTTGCCCTTCACATGTCACCTCTTTTTAAAAAAATTTTAATTAAAAGCTTATTGAACTGTTTACACTGTTATATACAATAAAAAGAGCCTGCACAGCGACAGGAAATAAAAATGAGCACAAAAACATGCCTAGTGCCTACCCTACACAACCCCGAAGGTAAACCTGTGCTCAGGAGAGCAGATCAATTCTTTCTACGCACACTGCAACGGTCACAATATGACGTCACACTCTGTGCGTATGTTTTAAAAAAACATTGCCTATATAAATTACACTTTTTTAATAGTCCACTTAAAGTGTTTATTACAAATGTATTACTAAATGCTACAAATGAATAAATGTAAATGAACAAACATTTGCGTTGCATTTACAATCCTGTGAAAACAGGAGGTGCTGCACCCTACTTCCTGCGCTTCTGATTCAGTATAGATTAGAGCACATTCGTGCCACTACCTAATTTACATAATTCCTTTAGTGAATCACGTGCTAAGACAACTATTGTGTAGTTGTTTTATATTAACAACAATTCACAAATGTTCAAATAAGCAGCTCAATTCATTCTTTGTGAATTTCCCCCAGAAAAATGGAGGGATCATTTACAGATTAACAGGCTGTGTGGCTCAGTTTTGTATTTAGCTTGCTCATCTCTCATGTCCTAGACAGATCGTTGCTGTCTCTTTACTATGAGGAAGACACTAAGGTGTCACATTTTCCAAAAGTGTCGGAACCGTGATTCTTTTGACATCTCAGGGGGTGATGAATTATGAAACAGTTTTTTCTAGGAATGTCAGTTCCTGGATCAGGGGGGTTTTTTTTCCAGTTTTTTTCTTTTTTTATTGATAAAGACAAACTCAAGTTTTCTATCAGTGCCGAAGAAGAAGAACAGGGTGTTCTGACACTCTCAACCAGATCCCAGTTCTGTATCACTGTATCACATCACAATGTCAAAATGCGTCACGTCATAATGCACCACGCAGCCCCGAAGCCCCATCTTGAGTGCTGTTTTTTTATAAATATAGAGGTTTTATTTATAGCGACTGTAGCGGTAAGTGGGGGCCAATGCTCTGAAAAGAGTTGCTCAGGAAGGCGGTTAAGCGGAGTGGAGTAAGGGCAGAGGCGCTTGAGGACAGAGTGACCCAGATGACAGTGCTGCCAGAATAATCACCCCCTCCCAGACAAGCCCGGACCGAAGCGCTGCTGCAGGAGCGTTCACCGCGTGATGTCATTTTTATTACACCTCGGCCTCACTCCGCACCACAGACGGCCCTCATGAATATTCTTCAGCTGACTTTCGGGGCTCTGTTGCTCACAGTAACACAAATGAGAAGTGGAGCCTGTGAGATTTTAACAGTATGTAACATTCCGGCTCGCTGTGTCCCTGTGAATGCAGTGTGAATGGGAGATATCGCAGTAATACTGGGCTGAAACAGACAAACCTGCGCAAAACAACACTGCAAGGAGCCCAACTTAGATCAGTGACTCTGAGACTCAGCTGTGTTGTGGATTTTAGTTTGTATTAGAAGTTTGGCTAAAAATAGATGGGGAAAAAATTTGCAATTCTCACTTTGACATGCAGGGCCAATGCATTTCTAACGGACATCAGTAATTTGTGGATGTCTAGAAAGGCAGACGTTTCATAATCCATCTCGACTCAGTTCTGGTTTTATAGTGTCACATCTACTAACCGTTTTTGCTGATATTTTGCTCTTCTGTTGGAGGTTTGTGGATAAAAGCATCTAATAAATGAATAAATGTAAATTACTGTCACACTCACAGATTAAGAATGGAAGAGGGGGGACTGACTTTTCCGTTTGAATGTATGTATTGTGTATTTCTGCCAAACTTATCTGCATTCTCTTTCTTATTGAAGTTATTTGCTGTAAGTTTAAGTGAATTCCAGACAATTGCTTAGTTACACAATCACCATAGTTATCATCATTTCCAAGGTGTAGCTTTACGTTTGCTAAGGAACATGTTTAGATCAGACTTAATCAGGATAATGTTTTTCAGTGTGAGGAAAAGCTCTGCAACATGTAACAAGATATTAATACTTTTATTTAGCAAGGGGGATGCATTATTGATCAAAAGTAGCTGTAAACATTGCATAATAATTTATTTTTTGTGTAATTTATTGGTTATTTTAGTAAGTTTTGCATGAGGATTGTCATTTTGGAGGGTTTGTGTCAATCTATCATGTTTTACGACCCAAATACATCTGCTGTAGGTGACTCTAGCCATGGTTAATAGAAATGCTTTCCCTGTGTGTTTTTCAGGTTATAGCCTCTCCAGTCTCTCAGCTGAAGACAGTGAGAAGTGGGAGAGTCGCAGGCTGCTGCAGGACTTTGACATTGACAGCAACTACACTGATGAGGTGCAGGTTGGGCCCAATGCTGAAAAGAACTGCACACCGCCTGGTAAGAGGTTTAGCACCACACATAAATCCTCACACACTCTTTAAGTTCAAAAGATCAGATGAAACAGGAAGAGTGTTTTTTTGTAGGGAACTTAGCATGACAGATAACTTATGTCACTATTAACTGGAAACAACATCACAATTTGATTTAAGCAAGAAGTCATGCAGTTTCACTTCTGAAATTGTTTTTTGATGGTAGCATTTCCACATTGGGATGTGTATCAAACTTCAATGAACCTCGCAATCAAGTGGTGCTTTTTAAAATGAAATATTCTCATGTCTCTTATTTGTTCTCCACTGATTTGTGAGTTCACAAAGGTGTTAGTCCTGTATCAGGACTCTCCTGTCATCAGTAACTCAGACACTAACCCTTTTGTTGCGTTCTGAGTGAGTAATCTTGCTGACACAGACTTTGCTACTGTTTCTTTTGGGGATCGCTGCAGGCTAGGGGACATAAAGTGTATTTCAAACTATAGCGACCTGTGAGCCGTGGTCAGGTCAATGTTAAACATGGATTTCTGGCCAAGTTGAAGACCAGACATGTCACCTAATTAAGACATTAACCTCTACAAATAAGGTCTATCTTAGCTGTGCTAAGAAAAGTCATTGTCCAAATTTAATAGAACTCTATCAGCTGCTATGGCTGAGTTTGATTTACAATTTGGTTGATACTGTATCTGTACGAGATCTCACGGTAAACACATTCACACTTAGTTTTAATTTCTGACAGAATTAGTATAAACAATTTGACGTTTCCAATCTGTTTCTCATTATTTTCCTCATTGTTATTCATTGTTTATTTGAACAGTTGGTGTAGATCTGCTGTGTAATTTGATTCATGAGGCTACATTGTGCTCCACACTCTTGGACAATGTGAAGAGGCCAATTAGAACAAGTTTGAGGGAAAGGCAAGGCTGAACAAAGGGGTCATCGATACTCTGTGGGTTTATTGATTGACCATCTCCCTCTTCTTTCAAAGCCCTCCTCTTTCCCCCCTGCAATGCGTTTACCATAGACAGGGATCTACTACAGCGCTCTGTTAGTATCTAATTCCATTTCACTACTCAATTTATGCATATTCATATAGCCAGACGTTTCTATTTTATACATGTTTTATATATAGTGGCCCCCAAAAGTATTTGGAAAACAGCCAGACATGTCTATATATAACTAAATATCAAACCCACGGGCATTACAAATATTGCACAGACCGCAATAGCAAAATATTTCACAAAATTAATTGTGAAACTACAAAAAAGTTTGATTTTGAATTATATAAAATAACAGACAAGTTTTGGGGTTGGTACAATCATTTTTACTGCATTTAAAATAAGTCTCTTATGTTCACCAAGGCTGCATTTATTTAGTCAATAATACAGTAAAAACTGTTGTGAAATATTACTGTTTTATGTCATTTAATCCTGTTATGGCAAAGCTGATTTTTTTTTAAATCAGATATCAATGCAGTCTTCAGTGTCACATGATCCTTCAGAAATTATTTTAATATGCTGATTTGCTGCTCAAGAAAAAAAATATTATTGTAATTTTGGAAACAGTTGTTCAGCTTAATATTTTTTTGGAATCTGTGATACATTTTTTTCAGGGTTGTTGGTGAATATAAAGTTCAAAAGAGCAGAACTTATTTGAAATAGGCATATTTTATGTGTCCTTGATTAATACAAAATATACATTTCTTCTTTAAAAAATCTTACTGACCTCAAAATTTTGAACGGTAGTAAATATTGTTCAAATTGAAGACAAAAATCTGTTAAAAATAATTGCACAAATGGCTCAAAAAGAGTGAAGTTGAATGTGGGAATTATTTGAGTGTTATTTGTTTGCAGATGCCACTTATTTTGATATTTTTCTTTTAATGCAATGAAACTACGTGTATATTGTTAAACGTGGCTAGAGTGTACTTAGGGGCCACTGTATGTCGTAAATACTGTTATTTTATATGTGTTGGCATGACTTTTATATTTTATATGTGGTAAAAGTTGAAAAAGTGAGTGTTTTAGGCTTAAGGGAAACACTTAATCTGCAGTGAACTCAGAAGAATGTCAAGTCTTATGGAGAGTGAGATAGAGCAAAACTTATGATTTGACATCTGTCCAGAAATAAAAATCTGTCCAGGTCATTTTCCATGGGGAGCCATTGTATTTACAGTGAGCTCAGTGTGTTACGGCCCGGCTCTGCTGTTATGAGGTGTAAAGGGAGCAGCTTTGCGTCTTTATCCCAGCGTGGCCTGCCTGCTTTTGTTTGTGTTTTTTTCTGTGGGCGGATTTGGGTGAATGTTTCCAAGTGGGGTCCTGGTGTTTTAGGAGGCTGTGTTCCTTGCCAAGCATCTCCTTGATCTTGCCGTTAAAGAGTGAGCTGTGCTCTTAAGCTCTCGCTTGTGTCCAGATGCCCGCTCTCCCACCCGTCTCCAAAACCAGCCTGGCGCCTTGGCACAGGCTGAGGGTTTCCTTACTCTGCTGTTTAAAACTATTCTTCCTTTAATACAGCTAGATAAGTCTACACATTACACTGACTAGAGAATAAGTCTTGCTCATTTCTTGATATTCAAATCAGTTTTTTGCTACACATACACGAGTGTTAATAACAACAGCATTCAAATGCATGCAATCAAACAATCAATCAAGTGCATGAGTGAATGTCCTATGTTATCATTACAAACTACAGGAGTCACTCATATCAATACTTTATTCACCAAGGTCGCAATAAATTGACCAAAAGTGCTAAAGATATTTATTATGTTTAATATTTATATTTTAAGCAATAATTATAAAAATTATAAAAAAAGTTGTTAATTTTCTGTTCATCAAGAATCATGAATAAATATATCATGATTTCCACAAAATATTGTGGACAGCAGCACAACTGTTTTTAATATTGATAGTAATAAGAAACCTATTTTGAGCACCAAATCAGCATATTAGAATGATTTTTGAAGAATCATGTGACACTGAAGACTGGAGTAATGATGCTGGAAATTCAGCTTTGCCATCACACGAAATATATATATATTATTACATTTTAAAATGTATTTATATAGAAAGCAGTTATTTTAAATTGCAATGATTTTTTACACTTTTAACGTTTTTAACTGTATTTGTGATCAAAAACATGCAGCCTTAAAAATAAAAATATAATTGTTCATTTTATAAATGTTTTAATTATAATGGTGTTTAATGATATTACTGTTGCTTTTAATTACAACTGCTTTTGACAGTGTGTTCATTCTCTTCCTTATTGGGCTTTGAAGGCAGAATCCCTCTCTCAGCATTCTTTCATCCTTAGTGTATTAGTAGTCATTTAATTTTCATGTGTTCTCCCGTGAATCTAGGAGTTCTGTCTCTGCACAGATCCTCTTCGGCACTTCCTGAATATTCACAAGTGCATCATAACAATCAGACAACCCGTCATTACCTTGATTACTGAAGCTAATGAGCTGTAAATTATCTCTTCATCCATCAACTCCCATTGTCTGTCACAGAGCATTTCATGTTGCTCAAGCAATAACAGTGACTGACTGGATGACCCTCAAAGACCTGTTAGTCTGCCTTTAAAATGTCCACCTCCACTCCATTTATTATCCTAAATTAGAGATGCACCTGTTTGAGGTCGTTAGCTGCATAAAGACCCCTGTCCACCCCATACAATCAGTAAGAATCCAACTACTAACATGGCCAAGACCAAAGAGCTGTCCAAAGACACTAGAGACAAAATTGTACACCTCCACAAGGCTGGAAAGGGCTACGGGGAAATTGCCAAGCAGCTTGGTGAAAAAAGGTACACTGTTGGAGCAATCATTAGAAAATGGAAGAAGCTAAACATGACTGTCAATCTCCCTCGGACTGGGGCTCCATGCAAGATCTCACCTCGTGGGGTCTCAATGATCCTAAGAAAGGTGAGAAATCAGCCCAGAACTACACGGGAGGAGCTGGTCAATGACCTGAAAAGAGCTGGGACCACCGTTTCCAAGGTTACTGTTGGTAATACACTAAGACGTCATGGTTCCCCTGCTTAAACCAGCACATGTCAAGGCCCGTCTTAAGTTTGCCAATGACCATTTGGATGATCCAGAGGAGTCATGGGAGAAAGTCATGTGGTCAGATGAGACCAAAATAGAACTTTTTGGTCATAATTCCACTAACCGTGTTTGGAGGAAGAAGAATGATGAGTACCATCCTAAGAACACCATCTCTACTGTGAAGCATGGGGGTGGTAGCATCATGCTTTGGGGGTGTTTTTCTGCACATGGGACAGGGCGACTGCACTGTATTAGGGAGAGGATGACCGGGGCCATGTATTGCGAGATTTTGGGGAACAACCTCCTTCCCTCAGTTAGAGCATTGAAGATGGGTCGAGGCTGGGTCTTTCAACATGACAATGACCCGAAGCACACAGCCAGGATAACCAAGGAGTGGCTCTGTAAGAAGCATATCACGGAAACGTTTGATCTCTGTAATTGCAAACAAAGGCTACTGTACCAAATATTAACATTGATTTTCTCAGGTGTTCAAATACTTATTTGCCACTGTATCTTACAAATAAATAGTTAAAAAATCATACATTGTGATTTCTGGATTTCTTTTTTTAGATTATGTCTCTCACAGTGGATATGCACCTACGATGACA
This sequence comes from Semotilus atromaculatus, assembly GCA_031834385.1. Lineage (NCBI taxonomy): Eukaryota > Metazoa > Chordata > Actinopteri > Cypriniformes > Leuciscidae > Semotilus > Semotilus atromaculatus. Next base: position 24,196,094 of record JAULUF010000025.1, on the reverse strand, counting down.
ATTTCAGACCCCTCCATGATTTCTAAGTGGGAGAACTTGCAAAATAGCAGGGTGTTCAAATACTTATTTTCTTCACTGTATATATATATTTTTTTTTTTTAGTGACATTTTTACCTTTGTGATGGCTTTTTTTTTGACAGTTTTATCCATTAATGTTAAATACGTCAATATAGTAATTTAATATAAATAAATTTTGCATTGGCGTTTAATCAGAAGTACATGGAATTCTTCCCTCAGTGGTTTTAGACCAGATTTCTTTAATTGTTATATATTGTTTATCAAAAACCATTTTATATTAGCTAAACATTCAACAACACTTAGTATGCGAATGATCTTGCTCATTTTGTCATTTGTTTTTTAACATATTAAATGCCGTTTGCATTTGCCATGTCCTACTGTGACAGAGATTTTAGTTTATCTTATTATATTGTGTTCACTTCCACTAGTTGAAGTGTGCTCCTGTTTTTGTGTTTCTATCTACGCAGTTGGACATTTGGCTAGCAGATGAGTCATGTGACCTGACCTTTGAGAGCTGTGCTGACATTAGGCTTACGGCAGAGAGAATAGGACTGTTGCAATGTGACTACACTTTGACGATCTGGCAGATGATTAAAATGCTTGCTCTCACCCTTTTTCACCTGTCTATTCTCTCTTTGTTTCCTCTTTGCGGTTACCATGCTGATATCCTCCACAGGAAGACCACAATGTTATTTTTATCTTTTCAGTACTAAAATATCTTCTTTACATTTATGTAATTTAGTCGCATGCTAATGTGAAGTTTCAAATAGTTAGTGCTATTAAAGACATCATTTACTCCAGGGTTATTATTGTTAACTAAAACTAAAACCATTAAAAAAAATTAAAAAAAACACTATATAGATGTATTTAAAAAAAATGTATCTAGAATAAAACACAACAATTTTACTAAAATGTAAACAGAAAATATAAAATAAAATCAAACTATAATAGGATATCAGTGATATTAAAATAACACTGTTTTACCCAAAATTGAAAATTCTGTTAGAAGGGAAAGAGGGAATGAATAGAGATGACCAGAAAGACCAAGAAACAGCGATTAATCAGTGGGATGCCCATGTTGCAGTGCAGCGTGGGTTGTTAGCCAGGCGACTGCCCTTTACACTCATTCACAAAACACACACACACACACACACACACACTATAGAAAACAAACACTGCACATTATGAAAGATGAACATTCAGCATGCGGCACACAGCTTGGTCTTTAAACCACTTTCTACCACTTGAACTTTCTACAGCTGTTCATGGAAAGCTGCAAAGTTAACTAACTTGGTTCTGCACAAAAAAAAAAAAAAAATCCTCCTCGATAGTGAATGTTTCTTGGTGGGAGATGGAGTTTTTTCCTCTTGTGTCAGTCATATTTATGTTCCTCTAACGAAACAGAACTGCTTACATGTCAGACCTCTTCATTGTCTACATGACTCCTACAGTGTGCACTGAAGACAAATGGAAGCAGTCAATGTTCTCAAAGGAACTCCTGATTTGGATTGTGCCTTCTGAACAGCGAGTTGTATGCTCTTAAATGGCCATTGTTTACAGTTTACACCTCCCTCACCTCAAAGGCTCAGTTTCAGATCTCTTTCTCTAGCCATTTGAGCTGCATTTGCACAATCAGTGTAGAGAAAGGACTGAAAATGTGCTTACTGTGCGCTTTACCAAAACGCCAATATTGCAGTTATAAACACAGTTTGTCTCTCTTTTGCATTGTCACTCACTCTTTCTCTCTTTGTTTCTGCATTTTTGTCCTCTCACCTACAACACACACACACACACACACACACACACACAAGAATGCACCATATAGCATTTTGATTATTGACCATTATTCGATTTTTTTATTTATTTACACTACCAGAAAGATATTTCAAAGCAGTCTTTTATGCTCACCAAGGCTGCATTTGTTGTTCATCAAAGAATCATGAAACAAAAAACAGTCGTTCTGCTTAAAAAAAGTTTTTTGTTTAATGATTCTTTGATGAAAATAAAGTTCAAAAGCATTTATTTGAATAGAAATGTTTTGTAACATTATCAATGTCTTTACTGTAACTTTTGATCAATTGAATAAAAGTATTAATTTATTTTTTAAAAATAACACTAAATAAAAAATCTTACTGACCCCAAACGAATCTGTATCAGTCGATATTGGATATTTATTTGTGCATGTTCACTTCTATTTTTACTTTTTTAACCTAAGTTCACTTAAAGTTAGTCTGTAAAAGCACTAATAATTTATTATACTGTTTAATGTAATCTTAGGCAAATCTCAAAATGTATTTTCATACTGTATACTATAATGTTGTAATGCATAAATTATTTTGTAGCATTTAAAATTAGAGATGGACCGATTACAATTTTCTAGGCCGATTCCGATTTCTGATTTTTCATTGAGTTTACCTGCCGATGCCGATTTTAGCCGATTCCGATTTCATTATTTCTAACCACTTTTTTATTTTCACTAACACATATATTTATTTTCTATATTTATTTATAAAACACCATTTACCAAAACTGAAAAGTTTAAATGGGTAAATTTGCTATAAATATTTTTTATAAAGAGTCTTCATTTTCTTTTCTGACATAGCCTACTCCAGTTCTTGTTAAAACACACTAGACATGCTAATTCTGTGCATTTTGGGCACTTTTTGTGTGAAATCATATTTATTTTGTCCATCAAAAGTGTGCTTTCACTTTAATTAAGCGTGAGGCACAGGCAGCGCGGACAAAATAGACTTCGCGCCAAAACCGCTTCACTGCTACTCACGCGACGCTCCTGCTCCCGGTGTGAGTGCACTCATTGATTAACATGCAGGCCGAAAAGAGTAGGCGCTTGCGGTATGCCGTATGCCGTAATTCACAAGGTTTCCTACATGTGCGCTCCTTGTGCGTGTGTGATGCTGATGTTGCGCGATGTTAATCACGCGGCCTGAGTGCATAAAATCAGCATGTCAGATTGTTCGGTCGGTCATGGCCGATCACGTGAAAATCGGCCAATTCCGGTCACCAGCCGATCAATCAGTGCATTTAAAATGATTAATGTTAGTTTGTATTGTTTTTAATTTTTTATTTAATTAGACAATCTAGGAAATACAGTATATAAACATTTGAATATGGGCTATTTGTAAGTTATCGGCCATAAGATCAAAATAATTATCGGTCTGCAAGATGGAATATTGCTATTGCTATGTTATTAGCGGGTGTTGTTCATTCTTAGTAAATTTCTTTCCGAGTTTGTTGTTGTTGTTTATGCTAGGTAGAACATGAGAACATCTGCAAGGAGACCCACAAAACTTCTTTAGCTTTAAAGCCATATGCTTTGGACCAGCATCCAACCTGCCCTAATACAGAGCAGAGATAGAGAGACCTTAAGATGTTTTTCCATGTTTTACTTTACCCATGCTCTTTCTCGCTGACTCTGAGCTACTATCAGACAAACAAGTAACTCAAAGTAAAAGCACATCACTCAGAACTAACAGAGGCTTTCTCAGGAGACATTCCCTGGTGGCTCAACCTGGGTATTTTAGACAGGCTCAAACAGATATGTTGTCCTCTTCACTTTGACTAACCTGGTTTTTCATGTCACTCTGGTCTCTGATTTCTGGGAAATGCTGAGGCATAGGATTTAAAGAGAGAGAGAGAAACACATCATGCAAGCACAATTTCTTCGAAGGGATGTTGATTATTTAAGTCCAGACAAGCTGGAGTTGGTTAAAGGTGTGAAAACTATGGGTGAGAATTCATCATCATCATCCTCTTCCTCATTGATACAACCCAAATGAATATTGTGGAGATTAAAATTATTCTAGGTTTTTGAGATGTTAAGGTGCTAGGTGTTGTTAGTTGTTGACAGACGTTGCTGTATGGTTGCTAAGGTGTTCTTTGTTGTTGTTATTATTTTTCAATGCTGTTGCTAGGTCTACACAAGTGCTTTGAGTAGTTGTAAGTTGGTAAGACAAATTAGTCCATAGCCAAGATATTCTCATCCCTAAGATTTCTCTCTTTTCAGTGTAAATTGTTGGGTATTTTGATCCATTTTTTTTCATCTACCAGGCAAAATGAATCATAATATGAACCACTTAGCAAATCTCAATTTTCATATTAAAACGTATGATACTTGGGGTTGGATTAAAAAATATATATATATTAAGAAGTCTCTTGTATTTTTTTGTTCCAAAATACAGTAAAAAGTAATATTGTGAAACATCATTATAATTTAAAATGACTGTTTATTTTAAAATGTATCATTCCTTTTTTGATTTATTTGAAATAGTAACATTATAAATGTCTTTATGGTAACTTTATGTCTTATTGTGATCAATTTGATGCGTCCTTGCTGACTAAAAGTATTTTAAAAAATCTTAATGATCCCAAACATTTGAATGGTAGTGTATGTATGTATTTATACTTGCATGTGGTATTATTCCATTTAGTTTCCTGTGGGAATAGCCATGCCACTCCATTACAACGGTCTACATCATATTACCAGTGTGTGTTTGGACATGCATAAAGCATGCATGTCGAGAGTGTACTATAGTGTGTGTTTTAGTATGGAGTTGTGATGTAACTCTAAATAAAGAATGGCCTGCGGACAGAATGACAGGCTGAGGACAGGGGTAATGTGGATTCAGGAGGATGCACTGGCTCTGTCACATGTAGAAGAGAAGGTCAGAATGTGCAAGACTGAGTGTGTATGCGCACATGAGGGGGTTATGCACATTTGTGAAGAAAATGGATATTAAAAATATGTTTTAAATATATATTTAATGAAATATATTGAAATGAATTCAATGAAAAAAAAATATTTAGGCTTTACAATAAAAAGTTTTTTTTCATGTTATTAAAAGGTTAATAGTGGAGTGAATCAGCAAAAATGGATGTTAGACATTTTACAATTATGTATTTCATGTGCTTTTATTCAAAGTGACTAACAAAAGTTATGGCTTTTTTCTAGCTGTGTGAGGTATTGGGCTCAATCTGAGTTACATGTTACTTGCGGGACTGGGACTACCAGGGACTGGCTGATGTATTTTGGTCAATTGTTTTATTTCCCGCTATCCGAGGATTTTGATGTCTGAATGCATCGGTTCGTTCGCCACTGAATGCGACAGGATGACTTAATGCACAAAAACATATTGCTGACACGCATGAATTAGCTCAAAGTAATACAAATTAATTATCTTAGTTCATGGATTTACACAACCTAACAAGGCTTCACATATGGGTAAGACTGCATAAAGAAAGACGACAGCAAGAAAAAGATACTGCATTAAATCCAAAAATGTTCATGCCTTTATTAGAATGTCTTTTATACCTTGAATGACTTGTTGTCAAATTACACCTTATGTTATACATTGTCATTGTGTTAAAGTTGGAGGTATGATCTTTCCACTGTGAAGGGTGAATTGGGGTAGGAGGCGTGGGGGTGGGGGGGCTAAATGTCAAATTACTCAGCGCAATGACGACAAAGCCTGCTACACACGATGTGTCGCTGCGAATCAGCATCTATTGCTCCTTTTCTAAGGGTGTATCTGTTTTTGTGTATGCAGTTTTGTATACACATTTTAGCTTTACTATAAATGGACATTGATATGATGTTGCACAATATAGCAAATTCTGCCATTTCCTGGAATAGTTTGAGAGGACACCACATCAAAACATAGCAAACATTGTAATCACTCATGCAAACTCAGAGTCATAATCTTGAGACGCAGCCAGAAAAGGGTCTGATAATGTGTGTGTGTTACTGTGCATATGAGAAGCAATATTACTCTTTGCCCTCTGGGCGTTTAGATGACATCCACACCTGCATGAAATCAGGGTTTGCTTAATCTTTGATGATGAAATGTTGGGTCAGGCTTAGGCTTGATTTACTGTAGAAGCAATCTCATCTCTCAAATATTTACTTCTGGCTATCAGAACCATTCGCCAAAGCAAGTCAGTTTCTGAGGAAAAGCGTAGGAAAAGCCTTGTATAGGAAAAATGTACCTTGTGTAAAATGCTATGAGCTTTTTGAATGAAGTCCTATTAACAATTACTGTAATTTTGAACATAGTGTCTTTAATTGGTTTAATGTGTTCATTATTAGTGGTACAGCAAGTCGAGGCAAATGTCTTTGAGATCAGATGAAATGGGATGATGTGAAGTTTACTGTAAAGTATTGAGAGCATAAAGAGGTCATGGTTCCCAAGTATTTTTCCCATGAGGATTTTTTAAGTCTTTCATAAAGGTAAAGGTAATTTCGGGCCCTATCATACATAGTGCATAGCGCAACAACACACCCATTACTCATTATGAGAATAGAAACAACCCTTTTAGACCATGCGCCTGGCGTGCCGACCATTTTTCCTGTCGTTAAAATAGCAAAAGTGGATTCGGACACGCCCTAATGCACTTGCGCCATGCGCTTTAGACCATGCGCTTATATCGTTAAAATAGGACTTATAATAAAAATCTGAATTTTGAGATATACTCGTTATATACATAGTGTTTAGGGTGTTGTGTAGTGTCTGCATGAGACGTTTACAGTGTGTTATATAGCCTGTAGCATGTGTAGGGTGTAAAGTGTGCATGGTGTAGGTTCACTAAGGTGTAGCATGTTTCCGCAAAGTGGAAGCATGTGCAACTGCATTTAATGTTTAAGATCAAGTCAGTTATTTCTGACAAGGAACCAGAAAAAAAGCACAATGAACGTAGCATGAATACTCACACAAGCAGCAACGACACACCCTGCTGTAAGCATACACATGTGAACACGCACGCATCCACGCGTCCACCCACACTCCCGCAGATGTTGTGTGGCAGTGGTGTGAGGTTTTCTTGTCCTTGCGTGGGTCTGTGTTCTGACTCATGTAGTTTACAGGTACATGCGAGCCGAACTCATCTAAAGCTCTTTCGCAAACCACATTAAAGAAGCAACTTTTTTCCTCATAGCAGCCTAGGGCACATCTCTCTCATAGTATCAGTATTTCAATGTACGTTTATGGCATAATTAGACGTTCTTATAAAATGTTGCTGTAATAATTATACACATTAACACATGACAGTGTTTTATTATAAAGCGTGTACAAAGTATGGCAGATAACAGTAAGAATTAGCTGTTTTCCAGGAACACAGGAACCACCACGGTTGTTGAACCTTGTGACACCTGCGGGGACATTCTCATCAGTGCTCGAGCATCTAATTGGTATTTCTCGGCATGATTTGCTGTGTAACCAGAGCAATAAATCAAAGTTAACACAGACATCTTTGCACACCATTAATCTCATTAATGCAGTTTTTCCTTAATAATGAAAATCAATTTTAACTGACTCTAGACATATTTGAGCTGCCTCTCCCAGGGAGGCTAAAATGAATAACCAAGAGCAGTACCTCAAGGGTAGCATGTATTTTGATAAATTGAATTCACCTCAAGGTCACTAAGAAACGTCTTGAAACACTAAACCCACTGATCTTCCTGAACTATCAAACTCCTTATGTTTTGTAAGGTATTAAATTCACTTCAGAACGTTGTCTCTTCCCCTCCCTTGTGCATGAGAAAGTGTTTCCAGTACCCCTAATTTAAAACGGAAGTTGCGATAGTCTTTTCTTCTCTATTATGACTTGTATCATAATGACGTACAGTATATCGTGAAACAGCTTCTCGAACAAGAAAAAATGTGGGGGGGAACTTGACTTTGTCAATCAGGAATTGATTGGATCGTGTGGTTTGCTATTGCTGTGATCTCATGTGACTGACAGGTTGTCCTGCCCTCGCACCAAAACATGCCGACAGAGAAGAGATATTGCTGCAAGAGGAAGGGGAAGGGCATGTAAAAAAAAAAAAAAAAAAGATAATTATATCAATAAGACAATATTCTATAAAAAAATAATTTTCTGTTTTGAAAGGTAATGTTAATCATGGGGCTTACTTAGTACTTCTGTGTTGCAGCTTGTGTGTTTGTATGACAAACACCAACAATATTGTGTAAGAGAACAGTATGCATTTTTTATTTTAATTTTTTTGCTGGGCATGTGTTTTCTGGTTATTCTGTACTAAAACTTGATAAGCACAAATATACATTGAATGCTGTGTGATTCTAATAGATATTGCTTTTTTGGAACAAGGGTAGTGGGGAGTGGTACAAGTTGAGCCACTGGCATTGTGTAATTAGGCATTCATTTCACTTCTCAGTTCTTCTTCTTAGAACTTAAAGGTATGGTTCACCCAAAAATGACTTTCTCTTTATTTGCAGAACACAAAAGAAGATATTTTGAAGAATGTTATTTACAAACAGTTTTGGTAAAAAATTATAATTGTATGGATAAAAAACACTGAGACGTTTCTCAAATATCTTCTTTTATCTTCTTTAACTATCATTATAAGTAAAAACTCAGGTATTTAGCGATATTATTGTTTTCTTATAGCTAAATTGTTATTTTTGTATTACTTGTTTCTTAAAAAAAAAAGATAATATCATGCCAATTTACTGGCAAATTACTACTTTAATACCACCCATTTCATAAAATCTTTTGCTGGTTGTGAAATCTGTGCTGTCTTTGCTTTTTCATTTGATGTAATTTCCTGCAGAATGATGTCATTAAGGAACTGGCTTTTTAGGTGAAGTTGAAATAGAAGTTGCGATCATTCTTTCTTCTTTATTGTGGCGTAAATCCAAGTAAAATAGCTTTTCTGAACAAGAAGAAGTGTAGTACGGGACTTGATTTTGTCCATCAGGAAATTATTGGATCGTTGTTGTTTGCTATTGCTGCAATCTCATGTGAGTGACAGGTTCCTGCAGGGAAGGGGATTATTGTCAAGTCCTCGCACCACTGCACACGTCATTAGAAAAGAGATGACATTGCGAGGGGGAGGGAATGTTATTGTTTTTGATTAAAGATCGCCACGACACATGAGTTAAAAAAAATTAGTGTTTATATTAAGCTGCTATATTCTATAAAAAATAAGAGTATCCCATTTTGATTTCATGGTGATTTAAAGGAATATTACAAAAGACTAACAGAGTGGAAAGTTATATTGTTTGGATGCTTGTTTCCACCACTAAATAAAAAATAAAAAAGTTAATTGTGACTTTTTATCTCACAATTTTGACATTTTCTCTCGCAATTGCGAGTTTACATCTCGCAATTCAGACTTTTTTTTCTCAGAATTGAAAGATATAAACTCGCAATTTGGAGTTATAAAGTCAGAATTGTGTGATTATAAAGTCGCAATTGCCTGTGATAAAGTCACAATTGCTAGCCTGGTTAAAACCAGACCATTCTCAGTTGAAACTGAGTTAGGGTCTGGCAAAGCTCCATAGACAAATCATTTCCAAAGGGGCGTCACCAACGGACGTCGCTCAAATGCCTCTTGGCGCAATTGGATAGACCTAAAACCAATCAGAGCGATGAAGGAGATGACGTATGCAGAGGACTCTCGCTAAGACCCACCCATTCGTTTAGCCACCAATGGGGCAAGCTGGTTGTAAAATAAAACAAATACAAAGTCCCTCACGGTCGACTGCCGCCACACATAATAAAACAAAACATCAAATAAAATTCACGCCTGTCCTCTCGATCTTTACCGTCGTCGCTCCTCCTTTTATGCTTCCGCTCCTCCGTGAGAGATGCGAGACCGGTGCGTCTTACAGGTGTCTTTCATTATCATCACTCACGCCACCGGCCTCGTCCTGCTCGCCACGAATCCAGTCGGTAAGACAGCGATAACATCTTTTTTTAGACATGAAGGCTTTGCTCGGGTTTTAACGAAAAGGAAATTTTAAAATCGCTTAAAACAGACGCGATAGCTGATTCGAACGAGTGATGTTCGACGGCGGCATCCATCTTTGTAGTGTAGGCTACAAAAATCTGCTTCAAAATCCCAGCGCTGTCGTCATCGTGTAAAGCCCGCCCCAACGTTTCTGATTGGTGCCTCGATTTCGACGGACTGGAAATGGGCTTGAATGAGCTCTTTGCCAGACTAACTTTCAGAGCAAATCTAAATTTGCCGGAAGTTGTCTGGGTTTTCCCAGGCTACACAATTCCATGATATAAACTTGCAATTCTCAAATTGTGGGGTTTTATCTTACAATTCTGAATTTATAACATCCAATTGCGAGTCATAAAGTCAAAATTGTGAGATATAAACTTCCAATTATGAGAAATAAAAGCCCTAGTGAAAAAAACCTATACCAAAAATGTTTTAAAATACTTTTATTTCATAATAGGTATACTGCAACCCATTAACATATTTACTGACAGATCACTTGAGACTTACTGATATAAATATTGTAATTAAACTTTATTTGGGGCAGTTCTTTATTGCACAATGCACATTTCTTAATATTAAGCCTGATGAAGGTCGTTAGACCGAAAAGTTGCTAATGAAGTTCTGATAGTGTGCGGGAGTTTCTCGTTTGCAGATTGTCGACCAATCCCTTTTTGGTATTTTTTTCCTACGCACCTATCATCTGCAGGTGTGCGATGGCTTTTGTTTATTGATTAATATTAAGCCTAAAATGTGCTTTAATATCACTATTAGTAAGGATAGTATAATCACTGTATAATATCAGTCTTTAAATGAAAGCCATTTAAAATATACCTAAAGTACACATGCAATAGTTTCATTTTAACACAATCAAATATTCTTAAGTATACCTTTAGTTGTATATAATTTTAGTTTACCAAAAGTACAATTGCACGGTATTTATATTCAGTACATAAATATGTAAATGTATTTGTAGTATACTTAGCATAAAATAAATGTATTTCAAATACATTTTGGGATGTTTATTTTTCACTAGGGAAGTTTGTCTTTTTTCCCCCTCAGAATTGGACTTAATAACTTGCATTTGCGTGTTTATATCTCACAATTGTGAGAAAAGAAATCAGAATTGTGAGATAAAAAGTCGCAATAATCTAATTGTTTTATTCCGTGGCAGAAACAAGCTTCCATAATATTGAGCTATAGTAGTTATATTGAGTTACACGTATACTGACAGAAAAAAGTTTTTTTATGATATCAGAGGACAAAGTGCATTAAGTGAATAAAAAGCAACAACCGCTCAAACCAACAGTGAAAATATTTAAATTAATCATGTTTACTTGTGACATTATGATAAACTTAATCTCACTAAAATGATTCCCATCTTTAAAAATGCAATGTAAAACTACACTCTTAGAAGAAAAGGTTCTATATAGAACCTTAAAAGGTTCTATCGGCGCTACGTATTTGGAACCCCTAAAAGGTTCTATCACTCTAAGAAAAAAGGGTTCATTGGGGTTCTATATAGAACCATAGGGTTCTTTACTCAACTCCAAAGAACCTTTTATGCTAAAAAGGTTCTATAATGATTTATTTTGCCACAAAGGTTCTTTATAGGCTATTATTCATTCATATATTACATTATTCTGCAACATTTTGTAGTTGTAATTAAATTATTGTTTATTAAACTGTAGTAACTTAATATCACATTTTAATCATGCTGATTTTTGGAGGAGAAAAACTGAAATGGCACTCTTCGTGTGATATTGATTAACTACAGAAAATTATATAAATATATACATTTTCTAACCCCCATATCTTGAATTTTGTGATCATTCACATGCATTCATAAATACATTTTAGGGTCTTGATGTTTGTCAATAATATGAAATATTTAATCCGGAAAGGACAAAACAAATGATAATGAATGAACCCCTAAAAGGTTCAATATAGAACCTTTGAGAGGTTCCAAATACGTAGCGCTGATAGAACCGTTTAAGGTTCTATATAGAACCTTTTCTTCTAAGAGTGTATATTCATATTTTATCCAGCAAACTAACATACTGTATGATGGAGACAATTCAGTGTACTACATTTGATGACTGTCCCTATTGTTGCAACCTATAGTGAGTCAGTGGACCTGGCAGGGTGGCCCCAAAAAGCTGGATCTGCATTAATGGGGCGATTGGTGTTTTATGCCGAGGCTGCTTCACCCTGTGCACGTGAGCAGCTGCGGAATTCCACAGTCGTGACACACTCGCATACAAACACGTTCACCATCCCTGCTGCATGTTTTCTTACAGCGCTGGCCAGTGAGAGGCTGTCATGACCCCAGTCCTTTAATGAAATAAAGGAGGGCATGCCTAAGGAGAAGTCTATGCTGATGATGAAGAGCCATTTCAGCTTCACTCTTCTGCCTTGTTTGATGCATTTATTTTTTAGCTGGCCTGCTGGGATTTCATGCGCCACTGTTAAAGGCTGATACACATATGTAGCGTGTGGATTTTTTTTCTATTTATGTTTCTCTCGCTTTCCTTTCCCTCCTCTCTCTCACTCTCTTTAATCCCCCTCTTCCCTTTATTGCTTCTATTCCTCTCTATCTCATGCACTCACACTATCCAGCGTGTGATGGACAGGCTCAGAGTGTGATGTCATCAGTGCTGCAGGGATGCTTGAGCTTCTCTGATTATGTAATACACTCAAACAACGGCTGGGAAAAAAGCGGTGACATCACTCAAACTGCAGAAAAGCTAGATTTCAAACCTTCTAATCCGGGTCAGAGAGAAAAGATCACTTTAGTGTCTAATATATGATTATTGTTGATGACTAAGTGTTTAGCCTTCTATTTGCCGCTTATGTTTAATCTAACTGCATAATAATGTAGCAAGTAGAAGCGGAAACGTTTGGCTGGATATGCTTTGATTTTTCCTACTTCAGCATTTCTTCTCATAATGGACAGCCACCACACATTTTAGATACACATTTGAATATTAGAGACGACAGAAAACAATAGGGAGAAAGGCGATAGGGAGGCACAATATATTAATAATATTGGTGACCATATTGATACAAATGCCAACATTTAATTTTGTCTATCAATCTATCTGTCCATCTGCCTGAGGTAGTTGTACATTATATGCAGCAGTATTTGTATTTAAATTTGCATGTAGTTTTTGGTGATTATTTGGGTCCAGGCAAGGGGACAGAAGGGTCCCTCATGATGGAAATCTCCCATGGAGAGCTATTGAAGAGAGACATATGGTCTGAGAACCATACTCAGGCCTGCTAGAATTAAGCTACAAATTTAGATGGGCCTTGTCCTGGCGAACCCTACCTAGAACTCCTGGGAGTAGAGCGATCAGGGGGAAAGCGAACACGCTGCTCCGCTCTCAAACAGAACACACACAGATCGCGTGTGTCACTTTCCGTAATGTAGCACGGGCAGGAAGACACACAGATCTTAACTGCTGCTTTTTCGTTTCTTAATGGGACAAACAACACCAAATAAGACACAAATTAAAGGCACATAAGCTGACGATGTTCGGTCTGGGTATCCTTTATAGCTTCCGCAGTAAAACGTCACGCATCACAGGACAATATTCTACAAAAAAGTGATTACGCAAGTGCTGCAGACACAATCATGCAGAGGTGTTCCCATAGCGTCTTACATTTCAACGCAGCCCGGGTTCCCTTGAAATTCCCCCAATCTTTTAGATATATAAAATGTAACCTTAGGGTTTTGGATCTAGAGCTCCCTTGCTTTTTGTAAAAAAAAAATAAAGAAAATGGATTCTTAACAATTGAAACCGGAGCGTGCAGCTTTGAGAAAGGAAGCAGCCGTAAGGGCCGCACTCAGATCTGGAGAGACTAAAAGCGAGGCTGCTGTTTGCCGAGGCTGTGGAGAGGCGTTTAAGAGAGATGTGACAGTGAAGTGTCATAATCTCTCTGCATCTCAGCAGAAAATCCTCAGATTGAACTAGAAGTAGAGTCGTAGCTGTGAGTTTGAATGTAGATACATCATTTGTAATGAGCTCACTGCTTAATTATTAACAATCTCTGAATAATGCAGGGAGTTCTCTGAAGACAGAGACATTGGCTGCTCTTACACTAGTAGGAGTTTCTGTCATAGAGCCATTAGCATATGCGTGTGTGTGCGTGTTCGTTTGTGTGTTGTGTAAACATGTTTGTGCATCTCTCCTCTCTGCTCCCTTCAGAACCCAGCCGTGTCTGTGTCCCACAAGGGCCTCTGATTTCCATCTCGATGGAACCGCAGCTGTGCTTTCACCTCTCCCAACTCTCCAAAACAAACTTCAGGGTGTTAATCATCGATTCCACTTAATGGTCAAGAGTCAAAATTGGATTAGAGATTATTAAATCATGTACATCAGATCCATCAAGGAATTTTAGGGTTAAGGAGTTTAATTGTAGCCTATACGGTTTGAGACTGAGTGTTCTTACGTCAGTTTTATTTTAATATTCTTTATATACTATTGTATTTTTAATATTGTTTTGAATGTAATGTCTGATCTGATCTAATCAATCACCCATTAATCAGCCAATCACCTGTGAGCGACACTCAAACACAGTCACGCACCAAAATGGGGGGAAAAAAGCACTCAAATGATGGTTGACAGGGACATCATATAGAAAAAATAACTTGAATATTGGCCATTAATGGTTATCTGTCCTAAAAACAATACATTTATGGTTTAGATGATTGGCTCAAACCAACCTATCTGCAGAACTGAGTGCCCATGAGCCAAGATGGAAGATTTCAGATCCAGTGCCCATTATGGGATCACCATCTAAAAGAGCTCCTCTGAAATAAAAAATCAATCTAATGCCAGAAAATCAGATTTAATTAACAAACACCTGAGATATCTCATTTGTGATTATTTTTTTCTCTCCATTGGTGGTGGAGATGAGTGATCAGTCTGCATTGACATAGAGAAAGAGACAAGGAAAGCGAGAGGAGGGTAAGACTAATGATGATATGTGTTCAATTTAAACAGCAGAGATTGCAGATGGATACTAGGCTCTATGGCTGTTCATGAGTCCTTGCAGACTGTGTTGCTTTACAGCTATGTTTTTTATCCCTCATCACACTTAAAAATGAATGAGTAGCATTGTGTAGATGAAGCATGGACAGGATCAGGCCTGCTGCCTCATAGGGCTCACTCGCACTGGGATAATGTGCTGTTATGACCTGCCTCCTGTTTGGAACTCTTACTAGGCGCGTTTCCATTACAGATTTGCGCAAAACTTTTGCGATTTCTTCTAAATGTTGACAAAAAAACGAATGCGAAAGGACAGCGTTTCCATTAGCCGATGCTATGCTACTAAAACTTTTCCCTCTCGCAATAAGTCATTCCAAAAATCATGGCAACGGACGTTGGTAGGTTTATGTATATCTCAGCCACCGCACTAGCCATAATCAAAGGAGTCGTATGTGTTTTATCCAATCATTAATCGTAAGGAAAGACCCTTATACTTGAGAGTGGCACATATGAGGTGTTTCTGTGTGTTTCTCCCTCATATCTGCTTTGAGGCCTTGATTGTGGCATTTCTTTGAGGTTTAGAAACAGTATTCCTGTAATTATTTTGTCTTTTATTAATTTAATAAAGAACTCTGTCTCGTATTCTGTCCAAACATGCCACGTCATCATCTCAGGTGACCTGTTAATGCGCAAAAACTGTTTCCATTGCAGTTTTGCGAAATATTTCTTTTCGAATTGCCTGAAAAACTACCTCTTGCGAGCATAAAAACGTTTTTGCGATAAATGGGAGTTTCTTATGTTCACCAAAGCTGCATTTATTCAATACAGTAGAGAAAATTAAATGAAATGTTATTACAATTTAAAATTGTAATTTCTCTTTTAATATTTTTTAAAATGTAATTTATTGAAGTAATGGAAACTCTGAATAATTGCTCTAGTCTTCAGTGTCACATGAACCTTCATTAATCATTATATGCTGATTTAGTGCTCGAGAAACATTTCTCATTCTTATATAGATTAACTTGTGATTCATATTTTTGTTGAGACCCTTTTTTTCAGGATTCTAGAAAAATCTTAATTTATAAAAAAAAAATGTTTTGTAAAAGTAATTCAAATCACTTTTGATAGATTTAATGAGTTCTTAATAAAAGTAATAAATATAAAAGTATACATTTTTAAAACATCCATTTATTGACTGCTTGCTATTCATTTGTGTATTCTGGATAATTTGTTGTGAGTTTGTGTCTGTGAGAGAGGGTGTATATTATATTTGAAGTTGTCAAAACTTATATCCAACAGTGAAGAGAGCTTCTCTCTCCCCCTCTCTCTGTTTGTTTTCTTCCTTTCGTGACTCCCAGAGGTACAAACAGCTTTAAAAGTTAATAAAACACCTCTGGTTAGTCACTGGGAACACATGTCAGGAGAGAAACAGAGAGAACCCTGGGTTGTGAGGGTTTTTGTTTGTTTGTTTGCTTGCTTATTCAACATTGTCAGAGGTGTACACTCATGTCACATTACATTCATCATTGTCTCTGTTGCCTGGTCGTCTCTTTTGACAACATTTACATCAATACACTGATCAGTTCATTTGCTCTGTCTTGTTTTTGCAGACCTTTCTGGCACAGAAGTTTTTCTTTACGAGCATTCCACCTCAATAAATGTGTTTGTAATTAAACACAGGCCCGGTCATGTGAGCAGCCAAACATCATGAGATGGAGCGGTCGGAATGGACATAGCATGGCAGGCAGCAGCCTCCCACTGTCTCCATCCCACCGAGTAAAGCCTTCATGTGCTTCACTTCACGCAGAGCCGGATCTTCACGGCTCCTCGTCCTTCCCCAGAGGAAGCTTTAGCTTATCAGAGGCCTTAGTCTGGTATTGTGGGACTGAAATATTCACTCATCCGGATAGAATTTCTCTTTATGATCCTGCAGTGTAAGGTCTGTGTTGTGCACGAATGGCCCGCACAGTTTGCCAGCATGTGTGAGTATGTGTGGGTGAGAGAGAGAGAGATTGAGCATGTGTTGTTAAATGTTCCCACACTGTGTAATGCAGACCTAAGTGAGGGGAGGATGGAAAGAAGGAAATAAAGTGAGGCACATGGTTCCCATTGTGCAGTTGTTTATGTTCGATGGGTATGTGCTTGTGTGTGGAGTTTTACCTGACAAATTTTCTTTTGCAGATTTATACTTGCTTCTGATCATTTCAACTGTATTGTAGCTGTAAGTTTCAGTTCCCCATCTCTCAGTCACTACAACATTATGTCGACTGACAAATGGGGTCTCACTTGGGAGCCCCAATCACCTCTGAGTTTTAGAAAAATCCACTCATTCAGATTTTTGCTTCAGAGCCGAGTGGTTGCACAGTGATCACTCTTCCAGTCACCAAGCAACGAAAGAAGTGCTACAGAAGATCGTTCTACACAGTTGGAGAGGGTGCATTCAGTAGTTTTCGACTTATCACTGCACAGTTAAGTGCAGCGAAATTCCCCAGGGTGCTTCCCTAAAAGAGCAAGCATGGTCAGCAAGCGTCTTTTTAAAGATGCCTTTCTGTCCATGTGTTTCTGGATGCAGTCGTTTCCTGTCTTCATCTAACGGCCACGGCTCTTTCTCACATGTCTGGGGCAAGAGCATGCTGAGGCAGTGTTTGTGTATGGTTCATGCCCTCAGAGCGAGTCACTGCGGTTGCGACTGGAGTTCTCTATGTTGTTGCCAGCACACTGCCTCTGTACAATGCAGAGCCACGGGCATGGTTAACACTTTGGGAGACCTGATGGTTACAGTGGGAGCACTTCTGCTGGGCCAGTCCCCACAGACCCCCCCACTCCTCTGCAGTGTCGTCTGCCGTCGAGCTTCTGAGTGATGGCGCGGGTCCTTCGCACATGGCACCTAGCATGTCATTCGGCGCTCAGGGTATGGATCAGATGTCGATAGCTGCACCGGAAAACAGGCTACTGTCCTCTTCAGAGGTAGATGAAGACGTCAAGCTTCATCGTTCTGGCGTGGTCGCTCAGGCTGAGTCGGATGCAGAGTTTATGGCCATACTTGCCCGGGCCTTCGTGGGCATCGGATTCGAGTGGAACCCTCCACCTTGACCTGAGCAATCGCAGTTGGATGATTGGTTCCTAGATGCAGTGCATAGTTCACAGCCGTGTTCCGCCCCTGTGCCTTGACAGCCATGACAGCGACACGCCATGATTCTATTTTAGAAATGGTTTCTATCTCTGCAACGTCTCGGCTGGAACAACAACAACAGAAAGTATGATAATCTCAGGCACTGTTTATGTGCTTTATGTAATGTTAAAAGTGTCTGTGTGAGTTTGAATATCATTTTGCTTGTTTTTATAGCCGTACTGAAAGCAAATCACCTCAGATCTTCAAAATAAATAAAAGTGAATAAGAACGTTTAAGCTGTCAACTCATTGTTAACAAACAATTGTATTCTATGATAATGATTGTTTCAGGTGATATATTCATGAATTTGATTATGTTCTTATTTATTTCATTGTGAGTGCCGGGAGCTTGTAGAGAGATCCTGCCAACGCGCTCTTCTGATTGGCTGTGATTTTAATCACGTCCCATTGTTGTGTCGCGTCTGGTGTGGACAGACAAATTATCTGTCGCTGGAATCTTATCGCATCACGTCTGGTTAGAACACGGTGTGAGGTTCAGAAGCTGTGCAAGGCACCTTTCACTACCCACGATGGTGGGGCTGCCAAGGTTTACGTGGAGATTCCCCAGGTGAAGTGTGCAATTGCGGTGCACTTGTGCCTGCCACCTCAAAGGCTTGTAGGACGACAGCAGCCCTGGCTGCTAAGGCTTACAGTGCCACTAGCCAGACCGCCTTCACCCTGCATGTGATGGCCATCCTGTAAGTGCACTAGGCCAAAGCACTCAAAGAAATGGTCAAAGGTAGTTCAGAGCCGGGGTTGATGCAGGAACTGCACTCGGTGACTGACCTCGCCCTCCGGGTGACTAAAATGTGTCCACTCTGGTGGTCCAGGAATGTCATCTCTGGCTAAACCTTGCTGAGATGCTGAGCACACTTTCTCGACACCCCCATCTTGCAAGGTGGCCTCTTCGGCAGCATGTGACACAAGGTCCTCCCCTTCGGGCTGTCCCTGTCTACCCACATCTTTACCAAGGTTCCAGAGACTGCCCTTACCCTACTAAAGGAAGTGGGCATTCACATTCTCAACTATCTCGACGACTGACTCATTCTAGCTCACTCTCAAGGTCTGTTGTGCGAACACAGGGACCTGGTGCTCAGGCACCTCTGTCAACTGGGAGACGAGCAAGCTCTTCCCTGTGCACAGTCAGTGCTGAACTGTTGAATATGTTTAGGGGTAAGAAGGGTCCTGCAAGAAGGGTTGGAGTGGAGACTGTCCCCCTCTCCCTTTAGGTGTATGTGTTCTCCATTGGGGCACATCACGTTGCAGTTGACTGTAAGTTACTAGGAAAGCTCTACCTGGTCTTCAGGTGTCTGAGAGGTCAGGCCAGGTTTCCTCCCAGGCCACAGCTCATCCCCCCCCTGTCTGCAGAGATCTCCCTTTGAGCTGCTTGAGTCAGTTTAGCTTAAGATCATGTCTCTAAAAGCATCTGACGCCAGGCCTTGTACTTGAGTGCATGCCCGCTCGGTCAGCACTTGTACTGGGCTAGATGCTCCATGTGTTGTGATTTCCCCCTTGGTAATCCCATTTGTGAATTCTTCCACTGGACAGTGTCCCTGTCGGGAAATCTGTCTTTTCCTGGGCACATTTTGTTCTGCCCCATCTCTGCACCTAAAGTAGTTCCACCCCTGTCTTGGCAGGACCTACCACAGGGATTTTTTCATATGTAGCACTGCCCCACTCCATTTGTGTATTTTAACATGTTCCTCCCTACAGGCATGATGTGCTCTCTGTAGTGTCCCTCTCCATTGGACCAGGTACGCTTCCTCAGTGTTAACAAAGACTGGTCATGGATGAACAAATTGGGAATTGAGAACCGAAGCTCTGTTCCCGTGAAACAACAAGAAATTAAGGAACAGCAGCTACTATCGTCCCCATGGTAAGCCCTGTCCCATCCATCCTATTGGCATGGAGGACAATCATCTGGGCTTACAAGGGGTGATGTGTAGGTTGCGACTTAACGTGAGCAGTTGCCAAAAGGGCATGCTATAGCTTGCCAGCATCTGCATCTCCAACACTCTCAAAACAGTTCAGTGGTTGTGGCGCTTTCCATAGGGACCCCATTTGTCAGTCAACATTAGGTTGTTCCATGTTGATTCCAGTTCACATGGATACGCAGGAGGTACAAAAAAAATTTGTATTAAGAATTTTTAAGGCCAGACAAGTAATTTGGTGAGATCAGTTTGTAAAGAAAGACTATGCGCCTGTGCACATATATATTCAAACGCGCATACCTAGATACTGAACACTGAAAACTGTCAGCGCTTTCACAGATTTGTGTTTGGAAAGTTTACGCGGATAGGATAACGTTTTTCAAAATTGTTCAATGCTTGCACCTTGGAACCTATTTCAAGGTTTATGTTCTCGAGCCATCAGGCACTGTTGTTGTGCAAATGCAATCTCTGTACTTTAATTTACTATTATCACTGTAAAGCTGCTTTGAAATAATCTATCTATCTATATATCTATCTATAAATAATTAATTATTTATTTTAGACTATTAGACATTATTTTAGACATTAATTAGACTTATTTTTGCCGTTTTTGCCTTTTATTAGGATTGGACAGTAACTACTAGACAGGAAGTGAGGTGGGAGAGAGTGAGGGTGGATGGGATCAGGAAAGGTCCACGAGCTGGGACTCGAACTCGTGTCGTCTGAAGCACAACGGCGCTACATGTTGGTGCACTTGCCCACGAGGCAATTGGCCCGACAACAATCTATATTGTCAAAAGCGCTATATAAAGGAAGGTGGCTTGACTTGACTTGATGTTGTAGTAATTGACAGATGGGGAATGTCTTGGTTACTGATGTAACCCTCATTCCCTGATGGAGGGAATAGAGATGTTATGTCTCCCCTGCCAACCCTGAACCACTGATGAATAGCATAGGTCCTCGCCTCGACTCCTCAGCATAAAAACTGAATGACTTGATGCGTGCTGCCATCTTATATACCCGTATGTACGGGGAGTTGCTCAGCATGCAAACTCAAAGGTGATTGGGGCTCCCAAGTGAGACCTCATTCGTCTCTGTTCCCTACGTCAGAGAACGAGGGTTACATCAGTAACCAAAGACTTTCTTTGCTCCAAAGTGTGATTTTTCTGATAAAAATTGTGACTGTGATTTACAATGTAAGTTTAGTGTGCTTTTTTTGTAGGGCTGCACAATTGAAGAGTTCAGATGCAAAAGCCTCTAAGTGCCATCTGAAATTTTCTTCTAGAATTATCATTTTTATCAAGCTTGTTTATTTAAGTTCAATAATTTCACTTAAATGACAATTAGTAATTTTCATAGCCATTTAAGTGAAATTACTGTAATATACGAGCTTGATAAAAATGATCATTCTAGAAGAAAATTTCAGATGGCACTTAGAGGCTTTTGCATCTGAATTCTTCAATTATTATTTTACAAAAGGAATATTTTTTGTAATTGTTGTTGGCTATTTCACTGCAAAATAATGGTGTATTTAAGAAAAATATAATCATAATGGTAACACTTTAGTTAACTTAGGTAACTTTAGTTTTTTATTTATTTATTTTATTTGAGCTGTTCACAATCATATTTGTTACAGAGGTCATAAGATTACACAATAATGGAAGCTCAAAAAGGGTGTAGGCTGAAGCAAGGAAGCTTATGTGCGCCTACCCCTATGTTCAATACTCTCAGTACTCATGGATTTCATGATTGTATTTCCAATTGTAACTCGACTAATAACACTGCATTTAACAATTTATATTGTATTTATAAGTTACCAAAAATATGCATAATTCAAGTATATCATTTTTATACCCAGGCACACAGTTAAAGGGTTAGTTCGCCCATTTAAGACATGAAGTTGTATGGAATCCTTACCAGCACTACAGTGTATACACACTGACCCACTCTGTTGTCACCCCCCTGGTCCGAGTTCTGACCGCTGGAAGTTTTTGAATGAAGTAATCCCGGCTACTTTCCGGGGCCACAAAACTGTGCGTTTTTACGTGAAAAAAAGATTTGCGTTTCAAAGCTTGATTAATTTAACACACAAAAAACACGCCGGTCAAAATTCATACCTCAGTTTTAATGCGGCACTATTTTCCTTCCGTTTCTATCAATCCGCGCTGCTGTCAATGTCAACAGTGCGCACGTGACGATCAGCTCTTCCATAGTGTTTACACAATCGATCGACAACAAGGTAAAAAATATTAAATTAACAATGTTGCGAACTTGTAAATTCCCAGGCTGTGACAACAAGGATGTGCCGGGATCAAAGTTCAAATTTCATCGTTTTCCTGTATCAAATATGAATATGAGACCGCTTTGGCTGGTTGCCATCGGCTACTCAGCGGGAGCTAAATTATCTCGAATAAAGGATTTTCGTGTATGTAGTGCTCACTTCAGCGAAGACGATTACATCTCCAACCAAGGAGGAAAAGTAAAAAAAATGATTTTAAAGAGTTTTGCTGTACCAGTACCACGGGTAAGCTCTATTTACTAACTTTATGATCCCATGTCTAAACTGTACGGTAAACAAGCTGATGTTTAGACTCCATTATAAAACACGTGAAAAGATGTGTAGAATATAAAAAAGTATATATTGTTACAATTTGCTGAGAAAAATATTTGATTGAACACACACAATTGGCTTTATGCACAGCTGCACTACTTCCAGAACTTCAACCAGCTCCTTGTTTCCTGTCTGTCATTATTGTGCAAACTTGATTAATTCAGGTGTCTCTGATTATTGTTGCCATGACTACTGAGGTCAAGTACACCTGAATTTATCCCTTTATCGTTGAGTTAAAATTACTGTCTTCATCTGATCCGTCTGACACTGTGCTAAAATTAGTTTCATCATCTGAAGTTTCGTAGTCGGACATGTTGTCGGCGAGTCGCGCTATCAACAGCTAATCGTCACGTGCGCACTGCTGACATTGACAGCAGCGCGGATTGATAGAAACGGAAGGAAAATAGTGCCGCATTAAAACTGAGGTATGAATTTTGACCGGCGTGTTTTTTGTGTGTTAAATTAATCAAGCTTTGAAACGCAAATCTTTTTTTCACGTAAAAACGCACAGTTTTGTGGCCCCGGAAAGTAGCCGGGATTACTTCATTCAAAAACTTCCAGCGGTCAGAACTCGGACCAGGGGGGTGACAACAGAGTGGGTCAGTGTGTATACACTATAGTGCTGGTAAGGATTGCATACAACTTCATGTCTTAAATGGGCGAACTAACCCTTTAACATGAACCAATGAACAGTACTTCTACAGCATTTATTAATTTAGGTTTATATTAATTTCAACATTTACTAATACATTACGCATTTTGTTTTTGTTAACATTAGTTAATGCAGTTAGAACTGACATGAACAAACAATGAACAGGATTTTTATTAACTAACATTAGCAAAAATTAATAAATAATGTTTCTCATTAGTTTGTGTAATACATTAACGGATGTTAACAAATGAGACCTTATTGTGAAGTGTTACCATAATAATAGTAATAATAATAATTTAATTATACAGTACAAATTTAAAATTATAATCCTAATATTTTTTATTTATTTGTTTGTTTGTTTTCATCCTCAAACATTAAACCATTGAGTTTTCAGGTATTTAATAAAGTAGGCTAATCAAATAAATAACAGGCTATAGTCTTCATATCCTTTTTTAAGTTCAAGAGCAGTAAGTGTTTTGTTTTGTTTCTTTGACCTTTTTTGTTTGGTTAACATAAAAACACAGACAGTAGCAGGATTATTAGGATGTTGTCACTTTAAGATCGAACGCACGCATGGATCATGCATTTTGTGTTTGACATAACCGATTATGTTTACTAGGATACTCGCCGGGACAGGCATTTTTTTACGTAATTTTGAGGGAATTTGTCCATTGAATCACAGGAAGGCATGAAAGAGAGCTCAACTTCGTGCACTGTCTGAGAGACACAGCTTTCAGGTCGCACGCTTCAGATGTTAAACTTCCCACACAGTGCGTGAGTAACAAATTCCTATATTGGAAAGGCTGAAACTTTCGTGATGATGAAGCATTGACCCGTCAACTGTACAGAGCGTCGTTCACGTTCAGGTTGTCACAACATTGCATTGTTAGAATTCAAAAAATTGTTACTGGCCAACTGGTGACTGACACCGTTTTGTCTGAAACCAATAATTATTTTCATATAATTTGTGTATATATATTTTCACATAGATATAGTAAAAAAAAAAATGGTTGTATATTTTGGGATTTATTAAATATTGCATTTAATGCAGTTAATACATTTTTTAAAATATTTTTTATTGAACTTCAAAAGCACTTTTATTGAGTATTACATGACAGCAAAGGTAATCTAAAATAAATATGTAAAAATAGAGACAATGAGCATGAACAGTTAAATATCTAATACTGGCCAATATTTGTCCGCTATTAACAAATACTAATCGATTAAAAACATTTATAATGTCAGTTGTTAACTAATATGGCATTCCCTAGTAATATCCCTGTAAATAAAAATTAAAAACAGATCCTTGTGGTATAATTTTGGTGGGAAAACAACAGCAATAACATTAATACGTTTTAGCAATTTTGTGATGCTAGTTGGTAGCCTCATTTTAAAACACTCAGTCATGTTTGCTTTTCGCTAGGCCAGGTTTGCTACTCCAGCTGTCAGGAAAATGCAGTTGTCTAAACGAAAGCACTTCATCCTGATCTGATTTGCAGTCTGGATCAAACAGATTGTATAATGAGGCTTATGATTATAAACCATCTTTGTTTTTCCTTGTCGAGTGTGAGTGTGATTTGGTTTTTCTGGTCACGTTCTATGGTGTCCTGATTAAATGCCAGGATTACCATGTGCCCTTTCTTCAGTCCCACTGGCCTACTTGGGTCTTAAACACAGCAGTCCTGTCTTTCCCTCCTGTCCTCCTTCAATCCCTCTTTTACTTTCACTTCTTGTTTCTCTCTCATATATTCCTTCTTGGATCCTGACCTGATCCCTCCACTGGATGATTTATGATTTTCACGTTATAGGTATATGTTTCCTGAAATATGGCATCTCCGTGGAGAACAGCATGGTCCCAAAGAAATCGTGGGATCCCAGCATGTGACAGAGGGAGTGTGTTTTATTCCTTGAGACACACAGGTATGCTTGAGGCCTTTCAGCCATCACACTGAGGTGACTGATGGATGGATTGATCTCCTGACATTAGCACAGAAACTCTTAGATCAACGTAAGCCTCAGTGCTTGATTTAATCATTAAGTGTGTTGCATTTATGTGAAAGAAACAAGAAGTAGTGATATGCTAAATAGGATTAATATAGTAACATCAAATATGCATTCAGTTGATCTTTAACTATTGTTAGCATCGCTGTTCTTTTGCATATTTTAAGTAGCTTACCACATTGCCATCTATCAACATGGATCAGCACGTTTGAGTTATGTAAATTACACTGATTCTAGTGAGTTTTAAAGAGGAGTTTTCTTCACTTGGGAAGTGTTATATGTATAGTCTATGATAATATCGTAATTGTTGTTTTAATGATGCGTGAGCTAACATTATCGAGTAATGTTCAAAAACTCACTGTGCAGAAAACAAACAAAAACACCTTGAGAGTGCAAGAGTTCACTGACTAATGTAGCCTCGCAGAATGCAATTAGAATGAGTTTTATGTTAAATATTAATTGAAATTGCAAATGTGATAATTTTGTTCAACAGTTCAATAGACAAGACATTTCAGCCCGTTCTCATCCCAAGGCGTCATATACTGACGCTCGTGACATTTCGTCTACATTCAACGCGCATGGTACCCTTTAGCGTCAATATGAGACGCAGATATATATGGGTCAGAAGGCGCCTCCTAGCGGTCTAACCCTAACCCTACACCATACCTAAACCTACCCATTTCTGTGCGTGTTATATTGACGCTAAAGGGGACCATGCGCGTTAGATTTAGACGAAATGTCAAAAGTGTCAGATATGACGCCAAAGGATGAGAATGCGTTGGACATTTAGAGTGCGAGTAAAATTTTAGTCAATATTAGCTGTTTTTGCTCTATTTCATCAACAAAAATTGTTCCAAACAAAGCCACAGACGTAGTGCATCTCCGAGCAACACAGCAGTGTTTTTCTGTTGAGTGAGTCTGAATGTTTTAACCATCGGGTGAGTCAATGATTCAATGGTCCGTTCATAAAGATAGTCAATTATTATGAGTACAGGCTTCATCTCATGTGTGTACACTGTTCAGATGACTCCTCACAAGCACTCAATTTATTTCTTAATATGTAAAAATGTGTAAATTAACATCAAACCACTGAACGCACCTTTAAATCTGAACTGTGTAATTTTTGCACATATAATGGCACCAACTGGAACTGCACAAGTAATGATTCTTTCCAAAAAGTTTTCCTTAACATTTCATTGTTTGTACAAATAAGTGGTCCTGTACTAAACCCATGCTATTGGTTGAGCCAGAAGAAAGGTTCTTGGCAGCCATTTCTATGTAAACAATAGACATACATCTCCTATCTACTTGAATGGAGAAACATTTCATACGTTTCAATTCCATAATGTAAAATCAGCAACATTTTCAGGTAGTAAATTACATAATTTTCAGAGACATAATTTTAGCTCTACACATCATATTCAATCAATATCTGTATTCTTATTCTCTCTTTTTTATTTAACTCTTTCTTTAATTTCATTCATGTTTAAAGATAAGAACTTCTCTCAGACACCTTTCATACGTTCAGGTCAACCACAACATAACACGATCTGCTCCAATCTCAGTGTAATTATTGGGCCACATCCAGATATATCTCTGGCCAGCTGGAATAGAGTTCTCTGTCTCTCTCTTTCTCTTTCTTCTCTTTCTTCTCTCTCACACAGTCATTCATGCCATGTGGCGTTCAAATGATGGTGGGTTTGAAAGCTCTCATCTTAGCTACACTTGTCATTTTCTTCAGCTTGCTGTGTTGATGGAAATTGCTGAGACACACACAATCACCACATATTTTCTGCTTGACATCATGCACTATTGTCAGTATCTCCATAGTTTTGTACTTGAATGACTGACAAACACTCCCCCCATTTGCCACTGGTCATAGACAAATATTTACATTTCTAGTGTATATGTATATGTATGTATGTGTGTGTATATATGTTGTTTTCTTAGACTACGGAGACATGCAACCATGCCTGCCTCTACACACTTAGCCTTTACATGCCCAATATGTAATAAAATTTGTGGGTCAAGGATTGGACTTTACAGTCACAAAAGAGTACACTGTAAATGAAGTGGAATGTCATCATCGGATACGATGGACTACCAAGAGAGAGAGAGTGTATATATATATATATATATATATATATATATATATATATATATATATATATATATATATATACGTTTTGGTATAGAGTGGCAAAAAATATAGAAAGAAATAAAAATAAATTATTACTAAATAATTCATAATAATTAATAACTAAATACTGGTTTTAAAGAAGAAGTGTCAAGCACTCTAACTGCCATAATGGAGACAGCATTAAACTGATTCATATTTCTTGAAAGCTTGATGGAAATTTGTCTCAGCTTCAGCAAATACACATCTCTTGGAAAAGGTTCAAGAGTCTTTGAATCCCTCCCTCTCATCTCCTAAACCACACAGTCATTTTTAAAGCTTTTTTTGCAAATTGTGAACTCCATGACATAAGGGTAGCCATATTTTAATAATGGAGAAAATACATTGAATATTATTTTTCCAGGCTTCCTGCACATATCATCATGCAACAGATTAGAACAGGATTTGAGAAGCTTAGCTGATGGACACATGCTGTCCCCAAACACCCTGCACATACAAACACAGAATCAGCAGAATGGAGGTACAAAAAGGGATGGATTTAGCGGCAAAGTTTTAATGCCTCTCACATACTAGTACTTACATTATCCTTAGTGACTATACTAATGCATTCCAACCTTCATGCATCATTCATGGATAATATGTGCCCCTCCTCCCCAGAGACATATGACATCTATACAGAGATTAGTGGCAGAGGTTGGTGGGCTGGGGTCATTGTCATTCTCCCTCTGACCACTCCAGACCACTTCACTCTGGGTGACATCACATAATAATTGTTTAGATTTTGTATCACATTTATGTGAGAAGTTGGGTATCATAAAAGTACCTACTGAAACAGCAGCTACTTAGTTTGTTTTTGTTGATTCAATAAATCACTACCAGTGGCTATAGTGATAATATCATACATGAGAATTTGTATCAGGAATGCAATAGTAGAAACAGTAATGGATATGGCTAATGGAAAAGTAAAAACAGTCAATTATCAATTTGATACACACATTTATTTTTAATTTATGTTTTGTTTAATTTGAAATAGGACATTTCAGGTATCTTGACCATTCAGCAAATAAAAAACACTAAACACTAAGTACTAAAGTTATACACTGTCATTTCCTTTTCTACCCATAACAGACATCTGCTCACTACACAGTGTCTTGTAGTGTACATTTGTGCTTTGTTCTTAAAAAGCCTTATCTCATGAGATCTATTTAATGATGTATAGGATTGGAATGAATCATTTATACAAGTCTGAATTATATAATATTTGTGTGCTTATGTAAGAAGCACGGATGGGCACCATCCCCCCACCCCAGACTTAAGTGAGCCTGGACCCCAGTTACAGTGCAGGTCAATCCTGCTTGATCCTGCATAGATTTAAAAGTCAGGGATTTTAGAAGGACTCAACGTCTATCATCAAATATGCTTATCCTGGCCCCTGTTTCTTTGGCTATGTCTGTGTGCGTGTAAGAGAGATGTTTTTGCTCAAAAACAGTATAATTTGACCATTGCATCCCTTAAAATCTTCTATCACTTATGTTCTCTACTCTCAACCTTTTTACATAAGCAAGTACAGAACATTGTGTCTTATTTATATTTTGACCTGGTTAGAAAAATCAGCTAGTTTACTTGTGTGTTGAAACATTGTTTACTAATAGTACACTATAAAATTCCTGTTATTAAGTACTCTTAGGTGACTATGAATGTTTTATCATGTAAGGAGCCATTAGCAACATAATGTAGCTGTGATTGGTGTACGAGGGAAGAGAGCTCAACTGAAACAATTGCACGTTGATGTTATGCTGTAATGAAGGGCTTGTGAATAGCTTTAATTGAATCTGGGACTAATTGGTCTCAGTATCTCAGCTGTGTTTAAGGCTGACTGCTGAGAAGACTAGTGTTGTTGGCTTGTAAGGGTACATTTACAGGACAACAGTGTACTAAAAACAGGAAAACTTTCCTTTGCATTTTTGGTGTACAGACAACACCATCATCAAAATGATCCCCGTTCACACAGATCCACGGAAACTTCTAAAAACGCTGTGCATGCCATGCCAGTAGTTGGTCATTTCACTTTGCAAAGAAATACCACGTTCCTAGACTGAACACAAAATATGCATTTGCATAATGTCAAAATTTTTCACAAATTCTCTGTGTAGTTTACTCGTCTCTGTGTAGTTTACATAGATATGAGAACGGTGTTGTTTTCATAAACTTGCAGCTTGAAACCCGATTTCAAAAGTTTGTGTTTTTCAGGCAATTCGAAAAAGGAATGTTTTGCAAAATACTATTTACAGGTAACCTGGCGTACGTAAAAGTTGATATTTCTTTAAAAAAGGCGCGGTGTGTTTGGACAAATGACGAGACAGTGTTGTTTTATTAAACTCATAAAAAATAAAAGAATTACGGAAATACTTATATCTATATCTAGACCTTGAAGCAGATATAGGATGGATACTTGCCACTACCAAGTATAAGGGGCTTTCCTTGCCATTAATGCTTGAAAAAAAACACTCCTTCGATTAAAAATAATAGCTAGTGCTGTGGCTGGGATATACATAAACTTACCAACATCCTTTGGCATGATTTTTGGAATGACTTTAATCGCATAACATCAGTAATGGAAACGGCATCATATCGCAATAGTTTTTTGACGACATTTACAAAATATCGCAAAATTATATATGCATTTTATTTTTATTATTTTTTTTACTGGTGTCATCATTAAAATCCCTGAATTATGTCATTCAGTTTTAAACACTGGCTGTGCAATTCACCAGTTTTAAATGAGTCAGTTATTGCATTAGCTTAAGTTTTTTTTTAAACATTACTGGACAATGCTGTTTGAGGACATCCACTGGAATTAGGCTATGCGTTTCCAGCCTGTTTTTGCACAAATTACGGAATTTACATTATAAAATGGGTGGAAGGCAACTGATTTCATCTATGGGAAAACAGGATTTAAGGCTCTGCATGACAATTAAAGCTGCTTTATAGGGAAAAATCACTTTAGAGGCAGAACTTTTTCATGGAATCTGTCAACGACTCAGCATCTGTCCCCAAAGTTACGTCACCAGCAACAGTCATTGTGCTGCATTTCATATTGAAGTGATCTTAAAAATATCCCAGCAAATGCTTGCACTCCATAGGGTTAACCATCAGCATGTCATGATTAAACTCCAGGGTCAAATATGGAAATGGTAGGGATGTTTAAAAAAAAACAGGAGTGGATTTTTAGGAAATTGAGTGTTACTTTGAAAAGTGATGCCTCAGACTGCAAACCAGTAGAATTTAAATCATGAAACTCATGACAGATAAGAAAAAAATATACACTGGAAAGAAACAAACATACTGTAACATGAGGTTGTTATTACTTTTTAAAAGAGCCTCTCATTGAAATTTTTATTTTACTATTATTTATTTAGTAAAGATTTTATCTTTAATGGATGTTGGTCCCCAGTGCAGGTTCTCATTGTGTAAGAAGCCTCATATGTCATATGCTCTACTTGTTATCAAAGTCTAGCTCAGTCGCTAAGTGAATCAGTTGTTTGACTTTGATGATGGAAAGTGTGATATCTTTAGAGCTCCCTTAGGAAATTTGTTTTAAACCACACACGCATTATAATGCCAGAGACAGCATATGAAATCCCCAGAAGGGTTTGTGTAGTAATCATCAAACATAAATAATGAGGAGCAAAACAATATGTCTCCTCAGTGCTATGTTGTTTTTTTAGGAAGTTAAACTGTATTTTGTGTGTATTTTCTATTTTCTCGACAATTATTATACCTGTTTCACCTCAGTGAACCGACAAGTTCCTAATAATAAAAATATCTGCCAGGACTTGCCTTACTCAATATTTACTCCAGATTGTCTTTCTATTTGGCTTACCATGGGCCAAAGTCTGTCTGTTTGTCTATCTGTCTATAGTAGTTATACAGTATGCAGTGTTTATGCATTTACATTTGCATGTTGTTAGTTTTATATGTGCATTTGTGGTTTTTATTCAGGTAGATTTCGCCTCTTTGAACATCAGTTTACCTGCATTTACTGTATAATTACATCTGTACAGTATGTATAAGTGCACAAGCCACAGAATAACGTATTCACCTCCCAAAACTTCGACCCCTTTAGGAAGGAGACATTCTCTTACTCTTACTCTAACGGAAGCACTTGCATTTCATCAATTAGATTTAATTGACAACAGATGCTGGCTTCCTGTTGATTGGAATTACAGAGGTCTGACTCTCAGTTAAGCTGTTATGTCTGACTGACAGCTACTCCACGACTGTGTCTGTGTCTGAAACCTCTGGCAGCTGCCTCACTGTCCAGTCACTCTATAACTAAACAGCCGGTGTTTTGTCTCCTAAGGAAACTGATTTCAATCTGGCTTCCAGGGCACAAAAAGTCATGTCTAATGATGATCTAATGCTTTAGTTATATTATGTATGCATACCATTCAAAAGTTTGGAGTCTGTAATATTTTTGTAATGATTTTGACTTTGTCTTATGCTCAAGGCTGCAATTATTATTATTTTTTAAATACAAAATTATTTTTGAAATATTATTAGAATTGAAATAAATTCCTTCTATTTGAATATATTTTAAAATATGATTTATTTCTATGATAGCAATGCTGACATTTATTCAATGTCACATGATCCTTCAGAAATAATTTGAATATAATGAGTTGGTGCTAAAGAAACATTTGTTGAACAATGTTGAAAACAGTTTGACTGCTTAACATTTTTGTGGATACCGTGATGTTTTTCAGGATTCTTTGAGCAGAAAGTTTTTTTAAAAAACTGCATTTATTTGAAATAGAAATCTTTTGTTACATTTTAAATGCATTTACTGTCACTCTTGATCAGTGCCGTCGCAGGTGGGATGCGAGGCCCTGTGCGAACTTGAAATGCGAGGCCCCTCCCAGGCTCTGAACGTTAGAATAATTGGCTGCGCAGCCTACTTGTTAGCCTTCCGCTTAAATGAATTATAAATAAACATAAAAACTAATAGGCTATTTGCAGTATATTAAATAGTTTTTGACCTAATTATTTGGCACTTAAAGTACGCACTCTGTCGGCTCTGACGGCGTTGCATCACGTGCACCTGCATATGATTTCCGAAAATAGTAGCCTACTATGTCAACTAGTGATATCAGCACAAGAACTGTTGAGGAATATGCAACATAATTTAGACAATTGTTTTTGTCATAATGTTATAATAACTGACAGACACTATCATTTCAGCCGCTCTGTGCATGTCCTCGCACAGACAGAGCGAAGCTGAAGCTCAGCAGCTGAGACACGAATGTTTCAAATGTTTAAAAGGTATTACATTGAAATCTGTTGAATAGAGTGTAAATTTAGTTCGTGGGTGGATTAAATAATGATAAGTGGATAATCACCCATATGGAGATCATTAACTTATTTTTTTTTACTGGCTCAAAACAATGCAAAATACAAAAATAATTTCAAATACAGCACAATTATGCAATACCGTCGTTGCGTGCGGGCGCGCCTGCAGTTATAAACACGATTATTACTAATTGGCATATTTCAATGCCAATTCTTATATGTTCATTCATATAGCCTACTCAAAACAGATGGGGCAACCTAACGCAGACAAGTTAGCTCACCGTTTTTAGGTGATAGGCTAGTAGTTATGCCATGTTTGTAGTCGAGCTGTGATATGCAAACTGTTGCTTGCAAACTTTGCATTCGACTTTTTTTCCGTTATCTATTTTCGTAAAATGCTGCCACACTGTCGATGTCTTTGACATGGTAAAGGAGACTGACAGTAAATTAAACGCATATTCATCAAACCTCCATACCAATGCCTTCTAGTACTTTCTTCAATCTGTCTCCAGTGGGTTGGGCTAATCCAAAAAAGTGAAAACAAGGGGGGTGTTCTGAAGACAGGCTGTTACCTGTGAAACAGGGGTGCTCTGAAAACACCCCCATTAGCAATTAGTGCTTTCCACCTGATGAAATTCTGAAGTCAAAAATCTGAATTTTGGTTGATCCAGAACGTATCGACCAATAAATCAGCTAATCTACTGGGAGATTACAGCCCGTGAAAAACCCGCTTAATAAAAAAAAATAAAAATAAAAAAAAGCAGGATTGCGAGGCCCCCTGGTGGCTCGAGGCCCTGTGCGGTTGCACAGTTCGCACAGCCCTTGCGACGGCTCTGCTCTTGATCAATCCTCCTTGCTGAATAAAACTATTAGATATCTTAAACAATCTTACTCGGTCCAAAACTATATATAATATTCATTAAAAACTGACCTTTACCAATTCATTTATGACTTTCAACTTCTATCGCATCACCATTTCTGTTCTTTCCATTCTTTCCATTCACCCTGAAGACATCTTAGTGGATGTCTTAGAGAATGTTACCTTGTACCTTGTCTTCCTACCCTTGTATACTCTGCTAAGGCAGCATTTTAACTTTGAAGCTGAAGCATTACATCTTCAGATTAATAGCCTTTGAAGAAGACTTATGTAAACAGCTCAAAGCTCACAAAATGCATTGAAGGTAACTTGGATGTGTACAACTATCTCATGTCCTCAATTGGAGTTGGGCAGCTTCTCAGAGGAGGATCAGAGGTTTGGTGCTGACAGTGGTTAATTTATGTGGACAGTCTACATGTCCTTCCTGCTTGCAATTAGTCTCCTGGTCCTCTGGAGGAGGAGGTTGCTCAAGGTCCTAATCCTGCTGAGAATCATCTCTGTCCTTCTCTATCCTAACTTTCCGGGTGATTTTAGTCTTTTCTTATTAGCTTGGAATGTTCTTGTCTAATTCTTGCTTACAGTGGCTCTGGGAGAGGAACCAAGGCCTCGTTTATGTGTTTTAACTGTTGCCAGTGTACAAAAAGAGATTTTGAATTCATTTCTGTTTGTTTGGCTCCTCCGTAATTACAGAAGGGACCTTTCTGCTAACCCTTTCAACAATTGCAAAGTTCATCTTTCTGTTGCTCTTGTTGTGTGTTCTTTAATTGATCCACTCGCACTAACTGGCTATTGTTTATTGCCACTTTATTCATTGGCGCTGTAATTGAAATCAGATTAATCAGGATCTCTTGTGCCAGGGAACGCTCTGCGATGGGACCAGAACCGAGAGGCTGTGACTCTCTAATGAAGGCCACACCAACAATGAAACCCATGTGAACCATGAGCACCAGAGCAGATCTGTTGTTCCTGGGATAAAAATAGACAGCTGACTCTCGGTCCAGTTTTTTATTCATCTGTTTGTCATCAAGAAGCCTTTTGTCTCAAGTGAACCACTGTTTTTGTGGGTGAAATGAGCAATAGAAGACTGACATGAGACTCAGAGGTCACAGAGTGAGGGTCAGTCTCTCTTTTCACACACTTAAGGGACATTTTCAGGGACTGTGAGTGTAATTATGAAGGATTTGTTGTGTCGTTACTATAACATAAGAACCAGGTGACAGGCTCTTGTTATGCTAGTGGGCGGGAAAGCATTGTTTTGTGAGTTCTTTTGGGTTGTTTGAGTTCACCTCTGTTGTGTTTAGGGCATTGGGGGCAGTGTGAAGCCTGCTGACGCATTCAACCTCCCCGGTGATCTGGGAGGGAATGTCACTGCACAATGCGCAGCCATGGACACGCACAAACACCCTTGCAGATATTACTGTAATGACTGTTGTGTTATACTAATACAATTATTGTTGATCTTTATACAAAACTGAGAACTGGCTTGTAGTTTTTAAACTTTGCTCACAAAGTGGCGGCACAAGAGAGTAAAATTTCATCTGTGCACAACTGAAATCAAAATATACATTTATAAAATAAATATATTTTAATATGAAGGAAACTTTTTACTTGCTTTCTTTACTGCTACTTTTTAAATGCCTTTTGTGTACATATTTTTGACCCAGACCTAGACTTTCAATCATAAAATATTATATTTTACATTATAACTGTTATATTCCTATTATGACCAACAATTTTTCCAACAAAAAGTTAGTATACTGGAACACCGAAATATGAGATGTGTTGTGTGGTGAAAATTCAAAGTCAATATCACTTGTGAACAATATTCTGAACATAATTTCCAATCTGTAATTTTGACACTTCATTCAAATATTACAATTATGTGAAATATGAATATGTGAAAATAGTTCAGACAATTTAGTTTCTAAAAGTCCTCTGGGACAAATATACCCCTACATGGAAATAAAGAATGGAAATTACTTGAAAAACATAAAACGTGTTTTTACGGACATAAGACATAAGAAGACTTTTTTTTCTAACTATTTTGAGGGGAAACAGTGTGAGAGGATCAGACAAGCAATTTATTTGAGTTTCTCTACATACTCTCTGTCTTTCAGTCAGTCATGATAAGTGACAGACATTCCCACGTTACACATATTCTGAGATATTTGTCTGTCAGTACTGAATTAAATCAGGTTTCAAATTTGTACAAAGAGATCAGGATTTTCCCCGAATGGAACAAAGCCGGTCCCTGGGGTTTCAACGCATTTCAATCAGGGCTGTAGTATCTTGGATGCTGACGTCATGGCAACGGGCTGTGTAGAAACGAGCACAATTTCAACACTTTATAGAGAGCTCAAGGCTGACTTTGACACTCCCACCATCTTAGAGGATGTAAAACTGAATCCAGGAAAATAAGTGGCCACTCTCACTGACCCGATTCTGTCGGCAGGCCTCAGGCTTATCAATGGAACTGGCCGGGTGACACGCTGTGTCAGTGAATAGCTTGTTAACAGAGCAGCGATGGACTGGGAGCAGCAGTAATGTCGTCTGAACCGAAAGAAAAGCTCCTGAAAATCACACCAATGCCACAGTCATATAGTTGTCAATTCTCTCTGAATCTCAGTGAATGACATCTGATAAAGTCATTTTTGTTTTCCTGAGTGATCAAAGTAAAAATGTTTCTCTGTATGGGTTCTGCCGGTGAATAATTAAATAAAAAATGTTTTACTCTTAAAGGAATAAATCACCCAAAATGTTAAACTATGTCATCATTTACTCACCCTCATATGTTTTGAAACCTGTATTTTTTCATTGGAAGTTTTGCAGAATGTCCAAGGTGCTCTTTTCAATACGATGAAAGCGAATGATGACCACGGCTGTCAAGATATTTAGTCTGTTGCTTGCAAATCATATATGGCTTCAGAATACTCAAAATATAGTTGCTTGGTGCTTTTTTTTGTGTCCTTTTTGGAGCTTGACTTGGTCCCAATCACTTTCATTGGATGGAAGAGGGAAGCTCAGACATTACTGTGAAATATCTACTTTTGTGTTCCACATTTAAGAGTTTGAACATTTTTGTGATCTATCCCTTTTAAGAGAGGCAAAAGTAGGCTATATGTCAGCACATTCTACTTAGGCTGTAATTAGTATGTGATTGAAAGAATTTAAAAATTTTTCTCTGGAGTGATCCATATTCTTAATTGCATGATGTACTGTATAATGACAGGTAAGACTCTCTGAGACACATGTGCGTTGCTCTATGATTTATACTTGGAATATTCATGTAGCTCAATGTGCGTTTGTGTGTTTTTGGCAGGTATACACGAGTTCCCTGATGATCTTTTCACCAACCAGGAGCGATTGGAGGGGGCCGTAGCCTTGCATGTTCTGTTTGTAAGTATTTCTACCATCTGCTTTTTCTTTACAGCATTTGATACAATAGTTTGAATGGCTTATTCTAGTTGAAATCTATAAAATCACATGAACACTTGAAGTCAGGGCCTCAGTGCAATCTCTGACCTCACCTCTATTATTTGTTACAATGACTGCAAAGGATTTTACAAGTGACTTTCTCATTGGTACACATGAGTGAATTGATCATGTGAATTTTCAGGTTGTATTACCTCACTCGAATAGAGGTGTTCAAGCAGAGAAGGGTTTGTACAACTTAAATTGTTGTTATGAGAGCTTTATTAACCAGTGCAACAAATCAACTCAAACCAAATCAGTTCAGATATATGATCTAGAACTTGATGAAGCCTGTACACATTTCAAGAGTTTTATTTCAGTTGGCATGCTTTAAAGTTCTTACGTGAAATACTGTTTACTACAGTGATATAGAGTGCATATAGAGAGTGGAATGGGTTTTATTGTCTGGCAGTCTGCCATAACCTGCCTGATGACACAATCATTTGTTTACAATAATACACAATAGAGTTCCCTCTGCCAACAGTATTTCCTATAATGTCTGTTCTGTTCTTTTATGGATTGTTTTGAGTGTTCTCTGGAGGTATAAAAAGGAGCCAGTTGGAATAGCACTAAAAGTTGTAAGCATTGTAAGCTGGGTGGCTGTTTTGAGTCATGACTCAATAGAATAGTTTTTCATTGAAGTGTTTCATTGAAAAACTACCAGCCCCACTCTTTGGCCAAATGAACACGTATACATATTTCCTCATATTCCTGAAGCAATTATCCTGTCTCTTAGAAATGAAAATAGCTTTAGTTTTTGTTGTTTTTAAGAAACTGAGAAATAAATGAAAATTGTTTTGTGGTAACTGACATCATGCAACAAGTGAGCTTAACTTACATTGAACCTGGAATGTGAAATATTAAAGGAATGAATGCTCTCTAAATAAATCCACTGCAGTTTGTTTTAATTAAATAAATTGAGTTGTTTTGTTCCACCACCATAATCATAAGCCATCACAGGGACATCATGCATCAGGCCTTTCTGTCCCCATAGGCCATGTCTGAGCAACATTTAAGTGAAGCATACCATGTGATACAGGTACTGATGCAGTACTGTGTGTTCCCGCTGAAATCCCTTGCAGGGTTGGTTTGACACTGCCATTGTTGTGTAATGTTTAGATAGTTGCCCATGTAAGCAGCGACTGAGTGGATGGTAAAAGCCGCAACGAAAACCCTCTAAGACTCCCTCCAGCTGTTTACATGTTTTATTTATCTTTAGGGGCTTCAGTAGCCCAGCTCTGCCTTGTCAGAAGGTCAAGAATAAATGGAAGGGGAGGGAATGAGAGTAGAGGGGGCAGAGATTACATAATGGGCACAAAGTGCAAGCATGGCAGCGTGGCGGCTGAATTAGATGCACTGATTGGCAAAGTCTTGGCGGGAAACAGTTGGCAAACAGGTCCCAGGGGTGAATGGGAGCTTGCTTTGACAGGACATTGTGTGCTTGCATCCATGTGTATGTATGGGAATGTTAGTTCTGCTTGAACCCATGCTTATTGAACATACACAACTTATATAATTATAATAATTTAGTTAGTAAGTTTTGTTTATGTCATAATCACTAGCATTTGCAGTGTTTTTGGATTTATTGTTTAAATGTATGCATTTGGCAAATGCTTTTATCCCAAAGAGATGTATTTAACTTATAAGGTATACTGTATATTATACAGTACGTTTTTGCTTTCTCTGGGAGACGAATCCATGACCTTGGCATTGCTGGTGCCATGCTCTACAGCTATAGGAATGTTCATGTTTTTAGTATGTTTGTAGTTAAATGCAAACGTACGCATATGTGTTTTACATGTAGAGGCACCATGACATCTGCGATTCACACCCATCTGACCACAGCAGATGTTAGAGCAACTAATCCCCACACACTGCTTTTTTATGCAAAACATGTTAGAATGTAGGGGAAAAAACATCATGTTCATCCCTATTGAGTATGAGACAAATAAACTTTGAACCCCCCACTCTGTAAAGGGCACAAGCTTCCATCAGTGCCTTTCTGTCATCGGGACACTTTCTAAGAAAAGGTCTGAATAGTCCCAGTAGACGGCCGTCCCACTGGAGGGCAGATTGCTCTGAGAATAACAGAGTTTAATGGCGTTGACACTCGTGTACTCAAATGTGCCTGCACGCAAGAAATTCGCTTTGCACAAATTTCATGCTCTCCCTGCAGTGGCTTCTAGAGTCTTTCCTTTTTTACCTTCTTATATAATGTGAACTTACAGAGGCTTCATCAGATGGAGCAATCTGATTTAAGGTGATATTTCTGCACTATTTCTAGATTATTATGATTTTCTCACCTGTCTTTCCAAATGCATATGACTTTCTTTCTTCTGTAGACACACTAAAGGTGATATTTTGGATATAATATCCTGGCTGCTCTTTCCTGGATAGTGCAGTGGTTCTCAACCATTTCGACTCCAAGGCCCCCGTTGTCCTCAACAATAATCAAAGCCCCCATGACTTTTGAATTTTTGAAGTTTTGACCCCTTAAAATATTTAACATTTTAGCATAACTAGAAACATTTATATTCATTTTAAAAATGGCGAGTTTCATGATTTTATTCATTTACATGATTTTTCCAAGTTTAATAAGGTCTAATCAGAACAATTTGTTTTTGCCTTATCGTGAGCAATCTTAAGGCCCCCCTCTTAGTGGGCCCCACAACCCTGGTTGAGAACCAATGGTATAATGAAAGTGAACGAACACCGGGTCTGTCAAGCTTCAAAATCACAAAAAGCACCATAATATAATCATAAAAGTGGTAGCTGAATATCATAGCTGATTGTGGAACAGACCATAATTTAAGTGGAAACTCACTTTGTGAGTTTTTTTTGTGCGAGTTCACTTTGTCATTTTGTGTTCTCTCTCTAAAGGCCATGTATATGTTTTACGCACTGGCACTGGTGTGTGATGACTACTTTGTGCCCTCTCTGGAGAAAATCTGTGAGGTACGACATTCATTCATGTCTTAGCTAGTGTTCTACAACTGATAAATCTTTTAAAGCATTTTTAAAGGTGAGATGTGTAATTGTTTATTTAAAATATTTTCTCTTGTCCCGGCCCTTGGCCTTGTTTTTCATATTTTTAAATATCAAAATATATTAGTTACATTTTGTTCTGTTTAAGCTATTTAATTA
The DNA here is from genome assembly GCA_031834385.1 of Semotilus atromaculatus. Classification (NCBI taxonomy): domain Eukaryota; kingdom Metazoa; phylum Chordata; class Actinopteri; order Cypriniformes; family Leuciscidae; genus Semotilus; species Semotilus atromaculatus. Next base: position 24,155,975 of record JAULUF010000025.1, on the reverse strand, counting down.
ATTTAATGTTATATATATATATATATATATATATATATATATATATATATATATATTAATAAAATATTTCTATATTCTGACCAATAGCAGATTGGAGGAGTGTTCAGGAAAATATTTCAGATCAATCAGTATTGATGTCGTTCTATTTGGTTCAAATTACTCTTTTCGTCTTTCGTGCCTCTCTTTCTGTCTGTGTGTGAATGTGTTGTAGCGCTTCCAACTCAGTGAAGATGTAGCAGGAGCCACATTCATGGCTGCAGGAAGTTCAGCTCCTGAACTCTTCACCTCAGTCATAGGTAAACACCTGGCTTATCCGAACACCACCTACACCTTTGAAAAAACGTAGTTCTCACATTTGAACAATGACCTTTACATGCCCTCTGTAAGCCACCCTGTCTTCTCTGTGCAGGTGTATTTATCACCAAAGGAGATGTGGGAGTGGGCACAATCGTGGGCTCTGCTGTCTTCAATATCCTCTGCATCATCGGAGTGTGTGGGATCTTTACTGCACAGGTGCTTATTACTTTGCACATTATCCAAAAGCTGTTTTAGTTTATATTCAAAACTAATTTAAATGAAAAAGATTGTTATTTTTCTCTCAAATGTAGCTTTGGGAAATTCAAGTCATTGTTCCAGGCGGTTCGTGTAAAAGAACTAGTTCTAACAGTTTACTGATTCACTTTGGTTTCAGCACAAATGTCCCTGCACCTTCTTGCTTGTAGCGAAATATTTAGTTAAATGCTAGCATTCATCACAATGTTTTTAAATTAATTATATAAATTAGGTTTCTTTAGTATACATTTATCTTTTGAACATTATAGTTATATTCAAGGTACTGTAACAGTACCTTAAAGGGACTATAAGTAACTTTTTAGGTAATTTATTATCTAAAATCAATATTTTTATTCATAAATATGTCCCCAATGGTGTACAAATACCTCTGCCAATTATCTGATTTATCCTCGTATAAAGAATTTATTATATTTATATACAGTGAAGAAAATAAGTATTTGAACACCCTGCTATTTTGCAAGTTCTCACACTTAGAAATCATGGAGGGGTCTGAAATTGTCATCGTAGGTGCATGTCCACTGTGAGAGACATAATCTAAAAAAAACATCCAGAAATCACAATGTATGATTTTTTAACTATTTATTTGTAAGATACAGCTGCAAATAAGTATTTGAACACCTGTCTATCAGCTAGAATTCTGACCCTCAAAGACCTGTTAGTCTGCCTTTAAAATGTCCACCTCCACTCCATTTATTATCCTAAATTAGATGCACCTGTTTGAGGTCTTTAGCTGCATAAAGACCCCTGTCCACCCCATACAATCAGTAAGAATCCAACTACTAACATGGCCAAGACCAAAGAGCTGTCCAAAGACACTAGAGACAAAATTGTACACCTCCACAAGGCTGGAAAGGGCTACGGGGAAATTGCCAAGCAGCTTGGTGAAAAAAGGTCCACTGTTGGAGCAATCATTCAAAAATGGAAGAAGCTAAACATGACTGTCAATCTCCCTCGGACTGGGGCTCCATGCAAGATCTCACCTCGTGGGGTCTCAATGATCCTAAGAAAGGTGAGAAATCAGCCCAGAACTACACGGGAGGAGCTGGTCAATGACCTGAAAAGACCTGGGACCACCATTTCCAAGTTTACTGTTGGTAATACACTAAGACGTCATGGTTTGAAATCATGCATGGCACGGAAGGTTCCCCTGCTTAAACCAGCACATGTCAAGGCCCGTCTTAAGTGTGCCAATGACCATTTGGATGATCCAGAGGAGTCATGGGAGAAAGTCATGTGGTCAGATGAGACCAAAATAGAACTTTTTGGTCATAATTCCACTAACCGTGTTTGGAGGAAGAAGAATGATGAGTACCATCCCAAGAACACCATCCCTACTGTGAAGCATGGGGGTGGTAGCATCATGCTTTGGGGGTGTATTTCTGCACATGGGACAGGGCGACTGCACTGTATTAAGGAGAGGATGACCAGGGCCATGTATTACGAGATTTTGATGAACAACCTCCTTCCCTCAGTTAGAGCATTGAAGATGGGTCGAGGCTGGGTCTTCCAACATGACAATGACCCGAAGCACACAGCCAGGATAACCAAGGAGTGGCTCTGTAAGAAGCATATCAAGGTTCTGGCGTGGCCTAGCCAGTCTCCAGACCTAAACCCAATAGAGAATCTTTGGAGGGAGCTCAAACTCTGTGTTTCTCAGCGACACCCCAGAAACCAGACTGATCTAGAGAAGATCTGTGTGGAGGAGTGGGCCAAAATCCCTCCTGCAGTGTGTGCAAACCTGGTGAAAAACTACAGGAAACGTTTGACCTCTGTAATTGCAAACAAAGGCTACTGTACCAAATATTAACATTGATTTTCTCAGGTGTTCAAATACTTATTTGCAGCTGTATCTTACAAATAAATAGTTAAAAAATCATACATTGTGATTTCTGGATTTTTTTTTTTTTAGATTATGTCTCTCACAGTGGACATGCACCTACGACGACAATTTCAGACCCCTCCATGATTTCTAAGTGGGAGAACTTGCAAAATAGCAGGGTGTTCAAATACTTATTTTCTTCACTGTACATGGGACGGTTAAGTCCACGGAGGCTTCCATGTAGTTCCGCCATCTTGAAAAACTATAATAGCAGAGAGGGACAAAAAGTACGCCAACACGTTTCCACAACGCGTTTTCGTTCAGAGACAGCGTGACGTAACCGACGCAAAAGAAAACTCTCTTAAGCGTTTTCTATAGCTCTCTTTTTTCATAAACAATCAATTAGCTCAAGTTGTGATTATTTAGCTACGTGCATAAGATTGTACAGAGAATGAAAATGAATTGCTATAGTTACTGCTAGCCACATAAATTGTACAAACCTCGGTCGCTTCTCTTCTCTGCCTTTGGAAACTTTCAATTCTATCAAGATCGTCTCTTGTAACTGCCGGGCATCTTTGTCGTCGTTGTATTGACTCTCGCTCTCCTCCTCTTCCTCGCCTAGATCCCACTGATCCACTGCCTCTCTGTCCTCTTCCTCTACTTCTTCCTCTCCCTACTGTTGAATCATCTGATGATGATATCTAACAATGCACGTACTTCAGAAAATATAACGAGTAAACAAAACTACTAATTACAATAGTTCATGTTTTTGACACTCATTAATTCATACTGTAACATTCGTTTGTTCGTTGTCAATTTGAAGTTTGTTTGAAATAACAAACCTGTTCACCCGAAGGAAAACTCTACGAAGTGCTATTAGAAGACATCCTGTCATAGCTTTTTGGTACATAACGGCTACCGTTGATGCAACACGCATTTGAAAACACGAGGCGCTGGAGAGCACAATTCGTTTGAATGCAAAATACAATTTCACTGCTAGATGGGAGTAATTCTTCCTTAAGCCCCTTTAAATATAACAGCATGCTTCCCCAACCCTGCTTACATTTTTAATACAGTGTCTACGCATTGCCAGTAAGATATTATTTTCCTTTAGACAGTCGACACAAATGTACTGAGCAAGCATTATGAATTCTCAGCATCTGTGAGAGGTCAACTTAGAGATGAATGAGGTAACCTGTGCATGTCCCCTCTAAACCTCTGCCCTGAAAAAAGCCATTGCTTAGTGCAGACTGACAGTGAGAAGTGAGCAGACTATTCTCTGGGGTCACTGAGAGTAGCTGATGAGGTCAGTCATGTTAGCTGTGGAGTTGCTTCTTTTTTTTAATCCTGTCCCCTTTGCTTTCCACTTCATTCAGTCATTCACACTGCTTCAGTTTAACCTCCTGAGACCCTTACTATGTTAAAGAAAAGAGGATATGAGGTTATATCTATCTTTGCACTAGCATGGGAAACGGCTTAATAGTTTTTTCCTCTCCCAGTCTTTCTTCAGCCACCATCTGGCAGTGGAATAGTGGCATTCTGGGTAGTCTGATAAACCTCAGAATAGTGTCCGTACACATGCATACAAACAGGGTTTGAAATTAACACCCACCAACCCGCCAAATAAAAATCAGCTTTGGCAGGTAACGCTGTCGCTAGCCAATTTGGCGTGTTACTTATGATGTTTAGACACTTTGCTGGGGAAGTTTGTGTAAGACAAATCTGCGTAGATTTACAATACAGCATATCTGGCTTACTTGAACATACTACGCAACAAATAACGGCGCGCTTGTTCATTTGCATTGAAGTAATTGACCTTATTCACAGCAGCACCATCTTTGATTTTTAATGGGAATGAAAGTGAGGCTGTGAGGGACAGACATGCATATCTTCAATGGGCTGTACTGTTATTAAATGTGTTTTTGGATTGTTCTGCTCATGAAACACTGGAAAAATATCTTTCCAAGAAATCTCAGTTGACAAAAAACTGCCAATATAAGCTGTGGAAAATTAAGTAATCTAGGAGTTTTGTACAGCTTTTTACTGCGGATGCCATTGGAAACACAGCAAGTCTATCCTTCACAGCCTCACTTTCATACCTGTCATGGCGCTGCTTTGAATAAGGTCTATAGCGAAGATTACATTCTAATATTCTAATAATTCTAACATTCTACTTTTTTTATGTTCTTTGTACTGTATTGATCTGTCCACCTAAAACACTTTTTTGGTGAATAGCATGAGGGTGAATAAGGAAGGGAGGAGATGATGACAGGATTTTGATAGATAGATAGATAGATAGATAGATAGATAGATAGATAGATAGATAGATAGATAGATAGATAGATAGATAGATAGATAGATAGATAGATAGATAGATAGATAGAAATATAAAAAAAGCTGTGACGTAGTGGTTTATTTCTTTCTTTTCCCCCTTTTTTTGAAATTCTGAATGGCTGGTAACTTAAAAATTCTAAATTCAAACCCTGCATACAAACAATTATATACAACTTTTTCAATATATGAAAAACATTCATACTAATTAACTATTAAGTGACAGCAAATGTATTTTGTAAACAACTATTTATTTTAAACATTTAATTTGAACATATATATATATATATATATATATATATATATATATATATATATATGAAGAGTTCAGATGCAAAAGCCTCTAAGTGCCATCTGAAATTTTCTTCTAGAATGATCATTTTTATCAAGCTCGTATATTAAAGTTCAATAATTTCACTTAAATGACAATTAACAGGTAATCTTCATTGCTATTTAAGTGAAATTACTGAACTTAAATATACGAGCTTGATAAAAATGATCATTCTAGAAGAAAATTTAAAATGGCACTTAGAGGCTTTTGCATCTGAACTGTATAGTAACGCTTTAGTTTCGTGTCCAATTCACACTATTAACTAGTTTGTTTATCAGTACTTATAAAGCACATATTAATGGCTTATTCTGCATGACCATATTCTATATCCTTACCCAATACCTAAACTTAACAACTACCTTACTAACTATTAATAAGCAGTAATTTGAGGCCTAAACTAAAGTGTGACCATATATATGTATATATTTGCACAGACATACATGAAATACTGTAGCTTTGTTGTGCTCTTGGTTTTCTAGCAAAATTAGCATTGTATGTTAGTGATGTCAGTAAATCATTCACAAAATGACACTCACACTTACGCATGGAGTCCATCAAAGTCAAGCAGGGGAAAAAGCACATCTGCAACAATGGAGCTTCTGGTTACCACGGAAACACAAAGCAAAGAGTGTCACCTGTGGTGTAAGTTAAGCTGTGCTGGCGTGAGTGATGGTGCATTACTTTCAGTGCTCTGACGTAGATCAATGCCTTTTATGGAAGGATCGCCCTTCAAAACATGGCCGATTCAATATGGATTACCTCACATGGTTCAATCAGCTGGATTCGGTACAGGATGTCATGTCCATGTATGGTTCCTACTTTGTTCATTTCCTTCACTTCCGAATCCGATTCACGCACTTAAATAATTTGCTTCACTTCCGATTGACGCTCTTAAATTCAGTATTCTACAGTTTGTAAGCCAAGACCATCCAACTTTTCAAAAAAATCTGGAAATTGTCACAGATTACACATTATGTAAGATGTAAAGGCATGACAAGCACATTTTAAAATCCTTTAATACCAGGGCTTGCATGAGTCCATGACAAAAAAAAAAGCATGCAATTGTAATGTGTGGAATAGACTTTTCAAACTAAACTCTTTAATATTATGTACAATTATCATGCAATATCATTATCAAAGATACAAAGAATTATTTTTGGACTTCACATACTTCTGTGTGTCCCATGTTCTGTTATATGTGTCCTGTAATATGCACATCCTTTATGAGTTATTTTAACTTGCTCTAGGTTTTTATGACTTCTGTCACCACAAATAAAGCTCTTGTTCAAGATGGATGTTGGAAGTAAATCATTAAAATATGTACTTGTCATTGTAATGTAATGGAAGAGTGTGTGTGTGTGTGTGTGTGTGTGTGTGTGTGTGTGTGTGTGTGTGTGTGTGTGTGTGTGTGTGTGTGTGTGTGCGTGCGTGCGTGCGTGCGTGCGTGCGTGCGTGCGTGCGTGCGTGCGTGCGTGCGTGCGTGCGTGCGTGCGTGCGTGTGTGTGTGTGTGTGAACTGTCTCTCATCCGTCCTCTCTCTCGTCGATGCAGGCAGTACGGCTCTCGTGTTGGACATTAATGAGAGACTCTGTGTACTACACCATCTCAGTGACCGCTCTGATCGTGGTGAGTAGATCTCTAAGTGGCTTTTCATGCTTCCATAAGGCCTATGGGCCTCCTCACGCAGCAGGAGAGGAGAAGCAAGTGGCTCTCTCTTGGGGCTCATGGCCGGCAGCACAGGACTCTTATTTGCCCACACTCTCTGCATGTGTTCCCAGCACAGAGGAACAACAAACACCGATTAATAGGACACAGGACACAGAGTAACAGAGATGCTACACAGAACACTTATTCAAAATTGGATTCACTGAAAGAACAAACTGTTTTACTGTTTTGTTTACTTTTGGGGGGGGGAAGTGGTATTGAATTGGAAGTTGTATTTATGTATATTTAGAACATATACAGTGGGGTCCAAATGTCTGAGACCATGTTGAAAATATAAAATAAAAAATAAACCTTAAAATAAACAGTTCTTGTCAAATTTTCACTAAAATTAGTGCAATTTATAACAAATTAAAATAAATAATTAGACAAATGCATACCAATACACTTGTATATTAATGAAATGTAATCATTTTGAAAATGTTTACTTATGCTAATATAATTTTTAATATATTGCATTGTATTATTATAATGTTTTTTATTCAAAGATTCAGCAAAAATTAAATAAAGCATCACATAAATGCTATTTTATGCAATAGATCCTCAGGGCCCATATTATAGTTAGATAATCCTGCCCTCTAGTGGTAACATGCAACATTTCTAAAATGTTTGAAGGAATTTGGCATTGCCATATTTATCTATTTAATTTAACTTTTGCTCTGTTTTTTTTTTTTTTTAAGTTCATCTATGATGAGAAGGTGACATGGTAAGATAAAAGCTGCTGTTACACCAGAACACCCTCTGCATTTGTCATATTACATTTGTTTCACATTCGGTTATGTATTCAGTCGTTTATGCTACTTTATTTCTTCTCAGGTATGAATCGCTCATCCTAATAGTGCTGTACCTATTTTACATTATATTAATGAAGTAAGTTCTCCTTTATTCTGTTGCCATGGAAATGTTTCATTATTACATGGATTCATTGCTATTCATCTACTTTACATCAGTAAATCACATCACTGCTGATTTTATTAACTCTCCTTCCTTCGTGTTAATCAGATTTAACTCGCGGGTGGTTCATTACATCGAACGGCGGAAAAAGAACTCAGCAAATCTGGGTAACGGCACAGCCAGTAGCACTGACATCGACGATGGGTGCGACGCCACAGTCGTGCTGCTTAAGAAAGGTAATGCATGCAGTCCTGTTTTATATGAATCACGTGTATAACTGCTTGGTGTGCAATCTAAATTTCTACATGGCTGTTCTGTCACTCTTAGCAAATTTCCACAGGAAGCCATCAGTGCTGATGGTGGACGAACTCTTGTCTGCATACCCTCATCAACTGTCCTTCTCTGAGGCTGGAATGAGAATCATGATAACCAGCCACTTCTCCCCTCGCACACGTCTCACGATGGCCTCCAGAATGCTCATTACAGAGGTCAGTCACACCAACACACACACACACATCTGCACTCTTTCACAAATACAGTTGTGTCAAACACAGAACTAGACACATGATCTTCAGATTTGATGCTCAAGAAACATTTCTTATTATTATCAAAGTTGAACAGCTTCTTAATGTTTTTGTGGAAACCGTGATACATTTTTTTCATTATACTTTGATGAATAGAAAGCTCAGTAGAAAGTAGAAATCTTTTGTAATATTCTAAATGGCTTCACTGTCACTTGTGATCAATTTAATGCATCCTTGCTGAATAAAAGTATTAATTAAAAAATATATATATATTATTTCATACAATATTCATCGATGTGCACTGTATCTCGCTTGGAATAAAACTGAAATGTTAATTGTGAGACAAGGTTAAAATAAGAAATTATCACATTGTGAGATATAATTAAATCTCATACTATTTAGAAAAAATAAAGTTGCAATGACCTTAAGTGGTTAATAATTTTAACTGTTGTATTTACCATATTTACTCAAGACTAATATGTTTGTTTGTGTGTGTGTTTACAGAGGCAGCGTCTGATAAACAGTCGTTTCAGTAACGGCGACTCAGAGGTGACTGTAAAAATTCCTGGAAAGCGTGGCGTGGAGAATGGGCTGGCAGGACCGGACCGAGGCCTGAACGGGCGTAAGGGAGGTCACAATGATGACGACAGGGGAGGAGCTGAAGCTGGCACTGACACCGAAAACGAGAACGAGGACAATGAAAACAATGAGAACGATGAGGAGGAAGAAGAGGAAGATGACAATGAAGGACCCTTCGTACCATACCGCTGCCCCGGTACATGTATTAGTGATGATTGGCGAAATTACCAATTAAGATTTTTTTTTTTTTTTTTTTTGGTTCTAGGGTTTAGGTTCAACCCCTAGAAAACATAACTAAAAAAAAAAAAAAAACTGTCCATAAGGGGCTTTCGCACCGGAGGAACCTTTTCATAGTTCCTAGAACTATTGGCGGAAGCACCCGGATTTTTAGTTCTAAGAACTCCTTTTGGAGGAACTAATTTAGCTCTTACTTCAGAGTAGGGTCTAAACCAGCACTATAGGAACTACCAGTGATGTTAGTGTATGCTGATTGGCCAAAACGCACGCGAAATACCAGCACCAGCTATTTTCAAAAAAGCTATGTAAACACACGGATTATAGCCTATATTACTCCAGAAACGAACTCTACGAACATGGAAAACAGTTATACCGGTAGATGGGCCTCTTCACCTTTACGCTGAGGAGAAAATTCAACACAACTTCTAATCTAGGGGACCAAGCAAAACATGATTATGTATTTCTGCTCAGCTAGCAACACTGGACATCAACCACACACAGCATACGCTAATACCTTTTCATAAACTGTCTTTCTATGTATATTACAGTTCTATTTAATAATGTATTAGACAGGACTTAAACTAATGAACACGGAGAATGCGAGCACTGTGTGCTCAGGCTCTGGTGTTCTCAGCGCTGTCAAAATAAAGGTCTGCCGCACCGTCAAAATAAAAGACACAACAACAAGTGCGGCTTACGTCACTTCAGAGTTCCTACTGGCGGTGCGAATGCAACCAGGAAAATGTTCCTAAGGGAACCGGTAGTTCTCAGGGAACCACCCCCGTGGCTAGTTCCTAGAACTATCCGGTGCGAAAGCCCTTCATGGCAGGAAGTGTTCTGTAAGCTGCTTTGAATGAGAGTGTTTGATAAAAGACTAATGACTCAAATGATGTCCTGATCTTGTGCAGGTGGGGGCTTTAATAAGCTAAAGTGGCTGCTGGCCTGGCCACTGAGTCTGCTGCTGTTCTTGACCGTGCCCAACTGTGCCTCGCCTCGTTGGGAGCGCTGGTATATGGTCTCGTTCATCAACTCCACCATCTGGATCGCTTTCTTCTCTTACATCATGGTGTGGATGGTAAGGTTTGCCATATTATAAAATATTGATTTAATAAATTCTTTTTAGAACCTTTCAGTGACCTGTTGACACTTTCATGGCAGGTCACAGTGATCGGTTACACTATGGGCATCCCTGATGTCATTATGGGCATAACTTTCTTGGCTGCTGGCACCAGCGTTCCTGACTGTTTGGCCAGTCTAATCGTGGCACGGCAAGGTAGGAACGAATGATCATTTCTTCATGCTTTAGCATTATTATTTACACTCATTCCCTGAATCAAATAATCAGTTTGCTTTGTCAGGAAGAGATTAAATAAATAGATAATAGAATTGAATAAAAAAAAAAAAGAATAATTGTAATTAACTACCGACATTGACAGACATTTGTTAAAACTACTGATCAAACTTCAGAATTTTTGTATTCCTGCTCCTGGACAGTCAGATCGACAAAGATGCGGAGTCAAAATCAAAAGTGCATTATGGGTGTTGAAGTTTTATTAGCCGATATGAAATTGTTTGTAGATTATGATGATCGTAATATGTTCAGCCTTTAAACTGTCTATCAATCTTTTTCAGGAATGGGTGACATGGCTGTGTCCAACTCCATTGGTAGTAATGTGTTTGATATCCTGATTGGGCTTGGTCTGCCCTGGACCCTTCAGACTTTGGCCATCGACTATGGTTCCACAGTAAGTGCACAATATTGTAATCTTCATTATTGTTTAATGATTAATTTGGCAAATGCTTAACTCTTTCCCTGCCAGCGTTTTTTTTTTTCTTTTTTAAGTTGCTAGCCACCGCCAGCATTTTTGGTCATTTTCACAAAAATGTCATGGCCCGTGGAATATTTTGTTGTATGAATATCTGAGGATGCAATATATCAAAATAAAGAACAGACCCTCTGCTTGTAAACAAAAAATGTTTTATTATATCTTCATGCATTCTTTTTTATCAAGACATAAAAATAAAAAAACATTTTGAGCAAAAAGCTGAGAAAATCACGGTTTTGTCAAAGACTTCATCTAGATTCAGTATGATAGATGGAGTAGATCTTCTTCGCCTGTGGTTTGATCTGAAAATACTGTACTCGTTCAGGATATGCGTAATAGCGCCCCCTACCCCTACCCCCTACAGCGATAACACAAAACGTCGTAAACTCTCCTCAATGGCAGGGAAAGCGTTTTTTCATAAAAGACAAGATAACTCATCAATGGATGAGAGCATTGACAGACCAAATGAAAAATCAGTATTGTTTGTTTAGTTAATACCTTTAAACTGGAAAAGGTAAACATCCTAGCATTATAATGTACAATATGAGAAATTTATATTGGATATTGAGTCTTATTAAAATATTATTATATATGTTTTTAAAGACTAACTTTATGTGTGTGTTGCACGTAATCTAAATAAAGGAAATGAGCATGACCAATTAAATATCCAATATAGTATTATTTTGATAAATTCAGAATGTTTGCTTTAGTCAAGTGAGACGAAGCAGAAAATTGGAAACCTATTGCAAGTTTAAAGTAGAAATTTAGACAAAAAGAAAATAGCCAATTTTGGGTTCTGTGTTCATGTTTGTCTACATCTGGTCAGAATTGAAAACACATTTCGAGTCACAGTAGAATAAACCTAGGTTCTTTGTTTGAAACCATTTGCCAACATTTTATAAGTGCAATTCTAACATTTCTGCATCTCTTTTCAGATTCACCTGAACAGTAAAGGCCTGATCTTCTCGGTTGGGCTGCTGCTGGCATCTGTGTTTCTCACAGTATGTGAGAGCAATTAAAAACACTTATTCAAACAAATGTCCTTTGATTCCATCTCTCACAATCTACCCTTTCTTTCCCTCTCAGGTTCTCGGCGTACATTTGAACCACTGGAAACTGGACAAGCGTTTGGGTTTCATTTGTTTGCTGATGTACGCTGTCTTTCTGTGTTTCTCCATCCTCATCGAGTTCAACGTGTTCACCTTCGTCAATCTGCCCACCTGCCGCGAAGAATGAGAAACGTTCCTTTTCCCGGCGCTCCCTCCTTGACCTTGCGAGGATAATGGCACAAGTCCTTGATCAGAGGCAGACCGGCTCTTGTTCTGAAGGAATATTTATTTATTGATCTAGCTGATCCTCTATCGATCCTCTCTTTTTCTTTTCAATGGGTGCAATATTGATAGAGTCTCTGGGTCTGTGGTGTTACAAGAGGAGAGAGGATTGTGTGTGAGGAATGGTCCTGTTGACTGATAATGTATAAAGACTGTTCTGACGGGACAGGAATGTAGTAAAAGATGACTACTGCCTGGTTTGATGTGAATACTTTTTGTTTTTTGTTTTTCAAAATATTTTGCATATTACATATTTAAAGAATATGATCTAAATGTATTTTATGATGCCATTTATTTTGTTAGCTGCTAATTGACGGAAGAAGAGAATGGACTTGTTAATATCAGTAAAATGATAGATTTATGAGGGTTCTCTTTTTTTGCTGAAAGGTACTGGTGACCTCTAGTAAATTCTTGTGAACAGTCCTCTTTTTAATTTGGGCATTACCGAGTCACTTTCAACCTTCATATGACAGATTGATCTGGATACCAGGGTCATCAGTGTCTACGTTTTTCCAGTGAGAATATGTTTACCGTGCAGAGAAGGTAATAAAAGCGAAAGGTTTGAGATCGCTTTTAGAGAGACAGCGGGCATTTGTTTGCACCTGTGTGGAGACTCATGTTGGAACGCTACAACCAACATATTTATGTTTAGTGAGACGATATATGGGATTTCTATAGATGTGTTTATAAACATTCTTTCGTCTCTAACACTCTGTATATACTGAAAACAGAGAAACGTTTATTTATTAATTTATTGAAAACTATTTATGCACATCGCTTTCCTATGACGTACTGAAACAAAACCAACCCACAGCTGTCCCAAAGAAGAGACCGTTCTGGAGTTTCCGCCAGGCTACGCCGTTTTGTCCTTCAGAGCTTGTGTGTCAGCCTTTTCTACTGGATTCCTTCTCCTTCATCTCTGAATATTATGCACCCTTTTAGATGCACCTTTGACTTGATGCGTAAAACAGTTTCTACTATTTGATATCGGTGTGACGTGACATCCGAGGTAATTGTAGAGATTTTTTGAACACTCAAAACTTCGGCAGGCAAGGGGAAAACATATAAATATATATATATATCCACACATATATTTTATACTTAATTGTTTTGACTTTTAAGATCGGCCCATTCCTTGTTAAGAATGAATGGAGTGAGTGAGCCACAAACCTAAGAAGCTGATTAACAGGAACTTGTCCTGGTAAAATGAAGCTAACATCTAACGTTGATAAGACTGTTTCAAAGTCAAACCATAGATGTAAAACAATCAAATTTGCTCTAGAAGAGGTCAAGTCATTTCTCTCTTAGCACGCCGCTCTAATCTTAGAGTTTATCAAGGAAGTTTTCAAGAAATCCTTTCAGTTGAACAAGAATCAGAATTCATTTCCAAGGATGCAGTTAATAATTTGGATTTTTCAGACGTTCTTTATGCTGATGTGACCAGGACTCATTTCTTGGCCTTCTTTTAGAAGGACAATTTAAATACTTTGTTTTGTATGCCTCTGCTTCTTCTGGGGGTTGTAAAAGACACCGCCACAATGTATCACAGCTGTAAACTTTTAACTGTGGCACAATGCGTGGATGCGTGGACTATTTCTCCTTACAGAGGTTTTTAGTGAGCTGACAAAGTAGCGATTCTATGGACTCTTTTAGTCTAGTTAGAAACTTCATGCAGGTTTTATAGTCCGAAGGCACATTGCAGGGAAATTTTATGTTTTATGCACTGGTTGATACTGGGTGTGTAATTGTTTGTCATATTTAAAGGGTAGAATTTAGATGACATATCTGGAAGAGTATTGCGGCAAAGTATTTTTATCACAAACGCAACTTTGTATTTTGTAACGCAAAATGTTTAGAAATGTTTTCTGCTGTTAAAAGTCTGTAGGATGTGCTTCAAGTGAATTCTTTAGCTAAAAAAAAAACAACCTAATTTGTCAGCTTACTGTCAAAGTACTTTTAGCATGTTTAAAATCAAAGGTCACACTTTGTAGGTCATTACTTTTATCAATGATGTAAAAAAGAGGATAATTTTCCCCTAGGTTGGCAGATTATGAGCAAATATGAACATTTTGTTTTCTATATTGCTCATAATAGACATTGAGGCCTAGTTTACTTCCCAAAAATGCAACAGGAGGCCTAGGGTTTAAGCAATGTGATATTCCTGGTAAATATAAGCTAGGGTTAATCCAAGTAGAGTGTACGAACTGTGTTTGGATGCTGAGGATTGTTAGTTCTTTATTTTCTTCTTCGTAAAGCAGGGTATTATAAGGAAGATTTCGGGAAGGCAGGGTTTAATGAAAAGTTTAGTTCATCAAATGCAATAATGTGTAGATTAATTACTGTGTTTGTGGTTTTTTTTGTAAATCCTAAACATGACACATCACATTCTTAGAGTCATATATATGCTACTTACTTTCAGTAAGGTTTGATAGAGTTTGTGCACTCTATATGCTCGATATCAAGGATAGTAAAAAGAGGCTTTGAGATGCAACTAAATTAACTATCACTGCAACTGTAATGCTTCAGAGTATGAGCACTGCTGCTTATAGGTTGTGGGACATTAATGCCTATGTTTATGGTTGCAATATACCAGCCATAGCGATCTACAGATTCAATAGTTATTATGTACTGATTGATGCTATTTGGTCATCATCACTTCTGAAAATCAAAGTGTTGCTGTTCGTTTGTACGCACAAATACAATGATAATAATAATGGGGGCATGCACAACCAATTAGCCCACAATTAGAAGTTACACTCATATTTCCTTTTCTTGTCTGCTGATATTTCTTCATGGATTCAGGCATATTTTAATAAAAAAGTGACTTTTACAGGGTGATGCATTGCTTATGTACATAATTATACATACAAGAAAATGTCTTCATATTTTTTGTCTTTGCCTGTATATCTGTTGACAATATTTTCATAGATACTGTACAATGTTTGGGTCCTTTATTTGTTTATTTTATTTTTGTTGTTGTTGTGTTGAGGGTTTGATTATACACCCTTGGTTTGCTAAGTCGCATGGAATATTTTAATATAAGGAATTATTTATGTTCATTACTATTACACATTGTTGAGCACTGGACGGACAGCAGTGGAATTAGACCTCTTAGATTATTGCATGTTTTCATTTTTCTTTTTCTTTTTTTCCAATGGAAAACTCTCCAATGAAAGCATAGATATTTCATTCAGATTAATTGATGTCTTCTGCATTTCAGGAATCATAAAAAGAATGGTGGTTGGCTTTATGTACTAAACTATTTTGTTCAGGTGTTTCAGTTGCATATCAGAGGAGTAATTTTTTTTTTTTTTTTTTTTTGCTAT
The DNA here is from genome assembly GCA_031834385.1 of Semotilus atromaculatus. NCBI lineage: Eukaryota > Metazoa > Chordata > Actinopteri > Cypriniformes > Leuciscidae > Semotilus > Semotilus atromaculatus. Next base: position 24,140,483 of record JAULUF010000025.1, on the reverse strand, counting down.
TTGAGCATAATTAAAATGATCTTTACTGAGGTAAACACTATTGTTCGTTATTTGTCATTTCAGCCATAAAAGCAGGCATGTTGCTTTCACTGTATAAGGGCATCTAATAAATGGATTGGTTCTACAGAGATAAAGATATTTCCAAAATATCAAACCTACCCCTAGCCCTCACACAAAACGTGTTATAGTTGATTTCGAGCAAAGAAGTCTGAAAGGAAACTAGATACGGTAAGTGAGTGTGTACGAGAAAGAAGTATGACATAAACAATAATAATACAAGTAAATAGAAGGGGGGAAAAGAAATATAAACAGAAAAAGGAACAGGTATGAGATAATCGTATAAATAGCATAAAAGCTTCGCATAGAGACCTGGTGTGTTTTGCTTTATCAACCCAAGTAGTAACTCAATATAATTTTTCATATCTATCTGAATATGGGTTTTTCTTTAGCACATTTTTGTTTATGTATGGTATCTCCCCGTAATCAAATAAAGATGAACAATAAAGGCCAGATTTGTTGGTAATATTTGTCTATTAAAATAAAATAAAATAAATAATCTTTTCAGAAAAGTAAACTTTCATGCCTATGCATTTACAAAGGAAACATTCCAAATCTATCCAACACATTTAGCTATAAATGCATAAAAAAAATAAGTGGATAACATTTTGATTAAGTTAAATTTAACTGCGCGCCTGTAAGCGACGGGTGACGTCACGATATGCTTGTGGGAATTGTAGTTCTTTCAAAATTCCCAACGTTCTGCCAACGTTACTGTGACGTTTGCGTAACGTGATACGTGCGCTGGCTGGGTACAGTTTGATAACCATTTCCGCCTATTTCTCGCATATATCGCAGTGTTTATCAAGAGTAGCTAATTTTGCATAAAGTGCTATTTGTAAATTAATAAATACACTCATATAAATGGACCCAAACAGTGTCGGTCGTTCGAGCTGGGCCATAAACCGCCGGGCGGAGGGTTTAGTGAGTAAACACATGGCAGAAATGGCACAGAGACGCTTAGCGGTGCCTGAGGAGGATATGAACCCTCTGCCCGGAGACTTGAGAAGGAGCGCAGAAGACATCCCGGGGCGGGCGGAGGTGAATTTCAGCGCGGATTCACAGTCCTACAATCCTGCAGGAGTGGCAGAAAAGTTATTGCTAGAGAATGCATCTTCATCTTCAGGTACTGTGGGCAGTGAAAATGACCACTTTACATCGCTTTTCTTAAATCGTTATGGAACTTTGTTGTGTTAAAATGTCTTGACTTTAAGTTTTTTTTAATGAAAGTTATTACATTATCTTTTTAAATATATAAAAAATCGAATGATTTTAAACCTCTACTCTACCCCAACCTCCATAGAACCTCCAAAAAACATAGAGTTTTTTTTAAAAAAAACTCTGTCACCATGAAATCAAAACTGACTTTTATTTTGATGGAATATTGCAGTAGGCTAATTGTTATACATTAGGGCTATTTATACATGGACAACTTTTTTTTTTTTTAGTTCATGTACCCTACTAAACTTTAATGAAAGTAACTTTACTTCTCTCTTGCAATGACATCTCTTCTCTCATGACGCGTTTACTGGCGCGAGGGCGGGACAACCTGTCAATCACATTAGATCGCAACAACAGACCTTATTCACAGCAGTGCCATCTTTGATTTTTAACGGAAATGAAAGCGAGGCTGTCTTCGCTGAGCTGTAGCCCTAGGCTACTATTTAATGTGTTTTTGGATTGTTCTGCTGACAAGACACTGCTGAACTACATATATATATATATATATATGTATATATGTAGCCTATGTATGTTAATAGGGATGTTCGCCGGAGTCAAATGTGACGTCACGATATGGGCGTGGCCGCGAACTGGTTGGCAGAAAGAACCAAACTCAATGCAGATGGCCTGTGAAGAGAATGAAGATGAAATTCTCTAGTCATGTATTGTGTACGTAATTAGATTTTTTGATCCAGCCACTTTTTATTTTACCCTTTTGTCTTGTTTCAGCCCCAAACCCCATCTCTGCAATACAAATTAATAAAGGCTGGTTTGGTTTCTAAAGTACTTCTTCCAGCCTCCATGTATTAATGTTCATGGGTTGCCTGAATGGGTTCTGTTCAGACCTTAACATTAAGTATTTTACTGTAAGGTGTCAACAAGATTCAACAAGACATTTTCACCTGGCTATACCCAATGTTTAGATCTGTTTGGGTATGTATGCAAATTAGCACATACGTAATTAGATTATGCACCGTTTGTCTATGTTAACAACAAATGTTAATAATGTTAATAACTGTTAACAACAAATGTTAATAACAAATGTTAATAACAAACAATTTCAAAAAAACTTGCAATACATTTTTTGTTTGTCTTGATGTAATCAACTCAGTACTTATGGTGATATCTGGGTTTAAATGTGTACCCTATTCTAGACGCCTAATTGCAGAAATCCACAGCTATCTTCTTGATTCAAGCTGTTTAGGTACGCGGTAGAAGGTTACTCTTATCCAACCAATGAGCCAACGATTTAATCAATTCCCGATGGAAAAAATCGAGTCCATATGTAGAGTACTCTCAGATGAAAATTCCTGTTAATAGAATAAAATATTAAACAGCACTGTCTATAGAATTAAACAGATTAAATTAAGCCGAAACAGCCCACAGAAACAACCCAGAACACTATAGCAGCACTTAACAGCAAGTAGACACATGGATACCTCCTGCACACAAATGGAATTCAACTGATGCAGTTGATATCAATGCTGAATTTTAACCTTCAGTAAGTTTTCACTAAATCTACCTTTTTACAACTACAGAGACAGCGGCCCACAGGAAAATCATATCCCTTCTTATTGAGATCAAGGAGGAGCAACAGAGGCAGTGGGAAGTTCTGAAAGACCTGCAGGCTAGGATTCATGGACAAGTGTGTGAAGAGGAGGACGAACCACTTGACATAGATCTGCCACTGAGAACTATGGAACAGCTTGATGAAACGGAGCAGCATTTAGAGGATACTGAATCTCAGAGGAGAATGGTAAATAATAAATAGGCTACTGTAAATCTGCTCCTCAGTTTACAGTTTCTACATGTAATAATGGGTTATGTCATTTTGTAAACCTCAATCAAAAAATTGTACAAAAAATCTGTACTGAGTATTGCTTCATATTTTGATTTTTCCATAGGTGTCGCATCTCTCAAGGATGGGCGGAGCTACGGTGGATGATGCGGTCCGGCGTCTTATGCACGCTGTTCTCTCTTTCAGTGTGGGCTCGGAGCTCAACTGGGTTGGCAGAGGACAGAAACGGAGCTTCAGAAACACCAGACTGCAGGGGGTTTTATTTCGTAAGCAACCTTTAAAATGATGTTTCAGTACAACAGTTTTAGATCTTCATGTGAAGTAATGTTTCAACTCTGTTCTCTGCAGGTGCCTTGAAGAGGACACCTGTAGGAAAGGAGGCTACACACCACCAGTTTGCTGATGTCGTGAAGAAATGGTTGCGGTTTGCCCCTTTCCGACAAAGAGGAAGTGGACGAAGGCCACACTGGAAACCTGTTGAGTTCATCTGTCCCAAATTTGACAGTAGTGTGGAGGATCATAACCAGCTTAATCTGGAATCTGATGAGATTCAGGTCACAGTATAATTACATTCAGTGCTTGAAGTGGTTGAACACTAAATATTTGTATCACTTATGTAAAAAAACAGGTAAAGTGAACTCCGTGAATGAAGAAATGTGACCCATCCTGGCAAAATGTGTCAAAATGCGCACAGGCAAATTACAAGCTACAGGCAAAACAAGTGAGAGAACAAGTGAGAGCTTCCCCTCACAATATTCATAGCAAATTTTCGATGGCATGAGTCTGAACCAATGCAATTGTGATTTTCAAACTCATGCTGATGTAAACAAAATTATCTTTTACTGACTAACACAAAGCATGTGCACTCAGACGCGCAATCCCGATATACACAGAATTGCATAATATCTCTCTTTGCGTGTATTCACACAAACATCTGTTATGTCTCAAGTGAACGTTTGGTTAACTGTGGGAGAAAACATGATGTTTACCATATTTTTAGATCCGTGCAGTACAGTAGGTCTTTTGCTGTCTGTTGCTAGGTGATTTTCTTTTGGAACCTTCAGAAAGTTTTACCTTGCTTTTTCGTAAAATTTCTTTAATAAAGAATGTGAAAATAACAATAACAAAATTCTGAAAAATGTTCTCATGGCGACTCATTTTGCCAGCACAGGTCACAAACCAAATGACAAGACTTTCAAAGGATGAATGTTACTTTTTTGTCATATTACATTCTTCTTAATATTATATTTTCTTTCCTATCTTAAAGGTTGTATCAGTCATTTCAGGCCCAAAAAAGGCCGAAACATAAATGATCACATTCACCTAATCTTTCCTAACAATCCGCTAGCTGCCCGCCCCATAAGCATGTTGTCGAAAAACCGCGTCTCTGTAGGCAGCCTAGGCTCTGAGATCTGCACACAAAAACAAATGGGACAACCTCCACTCAAAACCAAAACAAACACTGTTTCAACCAATCACCGACAGGGGCGGGTGTTGCTCCGACTTCGCGTCCAGCCGTGAACGAGCTCAAAACCTCACAACACCCGCCCCTGTCGGTGATTGGTTGAATTTCATGATTTCAGAGCCTAGGCTGCATACAGAGACACGGTTTTTGGACGGCATGCTTATGGGGCGGGCAGCTTGCGGATCGTTTGGAAAGATTAGGTGAATGTGATCATTTATTATGGAACTAAATTACTGACAAATGTTTTTGAAACAAAAAGCATGTTGAATTGCACTACTTGAAAAAAATATGCATTGCATTAACCATGCTTGCATTTTTATTGGCTCAAATTCGACATGGTTGAATATTTAAGCTGTGAATATTTCAATTCAAAACATTTCAAACACATTTTCATTATTAAAAATTCAACAACCCATATTCACCTTTCATATTTCACTTCCAAAATATTCAAACTGGTTAAAAATACAACCAATAATATTCAACAGGAAATTTTTGGTCCATTTTATTTCGCTCTACAAATTCGCTTCCACAAATTCAGTGGTTCAAATTCGACAGTAAATTCAACATTGACATCCAGGAACTGCAGGAAAAGCAGTAGATTACCGAGCATAATCTCCATCTGCTGTTAGACGACCTCACCAGCAGGGGGTGCAAGCGACGAAGACCGAGCAATTCATCCATTCATAAAAACACATTTATAGAAATGTAAGTGTATTTGTTAACTTTATATCTCAGCGATGTGCTTCAGTACAAGGGTTTCCCTCAATACTTCAGGATTTCTGGAATATCAAGTGCTTAACGTAGCTTAATGGACTAACACAGTGATAAAGACCAAACTCGCACCTTATTGAGAAGGCTGTAGGGCAGGCTACCATTGCTACAGGCAAGCAGATGGACTCAGAATATGAACTTAACGCAAAGTTTCACGCAGCGTTTCCCTGTGATATAACGTTACTCAGTGGCATAGTGGGTGGGACAGGTGTGTGTGTGTGTGTGTGTGTGTGTTGCTAATTTAATGTTAAATCATAAATCAGATGTAGGCTATGTACAATAACATTACGATCGATGTCCAGCAATCGATTTTAATAGTACATACGTACAATAGTACGTTTCATCTGTCGTGTTTAATGAGATATAATATGTTGTTAGTGCAGAGAATTTCCACGTGAACAAATACATAGATCCGACTGATTTACAAATGTAAACATGTCCCACCCGCAAATTACGCCTATGGATATACTGGCATAAAATTGGCTTGACATTGGACATTCGCGCGTAGAGTTTCTAAAGTTACATACGACATTACACACGTTTCTAACAATAGCAAACTTAAATTTAGAAACTTAGTGTTTCTTAGTGTGAAACTTTGCGTGTAAAGTTCATATTCTGAGTCCATCTGCTTGCCAATAGCCATATAGTAGCCTACAGCCTTCTCAATAAGTTGCGAGTTTGGTCTTTTAGTGTTAGTTAAGCTACGTTACGTGTTTTATATGTCCAGCAATACTTAAGTATTGAGGGAAACCCTAGTACTGCAGCACATCGCCGCTATATAAAATTAAGGCAACTAAACAACCAAGAGAAATATGTCTAACGTTACCTCATTAATGTAGGCCTAACATTTGATCTGTACTTCAGCATCGGGGGAATAACATTATAATCTTGTTCACGGTAGAGAAAAGCATATAGGCTGCACAGGGACAGTGAAGACACTGAATTAAACATAAAAACAGCACTCTTAATAATCACAAATACACTTACATTTCTATAAATGTGTTTTTATGAATGGATGAATTGCTCTGTCTTCGTCAACAACACGCGCTTGCACCCCCTGCTGGTGAGGTCGTCTAACAGCAGATGGAGATTATGCTCGGTAATCTACTGCTTTTCCTACAGTTCCTGGATGTCAATGTTGAATTTACTGTCGAATTTGAACCACTGAATTTGTGGAAGCGAATTTGTAGAGTGAAATAAAATGGAACGAAAATGTCCTGTTGAATATTATTGGTTGTATTTTTAAACAGTTCGAATATTTTGGAAGTGAAATATGAAAGGTGAATATGGGTTGTTGAATTTTTAATAATGAAAATGTGTTTGAAATGTTTTGAATTGAAATATTCAAAGCTTAAATATTCAACCATGTCGAATTTGAGCCAATAAAAAATGCAAGTTCTAAAAATACAATGCATTAAAATGCAAGCATGGTTAATGCAATGCATATTTTTTTCAAGTAGTGCAATTCAACGTGCTTTTTGTTTCAAAAACATTTGTCAGTAATTTACTTCCATAATTTGTTTCGGCCTTTTTTGAGCCTGAAATGACCGATACAACCTTTAAAGTTATATACTGTAATTGCAGCAAAGAGCTTTAAATCGTAATGGGAAAACATAAAAAAACAATCTGTGTATGTTTGCTTTGTGCCTGCAAATATATTTTGAATATTGTAATATGTTTCAATTTAAATACTGATGGCGATTTATTTCAGTTTTCAAAGATTTGAATTAAAATTTGAATTAAAAGTTTTGCAATCCATTTTTCAAGTTGGAAGTTGTTAAGAATGTAATGCGTTTTGCATGGTTTGGTGCCATTATGTTTAACAATACATGTACATCAGATTTGATTAGTTCATGTTGGTTCAAAAAGTTAATAAGTGTTACAACACAAAATATAACAGATTGCAAAACAAAAAAACAAAAACAAACTAAAATTACACTTCTCAAATGTAATTTAATGACTTTGCTTAAAAAAATGAATTATTTTAGAATTGTCTATAGAATTGTGCTAAATTTGGCAATGTGAATAGTTTTCTAAGAACTTTTGCTTTCTGACATCCATAAAAACAGGTTTAAAAAATATCTCTGTGACTTTTTTTGTGTTCATAATGCCACTCTTTTCTATTAAAGTGATACAGTAATTGAACTATATTACTCTACAACCTATGCAATGCCACTGAAAACCAAAGTGACACATTTCAGAGAAAAAAATATACAAAATGAAAACGTAAAATAACCTAACTGCATAGTGTTCATAACAATTGGGTATCTAGCTGTGTTCAGAATGATCCAATCATCAAGCTCATGTACACAATAGTACACACCTGCCTTCACCAACTCCAAATAGATAGCAGCTTTTCTTGTAAGATTTTTCTTTCATCTTCTTGGTTGCATGCTATTACAAGAACCATTGGCCACAAAGAGTTTACAAATCACTGACCCGGATCTCATTGTTGAAAAGTTTCACTCAGGTGAGGCCTACAAATAACTTTTTCTAAGGCATTAGATGTGCCATGGAACACAGTGAAGACAGTCATCAACAAGTGGTGAAAGTACATTGACGTTATCAAGAACGGGATGTCCCTCCAAATTGATGAGAAGACAAAGAAAGGAGGATAGGCTGTCAAGAGGCCTACAGCAACATTAAAAAACAAGTGCAGCTCTTTATTTTAAATAGGTTCCCTACATGCGTTGACAACTAGGCCTATCTCCTCTTTTGTTCATTTGTCTGGGTTACAGGGCAGACCTCGATTCAAATACCAACGTGATCTCATTCCTAAATGACAACGATTTGCCTGTGTGTTAAAACTTTTTTCACAAAAATCACAGCGGGACATTCAAATCTGAGTTGCTTGCTGACCCAGAGAGAGCAAAGGTATGGTACCGCTTCACAAAGAGTCTTTTCAAACTTCACACGTAGGTTATCGCTATCTCTTTGTTACATGTATTCATATTATCACAGAAGTGGGATCAAATTATTATTTGGATATAAAAACGGATGTCTACAGAAGCTATCAAAATAAAACGCCTTTTGAAATCAACATGGTGCTTAAAATGGCGATTTTATCAGTTACATAGTTATGCCACCAGGTGGCGACAAGTGACTTAAAAACTAATTTGTCATTGAATCATTCAAGAGATTCGTTAAAAAAACGCAGATTCATCCAGTAATAAAACAAGAGAAGTCTTTATGAGTGAGACATTGAATCATGTATTCAAACCGATTAAATTATTCATATTTATTAAATAATGTAAATGCATAAGTTGATTGCAGTTAACATTTGTCAGAACGTCTTGTACATTTAGTTTAGAATGTCTATTCAGAGTTGTGGGGGATTTTTGTATCTCTATTTGAAAAAAAAAAATGTAATTTTCAATTTATCCAGAATTGTGCAGCTTTTGTGCATATAATAAAACATAAGTGATATTTTAGTAGATTTTGATCTGATTTGCTTTAATAAAGCAACTGAGGTTTAAAGTCAAAATTGAGCCCACCAGATCATACTTTTAAATAGTTTATTTTCGATTTGTCCTCCATATAGTTTTCCACTGTCTTCCCTTTTCTTTCATGTTCTTCTCTGAGTAACATGGTTGTTGGGTCTAACAAAGGCTTTTCCCTTCCAGAGACATTCCCAGCTGGAACACGTGACGTGAAACTCAATGCACATCAACTTTTGTTCTCCTCCTGGAGTTTGTTTTTGCCGGGAGAGGTCGCATGCTTTAACAGTTATGAGTTAGAAGAGTCTTTCTTGCGAAGTACAAGGACACAACCTTGCATCGGTCATGTAGGAACATCTAAAACTGTTAACAGCAACTGAGCTTTTGGAGAAACATCATCCAGCTATTATAAATGCGTAAATGTGCTTTTGTTAGCGGGTGTTTTGGTCTCGAACCGTCGAGGTGAGTCTCACACTTTATTACCGCAAGTCTATGGCGAATGTTTAAGTTTATTTTTATTTATTTATTAACACCTAAGTTTCAGATGTATCCTAGCTTATAAGTCTCAGATGTTAAAGCGTAAATATATTGATATATTTTCGCCTAATGTATGCATGTAGCCTATGTTTAATTACCACGTAATTAGCCGTGATAGTAATGTTATAAATAGGCCTATGTTGGGTTAACACTGATAAGGATAGTTTAGTTTGGTGAATTGTGTTTAGTACCACCTGCTTTAGCCATGAATCAAAACTATTGTAGTTGACAGCCGGTAGGCTTGTAGTGTAGTTTAAGGTGTACAGTGAAACAAAATGGTCTATTTGGAACATACATTTAATGTGATGTTGTGTTTTTGAATGTCATCATTAATGTTATGAAACATTAGGGTGTTCTCAAGGAAGGTCCAAAATTGGCAAGACCTGTAAAAACTGTAGGATCACTGTAGGCTACTATACACAAAAATACTGTCATGTGTATGAGTCAGCTTAGGTTTTGATACATTCATATAGGCTACTTCTCATGAAAGATATAAACAGTAGTTATGTGGATTTCTCAAGCTCAGCTTTAGTATAGAGCACTGAGCAGTGTATTTTTGTATGATTAGAATTTATGCACTTTCAACATTTTCGAAAAATGTTATAAAAGATCATATCATATTCGCATTGGAAAACTGCATGCATTTCCTTATATGCTCCATTGTGAACTTTGTGTTAGGGAAGTAAATTTAGTTTAGGGGTCAAGTTAGTAGGTTTAGTGTACTGCCCTCATTTGTACACAATGATTTCAGTAAGTTAATACATAAAAATGTAAGGCAGCTGCAAAATACATTTGGCATCCCTTAAAACTAGCATTTGGAAGCAGTGTCCCAGTTTTGCTTGTATAGTGTAGTATGTGGACCAAATGTCCCCTGATCATAAAACCTGAAATAAACCAAAAAAAAAGCCAACAAAACCTATGCGGAAAATAACTTATTAAACATACTAAATAATGTCTTAAAGTATAAAAATGTATTTTAAAGGATAGAAAAGTAATAAGCCTGTATAATAGAAAACAATGGATAGTTCCTATGATAGTCTGTGTGATTACTTATCCACCATTTGTACTTTACAGTACGCATAAATTATCTCTTATTGCTGTCAGAAAAATTGATGGCATTCATTACTAACTTGATTTTTTCCCACCAGACATTTCGTTTCTTCCCCAGCAATATTTCAGCAGTGGCTCTGAGGCCTGTTAAGAGGATTAGTCTCAGGCAAAGGGAAGTAACTTAACTGATTTTGAGCAGAACATGCGTCACTTGACAAAAATTTCAGAGTTGTGCAGTGACTGCCATTGGATTAGTTTGGAAAGAGAATGTTTTGATCTGTTTCATTCAAACACCAGTCGTGTTTACTTTAAGCTGTGGTTTGCCGGAATTGCTTATGCGACCACTGAGCTTTACTCAAACGCTGAGGTGTCAGCCGTGACTGAGGTGTCTTCATTATGGTAATTCTGTGTACTGTGATTTGTCAGCATAATTTTAATGCCTGCTGACAGTATTTAGAGTTGTTACACTGATTTCAATGTGGTGGGCATGTGATTAAATAGCTTGACAACTTTGAAATAAATGCAATGTTCTCCTGTGGTCAGCCGATCAGAGCAATGAATGTAAAGTTAGAGAGATAATGAGGTAATGAAATATCAGATTTAGTTTAACCACAGAATTTTGAAAACAAGCCAAAAACTCACACAGTGTGAAATTGTGGTGTTATTTGCTGTCATTTTGTCAAATCATTTTGTCAAAGTGCACATCATCAGAATTTTTTTTACTTAAATTTCCTTCCTTGTTACTTCCTTTACTTTTCAACTTGTTTATATTAATTTATTATACACTATTGTTCAAAAGTTTGGGGTCAGTAATTTTATAAGACATTTATAATGTTTCAAAGATTTGTATTTCAAATAAACCCTGCTATTTTTTCTAGAAAACTAAATAGATCTATTTTAGTTTCCACAAAAATATGAAGCAGCACAACTCTTTTCAACATTGATAATAATAAGAAAAGATTCTTAAACACCAAATCAGAATACTTGAATGATTTCTGAAGTATCATGCACACTGCAGACTGGAGTAATGGCTGCTGAAAATTCAAAATGTTATTTATATATATATATATATTTACAATATTACTATTTTACTGTATTTTGATCAAATATATGCAGCCTTTGTGAGGATAAGAGACTTATTTCCTACCGACCCCAAACTTTTGTATGCACACTGAATATTTTGTGCCTAGTTTACATTTTGCGGGCCAATTGGAGGTTCAAACACAGAGCAAACCTCAGATATTTGAAACACTGAGACCCATTGGGACTAGTGCTGTTTTGAAGCAGATAATGCTGACAAGAAAATCTTCCCATCACGAAAACAACCACAAAAAAAAAAAAAAATAAATAAATAAATAAAAAGAACTCGCTCACATTCCAGTCTTGCCCAATTTTGCCTGGCTGTGCATGTGGTGAAAAAAAAGGTTTGGTAACACTTTATTTTACTGTGTCCTTGTTACACGTTACATGTACTTACCGTTGTAATAACAGTAAATTATGCATAATTACATGCAACTAATACTCAACCTAATCCTACCCTATATCCCTATAGTAAGTACATGTAGTTACTTAATATTACTCTGTACTTAATTACACTGTAACAAGGACACCTTAAAATAAAGTGTAACCAAAAGTTTGTCTTCTCTTTATTTTCTGTAGGAATAGGGAAATACTAAATAATGGAAGAATACATAATGAAAGAGATCCTGGAAGCGATGCATTAAAGTAGAGTAAGCCACACAGACTCGGTAAGGGGAGCCGGCTTCACATGTCTGCTTCTTAAGTGTGATTTATTTGAACAAGATCTAATGGTTTATCTGTCTTTCCCACTGAAGCGGGACTGTAGTCAGCACATGCAGACCTCATTTTCTCTTAAAGGAATGTTTCAGCTTCAATACAGATAAGCTCAACCAGCAGCTTTTGTGGCATAATGTCAATTACCACAGAAAATGATTTGGACTTACCACTTAAAGCATACTTGCACCAGCCACAAGCAATCTAAACACAGACTTTCTGCTATTCGATGGCAGGTGAAGCTGATGAACTAGCAACAACACCTATGTTACAAATGTACAGCTCAGATACTTTTTATGGGAGAATTTAGTGCTTTAACAAAAATTTGAGGTTCACAATCTGTTAAATAAGTTCTTTACTTACTTTTTTTATAGTTATGGATATTATACATCAAATGATGTATTGAACTTGTATTGAACCTTTAAACAAATTTGCATAGAGGAACACAGTGACAAGCACAATATATTTAAATGTTTATTATATCTTCATTTTAACTGCCATACATCCTCATACCTCATAGTTTGGATGATGTGATGTGGCTGGAATCCAGCTTTAGCTATGAAACTTGTTTGGTTTTTTCAGTGGTGCTATTTTGGTATTTAGAAAACTTTCAAACAGGTTTGTTGTTTAGGATGGGAGGGGTTATGTTTTTTTTTGTGTGATCAGCTCTTTATTGTCTTTTAAAAATAAAATAACATCCACTCAAACAAACAGACAGGAAGGGGGGAGCAACAGACATATCATCAATAATTTATTATATATATAAAATAATAATAATAATAAAATAAAATAAAATAAATATATAAAATAAAATAAAAATAAACTTTATAAAGTCAGTCTGTTATGTAGTCCAATATGTTGGAAGAAAAACCTTGCCCTGCATCAATGGTACTAGGTTTAGCCTTGTTAATTCGTGCTGTTGTACATTCACAAGTCACTATTTTGTGGAGGCTATGAATCCAATGTTTTTGCACACATGTGCGGAGTAAACCAGTTCTGTATTATTGTCTTTTTGGCAGCTGTAAACCCAGCAAACAACATTCTTTTTTGTAATTAACTTATACAAGAGTCAGAATCATCATTGAGAAAGGGGTGATGTTTTACAGAAATCAAAGCGATAAATGTAAACCTATGGGCTGAATCAAAGAATGTTTGCGCTCAAAACCTCTCCTTATCATGATAACCTGCACTCGACCTTTTCTAAAGACATGAGAAAAGGATAATAATAGCTTGATGGGCAAGTTGCGGCAATTGTGTTTCTCTGTGGACGATCGTTTGGTATCCAGTCCAAGACTCCAGAAATGATATCAGTCAGGAAGCTGCCAGTCTGCCAAGAGCCTTTCCCACGGAATCACCTCACGCTTTACACTGCACCGTCTGAATGAGAGGCCTCTTTGTGTCTGACACAGAAACCTAGAAATGGAGATACTGAGTAAAAGCAAGAGAAAGAGTAAGGTCTGAGGAGTTGGAAACTTTTAAAGTAGATCAAAAGCTGAATTCGGAGACAGATTCAGGGCACCAGAGGAAAGGAAACTTGATGAAACCGAATGGAAGATGTGCACTAAGCACTTAAATACAAGAACAGCTCAATACGAGTCTGGAATTTGTCAGCACATGTATAAATCGTTGTTTGATCCTCATTTTGTCTGGTTATTGCTCTGGGACGTGCTATGTGGGGTGGAGCTGGCCACATCCTGTAGAGCACTGGCCTCTGCCTGCTCCCTTCGACTGAGTGTTTATGTGGTTCTCCTGTCTGTGTGCCTGGGGATCTGGGGAAGGTATCACGCCCATCCCATGTTATGAGCAGGCCTAGATATGATTAAGACAAAACTTTGTGAAATAGCCTAATGCATGTAAGGAACAGATCTAAATGGTCATCTTTTAGCCTTCTCTCATGCAGTCTGACCAGTAGCATTCAGATGGATTGGGTTTGTTGGTCTGTGCTGCAGACTGCGGTAACGAGAGGCTATTTTGAGAGTGTTTTCTCACTGTTTTCCCTGCTTTTGCAGCTGTGCCTGTTAATGTCATTTTTCTGAGCCTTTCTGAGTCACTCCTCAATCCTTTCAGACAGCAACAGGAGACTAAGCTACAAAAACACTTCAACTTGAATTAACTGTCAATCCGATTTAGGGTCTTCAGGGTTTTGTATTATATTATATACATTCTGAAACTGCATCAACGGTTGCAAAAAAGGTGTAATTTACTTGTGTGACAGTCCCTGTACTATGGAGATAGACTCAAACACAGGGTGTTCCTGAGTGAATCAGTTTTTTTGAACGAATCTATTGAATGAATCATCTATTGACTCTAAAAAAAACAGTCACTTGTTTCAATTGATTAGATGATTCAATGACTCGTCACTTGTTTTGTCTCAATCAAATCCCTAGTTTCCTAGGTCGTGAACCAGTATATAGTGTACAAGAATTCAGGCACTGGTCATGACAGTAAAGACCCTGGCTCTGGCTCACTACACATTGGTCACTGATGACTCTATTTCCGGCAACATGTCCACATTATACAAAGCAGAACTGACATCTTATTATATTGTTTTAATGTTATTAAAGTAGCATTTCAAAATCAGCATTTCAGCCTTAAATAAATAATAAATATATGAACATAGATTATGTTCATTAACTGCCTAGCAATATATGTGTATGCTGACATATAATTAAGTAATGGTTTGTATTTTAAAAACATCTATCACATGTATGTCTGGTGTGATTTATGTTTCGCGCTTTGGAAGTGACCATCTATGCTCACTGGTTTTCACAGCACATTGTGGGACTTTTTAGGGAGCGAACGTTTCAGTGCACTGGAACGATTTTGCAATTGAGACTGCCCTTAAAATGACCGACTCCCTGATCAGTGCCCTGACTACTAAACTAGGGAGCTGATTGAGATGCACCCTTAGTTACTGAATGAATCAGTGTCTTTAAATGAATCAGTTGAGAAAATGATTCAATGACTCATCACTTGTTTAGTTTCTGAATGAATCCGAATCTTTGAACAAATCAATTGAGTAAATTGTATTCCTTGTCCAAATACCCACACTTGTGGTCTTGGCCTCTTGAGAGCTTGTGCACGTGACAGGAAGTAAGTGTGCAAGACTGTCCCATGTCTTAAAAATGCCATAAGTGCAGTTCCCTTAATGTACACTTAACCCACACTATCGAGGCTAAGCATATCCCATCATGCATTATGTTCGGGAACTCATGTGCCCCAAAATCGTGAGATGTCGAGGAAAACATTCCACTGTAATTTAAATTAATTAGATACATATAATTTGGTAGTAAAAACATAAAGCGTTGCATATTTTATTGGTGCAAAGATGAGTATGATATGTTAAGGCCTGTTAGCTACATAGCGACTACTGAACAGACATAGAAGTTTATTTTAAAATGCAAAGTATTGAAAATATAATAAATAAAAGCTCTGTAAACACTTGCACACACTTGCAGTCTTCACGCCTATACACTTGGGCCAAATAGAGGAAATACGTCATGCAAGTAGACAAGTGGTCAAGTGCAAAGGGGCTGGCTTTAAATAAGTGTGGTGGGTATTTGGACAAGTTAATTCAATCAATCATCACTTGTTTTGTTTCTGAATGAATCAGTTTGTTTGAACTAAACAGTTGTGTAAATGATTCAATGATGCCATGGCGTATTAATGTAACTTGCAGAATGTGTCACTTGAAAAATCCCCATCACTAATGCACACACTGACAGTCTGTCTGGGGGACACGCAACAGAGACAAGTGGAATGATACAGATATATTCTGTTTTCACAATAACCGTGTAACTACTAAATAACTAGGGACAGCAAATAAAGTAAATATCAAAGATGGTGTTGGCAAAACAACAGAGAAGTCTTATCACAACAAACGAATCTAATCGAGGCACGAGTTTATCCCTCACATCATATGTTATTAAAAGTGGCTTTACATGAGTGTACAGCACAACATTGGGCATTTGGGTTGTAAAACGACCACAAAACCGATTAGAGGCGCCCTGATGGAGGAAAGACTGGATCTAAATCTTCGGATCGCAGCTTCTATCTCCATCTCTGCACCACTTGAAAACACGAGTGGGTTGCGTTGCATGTATAATATGTTGATGTTGTTTCTAAAGCAGGGATGTCTGTAGTGTGCAGTGTTTTTAACTGTTGTACTCTCAAGGCTGCTGTCCCATACCTCGGCCGGGGAGAGCTCTCTACAGGGTCTGATTTTAGCTGGATTTACTCCAAGCTGGGTTTTTGTGGGGTGGAGGGCCATGTAGTAGCAGGGTCCTAACACAGTGCCAGATGACTTTATTATCCAATAGAAACAGAGTCTCTGTTTTCTCTTCCTTCCCCTTCTCACATACTGAACCACTGCATCATACTTGAGGGTGATTTATTAGTATAGTGCTTTGAATGTGTGTGTGTGAGATGTGTAATTTATCCTAGTTACAGTCTCTCTACCATATGGTGTAAATGTTCAATATGCCAGCAATTAAGTTGGTTCTAAAATTTGCTCCCAAGAATTTGGGGACTTAAGGGAAATTAAATAATTTAGCATAATGATTATTTAAATAATTTTAGGGTGATTTATAGATTCAGCACTCTGCACTGCATGGGTACATTTATTGGTTGGCTTTTGTTTAGACTTTCATTTGTTTGCTGTTAAATATTACTCACAAGATCACTTCAATACAAATATGAACATGAGCTGTGAATCACTCATGGAGTCTAAACCAACTCATTTCCAGTTCAACAGGACTGGAAAGACAACATCATTCAGCAACACCCTGTGGCTTCCTCTGTCACTTACATTAACAGGACTGGGGCAAAAGCCCATTGCTCAATTTCTTAATGATTATACAGATGCACTTTGATTGCAAAGCACTTTGATTTTTCTTGACACCAATTGCTAAAATGTGGTGTAATAATGAGGAAGTTTGATATATCCTATTCATCATCAATAGAAGATCCAGCTGATCCAGCTGCACAAAACTTTGACTAACATTATACCTTAAGGTATAACATAAATCATGTGTCCCTTTTATATTTTTATTTTTATTTGAAGATTTTTTAATGCAGCAAGACTGCATTAAATAGATACAAAGTGAAGATTTCTAATTGAAATAAATACTGTTATTTTGAACCTTCCACAAAAAAAATGTTAAGCAGCACAAATGTAGCATATTAGAATGATTTCTGAAGGATCATGTGACACTGAAAACTGGAGTAATGATGCTTGAGAACTCTGCTTTGCCATCACAATAATAAATTCCATTTTAATATATTATTTTTAATTGAGGTAAAATATCACAATATTACTGTTTTTACTGTATTTTTCGTGGGCATAAGAAACATCTTTCAAAAAAAAAAAAAATCTTACTGACCCCAAACCTTTGAACGTTAGTGTAAATGTTTATGGTGATGTATGCACAAGACTTAACACAAAGGCAATATAATCACAGGGAAACACAGATCTTTTACAGAATCTCAACATTGTTGTTTTTTTCATACAAGGAAATCAGGAAATCTATCTTTGGGTGAACTATCCCTTTAATGAAGTGTGGATTTAGTTTTTGTGTGTCACAGTTGAATTCTTTTCTTTCTCAAGTCGTTTCTTGACTCGTGCTGAATCCAAGCAATGTTCCAAGGCTGTCAATCAACTCTGCTGTAGTTTTATAAAAAAAAAATTACAGTGGCATGACGTTGTTTTGGCCTAAAAACTGTTCACTCTCAAGCTTACTCTAAAATATTAAGTTCCTGTTTCCATCAGCCCAGATAAGAATACCAGAAATACCATAGAGAATAACAGAGTTGTCTTGCTCACATTTTTGTTCTGTTTGTTCTCTATGTTTATATCTCAGACTCAGCCCCCTTAATTGCTTGCGAGTTCCATTTCCTGTCAGGCCCTGCCAGGTCTCACCAGACTACAGAAAATCCTCTCTGTAACCACGCACCTGTTAAATGTGCAGGACACAGAGTCGCTCTGTGCCTCGTAGTTCAGATGTGCCTTTGTGTGGGTCCGAACAGCCCAGCTGAGCAGACTCCTACATCAACACAACATTAAGGAATTAAAAAATATAACTTAAGGAAATAATGAAAAACAAATACGAACTGTTGTTGTCAAGTAATACATTTAAACAGTTTGTGAATAATGTATATATATATATATATATATATATACATATATAGTATACAGTATATATATACAGTACTGTGCAAAAGTTTTAGATCGGTAAGATTTTTTATGTTTTTAAAAGAAGTATCTTCTGCTCACCAAGGCTGCAATTATTTGATAAAAAAAACAAAAAAAACCAGTAATGTTGTGAAATATTATTACAATTTAAAACAGCTGTTTTCTATGTGAATATACAGTAAAGTGTAATTTATTCCTGTGATCAAAGCTGAATTTTCATCATCATTACTCCAGTCTTCAGTGTCACATGATCCTTCAAAAATCATTCTAATATGATGATTTGATGCTCAAAAAACATTCATTATTATTTTCAATGTTGAAAACAGTTGTGTACAATTTTTTTTTCAAAATTCTTTGATGAATAGAAAGTTCAAAAGAACAGCGTTTATTTAAAATATAATATTTTCTAACATTATAAATGTCTTTACTGTAACTTTTGATCAGTTTAACTCATCCTTGATGAACAAAAGTAATTGATTTATTATATTTCTTTCCCCCAAAAATAAAATTTAATTTCTTACTGACCCCAAACTTTTGAAGGGTAGAGTTTAATGTTACAAAAGCTTTAGATTTCAGATAAATGCTGTTCTTTTTTAGTTTCTATTCATCATAGCATCATGAAATAAAAATGTAAAAAACTGTTTTCAACACTGATAATAATCATAAATGTTTCTTGAGCATCAAATCATCATATTAGAATGATTTTTGAAGGATCATGTGACACTGAAGACTGTAATGATGATGAAAATTCAGCTTTGATCACAGGAATAAATTCCACTTCACTATATGTTCACATAGAAATCCGCTGTTTTAAATTGTAATAATATTTCACAATATTACTGTTTTTTTTTTTTTTTTATCAAATTATTGCAGCCTTGGTGAGCAGAAGAGACTTCTTTTAAAAACATAAAAAATCTTACCGATCTAAAACTTTTGCACAGTACTGTATATATATTTTTATATATATATATATATATATATATATATATAGTATATATATATACACACAGTGCTGCTGGGTAGTAGTAATTGATTGTATGTAATTGGATTACGTAATTCTTAGCCTATATGTTGTTCTAATGTTGATCTAGCTTACTGCTAGTTTCATATAGCAAACAAACTAACACACTCAAATACTGTTTAGTATGATAGTGTAACATTAGACAAAGGGAAACAGCGCTGCGTCATAAACCTACGCCTTTGTTATTGTAAGAGGTTAGCGACCCTTAGCGGCGAATTTTTTTTTAACATATTGTAGCTTTAAGTAACAACAGATTTGTATCATGTAATTTGTATTCAATGATGGACTACAATTTCTAATTATTCTACCCAGCACTACACACACACACACACACACACACACACATGTTGGCAACTACATTATGAGGACTCTCCATAGACGTAATGGTTTTTATACTGTACAAACTGTATATTCTATCCCCTCACTGCCCCTATCCCTAAACCTACCCATCACAGGAAACATTCTGCAGTTTTAGATTTTGAATGAAGCATAGTTTTTTTAGCTATTTGAATTATGAGGACTCATGAAATGTCCTATTAAACCACGTTTAAGTTGTAATACCAGTGTAATGCGCATGTCATTATACAAATTTGTGTCCTCATAAATCACATAAACAAGCACACACTTACACACACACAGACACACAAACAAACACAAAACTAGAGTGTTGAACCTTTTGTACAATTGTATAAGCCGCCCAGCACACTATAGCAAATGACCCTGTTTGGTTGGAAACAGGATAAGAGTTAGCCTTTAGTCTAGTGTTGTTTGCAGTTGTTGACATTTTAGATGCACTAACAAAGGCTGTTCCTTTCAACTGTAATTTTCTGTGTATCCCGGTGCCATGACATCTCTATTGAGATGACAGTGGGTGAGGGAGATAAATGACCAATTGATCTCTCTCTCTCTCTTTCTCTCTCTCTCTCTCTTTCTGAATGTCTGTGCTCCACAGTGGCCAGTTAACTTTGTCTGTGTTTATTCTGCCCGTGCTGGCAGTCTGAGGGGTTTCCTGTTTACTCACCGAGTCGTATGTGCGTGCATCTTGTTGAGTCTTTCAAAAACAGATACAGGCACAGAAACGGGATGATGCAAGGTAAATAAAGCTTGCTTTCTCTGACATACTGAGCAGGGCTCAAAAGGGGCTTGTTTGAATTCATAGGGCAATTGAGAGAGAGTTTCGAGCCAGATGATGGAACTGTCACTTGTTTTGAATTTGTATCATATAATATGACATTGTTTTCCAGCAAATGTGCATATGTTTATTAATATAGCTGTGGACAGTGACTATATAATGTTGGCAGCGCAAGAATAATCTTTTTTTATTGTTGAGCCCTGCTGAGGAAAGATGAATGTGTGTTGTGATGGCTCATTACAGCAACAACATGAGGTGAAACCTCTTCACAAAGAGGAGTAGATTAACATGTCAAACTCAATCCATATCTGTCAACACAGGAACAACACTTCACAGGAAAAACCTGGAACTGACTCCTACTTCTCTTCCAGTATTTAGGGGTTGTAGTACTGAATTGTGCTACAGTCTGAACTTATAAGCACTGCTGATAATTGGCTCTGGAGGACACAAGAGTCCCTAGCAATATGTGTTGAAGAAAGCAAAGGTTTGGGAGGAGATGCTGCTTCTTTTCAAATCTTCTTGAAGGTCACATCAAAGGCTTTGTGAGCTGAGCTCCACATGTTTGCCACAATTTCCCTTTCAGTGTCAGCACTCAGACAGCAGCTTTGTGTTAGCTCAACATATAAATTTATTCAGCAAAAAAGGGCTTTGTGTTTTCTTTGTCGACAGTAAGAGTGGAGTCAGGTTGACTGTGCAAGCAAGACTGTGCTGTCTGTGAAGGAAAAAGCTGTTGTACATAACTCAGACAGCTGGATCAAAGCATTTCTGGGTGTTGGGTATCTGCATCAGCATCTGGAAGTGGGTCAGCGCTGGCTCTTGCTTTAGCTGATGACAATCTTATGCAGCAGTAGAGACGCTCACTCCTCGGGAACAAAGTGACCTGCAGAGGCAGTGTGGCTGTTTTTAATGGCTGTATTGTTTACGCTTTCTCTGGGAGGGTGTATTTATGTTTTGAAGTCAAAGAATTGTGTGTTCTATGAAGTACAATACAAAAAGCTTCCTTCATAGTCACTCCAGGACATAGAAGTTAAATTGTAAAATGGCTTGCTAATGTATGACCATTCATGTTCCATGTTAATGGTTAAGTATTCAGGAACTTTCCATTCTGATGAATGACAGTTTGGTCAATTACAATTGAGACTGTATACATGTTGAAGTCTGAAAGGTACAGTTACAAAAAGCTTGCTTTATCACAACATTCCAGGGATTGTAGTTTTTGGTTTTGATTCTTACCTGTGCTGAGTCATTTACAACTGATCAAGTGTTTATCTTCCTCCTCATGCTCTCTTCCACCACCCTTTCTCATGGCTTGACCTTTGCCCGGGTTTTGTCTCCACCGTTCTCCCAGCTGATCCCTCTCCCTGTATTGTGCTCGAAGCTGTTTTGAAAACTTCTTTAGAAAAGTGGGTGAACAAAAGATTTAAACTCAGACTGTCATCTCTGTTTTCACTAATGCTGCATTCACACTACCGACGACTTTGTCGCAGCATGTCGGCAGCGGCTGACGGTGAGGTCGCTAGTGGACGTTCCCTCTACAGGTTGCCTAGTAATGTTCGAATGACATTCACAGATGTTACTCCATGTTGTAGACAACAAATCTGTTTTCTTGCTGCTACAAACATTTTGGAAGGAAAAGTCTAAATATAAATGGAATCAGTACATTAAATGCCTAGTAATAAAGATAAATGAGAAACAGCGAGTGCTCTTTGCCATCAAGGCTATTTATCTGCAGCAAAAGGGCAAATGCCGGTCTCTCTGGGATCACAAAACCATTAAGGCACAGCGAGTAACACCGTATGTACAAGGAGACATATCATAAATTATAGGAAAGTTCCTGACTGCTAAAATGAGCTTCTCCTTCATCTTGCCTCTGCACTGAAGAGCGACGGATCACGTGCGCTCCACTGACTTACCTCCTATTGGTTGTCGCTCCCGAAGTCGCTCTTCATTTGCATTAAGGTTGAACTTATCTCAACTTTGTTGCGTCCCTGGACACGCCCCATCCAGTTGCCAACGGTCCCTGTCGCCGTAAATCACCCACTCTTCATTGAAATTAATGGGATCTTGTCGCTTTGTTGCTTGTAATGTTAAAATGCAGCTTAACAGTAATTCCATGATCTCTATGCAAATGTGTAGTGCAATTTGTTAAAGCTAAGGTTATTAATAGATAAATTCATTACTTAAAAATATATACTTCAGAATCATAGAATTTAAGTTATATTTATTTATGTGATTATTTATTATTTATTTTTTATCTTATTATTAATAGTACTAAAATAATGTGTTGAATTGATAGCCCTAGCTGTAACATAGATACTATTGGCAATTATAAACTGCACATCCTTCTTATTATAAGAAATCTAGGACAAGATGTGTTTGAGCTTGTGACTGTGTAAAGCAGTGTTAATGTGTGTGTGAAGGGTGTAGTTTTGGTTAATCCACAAGGCAAGAAATGAGGTGCTGAAGGGATGAAGGCTTTTGATGAAGTTTAGAGTGTGCATGAGGTGAATGTATGCCAGTCTCCTGCTCTACAAGTCTTGCATGCTCGTTTCTCTGGCCTATCCATGTGGAATGGGTTGAGATTTCCTCTTTCTGGGCTTCAAAATAAAGCATGTGTGTCTGTGATCCACAGAAACCCAGCCCGACACAGAAGAGCTGCATACACCAAATCATGTCTGCAGAGATGATGATGCAGTCCTGCCTCATGGACCGGAGCAGCAGCTTTTTTAAGGTGAGGGGTGAGACACATCCCCACTGTCTTCTGAGCTTTGCCTTGTTTGTCTGTGTGTGTGTGTGTGTGTGTGTGTGTGTGTGTGTGTGTGTGTGTGTGTGTGTGTGTGTGTGTGTGTGTGTGTGTGTGTGTGTGTGTGTGTGTGTGTGTGTGTGTGTGCGTGTGTGCCTGCCTGCATGTTCTGGATATGAATTTGCATGTACTGTATTTTATCATTACATGAGTTTCTCTAACTGAGCCTCCCTATATTAAAAAACTGGTTTTGCTTTTTTTGTCAATTAGACCCAGTTTATAACTGTGGTCGGTTGCATAAACTGCTTACTGGTCTTATTCTTAAAGACTAGTCATAATTTTTTTAAGTATGTTACATAAAATTTTGATCGGTCTAATATGATTGTGTGTTTTTTTTGTTTTTTTTTAACCAACTGGTAGTTGGTAAGCCTAGTTCTTAGAGACAGTCTTAACATAGTGGTTGTGTTTATGCAACTGGCCCCTGGTATTAAAGCTATATGAAATCTCCAATTACTCATTCCAAACCTGAATGACTTTTTGGTACAAAAAACTTTTTGTCCACACCATCAAAGTTAATGGGGTCTTAAATAATGTTGTTTTGGACCCCATTGACTTTCATTGTATGGACAAAAAATATAGCTTTTTCAAATATGCTATACGAAAGTCATACAGCTCTGGGACGATGAGTGAATGATGAGGACATTTTAATTTTTGGATGAATTGTCCTTTTTAAGTTCCATCTCAGGTGATCCCAATTAGTCAACGCAAAATACAGTTATGACGCTTTTCCACCGCGTGGTACATCTTGGCTCGCTTTACTTTGGCTCGGTTTGCTTTTCCACTGTAGTTTAGTACCGCTTCAAAATGGGTGGGATTATAGACGGATCGTTATAGTTGCGCTGCCACCTCGTCCACTGAACACGATACTGCCATTTCTTGTTTCAAGTTGCGTGCGGCGACGGTTAAAGCAATTTGTTTAAAAAAGTTGTGTGAACAAATAATACTGCGGTTGCTGTTGCTGACTATTTAAATCTAGCGGGTTTGGTGTCTCGTGTCGCAAATCCAATGACGACGATTCTCTCTGACCAATCAGTGATCTGAAGTGTTTACACGTCACATTTTAGTATCGGTACGGCTCGCTTGGAACCTCAAGAAATGCATGTGACCGCATGGTCTACAAATGAACGTCATGACTGAACAGCACTATTGTTTACATCTTCCACAGTAATATGTCAACCAGCATTAAATAACACACTGAAAACCACCATCACTGGATAAGTTTGCTTTCTGTAAGTGTCCTACTTTAGAGCCAGACAGAGCGCAGGTTAGTCAGGGCCTCTGGAGACCACGTGGAATGCTGTCCGTTCTCTCTGCCAGCACTAAAGCTGCCGAGCTTAAGAGGTTCTCAGAGGATGATAGATCCAGCTGTTATCTCTGCAAGCTATTCTTCCAACAAACATAAAGCCTTTTTTTTGTGAATGTTTATGTAATTGTTTCAGGGTGACCTTACGTATCCTCCAGCATGTGTTGTGATCATTTCATGCAGGAGGAAGTTGTAGTTGCAGTTGCAAGCTTTGTTTCATGTAAACAATTAGATGCAGCCAAAAGCAAATAAATCAGCCTTTTGCTCTGACACTAATTGGCCTTGATAAGATTATGAACGTCGGTGAACACAAATTTATATTCCTCCTTGTTTCCTTAACAGAAAACTTTCCTGTAACATCTCTTCCCTGTCATCAATTTAGATGATACTTCAGTGGAATGTGGTGAGCGGATTGAATTTTACCTTCGTCATCTATTAAAGGAATAGTTCAACGACAACAACAAAAATAAAATTCTGTCATTATTTACTCACCCTTATGTCGTTCCAAATGTGTACGACTTTCTTGTTTTCTTGGAGCACAGAAGGTGATTTTTTTTAAAGAATATATATCTGCCCTTTTTATAATGAAATATGGCATTGAATACTGTCATAATTATGGCAAAAGACTTATATACAAGCTATATTGAGTACTTTTATGATGTTAGAGATGCACAATATCAAAATTCTGGCAGATCCTGATAAGTCACCAATTACCTTTATGTAATGGCCGATAACCAGTGTGGGGTGTACAATAAAACTTCAGGTCATTAAAATTGTGTTATATTAACATAACCACTGCTATATGATATAATTTACTTTAGTTTTTCATGGAAAAAAATTTCGAACATGTACCTCAAAATTTAATTTAATGTACCTCACTTTTGTGTTTCATGGAATAAACATGTTGGAATGACGTGAGGGTGAGTAAAGGATCACTGAATGTTCATTTTTGAGTGAACAGTCCCTTTAATTGAATAACTCTGCTGCTGTCACTGAGTGTTTATATTTCGAACACTCCTTGCAGTGTTAGGACTGTGTTTGGCTGAAACAAGCGTGCTAGTAAAATGTCAGCACATAGTTTCCTAGAGACTTTCTTGGCTGCTTTGTATGCTATGAATGACTTTACCTCACGGCTGATTAAATAGAGGCACAGATGACTGCAGCTTTTGGAAGAGCTCTTGATCTCACCAGTCTCCAGAACACCAGCCAGCACCTCACAGGCATCAGAGTTTCCTAACAAATGTCCTGCGGGTGAAATTGCACCTTTTTTTCTGCTTCATCACCTCTTTTAATGGCTCATCACTAAAGCTAAAGCTCAAGTCATTCTCTGCTTCTGGATGAATTTATCAACACAAGCTGAATGATTTTTACATCAGATTTCTCTCTCTCTCTCTCTCTCTCTCTCTCTATCTCTCTCTCTCTCTCTCTCTCTCTCACTGTCTCTCTCCATCCCAGCAGGATTGTGTCTGTTTGCTCTATTAAGTGTAACTGATAGGTGGTCCTATTGTCTTCCTTCTGGCTGACATTAGCTCAGAGGAATTTTCTGTGTTCTTGTAAATCTTTTTTAAAACGTATACCGGTTTTCTCTCTTATTGCTGCTCATTAGTATTGCACAATCTCATTGATATATGACTGGGGAAATTCCTTAGAACGAAACCACTCTTTTTTTACTCTATTTTATCAAATAAGTGCGTATATATATTTAAAAGAGTAAAATGAGTAATATTTGAAAATAAATTAAAGTTTTCAGCAGCCATTACTACAGTCTTTAGTGTCTTCAGTAAAAAAAAAAAAATCTTGATAAATGTATTTTCTTTGATTCATTTTCATTATAATTTTGTCTTCGATAAATAGTTCAAAAGAACAGCATGTATTTGAAATAACAATGTAAAAGTCTTTACTGTCGCTTTTGATCACCTTATTTCACCCTCGCTAAATATATATATATATATTTTTTTTAACTCTTACTAAACCCAAACATTTGAACAGTAGTGTACATTGTACACACAATAATTAATATATTATTTATATATTATTTTATGATTGTACTGTAGAATATCTTCGAAGACAAAAATCAAAACGAGTGTTAGTCTTTACATTTGTAAATACTCTTCTATTTAGGCCATGGTGACAAGTGTGTATAAACTCATCCATGCCTGTTCCTGAGTGTTTTTAAGATGATAAGCTTTGTTTTCGGCTGTATTTCTTGTCTGACTCAGATAATGAGCTGTATCAAGCCATTGCAGTGAGCCTGTTTATTTTATGGTTTGATAATTCTTGACCTTTCAAGTGTGTAGCCCATTCAGCAATAATCTACAGCAAGTAAGCGCTTTGGTATCACTGAAGTACATTTTACGTCTTAACGGAGTGCTTTTCTTGGCTGTGAGCTGGTTGGTGTGTAATTGTGGTTTGCAAACTAAGTCTGAGATGAAGTTAGAGAAATACCTCATGACTATAAGTGGAAAATGCTGGCTCAGATAAAAAAGAAAGAAAAGAAACACAACCGAAAGTGTGGATGGGTCTTTACTTGTCTGGTTCATGGCCGACGGTTTACTGAAATCTTCTCACACGTATGAGTGTTAGTGTTAATGGGAATTTGTGCAGGGTAAAAGAAGTTCAAGAAATGAAAACAAAAAATAAATAAAAGAAAAATAAATAACTGCCTGACCCCTGCTGGCCATCAAGAGTAACTCATATCTATGAAAAAAATACAATGACAAAATAGCTTTTCCAAGTGCACTTACTCTTATTGACCTAAAATTACTGTGATTCATGTCTGATCTAAGCAGTTAGGTAAAGATCACCTTGCCTTATACCACACACAATAAATTTTTCTTTCAATATTGTTTATTTTATTTACAGTGACTGCTGTTCAGTGTTTCATCTTATAATGAAAGGAATAATCAAAGGAAACTGCTGATTGTGTTTCAGTGCTTCATTTTAGAATAATGAAAGGAATAATGAAAGGAAAATTAACTGCACAGTTCTTTGATGTCTCTGTTTCTTAATTGTACTCACTGTGAGTTGTTGAAAGGAAACGGACGCAGTTGCTGGTGTAATCATATCATGATGACTAATTCCATACACAGCCACTTCCCATTCATACAAAACATGCATGACACCCGAGCACATATTCAGAATGTCTTCAGATTTTCTGCTCTTCATGCTCATATGGTGTGTGTGTGTTTGTGTGTGTTTGGGACTACAGCTGATTGACACATTCTCCTCGGAGATCTCAGAGCTAAAGCAGGAGATGGTTCAGCCAGCCAGAGAGCCGGAGACAGAGATCTTACAGGGGTGAGTCCATCATTCATTACTGTCATCTTCCTCACTGGCATTAATGGGAGTTTTAGGTTACATTATATTCTGTTTTCTTTTGTGTTTTTGCTCAATTGTACAGTGGGATCCAAAGGTCTCTGAGACCATATTGAAAAACTTGGAAATAAATAAATAAATAAAACAAAGGTTTTAGGATTTTGAAAACGCAACAAACTCATGCCACTGGATATATAATAAACTCATGCAACTGGCTATTTTGAATAACAGACATCAGCTTTAAAATGTCTTGTCTCTTGCTGAGTCTTTTCGAACTGTGTAGATTCATTGTGTTTGTTTTTGTACTTCCTACCACCAGGTGGAGCATGTGTTATTTTTACAGCATAGTAGAACATTGTTTTGCAATACCACATTTCCATGAAATTAAAAGGAAGGGCATGGAACAAAAAATATTTTACTTTCACAATAAGCTTTCAAAAATGACAACCAAAACAAGCTTCTAATCTTTTTTTTTTCTTCATCTGGTATTGATATTTATTGTTATTGCTATTATACAGTCGTGCTCAGAATTAACGGTACCCCTGGTAAATATGATAAAAACTGGCTGGAAAAAATAAATCTGCATAGTTTATCCTTTTGATCTTTCATTAAAAAAATTGCAGAAAATCTAACCTTTCATTGAATTAAAAGAATTGAATGTGGGAGGGAAATCACATTATGAAATAAATGTTTTTGTCCAAAACACGTTGGCCACAATTATTGGTACCCTTTTGTTAAAAGCTTTTTGCAATCTCCTTTTGACAAGATACCAGCTCTGAGTCTTCTCCTATAATGCCTGATGAGTTTGGAGAACACCTGACCTGAGATCAGAGACCATTCCTCCATACAGAATCTCTCCAGATCCTTCAGATTCCCAGATCCATGTTTGTGCTTCTTCTCTTCAGTTCAGCCACTCATTTTCTGTAGGGTTCAGGTCAGGGAACGCTGACGGTCATGGCAGAAGCTTCATTTTGTGCTCAGTTACCCATTTTTGTGTTGATTTTTATGTTTGTTTTGGATCATTGTCCTGATGGAAGATCCAACCACGGCCCATTATAAGATTTCTAGCAGAAGGCGTCAGGTTTGGATTTTTTATCAGTTGATATTTGATAGAATCCACGATCCCATGAATCTGAACAAGAAGTCCAGGACCTCCAGCAAAAAAATATGCCCACAACATTAAAGATCCAACGGTATATTAAATTGTACACATGGGGTACTTTTATCCTTGTGTGCACCAAACCCATCTAGCATGTTTGCAGCCAAAAAGCTCTTTTTTTAGTTTCATCTGACCACAGAAGCCTGTGCCGTTTGAAGGTCCAGTCATGTCTGACAATTGAATTTGCTGGAGTTTGTTTTTGGAGGAGAGAGGAGGATTTTTCTTGAAACCCTCCCAAACAACATGTGGTGATGTATGGGTTGTTTGATTTTTTTTAATAGGCTTTCTGACCCCCAAGACTCAACCGATCTCTGCAATTCTCCATCTGTGATCCTTGAAGAGTCTTTGGCCACTCAAACGCTCCTCCTCACCGTGCATTAAGGCAATATAGACACACGTCCTCTTCCTGGCAGATTCGTAACATCTTTAGATGATTGGAACTTCTTAATTATTGCCCTGATGGTCAAAATGGGGATTTTCAATGCTTTAGCTATTTTCTTACAGCCACTTTCTATTTTGTGATGCTCAACAATCTTTTGATGCACATCAGAACTATATTCTTTGGTTTTATTCATTGTGATGAATGATTAAGGGGATTTGGCCTTTGTGTTTCCTCATATTTAAACTCCTGTCAAACAAGAAGTCATGGCTGGACAATTTCATGTTCCTAGTCACCCTGGTGTGCTAAAAAAAGGTAAATATTAATGGGAATATACTTCAGAGATATTTCACTCTTAAAAAATGTTAGGGGTGCCAATAATTGTGGCCAACTTGTTTTGGAGAAAAACATTTATTTCATTATGTGATGTCCCCCCACTTTCAATTATTTTACTTCAATGAAAGGTTAGATTTTTGGCAATTTTTTGAATGAAAGACCAAAAAGATAAACGATGCAGATTTATTTGTACAGCCAGTTTTTATCAAATTTACCAGGGGTACCGTTAATTTTGAGCACGACTGTATATAAATAATAATAAATGCATTAGTTTTACTTACTGTAGTCTATATTTTTAATCAGCGAAGTCACAGATCACTTGAAACACTTTACAGCTTGAGAGACAAAGTCAGTAAGACCTTTCCAAACCCACAATGACCTATCATACTGTTAAAAAAAAAAGTCAGATCTGCCACATGAAAACATTTGACAACCACTGCTTCAATACAAGGCCAAGTGTTGTTTTTATCTTGTAATGTTGTGAAATAAAGGTTTCTCTCTATTTATTATGAAAGTTCTCAGAGTAAACCAAAGTTGTATGTTATTGAATGTATATCTTTTAGTCAACATTTAGTCTCATTAGCTCAGACTCACAGTCAGGCAGTTGTAAGATATAGGATATAAACAACCATTCAGAATTGTTTTTCTTTTTTTTTTTTATAAATAAAATAAAATGTTACTTTTGAAGGGATCTGCCACCTGAAAACATTTGACAACCACTGCTTCAATCAAGTATATCTTATCTTATAACATAACTTATGATTATAACATAATCAAGTATGTTTTTATCTTATGTTGTTGTAGAATATAAGTTTCTCTCTCTTTCTCTCTCTCTCTGTATGTATACATCTGTAGGCTGGAGGGAGAGGTGAGTGGTCTGTTTCTGCAGTCTTCTGCCTGCGCTGGTGCGCCTGGAGTGAGGGATTCTGGGTACGACTCTCTACGCAGACGCATGAGCATCCTGGACAGATTGATGCAGACACACTCTGTATGGTTGCTGCTGTCACTCAGCGATGAGGAAGCCAGACGCATTCTGCAGCCGCAGCCGGCAGGGGTAAAGACACTGTCTGCGCAGATGCAGCAGCCAACTTGCTCAACAACAATAATTTAGTTTTTATTCACGCTCTTGTTCCTTCCTTTAATTTATGTGTCTGTTTTTTACCTAGAGCTTTGTGGTAAGGAGGTGTTATAAATGGCAGAAAAAGGTGATTTCCCTGCGGATGGACAGTGACACGCTGATTGTTCGGGACTTCCCTGTTAAAGAGAGCCAATATAGTAAGTACTATACCAAATTTCTTTTCATTTGCAGACCACTAATAGTGTGTGTGTGTGTATGTAACCTTTTTCACTTCCTCCTGCCTGAAGTTTTTGGTGTTTTTTTAAATTTACATTTCCACGCCCTGTATAATTGTTCTCTCGTCAGGGCAGCAGTTAACAGCAGTAATAAACTACAGACGTTTGTTTAATCTGGAATTTTAAAGTGCCCGTATTATGCAATTTTACAGATTTCAAATTTTGTTTTGGAGTCTCTTACAATAGATTTACATGCATCCAAAAAAAAAAAAAAAAAAACAGTTTCTTATAATATAGATCGCACATCACCTCATTTGTCAAAGAGTCTGAAAAAGTTTTGTTCAAAGATTGTCTCTCTAAACCCCTCCTTTCCACAAGCCTACTCTGCTCTGATTTTGCCATATGGCCCAGTGTGTTGTGATTGGTCTACTGCTTACAGTGCGTGTCGGAAATGAAACGTCCATTACCATATTTGAATTTCAGCTTTGGAAGATTCCTCAGCACGATGGTGATGTTTTTTTTCTGTATCAATTCCCGTGTGAGTCCACATCCTTTTGAAGTGCATGCAAAGTGGATTTGCAGCGCTGAAAACAGCGTCTTTCTTGACATGTTGACTACACAAACCAGCAACAGTTAAAGTGTTAGAGGGTTGGTCAAAGTAGAAATTGTTTGTGGGCATACAATGAAGACCATAGGCTGGCGTTATGCACATTTTTTACATAGGTATGTAACAAGAAGTGAGAATGGAATTGCTGATGACTCGTTTCAGCAGTTCAGGATCGGTTCTTTCTTTTAAGAGAAAACTACTTTATTTGTCATGCACTTTGATGTTTAAAACTTTGTAGACCTTACGTTCACAAACAGCTATATTCATACACACTGCATGAAAGGTAATATTTGAAAAGTATAATAGGGCACTTTAACTTAATTTATCAAATGTGTTATTCTGTCAAACACACATTTCATATGACAGGGTGATGCTGTGGTACTGATTGTCAGTTCAAGATATGTGTAATATTTTTTTTTTACAAGAAATGTAATATTTTATATATATATATATATATATATATATATATATATATATATATATATTCTCATATATGCATAATATTAAATTGATCAAAAGTGACAGAAAAGACTTTTACCTAATTACAAAACCAATCAGCATATTAGAATAGTTTTACTCTCTGCCTTTGTCTGTCACTCTCTGCACATACAGTAAGTGGGTCAGATCCTGTGTAGCTTGTGTGAAGGAAGTTTAAATGTACAAATTTGGCTCTGTTTACTTTTCCCTTTGAGAGAGGCTGTTAGGTCATTCCACTTTTTCCAATTACAAGTCCAGTGTAACCTTCTGTGGTGTGTCTTTATTACAGCTTTTTCCCTGGAGGGCTCAGGGATCAGCTTTGCAGACCTCTTTCGACTGGTGGCGTTCTGCTGTATCAGCAGGTAAGATGATCCCATTCTGAAAACAAATGAAACTGCTACAAAAACTTTTGTTTCCAAGATAATTCCCTGGTCTATTTTATATTTAAAAGATGGAGGACCGTGACCTTTATTTTTTGTAGGTGTATATATTATTCATTTATAAGAATTCTTGCTTCTTCCATAAGAAAGTCTAAACAGGTTTATACTAAAACTACATGTAGTAATGATTACCCAAGCATACAGACAGCAATATTAGCTCAACCGATGGCACGGGTTTAGGGTGGGACTATCTGTTTGACTAGGCCAATGGAAGGAGGGGTGTTGTTATTTTTGTAATGCATGGAAATTATACCCTGCACCTTTAAGAAAATCTCCTGAAGTTCTGAGAATAAATTAAAAAGTTTGTGGTAAAGTAAAACCAGATGATGCTTATTCAATTGCATTCCAGCGCAACACAGATAATAACAGGAAGGAAGAGTCTAACTGGAAACATGGCCTCTTTTTGCTTGAAAGAACAGAATGTAGTCAAAGTTAGTTTGTTTTAACCTGTTTACATACCACCCATATGAGCTCTGTAATGAAGAGGCTTGCTAGACTTAACAAATCCAAGCCAGGTCTGTGCCAATGCCACACAGAAAAGTCAGTGGATAAACACATGCCTCTTTCTCCCTAACCTACTCATTCTTTCTTTCACTCTCTCCACGAGTGCAGACAACAACTCTCAGCACGTTTAGTTTTTAGTATTTGTCATCAGTCTTTTGAAGAATGTTTGTAATGATTCTCAACATTCATTTGTGCTCTTTAGGGATGTTCTGCCCTTCACCTTGAAGCTCCCTGAGGCCATCGCAGCTGCAAAGACCCTCACAGATCTGGAGGAAGTGGCTCAGTTTGGAAGAGGTGAAATTTCTTCTCTGTGCATGAATGTTTTACTGAGCCTAACTGCTGACTGTTGGGTTTCAGCGTTACTCAGACAGCATAACTTCTCCTCTAATGACCCTCAGCTTTTTTTGTGTTTATTATATGTCTGTGTTTGGGTGTAATGCTGTGTGTACTTTAAACCTAATGCAGATGTTTGCATTCCATCTTCAGTTCAGGTCAAAGTTTTAATACTGTAATCAGTGTAGCAAAGTTAAATCGTGGATGAGCACTCAGCAGTTTTTCATGGTTAAAATAAAGCATTTAGCTAAGCATTATATTTACAAGTAACCACCAACTCTACATAAAGACAAAATATATAGCATATATATATAGATAAGGGGTGCACAATAAAATATGATAAACTGATACTTATTTTCATGTTATAGCCAATAACCAATTGATACCCATTAGAGGATGGATACCCGACCCGAGCCCGACGGGACCCGCCGGTACCCGACGGGCCGGGCCGGGTTCGGACAGATATTTACAAATTATGTTCGGGTTCGGGTCGGGCTCGGTCACATCAGCGCGATAAGGCATTGAACATTTTTTATTTAAAACAGCTTATGTAGGTAGCAAATGTGCCTGATGCTTTCACTTGATGCAAACGTTCGTTTTTGTGATTAAAATACCTGTAAAATATTACCATAACATCTGTCTTCCTGTGTGCGGAAATTTGTTTATGTAGCCGTGACAACGAAACACGTGCATGCGCGCCTGTGTTAAGTGCGCTTGTTTCTGCGTACGCGCTGATGTGCTCGTCCTGTTGACATTTCCGAATGCCTTCCTACATTTGCTTAATAAAAAGCGGGCTTTCCACACAAACAAACGTACATGTGTCATTAGTATGAGAAAAAAATGGGATTTTAACTGTCGGTCTCGGGTCGGGCTGGGACATAAATATCTTTATGCCTGTCGGGCTCGGGTCGGGCTCGGTTACTGCTCTGTCGGACGCGGGCCGGGCTCGGACAGAAAAATTCGGCCCGGTCCGCACTCTAATACCCATTATTAAAATGATTTACTGTTATACTGTCTAAATAAATAAACATTAAAATCAGTAATTTTAAATTCTACAAGTGAATGTATGCATCACAACATAATAATGTGCATGAAAAATGCATATTAGTTTTAAATTTATCAGTGTTATTAAATTATTAGTGTTTTTAAAGATTAACTTTAAGTGAGGTGGATGACATCAAAGGAAATCTAAATGTAAAAATGTAGGAAATTCACAATTAAAGATCCAATATACGCTAATAACCATGGGTGTCCATACATTGTGCATCCCTAATATACAGTTATTGGAGTGACGAACTATGGAAAAATAAAAAGGCAGCCATGATCTTTCCAACTACTTGTATTGTTTTTAAGTCTTAAGTTTAAAACCTGCAGGCTGTATGAACATGCTAGATTCTGTAGTACAACAACATCTAGCATAGTGAAGAACAGAACGATGCATCCTGGAGTATATTGACAATAAAGGTGTTACTGTGCCAGCAAACATACGACAACATTCGATACGTGGCATTTTTCAAACAGCTCATGCGGACAACATATGCGAATGATAAGGCTTTGGCTAGGTGAAACTGACCTCAGATGTGTTTGACGCTGGTAAATGTCTCTGTCAAACAGAGATCTGCCTGTTTGCTTTGTTTCTGATTCATGTTGTAACTTTGTACTTTAATTGACGTATGTGATGTACGACATTCCTCTAGTAAGACTGTTGTGTTTTTGTTTGATTAGCAGAAATTATTATATGATTAAATTGTTTGATTTGAGTCAAAAGCATTTTTTTTAGTTATCATAATCTGAATATGAAATCAGTAAATTACTTGTTTATGGTCATGTTTTCATCTAAGAGTTTAAAAGCAATAAGATCATATTTTAGTTTTGTGAAATGGCATACTTGAAATCGCAGAAGGGATCATATTTTTTCTCAGGAAGACCAGTCAGTTTGAATGGGTTCGGTGAGACAGCGACTCTTGGCAGGTCGGTTATGCCACCTGTAATAATACGGTTAGGCAGTAATGAATGCTAAAATTGCCATGCAGAGTTAAGCTGAGAGCAGTGATGGGTGTGGTACCTCAAACTAAGATCATTTCCCAGAGAAACTCCACCAAGAGAAAATTCCAGCGGCTCATTGACTGCCGATTATGATCAGGAAACTGTGGGGGTGAGCTGAGAATAACAAGAGAAGCGTTAAGAAAGAGAGCAGACAGAGCAAAAGAGACAAAGGTATGGTAGCATTTTAAGTTTGTTTACAGAGAGTGAGTCAAAGAAGAGACAGAAAAGATCAAATAAAAGAACAATTGTGTACACAGGTAAAGGTTTCCAATCATTCCACACCTGTACAGGTGTGACTTCGGCAGAACTGATCTGAGTGACGCAAACACTTCCCGCTCTTATCTCAGATGTTATCAGTTAGGAGGGGACTATAACTGATCAAGAAAAATAAATCTGATTTCCTGTCAATCCTATATTTCTGTTCTAGCTTTCGGGGAATTTGCTATTATTATTATTATTATTATTATTGCTATTATTATTTAATACAAATAATTTGAAATATCTGGCCATACGACACCAGTTTTGTTCTAAACTACATTGGCAAAGGTTTCAATTTATTTACCTTAAACATATATTATATGATGCAGCACCCAGTACATGCTAAACTTATCTCTAAATATGTTAATTTACCTCAATTTATTGGGAAATTAATCAGCACATTATTCTTAAGTACAACATTTTCCCCTTTTGTTTATTTATTTGTATATCTTATATTGTATAGTTATAGTCGATACTTATAGTGTTGATTACCTAAAACTGAAACTTGATCAAAGTACAAAGTGCCTGTTTACTGAATAACAAAACCAAAATAAGAGAAGTCATTCTTGTATTGCATCAAATGAAAACGTTTGAAGGGGAGGCCTTTAGCATGAACGAGTGAGTAATATGAGCGTCTGTGCTCCTCCCACCTTCTCATCAGCATGCATCTCACCATTCACTGCGTGTGTATCAGCACTACTCTACCACACAACTCAGACAGCTGAGTCACTGCATGGACTGTAGACGTGTAAAGTTTTCTGCTCACACTATTTACATACAGACTGAAGAGAAGACTTAATTATTAGATGTAGCGTAAGTTTAATTCTCCTTTTCTTGTCTCATTGTTTAAAGATTTTGTTGATTGTTCGCTTGAATGTTTTTTTCATTAGTTTCTGTTATGGAATTTTGTGGTTTTGTGTTTGCGCCCACTCGATTGTGTCATTGTGTTCTGAATGCCAGTGCTGGGATTTGTAGTATAACCCTTTCAGAAGCATTATCTGAAGTGTCTGTTAATGTTCTTAAGCATTTTTGTTAATCACTTGATATTGTAACTCAATATTTAGAATTTTCTGTAACTTATTTGTAATATTCTTCTGTAATTACGTAAAAAAACAATTGTATGATTCAGCTGTCAAATTGGTAAATGCCTCTTAGTTCATCAAATTCAGAGAATGAGCTTTTCTTGAGAATTTCTTGTTTTTTCTTTTTCTTCTCTTTATCCAAATTTATTGCATTTTTTTTATTCAAATGGAGCCTCATTGTGTTATCTTTCTGCAGGTTTCTGGGACTCTGAACTGTGCAATAAGAAGAAGTATTCTGAATCTGGGGAGACTGTTTTTGACAGTCGAAATCTAAAACATTTGGGCATTAATTTCTCCCCAAGAGTCCCGGGCATCCCATTCACTCGGACCCCTTCTGAACTTGAATACAGTCAATCCAACGGAGCGCTGTGCTTCATCAATCCTCTCTTCCTGCAGACACACCAACCTAACCCTTCACTCAAAAAGCAAGAAACATCCTCGGGTAACGCAAGTGGCTCTCAGCACCACCACAGTGCTCTGCATAGAACAGATCGCAGCATCTTCTGCTATACAAGCAGCACACAAAACAAACCACACGCAAGTGTGACTAGATCCAAGAGTGAGAGATCCCCACCACCTCGACCCCCACCTCCCTGCTTTGCCTCTGGAAAATCAGCAGTTCTCCGTAAACAGAAGACCATGCCTGAGACGGTCTGTTGGATCAAAACGCCTCAGGAAAAGAGCAGCCTGCTGGGGAGGTTGGGATCATCCTTTAGTTCCTTATCTCCCTCATCCTCCCCACCAAAAAAGTTCAGTAAGTCCATCCTGGTGCCCTCATCTCGCAGTAAGAATTCCTCTGGTCTCCTTGACGCAGACGGCCTCCGCTGCCACATGGCCCTGGATGATCAGACCATTGAGGAAGCTGTGTCTTGGAGCCTGGCCAAGCTTTCTTCATGCAACTCCACCACCCTGGAGAACTGCAGCCCCGCAGATGAGCGCTGCTCCACAGGACGAGAGCGTCTGAGCGACCTCAGCATCTCCACCTCGTCCTCAGATTCTCTCGACTTCACCCACAGCTTCTCGCTGCCTATGGAGGAGGCCAGTCCCTCCAGAACTGAACGTCCCACTGGCGACAGTAGCCTGGAGGAGGAGGAAGAGGAAGAAGATGATGGCATCAACTTGGAGAGCGACCAGGAGGCGCCACCACCCTTCAAATCAAAAAAGCGGAACGGTGCTGGTACGTTCGTGCTGCCGCGTGCACTGAGAGGACATTTGCGCAAAATGAGCGGCGTTCTCAATTCTCTGATGACGCCTGAGAGGAGAGCCATTCGGAAGATTGTTGAGCAGTCCAGGGATAAAGGGACTTACTTTGGCTGCCTGGTGCAGGACTATGTGAG
Source organism: Semotilus atromaculatus (assembly GCA_031834385.1). NCBI lineage: Eukaryota > Metazoa > Chordata > Actinopteri > Cypriniformes > Leuciscidae > Semotilus > Semotilus atromaculatus. Next base: position 24,102,338 of record JAULUF010000025.1, on the reverse strand, counting down.
CTTTTTGCAGGAGAATGGCGGTAGCCACACGTCGGGCTTGGACCTGCTGCAGACTCTCAGGCAGTTCATGACTCAGATGAAGTCCTACCTGCTGCAGAGCTCGGAGCTTGACCCACCTATTGAGTCCCTTATCCCCGAGGATCAAATAGGTAAGGCTTCCTTCCTTCAATACAAAAGGGAAGATTTTGCAAAAGTATGCATTGACTCCACAAAGGGGGGTGCTATGTGGTCTCGAATTGACACTCTGCAGTCTCTTAGAAATTCACAAGCATGCAGCGGCCATCACAAGACCACAAATACACATCAGATGTGCCATTTTGGGTTGGGCCATTGACCACTAAACAGACTAAATTGACACTCCTCCGCAGTATTAAGGCACTTAATGATCTTGTCAATGTTAATTAACTTACTCCCAATGCAGAGGATTAGAGGAAATAATATTTGCTCTGACATCTGGTAAACTGTCTTTGTAGTAGAGGTTAATATACAGTGATAATACAATTACTAAAGACAGATCTCATCTTGCAAGAGCTGTGTACCATAGGCTTACCAACATATTCATGAATTGATATTTATATAGATTCCTTAGTGAACTATTAGGAATAATCAGCTGTGCATCAGCTTGTTTTTAAGCGTCTGTAGGATTGAAAACTTACATTGAGAATGATCCAAGGCTATTTTGTGGTTAACAAACATTGGATGAGAGTCTCACTGGCTGAGACTGTCTTGGTGGACTGTTCATGATCTGAATCTTCTTGTAAAATAAGACACCAGTCTGTCTCCATTGCCACTGATTTACAAGGAACCTGTGGTCCACCGCTCACAGCACAACAAATAGGACATTTTAGCTAGAACTTTAAGTGTACAAATAAAATACTATATTTTAAATTCCAGAGCAGCAGGTCATGATATTAAACCCGTAAAAATGTCACTTTGCTGTGTGTGTGTGGAGAATTCTGTAGCTGGGAAGAGGGCACGTGTTTAGAATGTTTCTCATTATTTCCAGTGGTATGTTGAATCACTGTCAGGTTACAGTTCTTTTACCCTAAGACCCATTGTAGCAAAATTACTCACAAATGTTTCTCAACAAGAAATTAGGCAGGGAAATATTTGCTGTTTGAATATCATTGTATGCACAGTATGTAATATTATACAACACAATTACTGCGTATTGACATCATTGCACCCTTGCAAACTGTTCTGGATAATATATATCTACAACATTTAGAAGAAATGGAAAGTGTGATATATACAGTACATAATTTCTTTAAATATTTTAAAAACCAGTATAAAAATGAGACATTGTTTTCAAACAGTACACCATCAGTATGAATGCTTGGGTCTCTGAGGGTTAAACCTGTGAGCGTGTGTGCATGAGGCAAAGCTCTCATGTCTGTTCATCTCGGCCTGGAGGCGTTTTACTCCATGTGAGCGGCACACACAAGGGACATTGAGCTGAGATATACTCTGGTATACTCTTGTGTGGGCAGAGAATCATTACTATGGCTATTGTATAACTGGCCACATGCCTTTCACGGTCTGCGACAGGCAATAAATAATATACTTTATACAATGACACTAGCTGTAAAAGCCTAACAGATCTACATGCTGAAGTAGTTTAGTTATCACAAATTTGCTTGAGGTTCATTTTGATAAATTCTAAAGTATTAATGATGATTTTTAACTCGGCCGGGTTTTGTTTTGGTTCTTCAGGAAATTTGCATCATCCATCGCCCTGAGCGTCCTCCTCCTAGTCTCTCTCTTATGGGTTGTAAACAAATTCTTGCTCTGCTATGTGTTTTTAGGAATAAATCACTTTCCAGATGTTCCCAGAATGGACCTCAGCCAAACAAGCCAGTGTCTCCGATATAGGTCTACTATGATTCGGCGTAAGCCCTGCTGCTTGTTGATTCAGGCATCAAGTATGTGGGTGTTAGGCAAGAATGTAGAGAAAAGGGCTCTTGTTCAGAGCTCCTAACCTGATGCTGCTGCCTTTGTGAACTGGCAGATTTTGTTGTATTTATGTTGTGTTTAAACAAGCACAATAAGGGCCATAGCTATGAGATCATGCTGCCATGTACAGCAATCCTTTTCTGCGACTTAAAGCAATAAGAACAAGCTTGAATGCACAGTTACTGACCTTTGACAGATAATGTCACCCTTTTTTCCCCGAAGTCTGTTTTTAAGTCCGTGCTCCAGCTCAGCACTAATAACTCACTTTTGAGTCATAACAGGGTTAAGACACTGTTTTATCGAGATGTGTCTGGAAAGACTTGTTTCTACTTCAGGCCCAAGAATTTTTGTTTTTGTTGTGCCTTTGCTCTATTCTGAGTACTTCCTTAAAAACACATCTGCGACTAGAGATTCAGTTTGGAGTTATCATTCATTTTCCTGAAAGACTTCGTTTATTTGGAGGGGTCAATGGACTATGAAGGGGAATTTTAGTTTGTCTGGTATACCGGTAATTCGTGTGTGCCTTTTGTTCTGTGCTGTGACGTACTTTGCGGCCTTATCTCATAACTTTTGCGCTAGCGTGTGCTTGTTGTGTGGGAAGCATCAGTGGATTCACTTCTCCTGTCACTGCGGCTTCATTTTCCAGACTGCAGTGCAGACATGGAGTGAGAGAGAGACAGAGAGCGCTATGTATGAGAGACACTGAGGAGAATAGGAGATTGTTTGAGGGGATGTTTATAAGCCTTGGAAGATAGCCTTTCAAGTAGAGGTGGCCTTGACGGATGAGTGTTTCTGATCTGAGCTGCATTCCTGTAAACATTACTGTTGCCATCACTGCTGTGGTTTCCTGTTGACCTGATGTGCAGTGACATCCTAGACAAATGTTAAGGGCCCAAATCACAAGAATTTGCTAAATAATAAACATAACATTATATAGTATGTAATATGTACCCCTCCCAGTCCTGTCGCTTTCACTGTGTCTGCGGTTGTTCCACAGAATAAAACTCTTAAGTGGAACTATAAACCAGTTAGTTCCTCTAAATCATTGGTTCTGTGCCGCCCTCACGCCTTCATTAGCAGAGCTCTTTGCATTTCACACAAAAGTGACAGGAGCGGGGCTTGTTTTTACTGAGCTGTCTGCTCTCTCCTGGGAGAGATGACCATGTAAACACATTTGCAACAGCTAATTCTGTTTAAGCATTCAGCTGTGTCAGTTGAAGTCAGACCTAAAAAACACCCTGATGTAAGGCACAATAATCTGGCTATTTATAAGTTGTGCTTCTGATACATCATTTCTTGTGAATGGAGTGACTGAGTGGGAGTACATGTAGCCTTGCTGGTGAAAAAAGGAAGCTGATATTTATTTCCGCTTGGCGATTGTTGTGGACACTTGTAGATAGCATTTGACCCCATTGTGTCCACTTACTACAAACAGCTTTATTTTTACATTTTGCACTGATGCCATATGGAATACATCTGGGGAAAAAAAGGTTTAGTTTACTTTATTTCCGAAAAATCGTTTGTTACGTTGAAAAAAGTTGTTGTTACGGTCACTAGCAGTAGAGTCACGCTGCTACACGTTGAAGATGTTTACTGAAAAGTGAAGTGTAAAGTGTCATGTTACAAGTTGTGTTGTGAAATCATCCGACCTTTCATGGATATAATGCACTGTTTTTCAAGAAAACATTATGCTATTTACAGTATAATAACTTAAAAACTTGTTTTCCACATACACTTACAATTTACATTTGTAATAGACTCAAAAAATGTAAAGGAAGCACACAAATGGTATTAGTTTGTGTTCACTACTATACATACATACATTCAAAAAAAAAACAAAAAAAAACGCATATACAGTGCCACATAAGCATGCCTGTTGTTACCACTTATTTTCTTCCGTCAGTGGTCTAGTGTGCTGACAGAAGCAGCGCTGTCAGCATTTTCCAAAGCCTGATTTAACATTACACTCTGTTCTTTAGATCACATGATTTTATTACACATACACTCCCCTACAGTTTATAGATGATTTTACAATTTAGGTATGGTCTTAAGCCCTGCTTGCACAATCAAAGTTACAAGACATAACTTGTTGTCATTTGTGAGCAATACCAGAGACTGTTGAGCTGTCGGGAGACATTTTGTACATGTTTTGGAACAAGAGTTTTGGAAAAGTAGGTGTAAAAATACTGCGAGCAGGTATTCCCCTATAAAGGAGGAAATGGAACGATGAGCCACGTCGGATATCCCAGTCAATATACTCATGGTCACAGTAATTTCAGCCACAAATAGGCTTGTCCACAAATAGACTTGTCAAAAAAAACAGTTGTTGAGATTTTATTTATGTTCCAATGTTTTTTTTCTGTTCCTTTGCCTTCTATAGTTATGATGGGGTGCACCAAAATAAATTCCAAAACATATGAGGTGTCATGGCCATATACTAATATCTATATCTATCTATCTATCTATCTATCTATCTATCTATCTATCTATCTATCTATCTATCTATCTATCTATCTATCTATCTATCTATCTATCTTAATTTGAATAAGAATTAGTGCTTTTATTCAGCAAGGATGCATTGTTGATCAAATGTTACAGTGTAGTAACTTTTACTTAGTTTCAAAACCATTCTATTTTAAATAAAGGATTTTCTTTTAACCTTTCTATTCATCAATGAATCCTGAAAATGATATTAAGCAGCACAACTGTTTTTAACATTGATATCAATAAGAAATGTTTTCTGAGCACCAAATCAGCACATTATTTGACACTGATTTGGTCACATAGACACTGAAGACTGGAGTAATGGCTGCTGAAAATTCAGATTTGCCATCACAGCAATAAATACAATTTTAAAGTATAATAACATTGAAAACAGTCATTTTAAATTGTAATAATATTTCACAATATTACTGTTTTTACTGTAGTTTTAATCAATAAATGCAGCCTTGGGTAGTAAGAGACTTAATTATCAACAAACTTGAACAGAATTTCTGGGATTTAATTAACAGGGTTTTTTTTACAAAAAAAAAAAAAAAACTTTTGTTCCATTAATTGGATTAACTTTGTCCTATTACCCATTGTCCTACAACTGTTCTATGTAACTATTTCAATATAATTATCAAATATCTACTTCTTCCTCTATAGATCAGGTGATGGAGAAAGCCATGCACAAGTGTGTGCTGAAGCCCCTGAAGCCTGTGATAGAGGCGGCTCTGCAGGACTTCCAAGTGAGCAGCGGGACATGGCAGCAGCTGAAGGAGAATCTGGTTACGGCCAAAGCCAAGCAGCCCCAGGAGATGGGCGTGGATGGTGCTCTTCCCCCTGACCATGTGGCCATAGAGAAGATTCGCCACAAGTTCCACAACATGTGCAAGATGTACTCGCCAGAGAAAAAAGTGTCTCTTCTTCTCAGTGTGTGCAAGCTTATCTACACCATAATGGAGAGCAACTCAGGTACATTAGTGAGATGTAGTTGTGTGAATCCATTAATGTGGTTGTCCACAGAATGCTTATAATACTTGTGCGTAGACTCATGATTTCAATCTTTGTTGTAATAATGGCAGGGAGGATGTATGGGGCAGATGACTTCCTGCCCATGCTGACGTATGTGATGGCCCAGTGTGACATGCCACAGCTGGATGCTGAAATACAGTACATGATGGAGTTACTGGACCCATCACTCCTTCATGGAGAAGGTACATTAGACCATGATGTGTGTGTGGGCTACAGCAGTAACTACTCAATTTATTGCATAATTTTGTCGGGCATCAAACTTTTTTAATGTTCCAATATTTCTTATCTGATTTTAGGAGGCTATTACCTGACCAGTGCATATGGAGCAATGTCTCTCATCAAGAACTTCCAGGAGGACCAGGCAGCTCGTGTGCTGAGCTCTGAGACCCGGAACACACTGCACCAGTGGCACCGCAGGCGCACAACCCAGCGGTCCACGCCATCTGTGGATGATTTCCAGGTAAATCCCTGGTAAAGTTCTTATCTATTCTTTCTTAAAACAATATAGATTTAAGAACATAAGTATATTGTTTGGAATGATAATAATACCAATAAATAATAATTATTGTTCAAATAATAATAATAATTATTATTATTATTTATATAATTATTACTGTTAATTAATTATCAGCCCTAATATATATATATATATATATATATATATATATATATATATACTGTGTGTGTGTGTGTGTGTGTGTACTGTGTATAATTATTTTGCATATAAATACACACATGCATGTATATATTTAAGAAAAATGTGTTATTTATATATCAAATATTTATATATAATAATAAATTATATATACAGTATATACATGCAAATATTTCTTAAATATATACATGCATGTGTGTGTGTATTTATATATACAAATAATTATACACAGTACACACAGATATACTGTATTATGTAAACAAAAACTTATTTTGGATGCGATTTATCACGATTAATTACTTTCAATAATCAAGAAATTATCATAAATGTAACTAAATTTTGTGATTATTAAGTGCAGAAAAGGCTATTTGCAATAATAATGATAATAGCAATTAACTATGTGCAATGATAGTAATAATTATATTTTATATTATTATGACAACTTATTTATGGGAGTAAAGTGCTTGATATATATTGACATGTATCTCTGAATTTCTTCTTGTCTATTTTCAGAACTACTTGCGGGTGGCACTGCAAGATGCAAGCAATGGCTGCACAGCCAAAACCCTTCAGGTTCATCCTTACGCCACAACGGAGGATGTGTGTCAGATATGCGCGGACAAGTTTAAAGTTTCGGACCCGGAGAACTACGCCCTTTTCCTCTTGACAGATGAAACCACACAGCAGTTGGCCCCGGACACTCATCCACAGAGGATCAAGGCCGAACTACATAGCCGCCCACAGCCACAACTGTTCTTCTTTGTGTACCGCCAGATCCAAGACCTCACTGTCCCTTCAGACCAGCTCAATGAAAACACTTTGTCCAACTGAGAGAGCAAACCTGAATTCAATCAGGTCCTCTCGAAACTCCTCCTCAGCCCCATTAGTTCATCTCCTTCCTTAGGAACACTGCTAACGTCTGCACTGTTTTGAAAAAAGCTGGAGGGAAGCGGAAAATGTGCTTTGGGGGAAATAGGGAAGGAAGGATGTGTCTGACAGATGCAGCTTTTTTTATGCTCTCTCTTCACTATTTTCAAAACGTTTTGGGAAGTTGCAAGCGACCATCACGAGAGAATAGCTGTATCCAAACTGCAAATGTTACAGTATGCCTGTTTATTTCTTCATGAATGCCCAAACATACACATTGTGTAAGCTTTATACATTCCACATTGAATGCACTCCAGGATCGTCCCAGGATTGTTCACACTATAGCTCTCCTGTCTCCTATTTTTCGCCATGCTGAGAGACTGAAGCATTTTTCGTGTGACTGCTCTCCCTGCAGAATGAGAGAGCTGTTCAGTGCATTGAGGTGAAGACTTTCAGGAAGTTCCTTCCTTCAGCATTTGTTCAGTAACATGGACATCTCAGTCACTAAGGCCACTGTGGACACTTGTTTTCTAATGTAAAATTGATTCATGATATTTTTTTGCAGTTGCTGGTAAACTGCATTCTTTTTATATATGATTTATTGTTATAGTTTTGCATGTATCTCTGTGATAAGACCAATTAAAGAACCAGGCATTGTTGCCAGTGATGTTTTATCATATTGCTTTTGTATGAATTGTGATTATTATGGTTTGTTAAAGTCATCGGTAGTAACGGAGATGGAAGAAATGGTGAGGTTTAGTTCTAAAATACTGTACTACTACTGACAAGCTAAACATTTAGGGCTTGTGGTAATCTGGATCTCTGTTGTACTGATATTGGTTCTGATTTACAGGTTTTTAAGAACAGACACAAAAGGCTTTTGGCAAGTAGAAAAATTGGAAAGATCTATGTAAAGTAAGAAATAATAAGGGAAAAAATGACATGGACTTTTAAAGCAGGTTAAGGGACAATGGTAGAAATGATCCGCAAAGAGAAATGATTTATGTGTCACTGTAAAGTGTATCAGGGAATACCGGGAAGGATGAGTCACATAGAGGAGAATAGTTCTTTAACATTCATACCTATACTCATAACCTCTTAACTGCAATAACTTACCAAGTATGTTCTATTAATGTACTTTACATTTGCATGTTTTAATGTAAACTCGGGGCATTGTTTTTTTTAAGAGACAGGGTTGCTGAAATGCTCTAATCCCATGTAACAATGATATAGAAACACTAGTCACATCTGAAACACAAACTACATGTTTCAAGTCTTGAACAAGATATTTGAAGTCTGATAAGTGTATACATATTTATATGCAATCTGTGCAGGAATTTTTCACAGATTTGAAATTTAAAAAATTGTGTATTCATTTGGAGAAAAGCTCATCCGCATTCTTTAGTAAGTTCATATTTGCCTTTTTTTAAATGTACTCTTTTGCACAAAATAAATTGATGTTGAACATGTATCGTTTCTGTCATCTTTTATTACAAGCTTCCACATGTGTTTGCCTATTCTACGTTAGAGGGTGGTTATGTACCCTGCCAGTTCCTTTCTGGGAAAAGTTAAATACTTTCCACTTCATCACCATGAGGGCTTGTACTAACCGCAATTATGATTCCAAGTAAATTGAAATCATTAGAAGGCCCATCTGATTGTTTTCTCACTAAGGGAGGATCATTCAGGGTGTGTGTGTGAGAGACAGAAAAAAAAAGACAGAACGATTATGTCAGTTACTCGTATATAGTGCTTTCCATATTTCAAAGCAGCTTTACAGAAAGGAAATTGATGAAATGACATTTTGTAATAATTTTAGACACTGCATCTATTATTGGCTAATAGACAGAAAATGTAAAATTTCAATGTGAAAATATTCACATTGAAAAATAGATTTAAAACAAGAGCAACTATCCCTTTTAATACATAATCACTGTAATTTATGTTCCCTCTCAGTCGAGAACGTCAGACGTAGTCGACATCGACTGAATGGGGGATCACACCAGGGTGCCAATCGTCTTCAATTACTATTGAGCGAGCCAATAGAATTGGCGTGCGTGACTCGCATTACACACTCCGCCCCCGCGGCGTGGGTATAAATACGGATGCACACACTAGTTGCCTTTCGCTTCTGAGCCGATCGTTTGATGTCTCTGAAGAGTGCTGTCAGAGCCCATCTTCGGAGAGCCTGGCCACTCCCTATTAAGTCCTATTGTACCGATTTTGGTTGTAGTTCCACCAGAGTTCCACTGGGGGCGATCGCCCATGAGTGCAAAATGAATGGGAGTCTATGGAGCTAGACGGCTAAATTTGTCTCTTTCACCCGACTGCCATTGAGAAATCTCAGATTTGATTGTAGGTTTTGCAAGTTCAACATGGGTTATAGGTCGAAAGTTGAATGAACGAGTTCTTATGTCCTTTCGATTTCTTACAGGTTAAGTTGTTGTTGCCCATAACACGCTAGCATTCTGCTAATAAATGCTGATTGGTCAGTGAAGGACTGATTACGACCAGAGATACCGCTTGATGGCATCGTGGCATCCGAAGCGTGACCAGAATGTTAAGCACGTGTATTTACCTGTGTCAGCTGTGTTGTCGATGCCTCGAGAGAAAAGAAAGTGCGATTTCAGGCCGGTCCTAAATTTTAACGCAGAGGTTCCGGTAGCTACCACAGGCCACTTCTGCGAGAGCACCCCCTGAATAGGAAGTTGTGCTTACGCCAAAATAGAAGTGGAACCTATTCGTTGAGTGAGTCTTCTCTCCTTGAGGAGATCCTAAAAGCGTTCGGTCATTTCAGTGCTCTCTTTCCTCCAAGTTGGGTTGAAGTGAGGGATGTGTCCTCCACCCTCAAAATTATGTTGCCTCTATTTTTAATGCACATCATGATGCAGTAGATTGTAAAGCACGTCCTGATCGTTAGGTTCCTGAGTGGAACAAGGGAAATTAATCCCCTTGCGCCCCTCTTTATCCTCTTGGGCCTTATCTCTGGTGCTACTGCACTGCAGAGACCGCCCCTGAGCCACTGCAGGCAGTGAGTTAAAAATTCTGTTTTAAAGAAATAGTTCTCCTGCTCGCCTGGTTTCTACTAGAGGGTAGGGACTTGCTCGCTTTCGGTCAACGAGTTGTGGCTGGAATTCGGGCTGGCTAACTATCACAAGCTGAGACCCCAGCCTAGATATGTGCCCAAGGTCCCTACCTCTCCCTAAAGGAGGGTCCAAGTAGTGAGCCTGCAAGCGCTTCCCCGGAGGAGGCAGACCCAGACCAGACTTGGACCCTCCTTTAGGGACCAAGTCTGAAATAGTTCTCCTGCTCGCCTGGTTTCTACTAGAGGGTAGGGACTTGCTCGCTTTCGGTCAACGTGTTGTGGCTGGAATTCGGGCTGGCTAACTATCACAAGTTGAGACCCCGGCCTGGATATGTGCCCAAGGTTCCTACCTCTCCCTAAAGGAGGGTCCAAGTAGTGAGCCTGCAAGCGCTTCCCTGGAGGGGGCAGACCCAGCCCTGGCTTTCTTCTCTGTAAAAGGACAAGTTCGGTATTTTACACAATCCTTCATAAAATGCATTACACTTTAGTTTACAAAGACGTGAAACTCACTGAGTGGTCTGGGGTGTTCACTGATAAGCTCACACAAAAATCGCTGCAAAAGATTTTTTTTATATATATATCCATTAGACTCTGCCTAGTATTGTAACAATGTTTCTCACTTACCCTAGAGATATACAAATCAATGGAGTTGGACAAAAACTACGATAAAACCTGTTGGAAAGCATCTTTTGCAGCGATTTTTGTGTGAGCATATCAGTGAACACCCCAGACCATCCACTTCCGCATTTATACCCACGCCGCGGGGGCGGAGTGTGTGATGCGAGTCACGCATGCCAATTCTATTGGCTCGTTCAATAGTAATCGAAGACGATTGGCTCCCTGGCATGATCCCCATTCAGTCGACGTGCTGCCTTTATTCACGCTACTAGGCAGCCTGGATTCCATGGACCAGATTTGCGCCTCAGCTAGGGAACCAATCACAAAACGGGGAGGGAGCAGCAAGACGATGGCGACATCTATGCGACACACCGAAGCAGTTTGTATATCTATGGATCCAACATGGCAGCAGACGCGGAGTTACCTTTCGATGCAGCCTTAGATATTGTTCTAAGTAGTTTAGAACGCAAGTTTATTTTGAAAAAAGAGCAACTTTTCTGTCGCTCTACATACATCATCTGGCATAATTGAAACGATTGGCTATGAGCTACGTACAGGCGTATTTGATAGACATTCGTAGCACTCAATAAACGGCTCTGGGCATTCGTAAACCACGCCTCAAATACGAGAAAATTAACATGTGGTTCCCAGACCCACAACTCAATTGAGACTCAATGAGACTCAATGAGACCAACTGTCTGGTTTACCACCATTCTTCAAAGTACCTTCTTTTGTGTTCAACAGAAAAAAAGAAACTTGTACAGGTTTGGAACAACTTGAGCATGAGTAAATGATGACAGAATATTCATTTTGGGTGAACTATCCCTTTAAAGCATGGACTGTTGTAATACTTTAGCTCCTCTTAGTGGATAATTATTTCAATAATATTTAAAGAACACCATCTAGAATAAGCAGGAACTATTTTTGTTAATGGATCTTTGAAAAAAACAGTTTGTCATTCATTGACTGAACAGTCACATTAAGAAAATTTAGAGGGAAATATTTCTGACTAAAAAAAAAGCATCTCTCTAGAGAGAGAAAAAATTGTATTATTATCATTTTAATTATTTAGTGTAGTTCTTACAGTTTATTTTACATTCTGGCCTTTAGAAAACATTTAGAGAAATGATATTAGTAAAAAAAAAAATGATTTCTGTGGTTATACGATCAGCAGGGTGACCACGGGACTTTCTTTTCTTTTCTTTTCTTTTTTTGAGTGACCATGGGACTTTTATTTTGGTATGTGTTTTCGCTGACGGTGAGACACGGATGGTTCCGCAGTCGTTGTTGTTGTGCTTCTGGTCACTCATCAGGCGGACAGCAGCCGCTGAAGATGATGGAGCATTCAGCATCAGACTCCGAAACTGAAGATCATGTTCAGCCTTTACTTCGCAGGAAAGACACCGGAGACATTCCGAAAGGTAAAAAGATATTATGCATTCCTTTTATGTATTTGCATGTTTAAAACATGTGTACCATATGGTAAGTTACCTTACGTTCCATAATAGGACTTTCAAAATATTATTCATGAAAATGCAGTTATCGTTGTGCTTAATTGACAATTGCTCATTGTTAACTTGTAATTTTCTAAAACAACCCCATGTTAAGAAATTCCTTATTTATATTTAACGTTAGTATCCATATTATGTCAGAATTCATTCATCCGAACAGTGCAGACTTCATTTCTTTAGTTCAATGTGATTGTTGCAGCACTTAACGCAGTCTGCATAAATAATGCAAGAGCTTATAAGATGTGCTTTCAAAACAGCCTGTCACGTGATGGAGGAGGAAGTGTGTTAGTCATGCAGGTACTGCCCTAAAAATGTACCGTGATAATGGCAAGCCGTTTTAACATTTACTTAAAACGTACTAGTATCTATTTTCATGCTTAGTACACATTTTATTTAGATATAGTGTCTATTCCACTAATTCTTTTTAAATATAGCCTACTTGTTGTTATTTATTAGATAGTACTTATTCCAAGTGTCTGTTATACTTTACCTGTTAAGAAAAACTAGAACTAGTTCTTATTTTTTAGTAGTTTTTTTATATTGTTACAATATTTTGTTAGTGTAAAGGGATATAGAGTTTGTACAGTATAAAAACCATTACGTCTATGAAGAGTGCCCACAAAGATAGCAAACCAGGTGTGTGTGTGTGTGTGAAAAGTATAAGGGAATAAGACACCTATATTTTTATTTATTGTTTTCCCTCTTTATGCCATTATGTTTTGGCAGTTCTCATGTTTATTTTGTTATTTTTAATTTCATTTTGTGAATGTACAAGCGAAGTAGTTCTCCAATAATAAGACCATCTATGTTTTGCTTCTGTCTGATAGAAAGAAAAATTAGTACATTGAAAAGACATAATTCTTATCGTGTTGCATTTTATTAACATCATTAGGGCAACATAAACCTTTTTTATTATCAAATGCCATACCCATAAACAAAAATTCACAAACTGTAGCCATTTTCAGTCTTTAAATAGCTGAAAAATATTTTGAGCAGACTTATTTCACAGAGAGAATGACTCTTATTTTGACAAGCCTCACATTCTCAGAGGCAGATCATATTTATTTTTTTATTTATATATATATATTAACTTTTTTAATGGATGCTTCTTTATTGTGTTTGTTTAACAATGAAAATGTTTGCTATTTGGAGAGGATTAATAAAGCTTAAAAACTCTGAATAATTTAGTGAGTTCATTCAGTGAACAATTCACCAGACGGATTCAAACCTGTTAGCCAACTCATAATAACTTCGTACTTCTTTTTGAATGATTAATTTAAAGAACTGGATCATAAAAGTCTTTTGCTTGTGAATTGGAGTACAGAGGTCAAGCTGTATGTTTTGGGTGCTGTATATAGTGTGTTTTTTTAGCTCACCACCACCACATTCAATTGACAATCCATGTTCACAAATAGGGTACAAAAAGACATACAGGCTTTGGAAGAGTCTTTTAACCACTATTTAACAATGGTTTCTGTTTGTTCTTCCAGCTCCTGCTTGCTGCTCCTCACGTTACTTGTTGGCCTTTTTGTCGTGTTATGGCTTCTTTGTGGCATATGCCCTCAGGGTGAACCTTAGTGTGGCAATGGTGGACATGCTGAAAAACCGTACCAGTGCCAACAGCAGTTCTTCCGTCTGTCCTCATCACAGCAGCCCTGTTCCCAAACACAATCACACCGTAAGGCCCTCTACTTTATGCCATTGTTTTATTACAAGACTTGAAAAAAAAACATTTAACCTATCCTAATTGTAAGTTAATTATATTAAAAATATATACACTGTTTCATGTGTATTTCAAATAAATATTTGAAAGGAGTATACACATTTTTGCATTTCTATATTATGAACAATAACAGAAATTATTTTTCAAATATTTAACATTTAAATAAATAAATATGTATTTTTTTATTTGTTTTTTACAATGTCACTTATTTACCTAAAAATACTAAACTCTCATTTTAAATGGCATGAAAAGAAAAAAGAAAGGGACATCATTTGAGTTTTCTGGAATAATCAAAAAAAAAATGTTATGTGCCACAGTACACATTTTAAATAATTTAAAAAGATTTTAGAAGCGTTTATCATATTCAGTTCAATATCTCAACAGGCCAGTGTGTATGACTGGGATTCAGAGACTCAGGGCTGGATCCTGGGCTCTTTTTTCTATGGATATATACTTACTCAGATACCAGGTGGCTACTTGGCACGCAAGTACGGTGCCAAGTGGCTCTTAGGTATTGGCATCCTTTGCACTGTGATCTTCACCCTGCTGACTCCAGTTGCTGCTGATCTAGGAGCTGGTTACCTCATCGCTGTCAGGGTGTTGGAAGGTATTGGGGAGGTAACCTCAAAACTCATTATCTAAAATATGCTTTATAATATGTTATATATGGTTTATAATATATATATATATATATATATATATATATATATATATAAATATCATAATATTATGATACATATAGGTGTTATTCACTTTGTAAAATAAAAGTTCTTCTTGGGCTTCTAGGGAGTGTCATATCCTGCTATGCATGCAATGTGGGCATCATGGGCACCACCTCTGGAGAGAAGTCGACTACTCACTATCTCTTACACAGGTGCCCTTGAACGCATATAGTTTCATGTGTTACAATCTCCTTAAGATTTGCGAATTTGTACTTTTCTTTCTTTTAAAGGTGCTCAACTGGGAACTGTAGTGGCTCTCCCTCTTTCTGGTCAGATATGTTTTTATCTAGACTGGACATACGTCTTTTATATATTTGGTAAGTTTTTCAAAGTGAACTGTGTGCATAAGCAGCATGACATGTAATCCTAAAGATGCGATCACAGGCTTGTCTCTCTGAGTATATTCTTAATGTACACTTCATCTAATTAGTATTTCTCTTTGAATCATAGGCGTTGTTGGACTTCTTTGGTTTGTCCTTTGGGCTTGTTTAGTCAGTAACACTCCCAGCTCACACAAAAGGATAACAGAGGCTGAGAAGACATACATATTGGCATCTTTAAAAAATGAAGTAGGCAGTGATATCCTACAGTGCTTTATGTTGGCATCTTTATTGTAAATCCAGTTAATGTTTGACTGATTAATTGACTGTATGCATTATAATGTGTCATTTCCTGCTGCAGCTGTCCCCAACCACAGATTACATCCCATGGACAGCAATCCTCAAGTCTTTGCCTTTATGGGCCATAGTTGTGGCACACTTCTCCTACAACTGGACATTTTACACTCTGCTGACTCTCTTACCCACCTACATGAATGATATTCTTGGATTCAGCATCCAGCAGGTGAGTGCAAAGCAGGCTGATTATCTGAACAATTAGAATTTTACCAAATGTATTTTATTGTTTGAATGATTTGTATGTTTTAGATACATCATACATCTATGATTTTTATTTATTTATTTTTTACTCAAATGAAATTGAGTTTGAACTCAAATTTACCAAAATGAAAATCTTTTGTATGTTGGGGTTGGTAACTTTATATATATATATATAAATACACTTAAAACTGTAATATTATGAAAATTAAAATAACTGTTTTCTGTTTTAATATATTCCTGTGATGGCAGAGCTTGATTTTTAGTGGCCATTACACCATTGTTCATTGTCATTGTTTTTTTGTTTGCTGCTCAAGAAACATTTCTCTTTAGTATCAATGTTGTAGGCAGCTTTGCTGCCTAATTTTATTTATCAGAAACCGTGATACATTCAGAATTCTAGAATGAAATGAAAGTTCAAAAGAACTGCATTTATTTGAAATAGAAATATTTTGCAACATTATAAATGTCTTCACTGTAACCTTTGATCAATTTAATGAATTTTTTGCTAAAAAACATATTCATTTCTTTTAAAAAAAAACACACACTGACCCCAGACTTTTAAATGGCTGTGTATTTCATGTAAAATGCGTCATCTGAGAGTAAAATTTGACTCTTATCAAAAGGCCCATTTGCTGTGTTTTTCATTTTGTTCATGTTCAACTCATTTTGTTATTCTCAGAATGGAATGCTCTCAGCTCTGCCCTACCTTGGTTGTTGGTTTCTGGCTTTGCTGGGTGGACAGCTGGCAGACTTCTTGAGAGAGAAATGTTTTATGCGCACTGTAATTGTGCGCAAGGCTTTCACTATAGTAGGTAAGGTATTTATAGACCCTTTACACTTTTTGTTATGCTGAACTGTGCACATTTGTAGAAATGTTGATGGGATGATTGGACTGGTGCTGTGAGGTTTGTCAATGCTTTAAATAAATCAGTGTGTCTGTTTTTAATGTGTCCAGGAATGGTGGGACCAGCCGTCTTCCTGGTGGCTGCTGGCTACACTGGCTGTAACTACACCTTGGCCATTGCCTTCCTCACCATCTCCTCTGCTCTAGGGGGCATTTCAGCGTCTGGATTTAACATCAACCATTTGGATATAGCTCCTTCGTAAGACAAGGCTTTTTGTTGGCAGCTTTTTATGATTTAGGAGAACTGGACATGCATGAAATCCACATCGTATGTTAACTGTAGTTTCAACAGTGTATAAAGTGCCCCTGCATTTTCTGATATAGTTTTATCAAAAGTTTTGTTCTTCTTCTTCACAGCTATGCTGGGATATTGCTTGGGATCACAAACACATTTGCCACTATACCTGGAATGGTGGGCCCAGTAATAGCAAGATCTCTGACCAAATCTGTAAGTTACAGTTTCGTGCAAAACATATATTTTTTTATGTAAAGACTTATGTTTTGAAATGTGCTGCATAAACTAGGAAAGGACATTTTTTTTAATACTATGCGTGTTGCTGATGTAAGGGTGGTCCCATGTTAATTTTGTGATAATTTTTAACATAATTCAGAACATTCATAACATAAAATGATTAATTTCAAGAGAAATCCATTTTTCATGTACTTTACATCATTGTTCAGCTTTTATTTAACGATTATTTTGACAGTTTTTTGACAATGGAGTAACAAATGCCTAAATATTTTGTTTTAATCTAGAACACCATTCCAGAGTGGCAAATTGTCTTCTACATCTCTGCAGTGATCAATATATTTGGAGCAGTTTTCTTCACAATATTTGGCAAGGGCACAATACAGCCTTGGGCTGTTCAGAGAATAAACATTCAATAAAGCATATCTACCATTAGCCATTTCCAAAAGGCCAAAGGGATGTACCTATTGTAAATTCTATAGAGATCCTGTAGGTAATTGCATATGGTTTGCAAACTAATTAATATTGCACAATCCAATGTTGTTGTTGTTGTTGTTGTTTTTTTAAACATACCAACAAACACCATGAATTCATTTATTGATAATTGGCCTATCTGTATTTGTTATACATGTCAGTAGTTAAGACAATTTCTTTTCTATTTTTCCTCAAATGAAGGTGTGATAAATAAGGTGAAGGGAGGATACACGTGTATCTTTCATGGTACATCCAGTCATAATAAGGAGATAGTATATAAAGGTTTAATCACACTACCAGTATAGCCTGATTCCTGAAAAAAATCACTCATGAGTTGAGTCTGTTTAGTCAATGAACCCCTGTATCATGAATCAGTCAGGGAGGGTCTCACTTACAGAATGCAAGTTACTACTTTCATCATGTCCAACTCATGAATTGGTTTGAGCTACTGTGAGACCCAATGTAGTTGTTAACCACAGTTGAAAGAACTAAATTAATTTACATCTGTTTTGTTGAATACTGAAATGCAGTAACCAATGCAGTACACCGCTGAATGCAGTAAATCAAATGCAATAAGAATTGTATTTTCCCTCAAATACATTAAACTAATTGGGATCTCCTCAAGTTTGATAATGGGAATATTTTACGATGATCATCCTTATGAAATATGCCATAATTAGGCCTTTGATTAGCACAACATGCCTTAACCTTGCTCAAGCAACAGGACAACAAGGGACATTTTTGTGTAATTCATGTTTTTGCCTTTTTGTACAGTATAACTAAATTATATGTTTTTTTATTTCCTCTGTTTTGGGCAAGCATTAAAAAATTACGAATAAAACCGTTGTATAATGTAGCTAAATTGTCAAGATGCTGCAATATGCATCATCGCCTGTCAAATAAGTGTACATTTAATAAAATTATTGCACTCGTTTATTTTGTTGATGAACATGTATTTATTGTTAGGATGATCATTTCTATTTCGCCGAATAAACTGCGTCGTCAACCATCTCCGCAGTTTAGGTGCACCTGACAATGCGTCTGCAGAACAAACTTAACCTTTTTCCTTTCCCGTCCGTCAATTCTAAATGATTGTTTCTTTACAATAGCAGTCTGACCTCAAGCATCCTCTGTGACTGATGTAGACAGCCAAAATTGCGCTCGTCTGCGCATGCACAGTCGCTTGCGTCGGGTCTGTATAATAACAAGATCAGACGCTCAGCCTCTTCAGCACCGTTCCTGTGTCCCCAACTCACGCACGCAGGTACAGTACCGCACATTCACGCGCATCTTTAACTGCGAATTTAAAAACAAACCAATCACACGTGTCCGTAATTATATAATATTTTATCGTCTTGCTATTTATGTCTTCAAGATAATTGCCTTTTGTAATAGATCTTACTGATGCTTCGACATTGCGCTAGATACAGGCTGGGAATGGGAGAACATGGCGGCAGCTGCAGAGGAAGGGATTGCACTATTAAATCCCCTAGACATCTAAATGATCTCTTTGCCTGCTGTTCGTTGACGACTACACTTGCAATGTTTGCAAATGAACACCAAAAGGAACAGCTTTCTGAAGTCATGTTGGGCTGATTCGATTGTCACGCATAACAGGGATAATTTCAAATCCTTTTTTAAAGAATGCGTCTCTGTTAGGTAACCTCAACAAGAATAGTCCTTCTGTTAACCTATCAAGTTAAGCTGAGAATTAGCTTCCTTACACTAATGGCAGTCTAGCTTTTGCCTTTAAGGAACCTTTTGGAATTCTGTCCCTGAATTACTTAGCTCATCTGAAATTATGATGATGCAGTGATCTTGCATGCTGAGTTCATGATGCAGCTTAATCTTAATGCACTACCTTAGAATTTAATATATTCTTAAATAGCTGCTCCAATATTTTTTTCTTTTAACAATATCGGCTACATGAGTGGCTCACAAATGGCTGCCAGTCTTTTAAATTGGTAGGCGAATCTTTACAAAATGGAGGTCTGTAGGACAAAGATGTACCAAGCATGAAAAAATGCATGCCCGGTTTTTTAAAGCAGTTGCTAGTTACTTGGCTGAGCTAGAAACCTAAATAGCCCTAATGATAAACTTACTGCTGTTCTAAAGGTTTAAAAAATGAGATGCCGTATTTGTTAATCAAATTTCTTTGTCTGCATTTCTTTCAGTGTCCATTGAGTGAAATTCAAATAAGACATTTAAATGATGGTATTTGTATAGGTAATTCTAAGATAATTACATAGATTACCGCTGGCAAAAATTATATTTCAGGTATTGGTCACCCAGATGTCTCGTGTGGTTTACTTTAGCAGAACACCAGAGGGGAATTTTTGAAGAATGTGCAGGTTTGTCTTTTCCTTGAGGATTTTGCATTGAGCCTTTTCAAGGCTTTACATCTTCAGTCCTCTTTTTTTGTCATTCAGTGGAAAAGAATGACCAGGACATTCTTCAAATTTCTCCTTTTATATTCCATAGATGGAAGTCATACAAGTTTGGGACAACATTGGATGAATAATTGAAATAATTTTCATTTTGGACTACACTGTATTGTCAGATGTACTGAAGAACAGTGCTTGTATTTGAATGGGCTCTTCTTTAGTCCTTGGAATGAGTGGGTTTTAAATTGGATTAAAAGCATCCTCTAGCAAGGGATCATGCGTTTATCTTACTTTATGTTCATTATAGAATTTGCACAATAACTGTTTCTTGATGTGTGTGTGTGTGTGTGTGTAAAGCTTTACAGATACATTGGCACTTTAAATAAAGCAATCAGCCATGGGAAAGGAGAAGCTCCACATCAATATTGTGGTTATTGGCCATGTGGACTCTGGAAAGTCCACTACAACCGGCCACCTTATCTACAAGTGTGGTGGGATTGACAAGCGAACGATTGAGAAGTTTGAGAAAGAGGCTGCAGAGGTAAGACGGAGATATTGGAGACGTTTTAACTTAATATATGATTAAATCAATCTCAGCTGATATATAATGGTATGTTTATGTCCATCACTCCTAGATGGGAAAAGGCTCTTTTAAGTATGCCTGGGTGCTAGACAAGCTTAAAGCAGAAAGAGAGAGAGGAATCACCATTGACATCTCCCTGTGGAAGTTTGAGACCAGCAAATACTACGTCACCATCATTGATGCTCCAGGACACAGGGACTTCATCAAAAACATGATCACTGGAACCTCACAGGTTAGGAGCTTAACAGACACACAAATATATATTTAGTAGCTGCTATTTATTTATGCTTAAGAAATAATCCCATACGCGTTTTCTGACCCTCAGGCAGACTGTGCCGTGCTGATCGTGGCGGCAGGTGTCGGGGAGTTTGAGGCTGGCATCTCGAAGAACGGTCAGACCAGAGAGCACGCTCTTCTGGCCTACACATTGGGTGTGAAGCAGCTGATTGTGGGTGTCAACAAGATGGATTCCACTGAACCCAGTTACAGCCAGAAGCGTTATGAGGAAATTGTGAAAGAAGTTAGCACCTACATCAAGAAGATTGGCTATAATCCTGACACAGTGGCATTCGTGCCCATCTCTGGCTGGAATGGAGATAACATGCTTGAGGCCAGTCCCAATGTAAGTATGACTGGAAATAAAGCATTATTTCCACTAAGGTTGCATAATTAATCTGTATAAAAACCAAATTGCATTTTCCATGTCTTGGAACTGCTCGGTTTGCGGTAAATTTTGCACCACACAAATTTATCTCTGTATCGGTTTTGAGATTGGGTCGCTTATACCGGGCATTTTGGAATGCAAGATATGCCAACTAGCTTCCAAAACATGTAATGAGAAGTGTTTATAAACCATCCGTTGCCAAAAGAGACAATTTAAGGGCTGCCTGTGGTTTTTCCACCAATTTAAAAGCTTGACTGGTTTAACATTTGAAAATGAAGAAATTAAGACAGCCATAAATTAAATAAATAATTGAGATATTACAATAGTGATTCTTATTTTAATCTTTTTATTTAGTAATACTAATAATAAAAAAATATGTATTTTTACATATAATATTATGAATATAATAATAACAATTGTCATTATTATAGACATATCAATGGCCAAATTATGCAGAATTACAAACAAGCACAGCAAACCTGGAGCTTAAAAAAAAAATCACATTTTAATATCGTAATCACAATTTTTATCAGAATAATCGCACTTCGTTTTTTCCACCCCACCAAATTCCCCTAGTGTCTGTATATCAGTTTAGAGCTTTAAGACTTTCTTCGGTGAATATGAACACTTTATATTTGTGCAAAATGGCATCCCAACTGGTTGGTTTCCATCAGTGTCTTAATTAGGTTTCTATGACTTTGCTTTAGATGACTTGGTTCAAAGGTTGGAAAATTACCCGGAAAGAGGGAAATGCATCTGGAACCACCCTATTGGAGGCTCTAGATGCCATTCAGCCTCCATCACGTCCAACTGACAAACCCCTCCGCCTGCCTCTTCAGGACGTCTACAAGATTGGAGGTTTGCATTCCTGCAAGCTATATTGCAGATAGGCTACAAATAAATTAAATAGATACCTGTTATTATCTTTTAACCTTAAAGGAACACTCCACCGATTTTTCATATAAAACTATGTTATTCTCTTATCTAAGATGAGTTGATACATACCTCTCTCGTCTCAGTGCGTGCACTTAATCGCTCTGGCGGGCGGAGAACTTTGAGAGCAGTTAGCTTAGCCCAGTTCATTCATTAGGGCCCAAACAGAGATGAAGTTAGAAGCGACCAAAAACATCCACGTTTTCCCTATTTAAATACAGATACACGAGTAGTTACACGACCAAGTATGGTGACACGTGGCGCTTTTTCTAAGCGGGTAAAATGGATACCTATAATTTATGGCGGAATAGCACTTGGGATCACTTCGACTCTGCGCAGTAATATCGTCACTCCTGAGTGATGATATTACTGCGCAGAGTCGAAGTGCAATAAGAGTCGAAAGGCAATAAGGCTAACATAAAGCAGAGCTGAATGATAAGCAATGTTTTCACTAGGTATTGGAACCGTCCCTGTGGGCCGTGTGGAGACTGGCGTTTTGAAGCCAGGTATGGTGGTGACCTTTGCCCCTGTAAACGTGACAACTGAGGTCAAGTCTGTGGAGATGCATCACGAGGCTC
Organism: Semotilus atromaculatus; assembly: GCA_031834385.1. Lineage (NCBI taxonomy): Eukaryota > Metazoa > Chordata > Actinopteri > Cypriniformes > Leuciscidae > Semotilus > Semotilus atromaculatus. Next base: position 24,079,821 of record JAULUF010000025.1, on the reverse strand, counting down.
TTTCGGAGGCTTATCCCGGGGACAACGTTGGCTTTAACGTTAAGAACGTCTCCGTCAAGGACATCCGTCGTGGCAACGTAGCTGGAGACAGCAAAAACGACCCACCCCAGGAGGCTGCCAGCTTCACGGCTCAAGTAAGCTTGATAAACTTCTGTTTTCATTACTCACTTCAGCAAGCCTGAGTAATCATTACAAGCTTCATTGTTTCCCATCAGGTGATCATCTTGAATCACCCAGGGCAGATCAGTGCTGGCTACGCCCCTGTGCTGGATTGTCACACTGCGCACATCGCCTGTAAGTTTGCAGAGCTGAAGGAGAAGATCGACCGTCGTTCTGGGAAGAAGCTTGAGGACAACCCCAAGAGCCTCAAGTCAGGAGACGCGGCCATTGTTGACATGATCCCTGGGAAGCCCATGTGTGTGGAGAGCTTTTCAGAGTATCCTCCTCTGGGTAAGTGCTATCCCAACATTCCACTCGAAGAGTGAAATACTTCATTGCTGATTATTCATTTAATTTTTATTTAAAGGGGTCATCGGATGCCCATTTTCCACAAGTTGGTATGATTCTTTAGGGTCTTCATGTAAAGTTTGTAACATATTTTGGTTAAAATTCCTCAGTGGTTGTGTAAAACAACACCCTTTTTACCTCCTCAAAAACAGCTCTGTTTACAGCGACCCGTTTCAGTGCATGTCTCTTTAAATGATAATGAGAAACTGCTCACCCCACCCCTCTCTTCCTTGGGGCGTGTCGACACAAGACACTAAATTGCTGCCATGGCAACCTGCCTAAAAATGGCTGAGGGCGGAAGTATGCTAATATGGGACAGTCCGTCAGTGGTCGTGTGCGGAGCATGACCAATATGACATCATATTGCTCAGAAAATCCTAACGGCTTGATAATTGAGTGTTTAGGCTTTTTGAGGATAAAAAAAGGAGTGGTGGTTGTGTCCAGACACTGCAGACACATTTATATACAAACACAATATAAAAGTGAATTTTGCATCCGATGACCCCTTTAAGGTACCTGAGGTTAAATTCTTTATATTTTATTTCTTGAAATTTTGTAATTCCTCTTTTATGGATATCTGAAATCTATGCCAAATAACTAAAATCAAGAAACTTTGATTTAATGATAATAGGTTGATGACTGATCATTGCTTGACTTTTTGAAATGTTAAAGGCATAGGAAATGAAATTTGTTTTATTTTCACATTCTGTTATTTACTTCCAAACCAGTATAAATATATTTCTTCTGCAAAAAAATATATTTTAAAACAAGGTCCCAGTGTTTTTTGTTCATAAAGTGAATCGAGTCCATTGTCATTTTGGGCTCCAATGATTTTGATTATATTGACAAAAACAATTAAAACATTTATCAACATATACATTTTTTGGTGTTGAAATTGAGGTAGTGATGCAATTTCATCCATATTGTGACATCCAATGACACAATTGAAAAAAGAAACAAAAAAACATGTAGGCTGGGACTATTCTATCCATTGGTTGTAGATTGGATGGAGGCCGATCTGAAGTAAAATTTTAGTCTTGTGTCAAAATTCTAAGAATTATGTCATTTTAGTCTTATTCCTAGACTTAAGAATAAGTGTGATTCAGAAAGGTTCCTATGTGTTAAGACTAGGTCTCAGCTCCTAAATTATGTAAGAGTGCTGGAGAGGTATCCTAACCAAGTCTGGAGTAACAAGATGGCAGCAGAGAAGAGACAACAACACACTTTCTAAAAAAGATATAATATTGGAGTTATATGATGACATAGAGTTGATACAACGATACAAGCTTAATCGTCAAAATATTCTTAGTAAGATCTAGTAAGAAATTGAATAGCTTCTCCCACTCTACAAATATATGCTCTCACTGCAGAAATGACAGTAATGATTAAATATTTAGGCGACAAAAAAAGCAGCACTGGTGATGACTTGGGCTCATGAGTCCAGCAAGCATGCTCTTAAAAAGCACTATTGTGGCACTGACCACACCAAACATACAGTAGTGGCCAAAAGTGATATTTGTTTTTAATGACCCTACAAGTTTGATTAAACCAACAAAATATGAGGAAAATATGTTATATATTTTTTTAAATATTAGGGAAGAAAACGCTAACCTTGATTAACGTATTTTCAGACAAAATAATTATACATATTTTCATTGGTTCTCTCGTTTTTGCACCATAATTTCTTTGTATGCCAGCCTGACAAAATTATGTCTGCATAATTTGGCATGTTTTACTGCGTTATCACATATAAGCACAACTATGCAAAATGCTTTCAAAATCTTTTACACATTTTTAATATTTGGATAAAGGGTGAAGATGTCAATTTTCCTATGCTAGACATCACTTTTGGTTGCTACTGTATGGCAGGTCATTGACTTCCCAACTGATGTTCAATCCATGCGGCATTGCAAGGATTGCAAGCTTCTTGAAGTTGTTTGGGCCGTTGATGGGACTCATGTTTGCATCATTGCTCCAACTGTAAATGAGGAGACGTATATCAATAGAAAATGATTCCACATCATCAATACTTATTTGTGATCATTTTGCACAATGCAAAATATGTTTGCACAAGCTCTGCAATTTGGCACTCTAGTAAAGTCACGCCACATGCCCACATCTAATTATATATCACTTTATTCACAATAGATTACTTAAAAGCACGCAGCTTTACCGTATTAAACATGAAAAACATTGTCAGTGTCTTGTTTCATCAGAAGAACGGCTTCATTTTCTACTAAGCAGCTCTCCGGCGTGCTCATGTTTTCACCAACCGACATCTGACCTCGACGGACTCAACGGGAGAAATTAACTGGAAAAGATTTCAGCGTGAAAGAAAGCGGAACCTCAGCGCACACCTACCTATTACGCAATCGCCACGGACCAATGGTAGAACTAAGGCCGTTTATCAGCCGGAGCGAACTTTTCCGGAAAGTTCGCCTTGGCAAGCTGTTTCTAACCCCAAACGAACTTCGTTTTGGCCTGATTTTGTTCGAAATGACGTTACATCAGATCGTTCTTGTTCTTTTTCATTCTTTGTTTAGGGGTAAAAAGTTCGATATACTATTAGCAAACATCTGACGCCACCCACACTGGTTGGAGCGGCATTTAGATGAATATGTAAATATATGCTGCGTGCTTTCCTGTCGATAACAAAATGAACAACAAAATTGAGGAAACAGCAAGCATTTTTAGTTAAGCATAAGAACAGCATCTGATCATAGCAACGATATGTTTGCACAAGCTCTGCAATTTGGCACTAGTAATACCACGTCATGTTTATTTATAGCACTTTATACAATAGATTGATTAAAAATATGCAGCTTTACCGTATTAAACATGAAAAACAAAGTCAGTGTCTCATTTTATCAGAAGTACATCAATTTCTACTATAAAGCGAGATTCCAGTGCATTCATGTTTTCACTTGTGGACGTCGGTCCTCGACAGACTCAACAGAAATAATAAACCAGAGAAAAGTTCCATGTGAAAGAAGGCGGAGCCTCAGCGCACACCTACCTATTACGTAATCGCCCACGGACCTTTGGCAAGCTGTTTCGAACTCCTGAAACGAACTGTTTGGGCCTGATTTTGTTCGAAATTATGTCATGTCAGTTCGTTCTTCGATTTTGCTTGAAGTATATCGGGGCCTTAGACATTGCTGAAAGTTGCTTTTAGCTTCTTTATAAATAACTCCTACTCTTAAACAAGTCCTACTTTTTTTACACTTAAGCCTATTCTTAAGAGCATTTTTGAGAAGTTTTATACATATTGCCTCTGAATACAAGTTTGCAGATGATTGTAAGAAAGGGGCGGAGTTTAGAGGACTAAATGATTGAAGAAATCTAGTATACGTCACCAGAGCGAAGTCTGTCTTTTCACTAGAAATTCGAGTTGACATTTTGATTAAGAACAATTATTAAAATTGTCAAATCAAACCTATGCATGGCTGAGTCATTCACAATATCATAGGCTACCAGTAACATAGGCTACCTTTAAGGTAGCCACAATAACATAGGCTACCTTACACCTTTTCTCTTACTGTTAAAGTCATGGCAGTGATGGCATAACTCATCCTAAAGGCTTTTTAGGATCCATTATAGTACACAGATGACCTGTTTGGATCAAAACCATCCTTTTGGTTTGCAGGTCGTTTTGCTGTGCGTGACATGCGTCAGACAGTCGCAGTGGGTGTGATTAAAGGAGTGGAGAAGAAGACCGCGACGAGCGGAAAGATCACCAAATCCGCTCAGAAAGCCCAGAAGGCCAAATGAATGTTGTGTTTGACTGCCAACTCCAGAGACACATATGGAAAAGCAGAGGTCATCCAGCTCTTCTATCCTATTGGCTGCCTAGGTTCCATAGTTAGAGACTGCTTAATAGTTCCAATGCATCGCAAAAGCATCAGAAGGAAAAAAAATATTAACAAAAGCAGTCCTTTAGATAACTAGTTTGTATGTTGACTCGTAAATCTTAAATCCACACCATTATTTGTGTTTTGATAGTTGTGCTTTTCTCTTCGATGATGGCTGTTGAAACCATATGTGATTTTTAATATCTTGAGAGGTCTGACCTCTCCTTCTCTGGAGTGCAGTTTTATCCTGGTTCTCACAATGTTGTCTTTGCTTGTTTTAGTGCTTGTTTGCAAAATACCATGTGTTCAGTATCCACTGGTGGTGAGCTACTTAAACAACACTATTTAGTAGACTTTGAGAACCTGTATGTTTATCTTTGCAGACCAATGAAAATCCAAAATGAAGCTCTTAATTAGCCCATGTCTGGGCTCATGCAATCTTTGGTGCACTGACAGCTTTATGTTTAGCACTTTGACTGGCGTAGGCTAACCCCGCACAAGCACTTGTTGACTTTAATTGGCATTAGCTACAGCACCTTATCATAACAAATAAAAGCGTTCATGTCATATTAAAGATGTCTCAACCATGTTGGTGTTTGTGTTCATTTCACTCTCAAACAGGACACTACATAAAAGCTATATTATAGAAATGTTTGATAACACTTTACAATACGGGTGCAATAAGCATTAATTCATGCTTAACTAATTCACCAATAATCATGTATTAATCTATAACTCATGGAGAAATAAACAATTAATTAATGATTACTGCATCAGTAACTAATAAAGATTCTAAATTATTAATATAGCCTATTCAGGGATGTGGTACCGGGGGGAAAAAGGGGACAGAGTACCCAGGGCCCGAGGCAGCCGGGGGGGCCCTTAGAAGTCGACGAGCTGAAGTTAAAAGTCCGTCGGAGAAGTCCGTCCGAAATTCCGTCTCCTCGCGCAGTAAGTCCATCCGTCCGTCCCGTTGGAGAAGTCGCGCAGTTCATAGCCGCCCAAGGTGCTGGAAGCATTCCTCAGGGAGTTTGGTCCATATTGACATGATGGCATCACACAGTTGCTGCAGATTTGTCGGCTGCACATCCATGATGCGAATCTCCCGTTCCACCACATCCCAAAGATGCTCTATTGGATTGAGATCTGGTGACTGTGGAGGCCATTTGAGTACAGCGAACTCATTGTCATGTTCAAGAAACCAGTCTGAGATGATTCCAGCTTTATGACATGGCGCATTATCCTGCTGAAAGTAGCCATCAGAAGTTGGGTACATTGTGGTCATAAAGGGATGGACATGGTCAGCAACAATACTCAGGTAGGCTGTGGCGTTGCAACGATGCTCAATTGGTACCAAGGGGCCCAAAGAGTGCCAAGAAAATATTCCCCACACCATGACACCACCACCACCAGCCTGAACCGTTGATACAAGGCAGGATGGATCCATGCTTTCATGTTGTAGACGCCAAATTCTGACCCTACCATCCGAATGTCGCAGCAGAAATCGAGACTCATCAGACCAGGCAACGTTTTTCCAATCTTCTATTGTCCAATTTCGATGAGCTTGTGCAAATTGTAGCCTCAGTTTCCTGTTCTTAGCTGAAAGGAGTGGCACCCGGTGTGGTCTTCTGGTGCTGTAGCCCATCTGCCTCAAAGTTCGACGTACTGTGCGTTCAGAGATGCTCTTCTGCCCACCTTGGTTGTAACGGGTGGTTATTTGAGTCACTGTTGCCCTTCTATCAGCTCGAACCAGTCTGGCCATTCTCCTCTGACCTCTGGCATCAACAAGGCATTTCCGCCCACAGAACTGCCGCTCACTGGATGTTTTTTCTTTTTCGGACCATTCTCTGTAAACCCTAGAGATGGTTGTGCGTGAAAATCCCAGTAGATTAGCAGTTTCTGAAATACTCAGACCAGCCCTTCTGGCACCAACAATCATGCCACGTTCAAAGTCACTCAAATCACCTTTCTTCCCCATACTGATGCTCGGTTTGAACTGCAGGAGATTGTCTTGACCATGTCTACATGCCTAAATGCACTGAGTTGCCGCCATGTGATTGGCTGCTTAGAAATTAAGTGTTAACGAGCAGTTGGACAGGTGTACCTAATAAAGTGGCCGGTGAGTGTATATTAACCATATAGAATCTTTATTAGTTGCTGATGCAGTAATCATTAATGAATGGTTTAGTTCTTCATGAGTTATACATTAACACATGATTATCTGTGCATTAGTTAAGCATGAATTAATGCTTATTAGCAGTGGTGGAGGAAGTACTGAATCTCAGTACTTAAGTAAAAGTACAAATAACCAGAGACATATTTACTTTAGTAAAAGTAAAAGTACCACAATGAAAACCCTACTTAAGTAAAAAGTAAAAAGTACCTGATTTTAAATGTACTTTAAGTATTAAAAGTAAAAGTACTTGCATAACAATTTATTATCTTAATGTCTACATTCTAATAGGCCTAATTAGGGCTGTAACCATATGCAATATGAAACCGAAATCGCGACACTCAGATCCACGAACCTGTGTCGCGGTGTGAAGGCAGAGGACACACCCCTTATTTGAAGTTAACATTATACATTACGTAGACCTACACCACAAAACTAGTTTAGGATAAATTCGTTAAAATTGGGCAATCCCAGCGTTATGGATATGACATTTGCAGTAAAAACTTGAAATATAAGTTCTCAGAAAATGCATTTAATACCAATTGAAACTTATCCAGACATTAGAAAAATATCAGTCTACAGACACATGCATTTTATATTTAATATGAGGGAGGGAAATATATAACGGACGTAACACAAAAAAATGTTTAACTTTTAGGTGGCAAAATATTTTTTTGTAATTCTGTGAATTTCTAGGCTAATATACACATCGGATGAAGAAGGGTTGGCTCTCCACAGAACATAAAATATTCATTATATTTTTTGTGTTCACATTTATGAGGAAAAAACAATGTTACAGACGTGTCTGTTCTCCATTACGTGAGCGCTCTGAAAGCGGCACTAAAATACTGCTTTAAAACGTTCACAGAGAACTCAAATAGAAAGCCCTTCTTTAAAGTAAATTTCGTTTTGCATTAATTGTATCTTCATTTTAAAGGTGCCATATGTAAAAATTGAGGTAACAATATCCAAAAAATGAGCTACACGTATCAAAAGAATGAGAAGAAATAAATGCAATGATGTAATTAAAAAAATGACAAGTTATAGTCCTGCCGAGATATAAACCTGAATTAGCATGCTAAATTACTAGCCCCGGCCCGGCCGGTGTCATAATACCAGTTTCGGCCATGGGAGGCGGTATGCGGGCAACATACATAACCACCAGCCAAACTGCAGTACACGAATAACTCGCACGGCTTGTGGGTGGACTTGAACCTGATGTCAATCGCGTCTATATGAGACCGGCCTTTATAATTTAGTGTTGAGATGTTGTTCATTGAGTCTCAAAAAATCTCCAAATGATCTGCGGTCTTACTATCGTGTCAGTTGATTTGATTAATATGCGCGAGGGAGAGAGAGAGAGCAGGAGGACTGCGCTCGTGTTGTTTGAAGACGTGAGAGTGCGCGCGCGCGGCCGGGACGCTCTCTCTCCCTCTCTGCTCGTTATAAGCCCTGTCAAGCGCAGCAGTCATTATATTCTACATCACTCACCGTTCAAAATAGGCTTTGGCGGGACAAAGCGGACGATTTGACGGTTTTAGAAGATTAACAACCCGAAACTAAAAAACAGACTAGAGTAGGCCAACTTTCTGGAGGTATACTGCCCCCATCTGGTATGGAATATGTGGAAAATTAAATTTATTTTTTGACAGACATTCCACATGGCACCTTTAATAAATAAGTAAATATAGCAGAAAATAGATAATCAGGTCACGGCCGCGCCAGCGCGTGAACTGGAGAAATAAACCGAAACTCCTACTTGCCTCACAGACCTGAGACGTATATATATAGAAAGCCTGTAATGTCTACTTTTAAACAGAACAATTCAAACAGAAAGAAAACAGACTGTTCTCTGCATGTAATCCTATTGAAATGTGCATTTATCTCTGGCGAGTTCACTGCAAAGATCGCGCGTCAGCATCGTCAACTTCATCTTTGCTGCTGACACTGACACAGCAGGAAACACTTGTTTATTAATAAACAATTAAAATGTCTCCTTGTTATATTTTACATATTCATAATCATTACTTTTGCCGGTTCTTTGTGACAGCTTTTAGGTGCTTTTTTGGCAGCGCCACCGTTACATGTTTCATGAACGCGTCAGCACCGAAAACAAGGAGATTTTTTTCAATCCCTGTTTTGGCAGGGAGTACATTTTTACACAGAAAATGTAACGAAAATGTAACGAAACATTGTAGAAATGTAGTGGAGTAGAAAGTATAATAATTGCTGCAAAAAGTAACGAAGTAAAAGTCAAAAGTATGCACTATTGATTCTACTTAAGTAAAGTACAGATACGTGAAAAATTTACTTAAGTAAAGTAACGAAGTATTTTTACTTCGTTACATTCCACCACTGCTTATTAGTGCACCCGTATTGTAAAGTGTTATCAAATGTTTGATAATTTACCTTTAGAAATTACCAGTAGGCTTTGTATGGCAAGTTTAGACTAAACGGTCTAAGAACAGATTAGAATAGATCATATTAGCTTTGAAGTCTTATTCTGAATGTCTTCGCTTTTGGTAGAAGTAAAATCTTTAAACGTTGTGTGGATAAATCGTTACTACTTTAGCCACAAGATGTCGCAACTGCTCCGTTTATAAAATGATTAATTACCAAGTCATTTAGTAAAACAGGACGGGTTTACACTCCATTCAGTAGTAATTATTTTATCAGTCTTGCTGGACTAATTTAGTAGCCTATAATAAATATTATCCACGATTTAACAATAATTTACCACCGCTAAATTACGGTGGTGCTTTAATATAGGAGTAAGATTTACATTTTAATGTCAACAGAATATACGCTACTGGAAACTTTATTGTGTGCACTTTTTACGTTATTGAACAATTATTCTTCCTGCGCAATAATGGTGAAATTACCACCAAAGCAGGGCATTGTAGCTAAATGGTAACATTTAAAAATATCAAACCATTGTTTTGGTCAACACAGATATGTAATTATTACAAATTAAATGACAAGGTCTCTAAAAGACTTTTACCAGTCTGTAGATTTTGGCTCCTTAACACGAACCACGACGGAAACCCTAATAAATAGCCTACAATTATGTCCTAGAAAGTGAGTTTTTTTTAACACACATCTGATACTGCTGGCAAAGTACCATCTGCATCTTGACGTCATATTCTATGCAACCGAAACCTTCCTTTAATGCAAAACTTCGCAGTTCGCCTTCAGTACCTGTAATCATGAGCAGCCAGAGAAGACAAAGCAGCGTCCGCGCGACAAGTCCTGACAAACACAAAGCTCCAGCAAAAGCGAACAGGAAGAAGAGTAAAGAGCAAAGAGATCACCAAACTAATGAGACAGAGGAAAAATCTCCGGAACGCGCCGAGGACGAGGGGGCACCAAACCGGGAAAGCAGAAACCGACAGAGTAAAAAGGAAGATCCTCGTGATTGTGAAAGTGAGGACAAACTTCGTGTAACCCCGACACAAAAAGCATTTAGTGGAGGCACCGGAAGCCAGCAGAGTAAAAAGCGAGACCTTCCAAACAGAGTTAGTCCGTCTCTGGAGATCTCCGAGAGAAAGTCCGAAGAAAAACCAAAAGCGGCATGTAGAAGATCCTCTGTTCCTAATAAAGCACACAATGCTGTCGAGAATAACAGACAAGACAGTGCAAAAAGCAAACCTCAGCAGACTGCTAAGAGCAAGTCCGGTGAGAAAACGGAACCAACACGACATAATAAAAAGCAGAGAGACCCTTCAAAAAGAGACTTTTCTGACCCGAGCCACACACTGGACTCTCCTCCGGGGCTTAGCGCGCGCAGCTCTGACTGCAAAAAGAAAAGCGCAGAAAAAACAACTCCAATGAGAGGACTGAGCGTCGATGACACACTGGGAAAAGTTCTTAAAGCAACTATTGAGAAGTTTAAGATCAAGAAGTTCGAGCGGTCCAATGCATCCAGTTGTGTTAATGACATCACGGATAAAGTCATTGCACACCTTAAACAAAACACGACTTGGTGTACAGATATCGAGCGTTTACGAACGGGAAGTTATTATGAAAATGTTAAAGTAAGTGTTGCAGTGTGACATATCCACCCTATGATTAGGAGAGGGATCAATTGGCCTGTTGTAATTTATTCTCGGAATGAATGTGCAGTAAAAGGCATTAACCTACTTTATTAGTTTATAACAGAGCCTGTTTCTACTAATCTTAAAACCGATGGCATATGATATGCCTGTATTCGCCTGACATACAAACACCTTATGAATTTACATCAGAGCACGTCCAAAAACGGCAAGACTTGGTGATATTAGAAACAGAGTTTTGGGCCTGTTTTTATATTGCACACAAGTCCTTGTGTTATTATCCAAGGATATAATTTGGAACTACCACGTTGATTAAATATAATAAGAGAATTCCAGAAGAGAAAAATACTATGCATAGTTAGATAACACATGCAGGATGGAATATTACAATAGCATTGCAGTTGTTTACAGGCAAGATGTACATTTTTACATATATAACATTTTCTTGCCTATATTCTAGAATATGTGCATGTAAACATGGTGATGGATGGAATAGAATAAGTAAATGCTTAATACGCCCTCAAAGGCTACATATTATATGGCCATGAGACTTCTAATCACTGGGATCCATGGCAAAAAGTTTTACAGTTCAAAACAACCAACATCAGCTTTAACTTTGTTACATTTTAGATTTGTGAACCAGATGAATTTGATGTTATGCTGACTATTCCTGTGGAGAGAGTGGATTTAGAGAGATTCGATAAGGCTGGCGCATATTACAGTGTTGCACTGAAACGACATCTGAATAGGCATCCTCTGGACATATTCCTAAATGAAGACAAGAACATTCAGGCTAGCAAAATGCTGAGTGAATTCAGAGATGCCGTGAAGGAGGCTGTGGGGAAACTGCAATGTAGGTACAATCTAGATTTTATAAATATTTTGTTATTTATTGTCTGTTACGCGCGCGCATTAAACTGTTTTATTGCACACCTTCCAGCTAATCAGAATCAAGTATTCAGACAGACCATGTTGTGCCCATACATAGGTGTGCCTATACAAACGCTAAACTCCAACCATATGAGGAAACCGATTGCATTAAACCATTTAAGCTTGAAAACTGAATACTGTGAACTTATTTCACTTGAATCCACAAAATAATTAACTATTTTTTATTAAACTATACATCTCTTCATGTGATATCTTAAAATGCTATCATTCATTTAAGTGCTATTAGACCATTCATGGGTGATAAGCAAATCTTGTCTAGATTTTTATATAAAAATCTATTCTAAAACAATTTTTTTCCCATACCATGGAATAGTTCTTGCAGCCCTATAAATAATTGTTTTCTTTTTTTTTCAAAATACAAAAAGAAAAACAGATGCATTCATAAATGTAATATTTAATCTCAAGTATTGTGACGAAAGAATTGTTGTATTGTAGTTGTATTGTAATTTAATTAATATTGTATTGTATTGAATGAATTAAAATTGTATTGTAATTAGCTCTAAACTCTAAAGTATTGCTTTTTGGTAATCTTCGCATGTATATTTTTGTATTCTATAGACAAAATAGTGATACAGCGAAAGAAGGCAAGGTGCCCTGCAGTGACACTGGAAGTCACAGAAAATGGAAAGACAATTTCCATTGACTTCGTTCTTAGTCTTAAGGTTCACCGTGCAAGCTGGCCAGACTTTACAAAAGATGGCTTCAAAATAGACAACTGGCTTGGTAAAAAGGAAAAAGCTGATATGAAGCGTCAACCATTCTACCTGGTGCCTAAATATGTGGGGAAAGGAGATGAAGAGCATGATGGAGTTGTTGCAAAAGGTATACTGCTTATTGTTATCAGTAATTTACTTTGTTTGGCTGCTGTAGCTTAGCTCATATACATATAAAACACAATGTTTTCTACACAGATGCATGGCGAATCTCTTTTTCACATGTTGAAAAAGAAATTCTGCAAAGGCACGGCCACTCCAAGACATGCTGCGAGGCCGTTGGAGAGAAATGTTGCCGGTAACTATTCTGTGTTTGAAATATTTGAATTGCATACAACAGACCAATTTTAGTTTTGGTGCTTAAATGATCTGTTTTGATAGTTCTTCATTTGCTTGGATGAAAATACTGGTCTGTAAATCCAGAAAAAAAAAATTAAGCTCTCCAAGCACTAAATATGAACTGATTAATTTAACTGTCCTTTTCTACAGGAAGGAGTGTCTAAAGCTTCTGAAGTATCTTCTTCAACAGCTCAAAGAGGATGACTCCAAATCCAATAAAATGTCCAACTTCTGCTCCTATCATGCAAAGACCACCCTGCTCCACGCTTGCGCTAAAAGGGCAAATGACAGCGAGTGGGCATACAGTCAGCTGGCTGACTGCTTCCAGCAGCTTTTGGAAGACTTTGTCAAACACCTAAGAGATCGTCATCTCCCTAACTTTTTCATTCCATCCCATAACCTCCTACATCAAGCCACTCCGAGTAGCTGTGATTTCCTGGCCAATGCAATTGAAATTCAACGCAATAACAACTTTCCTATATTCAGTTAATTCTGATTTTCTTTTAGTTGCATTTATGTATGACTTCTTTTTTTTCTTGATAGTCATCTGTGGTTTAATTCAATAAACATCTTCCAAAAAGTTTTAAAGGCTTTTATTTGATACACATTCAACTGAACAAGAAATTTACGTCATCTAAAGTTAGGGGCATTTTACCTCACATCAACGTAGATAACAATAACAAATGTTACTGAACTGAAAAAAAAAAAAAAAAAAAAAAATCCCATTAAAGAAACATGCATGTAAAATGAATCAAGTGTTTCTTAAACATAACAAAACTTAAATGGTCAATGGTCAATTACAAGTACTTCACAAGCCTCTCTACAAATGAGAGGATTAACACTTTAAAAGTATATGAATTAAACTCAAGTGAGTACAGTCACATCAACCTGAAAGACAGAATTAATGATCAATATTACTACTGGCACAAGATACAAATGCTTAAAAAGTACACATTTGGTTAGGAAACATCTGGAATATGCTGAAAAAAATTTGGTTGAATTGTGGTTTATTTTATGCATTCTTAATCAAATCAACATAAATGAAAAGTTTTAAATGACAACAGATTTTTAAGGAAGCAAGATAAAATATTAGCCTACCTTTCAAGAGATCAGAACCTCCGGTCTGAGCCTCCTCTGAAACGACCTCTCTGACCTCCTCCTCTGCCTCTGGGCGCAAACATTTCCTTCTCCTTCTGGTGTTTCTCAAAACGTTCAGCCATCAGTACCAGTTCTTCTGGTACATCCTAAAGAAAGGAAAAATACTCCCCTTTATCCAGATTGTGTACATATACAGTATAAAAAAACACAATCTCATGGAATAAGGTTTTCTCTTTTGATATATACACGTACATGGCTTTTACTAAAAGTCATTTGGTAAAAGTACTTTTCCAAGCAGAAGGTTGTGGTGGGGCTTTTGAAAGGTTGTTTGGCTAGAGGATGAAATTTGTTTAACTAATTGTTTAATTAATTGTTTGATTAAAATCGTTTAATTGATAGAGATCAACACCCGATCAAGTGGTCTTCAAAAACAAAAACAAAAAAAACTTTAGCTAATGCAGGGAGCATTTGAGTAACAAATCTTCAACTTTAAAACTTGCAATGAAGGCAGATTTTAGTCTAACAGATGTTTTGCCATACTAGTGATGGATTGAAATAAATTCTTGAGAAAACCAAAACATCTGGATACACTGAGTCAATGTTCCCTCTAATATCTCTTCTTACGGAGCAAAACTTCTCTATTGGGCGGAAATATTTCGCCACCTATTTTTGAAAACAAGTGGTATTAAATCATATTTTTGAAAACAAGCAAAAATTAAGTCTTTACCAATAAATTCTATTAAAAATTAATTTTAAAAATCTCCTGCAGGACAGTTCAAATCTTTACACTAACATAATATGAAAAAAATTAAGCAGTTACACTGACATGGTTTGGGACAACAAACTATTTTGTATAGTCTATTGGCTACAGGGAGCATTAAACCATCAAAATTAAATGAAAATATTGGACATTCATAAGCACTAAAAAAATCTTTTAAGGGGTTTTCAAACTTTGTAATGGTAAGGAGCCCTAAACAATCCCCATGTGAGATTAATTCTTTATTAGGATAACATAATAAAATAAAAAATTAATTGAAGTATAAACGCAACACTTCTTTTTGCACCCATTTTTTATGAGCTGAACTCAAAGATCTAAGACTTTTTCTATGTAAACAAAAGGCGTATTTCTCTCAAATATTGTTCACAAATCTGTCTAAATCTGTGTTAGTGAGCACTACTTTGTCGAGATAATCCATCCACCTCACGAAGGTGTGGCATATCAGGATGCTGATTAAGACAGCATGATTATTGCACAGGTGTGCCTTAGGCTGGCCAAAATAAAAGGCCACTCTAAAATGTGCAGATGTCACAAGTTTTGAGGGAGCGTGCAATTGGCATGCTGACTGCAGGAATGTCCAACAGAGCTGTTACCTATGAATTGAATGTTAATTTCTCTACCATAAGCCATCTCCAAAGGCGTTTCAGAGAATTTGGCAGTACATCCAACCAGCCTCACAACCGCAGACCACGTTTAACCACACCAGCCCAGGACCTCCACATCCAGTACCTTCAACTCCAAGATCGTCTGAGACCAGCCACCCGCACAGCTGCTGCAACAAACGGTTTGCATAACCAAAGAATTTCTGAACAAACTGTCAGAAACGTCTCAAGGAAGCTCATCTGCATGCTCGTCGTCCTCATCAGGGTCTCGACCTGACTGTCTTTTTCTCTGACTTGTCGTCGTAACCGACTTGAGTGGGCAAATGCTCACATTCTATGGCGTCTAGCACTTTGGAGAGGTGTTCTCTTCACGGATGAATCCTGGTTTTCACTGTACAAGGCAGATGGCAGACAGCGTGTATGACACGGTGTTCCAGGTCCTGACAATATCCAGCAACTTCGCACAGCCATTGAAGAGGAGTGGACCAACATTCCACAGGCCACAATCAACAACCTGATCAACTATGCGAAGGAGATGTGTTGCACTGGGCGAGGCAAATGGTCGTCACACCAGATACTGACTGGTTTTCAGACCCCACATTTATTTAAAAGGGACAATGCACATCAATTGACATTTGTGTACACAAAATGTAAATGTGCCAGAGTTAGCAGAAAAGCTCATTTTCATCTGTCCCCATGTATAATGTAATGACTATAATTTAATATCTTAAATATACTGGACTATTTCACTTATTGGGCAGATTCTGAAGTCCCTTTTATAGTGATATGATCATAATATATTGTGCATTCCTAGTACAATATTTTTTATATTTTGTCTACAAACACAGAGGGATGTGTCCCAATGACTATAAAAGGTGAACTAATTCATATCATATACGTGCTTATATATAACTTACATTCTTACAAACACAATCTTTTGTGAGAACTAAAGCTTCTGATTTGATTTACGTTCTTCACATAGCAGAGTGTCATAAACATAATGAAAGGAGTGGATGCATGCAGGTGTGTTTACCTGACCAGATCTCTCCAGGATGGTGATCAACTCGGAAGCTACTCTCCAGTCATCTCTTGTTACCAGGGTTATAGAGGCACCGGACCTCCTGAGTCAAGACATGGATTCATTTACATAAAGAGCCTGAACGGTTGCATTCCTATAATTACAATTCTCATTGTTTCTATCACTTCAGTCACACCCATCCCTGTTTGACTCACCCTGCACGACCTGTTCTCCCGATGCGGTGCACATACTCCTCCACATTCCGAGGGAAGTCATAGTTGAAAACATGTGTGATGTCATGAACGTCTAGCCCCCGGGAGGCCAGGTCAGTCGCCACCAGAATCCGCACACGACCTGTTACATCACCCACGGACAGGTAGATAGCAATCTCAGAGTCAGATCAATTTTGGTTAAATCTTTAAAGGATTAGTTCACTTTTTAAAAAAAACTTTTGATGATAATTTTCTCACCCCCATGTCATCCAAGATGTCCTTGTCTTTCTTTCTTCAGTCATAAAGAAATAAAGGTTTTTGATGAAAAGATTCCAGGATTTGTCACCATATAAATGGACTTCAATGGGACCCAAACGGTTCAAGGTCCAAATGACAGTTTCAGTGCAGCTTCAAAGGGCTTTAAACGATACCAGACGATGAATAAGGGTCTTATCTAGCGAAACGATCGGCCATTTAAAAAATAAATAAAAAAGTTTAAGTTTTATAAGCACAAATGCTTGCGTTGCTCGGTTCTGTGATGAGCGTTTGCGATGTCACCTAATACGCAATTACATGGAAAAGGTCACGGGTAGGCGGAAGTACCGAGTCAGTGTTTACAAATGTGAGGACCATATACACACATTCAAATGTCTTTGTGTCAGTTTATTGTTTAAAATGCCCATTTCGTGTGCGTATCCTGGGTGTTTTAATATTAAAAAGGCTAAAAGAAAACGTCGCGAACGCGCATCACAGAACAGAGCAAGGCGAGCATTTGTGCTTATAAAACTTAAACTTATTTATTTTTTAAATGACTGATCGCTTCGCTAGATAAGACCCTTATTCATCGTCTGGTATCGTTTAAAGCCCGTTGAAGCTGCACTGAAACTGTCATTTGGACCTTGAACCAGTTGGAATCCATTGAAAAATCCTGGAATCTTTCCATCAAAAACCTTATTTTTTTTTCGACTGAAGAAAGAAAGACAGGGACATCTTGAATGACATGGGGTGAGTAAATTATCAGCAAAAGTTTTTTTAAAAGTGAACTAATCCTTTAAAGGGGTCATGACATGGTTTTTTGTTTTGTTTTATTATGTTCCCTTAGGTGCAATTATAGTATTACTAGTTTTTTTTACCAAAAAATTTAAAAATGTAGTGATTTATGACCTTTTCCCACCCTGTTTCTCCCCCTCTGATTCAAACAGTCTGTTTTGGGGGCGTTTCCCCTTTAAAGTGTAAATTGCAGGTACATTTTTTTTCGAGATAATGCAAGTGCTTAAAGAAAAGAACCCCCCACCATTGTTTTGTATGTTTTTTATACCAAAATGCTGACTATAATATGGAAAGTTGGTACTTTTTACAGTGGTTTTTAGCACTCCGCCTCCCTTCCGCTAAGCTGGGCGTGACGTCATAACAGGGACTCCAAGCGGCAAGCAGCCTAGAGTTACCGTCTAACGGCTAGCTTTCTTTTTAGATTCAGCAGTGATGAATGAAATAACTCAATTGTAAACATACTCGTGTGTGCTGGCTTCATGAGGACCGTGATCCTGCCTGAAATGAGTGTAAGATATTCGCAAAACAAACGGGCATGCGTCAATACCAGGATGCTGCGTGATGCACGTCAGATTTGCCGGTCGCGGGTCGAGCTGCTCCACTAAACTCCAAAACGCGTTCACCTCACGGCAGCACACCTCCACTGCTGATTCCATTGGGTGGCATAGCCCACACAAACACCTGTCTCTTTTTCTTTCTGACAATGAGCATCGCTAATTAGTTGCGTTTTAGCACAGGCAATATATCGCGTTCTGTCAGCAGATGCCAGCAAAAGCGCCATTGTGTCTGTGCATCTCTACAGCTCTGATTATTTAGGACTAACGTTACTAACACAATGTAAGTAAATAATGTCTTCAGTCGTTGTCCCTCCTTGCTATTCTACATGACGGCAAGATTTTGAAAAGACTTTGGCTTGTTCCCTAAATGTTATCCGAGTTAGCTCCAGGCTAGCTCTAGCTACTCACCAGGACACCTGACCAACCCTCCACTCATTTTCCTCACACCAAGCATTTATTACTCTTTGAGGGCCATGATTTCTGGCAATTTCCTCCCCTCTCTCGTGCCTAACTAGTTCAAAATTATAAGGCTGTGGTCCATCAAAAATTTGATGGTTTTCCACCTCCTCGTTCTCCATAGTCAAGCCACAAACAGAGGTAATCTAGCAGAGTATAGGTTGCGACTCCCTGTTATGACGTCATCACAGTTACTGTAAAAAACACGCTACCTTTGAAGAAACCCCAATAAATTATATTTTAACGCATTTTAAGACAGAAATGTTTAAATATATACATATTGAGCACTTTATTTACACATTAATTGATTGTGGTGGTTAACCTGCAATTTACACTTTAAGACTTCAGTGTTAACACCCAGTGTTATGATTGGCTAACGTCAGTGCTGCTTATGCATAAATTATTAACGTTAATCATTTTGTATCACATGTAGACTACACATGTTCTCAATTGATTTTGGAGAGAGAGAGAGAGAGAGAGAGAGAGAGAGAGAGAGAGAGAGAGAGAGAGAGAGAGAGAGAGAGAGAGAGAGAGAGAGAGAGAGAGAGAGAGAGAGAGAGAGAGAGAGAGAGAGAGAGAGAGAGAGAGAGAGAGAGAGAGAGAGAGAGAGAGAGAGAGAGAGAGAGAGAG
Source organism: Semotilus atromaculatus (assembly GCA_031834385.1). NCBI lineage: Eukaryota > Metazoa > Chordata > Actinopteri > Cypriniformes > Leuciscidae > Semotilus > Semotilus atromaculatus. The sequence continues at coordinate 24,060,834 of JAULUF010000025.1, read as the reverse complement.
AGAGAGAGAGAGAGAGAGAGAGAGAGAGAGAGAGAGAGAGAGAGAGAGAGTTTGAAGGCGCACGCGCGGCCGGGGCTCGCTCGCTCTCTGCTCGTTCTTTCAGTAACATTCCCTGTCACACTCACCGTTCAAATAAGGCTTTGGCGCGCTGCATATGCTGCAAATAAACATCCGACTGCTTTCCCTGACGTCTGGATCGTTCGGCAGCGTATTCAAACACTCAAACAGGAACAGCACATCTGCGTGGCATAGATAGCAATCTTCTTGTAAACTAGGGCTGGGACGGTTACCGCATTACCGCAATACCGCGGTCACGTGACCCCTACCGCGGGTCTGAGCTCGTCACCGTCATAACCAAAAAAAAAAAAAAAAAAAAAAAAAAAAAAAAGTGCCTGCACATGTGCCCGTTTTGTCTAGACATCATTCCATTTCTGTTCTAAATGTGAAATAATAAATGTTAAATAAACATGTTCCTTATGAAGTTCAATTGCCTAAAGCCTTGTTTATACTCGAGGCGTCCGCACGAGCGCGAAGGTGCGCGCGGCAAAAATGACGTCATTGCGGTGTGGGCGGTCGCGCGCGTTGGGTGCGCAAGACTCTTTGTAACATCGCGCACGGCCCCGCATCCGTAGATGAACAACTTCGAGCCGAATCTGGCTGAGCAAGCATGTATGTCTCACTGCACCGGCACCCAGTTTGTGCGTCTTAAATTAGTTTCTTACATTTACAAAATGAGCCTATAGCAGACATAAGCCATTTTAATAAAAATAAAGTTCCATGTTTTATAAAATGTCCATGAAACTTAATTGTTTAGTGAAATAAGAAATATTTAAGAGATCGTTAATTGAGTTGTATGAAATACATAGGCCTACATGTTTTTATATCCACATATTTTCTTCTAATATCACTGAGGTAATAATCTCAGGGTTTACTGGATTTTACTCGATTCTTTTTGTAGTGTTATTGGTGGTGATGTACTAAAATAAACTGTCACGTGTGGACCTTTCTTCTCATGTTGATGTTGGTTAAGAGGACAATTACTTCAGTCGCCCGCTGTCGTTTCACAGAATAGCACAACTGCGAGCGCGTCAAGTATAAACGCCTGGTCCTTCTGGGGAGCTACGTGCGCAGTCAACGGAGACTCGCGCTCATGCTGACGCGTCGAGTATAAACAAGGCTAACCTTTTGTGTGTGCGCTTGTGTGCACGCGGGATGTATTGCGCGCTGCGCGAGGAGGGGCGCAGTTTTTCACGGAATGGTGCTAATAGCGGTTTACCGCAATACCGCGGGAATTTCTTGCTTTTCAACCGCGGTAAGAAAAAATCCATACCGCCCCAGTCCTATTGTAAACAGACCCACTCGCTGCACGTCGAGTCGTCGACTGAACACATGTGGGCGCGAGCCGCACGACAACGATGCGAAATGAGGCGTAGTTGTCCTGCGCTGGAGGCGGTCATATGCAAACGACTGGTACGTCACTTCTAACCGTGACGTCACTTCTAACCATGGATCCAGAACGAGCTGTATTTAGAGCTTGATTAAATAAATGCTTTGTTTTTAATGGGGAGGACGTCTTAAGCTATGAAACTTGCAGGAAGTTTTAATAGTACATAGATCTCTTATATACGAAAAGATCAAGGCAAATTTGGTTTCTCATGTCATGACCCCTTTAAGGTCCAGGTACAAACGCTGACTGCAGCGAAAGTTGTAATTTTGCTTAATAAAGTATGCATTTTCTGTGCAGACTAGTGGTCCCAAACAGAATTGCAAACGGTCAGTTTGAGTAGATAGACAACAACTTTGACTCAACTAAAAGGAGTGAGTTTGGGACTACATGTTTGTTTAAACAAGGAAAATTGCGTCAGCATTTTTTACAATTCTGGTGCTATTACAGAAATTACACATTTTTCTGCTTCAACATACATACCATCTCTAAAGTCCTGCAGTGCCTCTTCTCTGTCGCATTGCTCTCGGTCTCCATGCAGAGACTGAACCGTTAAACCCTGCAGACACATGTCACTGGAGAGGTCATCAGCTCTACACAGCAGCAGAAAAGAGAAATCAGTGAGAATCGGATTTCTCAGATGGGTTTTTTTTCAGGATTTTACTTCAGAATCAACAGTTTGGCATACAATTTTGATTGATCATACTCTCGCAGGCCATTAATTCTACACACACAAAAAAATTGTGGCCATTGTTTCTCCTTGTACTTTTATCTGGCAGAGTTTTTTTTTTTTTCATGGTTTGAGGATTAACGATCCCACAAACAGCACCTCTAGAATAGAAATAACCTTTGCTGATATAAAATAAAACAAGTATTTGGTTCTAATATTGGCACAACTTTTGAAATGAATTACCTCAAGCTACACCCACTGTACTGGGGTGTGGAAGAGCAAAACCTATGGCTATTAAAGCAAGCGACAGGAAGAATTGTATAACCACATACTAAACGGCCACTCCCTCTGACAATGGAGAAATGGCAAGTTTCGTTTTTAGAAAAGAGAAGCATTTCCCCACAATCACATATTTCTAGAGCACACATGAGCTGATAGGCACTGTCTGATGTTCACGTCAAGAGTGATTATAATACAAATTATATTATGCAATACAATTTCAGAAGAACTTAATTGTGCTTGCAAAAACTCCTCCCATTTCCTGTTTCTTGGAATCAAACCAGGGTTACTCTCATTTAAGTTTCGGTCTGAGAAACTCACTTTATTTTTTTCCCAACAAATATTAGTACTTTGTCTTCAGGCTCCATTCGGTGGATGAAGTCAAAAACATAGTCCTTTTTTTCTTCCTCCTGCACAAACAGCACTGTCTGCTGAACAGTGTTCACCGCCTGAGGGAGACAGATGCAGAAGGGGAATTAACTGGGGACTTTTAATAAGGAGGCCAAACAAACAGAAGTTATATTTGACCTGGTATATGGGCATTACCCATTATAACTGTAACTGTTCACTCACTGCTAGATCTAAGGTGCCCACATAAACCATCATGGGGTCTTTCAGGTAGGATTTGGCCAGCCGCCTAACCCCTGTTGGCCAGGTGGCACTGTAGTAGAAATAGAGAAAAGAACATTAAACTAATGCAGCAAAAGAGTTATCATACAAATGTCCAAACTTCATGATAATAAAGCATTCAAACTCTTTTGAAAATTAGCCCCAATTCCGCATTTAAAGTAGGGATGTTACGGTGAGGAAATTTTCCCACCAGTTAATCGATACTAGACATTGGAGTTTTTCCCTCTTTTGCACCTCGCTAATTGCTGATTCGCATGGCCGCACAGACATTCATAATGGTGCGGAGCAGAGCAAGCATTTTCAAATAAATCCTATGGAGTGCAAATGTGAGACTCAACTTCCATTAGGGCTGGGTATCGTAACAATTTTCGATACCGATACCGATACCTTGACTTCGATACCGGTTCCTGAACGATACCTTTTTCGGTACCAATTTTAGGAAATCCGTTTTAACAATATTACATTACCTTTCTTTTTTTTTCAGTTTGTTGACTTTTTTACATTCATATTTTGAGTCTGTAAAAAAAAAAAAAATGCTAAAGTTTTCTATGTTTCCTAATCATTTAACAACATGTAGGCCTATTCTTTACTTCAATGAGCTCATTGTTTCTGCCTTAATGCATTGTTTAACAATGAAACAATGAAAATTAATTGAAATGCATTACACACAGTCACTCACCTCTAACAGATCACAAATTGTAATTTAGACATGCATTTTCTGTAAAGCTGCTTTGAAACGATATGTTTTGTGAAAAATTATATACAAATAAATGTGAATTGAATTAAATATACCGTAAAACTTCAAATAATAGCCGAGTCCCAAATAGACGCCTGTCTCTTTTACACGCCTGGTGTGGCGACTGGTTTTTGGCGGCCGGGTCGGTGAATGATGTAGAATAGAATAACTGCTGCTCTTGACAGGGCGCGCAAACGACGAGCAGAGAGAACGTGGAGCATTTGGAGATTTTTAGAGATTAGAGACTCTAGGAACAACATCTCAATGAACAACATCTCAACACTAAATTATAAAGGCCTGTCTCATATAGACGCCTGTCTCAAATATAAGCCGGTGCAGTTCGGCGATTTGGGAAAATAAAAGCCCGGGCTATTATTTGAAGTTTTACGGTAGGCTACTGGGGTGCGAAGTATACCTCGCGCTAAAAAACAACAACAAAAAAACAACAACAACGCATAAAGCTTGCCGCAAGCAGTGGCGAAAGTAGCCTAATGATTATGGATGTGTCGGGAAAAAACAGCAAGGATATATTTAAAATATATATTAAGATGAATATGGCGATGTTGACTCGATCGTCATTCCTGCAGTAGTGAACACGGACGTGCGCCTAAGGATTATAATCAAACTCTTTATTTCTAATTGTTTCGTTTAAAAGTAGACATATTTTAACCTATATTTAAGTCTATATGCCTATTTCTCATGTCTGTGAGTATCCTATACGCTTAGTTTGGGTTCGTTTGTGACGCGCTCCAGTTCTTGCAGTCGAAGATAACGCTCTCAAGTGTTGCCAGTCTTGGCAGCAATTATCTTGTCGAAAATATTGGATCGCGTGCTTCTGACATCGAGTGTGGTACATAGGTAGGTACACTGTTGATCTTTTCCACATATTTTCTATCTATCTGGGTTGGGACACACACACACACACACACACACTACAGCCTCACGTGCGACGAGCCACGTCTTCCGCCACAGCCAATCATGCTGCATGCTTATTCATTGTTTCACTGACATTGACTAGATTAACCCCTTAGGTATCGAAATGTGGTACCGAAAATCAAGACATGTTTCGATACTCGGTAGTATCGAGACAATTCGGTCGGTACCTAAAAAGTATCGAACTCGATACCCAGCCCTAACTTCCATAGCAATGAACTGAGAATGCTCGCTCTGCTCCGTGCCAGCGAATTAGCAGCAATTACTTGAATGGTGGGTTCATTATTATTCTTAATTAAAAACACAACAACTTGTGTGTGCGGCTGAACACTGGGTCACACCAACTATTACAGCAAGTCTAATTTAAAGATGACACTGCAATGTCATCAATGGCCATTTGTCGTGAAATATCTGGGAAGTGATGAACTTTAATCTGGTGAATGTCATTGTTGAAAATATTGTTTTCGAATAAACAAATAAAAATCACCTAGTCATTAAAGTTTGTCTGTCAGGTCGAATATCCAGAATGATTTTCATGATTTGAGGTTCAAAGCCCATATCCAACATTCTGTCAGCCTCGTCCAGTACCTGAAAGAAGAGAAAAAAAAAAAGAAAAAAAAAAATTATTATATATATATATATATATATATATATATATATATATATATATATATTTTATATATATCCAAAATTAATTCAAACCTATTTTATTTTTTTTAAATAGCTTTTTAAATGCTCACAAAAATAATGCATAAAAACACATCCATACTTACCAGATAGGTGATGGAGCGCAAGTTGATGAGCTCGTTCATCTGCAGATCGTTTAATCGTCCTGGTGTGGCAATGACTATGTCCACACCACTGGTCACTACTTTAATCTGGGCCTTTCGGTCACCTCCTCCATAGATACAGATGCTACCGTAATGAAAGGGATTTTGACCAAACAGACAAAGCAGGACACTAGAGGAATTCATAAATGGTATGTTTTGCATAACATTGAGAACTTATGGTTTCAGCACCTTTTAAACCCTTTGTAGCTGTATTTGTTGCACTCGGCTTCAATCTGGAGAGCCAGCTCACGGGTGGGAGTCAAAACCAACATGCCGGGGCCATCTCTTCTGTCCCTGCGCCTGCAATAAATATGTACAGTTGGTACTCAACCAGAATAATACTTGTACCGCCACAGAAAATGGGGGGCAATGCATGTAAAGGTTATGTGTCTTATACTTTGTTATTTAAATTTGTTAGTAGGCCTAGATTTATGAACTGAAACATAACAGTGAAAAAAATTCAACCAAATTATCAAAATGCATTTATAAAATTAAAACATTGTCAGGACTTGCTAACTGATGTTATTCGGCAGCATTTGTGTTTTAGGAAAAATTAAGAATTAAATAGGCTGACAGTAGGTTGTTATGATTAGCATAATTTTCTTTAATAAATGATGAAAACATTTCAACAAACATTGCAATAGACAATGTCACATCAGTGATGCTTTGCGTAAGCATCAGAGGTTAAGCTCATGCTCATAGCGTTCAGACGACAACTGTGTGGTCAACGCTGCAACATGAGCCTCACAGGGCTTCAAACGGTCTTAGTTCGAATCTCAGCTCTAGCTACGATCTTCATAATTTTGTTTCTAGTTTAATATGCCATGCGTCAAATAAAAACGTATAAAATGCTAATTTTTTTATTCAAAACACTTTTCAGAGCTTTATTCATTGTCTGTCATTTTTATTAATAGGCGTTTAGATAACATTGTAGCCTACATCCTGTTAAATCCTAGCCTGGCTGCGCCCTCCTACGCACTTACGCTCAATTTAATTTTCCTTCAGTACTACGTCTGGGATTCTGCTGTAGACTTTGGTTTTCTCCGATCAATTTTTTGTAGGGCCAATCAGTGAACAGAGGGAGTGGCTGAGAACGATGACGTTGTGCGTTATTTTGAGTTGTAGTTCAGTAATGGCAGCGGAGAAAGATGTGAGCGAGGCCACGGTCCGTTGTAGCAACACTGCCGAATATCAAGAAGTTAAAGCCGGAGCAAGAACAATCTTTGCTTAGTTTTGTTTTGGCCATGATGTTGTGGCCCTCCTCCCCACGGGGTTCGACATACGTCACGAGCAAACGTTAGCGATTGGTGGCAGATCCAGAGTGACTCTGGGCAGATCCAATAGTTTTAGACTTCAATATAGTACCCGCCTACAAGGAAGTAACCGATTGTCAATGCAGCGGTGCCAGACTCTCTGTACAAATGAAATGTACGAGAGTCTGGTAGAACCAGGCTAGTTAAATCCTACTACCCGCTTTACCGTTCTTGATGCTTAAATAGGTAACAGATTATTTATGTCAAGCGTTTGTTTGCGCAAGGTGCTGTTGAAGGCAGATTATCGATGATCAGCCGATCACACCAGAAAATGAAAATGATGAAGCTCGTCTTTAATCTGCTAAATTGTTTTGAGAGTAATTCACGAAATTAAAACGATTGACAGTGATTCCCAGCCATAGCAACGGAAATGTTTATTTTTAATAAATAAATTAAGTTATTTTTTGTAGCCAAAAGAAATTGCAACTTTGCTGTGTACAATTAAAACAATACAAAATTAAAATAGTAGCCTACAAAGCAACAAATTAAGATTGGGAGGTTTTTCTTTGCCTCTCTTCTCTGATCACTTTTTAGAAAGTTTCTTTGGTCTCCCTCCCTGCGCACGCCGGGTCTCTATTAAAATGAAATGTTTCAGGGTAGAAACACATCATACAGCTGATAATACTGTATATTTCGCTGCATGTCATCCACACCAATTACAAAAAAATAACTAACAAATTATTTAGCCATTGTTGCTTCAAAGAAAAAGAATGCCTTTTTGAATTCACCTTACAATTAAACGAGGTTGATCGCGAATAAAAGTGTTCTGTATCTGCTGTTCACTCTCATTCGTTTCTCGTTGGCATGAACATGTTTCGTCAACAGTTCATGTTTAGATAAGCCCAGGTTGTTGACAATCATACACACTGCTCAAACATTCTAAAACTCTACAAAACCAGTTGAAACCGGATTGAACACTTCAATTGATTTTTTTTAATGAAAAACATTTAAATACATTAGATACAATATTTATAATTAAGATGGGGACTATTTTGCCTTTGCCTGTTCTATCATTAGGCTGGCTATCCAACACTCTCCATATGAAAGACGGGACATTAACACCTTAGGGCCTAAGGCTTAGGCTATTGTTCTGCACCCCCACGATAAAGCCACAGAGATTTTCACTCTTGCGTTGTTGTTTCCTCATTGGGACATGCTCAAACACATGATAAACATGTTTCAGTAGATCCTCTGTGCCTCTGGATTACATAATCAGATAACATTCTTTAAATATTTAGACATTAAAAGCTTTAGACATTTATTATTGTGAATGAGCTGAGGCAAGTGGCTTTTTTTTTTTTTTTACGGAGATATATTATAGTTCACTGTCCATTAAATAATAGTCTATATTTATGTATCGTTTGTTTAAACATTAATAATTTTATTAAAATAAAAACGGATTACTTTATAACATGCAGTTTCAACTCCACCAAATCTTAGGTTGTTTCATTATTGTACAGCAAATGTCAATAGTACTCTTTTTTTTCATGTTTGTTGTAGGCTTATTTGGAAATCATCATGGAGTATGTACAAATAAATAAATAATATTTGCTAACAAAAAGGTGAAAGGTGGAGCACTGATACTCTAGTGCAGACTTACACAGGTTGCTCATCCATATGAATAAAGCCCGGAAGCAGGTAGGACAAAGTTTTGCCTGTTCCTGTCTGGGCTATTCCAATCAGATCAATTCCTTTCAGGACAACTGGCCAGGCTTGTGACTGAACCACAAGACAAAATAACCAGGATTACATTCATCCCATGTCAAGCTTTACATTCAGTGAAAAAACAATATGGTATAAACAAACAAATGAGATAGATGTTTCTTCACCTGAATGGGAGTTGGTTTTTGAAATCCCACTCTGACAATGTTTTCCATTATTCCAGGATAGTGAGCAAAAGCCTCCTCAAATGTGCACACTGGATTGGGAATGGTTCTTTTCTCCTCATCTTTCAAATCATCCACAAATATGTTGTTGTTCTCTTTTCTTTTAGAGTAAAGAAAAGCAGAAGTACAAAAACAATACAGACATGTAATTGTTAATAATGCAATAATGCCATCTCAATAGTTGTAGATGTTTCTGATCTGTGTCAAAGAAATGAAATTGAATTCATTATCTTTTTGCAAAAAGTGATTTCTAACTTATGCTATAATGCAGCCTTTCAAGGGGTTCTCAAAATCAAAAAATAAGCTAAAGCCACTAAAAACAAGATATTTCAACTGTTTGATAATCACAACTGTTTGATTCCTTTTAAGAACCAGGAAAACCTGGATATATTGTTAGCCTAATTTTTAAAAGTACAATTTCTAGACCTGGAAACATTTTACGTAAAATAATAAAAACCTTAAAAGTGCATTTTTACAAAGAATATAAATTTTACATATTCAAATAGTTCACCAGATATAATTGTCTGGTAATATAATTGATATCATTGTCCTTAAAGAGTCATGTAAATTCATCTAAATTCATAAGAAGAAAGAGTAGGAACAATTTTAATTTTAATTATTTATATTTATTTTTTCAGAAACAAAAACTATGGCTAGAGGCCCTTGGAATATTTTTGGGACAATGGAGTGAAAGGTTGAGAACCACATCTACATGAGTTCTTTTTAGAATTAGATTTAGTATTGAAAGAGACTATAAGAGGAAAAACCGAACACGTCAAACAACAAACAAAAGACAAATGTAAGTGGCAGACAAAGACGGAATGATACATTGTTTATCTCACCTAAAACATTAAAATAATAAAACATCCACATTTTAAGTCTATCATAATTAGGATAATATCCAGACATTTATCTCAGATCCTTCAGAAGGTTTGTTACTAACAGATAAATGCCGCCATCTGTGGGCTAATGTGAAGAAAGCAAGTTTAGACAATTTACCTCCAGATTTGGACTTCTTCTGCACTACGAGCAGCCACTGATTTTGCTTCAATATAGAAATCCTTCTTTAGAGTGGGAAGATCTACAGAAAGCAAAATGATTGTTGAATCAGGTATAGTACTACTTAAAGGCCTGGCTTCACAGAGAGGGCTTAAATTAGGTCAGGATAGTACCTTAGTTCAACTAGGATATTTAAGTAGCTTTTAGAACCATGCCTTAAAAAAAAAACTGGTGTGCATTTTGAGACAAAACAAGGAACTGACATAAGATATGCCAAACTTGCATTTAAGTCTGGGACAAGGCTTGTCTGTGAAACCTGGGGATAGAACTTTATATCTACCTATTTATTACATCCAGTAAATCAACCAAATTTCTTAATCTAGTTTACAGGAGTGTAACGATACCCTCATGTGATGATTCGATACATATCACGATACGATATTATTGTGATACTCCCAAGACATATGGTAAAAGGTTAACAAATAAATGTACTGTTGATTAAAATGCTCAAATGTAATATTAAATTGTGGGTTGTAAATGAATAGGCTTGGACTTGGTACTGGTAACCCAATGCATAGGACAATGGTGACGCCAGAATAAAAATTTTCATGATTCTGTAGCTGAAAATACATAATTATTTTAGACGAATATGCTTGCACTCTGTCACTAACCAGATATATTTAAAATAATGTAGGCCACTTTTTTTATTGGTAACAAGACATTTGGCACAAATATTCCCCCATTGCATTATTATACATTATATAGTTTAATGTAGTACTGACACCAAAACTCTGAAAACTTAAGATTTTTTTCTCACACAGTAATTTTTATTTTGGGTGAACGATAACACAATATATATTGTCACTATCCACAGTACATATTGTTGCATTTTTGTATTCCGATACATTGTGATATTATATATTGGTACACCCCTACTAGTTTACATTTTAAAGTGTGCACATAAGTGTAAATATGTCATATACAGGTTTGGGACAACAAATAAATGTTTAATGATAAATGATAAGTAAATGATGAAATAACTAATCAGAAGTAATGGTCACATTATCTAGACTACAGCTTCTAGAGACTCACCTTGCCATTTAATAGCTTCATATTTGTCACGGTTTTCTCTAAGCGCAGTCCAGTCAATAGGTGCAGGTGTTGGGGCAGCTGCAGACACTGCTCGAACAGCAGAAGATGGCCAGCATGACTCATTCTGATATCCTGCATTGCTATTTCCTGGAGATTCAAATGTAAATGTTAAACCTAAAATATCAGTAATTAACACAGCACATATTCTTGTAGCTTAGGGAATTCCATGCTCTCCAACCATTGCGGCAGCCAGGACCACTGACAGAGTTTCCATGAACCAGATCTTCAATCATGTCTTTGGCTTTGAGCTGAGCATCACCGCTTCCAAAGATAAGCACCTCAGCTTCATAGTCACCACGGTTTATCTGCCAATCATACATAACTCAGTGTCATGTGTTAAACTAAATTTGAAAGGATTGGAATAGTTTACTTGCATATGAAAATAGTCATGAATGTCATTGCATGTTGTTCTAAACCCAAGACTATACCACATACATGACAACAGATTCATAGGGGTGTGCCGGTTTCAGAATTGGTGATGACGGTTATGATGTGAGTTAAATGTGACGGTTCGTAACATAACCGGCTTGGGGGGGGGGAATGTTATAGGACAACTTAGTTTGAATAAACGAGCAGGCACTGATTAGCTACTTGCTGTACGTTTATTTAAAATTAACAGCAAGACAACTAGCAGTGAATGTGGTTTCCATTAAATGAAACACGCACACTAAACAAATCCTTAAAAAAAAAAAAAAAAACAGGCCTATTCTGGTGGATGCAGTGATGCGGTGGTGACACGTTCATGTGGCGCTGCCAGTAAAGCACCTACAATCTGTCACAAAGAACCGGCAAAAATAATGATTATGAATATGTAAAATATAGCAAGGAGATATTTTAATTGTTTATTAATAAACAAGTGTTTTCTTTGTCAGTATCTGAAAAGATGAAGGTGACGACGATGCTGACTCGCGATCTTCGCAGTAGTGAACGCGCCAGAGAGAAATGCACATTTACATAAGCAGAGAGCAGTCTGTAGTCTGCTTTCTTTCGTTTTGAATTGTTCTGTTTAAAAGTAGACATGTCTGTGACTGTGAGGCGAGTAGGCGACCTTATACGCTGAGTTTCGGTTAATTTATGAGACGAGCTCCAGTTCACGCGCCGGCACCTCTGTTTAGTGATTATCTATCGTCTGCTATATTTATCTTTTATTACTTCTAATTAATAAATCCAGGCAATTGGTTGATGAAACATTGATTCAAATTAAGATACAATTAATATAAAACGAAATTCGTTTTAAAGAAAGGTTTTGTGCTTTCTGTTTGATGCCTCTGTGAAAGTTTTAAAGCATATTTTAGTGCCGCTTTCAGAGCGCTCACATCCAAAACATTGTTTTTTTCCTCATAAATACGAACACGAAAATTTTAATAAAATGAATAGGCCTATTTCATGTTCTGTGGAGACTACAGTTACTCATAATTTATATTCTGAATACCTAACGCAGGTACAAGTATTGCGTGTAGTCACCAACACTGATAGTATAACCTTATCTGTAATATATTTTAATAACACGGTTTTGGCGGTTATAGAGTTCTAATCACGGTGTTCAACTATAACCGTCGGTCTCACGGTTATATCATAACAGTCACACCCCTACAGATTAATTCAAAATGAATCCAATCAACATTGAACTGAAATGAGCTGAATAATGACACTATAGACCTTATTCACAGCAGCGCCATCTTTGATTTTTAACAGGAATGAAAGCGAGGCTGTGAGGGATAGACCTCCATCTCTTCAGTGGGTTGCACTGCTATTAAATGTGTTTGTGGATTGTTCTGCTTGCAAAAACCATGCAAAAATATGTTTCTGAGAAATTCCAGTAGACCAAATAATCCTGACAATATGATCTGTTTAAAATTATAAGTGATCTAGTAGCTTTTTACAGCTTTTTATGGCGGATCCCATTGAAAACACAGTAAGCCTATCCCTCACAGCCTCACTTTCATACTGTCATGGCGCTGGTCTGAATAAGGTCTATTGTCTGCTGTAGAGCTGCTTATAGCTGAAATTGGAGTCGTTTCATTATTGATGAACTGTGCAGTTATTGAAAGCGATTGAACTGAATCGAATCAACATTGAGCTGAATTGGACTTAATAATGACACTATAGTCTTCTGTAGAGCTTCTTAACAGCTGATATAAGTCGTTTTGTAACTGATGAATTTCGCAAAATTAACAATGCGAGTCCAACGTATTTTTATCTGCTTTGGGCTAAAAGTGGGATCTAACTTAACTCTTTCCCTGCCAGCGTTTATTTGCCAGGTTGCCAGTCACCTCCAGCATTTTTGATAAAAAAAAAATATATATATAGAACAGTCTTATCAACACTTCAATGTGGCTAAGTGTAATATAAAATATCGATGAGAAATTCCTCAAAGACTATAACGTGCATAAGCAATGCTTTCATCGCTTGTTTCTACTCCTTTTTTCCTGTGTTTTGCTTTTAGCTGCAAAGATTTTCTCTTTCATTAGTTTAGTAATAGCGTTTTCTATCGTATTACAGTGAAAACACAGAAAGTCAATGGCGGGGAATAGGGATGTCAATTTTCACAAATTCCCATGATCGATCGTCGTTTAAATTAACGATCACTTAATCGATTAATCGTTAGCCTTAACCTGTTAACCCTCGCCAGAGCGCCGGCGCACTGAAGCGTTTTTTTTTTAAAATAGTTCAATGTTACTATCAGATTTAATGTTATTACCTTGACAAACTATACATCATTAAAAAGATATAAGTCTCAAGGTTCAGTATTTGACCACTATTGTATTCTGATAAACTTATAGTGACAGTTATGTCTTAATTTGTGTCTGGAGTTATGTAATCAAAAAATGAGTCGATACCTTTAATATGAATTATGAGCGTCAGCCGCTCTCATTCAGAAAAAAACTCCAGTGAGATCGTCATGACAGAGCTTGACAAAACAACGTCCATCAGGGCTTTTAGCTCAAAAATGTGCAGATTTGGAGAAATATTGATAGATTCTCATAGGTTTAGATCAGATTTATAAAGACAGGAATCATATTTATTGAATATATACCCAAATGCGTCGATGTAATCATTATGAGCGCTGGAGACTCTGATGTACTGTGTTATCAATCCATACTGGCAGCCTGAGGGCGCCGGCGCTCTGTGCACAGTATAATAGTCCATATATGGAACACACGAAGAAGTGCCATAATCATGTGACATTCCAGGAACTCCCTAACACAACAAAGCTAACAGAGATCGCTGTAACATGCATATAAAGATGTTTTGAAGACAATAAACATGATTGCAATGATATTTGATTTACCAATGTTCTTCGAGCCATGTCAGGTATTTTAATAATAATAGATTATATTGATAATGTAATGCTAATCGATATAGACTTTTTCATTGTGCAGAATACTATACAATAATATATTTTCTATCTGATTTTTTATCTGAAGCCAAATCAGAGCACAACATGTGATTTAAAACACTCGACTTGTGCTATAAAGTAAGTTTTAGAGCACAAACATGGTTTTAATCTCATAAATTGTCGTGTATTGGTGGTGTGCTAAGCTAATATGCTAGCTAGCTTGGTGCACCTGCTACCTAGCTGTTATTTTTATGAATATTTTTAAATAGGACTGCTTGCTGAAATGTTTCTTTTTTCAAGAAGGTCATTTTATATAGTTTAAAATGTAAGGTGAGAACTTTCCCTAAAAGAGATTAGGGATTGAAAGAGTGTGAATAGCCAGTCGTTAGTAATTATAATGCAGACAAAAGAAAAGCATATTTAGAGCCATAACCAGGCCGGAGAGGTGTGAATGTGTGCAGGGGAGACTGACACTGAATGGAGATCGTTTACACCACATAAATAAGAGACAATAGACTGAATAGATGCTTAGAACATGCCAATAAACATCAGTTTGCATTTTAGAGTCTAATCAAAATAAAGTTGTATGACATGATCTTGAAAAACATTTAACTAAATAAAGAGTTTTAGACTTGTCATCTTCAGATTTTAAATATAACATGGTCAGATATGTGGCTTTAGCTGCAGTGCATTTCTAGATTGATACAATGCCAACTTCAATTTTATTTTCATGAAAATATTTCATAAAAATAAATTTCTAATAACTTGACAAAACTTTGAAGCTATTTATAACTATTTTTTTTCATTATGACAATAATTAATTCTACATTTACAATAAACTGCCAGGTGTCAGCTTTCAAATGAGATCATACTTGTGCTTTTAGAACAAATGGTTTATGAACTGTATCTGTTTCAGTTTGGGTATGCCATTTCTGGGAATTTTTCAAAAGTGGGGTTGCAGCTTAACAGGTTAATACTGTAATATGCGTGTGCTGCAGTGGCATATGGCCAACAGCATGAGGGTCTGCAAATGCTGCTCAAAACGCTATGTTCCTCACCAAATTAATGAGAATGGTTTTTAATCTAAATAAAGGGCTTGTAGGATTGTAAAAATGTTTCGATGAGATTGATAATTAAATTAAATTAATTATTTAATAATCAAATATAACGACTACGTGTCACCAGCGCCGCCTCAGATGCGCTTGTCAGAATGTGTGCCTGTTGTGGACGTGCTCTTCCTGGAACAACGCGCTGGAAACGGCAACTAAACCCAATGAATTCACCACGATTTAATAAAATAGCGTTCTCATGTTATGTAATATGACAGTCCCAAATTAATCATCGTTATTATTAGTCGTGCATTCTGCTTGAGAGGCGCGCGCTGAATGAATAACCGTTGAGCACTTTGCTCGCGCGTTATTTAACTCAAAGAAACGTGAGATTAATCAGATATATACAAAATAAACATAATATTACAAATTATATCTACACAAAATGACGTAAATGCACAAGTGAACTTGAACTAAGTTAGGTGCCATTCAGAATCACTCATGTTGTGGTCGACGCGATCTTCCTGGAACAACGCGACACGGCAACTAAACCCAAATAATTCACAATGTTTTATTACAATATTGTTCTCTTTATAATGTTATGACAGTCCCAATAGTCATTATTAGTCGTGCATTGCCGTTTGAGCTGCGCGCGCTAAAGATCAGGCTTTAGCGTCAATTCTTAACGCATCCATATGAATATGAGATAAATCAGATATAGATAGGCGTACACAAAATAAACAGTATTACAACTTACATTTGCAGAAAACAAAAGGCTGCGAATGCACACACAAACTTATAGTCATGATGAAGGTGTAAAATAGTCCCAAACATAACTCCGGCGCGCTCGCTCACATGTTTCACGGTTCAGCAGCATGCACGCGCATGAACCTGCTTAATCGATGATCGATAAGGTTTATTGATTAAATGTCTTATCGACCATTAATCGATCGTCGATTAATCGTTGACATCCCTAGCGGGGAAGCGTTGTCTCATAAATTACGGAAAATTCCATCAATGGCGGGGATATAGTTCAGCTCTAGTGTTTAGATACAGGCTCTTCTGAGCTTTCCAAATAGCAATAGTGTATTTAACTTGCCTTTATCGATGCTTCACTGCTCTCTTCAAGCTCCCGAATTTCCAAATAGCAATAACGTTAGTGTATTTAACTTGCCTTTATCGATGCTTCACTGCTCTCTTCAAGCTCCCGAATTTTCGCACCACCTCGACCTGGGCAAACAGACAAGAAAGTCAATCACACAGCAGTGATGGAAGTCCAACCATCTTCCGCGAATTGGTTCTTTTGAATTGTGTCAAAGACCCGGTTGAAAACCCAATTCAGTCATTCTTCGATCAGTCAGATTCTCGGTTCACTTAACTGTTACAGATTCACTCATCGGTTGTCGGATCATTACAGATTTGGGAAAAGGTTCTCGGTCCTTGAGAATCGCTCGGGCCGAATACGTCGCATAATTGAACAAACCGTTTCAATCGATTCATTAAAAATAACCTGATTAGAACGCCAGAGAATCAGACATTTTGAAAAACGCTGCATGCCTAAAGTTAAATGTTCCTCAGACACCTGTGTCTTACCTATTATTCTTCCCACCAAAGAGTTTTCCACATGCAGAGTTACCGCGGATGAACCTGATCTGTCTCCATTACCGCGGCATCCTGTAGGTCCAGTCCTGGAACGACTGTAACTGTTTTTGCCGACTGCACCATCACAGATATTTGATTCAAAGTCCCGGGTTCTCCGGTTTGTCCACTGCTCGCGCTCTCCACCAAACTTCGCGCCTACACTCGTGGTTTCTCGGCTACGCGCGCCTCTTGAAGACGGAGGCCTCGATGACTTTACTGGCACGGTTTGAACGAGTGACGGCTTTGAAACCGCCGCACCATCCGCATCGTACTCATCTTCCCAGTCCGACATTTAAAACAAACATATAAGAACACAAGTTTGGTTAAGCGACGCTTCCCTCCCGAAAGACCCCAAGACAATCACTGATCAAAAACCTCGATCAATATCCGCTCACGTGATCCCAAATGGCAACCATGGCAACTGTAATTTACGGTAGTTACTGCTGTGAAAAAGAATATATGGGATAGTGAAAAAGCTTTAACAATAATGCTGTCTATCTTGTTTATTTATTGGCAGGGGCAACTGATATCAAATGACCAGGTTTTTTTTATGAATTTTGGATGACATTGTTTACGTTATGCTGTCTATTTTTATAAAAATTTATTTATAGAAAATATAATTAAAGGCCTCCTACTAATTGATGCAGTACCTCTGCTGACCACTTGATGTTGACAGCCACTTCACTAAAGTGCTTTTGGTCTAATATAAAGGCCCAATAACTAATACTATTAGTAAAACATGGCACACAAAGACATTAACATCAAGTATGCTACACCAGGCCGAGTTTCAAGTCTTTTGTTTATTTAAGTATTACCATGATCATCAATTTTCATTTCGCATTTTTCAATCTCAGAGCATCAACTCTGTTATGTGCACAATGATGAAATAAATTATTCTGAATGACAGAACGCTAACATTATCAAGCATGTATATTAAGGCCAGTTTCTGTGTAATAAATTATTTGATCTAGTGGTAAAACAAATAAATGCTTCTTTAACTGACAGACGCTTTAAGTTCACAGCCAAACAGAGAATGTGCAATTATCGAAATATAAACATAACCATTTCAATAAGTTTAAGGTATGAGTGCTCTTATAAATACAGTTTTATAACTGTTTAATAAAATGCAAAAAGGCACCGTAAAACATTGAATTACAAATTAAAGAATACTTTAAGAAAATCAATAACAATAGTAATATTAATTATAATGTTAATTATAATATGACTAATATTTCTGTACAACCTTTTTCTGCATTTCAAGCATCAATTAGTTCCACTGCTGTTGACATTTTCTCAGGTGCCTATATTATTTACCTCAACTCTAGAGCAAAATAAGCATATCAACTACCATGATTATAAATCTTATTTAAAGCAAATTCATGTTAAAACAATTAATCACATTTGCAGGTTTCCTCATCACATCTGAACAGTTGTGCTTCCAATTGTACAGTGTCAAAAACATCCTCAATGTACACCTCAGATGCTTTTAACGAAAAGGAAAAAACAAAACAAATTAACACAGCTTATCAGGATTATTCGACATACACATAACGATACAAGTTACATTCTCTAAGTTATACAGACAAGCATTATAGCTAAAGCACTCATTGTACCATTCAGAATTATGGAATATATATAAAAAAAATTAAAATAAGAACAGAGGTTACAAAGCTGAGGTTTAGGTATAAGATGCCTGCTTGCTACAGAATTTAAAGGGCTCGGGGGGGGGGGGGGGGGGGGGATCAGAAAATACAACAGAAATTAGATATTGCTGCAATTCCAATAGAAACACATATGTGAGACTTTCTACTTGACACTTCTGATTAAATGGATGCAGGTTACAAAGCAATCAAAAACACGTAAAATTTAATTACAATCATTAGTTGTGATATTGTGACTGTGATTTATTGTCATGATGAAAAGGATGTATTATCTCCCTTTTTCATTTTAGCAGCCAAATATCTATACAAGGACTCGGAATTAGTAAATAAAAAAATGGGTGCTCTTCAAAAATCCTGATTGACACAAATATCTCCTCACAGGACTTTACTCCAAAACACACCATAACATCCCTCTAGTAACAGCATTCATCTTTCTTCAGATGCTAAGACTCTCAGGTTTTAAAGGACATGGTTAAATTAAGAAAGCTACAAGTGAGAAAATGCATTTGTTAACCGTTTAAGACCAAGACCATCTGGTTTACTGCTATCCCTCCTATAATTCTTAGCACATGCAAATGAGTGGACCGCTAAACATTCAGAAGGAAGTGAGAAATGAATCCTAATGCTGAGCGAGGGCTTATTACTACAGGTGCATACACGCTTCCAACCCTATTTGCCTTTGCATTTTAAACATGCCGATCCCATGCAAGACTGAAAGAAGTACTCATTCAGTACCATAACTCTTCATAATAGTAAAAGAATATTATGGGTTAAATACAAGTTAAGCTCAAACAACAGTGTTTATACCACAACATATTGTGGATGAACACAAAAAATAATTTCAACATCACTACTCATTTAAGTTGGCATGAAATAAAAATATATTATTTGATCTGTAAATCCCACATTCTATAATCAAACTCGCACCCGTAAAACTGCATTTTCGGTGAAGCCGAATTAATTTCGGTGAATGATTGGTACTGTACTAGACAACTAATACTTCATACATATGTGTGTCTAACATGTTGAAAGTGTTATAGTGAGGTTTCGGTAACTTAAGAAGATGCATCATACAGATATAATTTGTGAGTCATCTTAAGTTTTAGATCCAGTCACTGTCTTACCAGAACTGCTCCTGTTAGTTTTGTGGTCTGTGCGCAACTAAAATGTTCAATTTTCAGATATAAAAGCTAGTGTCTGTTAATGAAGATTTGACAGATGAACTCATGCCTCAAATTAACTTGTTTTGTGAAATTATGATTTCTATGACCAATTGACCATCTATGATATTACTTTAGACACTCACACCTTTATTTCGAGACTTACACCTGTAAGTAAATAATACTACTGACAGGGTGAATGTAGCCTTAGTAGGCGATTTTTTCCACACTAACTTATATTGTTTATCATAGCTATACTATTGAAACCATGAGTAATGTATATTAATGTTTACCAATTAGCCCCATTCACTTCCATTGTAAGTGTCTCACCGTAAGTATTATGCCACAAATGCTGTCGATTGAGTTTAACATATATTAACCCAGAATATTGAATTAATGTTTCTTCCCCAACAGTTTCTCATTAATATAAATTCTCCTTTTTGACAAATTGTCCATGCAATGATATGTACGTATGAACAGTAATCTATGAACATCATGTCTTTTTCTTGTGAAAATTAGAAAACATAGAGCGTACAGGACGCTCCATTTCCTTTGGAAAAGAAGAACATGAGGGACATGAGGTTGTGTCCAGTCTCCACAGTGAGGTTCCTGTGCTCCGGGGTTTTTTCGAGTTATACGTGAGGCAAGTTTTGGGACTCGAGACTATCACTTGATCCAGCCTGGCTGGGAGATGGCCCACTGGCTCCTGTCCGTAGCAGCTCAGAAGAGAAGGTTGTATCGTTGCTTTGTTGGTCGAGGAGGTCGCGGTCGCCCTCCATGATGTCCAACTCTTTGTCATTGATGAACAGCTCTGTATCACCCCAGTCAGCCAGCGGCTCGCGGTCGCTGGACTCATTGTTGCTGCTGCCGCTGCTTCGAGTGGACAGGCTGGGATGGCAGTCCGCAGCAGTCGGTAGCATGAGGTTCTGAGCGGAAAGAGACTTACCGAGCCCACGCTCAACCTGTAGTGAGGCTGCTGCTGTGGAAGACATGAGCTTTAGAGGATCAATGTCAAGACTCAAGTGTCTTCTCCACGACCCATCTTCCTTGGAGTTGCGCTCGGGCTTGTCCCGTAGCTGTACCGTGCTTTGAGTACTCTCAGCCTCCCTGTCCAACTTAACATCGGTTTGGGTACTCACAAGGCAATTGCTCAGACCCTCTGCCCGGCTCTCCAGTAGCGTCTCTGGGATAAGGCTGGTAGACCGGCTTTGAGGCGTTGGTAACATAGGGGGGAGCTGAAGGGTCGTTGAGGTCGCATGGATTGTCGGGACTGGCCTGGTCAGCTCACTGAATCGCTGGTGACTTCTGGAAAGATTGTTGGGGGTGAGAATGGGAGGAGGGGACACTGGGTAGAAACTGTCCGGGCTGGAGGGTTGGTTGTTGAGGAGAGGAGAGGTTGAGTAGGAGGAGGCAGAATGTGGGTAACCAGTACCCAAGTTGAGTTCACTAGGGGCTAGAGCAAGATGCAGACCACGGTGTAGGTTACTGCTGCCTGAATGAGACACGCCGCTGCCGGTAAGATGGGAGGATGATGACAAATCCTTGCTATGGATGGAGCTTTGGTAGTCGGAGGTCTGATCCAGCTCGAACAGTGGAAAAGCAGACAGACCAAGCATCGAAGATGAGCCTTTCTGTAACACCTGCCGGTATATATCCAGCAACGAGTCCAGCTTTGACTCAATGGACTGGACCTGTATTATAGAAGAAGTAAGAAATCCCATCGAATGTTCCTGAAATGTATGCTTAATTATCATAAATGAGTGCAAGTACACAACTGTTCAAAAGTCTGGGGTTTGTATAATTTTTGTTTGTTTGTTTTTTAAAGCAGTCTCTTACGTTCACCAAGGCTGCATATATTGGATTAAAAAAAACAGTAATATTGCGAAATAAAAATAACTGGTAATATATTTTAGAATGCAATTTATTCCTGTGATGCCAATGCTGAATTTTCAGAAGCCATTTCTTCAGTCTTCCAGTGTCACATGAAATCATTATAATATATTTAATACTTTAGAAATCATGATAATATGCTGATTTGTAAACATTTCTTATTATTATCAATGTTGAAAACAATTGCTTAATACTTTGTTGAAACCATGATAAAAAAATAATTCAGGATTCTTTGAATAAAAAGAAAAAAGTACACAATTTAAAAAAAAAAAAAATCTTCTGTAACATTATTTATAAATAACTTTACAGTCACTTTTTTTTATCAATTTAATGTATCCTTGCTGAATAAAAGTATTAAATTCTTTCCCAGAAAAATCAAATAAATAAAAATCTTACAGACCCCAAAGTTTTTAACGTAGTGTATGTTTTAGACCAAGTTAATATGGCTTACTTGTCTCTCTACTTTACAGACACGTCCAAGCATGCTCATGTCATGCTCCAGGGACTCTCCTTCTGGGAGGATTTTCTCCCTGCCTTTCCTGTCTACCGAAATCTGTCCTTTTCCTAGTATCTGATCCACCCTATGAGAAAAAAAAAAAAAAAAGTGATTTTGAGCATACATGAGGATGTACACCTTTACACTTCTGTTCCTCAAGCTTGAGCATGGCACAGCACAGCAGGATAAGACTGGACTTTGGTTAGTGAAAAAAGAAGTTAGTGCATTACCATCATCTATTTTTTCTATGTTACAAAGACAGTAAGAAAGAGATGCTGATTTATTTATTTTTCTAAATTATATAACTACAGTCAATTCATTTGAGAATTGGATTATTTACATTTTAAATGTTACTTGCTCTAAATGTAAGGATTGGTAGTATCTAATCTACCTATAGTTAAAATATTAAATTCAAAAGTATACAGTAAGCGATACTCCAGAGAAGCCCCTAGTGTGCAAGATTAATGTGCTAGTGAAATGTAGTTTATATTTTCAGGTGTAGTAGTGTATGATTATCCAAGCGTTTCCATGCAGAAAGCAGACTATGTACACTATTTGTAATCATTCCTGGATTTCACATTTCAGTATTTGACTTTCTGTTTTTGTGTTGTTAGAAAAACTGTCTAATGCTTTCTCGTCTCTCCAAATATATCATGCAATAGTTTATGTTAAACCAACATCAATCAGCTGAACCAATTGTGTAGAATGTGGGCTAGACAATTTGTAATCATCTCCTTGATTGAAAACATATCACTATTTAATCACCTTGAAGTCCAATGATGAAGATTATGTTTAATACACCGAAAAGTAAAGAGGTTTGTAATCCCCAATGGTTCTCACCCAGGGGGCTGGGGCCGGGGCCCACAAGGGTGCCTTAAGATAGAGTTTGGTATAACAAATATTAAATGTAGGTTATACATAAATGGTAGCTAGGCTATTTGTTATTTTTATTCGTCTTGTCAAGATATAAAATTCTTTTAACATATTTTTAACACAGAGGAAAAAAGTCACAGAGAAAAAAAATAAGCAAAATATGAATGAACGAAAATCATTGGCTTATAGGTTATAGCTTTTGCAGAATGAAATCAAATAACAGAACTATTTAACATCCATGCAAGAAAAGAATGTCATGAGTCATGACGACCGTTTCAGCATCTCTCGTCCAAAAACTGACCAAAGTTTGAATGCTCTCTTTTAAGGTGCAGTCGTGACCGGGATGCAAAGGAAATAATTTGCCAGGTTGCTCAGTGCAGAATTCATACAAATATTTTAGGCTACAGCCAACGCAAAATGTCACAGAAAAGTATATTAAAGCGCGGATACGCTGTTGTCAAAGGATGTTGGGAGCGGACAGGCTACTGTCAGACCGCCCGCTCCCATCCGAAGTAGGCTACATCAGAGTTACCGACTGCTACCTTTCGGAAATGTAATCCGCAAGAATTCTGATCAGGTGCCGCGGCATCCGTGGGAGAGCCGCGGGAATGCAGACTTCTACCTTAAGATGACTTAAAATTACATTAAAATAAGCTAAAATGACTAAAAGCCAAGACATTTCTTATTTTAATTCAGTCACTCAACAGCTGTTTTTTCTTTTCTTTCAGAAAACTTTGATAGGTGGATTAATTTTAAAGTGTGATTTGTAGGGTACACTTGTATATTAATGTAAATGAATAAAATCTTAAATTAAAACAGAGTTTTAATTTTATAACGGATATACATTTCTAGTTATGCCAAACTCTAAAATATTTTGTGTAGAAATTGTGAGTAAAGAATATTTTTCAAAATCTTTATCCAGAAAATTAAGAATGATTGGCATGGCCTTTGAATATCGTTGTGGACAAAGAGGGGGCCTTGCAGTCAAAAAGGTTGAGAACCTCTGCCATTTAGATTCATTGTGGATCCTGATTTTGTTTACTAGGGGAATATATGTGTATTTTCAGTTCTAATAACATATGGTAATAAACCCCTTGAATAGTTTTAGTTCAATACATCATCAGCATTGGACCCAATGTACAGTATGAACTGATTAAGGTAAGTATAGCCCCATGACTAGTCCCCAAGCCTTCTACAGGCCTCTGACCCAGCATGCTTCTTCTTGCTTTGGCTGTAATACAATTGTAGAGAGGGAGAGGAAAGGTTCCTGGCTTTGGTGCTGAGTGTCTGATGTGGACCCACGGCTGTGGCAAGTCTAGATGAGAAAACATACGGGGGTCAAGTACATCTTTAAGGTTGTGCCATCAAGGAAAGGAAGGAAAGGAGGAGAGAGAAGGTCGAGGAGAAGGAGCTTATGGCACCAAAGCAAGATACTACTGATCTCATATACATGCAGACCACATCTCAGAAACATATGAATGCCAATCAAACCAAAGATCTCAGTAATCTAGTTTAAATTCTGTTAACTGTTGCTTCAAAGTCAGCGTTTCAAAGTCAATCACTGAGGTTTCAACAATTTAAGCCTAAATGTCAGTTAGAGATGGTTGTTCAAATTAGAGTGGTTGATTAGACACCTGTTGGTTCACAATATTAAAGAATGACTACATTTTTATTATGCTATACTCTTTGATTAGCGGTCATTCCATGCCGGATGAAATGTTTTACAAACTACAAAAACTAAGCTTTAAGATACAAACCCAAATGCTAGGGAAAGCCAGGAGAAATCAATCTAAAAGTTAGTCCAATACACAGGCACATTTATTCTAACACCATGCACTGCATAAAAGTTATTCTGGTTTAGCATTGGCCAACCTTGTTAAAACAGGAGAGAGTTCTACATGATGAAAAACAGAGGAATCAAGGATTTGTAGGACTGAGCAAACAGCTTGAGGCTTTGGGTCTGTGACGCATCACAAATCTAATGTGCAAAAAGCGCTTGACTGCAAAAATATTTGTAAATTATTTTTTTTTAAATAATAATAATAAAAACAAAATTATATATTATATATATACAAATAAATGTGTTCTATTTTGATACATTTTAAAATATACATCACAAGAATAAGTTAAATGTTTATTCCTGTGGTGTCTGTTCAGTTAGTATGTATTACTGACCCTAAACTTTTGAACAGTACTGCATATATTTTTCTTATTCAGCATTTTTGTCTTGTTTGCATTGAACATCTAAACAGCCTTAAATAATATTGCATAACAACATGTTTTCAGACGATATATATTGAATTTTCTTCTATTATAAGCATAAATGTAACAAAATATAGGCATCAACAATCAAAAACTATTTGCCAATGAGCTAATAAACCTTATTCAAGATGTATTATCTGAAAACAAGTCTTATCTAACAAAATGTATCTTGATTTAAGGATGTATTATTTTTATATAGTGTTTATCTCGGTGATGTTCATGTCCACTAAGGATTTAGACACACAGCCTCAGCAAATGACTCATGTCTATGTTTCAGAGTTACGAGTAAAAGGGTTTAGGATTGGGGATTGTGGGTCGGCTGACCCTGGGGCAGAGTGTTTCCTCTTGGCCTGACTGTAATACAAGTGCAGGGAAGGAGAAGAAAAGGTCTTGGCTTTGGTTCTCAAGGTCTGTGGACCCACAATGGTGTCTAACCTGAATGGGAGAGCGCAGACAGGGAGATAAGACAGACACAGATATGTAGATGTAGAAAGTATGCATAAGAAAACAAAGTTGTTTAACTATTTTCTGCACAGTGCAGCTCAATAATAGCTTTCTTTGAATGTCTTTGTACTTACTGCATTTGATAATGTGTATTGTGCAAGTGAGAAATGTATGCAATAATTAAATAAATAAAAAAAACTTAAAGGGGTGGTAAAACACGATTTCACTTTTCTAGTGTGAAATGTTGCAGTTTGAGCATAAACAACATCTGCAAAGTTACAATGCTCAAAGTTCAAAGCAAAGGAAGATATTTGCTTTTAAAGAAAATGACTACAACAAACGGCTGGTAGGGACTACATGACATTCCTCCCGGGTTAGTCACATCACCAAGCCTAAAATGTACATAAACGCATTTTATGAAATGTACCCCGGGAACACGCAGTCCATGTTGAGAAGAGGAAAAGTTGTTGTATAAGAGGACATTTGTGAGTCAGCTCAAACTTTAGCATTCTTCTTTTCACATGCAATAGAAAGTCACTCTGTGTGCATTTCACAACAGTTCCTATATGAGCGATTTATAGTTTATCATGACAGAATATGCTTATTGAATATAGTTAACTCCACATCAGCAACATAAATTCATCAACTAACCATTCAGAGACGTCCCTCCTGTTGCATTCTACATGTTGTCACTTCTTCTTGAGTCTCTCCATCTTTGTCTGAAGTTTTATCAGCTCTTGAAACCCCGCCCTCTGCAGCAGCTCATTTGCATTTAAAGCGCCAAGCACAAAACGGTGCGTTTTTGCTAACCCTCAAAAAGTGACAACTCTAACATGCTATATAAAAATATCTGTGGGGTATTTTGAGCTAAAACTTCACACACACACTCTTGGGACATCAGAGATTTGTTAAAAGGGCATTTTACCACCCCTTTAAAAAATTGTTACATAAATGTTATGAATTAATTTATAACTTTCAGTCACATGTTGAAGTACAATAAATGGCTGGTTTGTCTCACCTAGTCTGGAGACTCTTGATACGGCATAACATATCCAGGTGGCCAGCAGAGTATTGCTCAATCACATCTTTCACATCATACGGGCGCAGCGTCTCCTTAAACTTCTTCTTGGCCACATGGAATTTCATTATCCTGAAACAAGAAACCAAACTTAATTAACTTTTGATAAGAAATGATATAACACCATACTGAAACACAGGAAAATGTATTTAAGGTAAGGACAAATTATGTGATATTTCATCTTTCCCCCCCATGTTTTCTGTTACAAGCAGGGCTTGACATTAACACCCGCCAACCCGCCAAATGCGGGTGGATTTCACCCGTGGCGGGTAACACAGACACTCCCACTAGCCACTTTGGCGTGTTGAAAAATTGTACAACACTGTAAACAAGACGCTATGGAGATTAAACTGGCCGTCGGACTGAGGGCTGTTTTAGTCTGCTCTTAATTATCAACTTAACCAGCGGCAGCGATGATATAGCGATCTTTTATAATAGCAGCAGGAGAATCCAGACCACAGGCGCGTCTCACGCTCTCATGCAGTGCCGCTGCGCGAGGGTGCGCGCGCCAAACATGACATCCAGACTTTTGTCAAACGACAATATAAAGTTGAATCTGTCACAGGGCAGCCACAGTCGCTCAGACCTGTAGACCGTCAGCCCCTCGCCTGCTTTTAACCTGATGGTACGATCTCTGTCATCACACGCGACTGGTCGCATGCACACACACGTAAGTGGCCGAGCAGTGCATAGAAAAATGCGCAGGAGAACGAGAGAAAGAGAAAAGGCAGAGCTGAGATAAAGAAAAAATAATCCTCATGATTAAGGGACATGGTGTAACAGGTCTGCCCTTATGCCACGTTATATTACAACTATCTTTTCAGAGTTAATTCTATGTTTGAATAAAATTAATCATGCCATGAAAGAAAGCAGGAGATGTTTGTGGGAATAATTTGGAAAATAAAGACCTGTAGGCCTATACTTGTTTCAGGTGGACATATCTCCAGTTACTCAGAGCTACCAGAGCTTCACGATGATAATTATTAATCCAGTCAGAGCTCTAAGGAAATGCAGATGCAAAACAAACAATCCAAAGTCCCCAAAACTGTCATATAGGCCTATGTAAAGTTTTATGTTGCCTTAATTGAGGATTTTTTTTCTTAGAAAAAATTATTTCTTCTTTGCTCATTGTTTCTAATGCAGATAATTGTTCTACTCTGTATTACAGTATTTACTGCTGAACAAAAAAAAAAAACGACGCAGCACTTTTATTATATACAATAAGAAGCTCTTTTATTTGTTTATCTTAATAGACAACATGTTTTCAAAAAAACACACACATCAGAGCTAATGATAATATTAGTACATTTTAGCACGTTTTAAGCCCCATTGTCAACTTTAATAATATATAACGGAATTTTCCAACAACAAAAATGTGGCTAGTAAAAATGCTGTGTGGCTAGTAATTTTGGAAAACCACTAGCCACATTGGCTAGTGAGCAAAAAAGTTAATGTCAAGCCCTGGTTACAAGATATATTTATTTCAGTAATTAAAATAGTAATTAAATAAATAAAGACTTCAGGTGACTTCAGTAAATACACCTTGATTTTAGTTCTTAATATAAAAATAAAGCAAAAAGGTACAGAAAATTAACTTTAAAAATAAATTTTGTTCCAATTATGTATGTTACTGTACATCTATAAATCATACAGTATATTGTGCATATGAAGTCAGCTCAACATAAAACAAACCTCTTCGCAAATAAACAAGCCTGCAGGTTGTGTAAACTTGCTCATAACCACTAGATGGCAGAAATCAGTCACGAATATCAGAGCAGTTTATGACCCAAAGAAAAATATAATCAGATATACCTCTGCTTTAAAAACACAGTTAATAATAATATTTACTCAAGTAAGGCTCATGTTCGAGTAAAGCTATGTGTGATAGATGGTATTAGCTGTGTAAACACAGGTATTACCATAAGCACACAGAAACCCAAACCTATTCTATGCGTGACATTCTTCTGAGTGAAGATGGAACGGCAAATATTGACACAGAGGGGAACAAATCTCAGTGATCTGTCTCTGTAACGTCTTACAGATTCAAGCCCCTGTCAGTTTTTCTTAATGTCAGATGAGCTGATGTGTAAGCAGAACTGACTGTGAGCATGTCTATCCGACACCCTGGGAAAGAGGAGTTGGAAAAATCTCAGCTCTCCTGGGAGACCCTAATAGTAAAGGGTGAAGGAAGTGAAAGAAGAAGTCACCTAAAGCAACATCTGTGGCCTCACCCAGCAGGAGAGTGACAGCAGTCATGGTCTAAACTTAATGTCTCCATTAACAGGGCAGGGAGGTCAAAATGAGTACGTTTAACTCTGCAACCACAGTGTCAATCCTTCAAACTTTCTTTAGGGGAGAACAAAGTACTATGGGAAGTCAAACTAACCTGATGGCCCTGATCACGGCCTTCAGTGGGGCAGACAGATCTTCCACAGTCACATCACAATGGCATCCCTTCTCATCAAAAGCATCATCCGGTCCAAGATTAGTGTCAGCTGTGTGTTTGAGAGAAAGAGAAAGAATGTGAATCACATCAAGAAGCAGATCCTCAAAAAGACTGAAAACAAAACTAGGCAGAAAAGTAGAGAAAGCCAAGGGCAGATCAATACAGCTATGAATCAAAATAGTATTCAAATCAAATCTTTCCCTTGACCGACACACACAGACCACAGGCCACCCACTCTCCACAGAGCTGTACAGCATAAAATGGGATAGAAGTATTGAAGAAAGCATTAAGCTGAAAGACAAAAATGATTAGGGATGCACTGATTCCGATATAACTTTTGTAATTAAAATAGATTACTGTTTTGATCCTGTTTTAAATAAACAAAGTTTAAAAATGCATCCATTAAAGTATAGTAGCTACTTTATTGCTGCATCATCAAATCATCTTTATTGAACATAGATTGGATCCATTTAAAAAACAGACAGCAGCATAGCAGGAATATTAGGCTGCTGTCACTTTACGAGCTGCACGGATTCAATACACTGATACATACACAGGTGTGTTTTGTTTATTTTTATTAATTGTTCACGTTCACTTAAAGGGTTAGTTCACCCAAAAATGAAAATTCCGTCAGTAATTACTCGCCCTCATGTTGTTCCAACCCCGTAATACTTTCGTTCATCTTCGGAACACGAATTAAGATATTTTTGATTAAATCTGAGAGCTGGATCACTCCTCCATAGGCTTCTGAGGGATTGAAAGTTGTTCACCCGAAAAGTTATTAAAGACATCGTAAAAATAGTCCAAGTGACTACAGAGGCTCAATCTTAAGTTTATCAAGCGACGAGAATACTTTTTGTGCGCAAAAATAACGACTTTATTTCAACGATTCATTTCCATCTCTGTTGGCCTCGTCAGTAGGGCTCCGTCACACGTAGGGTCCCTATTGGCTGACGCTGGTCATGTGTGTGATGCGTGTGACGTACACCACGGAAGCTATATGGTCGAGGCCGACCGAGATGGAAATGATTAGTTGAATAAAGTCATATTTTAGGTTTTTTTGCGCACAAAAAGTATTCTCGTCACTTGATAAACTTAAGATTGAGCCACTGTAGTCACTTGGACTATTTTTACGATGTCTTTAATATGGGCATTTTGATACAATTTTACCATTCCAGTGCAAGAACCAGCAAATGAAAAATCAATTCAGTATTTGCATGCTTTCTGAGACGAAGCTTTCTGGGCGCACGCTATGGATGTGTGCGCACAAAAAAACTTCTCACACAGCGAGTACCAAATTGAGCTCCCTTTCAGTCGCTCACATTCAACATAATCCCAATCAGTCGACACGCCTCCGCCCAATCAGTCGACACGCCTCCGCCCAATCAGTCGACACGTCTCCGTTCCCTCCTTCAGGGAACGAGGGTTACATACATAACCGAGACGTTCTCTTTTGCATCTCCTTGTGCTTGAATATTTCAATTGGCAAGGCTTAAAAACATTAAGCAAAGGATAAACTTTCATGACGCCCTATAGGGAAAGTGACAGTTCCGACAGTTGTCCCGAGTGTTGTTCCCACCGGCACCTGGCAGTCCGTATTGTCGAGCCCTGCTATATTTTGTGTAGGTTTAATTTTGTTTCGGCAAATATTTAATTATTTTACCCAGAGAAAAAAACATCAGATTATGAAACAGACATTATACAACTCAGTGCCTTCACGCAGTTAATCAAAACTATCAGTATTAGTCTTTTGCATGCTATAGCCGATGGTTTTAAATTGATCTATATATTGATATATACGAAAATTGACTTATTTGTTGTATCTTGAATCCAATGAAAGTCAACTAGCTTTAGATAAATGCGTAAACCAAAAACAAAAGGAAACAGATCACAGACAATATATCTTAATATGATGCTTGTGGAATGAATGAATTCCTCCATTTAAACTGACCGGATCAGCACTTGTAGTACATGACACAGATAAATTCTGCCTAGAAGTGAGATTGCTATCAAGATATGAAGAATTGTGTTCCCCTTTGCTCCCCTGTATTACAGGCTATAATATGTGGCGGATCTATAATGTGTGTATAAGAGTATGAAGCCAGTGTGTGGTAACTGCAGGTTTGAGATTAATTTTAGCTTGATGGGTCTCACACAGGGCTGAAACTAGTTTGCTGCTGACACTCAGATGCTATCTTTGCAAATTCTGCCGAATTGGGCTACCTTTGTTAAAATGTTACAATAAATCTTACTGTACAACAACAACAAAACACGTAGGTGCAGTGTTGCAGAGTGAAGAGAAGTAGTGAATCATTCTTTAATAGACTGACAATTGCAGCTTTTCCAGCAACAAGCTAGTTTTTAAAACACTACATTTCTGTGTACAGTTTACATCTCTGTATTTTATATCACATTGTTTGCTAACTCTAGACCAGCATTTTATTTAGCAAAATAATCTATTTTTTATTGATCTTATTGTGACCGGTACATCTATGAACACATTTAATTAGTGTTTTTTTTTTTTTATCTCGCAATTTTTAATGAAAAGAACTCAACCTTCTGGTGAAAATTTCAGATTTGACTTTCTCAGAATTGTTTACATGTTTTCCAGTACAAATATCTACACATAAGGTATATTTACTTGAAGCAAAATTACTGAAGATATAAAGTGCTTTCTGAAAAATGTATTAAAATTAAAAAAAAAATCTTGTTTTAAGCATAAACTCACAAAATGTCAATAATTTTAAATGTTTCCTTTTTGATATAATATGGAAAAAAAGATTAGTTTCTACTTCAGTTTCATTGCGACTTTCATGCTGTCACCTTGGACATAACTTACCATATCTGCTGAAGAAAAAGATCTATGTAACATTTTTTACTAGCTGTGATGTGGGCCACATGGATCTATTGTTTAACATCATTGTTCAACATTAAAAAATTCATAAACATCTGTTTTCACATGCAAATTCACTACTTTGACAAAGCCAATGAACAAAAAAATTGTATTGCAATATGTTTAATTGTTGGTTTTAAAAGTTTTGCTAAAGATTTATTAAAAAGGTTACTAAACATTCTCACTATGTTTTCTTTTCCCATGGGACCATGGGTTCTCGGCCCTTTGTGACTAACGTACAGTTTTCTGTCAATAGTAAATATCCTCCTATAAACAATGTCTCTATCTCTGCTTTGCTCTCTTCTTCCCTGAGGGGCATTTTGGTGAGGGGAGCATGAGCCAAGGATAACTAGTGCAAACAGAGGGTCCCATGAGAGACCATGTTCTCCCACTGCAGCCCAGTAGTGTGTGTAAATCCTGCCTTCTGGGATAAATCCAGAAAAACACCAATAACAATAAAGGTATATAGGAAAAGACTCTAAAAGGGCCAAATGGTGTGAAGACTAGCAGATAACATAACAAAAAAAACTTTGAAAACAAAATTAAGTAATTATTTATTTAAATACTTTTGATTATATTGTTTTGTTCAGCACATTGGTCAACCATGGGTTGTTTTTAAATGTGCTTTATAAATAAATAATGAAATGAAATAATTATTTACTTATTTGTTAAGTAAATAAACCCTAGGAATGATTATCAGCTAGTAAGGACTTTGTACAAATTTGCTTCTGTAATTTCAGTGAAAGAGGAAAATCAGTGATTTGACCAATCAAAAAAGCCTTTCACCTTCAGTCGTTGTGCGAGATTGGCTCTTGAGTCTGAGTGATGGACGGAAGCGTGTTCGGTCATTGAAGCTCCAGCTCTTCTGGACCTTGGCAGGGCTGCTGCCCTCCACACCCGCCTCTGTGCCAGGAGAGCGTCTGTCGTTCACTGACATCTGTCTGCTCTTTACACTCTGACCACGAGGACTGGCCATCCGCACACGCTCACGAAAACTTAACTTTTGGCTGCAGGGGAGGAAAGAGGAGGGATGGAAGAGGTCGGGAAGTGGGAAGGAACAAATAAACAGAAAAATAATTAAACATGGAATGGAGAGAAAGAGTATTTAACTAAAGTTTGGTTAAATAAAAGCAGCTGTGATGGTTTATTTTGGACCTGCAAGCTTCCTTTCCTCAGTTCTTACCATATTCCTCCAGTAAAACAATACTTTTTTTTTGTCATGACTTAAATCTTACTTGGATTTTCTTTGACAAAGCCCCATAAACTGTCTTATACTTAAATTGCATCAAAAGAACATCATGCAACACAAATCCCATTCCAAGGTTTGCACCAATCAGCAAGCAACTTTTTTGAAGCATGACTCTCTGTCCACCCTAGTTCTGTTGCTACCTTCAATGTGGAGCAGCCTGACAACATCTCCATAAGCCACCTTTCTAGGCCTGACGTAGAGGCATGTCATAATAAACAGTTTATGTGCAAAGCAACTATATACATATTCCATCAAAGACAACAACTCCATAAGCTGGGGTTCTTAAATCATGCTGGATATATTCAAAGTACACTGTGCTTTTTAGCTCATGCTTAGTAGTTTGTGTGTAAAAGAGATGTAGTGTAAAGGAGAGTGGAGACATAATGCTGTAAAGATGATTTACTGTACAATAATATAGAGCCAAAGTTCATGCATATGCAACATGCAAGTTTATGACTAATGTGTTTAATAGGTGGGATGCAAACTGAGACATATACAGTACAGTCATAGATATCCTTCATAACTGAACTGAACCTTTAAAACGGTTTGATTTAATCATTATTCCTGCATATATTACAGTATGGGATGCTGGTAGTTTAAAGGTAAAACATTGGATGTTACATATGCTAAATAACAATTATATCTGTAAAAATGTATATTGTAGAGTAATCGCTGCATGTCAGATAGGGGGTGTTGGATAAATCAGTCAGTGGCAGTTAAATCCTTCAGGCAACAGGCACAGGACCCTCATATTAAACCCTCTGTAGGGTCTGTAAGGGGCAGGGTTATCTGAGGTGGCCCTCATCATCCATGCATAAGGTTAGTCAGCATTCACATTGGTCATATTGCTGGAGCAGTGGGGGATGCTGGGTACCTATATATCCGTGTGGTATACCTCCTGAAGAGCCTCTGTCTATTACTATGACCCTTACTATGGAAATGAGGGAGACAGATGGTAGATGAGTTAGTTAGACTGTGAGCAGAAACATCTTCCTTAAGTGGAAGAATTATATGGATAGTGCAACACAGAAACAGAGCCACTACTTGGTGGTAAATATGGAGCAAAGTGCAAAATAAATTGGTGTGTTTTTGCAACCAAACATGGTAATAAAAAGTTGAATTAGTTTTGAATTACTTTAGAAGTGCACCAAACCACACACACTCACAAACACATCCACACTAGAAGTATATTCACATAAACAGTGTGCAAAACCTGTCTAACAACCAACTAACTTTGACAAACGTTCTTGGATTTGTTGGTTAATTATACATTTTCTTTCTGTAAATATTTAATTCTTTTCACTCTATCCAGTACAAATGGATTATGTGGATTGTGGATTATACCTAATGTTTCCTTAAAGCCTTCATGTTCGTCCATTTACTGTACAAAGTTCCACAAGCTATGAAAAAAGTATTCACAGCTTAGCTGCTTGCTGTAATGCCTTTGCAATTGGAAGGTTAATTTTCCATCATATTTAATCACACATTTGCCACACACTGTGAGCTTTTCCAACTGTAAACGACTTAATTTAAGTCTGAGCACTGGTGCTCTGCTCTTCACATAATATGAACCATGCAAACATCCAATTCCAGCACTAATTGAAAGTGTGAGGATACAAATAAGGAAAAGGCTTTGGGTGCAAACACTATTTACAATTCCTGAGCAATAAGCTCCACTCCTGATGGGATTCTATGAAAATTAAAAAACAAAACATCATCAGCCTGACTAAAAACATCTGACTACACTATGGCCTTGCAGATACGACAGTCTTTAAGGCATAAAAACAACATATAGAGTCCTAAAAGTCAACAGCTAAGTCTGGAACTGAGTCACTATGTAATAGCAGTAAGAAATAGTGGACCAATTGATGAAAGGAATTGGGGTGGTATAAAAGTATTTAAAAAACCTGACTGCAGTAATATTTATTGGTCAATATAAACAATATCTAAATGGAAAAAGTGCATCATGTTATATAGTCCATGCACGTAGACAGAGAAAAGTAGGCTAAAGTACTCTACAATATTAAAGAAAGAAATCTGCATGTCCACACAGTCACATGTGCACAGTTGCGCGTGCGCGCACGCACACACACACACACATTTTAGTAGAGATGGACACCGTTGTGTCTATTCACACTCACTCAAGGCTCTTCTTTGAAAGTTAGCAAAGAAAAGCTGCTCCACATCTAAACTACTATCCTTGGACTTAAACGGCTTTCTGGAATACCTGATTCTGATAGACAACTGCTGCTAATGGAGTAGTGAAACTAAACCACTAAACTATATTTGTCTGTTCTATATCACTCATCACTCTCTGGTTTCTCTCTAGCTAGAATATTTATATATAATATTAATACACTTATATTTGTAATTATATATAACAATATATTGGTCAACTCACTAAAACAATTATATGTTATATTAATAATATGTCTATTAATAATATCTGGATTCAACTATACTTCTGTTCAAAAGACTGGTGTCGTTTATATTTTTGCAACAAAGGTTGCATTTATTTGATCAAAAATACAAATAAAACAGTAATATTGCGAAATATTACTACAATTTAAAATAACATTTTTCTATTTTGATATATTTTAAAATGTAATTTATTACTGTGATAGCAAAGCTGAATTTTAGTGTCTTTAGTGTCACATGATCCTTCAGAAATTAATATTCTGTATTATTATCATCAGTTGAAAACTGTTGTTCTGCTTAATATTTTTGTAGAAACTATAATATATGTATATTTAAGGACTCTTTGATTAACAGAAAGTTTGAAAGAACAGCATTTATATAAAATAGGTTTTTTGTTTTGTAATAATGTAAATGTCTCTTTTGATCAATTTAATTATTACTGATGAACAGAAGTATTAATTTCTTCTCTTTTTTTTTTAAACTCACTGACCCCTTTAAGCTATAATGTCAAAGTAAGATAAAATAAAATATATATGTCATGTCCATGAATAATAAGACAGACAATAAAATCAGCTATACACTGGGATCCTGATCATCCTGTCTTGGTTTTTTTTTGTGATAATGAGCGATGACTGTACATACCATATATACTATAGCTACTACTTCAAATAAAGGAAAATCAGAGGGAATGAATGATAAAGCAAGACATGTAACATGCCATGACTGAATGGACTTAAATGGAATTCTTCTCCCTATTCCTATTGAAGCCATGGAAGCTAAAACACAATCGATACTCAAGAAAGTAAAAC
The DNA here is from genome assembly GCA_031834385.1 of Semotilus atromaculatus. NCBI lineage: Eukaryota > Metazoa > Chordata > Actinopteri > Cypriniformes > Leuciscidae > Semotilus > Semotilus atromaculatus. The sequence goes on along the minus strand of JAULUF010000025.1, from coordinate 24,024,253 downwards.
ATTCCGGACACTAGGATGATGTAGATACGAGAACAACAAACCTGCTGATGGATTCCCCCTGGTCTTTCCTTCAGGTGTTAGTTAAAAAACAGAGAGAAAAGAGGCAGGATATTAACACTTCACATGAATGACAGAAACTAATAAGGAGACTACAGAAGAGACACAGATGCCTCTGAAATATACTGAGTGATTCATTTTGGAAATGACACACCAATATATTTCACACTGTGTCACACAAAATACAGTTTAAATGTTAAAAAAGGAAATTAAACATAAGTAAGCCTCAGCACACACACACACACACACACGTTAAGAGTAGAAAGAAATGGAGAGTCTTTTTTAAGACAGTATAAACAGGCAGCAAACAAGCTGGCATGCAAGCTATGAGCAATGCACAGTCAAGCTGACTAAGACGAGCGCTAGCAGAGGGACAGCTGTGTTATCAAGGGCTGTTTAGTATGTAATTACTCAAGAAATTGGCCTTAATACAACAGAACACCCATTTGTCAGAGCATTGTCGTGTGTCTGTCTTCAGGTGTCTGTCCACAAACTGTCCTGGCTTCTGTGTGATGTGATTTATCTATTCTGGGCAACGAAATTTCAGTTAGCCACAGGATCTACACAAGGAAGCAGGTGTGAGTCTGTGGCTCTCATCCAAACTGAAAATTTGACGCTTCAGTTATACAGAAGGCTTGTGTTCCCAGTAAAAAAAACTGAATCTTGCTGTACATATGGCTGTGAGGTATTTCAGTAACTGTACTTCATTAAGAATTGTTTGGGTAATTTGTATTAACTAAAGTTTACTATTATTTAATATCACGAAGAGTCACCACCATAGTCTTTGACCTAAAGCAATATATTATAGTTATAACTGTTGCCAAAGACTGACAAACTTGATTTGAATACAATGAACACATGAATATATTACCGTCTATAAACAACACTATTCCAATGTCAAAGAACTATAGAATCATCTGATTCTGAAATGTACGTTAAATAAAAATTTCAAGTAATGTATTGTTATTTATTTTTAATAAATAAACATTTGACCATTTAGAATAGTTGAGTTGTTATTAATGAAAACCAAATCTACATATACAGTTTGGTCATTTCAGCAATCTATGGAAACACCATGGAAAAAAATATCTCACTATTCAGACTTCAAAACTGCAAGTTACTGATGTCATATACTGCAATTAAGAGTTTAAATCTCACAATTTCGAACCACCCCATTAAAGATATAAACTCGCAGTTCTAAGAAAAAAGTCTGAATTGTGAGATAACTCCAAATTGTGAGATCTAAACACATGAAGTGAGAAATAAAGTCAGAATTGTGTTATAATGCAATTCGAATCGCAAGATATAAGCTCAAATAAACAATTGTGAGATTAAAAACACAATTACCTATTATTTTTTTGCATTCAGTGGCAGAAACTGCTTCAATAGCAATACATTTCAAAATCTGAGAAATAAGTTTATTTTCCACTTTGAAATATTATTTTTTAAGTTTTGACAAAGTATCCATGCTTAACTTGATATAAGTTCTATGTATTTTTGACATCTGGCCATGTGCCTTTGCTCAGTGACTTAATGAATCTTTAAAAAAAACTTGGGTATCTAACAAGACTACGGTAGGGTACGCAGGAGATGATTATGCTTAGGAAGAGACAGATTGAGTGAAAACAGTTTATTTGCTGAGGGAAGTGGGAAAATGAGAGCTACAGAAGCACTGACACCAAATACGACACCAGCTGCCAGAGTTGTACCTACTTTGTAGGGCTGCAGGTATGCAACGCCTTCAAATGAGGCTTCCAGGTAGCAATGGAAACCGAGTTCTCATCAGCCGCATAGCTACGCCACACACACTACGTGCAGAATATACAAAACCAGAAAAATAGGGAGGGAAATGAAGAGAGTAGAAAATAAAAAGATAAATACACAAGGCCAGGAAAAAGCAGGGATTGGAAAAAAAAGGAGAACAACAAAAGGAAAAAAAAAAGATTAGTAACAACCGGTTCATGTAAGCGCTCTTCCATCAGTTCACTGCATAGATACATGCCTTTGAGGAGGGAGAACACTTTTATAGAACAGCCATGTGGCACTCAGGTATGTTCTGGAGAGGTCTGTGGAGTAGAGACGCCACGCAGCCTGGTGCAGGAGACAGACACACACACACACACACACACACACAGGGACACGGGTGGAGAAAGACAATAGCATGGTGAGGGAACAGCCAGTGAATCACTGATTGGGCTCAAGACATTTCTTCAAACCACTGATTTCATTTTGTTAAAAATGCTGCAAAATTTCATATGTATTTTGGGGTCCAAATGTCTGAGATCACTAGTATGAAATACTTATAAAAAATGAAGTTGAATTAAACAATTTAAATTAATTTATTATTTTGTGAGTATTTGGTATGTTACTCTTTTGCTTAAATAAGAGCAGCACTTGAGCTGCACGAACTTATCAAGTTTATGTAAAACCTGGTAATCATATTCTGCAGACTTATTTGAGAATGATCTCAAAAAAGGGAATCTGTCCAGAGAGTTACATGATCATAATCTCACTAATTTGCTTAATATTTCTTATTCATTTTATGTCATAATATTTCATTGTTTCAATTCTTTTGAAATACTAAAACTTATTTCCAAGATTAAATTAGTTTGAATTCCAGATTTGTGAGATTTTTAGACTTAAATTTCACATGTTCCATGTCCAAAATGAGAGTGGATTAGCGTTGAATAAATGTCTTGATGTCTTAGTGGCACACACAACATCAAAACAGCCAGGGGATTTAAAAGTGATGTGGTGAATGAAAAGAGGCATACATTATCCAGTGAAAAGAGTTTATATGCAAATATGTGTTTATAAAGCACAATCCTTTTAAAATATATATATTTTTTAATTAACAAATCTTTACCTAAACAAGTGCAAACCTTTGTTTGTGGCCTCATATGTGTTAATATGTCATATGTTTATGTGTGGCCATCTGGCATTATAATATACTCAACATTATTTCAATCTAAACATAATTATATTATATTTATTATCAATATTTGGATAAAATTTCAATTCGACATAAAACCCTGCTTGCATTTATAATTTGTGATATATATATATAAAAATTGGGTGCATTTTATTAATTGGAAATTAGAACGATTATTAGAATGAAGCGAATTTGAGAAAACAATACCTAAATTGTTATTTAACTAGATTTTTAAAAAAAATCTAATAATGTGAACTGGTGAATCATTCACAATAAAACCAGGAATATGCATTACGAAAGTCATTGTTTCATGCTGACTTATAATAATGTGATAATGGATAGAGTTGTATGTGTTGAGATGAGTAACTGCTTTAAAAAACAATAAGCAAGAAACAGAGGACGTGTTGTGAAAAGGAAAAACATCACAAGAGTGAAAGACTGAAGAAGGTGCTCTCAAATTGCGTGACAGGAGTGAGGAGGGAGGGCATATTTTCCATCATTCTGTACAAAAATGTCAGTAAGGAGAAAACAGCAATCGTAACATGCAGGAAAGAATCCGAAACCAGACATAGCTGACAGTCATACTCCACAGATCATAATTAAGATATATATTCCTGGGTTATATAAAGACCTGAAGTGATTTAAGAGAGGGTGAGAGAGCACACATGATGAGAAATGATGCACCGATGCAGTCCCTGCAACATTACACCTTAAAGAATACACCATGGTCAAAATACACAATTACTGACAACAGTAATTGAAGCTGGATGGTTGGATGCCAACTGAAAGGCCTTTGGAAAAAGAAAAGAAAATTAAAGTCAGGGTTAAAGACAGAGCAGGAAGAGAGACAAAATAAACTTAAGGACCAGTGAATATATGAGATCTTCTCTGTCTGCAATATCAGAAAACAATCTGGAGAAAGAAAAGGGTTCATGGTGGTTAAAATAGTTGAGAAATTGCTTGTGGGTTTTCAACAGCAGCCAAAAGGAAGTAACTCATTTCTATAATATTACAGGACCTTAATTTTTTTTAGATATATGTGCGTGTGTGTGTGTGTGTATGTGCACATTTTCCTGGAGTAAATCTGTTTCTCCTGCTAGAGGAGAAGGATGCACCTTCCATTAGGAAGAGCTATTGTCCTCAGGGAGGCCCTTGCTCAGAATTCCTTCCGTGGAAACATATCATAAATATCGGCAAGTGTTTCCTTTGGCTCTGATGGAAGATAATAGTCCCCATGTAATCAATGCTCGTGTAATTGCTCGTTTTCTCTTCTTTTGTTTAAAGATTGTTAAAAATTAACATGGTTCACTACAAAAACAATCCTTATTAATCAGTATTTTGTCTTGCTGTCTGGTAAAATATCTAAGCATTCCTCAAATAATATCTCAACATATACAGTAACATAAAATTGCATAAGATATGCAGATAGAAAGAAAACTATTATTATTATTATTTGTTTAGATGTTTTATTTGGAAAATAAGACAAATATACAGATAAAAAAAACTATAAAAAATGTATTTACTTGAAAAGAAAAGTCATATCAAAAGCATAAGATATGCAGATAGTAAATATATTTTAAAATATTATTATCATAATATTTTGATGTTTTAACTGGAAAAAAGACAAATAAACCGAAGAAAAAAATATTAATTTTGTAATTAACCATGTTTTTTGTGAATCATTCATTTCAAACTGTCACATTAAACTATTTAAATGCCAGAGTTCCATTGTCTTCCATATGTTCCTTTATCAAATTTGCAGGCATAAAATGATATTGATATTAACATGGTAACTGTGTGCACTGAAACTGACCTTTGAGCATCAGAATCAAGATAGGGCAGATCATATATAGAAGAAATCTGAAGTTCTTTTTGGTTTTAGAGTTGAGCATTAGCTACTGATGCAGTAGCACTGAAAGGTTTATACTTTTTTAAACGAAGCAGCATGTGATGAGTTACTTCCAATCAGAATGTCTGACTGATCAAGTGTTTCAAATGAGGTGAGCTTACCTGTATGAGGCTGGCCGCTGGGTTTCTCCTCTTTTCAAAGTGCTTCTGTCTGTGCTGCTCTTGGACCTTCAGAGCAAAGCCAGAGCCAAGAATACCCTACACCCACATCCACCCACAGAAAGAAAACAAACGTCACCTATTACTAAGGTTCAATCTGCTGATTTGGACAGAGAGAGAGAGAGAGACCGTGAGTGTTCAGCACACATTTGTGAGCAGAGAATTACAGAACAATTGATGAGAGTGAGTCAGACAGGCCGCTGAGGGGCTTTACAGGCACACACACTGAGCGTTCTCAAACACATCATAAAAATCATCACAGTACAAACAGTCTGCCTGGGCTCACAAAAATGCTATTAGTGATTTCAAGTTTTCGCCTAAAAGACCACAAATCCCCTATTGCTCGTAAGTGAGATCACTTAAAGAGTCAGGATAAGAAGGGTCTCATGAAATAACACCTAACCTAATGCTTAACCTCAGAAAAATGTAATCGCTTGTTTGTTAATTAATTAATTTATATTTTAAAGGAACAGCTCATCCAAAAATGAAAATTCTCTTCTTTTTTTTTTTTGGCTTTTGAAAGACAAAAAACTTTATTTTTATTACTGACTTTATTTTTTTCTGTGGAACACAGAACGAGTTCTTTATATCCGAAAGCGAACAGTGATTAGTTTTTCCGATTTTTTTGTAGGCATGAACATTGTGTTTTCTTCCCTTCTGTGTCATATTCCAGAGTGAATTGACTTTTCAAACGAGAAGAAATGTAGAGAGGGACTTGATTTTGTCCACCAAGAATTGGACTGTTGGTGTTGTTTGCTAATTCATGGAATTTTTATGTAAATGACGGGTAGCTGGAGGGGAAGGATTATAGTCCAACCCTTGTGCCAGTGCACGTTATCAGAGAAGAGATGTCATTGGGGACATTAAAGCTAGGGTAGGAAATGCTTAAACACTTTTTGTTACATTGGTTGGAACTCTCTTCACATCCTGATAGCAATCAATAATAGAAGTGTTCTAAATATGTATCTCTTCTATGGAAGACCCAGGACCAAAGAATGTTCGTGCAATCGTTGCATTTGGTCCGAATGCAATGATAGGATATCCTACCTGTCTGTCAACCTATTTCCATACCTCCGCACACCCTGCTTACACAGACATCACACGTCATCAGTAGATTCCTTTAGGCTATGCAGAGTTGTAGACACAGTCACTAACACCAGCCAGCTTTTACAGTTCCTCCTGAACCAAACCAACAAGCTTATGCTGCGCTCAAGCCATGACGTAATTACTGTAATTAAGACATGGCAACCCGTGACATTCTACTCGGAGCTGTTCACATCCTAATACTCGGAATAATGAGTTTCTAAAGCAACACTATCAACGCCGACATTAAGTCAACTGACGCTCTTTAAGTTGTTTGCTTTCATTATTATTGTAATGTACACACTAAGTTATTATATGACTTTAAAAGACTTGAAGTCATGACATTAAAGTCATACTTCCATAATGTTTTTTTTAACATTGGCTTTTTACATGGAAGGAAGCAATGTTTTGTGTTTCATAAAAGCAAATAATTTGGGTTTGGAAGAACGTAAATGTAAATGATAGCAGAATTTTCATTTTTGAATATACACTCACCGGCCACTTTATTAGGTACACCTGTCCAACTGCTCCTTAACACTTAATTTCTAAGCAGCCAATCACATGGCGGCAACTCAGTGCATTTAGGCATGTAGACATGGTCAAGACAATCTCCTGCAGTTCAAACCGAGCATCAGTATGGGGAAGAAAGGTGATTTGAGTGACTTTGAACGTGGCATGATTGTTGGTGCCAGAAGGGCTGGTCTGAGTATTTCAGAAACTGCTAATCTACTGGGATTTTCACGCACAACCATCTCTAGGGTTTACAGAGAATGGTCCGAAAAAGAAAAAACATCCAGTGAGCGGCAGTTCTGTGGGCGGAAATGCCTTGTTGATGCCAGAGGTCAGAGGAGAATGGCCAGACTGGTTCGAGCTGATAGAAGGGCAACAGTGACTCAAATAACCACCCGTTACAACCAAGGTGGGCAGAAAAGCATCTCTGAACGCACAGTACGTCGAACTTTGAGGCAGATGGGCTACAGCAGCAGAAGACCACACCGGGTGCCACTCCTTTCAGCTAAGAACAGGAAACTGAGGCTACAATTTGCACAAGCTCATCGAAATTGGACAATAGAAGATTGGAAAAACGTTGCCTGGTCTGATGAGTCTCGATTTCTGCTGCGACATTCGGATGGTAGGGTCAGAATTTGGCGTCTACAACATGAAAGCATGGATCCATCCTGCCTTGTATCAACGGTTCAGGCTGGTGGTGGTGGTGTCATGGTGTGGGGAATATTTTCTTGGCACTCTTTGGGCCCCTTGGTACCAATTGAGCATCGTTGCAACGCCACAGCCTACCTGAGTATTGTTGCTGACCATGTCCATCCCTTTATGACCACAATGTACCCAACTTCTGATGGCTACTTTCAGCAGGATAATGCGCCATGTCATAAAGCTGGAATCATCTCAGACTGGTTTCTTGAACATGACAATGAGTTCGCTGTACTCAAATGGCCTCCACAGTCACCAGATCTCAATCCAATAGAGCATCTTTGGGATGTGGTGGAATGGGAGATTCGCATCATGGATGTGCAGCCGACAAATCTGCGGCAACTGTGTGATGCCATCATGTCAATATGGACCAAACTCCCTGAGGAATGCTTCCAGCACCTTGTTGAATCTATGCCACGAAGAATTGAGGCAGTTCTGAAGGCAAAAGGGGGTCCAACCCGTTACTAGCATGGGGTACCTAATAAAGTGGCCGGTGAGTGTACACTCTACTTTTAATTTCTATTTGTATACACCCATTGTAATATAAAGCACCGAGTGCCACAGTAGACTCTACAAATCAGTTTTTGGGTTACTCACAGCAGGCAAAGCAAAGAACGAGATGCCCAGCAAAGCAAAACCTGCAGATAGAAGCCGTCCGGTCCAAGTCTGTGGAGTCTTATCCCCATATCCAATGGTGGTGAGCGTGATCTGAAGAAAGAATGTGGGTTAAAAATAAAATTGTGTTTAAAAGTCTAGGGTCATATTGCTAAACATAAAAATTTGACTTCCTATAGGCAGACAGCATTGATATATACGTCTGGTTGCAGGACGACAGTGTACTTTTAACACTTTGTATGAGGAGGAGTAGTAACCTCTCACACTCTGATTCTATCTACATAATGACCAAACATAGATCGAATCCTAACAAGGTTGCATTGGAAAATCAAAGGCCCCCAAACATGCACTAAATTCTGTCTGTTATGCCATACTAAACAGCCATAAACACCAAAGCTAAACCAAGCTGTATTCTAAAGTTATGGCCACACAGACGCACGGTATTAGATCCATCTTTCAGCAAGAGAAATACTTTGGTGGCTTGTCATAAAAAAAGATCAGTCTAACATCTCGCACTCCTTTCCACACTCATAAGTGAGCGCTTTGGATTTTTGCAGGCAGGGGATACTTAAACAAAGGCCTGGCCAAAGCAAATTCAACACATCCAGTAAAAGTGAGTGATTTGTCAAATGCAAAGAGCACTGCTGCCTTTCACAGCACATTGCGGCAAGGAGTAGGAGTGAGGGAGCTCACACACAAAGCCAGACTCCCGTTCTCCTGTTTTCCTCCTCGGAAGCCTGCCTGTCAGCTCCAGACGCTGGCTTGGGCTCAACCCAGTGTAAATACTGTGTGGCAGCTTAATATTGGCCCACTGCTGGTTTGTCTCTGCATCTGAGCTCTACAGCAGAAGACTATACCCTCAACTGACCTCACAACTCTTTGAAACAGCTCCATTTGTGCTTGGTAGGAGCAGGAAATTAAATGCATTGATTTGTTAAGTCAGCTGGTGAGAAACCATGACCAGTCCTGCTGTGTGTACCACAACAACTAAACCCTGTCACGGCCAATGGGTGTAACTCATTTATTGATTAATGCATAAAATACAGTGAGACACTGTCAATGCATATAAATGAGCATCCTAAAACCACACAGTGAGGATGGATTCTATATAGATATTATATAGATATGAAAAAGGGGGTTTTGTGTCCATTTCAAGGAAAATTTACACAAATACGGTTGAGGAAGAGTTAAAGGATGACATTAAGGCATTTAAGGTAGACTTACCGTGCCCCACCAAAGAGCATCGGCATAGGTGGCAAACTGTTTGTTAAATTCTTTCTCCACCAAGTAGACCAAGAATGAAGAAAAGATCAGCACCAAGAAGCCAATGTACCAGGCGGTCACAAGTTCCTGGAACAAATATCACAATATTAAACATCCAACAAATAGAGACATATCTACAAACATATGAATATTTCCTGTAGAAACATAATTATTAATCTTCAATTCAATTAGTTTTTAAAAATGTCTGGTTTTAAAGAGGTTGCAATCTATTCAAGTTAAAGGATCAGCTAAATCAGCTGAGAATGGGAGACCAGTTTAAACCAGATAAAAACCAGCATGGCCAGGCTGGAAAAACATGTGTTATACAGTAATTTAAAATCGGCTTGTTAACAAGCTAAATCAGCTAAAAAAAACAGGCTGGAGGACCAGGTTTAATCCAGGCTGAATTAGCAAAGACAAGCAAACCAGGTTGGTTTAAGCTGTTTCTTGTTTTGTTTTGTTTTTTTGGTTCGATCAGAGATGTCAGGAAAATGTAAACGCTTAAGCCTGAGAGGAGATAGAAATAAGTAACTCTGCTATTATATCGACCATAATGATTCATTGCGGGGACCCCTAATCTCTCCACTAAATGGCGGGTAACTGAGGACTGAGGAAGCTTGTGGTTTGGCTGCAGCCTGTGGATGGAGTTTCAGTCCAAGCGGTGCTGGAAAGAAAGGTTGATTGTGGGGTCACACGTCTGCCTCGACATGAAAACTCACACGCAATGTCATGACCTGAGCTCATTTACTAATTTTTGTCATCAAATAATATTCGGTATACCTTGCTGTGAGCGTAGACTACAGATCCAAGCAGTTTCCAAGTACCACCTCTCCTGTCCATACGCACCATGCGCAGGATCTGCAAAAAACGCAGACTGCGAAGTGCAGACGTGGCAAAAATATTGCCCTGGCTACCAGCTGAAACCACTGCGATGGATGCAATGAGCACAATAATGTCTGAAACACAAAAAAGAGACAAGCGCTGCAACAAAAGTTGTACAAGTTTACACCTATAGAACAATATAAATATATTGATGATTGGACTAGGACCACCCACCACCCATTTCAAGAGCACCAAAGCCCTTTTACCTATAAACTCATTTCTCAGTAGCTCTCAGATATCAGGGACAAAGATATTTTAAAAATTAGGCTGTTTCACTTGTCTGTTATGTTGTTTTCCCTGAGAGGGGCCAAGAGAGAGCAGGGAAGCCACAGCCTAACAGAACAGCATATCTAATGCTCCGCTGCACACTGAAAAACCTCTCTAGATTAACCAGGGTCAGGGATAATATTGTTCTTTACTCAAATCACCTCCGTCATATTTTCCTGCTGAATGTTACACTTGAGGTTTGAAATAAGATTGTTCTTGTGTCACACATTCTGAAGGTGGCCTCTGAAAAGTCTGTTATTTGAAATTTGAATCTCACAATGCTTGAAGGTTGCTACTTGGTGAAAATGGAACATTGAGGAACACAAACATCCTTAATATTTACACCTGAACAAATGAAACTCAAGGTTATGGTAAGGGGCGTGACATTTCCCGAACACATGCGTTGCCAATCACAACACACTGGGCCAGCCAACCAATCACAGCACATTTCGAGTTTCGGAAGGAGGGGCTTCTACGAAAGAGGAACTAAAAGGTGCGTTTGAGTCAGACTGGGGAGAGATGTGCAATGCAAAATATGTGAAAAATAATGTGTTTTTTTTTAACAATCAAGCATGAAAGCATATTCTAGTACACCCCCCCCAAAAAAAAAGTTTGGTAAATCAGGTCACTGCCAGAATGTTTCTCAATTAATTAGTTGTTTAAACCTATTTATTTTTTTAATCACTGAAATGTTTTAATAGTTGCTGTGTTAACATGAAAAAGTTCTGCATGAAGTTGAAGATGAATATGTTTATATTAGTGTGCAAAGAGAACAAATAACAGAGGATGTGGTTAATTATCACATGAAGTCAGTGAGCTTCATTAAGGATCTGTCAGTGTATATAATATGCAAAGAACTTTACACAATTTCTAATGGGACATGCTGAATAATGTGTTAGGCAGAGAGGGGAAATTGTTTCCTTTTTCTTTCTGTTTCATAATTAGTGCTGATGGGGTTCTGATGGGACTCTGTCTCTTAATGAATGGAGATGAGGTTCAGTGTGTGCCACACGACTCAGATATATTCACACAGGAGCCTAAACTACCCTCATACAACACAATACTACATATACCCCACTAGTAGGGATGTCAACGATTAATCGACGATCGATTAATTGTCGATAAGACATTTAATCGATAAACCTTATCGATCATCGATTAAGCAGGTTCATGCGCGTGCATGCTGCTGAACCATGAAACATGTGAGCGAGCGCGCCTATTTTACACCTTCATCATGACTATAAGTTTGTGTGTGCATTCGCAGCCTTTTGTTTTCTGCAAATGTAAGTTGTAATACTGTTTATTTTGTGTACGCCTATCTATATCTGATTTATCTCATATTCATATTGGATGCATTTGGTTAAGAATTGACGCTAAAGCCTGATCTTTAGCGCGCGCAGCTCAAACGGCAATGCACGACTAATAATGACTATTGGGACTGTCATATTACATAACATTATAAAGAGAACAATATTGTAATAAAACATGAATTATTTGGGTTTAGTTGCCGTGTCGCGTTGTTCCAGGAAGATCGCGTCCACAACATGAGTCATTCTGAATGGCACCTAACTTAGTTCAAGTTCACTTGTGCATTTACGTCATTTTGTGCAGATATAATTTGTAATATTATGTTTATTTTGTATACATCTGATTAATCTCACGTTTCTTTGAGTTAAATAACGCGCGAGCAAAGTGCTCAACGGTTATTCATTCAGCGCGCGCCTCTCAAGCAGAATGCACGACTAATAATAACGATGATTAATTTGGGACTGTCATATTACATAACATGAGAACGCTATTTTATTAAATCGTGGTGAATTCATTGGGTTAGTTGCCGTTTCCAGCGCGTTGTTCCAGGAAGAGCACGTCCACAACAGTCACACATTCTGACAAGCACGCATCTGAGGCGGCGCTGTGACACGTTGTATTAGTCGTTATATTTGATTATTAAATAATTAATTTAATTTAATTATCAATCACATCGAAACATTTTTACAATCTTACAAGCCCTTTATTTAGATTAAAAACCATTCTCATTAATTTGGTGAGGAACATAGCGTTTTGAGCAGCATTTGCAGACCCTCATGCTGTCGGCCATATGCCACTGCAGCACACGCATATTACAGTATTAAGGCTAACGATTAATCGATTAATTGATCGTTAATTTAAGCGACGATCGATCATGGGAATTTGTGAAAATTGACATCCCTACCCACTAGTGTAATAAATATAATAGCACTGTTTACTTATTTCCTGTAATCCTTCATTGGTAGTTATTGCTCGTTTTCCTTTAAGAGGGAATTAAAAAAGAACTCTTTTGGTCATTATGTATGTTTGAGTCAGTCATCGATTCTGGGCAGAGGTGTTATCATTAGCCTATCGAGCATCCGTCAACATCCACACCCATACAGGAGCAGATCCATCACCCTCTACAAACACACATACACGGGTGGAGAGCACACTCACAGAACACGGTTTTTATCTTACCAATGACACAGAATGGTTTTCTAGCAAAGCGCAGTCGTCCTTGCCATCCCCTGTAACGACAGCAGCATCCAGCCGACCAGATGCGAATGATGTACTCCAGACCGAATACAACAATCATCACAAACTCCTGCAAATCAGAAAAAGACCTTTCATGACATCAGATGCACCACTTAATGGATACAATTAATACAATATGGCAATGGATTAAAACTATCTCACCAAAAATAAGTACAGAATATGCTTATTGTATATATGCTAGGGGACATTCCATAGACATAATGAATTGTATACCTTCCCTCCCCTACCCCTAAACCTACCCATCACAGAAAACTTTCTGCATTTTTACATTTTCAAAAAACATCACTATGATTTATAAGCTCTTTTCTTCATGGGGATCAAAAAATGTCCCCACAAGGACAGGGATTTCAGATATTGTTAACTTTGTGAGGACATTTTGTAGAGGACATTTTGTAGAGGACAACTACATAATGTAGTTATGGGTTATCAGGACCATATACCATATGTATATGGTTACCAGGACCATATACAACCTGGTTCACCACAGGAGTCTAGCTACTGTAACATAATTAACCTCTCAGCTAATCCATCATTGACACATTCCTGGTGCCTGCTAATTGCACTGTTAGATAAACCCCCAGTTGAGTTCACAGAGGGTTTCACTTGATTAAAACATCTGTCTGCATTGAGTTTATATCACTGCACCTCTCATAGAGAAACACCATGCACTTACATTACACTGCTCACTGATGCTAAATGCGCTTACAATCGGGTGAAAAGTTGAAACTTACAAGCTTTTGGAACACCTGGCACTGATTCTTGAGTACTGAGAAACAAGGCAAACAAGCGAACAAAACAAACAAACAAACAAACAAAAAGTAACAAACAAATATTTGTTTTTAAATGTTTTAATAAATATCTAATGGGGTTAACAAATACTAACCTTAAAAAATATGTATACTATATTTAGTAGTTTCTTTAACTACTAAACTGTAGCCCATTACTGAATACAAATTACATGATTCTAATTGTAGTTAGAAACATAATTTCACAGGAAATATAATTTGATTACTTTTGACCTAACTGGTTTATAACATTGATTTAAATAGTATAATTCCATTCCATTTTTGTTATCAACAACATGAAGTGCACTGAACATTACATTACATCAGGGTTTCCCCAAGTAGGTTTTATATATATTAGGGGTGTAACGATACACAAAACTGAGGTTCGGTTCTTCCCACGGTTTTGACATCTTGGTTTGGTGGGCGGGGTTTAGAAAGCCAAAATTGCTATTTTGTTGTTTTTTTAAACAGTGGTTTAATGAAAAAATTGTCTTTGTCTTTAAATTAATTCAGTTACAATTAAACGTTTCGCAAGGATGAAAAAAAATCTGCTAATGCTGTAAACTATATAGAGAGCCCGCACATTATTAATTAGGTTAACATAACAGTTACAGAGCCTAGACTTTTAGCCTAAATTCAGATGCTATTTATTTTTTTAGATATAGCCTAATAATCAACACCCAACACATTGTATGAAAACATGGTATTGTTCATGGAAAACATGCACATTGTATCTAGGACATAAGGCAGTTTTTGCATTAACTTATGTTTTACTCTAATTTGTTATTGACATATAATAATTTCACAGTTGCTGTCATTTTCCTGAAAGCTATTTTAAACATACATTAAATAATCAAGATATCATTAACAGGTTAAGTAAAATATAATATATAGGGTAATATAGTCCATTTATTTAGTGCAATAGTTCATTTATCTAGGAACCAACAAGTTGTGGACACTGAATGACTGCTGAGGTAAATATGCTAGCTAAAGTTACTGTATGTGACAAACTAAGCTGTTTTATTGACGTCGTTCCGCTGCTGAAACACGGATTGAGCGATTACACGAGTTATGATGCCTTTCAGTAAGTACTGTATCTTTCAACATACCTTCAGGTGTCCATTCATGTTTATTCTGTAACTGAGGAAGAGATGATCGCGTTTACTCGCGCACCCGCTTGAAATGAGGAGCCTAACGTTAGTAGTACTGTACATTGATCTGCCACGCCACATCAAAGAGCGCCAAAACGCCATTTATTGTTTGAATTTTGTGATCAAATAGTCCGAATTTGAAAGATTACAACTTGCTTATTATCGAAAGTAACAAAACACGGAGCTTGCTATTATATGGTGTTGCTGATGGTTAGGCTACAAAACTGAATGTGTAACGTTACACATAAGACATGAGGTCCAAAGAGACAGGGCGGGGCCGGGTAGCAGTGGGCGGGGCGTGTTCGGACGGTACGCCATGAGAGTATCGCGATACGAACCGTGGGTTCTGTATCGCGGTTTTTCGGTTCGGTTCGACGTTACACCCCTAATATATATATACTGCATATATATATATATATATATATATACTGCATATATATATATATATATATATATATATATATATATGTATATGTATGCTGCCTCTCAATTTTCCATGTAGCCTAATCAGTCACCTGAGTAGCCTAGTGGCCAGTCTGTGTGTGCAATTCCACAAAACGTTTGATAAAAAGAAAATCTAAAAGATAAAAAATAAGAATTAGGGAAAATAAATAAATTCTGAATTATTTACTGCAATTTGTGTGAATATTGAGTAGCCTAATCATGTAATTAAAAAAAATTAACTGTATTCTGATTATAAGTATTTAAAAATAATATAATCTAATTGGAATCTGATTACGGTTACTATCATTTATCACCTAGCATTGTTAATAATATATATTTTTATATATATTTTGATCTACATAAAATCCTGAATTTAGAATTTAGTTTTGCTTCATAATATAGTCCTATAATTTTTTGAAAACCAAATAAAACTAGGTGTAAAGAATCTTCTCTGTTGGATCTGATGGATGTTGCTATTTTATAAACTAACAGAGCAAATTTTATTTTGTTTTAGTTCTTCTCAGTGCTGGATATACAGTACTTTGCATCTCGATCATTCATAACGTTTATGTCTAAATATCAAGTACTCTTTGCAGCTGTTGATGGACAAATTAACCTTTTCACAGGTCATATTTCACGTTTGCCCCATCTCTAAGGGGCAAGAGGCCTGTAATAGGCTTTAAACTGTCCTGTCCTGATCCACTGTGACAGCCGGGCTGAGCTTCCCACGGCTTGACACAACACTGTTTGCTTATCCTGAGTACTATCTGATACGGAGGCTGTGTAGGTCCTGCTTTCCCACCAGTGGGGTACACGCCATCCTCTCCTGCTTTTAGGTCAGCTCAGAGTCTGTGAATGTCTCTCAGTACAGACTCTTTAACTGAAACAGGAACACCTTGGCCCAACTCCACCAAGAGTCCAATGGGATGGAGGTGCTCAATCACTAAAAGCACCATGCTGCTTTCTGTTGTCACCTGAGAGGATCCAATCAGCCAGCAAAACATCTCAGTGAAAGGATGAAACTAATCCAAGTGATCGTCTTTTAAGGTGAGGTACTAAACAAAGTTCAAAAGGGATCTTAGAAAACCATATTAGAGCAACGTTGACATTTGAGACCTTGTTTTGAGAGTAGTGTAATACATTTTTGGGAAACCAGAATACTTTTTCCAATTTTTTTTAAATTACAGTTCAAATGAACAGCTTTTATTTCAAATTAAAATATTTTGAAACAATGTAAAAGTCTTTACTGTCATTTCCGACCAATTGAATATGTCCCTGCGGAATCAAAGTATTCATTTCTTCCAAAAAATACAATTGTACTGACCCCACACTTTTGAATTTTAGTCCCTGCTGACATCACTAAGGCCATAGGATAATCTTAACAAATAGCAAAAGCTATGTAGCAACAGTTTAAGCAAACTCTTTTACTCTGAAATACATAATTACAGAAATAAATGGGTAAACAGCAATTCATGTTGAGTGTTTCAGGAGTGTTTGGCTGTGCATTCAGTATAGTAGGCTTGTGTGCGTCTCACCAGTATAAGGAGACAGTGATTGGAGAGGTCCATATGAACAGGGATGGTGGAGAACACAGAGAGAACCAGACAGCCAAACACCAAAGTGAACCTGCCAGTGAACAAAACAGGAAAAACATTAGTAACTGTATCCTGTTCTGTGCGACTTCACCTGAGCAACTGCAAGCTGAAACTAAAGGTTTCATTGTTCTGGAGTGAAAGCACCTTAACAAATCCTCAAGATGGGCCCCATTAAAGAGCATTACAGAATCTGAGAGCTTTCAGAGTGGCAATAGATCGCAAACAAATCCGGTGGAATAGAAAACAAATTTTCTACAGACCTGAATGGCATGATGGTGCCCATACAAATCATCACTTTCAGCATCATTGAAGGTGCAGAGTTTTTCTAATGATGGATGTGTGTCTTGTATAACTATGTCACATCGCACACCCTCTGCTATTGTCTGAGAGCTATTTACAGGAACATACAGTACAGTAAGCTTTCTGCTGCCTCTCTATCTGCCCTGTTTCCTCTCTCTCTCTTTTGTTCTCACCCTGTATAAACAGGCTATTAAGAACATTGGCCTGAGGTGGTTGAGAACAGAGATGGACTCTTCATCTTCAGAAGCAGATGCAGCTGTGCGAGACGTGCAGCCGTATGCGGATATGTGCTGTCTGAGTGAACTAGCAGACATCACCATGTCTTCCAGCGAATGCTGTTCTTATGTGTCCTGTAAATACATTGTGTCTGGAAGCTTTTTTTTTTTTACACATCCAACACTGTCTTCTGTATTTCACCTTTCATCTCCCCTTCCTCTTATTTGAAAGGGACCATATTCTATAAGTTTGTAAATTAATTATCAATAATTATTATATTACTATTATTATTATATATAATTGGTTTTCCCCAACAAAATTGTTCACATGACAATTTTCCACCCTTTCTCTGAACCTTAGGCCTGTTTTACCAGTGAAAGCAGCTTCTTAGCAGCTATACCGTATACCAACATTAACTGTTAATTGTCCCTTTGAACATAAGCAATATGGTGCTGCATAGAACAATAGTAGATTTAAAAGTTTCAGGAACATTTTGCTATATTTGCTCTCTGTATTCATAGTCTTTCGATAAATAACATTTTATATAATGCAACATACTCCAGTAGGTCTGCATGTAGGGTAGGCACCAGCGGAGCACTGAAGAGGGGGCTTCTGGAGCAACTAAAGGGGGCGATGATGTAACACAAACTATCCCCAGCTAGAAAAACATATGTGGCCCATTTATGTATTTGTCAGACCGTAAACAAACCTGTCTCGCTACAAAAACTATGAAACTTAAAGCTACTGAACAAATACAGATGGCAGAGCATTGAATAATAATACTATATAAAACAAAAAGGAAAAATGCTCAGGCCAACCTACTCGAAAGTTCGACTCATCAAGATCCATGAAATAAACACGTTTTAAACCACCACATATAAATACGTCAGCAGTTTTACCATGTGTCACGATTGGCCACGCACTCCCTGTTCCCCTAAAGTCCCCTAAAATAAGCGAAAGTCCCAAAAAGTCGGCGTGTTCCTTTAATGACATAAATAAATAGTATAATTAAACTTTATTTGGAGTTCTTCTTTATATGCACATTTCTATTAAGCCTAAAATGTGTATTAATATCACTATTAGTAAGGATAGTATGATCACTGTATTATATCAGTCTTTAAATGAAAGCCATTTAAATACCTAAAGTATACTTGCAATAGTTCCACTTTAGCACAATCAAATATACTCAAGTATATCTTTAGTTGAACCTCAGCACTACTTCCAGATAACCAAAGTGCATTAAGTACAAAATTAGTAAGTATATACATTTAGTATACCAAAAGTAAAATTGCATGGTATTTATTGATGTAAATTTATTTTTTCATATACTTAGTATAAAATAAATGTATTTCAAATAACATTGTGGAATATTTATTTTTCACTAGGGATAAAAGAGAGTTTGAGAGGTGTTTATTCGCGGTCTGTGTCTGTGATCATCAATAACAAACAAGTTGTGGCATTTGTCTGTAACTGTGTTAACAGCTGTTATCAAAGTCCTGCTGACAGCACTAACCTGTTCTTCTGTCTTTCTTTCTCTTTTTGTCTTTGAGACAGTCTGTCTGACCTACTCCTCACCCTTTTAGTGCTTGGCTAACACATGCACACCCACACGGTCCAGACTCTTTCAGTTAGTGTGAGGGCTTCTGTGAATCTCATAATACTTCATAGTATTACAATCCCCAAAGACTGAATCGTGACAGAGTTTATGAGTCATTGCAGGATATAGCGCTTTCCATATCCTGGTGGTACAGCAGACCACAACTATTACACTCAAACTGGTGTCGTGCTACTCAACTAGAACATGTTTATCGCATTTAAACATGTCATGCATACGGACAAATGTACACACGCACACACAAAATAAGCCTAAGAAAAGGGCTTCTGCTACAGTAATTACTGTAATCCAATAAACATGCGAAACGGTAACAGCAACACAAAAACATACTCAACTTGAAAAGTATGTGACCAATAGTGTAATGCATTTATTTTCATATGCATAATATATTATCACCATAACAATTTGAGTAAAAAGTTGAATAGAATTTCATAATTTCAAATATTTCTTAATATTTAGTTTGACCCCCTTTTGCTTTAATAACAGCAACACTCAAGCTCCATGAACTCCACAAGTTTGTGTATCATGTGATCCAGCATGATTTGAGAGCATTGTGCTTTAATGGAAGCAAGACAATTTGTTAAAGGGCCCCTATTAGGATATTTTAAAGTTTCCTAATGTTGTTTTGGAGTCTCCTACAACAGGTTTACATGCATTAAACGTCAAAAAACTGTTTAATTTTCTCATAATATAAATTTGCACATCACCAGATTTTCAATGAGGTTACACTTTATTTCGATAGTCACTTTAGACGTTCTACAAATTATAAGTAACGTTTCAACTACATGTCAACTAACTCTCATTAGAGTATTAGTATATTATAGTAGACTGTCAGTAGACTGGTAGGTTATGGTTAGGTGTTAGGGTTCGGGTTAGGAGAATAAGTTGACTTGTAGTCGCCAAGTTACTTATAGTCAGTTGAATGTCTGTTGGGGGACCAACAAAATAAAGTGTTAGCAGATATTAAAATGACAGTCTACTAATACTCTAATGACAGTTAGTTGACATGTAGTTGAAAAGTTACTTATAGTTAGTAGAATGTCTAAAGTGGACTATCGAAATAAAGTGTTACCTTCAATGATTCTCAAACGACTCGCCAAATGAATCAATCTCTCTAAATCCCTCCTTTCCACGAGCTACTCTGCTCTGATTGGCCAGACAGCTCAGTCTGTTGTTATTGGTTTACGGCGTAATTCCCATTGCCATAACACCGACAGCTCTGTGTGTCCTGAGGCTTCCTTCACCTAAACTTGCTATTCCTCACCATCAGCATTAACAAGTGCATGTCCATCAACCAATTATTTTACTTGTACTCATTTATTTACAGAGTATGTTTCTAATATATTGCGGTGAACACGTGGAAACTGTATCAATAATAGTGCATGTAGGCTATGCAATGTACTGTATAACGTTACATTAGCCGAGCTCTAGCGTGAATGACTGATGTAACATAAACATTGGTAAAGCAAATCTTGCTCCATGCTTAATCTTTCCTTTAAGAAGTGAGAACGACAGACAATCTGCATTAATAGTTCCCCATAGTTGTCACTCCGAGTCCCGTCGGATGACGACGATTGGTGTTTCGCTTATCGAAGCTTATTCGAAGCCTATCACCTTAGAGTATTACAAAACGAGCATATGGCAAGAAAATGCCATGGGTCTGTGGAATTTGCATAGCTTAAAGGCCTGTTCACACCGGGACGAATTTCGGCTCGCGTTATTCGTCAGCGTTTTTCAACGCGTTTTTTGTGTTCACACCCAAGCGATTTTCGCTGACGATGAGCCGAGTGAACATGCAAATTCATTCCCTGACATTAGATGGCGCTTAATGTACAGAAATACCCCGGTCCACAAAGTGCACTCGCTTGTCATTCAGAAGAAGAGAGCAAGTTTGTCGCGTGTGTCATATAGTTATTTATTCTCGTTGGTGTCTCTTTATAAAGACACCAACAAGACCAGCATCTCTACATTCATCTTGCCTTGCATCTTCCTCGTCTATTTCTTCCCGGCAGTGTAGACGCTACTTGGCGTATATCTTCTTCGCCGCCGGTCGGCAAGACCGTTTTGTGTTTGAGCGCCCCCAAGTTGTGTTTTAATGTAACTTCAGAAGCTCCAGACACGTGAGCAAAAGCGGTAATCTCATTGGTCGGATAGTTTTTGACGCGGCGCGTCAAACAAAAAAAACTAACCCGAGGCGTTTTTTTAAAAATGACGCTTTTACGCGTGGCGTTTTACGCGTCGGTGTGAACACTCACATTGGCGCCCTTTGTTTAGTCACGAGGCGTTAAACGTCGGCGAATAACGCGCGCGAAATTCGTCCCGGTGTGAACAGGCCTTAACTCCGCCACATGTTGTGGGTATATAAGGAAGTATGCTGGCATAACGCAGTCATGTTTTTGCTTCGGAGCCAAGAGGTTCTCTTCACTCCTGCAGCCTGAATTCTCTCTGAGTATCACCGAGTATTCTTCGAGACGAGCAGCTCTTCAGTCTGTGTTGGTGCAAAGACGATTTTCCAGCGAGCTTCACATTCCTGCCTGCTGATCTGTGCAGTGGTCTGCATCCAGCGTGTGTGTTTCTCCCTGGCCGCTTCAGCACGGGCTGCTGAGCGTCCTCTCACTAAAAGAGCTTGCATGTGACACGTCTTTTTAAAGACGCTCTGTCCATGTATTTCTGGGTGCGATAGTCTAATAGATTCAGCTGATGGGCGCGAAAGCTGTTATGACGTGTCTGGGCTTCGATCGCGTTCAGACAGCGTTCGTGGATGCATCATGTTCTCACTGGGAACATGATCATCGCAGTGTTATGGTCGAGACTCGATGATCTCACTAGAGTGAGAGTCCCCTAATCCACACCCCAATCTATTTTCTCCACGAGAGTGAATATTTCGGCTGGTGGCCAGGGTGACCAGAGACAGCTGGTGTGTAACAAATCCGACGAATTATTCTCGGTTCACACGCCCCTCCTTCACATTGCAACCAGTGTGGTTTCCGGATGAGTTCGCTGACAAACAAAATGAAAAAAAAAGTCACGTCTCATCCGGTGTCCCGGCAGATGAAATCATGTCTATCGCCGCATCACAAGGTGAGCTGGAGTCCTCTGGACATGATGGTTCGGCTGTGCTTTGTCGAATCTGATCCAGAGTTGACAGCTATGCTTTCCTGGGCCGCCGCGAGTTCAGGCTTGTGTGGTTTCTTCTGCCTTGTCCCAAGAGCTCAAGGCTGTTGATTGGTATTGTGGGCGGCGTCCCCAATTCCTTTCTTCTCGGATGTGCATGAAGAGGCCATGAGTTTGTGGGAGTCTACTTATTGACTTTTCGCGACTGCTCAACTGCCTCTTCCGCCTTCTCTGCTCTCGCAGAGGCCGCGGCCGAGGGTACACTGGGGTTCCCCCCGTGGAGTGTTCTGTGGCAACACGTCTGTGTCCCCACAGCGCCTCCACCTGGCGTGGCGACCCTAAGCACCTCTCCAATGCCTGTAGGTTTTTTGTCTAGGCAAATACGTATAGAAGCTGCGGGGCAGGCTGCCGCCTCAATGCATTCCCATGCACGAGGGCAGGGCTGATTCAGGACTCATCTAAGAACTGCATGCCGCAACCGTTCTCGCGCTATGAGCGATGAAGGTGACCACATGCTCCCTGAGTCAGGTGGTGTCCACATGCGTGGCCAGACATTTCTGGCCTAACCTGGTTGATATGCGCGAGGCTGAGTGAAAGCGCTTCCTCAACTCCCCCATATCCCAGGCTGGCCTTTTCGGCGGCGCGGTCGAGGACTCCGCCCAACAGTTCTCGGCCGCCCAGAGGCAGACTGAGGCTATCAAACATGTTCTGACAGTGTGTGCCGCTTACGAGCCTCGCCACTCTCGTCCCCCTCTTTCGCCAGACCCCTGTCAGAACAGACCCCAGTGGAACGCAGGTCCTTCCCTGGTCTCCTCTGTCAGGACGCGGTCTATGGCTGTGCCCCCACACCGGGACGCTAGGCCTCCCCAGTCTGGGCCAGTCATGCCGCTTTGCTGCCTCACCGAGGGTATGTCGTGTCCCGCTGGGTCGCTAGGACCATCAGGCTCGGCTATGCGATTCAGTTCGCACGATCTCCTCCCCGCTTCGGGGAGTCCGCTTCACGCTGGTCGGTGGTTATGCCCCTATCATGCGAGCGGAAGTTGCTTCCTTACTGGCGAAAGGTGCGATTGAGATTATTCCTCCAGCCGAAATGAAGTCCTGCTTTACAGCCCTGACTTCATTGTACCATAGAATCCGGTGGGTTACGGCCAGTCCTGGTCCTGCGAGTGTTGAACCGATCCCTTTCAGGCTTCCGTTCAAAATACTCACGGCCAAACGCATTTTCGAATGCGTTCAGTCTCAGGATTGGTCTACAGCGATCGACCTGAAGGACTTCTACTCTCATGTCTCCATTCTTTCTCGACTCAGGCCGTTCTACGGTTTGTTTTGAGCAGCAGGCATACCAGTACATGGTTCCCCCATTCGAGTTAGCTCTGTCCCCTCGCGTCCTTACGAAGGTCGTCGAGACAGCCCTTGTGCCTCTCCGGCTACACAGGGTTTGCATCCTGAATTTTCTCGACGACTGGCTTATCCTAGCTCACTCTCGAGACCAGGTTTGCGAACACAGAGACCTAGTGCTTCGGCACCTAGCTCGTCTGGGCCTTTAGGTCAACTGGGAGAAGAGCTAACTTTGCCCCGTGCAGAGGATCTCTTTTCTCTGTATGAAATAGACTCGGACGCCCTCTTCCCGTGGTCGGACCTCCGCTTTCTACGAGCCGGTGTGCCTCTAGTTCAAGTTTCCAGGCATGTTGTTGTGTCAACAGATGCCTCAGCCACGGGTTGGGGCGCCATGTGCCTATAGCATGTCAATTGCCTCGAGTTGTTGGCAGTACATTTGGCTCTGCACCGCTTCCGAGCCATGCTCAAAGACCAACATGTACTGGTCCGTACGGACAATACCGCGACCGTAGCGTACATCAACCATCAAGATGGTCTACTCTTTCGCCGTATGTCACAACTCGCTCGCCACCTCCTTCTATGGAGTCAGAAGCATCTGAGGTCGCTTCATGCTATCCACATTCCAGGAGACCTGAACCGTGCAGCCGACGAGCTCTCTCTGGAGAATGGCGACTCCATCCAGCTGATTTGGGAACGGTTCGGCGACGCACAGGTAGATCTGTTTGCCTCCCACGACTCTTCCCATTGCAGCCTGTTTTACTCCCTGTCCGAGGGCACGCTCGGCACGGACGCACTGGCGCACAGCTGGCCGCGGGGCCTCCGCAAGTATGCGTTTCTCCCAGTGAGCCTTCTCGCACAGACCTTGTGCAAGATCAGGGAGACCGACGAGCAGGTCCTTCTGATTGCGCCCCATTGGCCCACCCGGACTTGATTCTCAGACCTCATGCTCCTCGCTTCAGCCCCTCCCTGGCCTATCCCTCTGAGGAAGGACCTCCTTTCTCAGAGACGGGGCACCCTCTGGCACCCTCGTCCCGATCTATGGATCCTGCACGTCTGGCTTCTCGACGGGACGAGGCAGGTTTGAGTACCCTACCACCAGCGGTGGTGGCTACCATCACTTCCTCGAGAGCTTTGCCCACGAGACACCTCTACGAGTTGAAGTGGAACCTCTTCGTCTCCTTGTGCTCTTCTCACCGAGAAGACCCCAGTACTTGCCCTATCAAAGTTGTGCTTTCTTTTCTTCAGAATGGGTTGGAGAGAAGGCTGTCTCCCTCCACTCTAAAAGTCTATGTGGCCGCTATTGCCGCACATCATGACCTAATTGACAGTAAGTCCATCGGAAAGCACGACCTGGTCATCAGGTTTCTGAGGGGGGCGAGGAGACTGAATCCTCCTTGCTCTCCTCTCGTACCCTCTTGGGACCTCTCAGTGGTCTTAACTGCCCTGAAGAGTGCTCCCTTTGAGCCTCTGCAATCAGTGGAGCTTAAGTCAATGAAGACAGTGCTCCTGATTGCACTGGCCTCTGTTAAGAGGGTAGGGGACCTGCAGGCATTTTCAGTAGACGAAGCGTGCCTGGAATTCGGGCCGGCTGACTCTTACGTGATCCTGGGACCCCGGCCTGGATATGTGCCCAAGGTTCCTACCACTCCCTTCCGGGATCAGGTAGTGAACCTGCAAGCGCTGCCCCTGGAGGAGGCAGACCCAGCCTTGGCACTGCTCTGTCCAGTATGCGCTCTCCGCGCTTAAGTAGACAGTGGTGTCCACTATCCAGTGGGACAACCTTTGCTTTGAGAGAGCCTTTCCCTTCAGCTTCCCACCATAACAGACAAAGAGCTGGTCTGAGGTCCTGAAACACTGCGTCGGTCGACCGTGCCCCCTTGGTGTGAAGGCAAACTCCACTCGGAGTGTTGCCTCCTCTTGGGCTCTAGCGCATGGCGCCTCGCTGGCAGACATCTGCAGAGCTGCAGGCTGGGCGACACCCAACACATTCGCAAGATTCTATAATCTCCGAGTGGAGCCAGTATCCTCCTGTGTACTCGCTTCAACTAGCCGGTACTAGGATCAGCTCAGGTGTCTTCGCTTGCTCGCCATTCCACTCCACGGACTGGATCAGTGCGATATTCTCCTCAGGTGAGTTTCCCCGAGAAGCCCTGAGTTCCTCCAGCGCTGTTGACGTCAACGCCAGAGTTATGCCGCTGGCAGCTTTCGCGTTGGCCAGGCCCCATGTGCATGGTTCCCCCCTGGCGACCCCCACATGTGTATTTCCACTGACTCTCTGAGCATGTGTCTTTTGCTCGGCAAGCCACCTTGCCACCCCTGGAGTTGAAAGTTTCCACCCTTCGGGCTGGACACTCCAGTGTTCTTCCATATGCATCCCTCCGGGTCATATGTGTATTCTGTAAGTCCTCCCTTCGGGCAGGCAGTGTGTTGCATATTTCTACTGAGATATGCTTCCCAGTGTACCTTGGTATTCCTGTGCTAAATAAGAGTCCTTCATCTGTGCTAGTCTTCACGACAGGGATCTCAGATTACGCAGGGCGTAGAAAATGGCGGGATTAGACTGGTAACCCCAATCGTCGTCATCCGACGGAACGAGTCCGAGTGACAACGATGGGGAACGTCTCGGTTACGTATGTAACCCTCGTTCCCCGAGTAGGGAACAGAGACGTTCCGTCTTATGGCCACTTCCGCTGTACCGCTGGAAATGCCTGAGTTCAGTCTCGGCTCCTCAGCAGGAAAACATGACTGCGTTATGCCAGCGTACTTCCTTATATACCCACAACATGGGGCGGAGTTACGCTATGCAAATTCCGCAGACCCATGGCATTTTCTTGCCATTGGCTCGTTTTGTAATACTCGAAGGTGATAGGGTTCTAAGCGAAACCCCAATCGTCGTCATCCGACGGAACGTCTCCGTTCCCTACTCGGGGAATGAGGGTTACATACGTAACCGAGACGTTTTATGTAATAGTGGCCCACAGCCGATAAGCTGACTCCAATATTTGAGAAGCAGTTGTCAGTAAAATAAAGGTAACCGTAAAAGTTTAGGATTATACTGCTGTAGTATCATGGTAAAGATTAATTTTAACCACAGATTCTTCACATGCTCGTCCTTGGGCAGTGGAAAAAAAAATTCTTTACCGTCACATTGTAGAGCACAGCGTCTCCTCAACATGATGCTATCCAGTATCCACAGGATCAGCTGCTGGTTTGAGGTTTGTCTGCGCGCACAATAAGTAGGGCTAATGGCGGGCTAATGTTTCGTCTTGACGTCATGACGAAACAGCTTATGACTCGTTTGAAAAACAATTCATTTCATTGACTCAGAGTCGACTTACTTTTGAAAGACAATAACTTTAAATACGGTGCACTTTCAGATTTAAAACTTTGCAGGATGTTTTTATTCACTTAGAGCTATATTACACACTACATGAAGGTCATTTTCAAAAATCCATGATAGGGGCCCTTTAACATAAATAAAAATGTTCAATGAAAGAAATCCCAGACTTTTTGCACTATACGTGCACCCAGGCACATCTTTCAGAGCTATTTGAAGGATCTCTCGCACTCAGATGTGGGGGGAAATGAAAATATTAGACCAGGAAGAAATGACTTTTTTGAACAAACAGCTGCAGGTACCAGAGCTCTGCTAAACGCTTAGGCCAGACAATATGTCTTTCAGCATTTAGAGTCATGTGGTCACAGCGCCAGGCTCCCACAGACTCCGACATCTGAGCTTTCAAATCTTTGAACCCCAGAGACTTTCTCCCATCGGCAAGACAAAACACAGCACCACCTACTAATTCTGCGTGTAAATGTGAATGAGAGTGTCTGTATGCAAATGTCAGCTTGCAGTTCTGTCTTAGTGCTGTTTTGCGATGCAATGGAGAAATAATAAAGATGGAAATATTACAGTAGCCTATAATGGGCTCCACACCTGTTTCTCTTTGCCCATGTGTGTGAGACTGTCTGAGATTGTGTTGTTTTTGAAGCAGGTTCTGAGGGATTTGAGGAGCATTCAGGCAAACAATGATGACATGCTCAGAATTGGAATTTCAATTATTTCCCCATGAGTCTGGCCACCTGCAGTGTGTCCCGTCTGACTAAACATGACACGGTAGAGGGCGTTGTTGTGGTCTACCACACCAAACACCATCAAAATCAGCTTATGTGAAAGGGCCCCTATTATGATATTTTAAAGTTTCCTAATGTTGTTTTGGAGTCTCCTACAACAGGTTTACATGCATCAAACGTCAAAAATCTTTTTCATTTTCTCATAATATACACATCACCAGATTTTCAATAATTCTCAAACGACTCGCCAAATGAATCAATCTCTCTAAATCCATCCTTTCCGCGAGCTACTCTGCTCTGATTGGCCAGACAGCTCAGTCTGTTGCGATTGGTTTACCGTGTACAGCACGCGTCTAAAACAAAAATTCCTATTGGAATAACAACGACAGCTCTGCGTGTCCTGAGGCTTCCTTCACCGTAAACTAAACACAGTAACGAACAATGACATCGATTTTACCATATCAATCCGAGCACGAGTCCGATGATGAAACACTAGAAGAACCATTCATTCAACCCGAACCTCCATCGCAAGGACGACTCGAGCAGGACGTTTCAGTGATTCACTACTCAGTTTGAGGTACATTATGAGATGTTGCTATTCCTCACCATCAGCATTAACAAGTGCATGTCCATCAACCGATTATTTTACTTGTACTAATTTATTCACCGAGTATGTTTCTAATATATTGCGGTGAACACGTGGAAACTGTATCAATAACAGTGCATGTACGCTATGCAATGTATACATTAGCCGAGCTCTAGCGTGAATGACTGTAACATAAACATTGGTAAAACAAATCTTGCTCCATGCTTAATCTTTCCTCAAAGTAGTGAGAACGACAGACAATCTGCATTAATAGTTTTATGTAATAGTGTTCCACAGCTGATTAGCTGACTCCGATATTTGAGAAGCAGTCGTCAGTAAAATAAAGGTAACCGTAAAAGTTTAGGATTATACTGCTGTAGTATCATGGTAAAGATTAATTTTAACCACAGATTCTTCAGGTGCACTTTCAGATTTAAAACTTTGCAGGATGTTTTCATTCACTTAGAGCTATATTACACACTACATGAAAGGTCATTTTCAAAAATCCATGATAGGGGCCCTTGAAGAAAAACCTTTAATGAAACTGTTTATGAAAGCACACAGGAAGAGAGACAAGACAAGTAGAGGATATATGACATGAGGTAAGAAAAGAGACGAGAATAAATTAGGGGGAAAAGGAGAAGAGAGATGAGATCAGGTGAAATGTGATGAGATGAGCAGAAACTACATTTTGCAGGAAGTGAGAAGAGTGGAGAAGAGAGAAGCGAAGAGGCAAGAAAAGAAAAGAAAAGACAAGAGAATGTTAGGATGTTCCTGTGTTTCAGAGAATTGGCTGGTTTAGAGGTCAGTCTTTTGCGTTCCTGACAAGATGAAAATGATAATTCATTTTCCATTGGATTAATATAAAATATAACATGAGTAATCCAGCGTCCAAAACACAATACAGCCTAAATTATAATGGCTTTTCTCTGAATTATTGAATGGCTTGTACAAATAGCCTGTGGACATCTGGCTCTGATTTGGCTCGAGTCTCTAATGGCTCTCCTCCGTCTGAACAGGAAGGTCTGGACACTGGCTGCTGTTTCCACTGCAGCTGGAACAGACTGTTGAACACAACTCAGACCTCTGACCAGAGCTTCACACAGGCCCAGGGGTTAATGACAGCCATAACACTCAATCAGGAGGTGGGTTTTATTATGTCACAGCCCTGACATAATAAAAGCCACAGGTTATATAGGGGTCTGAATGTTAGAATTTTTCACAAAACATTAAGAGAGCGGCTGAAAAAGTGAGAGAGATGATGGATCCACATCAGAGAGAAGGGAATGAGCTTGTATTATTCGCACTCCATGTGTTTGTGTGTAAGAGTGTGTGCTTATTTGATAACATGATACTGACTGTATGATCAGCCATTATATGTGTACATGTTTGTGTTAATATTGAGCCAATTTAAAGATGTTTTATTTCTGTCTGCTAGATTCCCAGGCATTCCTCTGGCTGGCTGAACGCAGGCCTGTCATAAGTAATTAGGGCTGTCATCTAACACTGCACATTGCTGTTCCAGTTTCAGTGAAGCCAGTCTTAAAGTCCACATGTAGTCAAAAATGTTATCCCTTAAAACTCATCTTTGATTACCAAAATTACATATTTAAAAGTTTTTTCCTTGTATAATATTTTCCTTACTAAATAAATAGCTTGAATGTAACTCTACACCCTTGACTCATTTAGTATAAGCAGTTCTACAAATATGCAAATTATCCCCGCCTCCACTCAGTTTTAAGGTAGTTTGTGACGTCAGAAACACCAGAGATTTCAAACCGCAATTTTGAGGCTGTCTTTGGTACACTGCAGTTTTAAAGGTGCCCTAGAATGGGGTTATTTTATTATTGTATAATGTTTCCTGGGTTGCCCTTATAATGTTAGTATGTTTTTTAGATCAAAAATAGTCATAATTTAGAAATAAAAGTCATTTTTCCTAGCCTGATTTTAGACTCTGATTTGAACGCTCTGTTTGAAGGGGTGTGTCTGCTGTGTGTAACCGGCCTCTGCTGTTATTAG
This sequence comes from Semotilus atromaculatus, assembly GCA_031834385.1. Taxonomy (NCBI): domain Eukaryota; kingdom Metazoa; phylum Chordata; class Actinopteri; order Cypriniformes; family Leuciscidae; genus Semotilus; species Semotilus atromaculatus. Next base: position 23,994,076 of record JAULUF010000025.1, on the reverse strand, counting down.
CTGACAGGCTTGCATATGAAATGAACTCTCTCAAATACTTTTACTACAGCTATTATACGTTTTTACTATTACAGCTATCGAGATTAATGAATCGTGAGATGTTTTTAAAGTATTTAGATCTATTCCATCACATAAAATGAGCATTGAGCAAGCAGATGACAGTCTGTTGATCGCGAGAATAAAGATCTTATCATCGCAACGCAGTTTCTGCACTCTCTCTAATGCGTTCACCAATGCAAACACGATGATGTAAATACAGTAAGAGTTTGTTGTGCAGTGTAGCCTAACGTGCGTCATTGAATTCATAACGAGTTTGGCAAGTGTCCAGAAAACTCATACTCGCGCTATGTGGAATTGTTCTTTGATCGCTTCCTGTATATAATTTATTCACAATTTAAATAAGGTTTTTTTCATCCTACTAAAAGAAACGATGTGAAGTTGATATTTTAGTCACTGTTTGACTTACTGATGCAAACAGTATTGAACGATTTTGAGAGAAAGATTACCTGTCTCGCTGTCTGAACTTGAACAATTCATCAGAAATTGTTGCTTGGTAACGTTAGCTCGATGATTTATCGAGGCCGGCTCTGTATTGTCCCAATTTGAGGAAACAGTCGTCTGTGAAAAGTTTGGACCATACACAACTTTGGGAAGTTGTGTCGGTGCATTTCCAGAGAAAATAAAATGAACCCATTGTTTCTTCAAAGGCTCGGGTGAAGGAACTAAAAAAAACTTTTGTGTTCATTTGTACATCCAAATACTGATCAACCGCCATGTTTCGGCTGCGCAGTTCCGCCTGTCATTGAACATGGGCTGGAATATGCAATTTTTTGGAGGCGTACATAATATTAATGATCCCGACTGTTGCGTCACAATCGGTGTTATGTGGAGATTCGCCTATTTTTCAGGGGTGTTTTTCAAAAACGAGATTTAAATAAGGAGGAGAAAACAATGGTGTTTGAGACTCACTGTATGTCATGTCCACGTCCTGAACTCTTGTTATTTAACTATGCCAAAATAAATTCAATTTCACATTCTAGGGCACCTTTAAGGAGAAAATACTCAGCAATGGTGCTGACTTATGAATTTGCACATGGTTTGTCCAAAAGCATATTAAAAACACTACAAAGAATGGAAAAAAAATTTGGGTTACAAAATGATCCATGGCCTGAGACTGGAAGCACATAAATGTAAAATACGATGGTGGAAATGGAGCTCTATGTTATGTAATTCACTCAAATGTATGAAACAAATGGAAGACCTGTATTTGTAGCACCCTTCTAGCTGTTATTTTGTTCATTGTGAAATTTAAGAAATGCAAATAAAACATAAAACAAACACCACAAAGACATATAAACAACATTAAAAGCTTGATTTTCACCACAGCTTGATTTTCACCACACCCCTACAAAACCTTGCAATAAAGCCCAGGTGAGGCTTACTCGAAAACTGGCAATTACTGCGTTATATGTAACCACACGATTCACTTAAAACTAATTTTGTCATCTTCACTTGGTGCTGAATAGTTTCCTCAGAAAATTCCAGTTCTCAATACTAGCACACCAGCATACAAGCTATAAGAAATTTAGAGAGCAATTAGATTTGCTTTTCATGAAGAAAACAGGGTTTGCAACTTTCTGTCAGCTGCTCAGAAGAGTTACATTTACTCTAGCATTCAAGACCAATCAAAATTCAGTATACAAACCGATGCAAGACAGAAGACCAATCACAATTCAGCAAATAGTACAATGAAGATGTCATCACTTCAGTTTCTTGAATGCTGAACATTCTATTAGTCAGAACAGTTAGTCAATGAGAGATCCTCAAAACAATCTTACGTCCTTAAATAGAAATTTGTTCAGTTTAAATGGACTCTGGTAAGCAGTTTGGGCGGAATTAACTGTAGACGTTTAAAACTTGGGTTAGGGGTTTAGAACAAAGCCAGAATAATTGAGGAATATCAATATAGTGGAGCCATGAATGCACTATTAAAAAAAAACACAGGCCAGTCAGGCATATCCTTACAGTTGGCAGGCAAAGAGGAGTTTGTTGGAGTTTAATTGTTCTCAAATTGCACTAGGGGTTTTTAATTAACTGTGTTAACTGCTAGCAAACAGACTATATTTGAGGTGGCAGTCTGCAGAAGTGATCAAAAATGAAGCCTAAAAATAGCTTGCTAAGGTTTGAGAAATAAGTCTTAAAGCTGTTGTATGCATCCAGGCCACCAGAGAGGCATCACAACAACATAAAAAAAAATACACAAACTACTTAAATAATTCCTGTATGTCCATTGTGAATCATGCCTCATAAATGAAAGGCTTTGATCAACTGTTCTTCCACCAGCAACTGCTATAAGTATTTTAAAAAGAGGACAACCACTAATATGCGTATCAAAGTGAAATGCAGGGATCCACCTTCAAAGGGAAGAACAGATATTCATTGTCATACCTTTGAACACCAAAAATCACATCTTGTACAAAATGTAAAAAATTACTCATGCATTTTTTTTTATTATAATTTTTTTACAGCAGTGTGACTCAATATTACTGTTTTTACTATATTTTTGATCAACTAGGTGCAAGACTTACAAAACCTTCCTGCAAATCTGTTCCTATTTTCAGTATTTGGAGTACCACCCTTGGTATCAAAGTGCTTGATATAACATGATATAGATCCTTAATGTTGCATTATCTGTTTTGCGTAATATTAATAATGATAATACAAACATGTTTCAGTTCTTTAGAAAATAAAAGATTTGAGGGAGTAACAAAATATGGCACCATTAACAGAATACAGCTATTATTTTATTAGATATAACAGACATAAACCCTGACCACACCTGAAACTCTGTAAGGTGAGAAATGATGGTCTTTTTAACATGAGGTTCAGTCTGATCAAGCATGGTGCTGTCCATGGTCCTGAAGCTGATCACATTATGCCACTGCTGCATCAATATGATGTTTTGGCTACAACACACAGAGGCTGAATCAGGTTTGTGACCTTCTGTTAAAATCGAAAGGCTACCTGATCATAATAGAAAAGAACACGGTGTGTCAAATTATCATATTATTTTGGTCTGTGCTCTTTCTGATTTAAAAACTGTAAACAGGAGTTCAATAGTCCATTAGTTATACATATCCTTATTTATCATATTTCTATTTTATAATATCCAATATAATATTTATATATTCTACATTCTAAACTACTGTAGCTTTGTATAGGTCTTTTTTTTTTCAGGAGCTTTGGGACACATTATCCCCAAAACAACAGCAGAATCCCTACTACAAATCCCCCCCAGCACTTCTACAGAGGGAGACAGTTCCCTAATCTCTTCCTTGTAGACAAATAAAACACAATGTACTGTAAGCCCATGAAGTTGAAACAGCCCCATCGTAACTGCAGGCTCCCAGACACCACAGAAGTTGGGTTTCTTTTAGAGCCTCACTTCACCGGGGAGGAGTGTGGGGATGAGGATGAGCTACGCCCCATTTCGCCTCCAGCAGTTTGTCTTAAGGAGGACAGGTAGCATGAACAGACAGGATGTTCCCCTGCCAAAAGTCTATTAACTAATCCTGATGTTTATACAATCTACTCAAGTATCTTACAAGGCTGATCGGTTAGATGAAACACGCTGTTTTATTTCTAAGCAACTACTTAACAAAACAAGCCAGCCAAAGACATTCAAAGCCCAAGAGCATCCAGCTAAAGTTCACTGAAGTGAATGGAAACACTTAATCATTTAAATAATAGAAAGAAAAAAATCATTTATAATCATTAATTTAAATAACCTTTCGTTGAGATTATGACGGCCATTATTTGATGGTCATTACTAAATCGTACCTTCTTATTGCATGTTGTTGCTGTAGGAATAAATGTAATATGATAAGTCTTTGCCTTTATCACTTTCAGCTTTTATATTTTGTGTCGCCATGTACGCTACCGTTCAAAAGTTTGGGGTTTGGGGAATCTTATTCTCAGCAAGGAGGCATTTATTTTATAAAAAAAAATCAGGAAATAAAAAGAATTCCGTACTAAAAAGGTAAACAATATAATAATTTGCTACAATTTATTTATATGTAATTAAAAATAATTGTTTCTTATTTTAATATATTTTAAAATGTCATTTATTCCAGTGACGCAAAGCTGAGTTTTCAGCAGTCATTCTTCTAGTCTTCATTGTGTCACATGATCCTTCAGAAATCATTATAATATGCTGATTTGGTGCTCAAGAAACATTTTTATTTTTATAATGTTGGAAACAGTTGTGCAGCTTAATATTTTTTTATGGAAATCATGATATTTTTTGCAGGATTCTCTGATCAATAGAAAGTTCAAAAGAACAGTATTTATTCATTTTTTTTGTATCATTATTAAAATTATGGTCACTTTTGACCAATTTAATGCATCCTTGCTGAACAAAAGTATTAATTTATAAAAAAAAAAATAAAAAAAAGAAGTTCGTTAGTTAACAAAGAAATTACCAAAGAAGAATAAAATAATTTATCAAAAATATCTGTCTTTAAAAAAGTTATGTGGATATTCTCTTATTACGTGTTGAAGGGAGAAAAGTTATATAGTACAAGCCCAACATTAGCTTTGAAGGAGATGATGGTTATATACACAAAGTTTGCTCTTTTTGTTTCAGCTTTGTAATACATCTGGTTTCTGTCAAATATAATTTGCTACATAAGCTGTAAGATGCAACTGCTATTGGTAGTCAAATAAGCTATCCTATAACATTTCTTAGAGCACAAGAAGGAGAAATGAAAAGTACACAAAGGAGATTTAGTGTAATGATTCTTATGTGTAGTGAACGTCACCCGCATGGCTGGGAAACGGGGCCAAATTTCCATGATGCAGCATAGCTTGGCTTTGAAGGTGTGGGCCACCTTCTCTCCCTCCCTCCGTCTTTTCCTTTCCTTTCCCTTTTGGGTACCATTAGGAGAAGTGGGAGGAATCGGCACAAGCTGTTTTCCATGTGATGAGCACAAATCCTGCACTAACAGGATCCAGACCTAGGGAAGCTGGTGAGCTCTAGCAGCTGACAGGGTTCATAAACGCTCCTGGCATACAAGGAAACAGCAGCAGGTTCTCATCAAACACCAAACGGCCTCTCCTGTACTCCCTTGCTACCTCAGTGGGTCTCATTCTCTCAATCTTGCTCTACAGTTGTTGGTGCTAACCAGATGTCAGCCTCTGTCCTACAGTGCAAACTATCACAAAAAGACAAAGAGAAAAGAAAAAGGTGGCGACAAAATCTTAAGAGCAAGTTTAAAGAGATGGTTTGTCTAGCAAATTAGAAAGAGAGTACAAATCAAGGGAGGGAGTTTTTTTTTTTTCAACATTAAAATGTATTTAAATGTATTAGGGTAAGTGTATATTTTATGTAATGCAACAGGTCACTATTTATATTCTTCTCCATTTTTAACCTAGTTAACTTTAATGGTTTTGTAGTGTGATGAATAAATAAATAAATTAAAGAATTAAATTAGTTTAATTAAAAAAATTATTCATTTCTAAAAAATATGTATGAATTCTTTAAGAATTTTTAAGAATATTTCATAATAAAATGACCTCATAAAATTATGTCATTCAAAATTAAATCATACTGAATGCTAGACGTTTCTTTGAATAGAAGTATCTGCCAAATGTAAAAAAATATTTGGCAAAATGCTGTTTAGTTGTAGATGGAGTAATCATTTCACAATGCAGGACATGTCAACTACCAAAATATACATGCAATGAGACAAAAGAACAGATGCTTCAAGATTCAAGGTTCAAGATCAGCGTTGAACAATGAGGAGATAACTGCATGACTGCATGACTGACTGCTGAGATACACAGAAGAAAAAGAGAGAAAAGGCACAGTCCTGCATGGCGTCCCTGCACTTCGACATCAGTCTGGACCCCGAAAGGGTGCTTACAGCAGCCATTGAACCTCACGCAGTGGAATGGAAGCTCAAATTCACCTGTTCTCAAGCAGCTCCACATCTACTGAAACTCACTCCACTCCTTAGATATTCTCGTGCCTGTGTCCCTTTTCATCAGTCCAACATTTCATTCTCTCTGTCTTCCATGGATGCTTTTCACAGCTCTTAACCAATGCTATCATAAAAGAAAAAAAACCTGCAAAATAGAAACCATATTGAAGACTAAATCATGCTGTGTCTCAACGACAAAACATATATGTGGCGAGCAGGACGAGGTCGAGGGACGTGAGAGAACGGCACGAGGCCGGTGGTGTGATTGATAACGAGCAACACCTGCGCAACGCACCGGTCTCGTATCTCTCACGGAGGAGCGGAAGCATGAAAGGAGGAGCGACGACAGTGAAGATCGAGAGAGGAACAGGCCTGATTTTATGTTGTGTTTTGTTTCTGTTTTGTGTGGCCAGCAGTCGTCCGTGAGGGGCTGCTGGCTTATACTTTTCTTTTGTAATTTTTTTATTTATTATTTAAAATCTTTAAATGTTCGCCGGTTTCCGCCTCCTTCTTCCCATATCTAACCTCGTTACAATGTAAAAAAAATAATTTGGGCAACCAAGAGGTGAAGGACTGATATAAGAAGAGCTGCTAGGAAGTGAGATCATCTGTTCCTCAATAAGACTTTAGACAGATGGAAATCTCCATAATTTACAAACAGTTTGAACTCATTCACCCCAGAAAGTTCAACCACACCATGAAATCCCACACTCACTGCCGCTGCTGGCGGTCTTGCTCCACTAGCTCCATTAAACACACAAATGTGCTCAAACACAAATGTTCACAGGAAAGACTCTGTCACGGCTGGCTGTGCTGTGTGTTGAGTCGACGTGCTTCCTCTGGTTAACACAGGTAAATTGGACACGGAAACAAGAAATAATCCAGGAAGAACTCTAGACGTGCTTCAAGGAGGGATAAGAGGAGAGAAAGATTCATTATAGCTTAAATGAAGCTAATGCATGTTCAAGAAGGAAGATTTTCTCTCACACACACGCACTCTCTCTTTTGGTGGTGTGTAGATTTCAGGTTAAGACGTATACGCTATGACTGACGTATCTATGACTGACATATTTTAAGACATGTCAGTGCAAATTTCCTTTAGTTAAAACAGCTCAATAATGCATTTTAGTCTGGGACTAGGTTTAAGCCTTGTCTGTGAAACCGGGGTGTAGAATAGTTAAAACGTGCTGATCAATCTGCATAATTGTGAGTACCTATGATCAGAGTGTCTGTGTCACTTTCTCTTTCTTCAAATGCAATTTTGCCCCTGGTGGGTCCTCACACTTTACTTATGGATGGGGTCACTGCAGAACCCATTCAAGTGTTCTTCACATCTCGCTTTAATTGGACTGTTTACAAGCCGAAACTCTATTGTAGACTCGGGGTTAATTTTCACCCCGGCTGCAGCAGTAAAACTGGCGCATCAGAGGGGGATTTTCATCACTGGAGAAACCACAAGCATCATACAAGCACATGAAAAGCTAGTTGGATAATAGCAAAACTATATTGACACAAAACTATATTAACATGATAAAATTATGGCTGAATTGTCTAAAACTAAAACAGCTGATGAGTTTTTTCCAGCCTTATCTGCACATAAAAGAGTTTCCACTAGTAGAGTGACAGAACACACACACACACACACTCAGTTCTAGACGTAGCCTATGTCTATACAAACGCTCACATGTTCCTCTGGCTTTTTATGGCATTAATGATATTTTGAGAAAAAGCAGATGGGCCAAATCTGTCAAGCTTATATTGACATTGTCCATGTAAGGATACAGTAGCCAGGGAGCCTGTCTATCCAAGCTCTCTCGCTCCATTTCATACACATGAACACACAACACTCTCTTTTTGAACATAAAAATTTAATCGTTCTGGAAGTGTTCCTACCCTGTTCTATCCTAGGTGTATGGGACTTTCTTCTTTTAGCCAAACACAGTTATATTAAAAAATATCCTGGCTCTTCCAAGCTTTATAATGGGAGTGAATGATATCCTTGATTTTAAAGCCCAAGAAGTGCATCCATCCATCATAAAGGTAATCCATAAGGCTCCAGGGGGTTAATAAAGGCCTTCGGAAGTGAAGCGTTGCACTTTTGTAAGAGAAATATCCATATTTATAACTTTACAAAATATAAATCACTGGCTTCCGGCCGTATGCGAGTCGAGTTCCAGAAGAAGAGTGACCTCTGACCTGAAATTCTCCAACATTTCTCTTTAAAAATTCTCGTGTTAGACTTCTAATTCGTGATGTTTTGTTTTCCTCTATCCTCTGCGCTTCCGTTTCGCTTCGCTTCAGTGGTCCCTTATTAGCCCCCTGGAGCTGTATGGATTACTTTTATGATGGATGGATGGGCTTTTTTTGGGCTTCAAAAAAAGCGAAAATCGAAGGTACCATTCACTCCTATTATAAAGCTTGGAAGAGCTATTTTTTTATGTAACTCCGAATGAGTTTGGCTGAAAGAAGAAAGTCATAAATCACCTAGGATGGCTTAAGGGTGAGTAAATTATGGGATCATTTTCATTTTTGGGTGAACTAACCCTTTAATGCCAAACAACACCTGCAGTGGCTATAAAATGCAAATAGCTGTGGTATAATCTAAATTTGACATGCAAACATATGGTTAGATAGTACACTACGCTCTCTGCACAAACCCCACACAATAATCAAGGTGTGTAAAGATTACTTAGTCTTTAGATACTTATCTGCCGTTGTCGTGTAAATGAACAGCCAGAATGCATTAAAAGATTTCTGGTTTCAGTTGAAAACTATGTTGTGTAAGCGGACCCTTAGTTAATAACTAATGATTCTTACAAAGGAAATTAATCAATTAAAAACTTAAGCTGGACAATGACTTTCTTCTAGAGCTGCTTCTTCTACAGCCAAAACATTCTTTGTAGCATTCATTTCCTATAAATGTACAGTAAATCTGTAAAGCTGCTTTAAAACAGTCTGTATTGTAAAGCCTTCCATATATATATATCACTTCTATATAAGAGCTATATAAATGAAGGTGACTTGACTTGATTTAACGTATTCTCTGAAAACAAGTCTTAATTACACAAAATAAAAATACTAAACCATTAAAAACATATTATACCATTAATATAAATAAAAATAATAATAGTTATTATTATTTAAATAAATATATATTATCATACATTTAATAATTATCACCAACATCATTATCATACTATTATTATTATATGCCAAATGTATTGTTGTTGTAAGGATCCGTTATTGTTGTTTTTAAATAAATATAATTATTATCATTATCATCATCATTATGATTATATCAAAATGATTGTTGTTGTAAGAATGCAACAACAACTATTACTATTATTATTATTATTATTAACTGTAGTGTGCCACTTCACAATCAGTGTGGACTCAGCGTGGCCAGGTGTCTTTGTTAGGCTCTGTGTGATCTTTGAGTGATCCTTACCCTTTTTACAAGTCTTGCTGAGATGAGACGTGCAGATTATAACTAGAAGATGAAAAAACAAACAAGCAGACGAAGTAAAAGGGGGAAAAATAGATTTTATATTAAGGGTGAGAAAGAATTCAAAAACACTCTTACTCGCCCTCTTTCCCTGCTACCACCCTCTCCTGCGTAGTGTTATTTAGTGGCAGATTTGACATAGATTGATTTGTGTCATTTCCTGAGTGAGGGAGCCATTGATCCTGCACTGACCTGTTCACCGTAGCATCTGCTTTCATTAGCAGACTAAGGGCTGTGTAGAGACCCACCCGAACAGGAGCCACCGGGAACAGCACACCTCTTTAACACGGCCATCTATCACAGCTGTTTAGCCTGCCCAGCAAACACTCACTGATCAATACTGCAAGCATCACCCCTACAGCCCTGACTCTCTCGCACATGCACATATACTGTATACGTACTCTGTAGGTACTCAACATACGAGTAACACAGTATTGAAGAAATCATTGAAGAAATCTTGACTGGAAAAATTGTCACAAAATGCAAAACAATGCAGGTGTATTTTACTTTTCATGTAACTAATCTAGGGCTGTCACTAACAACTATTTTGTTAATTGAGTAACCGTCAATTATTTTGACAATTTATTGAGTCATTAGATATTATACACATTTTTTGGTAATAAAAATAGAACTAAGTGAATACCCTTTAAAATGACTTGAAATACATACAGCCTGGTGATTGCTGTTGTTACACTTTACAGCATGATCAAATCCTTGTTTAATATTGGCCAAACAACATTTAATTCAAGTGTTCTTCTTTTTATGATTTTTTTTCACTGTAATTTCTTAAATAAGAACACGTGGACATTAAAATATGCAGACTCAAAGCAAGGGTTTACATTTTTATTTTGAACTAACAATGAACAACAGTTTGCATATTTAGAAACATACTGATGTATTCTCCTGTGTTAGTGTAGGTTTATAAATGAGAGCATATGCTATATTATGCTTTTTAATTTTTTTTATATATATATATATATATATCCCACAGCCTTAGAAAACAATTTAATGCGGTTCATGGATTCTCATCAGTGGAATGTGCCACTTCCGGTATTTAATTTAACCCGAATTTAATCGAGGCATTGTGACAGACCTACACTAATCATCATCCAATGAATGTCACTTCAGTTCTACTTTCTAAGTATGAAATATCATATGAAGTAAAGACTGAATAAAACAATGCAAGCACTGTAAATGTTTTGCCTCCAACTCAACTCTGTTATCTTGAGACAGCTTTTTCACCTCAATGAGAAATATTGTCACGTTTAAATATTGTGTCACTCTCCTACTACTAAAAATTTTTTTTATTAAACACATATTTAAAATCAGCCATCTTTATGTTGTTTCTACATTAATTTGGAGACTCAATGTGATATTATTGTAATATAAACATAAGTAAAAAATAATAATGTATAAACAATAATAATAAAAAAATGCTAAATAGGATTTTTTTATTTAGGGTACAATTTAAACCATGTATTATGTTCCACTTCCTTATAAATGCACAAGCTAAGCTTTATTAATCCATTTTTTTAATCATAGCCGCCAAAACCACATTTTACTCACATTTGGCACTTATGAAGTGTTACCTTTGGACTCTAAGAGAGATAAAACTCAATTAAGTGTCCTGAGCTATTAAATAGCATGAGAGAAGCTGAGCAGGTGGGTTTTATACAGCTGAGGTACCAGCACAAATAGTTCATACTGAATAAGGAACCGGTTATGCAACATGCTGGTCTTGCTTTGTGGGCTGGACGAGATAATGGATAATGTTATGCAATATTTGTTTACAGAGAAGACTAGACAAGATGCCCTCAGGCAAGCATTACATATGCAAATATGAAACAAGAGAGAGAATGTGGTGAGAAAAACTATTGAAAATTGTCAGAAACAAGGTTTGGCACAGGAGGGAAACATAAGATAGGTGGTGTAAATGGAATATCACAAGCCTCAAAGGGTTAGGAAGCAAAAATAAGACAATGGAAGAGAAAGAGGAAAAGGAAATGAGACATTCACAGATAAATGAGTAGTTCACTGAAGTATGGCATAATCTACCTGCTGGACATGGAAAAAGGAGAGGGAGATAAAGTAGCATCTCTCAGGACTAACATTACTATACCACAGCTCTGTTGTTGCAGGATTAATAGGCTTATAGCTCTCAGACCAGACCATAGCTTCCTGGGACCTCAGTTTCCTAAAGGAAGACACTGAGATCTCAACAGATGCTGAGTGTTTGCATCTGAGCACTGACACGCCAGACTGCTTTTGCTGGTCTCTACAAATCAAAATCCCAAAACACTTTTAACTTACGGTTTGACCAGAGAGGCAGAAAACAATTGTCTTCTGAGCAACATCGATATGTGGTTTGAAATCAAATTAAAATTACATTTTGAGTGAATCTCAGTCTAAATCGTCTAAATACAATAAATTATCAGAGACTGTCCAAATACACAATTTTTTAAAATCTTTTTTTAACTCATATACTGTTTACAAATAAGTAAACAGCTCAAGTCGTATTTTCTGACTACTAGATTAAAACACAACAGCACAACACTTCCACCACCTTATGTAAAATCAGCTCACAATCAAACAGCATGTGGGCTGATTTGAAATTACAAGTAATAACAGTGAGTCCTCAGAGTTCAGTTATTAGTGCAAATGAGGCTTTTTACATTGTGCCGAATACTCAAGATTCTCACCAACATCTGTACCTCCTGCAAACATGAAGTTCATTCAGGAGCAAGCAATTAATTTAATGGAGCTTATTTATAACAAGGCAAACATTAGTATCAATATTACTGAACCCAGAAAAATGCAATTAGCTGAGCAAGCAGCGTTCTGATTCACAATGAATCCCTACGCAGTGTTCACTGCTCCCTGTACACAGTGAGCACTTGGAATGCCATAAAATGGCAATTTCAAACATGAGTCATGCAGATAAAGGGTTCAAAAATAAATATAAATAGGTCTATGCATTGCCATATTTTCTAATTTGATACAATATTAATTTTACTTCATATAATGTGTAATCATGTCTTTAAAATACAAAATATGATTAGCTGTATTTAGTTACAGTTACAGGTAAAATTGCTGGTAATAATTAGTTCCTCAACTACCCCATATCCCAGGCTGGGCTTTTCGGCAACGCAGTCGAGAACTCTACCCAACAGTTCTCGGCCTCCCAGAAGCAGCCTGAGGATATCAAACATTTCTGACCCCGCAGCCAGATGCTGCCACCCGGCCACCTCAGTTTGCTCGCCGGCGAACGTGCCCTCCTGCGACTTCCGCCCCCTCCCGCCCGGCCCCAGCAGCAGCTTTCACCCGGGCCGCGCCGTGGAGGTGGTTGCAGGAAGGCGCCCTAGCCCGTACCAGTCCCGCAGCCGACCGAACACCAGGCGATGCAGCGCTCCCGTTACGGATAGCTCACAGATGGGTTGTGTTGCAGTTCTACCAGGAAGTGGTTGCAGGGCCACTCCTTTCCTCGATGGAGGGCCGGGGCAGAATCTCTTCTCTAAGAACTGACATTCCCATCTCTGAGCCCCCAGAGGGCGCGGATGGCAGTGCGCGCCGCTTACGAGCCTAGCCACTCTCGTCCCCCTCTGTCGCCAAACCCCTGACAGACCAGGCCCCCGTGGAACGCTGGCCCTTCCCTGGCTTCCTCTGTCAGGATGCAGTATTTGACCGTGCCCCCACACTGGGACGCTCCACCTCCCACGTCTGGGGTGGTCATTCCGTCTGTTGTCTCAACAGATGCCTCCCCCACGGGCGCCATGTACAATGGACATGCTGCCGCGGGCTCCTGGACAGGACCCCAAGGCTTTTGGCATGTCAATTGCCTCGAGTTGCTGGCAGTACGTCTCGCTCTGCACTGCTTCCATGCAGCACTTACTAGCCCGATCAGACAATACCGATCAGTAGCGTATATCAACCGACAAGGTGGTCTACGCTCCCGCCACATGTCGCAACTCACCCGCCACCTCCTCTTATGGAGTCAGAAGCATCTGAGGTCGCTGAGCCATTTACATTCCAGGGATCCTGAATTGTGTAGCCGACGAGCTCACGGTTTCAGCCTCTTCCTAGAGAATGGCGACTCCATCCCCAGTCGGTTCAGCTGATTTGGGATCAGTTTGGCGACGCACAGATAGATCTGTTTGCCTCCCACGACTCATCCCATTGCAACCTGTTTTACTTCCTGTCCGAGGGCACGCTCGGCATGGATGCACTGGCGCACAACTGGCCGCGGGGCCTCCGCAAGTATGCGTTTCCCCCAGTGAGTCTTCTTACACAGACCCTGCTGCCACCCGGCCACCTCAGTTTGCTCGCCGACTTCCGCCCCCTCCCGCCCGGCCCCAGCAGCAGCTTTCACCCGGGCCCTGTGCAAAATCAGGGAGAACGAGGAGCAGGTCATTTTGGTTGCGCCTCATTGGCCCAACCGAACCTGGTTCTCCGAACTTGTACTCCTCGCGACAGCACCTTCCTGACCAATTCCTCTGAGGAAGGACGCAGGGCAGGGCACTGGAAGAGTGGCGTGATTAGACTGGGAACCCCATTTCGTCATCATTCCACATAACTCGAAGTGACTACGAAAGGTTACGTCTCCCTGCCACCTCTGCTGTACCGCTGGAACAGCCTGAGTTAAATTTCGGCTCCTCAGCAAAGAAACATATCTGCATGTTGCCAGCGTCCTTGCTTTTATACCCACGAGGTGGGACAGAGTTACGCTATGCAAATTCCACAGACCCATGGCATTTCTTTGCCATTGGCTCGATTTATATTTCTCGAAGTTGATACATTGGGAACATTGATACAGGGAACGAGGGATACATTCATAACTGAGACGTTGCATTAAAAAAGTATTTTGATCACTAAATGGATTACTTGTTATTTTATTTTAAATCATTCATTTCCTTTAATATGTAGTCCTTTCAGTTGAAAAGATTTCCGATGTGAAGTGTGTTGTGAGGGGCAGAGGTGAAATACTCTCTTATGATGTGTGTTAAATTCCTACAAGTAGACAGAGGGTGCTGTTATTCACATAGCTTAACAGAAACTGTTAGAAATGCTTTGGCAGACAAAAGACGAACCCAGTGAATAATGTTCTTCTGTCTCAGGTATTTTTAAATAAATAAAGGATATTTCATCACAAAATGAGCCGTTCTTAAGAGGACTTTGATTGTTTTGTATAGTCAAAGACTTAAGATACACAAAGACGGTGTACTCGTATTACTATGAAGGAGATATAGCAACGCGCAATATGCGGAAGTCCCGGCTTCTAAGTAAAAGAGCCACCCGCCGATTGGTAAAATCACTGCGTCACTGCAGCTGCTGTTAGAAGCTGCGGTTGCTATACAAACAGTCAGTGTTCTGAGACTCGTGCTTTAGACTGTGCAAGCGCATTGGCTGGTCCAGACAGAAAAAATATTTTTTTCTTGTCATGATTTGAGCATTTAGAAACAACATTTATGAGACAGTTGTCCGATTTCAATGGTAATTAATTTTTTCAAACGTAAGCTTGGTGAACAGCTTTGGAGAATTTGATGTTTCTCCATTCAAAGAGATATGAGCTGCACTTGTATGACTGAAATAGCTGCCAAAGAGGCAGATGGTACTTCGGTAATAATTGGACTTTGGTATAGTTTAGTTATAGCTATTTTGCCTTATTTGTTGAATTACCATATTGAGAAAGGTGTCTGAATGGGTTTTGGTGGACCTGACACAGTCTTTCACAGCCCTATAGTGAGACATTTGACAAAAAAAGTACTTAGTTAGTTAGTACTTAGTAGAGTACTTACTTGAGAAGCAACACTGCCCAGTTTTCTTCAATTGTTTATACTTTGTTAAACAAACAAACAAAAAATAATAGTACTTCAAAGTATTTAGATTACTCTTATTGAGTAATCTACCAAAATACATTACAGATAAAATGTTATGCCGTATAATACATTTTAAAAGTAGCCCTGCCAACCCAGTATATTAATTAATTTAACATTTTGAGCAGATAATGGAGTGGAGAGCACAGCGCACACAGTGGGGCACTGAGCCGTCGCTTTGAAGTTATGCATCTTCGGAAGTGGAGCCGCTCACAAAGTCACAAAACATGGTGTGCCAGAGTGAAACCTGATTGCTGACCATGAAGGGGCGGCATATTTTCAGCTTATATTTTCAGCCTTTTTTCTCTTTCGGCCAAAAACCGAAAATGCCATTTCTGCGGCCGAAATTTCAGTGCATCCCTATAAAATATAATACAATATATATTATGTATTGTATGTATTACTATATATTCTTTTTTATAATAGTGCATGTATAAAAATACATAGCTTTTTGATAATTTAATATATAGGCTAATATGTGAATATATTTAATTAAATATTAAAGATATTCAGCAGTCTCTAAACTCCTAACATTTAGTTCTATACCTGTTGTGATTAAAACAAAAGTAATTTGGTTGATTGTGATGGCAGAATATCCTGTCTAGTCAACTCCGCAAGGCACTATTGGGCGAATGGAATGTACACAGAGAGAGAGAGAGAGAGAGAGAGAGAGAGAAGAGAAAATCTGTGAGATCCTCACAGGATGCTGACTGTCCTCAGTCCTGTCCATACATTATTTGAGAGGATCGTAATAAAGTGTAGGTGCAGTTCGAAGAGGAAAATATAGCGTGTCTGTTACTGGTGTGTGGCGTAAGGGTAATGTGCCTCCATATTTCTGTGAGCTTTATTGGTGGGACAGTAAAGCAGTGTCAGACCAATGCTGACTAGATCTTTTATATGCTGATCTCCACAGAGGCAGTCCCCCATCAGCCACCAAAATAGCAGCAGGGTCATCCATCACCTGGAGAAGAGGAAACTCTATCTTTATCCTGCACAGACTCAAAGAAGCATGAAATGGCTAAAGATCTTACAGTCCCAGCAATGGAGAAAAAGTGTATGGGTGCATTTTCAAAATAATTCAACTACCCAACTATCTTACTGATCAATCTATCCACCTACAGTATCTACTAGGTGTGGGGGGAAAATTGATTCACATATGAATCACAATTCTATCTTCTAACAATTTGAATCGATTCATAATTCTTTTTCTTTTTTTATCGATATTCTAGTGTTAATAACGTAATGTTGATGGAACAAAGAACAGTGCAGCACGGACATTTTAGAATAGAAAATACCCTTAAATAATGCAGTCGGGCACACGTCAAGCTTTTTTTGTACTTTTTACACGCGAGTAGTGCGTTCAAGCGGTGGCGGTGGTCACAAATAATACCTGCTTGTATGAACATATCCTGTATCTATGGAAGCTTGTTTTCACCACAGAATAAAAAAATAAAGAAGGTAATTACTCACAACTCTGAAAAACCTCACAATTTCCATCTCGCAATTCAGATATTTATTCTCACAATTGCATGATATAAACCTGCAGTTGCGAGTTATGAAGTCGGAATGGCATGATATAAACTCACAATTGCTTCTATATCACGCAATTCTGAGATTAATAAGTCAGAATTGAGAGATGCAAACTATATATAACACTCGCAATGACCTTTTTTATTTTTTATTCAGTGGCGAGCCCATATGTATCTGAGGCTAAATCACTAAACATTAATAAAATTCCAAAACAAGTTAAGAATCAAATCTAAAAACAAAATCTATGCATAAATTGAATCTACCTGGCCACCCACCTACCCATCCATCCATCTTACATTCAAATTGAATATACATTGTCCCGGGCCCCTTGAGGAAGGGGCACATTAAACCTGTTTTTGTACAGCAGAGTATAAAATGTGTCCCTGCCCCAGTAAACTGAAACAATCGTGCTTGTTCTTAAGTATGTGAGAGTAAATGTGATACTTGCCCACTAATTAGATGCAATCACCACTAATTATGTGTATAAATGTATTATTATGAGGAAATCCATTATAAATATAGAATAAAAATCTCCACTCCACTCTTATCCTCCTAGTCTAGAGAGGTCTATGTGCATGTGTGTGTGTGCTTGTGTGTGTGTCTTTCCAAAGCGATCACAATTCAGTGCAAGGTTCAGACTGAATCGATCTCTGACTCAACAACTGAAACAGTCCCTGACCAGTAAGAGTTTTTTTTAGGACTGAGATGTGTGAAGAGTACAGCTAATCTCGTTGCTGACAGAAAGAGGGAGAAAATATAGGCTGCAAGATTAATGAATTGGACTGATTGGCTGCAAAGCCATCAAAACAAAAAATGTAGAAAGTCTACATCCCTAAACATAAATTCAAATAGCAATACTGCATCCTCCTAATTCCCTCAATTCTCAATTTAATTCTGAATGGTACACATCTGTTGTATTGTTCTTCTTACCAATTCCCATTATAATATGATATCTTGTTCTACATACGACACACATCACTCTCAGGTGGGTCAGGTGGGAACAGGAAAATGAAAATAACCTAGCAAACAGAGAGCCTCAATGAAAGAGAATGAATGGAAAAAACATCCATATGTCAGGGCTTTTAAAAGCACATCAGAATTAAAGATGTCAGGGGAAATAAATCTTTCCCCATTTTCCAGCCATTCCATCTCAGTAAGATAAGAACAGCTGGCAAATGAAGCCCAGAGTGAACGTATCCATCTGATTGCAGGAACTGAGTATTCTGTGCTGGTGAGGATACATACACATGGGACTCTAAAGTTTACGGAGGAAGGTGGACGCAAGTATGTGTGAGTTTGCATGAATGTGTGTGTGTGTGTTGTGTTGGTCCATGGGTTGTTGCCGTAAAGGGGAGGAGAGATTACAGTGCCTTGATCAAAAACATTTTTTGCTTGAGCGAGTTGCCTTTGAAGCTTAACACTGCTTTAAACACTTGCAGTCTTATCAGAGGGAAAACATTATTCTACTTGATTAAACCTTGATTTAGATCTATATATTACTCATGTTGCGCCTATTACCAGTAATTTAGTTCAGCGCAACGCAAATTCCTGTAATGTTTACGTTAATGCCCAGGAATAATTCTCTGAACAGGAAAACAAAAACAAATACTACGGAGCCCCTAAGGGGAAATAGTGCTAGAAATAAATATGGAAGTGAAAAAAATAGGCCAATGCCTTTGCATTCTCTTGCAAATGTTTTTTGCATTCTCTCGCAAATGTCAAAGAAACTGCGTTTGCTCGCAAAACCTTTGTGTTCCCTAGGAAAACCACTTGTGTTCGCTCAAAACTTTTGGTCTTTGCACGTAAAAGCAAAGTTAGGGTGGACGCAAAACATTTGCGAGAGAATGCAAAACCATTACCAAATTATCTCATATTTTTTTCGGTCACCATGTCCCTTTAGGGGCTCTGTACCATACCAAGTCAAATTATTTCATTTAATTCAATTAACTAATGAAAATATAAAAGGCCTTTTTCATTATAAATACATTGTTTATTTTTTTCATATATATTTTTTTTTAAAGAGGTCTCTTAAGCTCACCAAGGCTGCATTTATTTTATGAAAAAATACAGTAAACAGATATATTGTGAAATATTATAAAAATGTAAACTGTTTTCCATATTAATATATTTAAAAATTTATTCCTGCAATGACAAAGCTGAAATTGTCAACATTCGAATCAATGTTAAAAACAGTTGGGTAACACTTTATATTACGACCCGCAAACAACTGTGTAAGTAAACCGATATAACGGTGTACGTTTCTGTAATTATAGTGTACTTCCGTGTAGGTATAAGGGAACAATATGTTACGTTTTGGGTAATAAAGGGGTAACAAGCAGATATATAAGCAAATTATTTATAATGTAATTATTTTAAAACTAACAGGTATTCTGTTAATATATGCCAGGCAAAAATTGTACGTCTGTTGTATATAAAAGTTTTTATCACATTTCTGGCAAAATATGTTCTTGTGCAATGTTTCAGGGTAATTTTGACATCTGTGGTTTGCAAATTAAATGTGTATATATATATATATATATGGCTGTATGTAAGCACAGTATGATAAAAACTTAATTTATTGGCTTTTCTTACTAAACTAGGCTACTTAACGTTAAGCAAAAAAAAAAGAAAAGTTTCTGCTTTCTTAATTTAGAACGTAGCCTACCATAGTACTTAGTATGTACCTTATCACATTGTATTGCAATGACACTTAAATGTGAGGGCAAATATACTGTGTAATTAAAACGTTTTTTTGTTTTTTTTTGTTTTCATAATAAGAGTACCTTTCTCTGAAATTACTGTGCAAATAGTGTTGTTTTGGATTGTTACATAGTGTTTGTTACCCGTTTCATCTGTGTATTTACAGGGTAAGTGTAAGTCCTGCGGGCTGTAAATTAAAGTGGCGCTTGTTACCCCTTTATTACCCAAAACTTAACATATTGTTCCCTTATACCTTCACGGAAGTACACTATAATTACAGAAACGTACACCGTAATTTCGGTTTACTTACGCAGTAGTTTGCGGGTCATAATATAAAGTGTTACCAACAGTTGTGCTGCTTAATATTTTTTGGGAAATCGTGATAATTAATATAATTTTTTTATTATGCATCCTTGCTGAATAAAAATAAACTTTTCTTACAATTTTTTTTTAAATGTACTGGCTCCAAATACACTTCAGATTCTCAAGATTGTTATGCACATTTTATCTACTATTTATGCATGCTGTTGAATGTGATTTCTCACTAAATGAGGGCTGTCAGAAGAGGTCAAAGATGTGGGATTAAAAGTGCGGTCACACTGCCACACACTACTATTCGTTGTGGGCAAGTGGTCAACATTAACTAGTTAGTATGGCCCATTTGCTGTGACACCATCTGGGCACACAACACATCTTTCTCCATTGACAGCCATTCAAAAGTTACTGGGCCTTCTGATGTACTACTTATTTAATGAGTTTGGATTCGGAAATAAATTTGAATACTTGAAGAAGTGTCTGTTAATGTGAGGTCACACTAGACTAAACAGCTGAGATTCAATTAACAACACCTGAGAATGAGAGTATCAATGGAATTACTGCGAATGCCTTTCCTCTGAATTACTTAAAATGTACTGTACATAGAGAAAATATGTTCCCTGCGACACATTAATATCTGTGAGTTTTTAAGTTTGAAATGTGATAATATTAATATCACTGCATTCCTTTGTAGAGAACAATGGTGAAAAAAAGGAAACACATAAATCCAAGCTATATTGCAATATACTGACAGTAAGCATAGTGCTGAGAGAGGAAAAAGTGGTGACGTGGCAAGGAATTCAGAGGAAATTTAAAAATAATAAAAGCATTTAGTTCAATAATTTCAGCATAAACAGTTTGTCCTGGACGGGCAAACAAACAATTTTAACATATTTATATAAATATGTCTGGGTAATAAAAAACAACAATAATACAAAATTCAATAGGAGCTGGGAAGTAGAAGAATGAAGAAAAGATGAGAGTTCCACATTCTGACAACAAGTGAAAAAAAAAAAATAGCTACAATTGAATGTAATCAGCAGTTTTTAGGAAGTCAGCCACACCTACTCAGACCATGACATCACAACAACATGTGCTTATGCAGCAGTCTAGGATGTATGCATACAAATGCTCTTTTACTGCCACAATAACACAATACACAGCATGTGGCTTTCGTGTACATAGATAAGCCTTTTGAGCGCTGGTCTTGTTCTTCCAGAAGAATCTTGCCTGAAGACATTATTGAGAAGCTCCCAGGGACCAACACACACTATGCTTTCCCTGATTCAGGTTTTTCAGCAGACGGCTATAAGCCAATCTGCTATAATGGCTGTTGCAGCCTGCTGAACACTGAATTCTTCAGAGGGGACAGTCATTAGCTACACTAGGGCATCATTAGAAGAAATATCAGGTCTCCACAGATACGAGCTTAAAAGGGCCTCAGCATTTGTGATTTTTAATTCATGTACAGGTCTATAAATAACAAGCTGAGGTAGAGGCATTCACCTGAGGGCTATGGAGCAAACTGCTGAAAGCACACCTTCTCATGCTCACATTATATGCTCTCGTCCTCGTATCCTCGCTTACACTTTGCTCCTGTTTCTCTACTTTCAGTATAGTTTTTATTTTCATTTCTATAATATAGTACCACAAATGGTTCAATCTTCCTTCCTATAATTTAATTAAGTTTTATTAGTAAAAATTCATAACAGTACCGGGTATTGCAGTACATGCTGACAATGTAATGTGCTAAAAATGTGCAATTGCTGCTACATTTAGCAGTAAATTATAACTAGCATCACTCAGACATCTCCGAC
The DNA here is from genome assembly GCA_031834385.1 of Semotilus atromaculatus. Taxonomy (NCBI): domain Eukaryota; kingdom Metazoa; phylum Chordata; class Actinopteri; order Cypriniformes; family Leuciscidae; genus Semotilus; species Semotilus atromaculatus. The sequence goes on along the minus strand of JAULUF010000025.1, from coordinate 23,972,358 downwards.
ATCTTTGTGATTCAGCGGCGCTGACTGGATCTGCTCAGATCTGTCCCAGAGCCTGTCCCTCCTCGCCGTGGCCGCCCAAAGGTCCACGGCCACCCGAAGGGTCCTCTCCGCCAAGGCCACCCGAAGGATCCTGTCAGCCATGGGCGCCCGAAGGGTCCTCTCCACCATGGCCGCCTGCACAACCTGCTCCGTCCTGGTCCCCTGAACTGCCAGCTCCACCCTAGCAGCCTGCTCCGCCCTGGAGGCTTCCTGCCCCAGATAAGCCACGCCCTGGTCAGCCTTCGAGGTCGTGCCTTTTTGAGAGGGGGCGTACTGTCACAGTCTTCACTACACTTCCAAGAATCCCTCTTGTCTTCACACCTGCACTCACTCCCTCATTTACCCACACTTGTGCTCACCTCGTTATTGTTCATTTGTGTTTGTATTTAGTTCCCTTCTGTTCAGTTAGTCCTTGTCGGTTCTTGGAAATGTTACGTCGTGTTTATGTTACGTTGTGTGTGTACCCTCTGCCCGGCTGCCTGCCTGTACCTGTTTATGTTATTTTGTATTAGTAAAAGTTTAAATTTGAACTTTGGACTCCTTCCTCTTCTTCTGCCCGCATCACACTCGTGACACAAATACTTTCAGCAGTTTCTGTAGTTGCAGCATGTTTTCAGAAACCCTCCACCTTCCTCAGCTCCACCTGTATAAATCTGCTACGGGTTATTCATGTATACAATATTGTACAGCAGCAGCAGCATGTCTTACATGCTCACAGCAGTGTGTTGTGTATGTGTTGGCAGCAGCAGCAATAACAGCAGCAGCATAGCAGATCTATTCTGCAATGAGCAAACATATCAACAATGTCATATCCATTACCATGCCAAAAACATCACGACAGAAATGTCTTTACTGTCACTTTTGGTCAATTTACTGCATCTATGCTGAATAAAAGTATTAATTTCTTTAAAAAACTTGCTGACCCCAAACTTTACAGTAATGAGTGTTGTGGTTTCCACCTTCATTATAAATTCAGCTATCAATAATAACCTTCTTGTTAATGGTACATTTTTCAACATGTAGCAATTCAAGATTTTAGGAATGATCACATAGAATTGTAACTGTATTGATTAAGTAAATTGATTTGGAAAGGAACACACATCTGTAATCCTTTTAAATTCAGTTAAAACAACTCAGACTTAAATAAGATTTAAAGCATAACTGTCTTCTGAGCAAGGACAGAAGCCAAAGAAAGCAAGTGGAAAAAGAGCCCATCTCTGGAACTACTGAGCAGCTTTTTTTAAGTGTGCTGAGAGTGTGGAGATATTTTCCACCCATTAGTTGAGCGTTAGGCCATGAAATACACACACAAACAATGATACACGCTTCCCACCACACACTCACACATACATGCAGGCCAACATTTAATTGACTTTCTATGTTTACATTCAATTAAGTAATCGTTTCACATCCAGATCAATGTTATTATTGTATCTGCTTATCAAAATCAACCCCGAATGAAGCGCAAAACTTTTCAGACACCTAACGAACCACAATGAACAACAATATATAGAACTTAGTTGCAACAAAATGAGTGCAAATGGATGCACGTTGTAACAAAACCACGTCCTGGCTCTACCATCCATACAATCTATTAATCTGATTCAAATACACCATGTCTAAAAGATAATTTTGATAATAAGGCATAAAGGATGTCTAAATTTGCATATCTAAGTATTTAAACTCCCCTACGTGCATGTTGATTCAGTAGTTGATTCAGTAGCAGAGGAACAGAATGAACTGATTCGTTCATTCTGCAATAGTCTGCTACACAACACAACCTGCAAAATCAAATTCCAGTTATTGCATTTATTCATTATTCAACGAGGGCACATTATCTACTTTAAAAGCAAAGCAAAAATGTCTATTTGACTGCATTCAGAAGTGAATTATATATAGTTGTTGAATTGCTTTATATAATGCCAGTGTATGCAGGTGTAAAGTGTTTTGGCCCTGGTCTGATGTTGAGATATAGTACAGAGAGTCTGATGTCTCGATGTGTATATACTGGAGCGAGGAGGCTCAGGTTTGTTTGAGCATGCAGAGGCTGCCGGCTCTTGTGTTGTTGTACTGAGAGACACATGCACTACGTAATGGAATCTCTGTAGTCTCGTGTCTGGCTTCCATGGAGCTGTCCCATCCATCCTCATACAAGCGTCTGGACGCCTGGACATGATCACACACTCCTCCTCAGCCCTGGGCTCCTTGCACTGACACAGGAGCTGAGAAAAAAACCTTGCTGCTACTTACTAACAGAAGCTCAAATGGATACACACATCTGCAAGGATCAATCACTTTGATGTGCATCACTGCAGTGACATCTTTGTTTGCAAATGGATTTTGCAAAGTGCAATCATTGTCTTTCTTTCGCAAGTTTTTCTCTTTTGGTTTATAAGAAATGTGCTTTTGCAAGGTACTTTCCTATGCATTTATATCCTTTACTGACAAATGGTTAATACTTCATAAGGAGTGGGAGATGTCATAGCACATAGGTTTACTAAAGAGACAGGCAGCATTGCACTAAGGATCATAACGAGATGGGAAATTCATGCTTCTTTCCAGCACAGTACTGCTAAAATCCTATCCCATTCTTAACACATTTTTGTATTTCCCAGTTAGATATAATGTTACAAAATCCTATAAACAATATTCAGATTTCTTGAGAATATATTCTCAATATAGTGTGTGGTGGGAAGGGGTAGTAATTCACCCAAAAATGAAAATTCTGTCATAATTTATTCACCCCCATGTCATTCAGAACCAGCATTATTCAACTAAAAATAAAAAATACTAAAAACTGTTTTTAATAATTGGAATAAAGCTGAAAGAAAAGACAAATAGTTAGATGAAAAGCTTTAACCTATTTCAGTTCAAGTTTAAAGGAATAGTTCACTTAAAAATCATAATTTAATTTCATAAATTGAAATTTAAAAGTCATAATTTACTCACTCTCAAGTTGTTTTAAACCTGTGTGAATTTTTTTCTTCTGCTGAACACAAAAGAATGTCAGTATCCGGACAGTTGATGTACATGTACATATCTAACATTTCATTTTTAAGTGAACTATTTCTTTAAGTATTAACATGAATAAAACTGAAATAAAAAATAAATTCAAGAATATATATATACATACACACATCTCAGAAAATTTGAATATTACATGAAAACAATAAAAAAATACATGAAAACAAATTTTAAATACAGAAATGTCGGCCCTCTGAAAAGTATAATCATGCATATGTATATAGTTATATATACAAAATATATTAGTTTCACCTTTTAATTTGAATTACTGAAATACATTAACTTTTGCCCGATATTCAAATTTTTCGAGTTTCACCTGTATCTAAAACTAAAATAATGCTGTTCCAAACCTGCATGACTTAGCCTACTTTCTTCTGTGGAACATAAAAGGAAATATTTAGAGAAATGTCTCTATGTTTGTTTTTTAAGAATTTTATTAATGGAAGTCAACATCACCAAAATGGTTTGGTTAACAACATTTGTCAAAATATCTTTTTTTCTGTGTCTTTTTTGTGCTTTAAAGTCATTCACCAATAAGTTCTTTACCAAACAAATAATTGTATTTGTGTTCATGTTCTTCACAAAAAGTGATAATTTTGTAGCTTGAAAGACATCGTCATATAAATTATTGGTGTATGGAAAGGTAACATTCTCTGTAGTTACAAGATGAAGAGGTGATGGAAAAAAAGCTTGCAAGTGACATTAGAGACTACTGAGAGGGGAAAAAAAAGAAGAACTGAGGCAGAAAAAAAGATGACAAAAAAGATGAGCAAACAACAAATGATACTTCACAGAGAGAGGAAGTAGAAAGTGACTGTGATGTCAGCAGATGAAGTGTGAACACATATACCTGTGGTTAAAGCAGCAGATCGCAAACAGAAAGTGCAATTCAGCAAGAAAAACCTATGCACACTGATGTATCACTGTCAGCTATAGCTCTCACGAGATCCCTATTAGGTCATTAATGGGCTAAAACTACCCTTATTTCCTCTAACCCACTACAGGGGACAGTCTCAAGACAATGCATAAAAAAGAAGTAGATCAGGTACTTTACTAGAACATAAGAACTTGATAGAAATTGACGGGGATGCAGTGAGATTACTCAGCTTTAGATGATGAATATACAGCAATGTGTTGGAAATCTGTGGAGCAGAGCTGGAGAAATCAAACTGCTGTTTCAAGAGGCTTTTCATGAATGTGACTGGCAGGAAAATGAAAGCTTCAGCGTCAGTTCTGCCGGAAAGAGTCAATTGTTACGTCACATATTACCTTCTCATCTATTCAATCGTGTTCTAATACTTGTAGTATAAAAGATCGGTACTTACACATGTCTGAGTTCGCAGATGCTGACGCCAAAATTCACCTCCATCCTCCCCACCTCCACCAAGATGGTCCCTTCCCCTCCATCCTTCCCACCACCACCAAGATGGTCCCTTCCCCTCCATCCTTCCCACCTCCACCAAGATGGTTCCTTCCCCTCCATCCTTCCCACCTCCACCAAGATGGTCCCTTCCCCTCCATCCTTCCCCTCCATCCTTCCCACCTCCACCAAGATGGTCCCTTCCCCTCCATCCTTCCCACCACCACCAGGATGGTCCCTTCCCCTCCATCCTTCCCACCTCCACCAAGATGGTCCCTTCCCCTCCATCCTCCCCACCTCCACCAGGATGGTCCCTTCCCCTCCATCCTTCCCACCACCACCAGGATGGTCCCTTCCCCTCCATCTTCCCACCTCCACCAAGATGGTCCCTTCCCCTCCATCCTTACCACCTCCACCAAGATGGTTCCTTCCCCTCCATCCTTCCCACCTCCACCAAGATGGTTCCTTCCCCTCCATCCTTCCCACCTCCACCAAGATGGTCCCTTCCCCTCCATCCTTCCCACCACCACCAGGATGGTCCCTTCCCCTCCATCCTTCCCACCTCCACCAAGATGGTCCCTTCCCCTCCATCCTTACCACCTCCACCAAGATGGTTCCTTCCCCTCCATCCTTCCCACCTCCACCAAGATGGTTCCTTCCCCTCCATCCTTCCCACCTCCACCAAGATGGTTCCTTTCCTCCATCCTTCCCACCTCCACCAAGATGGTCCCTTCCCCTCCATCCTTCCCACCTCCACCAAGATGGTTCCTTTCCTCCATCCTTCCCACCTCCACCAAGATGGTTCCTTCCCCTCCATCCTTCCCACCACCACCAGGATGGTCCCTTCCCATACCTCCCAGGGGGTCGGGAACTTTTTTCCAAGTTTACCTTTAGTGTAATGTCTTAGACATTATTTGAAAACATAATGATAGTGTTATGCTGAAAAGAACATTAACCTAAAAATGTCCCTCATGGTAACAAGTAACAACATCTAAATAAATATAATTTTTATTGAAAATTTTTTATTAAGTCAGAAATATTATTTACCATGACTGAATCAACCTAAGTACACTACATGTATGTGCATCAAGTAGAAATAGCTCCTTAAGTCTATACACTATTTAACCTCTTTTTTCCCCCAAAAATAACAACATTTAAATAATGAGCGATCACATAATAAAAACATCTTCCCAACTGTGTTTTTCCCTTACCCCAAAACACAAAGGTAAGCCTATAAGATGTATTTATATTTTTCAGGAAACTGCATACTTCCATCATTTATCTGTGAATGTGTATGCTATATCCATAAATAAAGGAAAGAAGGGCAGGCTACTACTATATGCAGTGGAATGCGCCATAATCGCTTGATGCCACAACTGAACTGAGACAAATGCAATCAAAAAGGGAAAGGGACAATGCCCATAATAAAACACAAACCAGCACTGTCTTGGCTCTTCAGACATATAGTTTAGTTTCTGTGCATTGACAAAGTGTTTTTGTTGGTAACAATTAATGCCAATCTCTAAACCAGTTACTATTTTGGCCTATTTGCCTTGGTCGACTGACCAAGTTATAATAGTTTCCACTATTTTACCCAATAATTATGTCTAAAATCTATGTTGCAAACTTCTGCAACATCATTAAAACAATTGTTTCCAACCAGTCAAAACAACAACAGAATACGCTTACATACCTCCTCATTAAATATATTTTTCGGATATCTTTCTTTCGTTATTAGGGGAGTTTTAACGTCATTAGTGAGATTCACACTGATAAGGCGTTTACTTGTAACCATGGGCACTGTGGTCCGGCTCAAGCCATCAGATTAATTCGCAAAGAACAGCGGAAGCACAACTTGCGGAACCAAAACAATGTTCCTCCGCAAGTAACTTGTAGTTTTATGCTTCAGCCGCTTTTTTAGTTTCAGTGCTAAAATTGTTTCTTGTATTCAGCTTAATATACATAGGCAACTATTAGTAAGCCATCTGTCATACCTTTCTCTGGTCTATATAGCATCTGCCATTATGTTTGAAAATAATAACTTTTGTGTATTGTCATATCTCTTCATCTTACAAGGTGCTTTTAAATACTGTAAAAAGTTAATGTTAGTGTATTGGCAGGGCCTTAAACTGCTCTCATTCAGTCAGACTACATGAGGCTGCTCCTTCACTTCTACTGTTTAGACACAATCAGGTCCCTAATGCAGCCATAATAGCTTATTTTATGTCCTGTTGGTGTAGTCTACAATGTTTGTGTGCTTGGTTGAGGGTACGAGAAGAGAAAAACAGCAGGTCCAAGAGCATTTTCTCTATAACATGAGACCTTGGGGATAACAATGCAAGCAGCTCCCATTAAATTGAGCAAATAACCATGTCAGGTTTCCAGACCATTATCACATTTCCCACAGCTTGCAGCCTCTCTCTTTCTACTTCTTTCATGAAGCTCGACTGAGAGTTCAGGGGAAGGCTTCCCTCACATTCTTTGCTTTGGGTTTGTGTTAGTTAGAAATCTCTGAGTCTCCCAGGTTAATTATTTGATTAGTTTAAACACTTCTTACTCCAGCAGTCCTTCCCTGATAATTGCTCCAGCTAATTTATCTATCAGCAGTTTCCCCCACACAGATTATAGTGGAACAAGAGCAACAACATGATCATGACCCCAGGCCTGGAGAAACATTGGCATAAACATTGGCATAACTAACAGACTTACACCAGATATATCCACATTGCAGCCGCCCTTTGGTCAGATGAACAAATAATTCTTCAGGATTCCCAATTTCCCTAGATGCTTGTTACAAATCTATTATAGGCTCAGGATAAGTGGCGAGCGGTGACTTTTTTAACTGGGTGTCTTGTGTGGCGCGTCATGTTAAAAAATGTGCCCAAAGCAGATACGTTGGATGGGTTTATAATAAGCGAAATGCTCGTGTTCGCTCTAGACAGAGTGTTTCTTAGCTACTCAGTTGCTTACTCTCATGACACATAGCAATACAGCTAAAATCAATCCTAATATGTTGGACCTTTTATTGAAAGTAGCCTACATTTACCTGTTGAGACTAGGGCTGTCACTTTACGCTTGAAAATCGATTGCACAATCGATCGGACCAACCAACACGAGTTTCGAAAACGAAAATAGGGAATCTATTTTAATGGCCTTCTCTCGGAGAGCGATATGCCCACAGCGAACGAGCGTCACACAGCAAAATCTGCAGGCTCTGACAAACACATATAACAGTAAATTACACTTCTGCATAATGTGTCTCTTTTTAGAACAAAAATGTGAATTCTGCCGGTATTCAGACAGTCTCATGCATACAGATACAGATTCGGGCTACGGGCTACAATCGCCTACGTAGGCGCAATTTGTTTGAAATTTCTAATCGTAAACACAGCTATGTAGAAGCCTGCAGTAACGTTTTCATTGATGTTATGGCAGTCCACTCTGCTTATTGTTTTTCGAAAATGTTGCACTCCTGTTTGTCATTGTGCACAAAACTTCACGCCAATAAATCAGCAGAAATATTGCTGACTTCTGAGCGTCTCAAGCGTTAGCTTAGCTTTGCGTTCATCCTAATGCCTGTTAGTTGTCCGTGGATTTGCCTATATTTGGCGATGAAAATGGAAACGTCTTTAGATATGAAAAATCTTTTTTACAATCAATTCAATGAACACTTATGTCTCAAAAATCAAAGAGGATTTTTTTCACAAAAGTGACAGCCCAAGTTGAGACATGCCTTCACAAGCAACTCCCTTTGAGGGAGTTGAGGGAGGCACAACGCACGAAAGAGTCATTTACAAAAATAAGCTATGTGTCACTAGTGTCGCAGAAACAACATAATTCAACTTTAAACAATACGGTGCATCAGCTTAGGACACACAAAAGACCAAGATCAGAGACGACAAATAAGAAACACCATGGTAGGCATCAATTTAAATGTATGCTGGAAGTATTTTTTTTAATTAAGTATTAAAAATAAGTATATTATAATACATATTAGTAGTCAATTATAAGTAAAATATAATAATATATAATTATATATAAAATATAATTAACGGCCCCAGCAGCAGCTTTCACCCGGGCCGCGCCGTGGAGATGGACCCAGGAAGGCGCCCCAGCACGTACCAGTCCCGCAGCCTGCCGAACGCCAGGCGATGCAAAGCTTCCGTTATGGGCAGCACACAGACGGGTTGCAGTTCTTCCAGGAAGTGGTTGCAGGGCCACTCCTTCCCCCAGTGGAGGGCCGTACGGATGCGTACGCGGATAGCAGTACGCGCCGCTTACGAGCCTTGCCACTCTCGTCCCCCTCTGTCGCCAGACCCCTGACAGACCAGGCCCCCATGGAGCGCTGGTCCTTCCCTGGTCTCCTCTGTCAGGATGCAGTATATGACCGCGCCTCGCTGCCCCATCGTGGGTACGTCTTTGGTTCAGATGACCCCACTGATTCAGTCTTGGAGCTTTCCAGTCTGTCCCGCCAGCTCACGAGAACAATCAGGGTCGGCTATGCGATTCAGTTCGCACGGTCTCCTCCCCACTTCCGGGGAATCCGCTATACCGTGGTGGGCAATGCAGGGTTTGCATCCTGAACTATCGATGACTGGCTGATCCTAGCTCACTCTCGAGACCAGGTTTGCGAACACAGGGTTGTGCTGAACCTTGTGGTCCGGCACCTAGCCCGTTTGGGCCTTCGGGTCAACTGGGAGAAGAGCAAACATTTCCCTGTGCAGATGATCTCTTTTCTCGGTATGGAAATCGACTCGGTCGCCATGTGCGCGCAGCTTACGAGTGAGCGCGCGCGCACAGTCACTGCTGACTTGCCTGAGACAATTCGAAGGCAACAGTGTGGTTCCACTGAAATACTTTCAGAGGCTCCTGGGGCATATGGCATCCACAGCCACGGCAACACCGCTTGGTTTGCTTCATATGAGACCACTTCAGCTCTGGCTTCGCGATCGAGTCCCGATGTGGGCATGGCAACAAGGCACGGTCCGAGAACCAGTTACTCCGACCTGCCATCAAACCTGCCAACAATCAATCACACTCACGCAAAGAAGAATGCCTCCAAGGTCAACATCAGTAGTCTGGCGCTACTTTACTTTAGATTCGACAAAAATTAAGTAAAATGAAAAATGTGCGAAATTTTTTTTGCATATTATAAAACAACATCATTAATGATAAAACATCTTAGGGCTGTTCATAAAAAGGAGGTGACAGAGGAGGATCAGGTAACAATGAACTAATCTGACTCACTATTTTACGTCAGATACATAAGCAGATAAATTTGAAGGGATGCAAATCCAGTTTATTCATGTTTTATGTTGTGTATCATTGTTTGTTCATTGTAAATGAAGCTGAGCTTTTTCTCTAAGCTTGTAGTTATGTATAAGATTAGCAAAAAAAAAAAAAGGTTTTAAAGATAGGGGAATGTAAATCAAACTGCTCAATAAATTACTAACGATTGTGGTTAGTCAGATTTAGGTTGCCTAGCCTCATTAACTCAGGAAGGGTTTTTATTTTTAATAAATAATTTTAAAGGCCTAAAAAAGTTTATATGTGTAAAGGCCCTAAAAAAAAGTTTATATGTGTAAAGGCCTAAAACGTTGTTTTAAAAAGTGTGCATGATTCTGTTCCTGAACAAAATGCTTTTAGAATTTAACAGGAATTTTAGCAATAGTTTTATGATACTGGATGAAATATATGTACCACAAATAAATAAAAATCTATCTATCCACATACATAAGCGTATGTATACGTGTGTGTGTGTGTGTGTGTGTGTGTGTGTGTGTGCGTGTGTGTGTGTGTGTGTGTGCGTGCGTGCGTGTGTGTGTGTGTAGGTAGGTATGTATGTAAATAGAATCTACTGCATATATGTATATGGTAAACATATTCCTAGTCTTTACACTGTGTCTACTGTCTACACCTGACGCAGGAAGCACGACATGACAAATCCCCGAAGTAAATGCCTCGTTCTATTTATGACCAAGCAGCTTGGTCATAAATAGAACGGGGAAGGACAAATGAATTTGCAATGGTCGTTTTGTCATGCCCGGTGTAGAGAGTTTCTCGCTGTGTGGCACGGTAAGACGTGACAATGTTAGACACGGTGTTGGTGTTAAAAAAAAAGAATTGAAAATAACAGTGAAGAATCGATTCTTGGAATTGATTATTTCGATTCCAGAAACAGGAATCGGAATCGATTTAAAAAAATTCCGGAATCGAACAGCCTTACTTGGGCTCTAGCGCATGGCGCCTCGCTAACAAACATCTGCAGAGCTGCAGGCTGGGCGACACCCAACACATTCGCGAGATTCTATAATTTCCACATAAGAGTCCAGATGAATTAGAATAAACAATAAATAGAGTAAACACCACTAAATTTCTCTGAGTCTTTATCGATGAATGTTTACACTTCAAATGCCATATTGATCAGTTAATAAAAAATAAAATATGTATAAAAAAAAAAATACGTTGGACTATTTTTTAAAGTAAGACATTTTCTCCCACAGTCAGGACTTCTTACCTTATATAAAACCTTGTTTGAGCCCCATTTAAACTATTGTAATGTCATATGGTGTAACACTTTTACCAGCTACCAGACAAAAATACAGACTTTACAGAAAAATAATATACGAGTATTAACGTGGTCTGAGCCCAATACCTCCACTCGTCCTGTTTCGTCGCCTTGGTTTATTAAGGCTTACCGAATATAATGTCTTTCATAATGCCTGTATGATATTCCAGGTCATTCATAGGTTAAATTACCGATTGTGTAAGCTTGTTCGAATCAGTCGTCCCCAGCACACATATGACACAAGGGAAAAAATTGTATTACTGGCAAAATACGACGACTAAAATGTACGAGCCTGAGTGTAGTTTGTAGGGGACCGCAGCTTTCGAAGTCTTGGAGCTTGAAGCTTTCGAACGAGCTTGAGGAAAATTTGAAATTGTTGCATTCTGTCTCCACTTTCAAGAAAAATCTCAAGGAAAAATTGCTCATAACAAATTATTGTTGAACATTCCGTAAGTGTTATACTTGTGTTGGGATTGTCTGTTTGTTTGTAGTGTTTGTTTTCTGTTGTATTAATGTATTTGTCTATTTTGTGTCTATGGTATATTGAGTTTTTGGTTTGTAGCCTATATTATATGTTGTATGTTTGTTATCGGGCCCCCTCCTAAAAGCTTTTAGTAGCTTCTTAGGGGTTCCCCATTTCACGCGACCTACATATGACCATTGTTCCTTCTGAAATTGTGTTTAAATTATACAATGATGACGTGTGAAATAAACGAAAACGAAGAGAAAAAAAAAAGTGGGTATGCAGAGTATTCGCCGCTTATGGGCCCCACGCCCCATATATTACAACAATAGAAGGTGAGGCAAAAAGTCTGTTTTGCTGCAACATACGAAAATCTTAGATACTGTCAGTTTGAAAAAAATAAATAATCCGATTATGACACTTCTGATAAAGGCCAACATCTAACCTAAATAAATCATGACCTTTCTCTTGCTACCAATGATTAACCTTTTCATGCCACGCAGCTTTATGAGTTATAAGCAGCGGGTAGATGACCTCTGCCCCTGGATTAGGTTGCACCTCTTGGTATAGGCCCACACTCCTCGCCTGAGTCTTTCCAGACTTGCTGCATCTGGAAAGCATTGCAACGTCACTATTACCCATTACCCAGCCCTGTGGCTGTCCATACCACCTGAACACACACATGCTTTAACAGGCATTGGGCTCATACACCAAGCCCTCGTTAAGCAGCCAGCAGCCGACTTTGAGTGCTATTTCATCGGGGCTACTGAGCCAATGAAACGGCTGATAAAACCACCATCAGAAACCTGAGCCCTTGGAGCTCAAAGGGCCACCGGGTGAGGAGTAGGTCACAACACCTCTCATCCAGCTGTGTGGACAGGAAGAGAGGTCAAATGTGCAGGGGCAAAGGGAGGGTACGTGTTCTTCAAGAAATGCTGATGAGGACCATCACGAGAAATTTAAAACAGACTGTCAATTCACTGTCAAATCTACAAGAGGATTTCTACTTGTAAAAAAAAAAAAACCTACTTTTAGACTAAGGAAAAAAAAGAAGGAAAAATAAGTGTAAAAATGTCCCAAATGCATAATGATTGAGGGACCTGATTCATATCTAGATATCAGTGTATAATAGATTGGGGCTTTTTTTACTTCAATTTAAGATGTACTGTATGTATTTGAATCCATTTCCATTCCCAATCACATTTCCATCCATTTGGATTGCACAGTTTGAACATAAACAAACAAATAAACAAAGATTTCAGATGACCCAACACCTGTGAAAAGATGACGCCTACACCTGCAAAGACTTCAGATGATGCCAATTCTAAATTAACATACACAACTGCCAAATGTTCTATATACTGTAATCATTAAATCACAACTTTGCTTTAACCACTGCTTTAATGAGCTCATTGTTTCTGCCTAAATGAATACATGATGTTAGTTAACTGGATGACTTGAATTGTCTTAGAAGTGTACATTTCTGACATATGGACCTTACTTTGACACTGTAATGAAGTATTGTAAATCTAAATTGTGATGTAGAAATTCTAAAGTGCTGATGATGACAACATAAAAAATATACTGTCTGTAGTATTTCATGATATATTGAGCAATCAACTGAACTCTTAAAACTTTCCACTTCTTTTTGATGATTCGAGATAATTCTGCTTATGCCAGTAACAGAGGGAAAAAAGGTAGGGGCTTGCTTTACAAATTGAACCAATCATATTGATAGAAGGTGACAACATGTCAGTCACGATGATCTTATTTGTTGTGTCTGTTCCTATTCTATACAAACTGTTGTATTCGTGTTAACTGGTGGGATTCTCAATGAAATTTGTCTGAAATCCTCCGGCCTTGCTTCTTGGGGTAGATTCTCTGAGAACAGCTCGAGAACTCCCGGCCGTGATAAAGAGCATTTTGAGGACAATTGCTGAAGTCTGTCTGTCATTTAAAATGCGCAGCAAACAAGTAAGTTAAAATTATAGGATCATACTCGGCTGTAGTCCATGTGAAGACTCGCTCGAGTATAGGATTAGACAGATGCTGAAGTCGACTGTAGACTCGCTGAAGTATAGGTAGGAAGCTGATGCTGAAGTCGACTGGAGACTCGCTGAGGTGTGAACTTAGCTAACGTCAATGTATAGGCACGCTAGAGTATAAGTATTATAGGTACGTAGTTAGGTTTAGGGAAAAAAATCTACCACACGCTATACAAATAGCAACCACATAGCAACATCATGGAAACCAACTAGAGCATCATGGTGGCAAGATCTGCATTAGCAAGTCACTCTTTTTTAGAAAATGCAGAAAAATTACTAATCTTTTGAAGAAGGGTGCATTGAATTTCAAGTTGGCTAGAGTATGACACAGTGTAAGTTAGCAACAGCTGTCAGACAGACACCTGCTGGGAGAGAGGCTGCATATCACAGCCAGCCAAACCAATGACTCTTATCCAGAAACAGCAGCACGGTCCATGGCCAAGAGCAGATATCAAGACAGTGGAATTACATCCAGGCCCCACTGCCACACAGAATGGAGTAGGGGTGTATCACAATTTAACACACAATCTCTGTTTGCTTTCAGTGAGAGAAGGAAGAAAAAAACAAGGAACGAGATGGATTTAGATACACTACAACAATCTGGGAGCATTATTTACTCACAAGCTTCACTGTCTGCTGTCTTAATCATGATGAAAGTGGTAAAACACAACACAAACAAAAGACGCACACCAACACACACACCAGTTAGTAATATAAAACCTCAGGCTTCTCACTCACCACTGGTTTTGTAAACACATAAATGCCTGAATTGTAAGTTGTTTCAACACACAAGGGAACTTAATTTGAGGCTTTTCAAATGACAAACAAGTGCACTAAAAAATAAATGCATATGTAACTTGTGTATTCTTTTTCGATGCTGATTTCCTCCTATCCCAGCTTCAGATACAAGTAAGCTATTTGCATGCTGATTCCCCTGAAAAGGGTAAACACTGCGGCTGAGTGGTGCTATCAAAACATTTCTCTGTTTGTTTAGAGCATCCAACAAGCACAACCTAGCAACATTGGCTCAACCAATAAGATGATTCAGGCGTGGGACTATCTGACCAATAGCAGAAAGAGAGAGTGAAAGTGCATGACCTTGCAATATCCTAGCAACCATTAACAACACCTTAGCAACAAAATGTGAGTGGTTCAAGCTGTGGCCCATTTCAAATATATAGAATAATACTGTAACAATAAACCATTTATTAACAGCCCAGCAAGCAATATTATAATATAAAGTTCTTTGGCATAGGCACCGTCCGTAGCTAGCGATCCGAGGGTCCGGACTCTGCATTTCCTGCCTGAAGGCGAAGGCAGGGGCGCAGCCGACCCCCTGTGAGGTATAGGAAGGGACCATCTTGGTGGTGGTGGGGAGGGAGGAGGTGAATGAAAGCGTCAGCATCTGCAAACTCAGACATGTGTAAGTACCGATCTTTAATATCACAAGTATTAGATCACGATTGGTTAGATGAGAAGGTAATGAGTGACGTAAAAATTTAGTCTTCCTGGCAGAACTTACGCTGAAGCTTTCATTTCACCTAACCATTTCAAAGTTGTCTTACGTTGCTCTATAACAAATATTTATATTTCAAATAAGTGCTGTTCGTTTGAACTTTCTATTCTATTTCTAAAGTATCCTGAAAATGTATCATGGTTTCCACAAACATATTAAGCAGCACAACTGTTTTCAACATTGATAATGATACCTGGAATAATGGCTGCTGAAATTTCAACTTTACCATCTCAAAAGAAAAAAAAGTAAAGATTTTTTTTTTTACTTAAAAACAAAAAACAGATATTTTAAACTGTAATAATATTCACAATTTTAGTGTTTTTACTGTATTTTGATCAAATAAATGGGTAACACTTTAGAATACTGTATCTTACTTACTGTATAATTAATAAGGAATTATTGACGAACTAATAGGTGATTCTTCATTAACTACTTCTTCACTACTGTTAACTACTAAGGAAGATGTGTTAACTAATCAGTATGTAATATAATTTTATGATTGTGTTAAGTATCAGTTAGTTAATCAATAGCTAATGAATTCTGTCACACCTCCTGAAGAACTACTACTAATTATCTACTAATTGAGGTTCAAGAAAAATAACTAAGAAGTAACTACTGAACAGTCATACAAAACTAACCTCAGATTAGTTTTATATTTTATATACAACAGTACTGTGTGTGTTGGTTTTCCTCAGCATAGAATGCCATTGAGTAAATTCATATATTTGAGGCTACGACTGAGGAAAACTGAAAATATAGGGAACTTATTAGTAATTAATAATATTTTAATTATTTAAATAATTATCAAATAATTCTGCAGGAATTACTTAGAACCTGGAACAGTATTCTAAAGTGAAAATATAGGGAACCCATTAGTAATTAATAAAGAACTATCAAATAATTATCCAGGAATTAGGCTACTAATAATCTGAAACAGTCTTCTAAAGTGAAAATATAAGGAACTTATTAGTAATTAATAAATAACTATTAGATAGTTCTTCAGGAATTACTTAGAACCTGGAACAGTATTCTAAAGTGACAATATAGGGAACCCATTAGTAATTAATAAATAATTATCAAATAATTATCTAGGAATTAGGCTACTTATAACCTGAAACAGTCTTCTAAAGTGAAAATATAAGGAACTTATTAGTAATTAATAAATAATTATTATATAGTCCTTCAGGAATTACTTAGAACCTGGAACAGTATTCTAAAGTGACAATATAGGGAACCCTTTAGTAATTAATAAAGAATTGCCACATACTGTAAAATTACTGTAAAAAAAAAAAAAAAAAAAAAAATATATATATATATATATATATATATATATATATATATTAACGTATTCATCTAAACCTTTGTAAAATACACGACAATTATTTGTTTACATGATACATCCTTTATTTCAGATGAGAAAATTTTTTAATACAGCAAAAAAATTATTTCGTTTTAGTATAATACTGCCATACATTTAAACTCGTTTAACAAACATTTTAGAATTTTAGAAAAGAAGTTTAAAATGTATAAGAACTAAGTATAATAATAAGGTGTAATATACATTATGATAAGTTTTTCTAATGAAATAAAAAGTTTGCTTATTTGCAGATCATAGCCTATTGGTGAATGTCTGCACTTATCTTTCTTATTAGTGCTGAAGAATGACAAACTGACTACTGTGTATGACTGTTCAGTAGCCTAGTTACTACTTAGTTATTTTTCTTGAACCTTAATTAGTAGATAATTAGTAGTAGTTCTTCAGGAGGTATGACAGAATTCATTAGCTATTGATTAACTAACTAATACTTAACACAATCATAAAATTATATTACATACTGATTAGTTAACACATCTTCCTTAGTAGTTAACAGTAGTGACTTAAGTGTTAATAAATAATTACCTATTAGTTCTTCAGTAATTCCTTATTAGTTATGCAGTAAGTAAGATACAGTATTCTAAAGTGTTACCAATAAATGCAGCTTTGGTGAACATAAAGAGACTTACCGACCCCACATTTTTTAACGGTAGTGAGCTATTATTACTTTGTGTGACAAAGCAGTTTCTCTGTTTGTTGGTTTTCCATAACATCCAAAACAATTGCTATATTCCACTGGGTGGATCAGCTGACAATCTGGCTAGACCAGTGACAACCCTGTGGGCTCTTGCTGATGTGTTTACTCAGAACGACTACTGACAAACACATAGTCTGATTGCTTAAAAATATTTTTGGATTTGTTGAAAAAAGCGAAACAAAGACTTCTTCGCCTCTTTAAACTAATCCAGAGTGCAATGATGTGAAGGTTAAAGAATTCCTTGTGACACTGTAAGTCTTTTCGGCATCAGAGAGTAGAAGCCTATCAGTAGAAGCTTTGTCCACAATTGTATTACTTTTCAATTTTGTCTTCCACAGTCTCCACCTGTCCTTCTTTCATTCATTTCATTAGTCTTCCTTCCCTATTTGAAGCCAAAACCCAGTAGTAGCCCATCTCGAATCTCTCTGACATGATTTACAGCTGCCATATTCATACATTAATTGTTGAAAAGTGTATTTGTCCACTCATAAAAATACTTTTTAATGTCACAAGGACAGTTATTGCTAGGTCATGTCACTACTGACCCAGAAAAAGTGCAGCAAATGTAACATTTCTTTTTCATTTTACATCCTGTTCTTTGATTTACATTTATCAAAATTCTAACACTTTTCTGTTCATTACCAGGTTTAAATTCAACTTTGATGCCAGATTTGGAGACTTGTCATGTTGATCTGGAGGTACATAAAATCTCTCAGGGATTTGAGGAAAAAATCAAATAGATTGGTGCAATCTCACAGACCTCGTCAGGTTTTTTTCCTGTAATGCTGTAATGCATGTGTTTAAGTCTGAAAGCGTTCAAACCTTAGAGTCCTGGTTAACCTTTAGTGTCAATGAGGGATCACAGCAGCCTCTCGTAATAGGCTGATGCCCACTTTTCAGGACATTTAATCCTCTGACCCCATAGGTAGGAAGATTTCACACCCCACTCTTTCCCTCAGCCTGTCATCATCTTGATTAAGAGGTAAATGTAGAAAAGAGATCCGCTTTATGGTAGTAATGTGGATGACCACAGAATGTATTGAGAAAGAACCACCATGCTGCTCAAGATGTATTTTAGTCATCCTTTGTTGTCTTCCTAACATTTCTTTTTAAGATAGCCAAAAACCCATAGAAGCAGTTTAGGGACAGACGACATGTTCTGTGTCTGTCTACTTGTGCATAATTCATTTCGGGGCACGGTTCGCATGAAAAATCGCTAATGTGAATGCTGTCATGGGACCCGGGTGCGCACCGGGGAACCGAACCCGAGACTACCTGGAGGAGGTGGTCTGAGTTCGGTTGCTCCCGAACCGTGCCACGGCTCGCGTGAATGAGCAAGCAACACGGACTCGGGTGCGCACTTGTTCAGGAAGCAGAGTGACCTGCGCATGCGTTTTAGCTTATTGTGATGTATTTAGTTAAATAAAACACATGTAAGGGATGATAGTGTTGTTGATTTACCTTTTGTATTCGTGCATATCACGTGGTATCAAGGCAACAAATCTTGAAATCCACTGTCTCCTCAAAAGAGTCCGTTTGCAAGCAGCAGAAAGCCTGCTTATGTGACAAACACACACAGTAAACCTGTATTGTTCACTCAACTGCGCATAATAGCACAGAATTAATAAAAAACACAATATATTGACCCACGTTCTGTTTTCTATCATGCGGCGTGCACGTTTGCGATGACGTAAGATGCACGCAAACGCACCAGGGTTCGATAGAATCAAGTTGAGTGTGAAACCAGACCAACGCTGCGGGGGGCGCCGGGAACAATCGCGCTCGGGCTTGGACCGCAGCAAACGAGCCCAGTGGAAAACCCACCTTAGTTTGTTTCTCTTCAGTTACCTGTTTCCTTTGTTCTAGCTTCCTGTCACTATCAGTTGTCATGGATACTCATTTAACAAGCACACCTGTTTGTAATTAAGTTCGTTACCTTATTTAAAGGAGCCGTATGTAGGATTGTGGCCAAAACTGGTACTGCAATCACTTTCAAATTAAGGTAGAGCGATGTATCCCCTCCCCCTCCCCCCTGACTCGAGGTTGCCAGATAGGCTGCAGGATCCAAAATTTTTTAATCCGACACGTTTGTAGCTGCAGCTGTGGTAACTAGCAGAGCTGGCAAACCGGATGCCGCAACACTACTGACTTTGTGATTGGTAGATCGGTGGAGGGTGGAGCATCAGACCAAAACACAACATGACAACATCAACATCAGTAGAGGGCTGCAACTTCACTTTTTAAATGACAATATCCTGGCCGGACCACTGTTGTCAGTGACATAAGTATTTGAAATGAACATGATTTCTTAATGTCTAGTGACATATCAGGGCCATTTTATGATTAAAGGTGCTCTAAGCGATCCTGGGTGACGTCACTTCTTGTTGACGTTCGAACTATTGTCAAACAAAACGGAGGCTAGCTAGACTCTCCCTCCTCCGCATCTCGTCTCCTCCCTCTCCCTTCCCATCCTACCTGAATGTCGGACTGGAAGCCCTTCTGCCGGCGGAGTTCTCACCATCTTTCGAATGCTTACCGATGTAAATTCGGTACTTCGCGCGTTCTTTATCCTTTTCCCTCTTCTTTGTAAGTTGATCATCGGAACGTCGTCTCTTTGGTCGTGTGTCGGCCATTATTCAAACTTCCCTCTTGATGCTTCTCTCTCCTTCACACACCCCCTTCATGTGCACGCTTACTAACCCCCCAGACCCACCCTCAAATACTTCTTGCCAGTGATTGGCTGGAACACTGTTTGTTATGTTTCGTGGAGCGGGTCGCCGCAGTTTGTTTTTGTTGCCGTTTGTGGAGCCTGTGGTGTCTACAGAGACCACGTTTTTTTACAGTGTGTTCAGGGGACAGGCAGCTAGTGGATAGTGAGGAGATGTTTGCTGTATGTGACAAAAAATGTTTTGGCCTAAAAAACGCGTGACATCGCTTAGAGCACCTTTAATTGAAATAAATTTCTTACATACAGCTCCTTTAAGTTTCTCTGTTTCTCACGGTCATTGTACGGTATTGTTTGTGCATGGCACACTGTTTTGTTTGTGTTCGATGTTGTTGTCGCGGTGCCCGAGTTATCTTTATGTTAATAAATCAAGTTATATTTAAGTCTACTTCTTCATCCCTGGGATAAAACGTGACAAGAATGAAAAGAAAAACTGATATAAACCTCATTGAATTGTATGTGTAAAGTAAGAAAAAGAAAAAACTACGGTCACACTTTAGTTTAGGGTCCAATTCTCATTATTAACCAACTATTAACTACAACTTTTGCATCAATAAACTCCTAATTGCTGCTTATTAATAGTTAGTAAGGTAGTTGTTGGATGTAGAATATGGTCATGCAGAATAAGCCATTAATATGTGCTTTATAAGTACTAATAAATAGACAATATCCTAGTAATTGTAAGTAAGTGTTACCAATACTATTTTCCAGTGGGATAAAATGCAATGCAACGCTTCTCAGATAAATTTAACTTGTTTTGCATATTTACAGTATTTATAATGGACACTTTTTAGTGGACAACAAAACAAAAATACTGATTAAGTTTGTTTTTTTCAGTGCACATACTGGAATCAAATCCCCCAAAAAGTATAAATCTTTTTAAGACTTTAAACTTTAATCTTCAACAAATAAAACTAATATATCGAATTGAAATACTAAACCCCAGTACAGTTTTAGAAGATATCTCTCTCTAAAGTCAGTGGGTTTGAATGAGAAGATTATTCAATAAGCCATAAATCAACAATAATATAATTAGCTACCAAGAATGTTAATGGTGGAAAACAATTTATAGCCCTGTGTTTTTTCCGTCTTCATCGTTGGCTTGTTTCAGGGCCAGCAATGCATAACTTTCTACTTTTTGATTATGACAAGTTCTTTAACCTCACAGCTGCTCTGAGACCTAAGCGCTCTGTTGGCCTCCAACCAGTTCACGTCAGCCTCTGGGAGCAACAGTCCGCAATGCAAGCAATACCCAAATACACACATATTATTTGTGTGAGCACATACAGATATGCACACAAACGCAGCTGAGCACAAATATGCACACACACACTTCAAGAGATGTGTGCTAATGAACAAAATACAAATATGAATGCAGATAAACACCACATGTTTTTGCAGCTTGTTTTGTTATAATGTGAGGGCAAAGACTTGAGACATTATGATAATTGCTTTAAATATTTAATCACTCTGACCTGATTGGACCAGTAACTTAAAACTTCCTCAAGAGATTTTCACATTCCAATGCACATTCTAGGACATACTACACAGCAAAAGTAAACAAGCAATAGTTTTGAAATGTTTTTGAAGTGCATCGGAGAATGAACTGACTGCACTGAACCGACTTGTTTCTATTAATCCCAAGGCTGACCACTTTACACTAGCTATATATGGACGAAAGCATTAAAGGGCAGTGCCGTCTGAAAGAGTTGACACAATACTGAATTAAAGAAACAGCATCACACATTTAAACAGCAAAAATGCTACAGCTCAATGAAAAAAACTCTACCTACATTTCTGCAAAACTTCAAAAGACATAACGATACACTGCAGATTTCAGCTGAAATGAACACGTGTGTCTTAAAACACCAACAACTTTTATTCCTTTTAACACAAAATACAGAGGCAGATTAAAGATTAATAAAGAGATATTTTCACGCAGTTCATTGCAAAATCCGATGTTATGACCTCTAAATGCTTTTACCATAGTGCATGATTTCTAAACTAATAGATTTTGATGCCTGCATCACATTATGGTTTTCTGATATAGCAAACTTGCTCAGTAGCTCACCTGATACAGCAGCAATGCACTTGAGATGCAGAGTATCTGGGTACAAATCCCGTGAAACACGAGTCACAATAAAAGAGACAATCCGAACTGCCACGATACCTATAACAACCAACGTAATGATACATTGCAGACAGAATCACATTTATCTGTTTCTGATAAAACTGAAAGCGCTGTTAGCGCCACTGACTGGACATTTCACAGTGAAAGTGTTGCATAACGTGCAAAAAGCAATGTAAACAACTTTTTTCACATTTAAAGTGTTGAGAAATGTAAAAACAAAGAAAGTATTGTATAAATTATTAAATGTGTATAGAATTATGTAAAACAAATAAGAAATAGATTCTGATAAGATTCAGAATAAATTAACTTTTTGTTCTAAACCCAAGCAGATGGTTAAAAAATGTTTTGTTGTCCACATAACCAAAGCCATAGGACTTTCCACATCAGGTACACACACACCGCACACAAGTGCACCCAACCATCTTCTGGTGATGTCAGTCTGGGATGCTGTTTGCTCAAGCCTAACAATGCCTTACCCATCATCACTGACAGGTGCTTTTAACCAGGGCATTGTGTCTAGAAACCCTATTCATTACCTTAACAGCCATCCCATTAGGAAATCCCTACCTCTGTCCAAATTAAATGGTCCCACAGTGCACCGAGCAAACCCACAGGCACTAAATCAGTCAGAAGGATGACAATGAAAACAGCCCTGTAATGTACAGTCGACTCAACAGTTTTTCATGATGAAGAGGGGAAAAAAGGATGGATGAGTGAAAAAAAAGAAAATATCATCCGAAATTGGTTCGGTCTGAAGCTGCCTGCCCCATTTACTCATGCACATTTGTCATTGTGTTAATTGGCTAATTAATCACCCACTGCAGTAACCTTTCCCCTAGGTGCTCCCTGATACACTGGAATCCCCCGCCTCAAACATCCTCAGGTTAAGGCTCATACTGTACATGATTAGCTTGACATGTTTGTGAGTCTGTGTGTGAATATACTGTGGTGCAGCATAAACACATACAGTCATGTGAAAAAGAAAGGACACCCTTTTGAATTATGTGGAATTATGGTGTAATGTATCAGGACATAATAAAAAAATCTTCTGGTTGGTAGCAGGTCTTAAAAGTAGTTATACAACAACACATGACATTTTACACCGAGTCATTATTTATTTAACAAAAATAATGCCAAAATGGAGAAGCCATGGGTGACTTGTAGAGCCACTTTTAGCAGCAATAACTTGAAGTAATAATTTTCAGTATGACTTTTTAATCAGTCTCTTACATCGTTCTGGAGGAATTTTGGCCTGCTTTTCTTACATGGTTGCTTCAGTTCATTGAGGTTTGTGGGCATCTATTTATGCACAGCTGTCTGAAGGTCCCGCCACATAATTTCAATCAGGTTGACAGGGCCAGTGCAACACCTCGATTCTTTTCTTTTTCAGCCAGCATGACCCAATTTACCATTAGCAGCGCCTCACTGCCACTTACCCTCTTAATTCCAATGGAAGCAGAACTTGGTTCGTCACCCATAACTTCTCCATTTTGGCCTATTATTTGTTAAATAAATAATGACACTGTGTAATATTGCCACAGTCCTCGTCTGCACCTGTCTGTCTTTGTCTTCACTACACTTCCCAGGATCCTCTTGTCTCCACACCTGAACTCACTCCCTCAATCATCCACCTGTTCGTCGTCTTATCATCTGTGTCACCTGTCCTCACCTCGTTAGTGTTAATTTGTACTTGTATTTAGTTCCTTCAGTTCAGTCTGTCATTTGTCAGTTCTTGTAAATGTTTTGGTGTCGTTGAGTCTTCCTGCCCGTCTTCCTGCCCGTCTTCCTGCCCGTCTTCCTGCCCGTACCTGTTTCCTGTTTTGTTTAAAAGTAAATCTTTTGTATTGGAGCTCTTTGCCTCAGCCTGCCTTCATTCCACACTACATCGTGACAAATATGTCATGGGTTGTTGTTCATCTGATGTTGTATTCACCTCATTTTAAGAGCTGCTAAGGACCAGATGTTTTTTTTATTTTTTATTATGTCCTGATACGTAACAAAAACGATTCGACTCACACACACAAAAAGGACCTTTTGATAACACAACATAAAAAAAGAAGAGTAAAATCATTGCAGGCAAACACTTTCTACATGACAAAAAGCGTTAGTATTAGCATTAGTACCTTATTAGTTCTCAGCTGCCATTAAAGATTTTGTTTTCATTAGCTTGTATATTTTAAGGGCGTTTTCACACCTGAAAGTCCGCACCAAGGTCCGAACCAAAGTTCCCGTTTTGATACATTTTATACTTTCAGAAAGTTTTGGTTTGGTTTCACACTGCAATTATGCGAGCGCACTAAAGAACTTTACGCGACATACTTGCGTCCTGTCGTCATCATCTATGTGGGCTGCATCTTGACATTGATTGGTTTGTAAATGGACGTGCGACTGACATCAGAGTGTTGTCAATTCGGCGGGTAACTTTGACAACATGAATGAACAGACGCATATCGTTGCAACTATATTGTTATTTTTATGGCATAATTACCTGCAGCACCAACTATACACAAGGCTAGTTGACTATGCGGGAACCACCGGAACTTCCTGTAAAAGGTCTGAAAGTAATGCAGAAATTACCATGCAGAAATGCTTTCACACTAGAAACGAACCAAACCTTTGTTCAGTTTGATCCGGACCGAGACTACCTCTTTTCGTCGGACCGTGGTCCGGGGTAGGTTTCACACCTGTAATTTTGATTGGGACCAAACTGAAAAGTCCAAAAGTCCGGACCAAACAAGGTAGGTGTGAAAGGGCCCTAAATCTTTAATAACACGTAATCTCAAAATGAATATCCATTTTTATACTGTATAATATAATGTTAAGATGCCTAAATTCACTTATAGCATAAATTTATTATTGATTTTAGATTATTTTTAATTTATTTAGACAAAATAGTACAAATAGTATACATCTTGATATGGGCTATACAGTTATCGGCCATATAACATGAAAATAACTAGGCTATTCAATGTTATAGCAGAGCAGCCAGAGCTTCACCCATGTGTACAGAACGGATCAGACCCGCCCTGAAGAGAGGTCCGTTACTGGATCCTAGTCTGATACAGACTGGACTCGAAAGCAGCTCTGTTTGGCTTATTGAGAGTTTGTTTAATCAGGACCTAAGTCTACAATGCTCTACCTGCTCCACAAACTGTTTGTCTTCTTGTCCGATAATCATCTGTAATGACAATAATCCCTCTCCAGTCGTGACTGATAAAACACATTGACTTGAAGGGATATGACCACTGCACAAATTTTCAATTCCTTTCACAAACATAAACACAAATGTGAAACGGTCCCAAAAGGGCTGAGATTTAAGCTCAAATGTCATTATCTAATCAGAAGACATTTTTCTGTCCACACTGGAGGAGAAATTGTCATACGATACAAATAAATCAGAGCCATAGACGCAACGCATCAAATAGCTTTCCAATGCATCTTTCCAATGATCTGCATGTCATAACTAGTTTAACAGACTAATACAGTTGTTTAACCATCCTTAATAAGGTAGCTGTTGTCTCTAAGTTTTTTTAATGTAAACCGTTTTAAATATTAATAATAATAAATTATTCTTAAGCACCAATATCTGAAAGATCATGAGACACTGAAGACTGGAGTAATGGCTTCTGAATATTCAGCTTTGCCATTCCAGGAATAAAACACATATTAAAATATGTTGAAATAGAAAAGAGTTATTTAAGATTGTAGTCATATTTCGCAGTAGTACTGTTTCTGTTGTCTTTTTGATCATGTAAATGCAGCCCTGGGGAGCATAAGACTTCTTTCAAAAGCATTAAAAAAATCTTGCCAACCCCAACATTTTGAACAGTATAGTGTATAATTTGTTCAGGCAGAAGAGAAAAGAAGCTACTAACTAACTACTAACTAACTAGAGGGATTAAGATAGAAATAACTAGAAAGATTAAGAAGTTAGAAACAAAGGACCCAACTCTAAGCACACATACAAATGAACCTGTCTAAACACTTGCTGTCTGTTTAGTCCAGGACTCCGGCATGTTGACTTGTGGTTTTGAGGGGTTTAGACCTGTTTAAAAGAGTTGTATTTTAGTGGATTCAGTGAGCTGTGTCTCTCACAGACAGGATTACGTGTGCTGAAAAAGGGGAATTAATGGCTTTTGGCTGGCCTTACTGCAGTTGCTCAAGTCCTCAGTATTTTAATCCAGTTTAGTGCTGCTTTCCTACAGCACAAAGCATGTCGCATACCGCCAGTGCACATTAACTATGAGAGACTCAAACCATTTGAGGCCCTCAAGCTTGTATATTTGTGCAGTTTAAATAGGAGTTATGTAATAAGTGAGCTAATTGATTTGTTCCATAGGGAGTCGTTTAGCTAGGCTAGAGCTAACGATAACATGTTTTCCACATACATATTGACACTACAGTAATTTACAGGATCTGTTAGTCTTATATTGTGTAGGTGATTTAACATTTTATAAGAATAAAGATAAGAATATTTTGATTTCCCAAAAATATTTCTTTAGAACAATAATAAGAAAAGATAAGAATGTTCTTAAAACAAAACGTAAGTGCTTAAATTCCTGAAAAGAATGTTCCTAAAAATCATCGTAAATGACCTAGGAAACATCCAACTTGTTTTAAATGCTCAAAGGTAAGATGTTTGATTAATTTATTGGGTTGTTTCAAATATTAAGCATTACAACACTGTCTGTGAGCCTAGCTACATATAATAAATATTACTATTACTATGTGCACAAGTACTGTGAAGTTATACCAATGATCAATAATGTAAACCATCATGTTTACACATGATGGGACTTTTTACGGAATTTGTCGAACTTCTTAAGATAAATTCTAAGGCCCGGTTCACACAGAATGCGTTTTTCCATTCCACTGCACTACTTTTCCAATGTTTTTCTATGGAAACGCGCAGTAGAAGGATGTGTTTGACAGTTGCACTCACGTCTCGTGCACGAAACGACGTTCTAAAAACGTGGCACTTAAGTTAAAAGAAATTAAACTTTTAAAAAAATGCACATTCTGTGTGAACCAGCCTCAAGAAATTTGTGCAATTCTTAAAATTCTTAAGCATTTTTTTTTTACTTTCTTCTAAATTTTACAAAAGGAGAGGAGATCCAATGAATTGGGAGTAATCAGTTCAGCATGGGGAGCATAGCGTTCAGAAAGCGGGGAAGGAAGCCTAGGAATTTCCATCCTTGCACACTTGTCTGCCAGCGACAGCTTTAGGATTTTGCACGGGTCTTTGGATGTGTCAATCAAAGTCTGCCAGCGTGTCATGGCCTTTAAGCACCACAGGAGTTTCTGTGAAGTGGACTCTATTATTTGCGAACAATTTCAAGGATTTGAAAACCCCTTTTCTAGAAAACTCAAAAATTTCATGCCTGCACCAAAATCTCTTTCTTTCATGAGTACTCACTAATGGCTCTACTCTGTCCTTCTGAAGAGGCAGTGCTTAACTTGTTGCTCTCAGAGTATTACATATGAATACACTTGAACATACAAAAACACACATGGTATGAGGGAGAGATTTTTCCACTTGCAAAAAAGAAAGAGGCAGAGAATGTATTAGAGCAATAGAGCATTAAAGAAACATCATGTAGAATGATCTGAAACCAGACATGGTAAAACGTGTTCACCAGCTACTTCTGATGGACTGCAACTCAGACACATCAGACAGACAACAGCTTTCATCTTTGCCATGCCGCAATCACTGCTGAAGACTTAATACCAATGAAAAGGTACTGCAAATCAATAACATTAGGATCATGTCCTAAACGAACAAATAACATGGTGTGCAATTGCCTCTAGATGTCCAATTTACTCCAAATCTATCTCACCAGAGAGGAATCTACAGTTGAGCATGGCTAAGAGCAGGAAATGACAACTAGGTTATCATCACCGTTTTGACGGATTGACTCATTGTCCCCCTCCTCCCCAAAGCAATTACAAGAAAAAGTATAATTTTGTAATTAGAGATAATACAAACCACTCTAAAACAGTGTTCTTGAAATATCTGGAATCTCAAAATGAATCATATTTATTCTAACATTTCAATACTCCCAGTTTCTGTTATTAGAAAAGAGGCTCAAAAACAAGAAGCTTTGTCATAATTAGATCAGAAATACAGGGGAAAGTATATTGTGTCCTGGCAAAAAGTGTGACATCATTTTCATAAAAAAATGTGTAAAGCTCTTATTCGAATTAAGATAATTATTGTGTGGGATCATCAGTTGCAATTTTAGATTAAATATCAGGTGACACATGTACCTGTGTGGTGACACTTGATGTGTCTTAGATAAATCAGGCAAGAAAAGATTCCTGAGATAAGCCACTTTTCTATTCACGCTGGAAGTGGAAAAAAATCCAAAATTAAAAAAGTCTGCAGACAAAAGTGTGTACACTTGTAATGATTTTATATGCAACTCACATGATGTCTCTCCACTTCCACACTCACTCTCTCAAGTTTGAATTTTAATAAACATGAGGATCATCAGGATTTGGGTCCCAGGAGTCATATGTGTGAACTGGGCTAACATTATGCACAGTAAAGCCTTTGTATATAAATTGCAGTAGTGCATAAAGCATCATATAAAGAAAATGACATTATGGTGGTCAGTGAGATTTTTTTTGAAGAAATTAATACTTTTTATTCAGTAAGGATGCATTAAATTGATCAAAAGTGTCAATAAAATAATTTATGTTACAAATGATTTATTTTTTAAATAAATTATATTCTTTTGAAATTTATATTCATCAAAGAATGTATCACTGTTTCCTCAAAATTCCCTCATATTAAGCAGCACAACTGTTGGTACATTGAAAATAATATGTTTCTTGAGCACCAAATTAGAGGTCTACACGGAGCACCCGAGACCCAAGGACACGGGACATCTATATTTTAAATGGTCAGTCGAGTCCGGGTCGGATCCTAATCTATTACTTTGGGTCCCGGGTCTGTTTAACATTGTGTGTAATACCCGAGTCGATCAGACTCATAGAACACCCGGCTGTGATCAGAGTCAGTCAGCACTGCTTGTGTGCTTTTTGTAACATGCAACTTGAAAAATTAGGATAAGAAAAGTGTGAACCGGGAAATAAGGTTAAAAAAACAAAAATTGGTCTAAAATGCTCTTCAGGTTGCTCCAGGCAGCTAACGCGAATGTGCAGTCTCAAGCATCATATAGATAGACGCCCTATCGACTGCTACTGCCTATTGGCACGGACGAGCCGCGGCGCCGCCATCTTAAACCGGTCACCCCCTCCGCTCAGTGTAATCAGTTTGACAGGTTACAATGAGCTGTCAGCGCATTTCATTAATCATATCTCACTGAATACCGAACTGATTTTCACGCGTTTTTTTTTGCTGCAAAGGTCATACATGTAGCTATGATACAGGACACATTTAATATTTTTTCACAAAATACAAACAATAGTACGGTAATCTTAAATCTTAAATCTTACTTGTGAAAAGTAATCCCTGAGCGATGGTCCGCCGATTTGAGCAGGAATATACTGCATAGTGCTCTGGCATCTACTGCTGCTATGCAACGCAATAGGATTATGACCAGTTTAAGATGGCTGCCGCATTTCTTGCGCCCAGCGGCCAATAGGGCGTCTAGTTCTATATGATGTCTATGGTCTCAAGCGCATCATGTTTCTATGGCAACCAGAGCTTCTGCAGTGACACAATGACTTTACCAAAAGATTGGCTCTTTTACTTAAAAGGCGGGACTTATTCCGCCAAGCCGCACTTTACACTTTGTCCCATTTTTACAATAATATGAATGAACCGTCTTTTTTAATCTTAAAGTTTTGGTGGTCAGACTCGGTGCAGAGAGCACAGAGATGATAGCAAATAAATAATGCTAATGTCAGCGGCCATGGCACTGAACGAGCAATCGTTATTATAGTTCAAAAGGGCAAACAGTCAAAGTTGTAAAAAATAAACCCCTAATTTTTACGGTAAAAAAACGGAAGCTGTGGTTGCCAGTACTTTACCGTCAAAAATACAGTAGCAACGTTATTGGTTTTAAAGACTTAACTTAAAATTTACAGTAATAAACCGTATTTCATTATCTGAGAATGTTAATTTACTGATCTATTGCAGTATTATTATCTGTTTTGTACCATTATAATACACTGACAACCAACAATCACAGCAGTGATGAGAGTCACATGATCAATCAAAGATCAATCAAAGCTCATCACAAGAAGCTCTTCCACAAGAAAGTTAATACTAACATATAGAAGCTGCACAGTGTCATTCGCACAAACATTAAACACCATCATGGTAACACACATGAAAAGTAAAAATGCAATAAACATTATTTTAACAACATTAAATGTAACATAAAACCCTAATGTAGACAACTAATAAGAACAAAACTAAGAAAACTATGAAGAAACAGTTATTTCAACAAAAATACATCAAATGTGAAGTGTCATGCAGGGAATTGTGTGAATGTCAATTTACGTTTTTTTACTGTAAATGTTACAATGAGTTGTTTTTTTTCACTTTCAAAAACTGTCAATTTAACGGTATTTTACAGTAAAATTACATTAAATGTCCCATTAGATCTATCACAGTTATTTACCGTATATAGTACGGAAACTATATACTACTATATATTACTACTATATAGTTCTGTTAACCAATTAACAGTTTTTCACTGTAGTATTTTTACCGTCTTTTACCGTTAAAATCACGATCATTTTTTACAGTGTACGAGTTAACTTGAGTCGAAATGCAAATCTGCAAGTCACATTTGTCATCCGTCACCGTGACATCAAGTGGACTTTTGAAGCTGAAATAATGAGTGGATTAAGCTTGGAATACCGAAAGGAATAACATGGATAGAACTTTCTTGCGGAGGATTGTAATGCATCAGTCAGGTAGCCTACAAGGAAGGGAAACGACGGCTACTAAAATTAGGTAAGACAAAAAGTTTTATTTTTCACAACTGGTTTATTGACTTGGTAATAGCAATTTAGTGTGGAATATGTGACAATCGGGCCCAGTCGGGTCTGTGTCTTCCCGCCAGCGTTCAAATAATAGACGGGTCCAAGTCAGGTCCGGGTAGTAAATTTATGGCATTTCTCGGATCTGCAAAGGTCTGGGTCCAGCTTTTGAAATAATAGACGGGTCCGGGTCGGTTCCATGTAGCACATTACGGGTCCCTTTGGGTTCGGGTATACATTTTTTGACCCGTGTAGACCTCTATACAAAATCAGCATATTAGAATAATTGTATTTATTATATCACTGAAAATGTGCACAGATAAATTACATAAAACAGTAAAAAAAACTCACAGTAACTATCCTCCAATATGCCTACACTTCACAACAGTATCTCATAGGAAGCAGATCACTTAGTTCTTCTGTCTTCACTCCCATTGTCGCCACATCGAGTTGTTGCTCATTCGCATAACGTTAACTTTGTCGCATCACTGTCAAAGTTAACGTAACATGGTCATTTGATAAGGGAAGAAGGAGGCGGGAATCGGCGAATGTTTAAACACTTGAATTATAAAATAAACAAAACACAAAACTAAAGTAAAGTGGCAGCCCCTCACGGACGACTGCTTTAGGGCCTGCTTGCCACACTTAGCTTTTATTGCTTTTCGCTTGTACTGATCACATCTGGTTAGTACACAATGTTACTTTCATGTTTTTCCAAATACTGCCTGTAAACAAATAAAGTTAATACACCATATATGAATGGCCTTTTTTGAAACCTAATGCCTAGGCTATGTTGTGGGGGTTGGATGGTCACACTGAGAGGTGAGGAGGGTAATTGCAGAGGACTAACCTGTCATAACAGAAGCTGAATGGAGCAGGCAGCAATTCCACTGGCTGATATCTCTATTAACGAGCAGCCATTATAGTAGCTGAAAATAGATTCAGCTACTATAAGAGAGTGGCGAGAGTGGCAAGACTTAAAATGTGCTCTTTTAAACGTAATACTTAGATTTAAAGCAAATCAGCACAAAAGTGCATGAAAGCACCAGTAAAGAAAATTAATACACCTGCACCTTTTAATTGTGCGAAAGACTCACTTCCACTGGCGCTTGAATTGTCGTAAAAGCAACAAACAAAACGACTACTATTAATTACATTTTTCTCTTTCTGACCAAGCACTGCATGCATGCAAACATAATTATCTTTCTCCTTTCCAATGATTACTCTAATGCTCAAAAACATCTAGTGGCCAATATTAAAAATACAGTACTGCTAATGCTGTGCTTGGTCGGCTGTGAAAGTATTTTGTCCAGGTGAGACAGACTAGTTTGCGATTCCAGTCAGACAGAGCTAGATCAGTCCAGTCCAAAGCTGTGAATGTGTTTAGACCAGTTTAACAAACCAACTGACGAAACCCTAAAAAAAAGTTGTTGTTTTTTAGTCTCATAGGCCTCCATAATGTGAGTTGACACGTCCTCCTATGCATTTTCACACATCTGGCAGAAAAGATCTATTAACAGTAAGGGCAAGTACATTATCTTGCTTTCACGGTTTAACCCATATACTGAATATAGCTCATCTGCATGCTCATCTACACACGCTTATCCTAACACTACCTGACCAACCTTCATCACCATGACAACAGCACAGCAACAGCGTGCTACACCCCCGAGTAACTACAGTTTCCCAAGTTCACCATTGCTTATGGACCTAAAGACGCTGCATGATAACATTAGCACAACAATTCTGCTTGCAGGCAAGGTGAATATAATCACTGTGGTATTTAAAAATTAATAAGTCTCTGCTTATAAATAATTTATCTCCTTCACTGTCCATTTCTGATTCCCTTGGCTTTTAAGCCTGGAGAGAAATGTAGGCTACAGGAATATATATCATATTAAACAGAACTATATATAGCCTGTGAACTATATATATTCACTTCAACAGTGAATTAAGGAGATTTCACTGTAAATATGTTTATAATTGTACCTGGAAAAAAAGAAATGTAGAATTTGTTCAAAATTTATTAGATTTTATACTGTCAAATTTTTTTTGCTCACCAAGGCATTTATTTGATCAAAAATACAGTAAAAAGACTAAAATTGTGAAATACTACAATTCAATATATTTTATGTAATTTATTCATGTAACGGCAAACCTGACACATGGTTCTTCAGAAATCATCCTAATATGTAGATATGTAGGCCTATGTAATATGTAATGTAATGATATGTAATATGTAGCTCAAGAAAAACATAATTGTATCATTATTCATTTCATTCCAAAAAAGTGAAAGTATCTGTCTGCGTTTAAGTGTCAGTTGTCATCAGGTAGTCTGAGACTGAGGATTGAGAGTGTGAAACCATTACCATGTTATCCTAGCCTGTTTTCAGAACTCTGTCTGACAATCAATATGGATACAAACACTCTCTCTCTCTCTCTCTCACACACACACACACACTAGAAAAAAGCTCCTAAGTCTTGATTCTATTTTCAGCATTGTATCAATCACACCACTGCTTAAATATTAACACATGAGAGATGAGAAAGAAGTTGATATGAAATATGTAAAGACTCATTAGAGCAGACCTACATAAGATTGTCCATTTAATTAGAGTGGAGCAGAAGGAGATAAAAGATCTGTATATTTCATATACTCCATATACATGAGCCTATACCTGCGTTGTTCTTTAGAGAGGCAAGTGACTGATCTCTTAAGTATTGCTCGTTCTCTGTCTCTCCTCATTCATCTGAACTTCCCCCAGGTCACTGTGTCGGGGGGGCATCATGCGGTCATCAGCGCGCCTTTACACCACAGAAAGGGTCAGAGCAAATAAAAGTGAGAGGAGAGAAAGTGAGAAAAGAGAGTGACTTTTATTGGGCCAGGCAGTGCAGCGGGAGGCTTAGTGTTTCCAGATGTGCCGGCAGTCCCTTGAGTGTGGCTGCCCCACTGTCCATCCGTATTAGAACGGAGCTTCACTCTTAAAAAGTGTTCAGAGACTTCACAAAGAACAGACACCGGCTCAGCTGCAGCTACAGCTACAATACTATTCCTGGAAAAGTAGTTGACATCATTGATTTTTCCTACTGAGTGGGCAGCACGAGTAAGTGTTTCATTTCGGTAGGTGTTCCAGCACTGTGACTGGACACGTTTCAGAATGAAAGCCATATCATTCAGAGGAGAAAAGGACTGGAAAGTGTCATTGGGAACATATTTTTCTGTAGTAAATAAAGAAAGATGCCATCCAGTTGCAAAATACCAAGTGTTGGAATCTTCTCACCTCTGGCCACGTCTTGCTGTTTAATCAATGGGCACTTCCTCAAATCATAAAGTGACCTTTTAAGAGAGAGGTTTTGGGTTTAATTGTATTGAGCAATTTAGGCCAACAAGCACAAATGAAATTTCCATCCAACTCACTAAACAAATAAAGCAACTGAAAACCATCAGATCCATTTCTGTTCAATTTACTGTATAACAATAGAGTGGGGAAAGGAATATTACCTAATCTCAATCTCTCTGGCTTTATTTCACTTTTCTTCTCTCTCTCTAATGAGCATACCACCCGCAGGCCAAGTGAGTATGGAGGAAAAGCTCCCAGAGTTCTCCAGGTCAAGCGTGTGTTTTCCTACTTAGCAGTAAGATGTTTAACCACTGTTTAACCACATTTTTGATTAGTCCTCAGACAAACGCCACCAATGACATTTTCTGGGCTGGAAGAGGAATGGACGGTGGGAAACGAGAGAATTGTAGAGGGTCTGCTAGTGTGAGAAAGCAGTATGAAAGCTGGCTGAAGACATTGGCTCTGGCACATATATGTAGCAAGACCTACATTTTTATTTGAACCATTACCCCACTGCAAAACAAACAATTATAATCAGTATGTTTTCCTGTTTTGCAGTAAAAATTCAGAATTACTTCAGAAGTAAAATGATACATATTATTATAAGATAGTTGGCTATATTAAGACTTGTTTTCAGACAACATATTGAATTATGTTTATTTTCTTACCCTATTGGCACAATAGTCCGTTTTTTATCAATATACAATTTTGATTTTAATTGAATTTTAATAATTTTTAAATTAACAAATAAATATATATGTACATATTTAAATACATTTAAGATCTCACTTTCGGCTGCTCCTTTTAAGGGGTCGCAACAGCTAAATCATCCGCATTTTATTTGGAATCGTGTTGTTACACTGATGTAACATTATCACTTTGAAAAATAAATTGTATTCAGTAAAAATATCTAAACTTCCTTAAAATCCATTGGCACTTTTTTTTGTTTTTTATTAATATTAGTTCCAATTCTGATTTAATTGTAATAATTTTTTAAAGTACATTTTTTAAAATAAAAATAAGCTTAAATCCAGATTTGTTCACTGACAAGAAGTCTTAATATGTTTGCAAAAAGATCTAGGTTTAGGATATTTTTCCTGAAAAACTAATCAAAAATAGATTTTGCAGTACTAACAAAGCACAATTATTGCACGTGAGAAGGTCTATGAGACGAGTCTAAGACGGTTTTGACTCACAATACAGTCAGAAGAAACTGCTATAACTCTACCACCATGTTCACTCACCAATCGAATGTCTTGACACACAGCTGCACGCTGCCTGGAACTGATTATGAGAGTCTTCCTGTCATACTTTCGACTCTTGCCAAGGAAAGTTGTGGTAATAGCAGCTTAAGGAACACACATACCACACGAAAAATCACGAGCACACACACAAACAAACCTAATAAGAGCTCTTCGCATAGATGTAAGCACAAATGGGAACATGTCTTGCATAAACTTGCATAAACATCATCAATGATGAAATCACGGACCACTTCAGGGAGTATAATACCTGGAAAAGCCTTAGTATTCCCATTCATCTTAGTATCAGTTGTTCAGCTGTCATTAAGCCAGACACAGCAATACTGACGCAACCAATGGCATGAGTTTAGAGCAAGACAATCAATTTACCAACCAATGGGAGGGGGGAGTATTTGGTAAAACCTGTTTGAAAATAGTCATTGTTTTTGCAATTCAGTTTGGTGGCACTAGTGGTGCAGAAATTACACTTCAAGCTTTAAAGATGCAGCCTTTTCACCCTTCGCAGGAAGTTTGATTGACAGGCGATCTGACCAATCATAAGGCGAATCCGCCATTTTGTCCGACAAACAAACCAGACAGGTGAGTTAGTAGATTAACATTGGTGGACTTGAATTTGGTGTGTATTAGGGCTGCACGATTAATCACAATTAACATGAAATTGCGTTTAATTCGATTTGGCTGATTGTGATGATGAAATCACAAAGGCTTCGATAATTTTTTATGTGCAGTTTGTCAATGACATTCGGCTCTGTGATCAGTAGTAAACACTGCTCCATCTGAAAGCACTGGGAGTTTGAGTCGCATTTGAAAAGTAACATGTGTCAAACATCTTTCCAAACTTGAGAAGCATTTTTTTTTTTCAACCGAGACTGTTTCATACCAAAAGTAACCTGCTCTGTCTCATCTGTCGGTGCGTGTTGTCAGTGTCCTCTTTGCTCCTTTTGCAACGTGGGTCAATTCACAATGTTGACCAACAGAAAGTTGTTTGGTTTGAAAGTGACTGTGCTTTATACATCGCTACACTATTTAAGTGTATATCTTTTTTTATAACACTACAGTCGCAGCGCAGAAATACACACACACCTCAAGCCTCAAACATGCCAAACAAGCCTCTTTTTATGCTCTTATGGAGGACACAAGGCTGACCATAAATTTTTTGGAAGGTAAACACAATCTTCAAGCCCCAGTAAAAAATACTGCTAATTACATATGTGGGAATTACTTATTGGCTGCTCATTCAATCACACTAAACATTTGCTTCAAAGTGTTCCACTTTGACTGTTTACAGTTTATTGGAAGCTTTTCAGTCACACGACCTGAAACAGTCTCTCCATTTTTACAATTTTACAGGTTTATGTTAATTAAACTTAAGCTGTTTCCTGAGAATGGCACACAAGACCAAGTCGACCAAAACATGCCGTATTTAGGTGCACCACATAAGGAGAGATGAGATTTCAGGGGTGAACATCAAGCAGGGAGATTGGAAATAGAGAAACAGTAAGACTAGCAGGACAGGACCTGTGGTTATCAACTCCAAACCAGGTGTCTTTTTACCAAATTAGAAAAAATGGGTGCACAATTGCAGATCTAGCCAAATATTTAGGGAGGTTCTGGCTTGAGGAAGTCTGTACCAGGACAGTCAGTCCCCACATACCAGTGCACGCTCTCTCCTCCTTGACTCCACACATCTTCACAGTTATTTTAAACAGATCTGGTCCTCCCTAGTTTGCAACACAGCATAGTCCAACAGTATTTGCCTCTTCTCTTCTGAGGGAGTCTCTTAAACAAGGCTGATTTATCTTCCCCTCACACTTTTAAAGGTCAGTTCTCTCGCAGTAAAGCTGCCTGGGAGTTATGGAGATGAGCAGGCTGACATTCTGTGTCTGCTGATTAGCTTAAGATGTGTTCATGGAATTAAGGTGACATGGCAATGCAGTTATGCAGTTTGCAGTTTCAATTTAAAGGATGGATGTCGAAGATAAAGCTTACTCTCAAATTTTTTTTGAATATTTACAATAAAAAAAAGGACATAAACATTGTCCCCAAGAAGTAGAAAAAAAAAATACTTCAGGAAGTACACACGAATTAAGGATGCACTTGGCCAAAAAAACAAAATGATTATTATTTTTTTTAACTTATTTTAAAATAATATTTAATTTTTTTAATTTTTTTTATTGATTAAACACTGATTGAAACCAGGTCTGTGGGTATCCTCTTGAACTCAAGCGGTTGCTGAGAATTTCGGACTATTTATTAAAATCCTCTTCTAAAGCGCAAATACATCTCAGTCTATAAAGCTGGCTATTCTTAGTCAATATAAATTTGGTCAAATCTAGGATAATTTGTGTGGGTGATGAAGAACTCTGAAGCGGTTTTAGAAAATAAATATTCAAAGATTCCACACCTTCTTTATGTGGAATTGGAAGTGTAAACAGATGATACATCTAATGTTACTAACCAGTCTTGGTCGTCTAAATTAGAATGTAATTTATTTTAAAAATCTGTTGAATAGGAAGGTAATTGTTTCACCAATTCGTTGTAAATGAGAATCTATATATTAAGATACCTTTTCAGTGAGTAAACCAATACCAAACTATGGGCCCTATTTTAATGATCTGAAACGCAAGTATCAAGCGCAAAGCGTAAGTAACTTTGTGGGGGGGTCTTGGGCGCTGTTGCTATTTTACCAGTGGGATAAATGACTCTTGCGCCCGACGCAAGTTTAAAAGGGGTTGGTCTGAAGTAGCGTAACGTGAAATAAACCAATCAGAGTGTCATATCACATTCCCTTTAAGAGCATGATGAATGAGGTCCGCTTGTTCCATGGCGCAATACTATAATAACGGCGCATTTACCAGGAGCGCTTCAGAATCGGTTCACAGCCGAGGAGATCGATGTTCTCGTCAGGGCCGTAAAAGAAAGAGAAGTGACATTGGGGATGGGACAAACCCACCCAAATTAGCTTCGGTTATACATGCATATAATAATTTGGGTAAATATGTAAGCTTTATGCCTATTTTTCCCATCGTCATGCACAACAATGATTTCCCTCGTGTTTTAATATTTTTCCTTAATGTATCATTTGCAAAAAGGAAAATGCATCTGTGTAGATGAGAGAATCATCTACAGTGTATGCGCGTTGTTCACACTCTGTATTATGACCAAGCATGCGCGCTTAAAATAGCATCTGAATGTACGCTCAACGCGCCACTGACTTTAGACTAGGTTTTTTCTGGTCAGTGGCGGAATTGTTTTCTGGAACTGCAAAATAGCACCAGGGATGTTTGTGCCGGAACACGCCTCCTTTTTTGCGCCAACCCGCCCAGGGAGCGAAAGTTCATTCTCTAGTTTGCCGATGTGCGTCTGTGGAGGGAAAAGTCCGCTTTGCGCGGGTGCAAAATACGAATAATACATGCGTCAGTGTACAAAGTCATTTGCGCCGGGTGCAAGATAGGGCCCTATATGTCAATAAGGAGCCAACCAAATATGCCAACCACCGGGGGGGCGATCGAGACGCTTTGGCTTCACTTTTTCAGGACTTTTGTGGCACGCAGAAATGTGATTTGAATAGGAAAATGTAGCTCAAACAGATTTTTTCATACGATTTTCTGCCGTTCACACTTGCTAAATATGATCGAATTCCAATCGGATATGCACAAAAATTAACAGATTTATATATAACAGTCTGAACGAGCTTTAAACTATTCCCAGGTGCATACACATATGCTCAGTGCATACACATCTGAATACGGAGATCACAATTATTTAACATAATTACAAATGGACTTTGGAAACATCATGCATCTACTGAACTTTCCGTGAACTTTATAAAAAAAAAAGTAATTGATGAAAATAAATGTATGAGTGTGTATGTATGTGTATGGATACTGTATATACAAACACAGTATATATAGGATATGATTATCTTGTTTTCATTATCGTTGGAAGGCAAAATCGAAATAAAAATAAAATCTGACTAATCGCCCAGCCCTATCCAAAAGGCAGGCATCCTAATTATGCTTCCTTCTAAAATAGAATTACTTCTAAAATAGAATTAGGCTATGTGCATTCTTTGAAAACAATAAAATTCCAGAATGCGCTGCAACAAGCTCAGTAAAAAAAAAAAAAAAGCAAACGTATATTGCCTTGTGGTACTTTGATTTAAAAATATAGTACAAGAACACTCAAAAAAGTTTTTTTTCCCACCAATTTTAGCGAGTCACGCTTCCAGTGTGGAGTGCTGTTTGTTTGGCCTACAGAGTGGATTCAAGTCAGACATTTATGAGGTTCATTGATGGTTAGGATGCCTATGAAGGCAGCAGGCAGCTCACGGAATTTTGGAACCAAGATGTAGCCTACACAAACACACCATTTGATCTTGGTTGTTTCTCTGAAATCCATAAACACTGTAGAAAAATCTTTACAAAAACAAAGTTCACATTACAGAGAGCAACATAAAAAAAAATAAAAAACTTTATGCAAGTGTA
Source organism: Semotilus atromaculatus (assembly GCA_031834385.1). Lineage (NCBI taxonomy): Eukaryota > Metazoa > Chordata > Actinopteri > Cypriniformes > Leuciscidae > Semotilus > Semotilus atromaculatus. Next base: position 23,932,367 of record JAULUF010000025.1, on the reverse strand, counting down.
GAGCAAATGTCAAATCTCTAGGTACTGTTTTACAGTATTTACACCACAGGTACAGTTTTGTTTACACTGAAATCAAATCAATACAGCCATCACCAATGCTACTCTCTTTCTCCAAAATAACCACTTCTCTTTCCCAGCTAACCTACTTTTCACCGTATATTAACTTGCAAACAATTTTTGATCTCTGAAAGAGCTGAGCAAGAAATGAAAGCCATTTATCATACAGCGGTAAATGTCAAAACTCCAGACTCTTTTCTGGGGTAATTTGTCAGATTGCGTGGTGTGAAGATGGGTCATGTTTTGGGGCTACTTCACTGCTTTTATCAGCTGTTAAAAGTGATCACCAAATGAAAATGAAATCAATGACTAAAGAGAGTCAGATAGTTAGAAAGGGAAATAGAGAAAGTATCAAAGATGCAGAACAGAAACAAGCCAGCTGAGCTCATATACACCAAGCTTACACACCATGTATATCCCCACTGGCTCACAAACTATGTTACAGTATGTGCAGATACCTTTATAGCTTACTGAGCAGCATTATTTAAATGATAATCATGGTATGATGGGAATACTGGGATATTTAAGAAGCAGATAATATCCCTCAAATGGTGATTAGGTATCCAAAGATGAATGATGACTTTTCAGTAAATGACATTCTCATTCCATGATACTTTGGTAATGAATGATCAGCACAATTAAAATTTTAACCATATCAGCGAGCAAAATGTAAAAATATTGAGGGCATGATATTGTGGAAAGATCCAGAAAATGTAAGAATCACAAAGGAACAGCATGCCACACACACGCACACACACACACAAACATGCCACAGACGTGCACATCAGACATTTACACTCATAAAAACAAACCCCACAAGCATGTGCATATACATGCTGGAATCAAAGAATGCTAATCTATTTTCAGTATTTTAGGAGCAAGGACTCTGTGCAAATACCAAAATATCACACTTGCTGCGTAAAAACAATGCAACATACACAACCATAAGTCTGTTATGCTCACCAGGGGTGCATGTATTTGATCAAAAATACAGTAAAAATAGTAATATGGTGAAATATTATTACAATTTAAAATAACTATTTTGATTTTAATGTTTTTAACATTTAACTTATTCCTGTGATGGCAAAGCTAAATCTTCAGCATCATTACTCCAGTCTTCACGCGCATCCTTCAGAAATCATTATAATATACTGGAAATATTTCTCATTATTATCAATGTTAAAAACCATTGAGCTGCTTAATATATTTGGTTAAAAAAACATGATACTTTTTTTGGGATTCATTAATAAATAGAAAGTTTAAAGGAAATTGCAATCATTTGTAATATTATAAATGCTTTTACTGTCACTTTTGATCAATTTCATTGTATTCTTGCTGAATTAAAGTATTAATTTATTAAACACACACATGATGTTTTATTAACAAAGTTCGGGAGGAGCACGTTCAGATAATTAACACGAGAGGAGAGCACTCAGCAATCAATGATAAGAGGTGTATATAGATTCATCAATCTCACCTCAATCCATTGACAGCTCAGCTGCATTCCTCCACCGCCCCTTCTCCACACTTCTAGTCCTGGGGGAGTACTCTGGATACGGGCCGAACTCCGAGCTTGGAGCCCTCCCCCCGGACAGCACGCCAAATACGCATTAAACCTTACCCACTCTAATTGTATGTAAGTGTGAACTCGTGAAACACACACACACACACGCACACAAACACACACACACACACACAAACAAAAATACAAACACACACACACACACACACACACACACACACACACGCACACACATACACACACACACACAAACTCAAACACACACACAATGGTAGTGTAAAGAAACAATTTCATAGGCTGACTATTGGTTTATGGCCCTTGGAAATCTTCTGGAACCTGAGATCAGCCTGTTTGCCAAGCAGCACAGAGGAGTAAACAGCACAACATACGACGACCTTCAGAGTCAACAATATCTCATGTCACACCCCATCCCATTAGAGTGCCTTTAAAAACACACACTCACATCATGTAACAAGTTGCCATCTTTAGCTTTGAGCTGCTTGCTGGCACTGGTTCTTTCAAATGGACCAAAACAGTGTTGACTTGCTGTATAAACTAGTGCTTCACCAAATTAGTAGTGTAAATGAAAAAGTAGAAACATTTTGTTGAACAGAGCTGTGCTGTGATCTCTTTGGCTGATGCTTGAATCACTTGAATGACTTGCTGGTCAAAATCTCTTTGCCTAAACATATGGTTCAGTACAGTCAGCAAAAGCATAGGCTGTTCAATAATGACATGACATGACACATGAGTGGCCCTATAAACGCAATCAACACATCAAATGTTGACAACCATAAATTCGCTCACTCGTTTCTTACTGTGGCATCCATAGCATAATGTCTCAACTTATGTAGAGTAACAAAAAACTGTAAAAAACAAAAAATAATAATTATAATAATAAATAATTGTGTGTGTGTGTGTGTGTGTGTGTGTGTGTGTGTGTATAGGTTATACAGTATAAATACATAAAATACTAAGACTTTTACTATTAACTTTAATCAGAAAAAAACAAAACAAACTCTTTCTTCTGTACTTAGATCCCACACACAGTCAAGGTCCACAATCACAGACAACGATTACAATAATAATGCTGTCATTTCATGAGTGACTGACGTGTTAACAGCAACAACAAGTGCTCCGGATGGTACGCTGCAACAAAGGCCAATAATGCTGCACGTACAGTTAACATAAAGCTTGTTATTTATGTTGGCATGTTAGCATTTTAGAGTTTATCTCAGCATACATTTTTGAATTAAACACGCAGACAACTCACCCTGAGCAGATGTCTCATTTTAAAATAGCCTAAACCAAAAAAAAAGATGTGCATATTTGCATGGAAGTTATAAATCACAGAAGAACTGTAACAAATGTCTTCATTATAATGGCTTTTTGTTTACAATACTCAGCAGGGAAGGATGCATTTTGTCTATATTTTGATTTAAACTGCAAAAAAAATAATTTACTTCATTAGTATTTTTGTCTTGTTATCCAGTAAAAAATATCCACACATTTGTTAATTTATATGAGAAGCAAAACTGCATAAGATAATGATTAAGAAAAAGGACTTTTTGCAGTGTAAAGCTTACAAGCTGCTGAAATAATGAATACATGCTTCATATCAGGTTATTAATCATCTCTATGAATTCGTCGCTACTCAGCACTGCTGTGGGGTCTCTGTTCAGAGACTGCAATTTCCTTTTAGCTCAGCACTTTATAAGCTTTGCAGTGATTAAGTACAACAATTAACTCATGCTAGGGAAATACAGTTACCGGTCTAATTAAATCGAGATCTGCCCCAAGGAGCAAGACATGGCAACAAAATACCAGATAATATGTTCATCACAACCGTCAGGTGAAAATAAAAACCTTATCTGAAAGGAGCCAATTGTGGTTATGAATAATAGACTATATCCAACGACTGTGGCCAAATTTTCAAAGATGTGACATCAGGTGGGGACATTTTTTTTTTAAAAATGCTGACTTTTTGAACCAAAGCAGTGCTTGCAATCTGATGTTATGGCAGCTTTGAGCCTTACACCAAGCACACTTATCTTTCAACAACATAAATTCACACAGATGCAGAGCTATCAGAGTAAATAAAACATTTTGCCAGATCTTCAAATAAGAGCAGAGAGCGGACGACCGCTCTAAACACTCCAAACACCAGCGAGCTTTTCAGAAAGACACAGCTGAAAGAGTGCGGCTGCTTTCTATTCGGCTGGTTACAGGTTACTGAATCCATCCCACACAAAACACATGATCTATGCACAGAGGTGAATATTTTTACCTAAAAAATTTTAAGGCACTATAAATTATGCACAGCAAACACCCTTTGGTTAACTTAATAATATGTCCTAATAATCATCAATGGCACTACGACAGTTTGATATTAGCATTATTTCACACCACTCAATAAGGGAAACACTGAATGGCATACTCTGTTGACAGACAGTAGATTAGCCACACACAACAGATCAGAATATTTCCACACAGAAATCATTGAAGAGTGATTTAATTTCAATTTATTTCCAATTGCTTTATTGGATTCCAAGCTTGGTTTGCCAACACATACAACACAAACAAAAAAGATCATATACACAGTTCTGAAAGGAAAATAATTTTCCACTTGTTGATTTAGTAATAATTTTAAATAGAATAATGTGCTCATATTTTATGTGAAACAATCTCTTAAGAGCAACTAAAGGCTGTGACCTGAATCACATTAGACCGCTTGAAACACATTTATTTGGTGTGAATTTTACAAGCAGGTTCTGACACAAGACGGGTGTAGGGGGATGTGGGGTGAGATGTGCCACTTAAGTTTTCCTCTAGCCAAGGAAAAATGAGATAAGTGAAACTAATGCATCTGGTTTCATCTGAAATAAGAAAAGCTATAACAGAGACATAGAATTTAGAAATAGGCTATGATGACTAGAATATGAAAAACATGTCCCAACTTAAGTGTTACAAAAGAGAGGCTTCCTCTCTGCTTCCTTTCGGATCATCAGAGGGAGCTCTCAGCAGAATATTGACGGGCACTATTCGGACTTCAATTCCTACCTGGGACTGATTACACACACACACCTGCAGTTTATCACACAGACACTATTTCAACACTTCACACACACACCACCATTGCGATTTGTCTTGATTTCCCGTGGTGATCATTTCTGAGCGTTTCTACTGTGGACTATTATTCTGTGTTTGATCTTGGACTGTTTCTTGTTGTTTGATTCTTTGCAATTCACATTGTCATGAACCAGCCATAAGTAGGGTACATTTTCAGAATATTTAAATGTAGTGAAGCAATTTTTAACAATTTGTCATCGTAATGGTAATAGTACCTGTATAAAAACAACAACAAAAAAAACATGGTTATACACATTAGCAATTTACCAAAATATCATTTACATTTTAAGTTACATTTTCTTTTACATAAAAATTGCTTTACTTGGCTTGTAAAAAAAAAAAATATTATGAAACTAAATAAATATGACAAAGAGCCAAAATATTATCTCTTTTCTCATATGCATATTTCTCAATCTGATCTGTTCTTTCTAAATGTATGATCATGTGACAAAAATGTTGCACTGACTACATTTAAAGGACTGACACACCCCACTGCCACACTCTCCAAGTTATGCGAGGTATGACAGGGTGGGAGATATCCACCACAGAAATTACTGGCAAAGATCTTGCTGTTGGCACGCGTAGGTAATGGGCGCAAGAGCAATGAGGGACAAACCCAAGAGTGTGTCAGTTATTGATCTAGAAGCACAGATGTGACATACATGAATGGCAACACACTAGATGCCAGAACAACCACACGATCAGCAAATGAGACACCCTGGGGACCGAACATTTTTAAACATGGACATTTTGTTCTAGGCAAGAATGCATAAATATTAAAACTTATTAAACATTTAAACTCACTAAAGCATTAAGATTCTGAAAACCCACTAAGAGGAGACCCAAGTTTGCCAGAGGGCAGACACAAGTGTTTACAACATTAAATTACATGACAAATAGTGAGATCATACCAGACTCACTGACAAACTATAAATCACATGACAGTCGAGAATATTAAAAAAAATTCTGCCATTGAGAATTTTCCAGCAATCCATGATTTTAATGTTATAGCTACGGTAGGGGGGCGCTATTATACATCTCCGAAAAGAATATGAATCTCTGGATCAAAACATAAGTAAAAAAGAAGCAGAAACAAGCAATAATAGCATTTTAAAAGCATTTTTTGTCTTTGACAAAAAAAGCTGTCAAAATGTCATTTTGAACAAAACTCTTTGTGAATGCATAAGCTAGAATAAAACTGTTTTTTGTTTTGTTTTTATAGCAGAGTCTCTGTTATTTTTTGGACATCTTTTTTTTTTTAAAGCTGCACAATAAGGCCTGGTTCTATGCCTCAAAACAAGATAGTCAGCTTAGCAAATAAGTACAAATCAAGCATGCTGCAGGAAATTATTTAATTTGATCACAAACTGTAAAACATCACAATTGTCGCAAAACAAAATGCTATTTTGGGGCTTTGCTCTCTACAATTAAGTTATGAGAAAAGCAGAGGAGACACCCTTGGGATAAAAAGTCCTCAAGACGAACATTACGTTCCAAGTGAGAACACAAAGGGGACAAAATGTCTAGAACTTTCTAGAATTTCAGTCATAAATAGTCAGACACCTCTGCGCCCGTTACTGCCCTCTGGATAGATGTGATGCGATCAGTTTCCATGGACACACCCAGCAATGTGTGCTGTCGTCAGCAGGTGTGACGTGAGACTGGGTTGGGCGTAACAGATACGGCTACTGTATTACAGGACTTAAAGCCTGTCTGATTATGTTATCAGAAGGTATGATGAAGGATCCAGGTTGTCGACTGATGTTGTTTTCTCTGCACTGAATGGGTGTAGGAAGCAAAGCATGAATTGAGTGTGCTACAAATGGAAAAAATGTGTTTCCAATCAAAGTCATTTCAGTACATCAAGTAAGCGTGAGGGCACTGGCATGTATTCATGGCGATAGGGAACTGCTTTATTACTCATCTACAGACTTTAATATCCTGTTTCCAAGACAACCAGGACAGTGAAGATGTTCATGTGGTTCGTACAAGGATGAAGCCATGAATGTGGCATGTATAGGAGAGTGGCCATAGGGCATCACATGAACACTTTATCCTTGAAAAATTACACTGCAGTACACCACTGAATTGAAATGCTTGAATGCAGAGCAATTTTAACACAGAAAGTGGTTAAACTAGGCCCTAAATAAGAGGGTCCTTTATCAAATAAATAAAATAAATGATTTAGTGATTTAGTCAGTTATTCAGAAAATCACAAGCAGCAGAAGACCGAACACCTTCCCCCTTCCTTCACTGGTTGAGCAAACAGATGATCCAGCACAAACCTAAAAGTCACTGCTGTTGTGTCGGGCTGATGCTTAAACCAATTATCTAAAGAATGGTACTGAGTTCAGCCTAACTTACAGTTGGCTGATTTATAGTTATCTCTGGATATTAAATAAGGATGTCATATAACACATCAAGATACTATAACCACACCTAAAGAGAGCTGGGGATGAGAGATGTTATTATTGCTAACACTAAATGATGAAAGAAGAAAACTAAATGAAAGATTTTAAGAGCAAACCCCTGTCAAGAAAAGTTCCGACTTCATTGATACAGGAGTTCAGAAAAACAAACAGTAAAACTATCTATCAGGATATTCTGCAAACGCTACACTTGCACTAAGGTTAGGGTTAAGATAATTATTTGTTTCAGCGTTATGTAGGCAATCAGAAAAAAATTGTGAGCTGAAAAAACTAACATAGCTGGGAATTTTTTTACGAACTCTTTTAACTTTTAAAAACGTATAAAAACAGGTTTAGTTTGCTTTTTAGCTATGGGAACACCTCCAGCGTCATCATTGACGCAGCGTCTCATTACCCTTTTCAGGGTTTATATCCTAAGATTATATGTAACTAGACGTTTTCTGTGTATTGAGAAATGAAAAATGCCCTAATGTGTCTTAGGCTCTCTTTTGTTCATCTAGAACAGTGTTTCTCAACCGGGGGTACGCGGACCCCTAGTGGTCCGTGGCATAATTGCAGGGGGTCCGAAAAACCATTTAAAAATATTTTAATATTTTAAATTAATTTTTTATCTTTATTGTTTACTTTAGTATTAGCCTACTAAAACCAGAATCAAGGTTGAAATTATTGCTGCACTATTAATCATATCGCAATCGTAATCGCGATGTCAAGCCTCTGCGATTACATGATGCAAGATGCCGCGATTTTATATGAAATAAACAAATTAGGGCTGTTAACGCAGCATCTGTTATTTTTTTGTCATCCTTTGTCTAGTGTTACATGATCCCGCTCTTATTCGTGCGAATGCCTTTAAAGCATTCTTGCACGACAAGTCAAAAGAGAGCGCGCTGCCTGTGAATGCGGTGAATGTGCTGACTGTGACTCACAGAAAGACACGCGCCAGTATCATGCGCATTATTGCATAAACAGACCGCGCACCAGAATACAGTTCTCTTTCGCGCTTGAACGAACAACACACACAATTATGCCAAAATATCGTTTTGTCGAGTATCTTCATAACATAAGAGCAGTCTTATGATGGACGTAAAGAGTTTTGAGAGAATGAGGCGCGTGTGAGATCCGCGTCTCAACAGCGGCTGCTCTTAAAGCGCCAGCATCCAATAAAGCTTTCTGTCAGTAAAGTTAATCAAAAAACAAATTGAACAGAGAAAATTACTCGGTGCTCTTGACTAAAGAACTTTTGTAGCTTTAATAAAGATTAGGGCCTAGTCTATATATAATTTATAATTTATGCAGACTAATTTGACTTTATTACTAACTAACTTTATTCAATTTTTGTAAATGTCCTTCCTGTCAGACAGGAAAGGCACTGGTAAATATGACATTTATTATGGGTTTATCGTGAGGATTTTTTGAAGTTCACTTAAATTAAAAGCTGTTATATTTTTTGAAGCCTAATAAATGTTTTTTAAAAAATTAGAGCTTTCACTTGTAATGACATTTTTATCCAGGCATCAATGGTTTATTGATCATTAAAGGTGTTATCAATAATTTAGTTGTTGTTGCTAGTTTGAGTGGAGAAATACACATTCATATACAGAAGTATCACTTATCTGAGTGCGCATTTTGCTTTAGAACTAAGCAAGTTGACTCATGAAACCCTTTGTTTATTATATCGCATATCGCAATCGCAATATTGACCTCAATAATCGCAATATGACATTTTCCCCAAATCGTGCAGCCCTAGTTGAAATGACAAAATTATTTTAAATGACCTCATGTGCGTTTTTATTTTTTACCGCGATATGCCCCCATTTTCCTCAATCCAGTACGTTTACAGCGCATTGATTTCAGTCAGAGAACTGTTGCATAAGGGAGAGAAAGTAACAGTCAAATAGACGTTGTTAAAATATTAATCTCAAATTGGACATTAATGGACATGTGATGTTTTACAGAATGCAGTAGAATATTGTTCTGAAATTGACAATGTTGTTGTGATTGATTGTGTAATTGTTGTGCCATTTCAATGCAATCAAATTAAATTCTAGTTGCCAGTCATTAAAAAAAATATGAATTACTTAACTTGCATTCACTGATATTGCATTCATAGCGTTTAACTGTGAAAATCATTGTGATTGGAAAGAAAACAGTGGATGGCGGGTGAGAACAGGGGTAGGGGGGGGTCCATGAGGCTGGTTTCAGATATTATGGGTGTCCAATACTCCAATAAGGTTGAGAAACACTGATCTAGAACATGACAATATAAGATGCACATAAAACTGAACTAGATGAAGCTTGTACTCCAGACAGCTCAGAATGTAAGCATTTATGCAGGGTGGTGGTGCTAACACCAGGCCTGTGGCTCTGATTCACTCTTCTGACTGCTTGAAAGGCAATGTTAATACTGACAAGACAAAGTGCAAAGGGCTGCTTTCAACAGGGGAGGTTTAGATCTCTTTCTGCAATTGAATTTCAATTAGAGACAGGATTAGAAGACAGCTGCGCTAAAGGCAATGTGGCGCTTTCTGTTTACTTTATACTATTAACTTGTGCCCTTTTCCTAATTATGAAAACAAAAGATGTGATTTATAATGGAACGAGAGAATGAGAACATGACACAGTTAGTCTCTGGCTGCCAAAGAGAAGGGGATAAAAGCATTGCAGTTTTATGGCCTGGCCACCACACACAAAATCCAGCAATTACTTCAAGACGGAGAAAAAAAAACCTTCTGACTTCATTTTCTTTAATGCTGTCAAACATACATTTGTCATTGTTTGAGTTCTACAAAAGGGAATGATAAAACATTTTATGAAGACGAAAACACCACAAAAAAGAGAAGACAAATCTGTGATCTACACTCTAATATGAAAACTAACATGTGGAGAGACTGAAACTAGATTAAATGCTGTTAATATCTGTTTTAAACTCTTGTGTCTTCAACCGACTAACCAACACATTCTCATGTGGTGATTATATATGAATTTGTACTTTTTTAAATGAAAATAAGCATGAAGGTCCATCCATAAAACTAACTATCAATTGGGAATAAGAATATCATACAAAATGTATGAATGAGATTGTACAAATTCATTGGAAATGGCCACCAATTTGAAAAAACATAAAAAAAGTTATGAATTACCAAGAGAGTGTAACGGACTAACTGGTTTTCACTTTGATAATGGCTGGAATAATCTCACCAAAGAGTTTCACTTGAAGTAACACCCACAAAAAGAACTGTTTTATGCCTTTCAGATGTGTTGATCTCAAAACAAGATTGTCAGCAAATGAGTGACAATTTACAATGCTTCAGGAAATGCTTTAATAGGACCACAAACTGTAAAATATGTCACAAGTGTGGCATATCAAACAAAATGCTATTTTTGGGCTTTGCTCTCTGCTAGTTATGAGAAAAGCAGACAATACATATTTGGGATAAAAAAAATTCATCAAGAAGTACATTATGTTCCAGGTGAGAATAAAAAAATTAAAAATTAAATTCATTAATTATTTAACCTTTCAAAAGCCAATATGCAACCCCCCAAAAAATAAAAAAATAAGTTCAACAGCTCAGTTCACAAGTTCTATAATGACATGACTAATTGTGAAAGCTTGTTAGCTGATGGAGTCTAAATGAGGGTGTGTTCATAAGAAGGTTTAACAGGCTTGTATCTCTAATCCAGATGGCAGAGTAATATATGCTGGCGAAAACACCACATATGGACCTGAAACACCCACAAACATGAAGAAGGAAAAAAAATATAGCAGGAACATACTGAGAGGGGTAGGGGAATGAGAGGTAAAAAAAAAAAAAAGAAGCCATTTGGAAGCTGCGACCTTTTATCAGACATTAAGTTACTGATTCAATTCGTAGGCGAGCACTCAAATGGTTAAAATTTTAAAGGGTAAAACATCTGGCCTACCAGTTAGGACCCGTGTGAGGTGTTTAACTTCAGGATAAATTCATCACATGACCACCTCCTTCCACAATCTGCAATTTGATTCTCAAGAGGCTGATCATTTATCAAGTAATCTGAATGTCTGACATACTGTATTACTAACACTCTAATTGAACCCTCTGGATCATTTACAAGGCCTTAAAACAAGATACAAGACCCTTTGGAGGGTATATAATATTTTCTCTTCACTGCTAACTTCTAACATATTCCCTTGCAGTACATCTCAGATTGCTTTTCATTAAAAAATGAATGAACACGGTGCTGATGTGCTTTAAGCTTTGAACTTTCCATGATCCTCTAGATGATTTGCTCTGGGAACTGCTACATGATAACTACGAAAATACACATAGAAAAAATAATGTTCAATATTGTCACACTTGTCTGCTTGTGTCATCTTGGTTTTACTTTCATGGACTTCTAGTTTGTATTCATTGGTTCCTGTTTCCCTTCGTTTAGTTCAGGCTAGTCTTTTGTTGTCATAGTAACTAATGTGATAGTCATTCTGTTTAGCTGTCTTACACTCATTATCATCATATGTTACTACGGCTGAATCCGAAATCAACCCCTAAACCCTCATTCACTATTGCCTACGTTAGTCCACTAATACTGTTCACTTGAAGGAGTGAAAGAAAACGAATGAGTGAATTCGGACAGCCGTTGAGTGTACATCGGTTGTACACTCATTATTGCGGTGCAATGTGGGATCGAATGAGTGCACTCAATAACGTCCAAAATGGTTTCGGACACCACTACAAATGGCCGTCCTCTCAAATAACGTCCTATTTGAGGGTATAGGGGGCGATTTCAGATTCAGCCTACGTTTTCAGTATACTATTGATTTATCTTGTCTCGTTAAAGCACGCTGTAGATCCTATTTGTGTTTACCGTAAAACTTCAAATAATAGCCGAGTCCCAAATAGACGCCTGTCTCTTTTACACGCCTGGTGTGGCGACAGGTTTGGATAAATAAAGGCCGGTCTCAAATAGAGGCCTGGTCTGTTTTTTAGGTTCTGGTTGTATTTAATCTTCTAAAACCCGTCAGATCTTCTGTTTAAGCCAGTTCTATGGTGCAGATTGCGCACGCAAGAGAGCCCTGCGCATCTGGGCAGGAGCTGTTAGCGCAAGCAATGCAGGGAGAGTTAGCGGAGGCCGGAGAGGGAGAAGTGGAGGAGGAATTCGCCAATGAACTTAATCAAAGTTGAGGATCGCGGTTATGATGATAGTGATGAATAGGGTCAGTATCACATTATTGCAGTTGTTTATAGCCTTCATTCACACCGGACGAGAAGCGCTGCGCGTCTTTGGCAACTCGAGGTATAATGATATTCTCAATTCATTCAGTTAACTGACGGTCTGAGGTAAAGTGTTCAGACTACACACTTAGCAACGATTGTTTTTAATTGTACAGTACAGTCGTAACATAGTACAGACATTATCATCATTTCATAATATAACATAACAATATTGCTGGCCATAAACTGAGAAAGTGCGCGATCGGTGTGCGATGCCTCGAGCTGTCCTAGACGCGCTTCTCGTCCGGTGTGTGACCCCCTTAATTCTTGCATTAACTGATTTGTTAAACACATTCGAATCGAATTATAAATAAAACGTAATATAATGTGGTAACCTTCTACTGTCATGCTTTATGTCGATCAGCCTATGCTATTTGGATCGTTATCTCTAGGCTTAACGTTACACTCAATGAACAACATCTCAACACTACATTAAAGGCCTGTCTCATATAGACGCCTGTCTCAAATACAAGCCGGTGCAGTTCGGCGATTTGGGAAAATAAAAGCCCGGGCTATTATTAGAAGTTTTACGGTATGTCACCTGAGTGTTTATTAAAGTACCTTTAATCCTTCATCTTCGTGTTCATCCTCTCCTACAACCCATGACAAATATAAAGCAAGTAATACACACACACACACACACACACACACACACACATATTATATATATATGTGTGTTTGTTTGTTTGTTTGTGTGTGAGTGTATTTCAGATATAGGTGATGTCCGGCCTAAACAGACATCTTCACATTTAATATACAATTTATGCATATTACTGAACTAAAATGAGGTGTGTCATATATAGTCAAATTCAAAATGTAACAGATGCCACAAATATGATTTAGGATTTAAAAGTGTGGTCACACTCTGTGTTCACTTCCATTCATACACATGCATGTGAATATGGAAGAACAGAAATGAAAGTATATGCATATGCAAATTTTCATCTTTGTCAGTTTCACTTGAGTTTCTTTTTTAGGCCTCAAATAATCTGTCACTTAGTAAAACGTCTCGAGTTACTCCGGTTCCTTGAGAAGGGAACAAGACGCTGCATCATTACGTTGATGCTATGGGAGCGCCCTTTACCGTGACTGGTGTCTGAAGCACATGTGCTAAATGTGCCCCAATCTCTGTGGTGCTGATGAGCTCTAGAACTGCTTCTGGGGAGTCGGGACAGTCCCTCACCACAATCGAGGTCTCTTAACAGGTCACCCTGGAAAGTTTGAAGCACACCCATAGTGAGCAGCACCCCACCAGCCTGGCCCACGGCCATATATGCCTTGCCGCCCTCCTGTCCCCCCTCAACAGAGCCAAGCAGGAGCAGATCTTCCTCAAATCCCTCAAGAGCTGACTGAGCGTACTCCATTCCATTCCATCACACACTATTCATGTGTATCCTCAGGAGTTAAAAACCTCCTGCATGGCGGCACATTTCCTGAATACTTTCTCCATTTCGTCAGGTGAGCACATAGACAATAGCAGTCTTACTGAAGACAAAGAAGCTGATGACGTAGTATGTTGGGCGCCCTTTATAGTACATGCCAGTGCGCCTGTGACTTCATCCTACTGACTTGGCCAATCCGAATTGGCGTGTAGCCACGTGCTTCAGAATCCGGTCATGCTGGGGGCATTCCCATAGCTTCAACGTAATGAGGCAGCTTGGAATTCCCTTATTGACCTTGATCCTTAAGAAATTATTCTAAAATACTAATTTGGTGCTCAAGAAACATTGCGGAAAAAAAGTTCCCTTAAGAAAAAAAAGTTTCATTTTATAAAGTATACTTAAGTAATGTTAAGTATACATTAGGTAGTAACTATACTAATGTCAATATGTACTAGTAGTAAACGTGTACGTGTAATACCGCTTGGGACTAAATTAGCCCACTTTTAGTACATAACAGTATATGTTTAAGTGTACTATAAGTGTAACAGTAGTAAACTTTATGTGCACAAATAGTTTATAATTACGGGTTTCATTTGTACTGCAAGTGAACTTATGGGTATACTAGTAGTTTACTTATTTAATACTTTTTTTAAAGTTTTTAGTTAATGAAAGTACACTTTGAAGTATACTCTATTTAGCCAAGGCTGCAAAGCCGACTCCGTGTTACAAATATGTTAGATCTATCACCTCTGCTAAAGATTGCTTTATTAATAATCTTCCTGATCAGTTTCATCATCTCAGCATCCTAGATAGCTTAGAAGAACTCAATATTGTGAAAGAAACTTAACTCTCTCTTTTCCAGCACTTTAGACACAGTTGCTCTGTTGCACTTAAAGAAGATTAAAGAAAATAGTCCAACGCCGTGATACAACGAGCACACTCAGGCCCTTAAGAGAGCAGCCAGAAAAATTGAGTGAAACTGGAAGAAAACTAAACTAGAAGTATTGCGCATTTCATGGAAGGAGAGCTCGATTGCATACAGACAGTCCTTAAAAGCTGCTAAATCTGCTTATTTTTCAACCCTATTAGAAGAAAATAAACAAAACCCTAGGTATTTATTTGAAACAGTTGCTAAACTAACAAAAAAATAAAGCTTCAAGCCCAGAAGTTTCCAAGCAGCACAACAGTAATGACTTTATGACCTTCTTCACTTATACGATTGATAATATCAGGAAAAAAATTATAACTATGCAACCGTCTACAACAGCATTGCATCAGGGAGTGCATTGTAGTCTCCCTAAGGAAAAATTTGATTAATTCATTGCTATAGGAGAGGAAGAATTTTCTAAACTCGTTAAATCATCTAAATCGACAACATGTATGTTAGCCCCTATAACGACTAAGCTATTGAAAGAGATGCTTCCAGAGGTCATAGATCCTCTTCTCAATATCATTCATTCATCTTTGTCACTAGGATACGTACCAAAAACTTTTAAGCTGGCTATGATTAAACCACTTAAAAAAACACAACTTGATCGTACAGAATTAGTCAATTACAGGCCGCTCTCGAATCTACCGTTTATGTCAAAGATACTAGAAAAGGCAGTATCCTCACAACTATGTTCCTTTTTAGAAAGAAATTATATCTGCGAGGATTTTCAGTCAGGATTTAGACCGTACCATAGTACTGAGACAGCTTTCATCAGAGTCACAAATGATTTGCTCTTATCATCCGATCGTGGTTGTATCTCGCTATTGGTGTTACTCGATCTTAGTGCTGCATTTGATACTATTGACCACAACATTCTTTTAAATAGACCCGAAAATTATGTTGGCATTAGGAGAATTGCATTAGCATGGTTTAAATCATACTTATCTGACCGTTATCAGTTAGTAGCAGTAAATTAAGAGATGTCTTATCGATCACAAGTTCAGTATGGCGTACCACAAGGCTCAGTACTAGGACCGTTGCAGTTCACTCTGTACATGCTCCTCTTAGGAGATATCATTAGGAAGCACGGCATTTTTTTTCACTGTTATGCTGATGATACTCAGCTCTATATTTCTTCACGGCCTGACGAAACTTACCAATTCACAAAATTAACGGAATGCATAGCAGATATAAAAAATTAGATGACTAGTAATTTCCTACTACTTCATTCTGAAAAAACAGAGATTCTAATTATTGGACAAAAAACTCCCTCACGTAATAACTAGGGCTGTCAACGAATATTCTAAATTCGAATATATATTCGAATAGTTTTAAAAAACAGAAATTCGAAGGTGAAAATTAATATTCGAATCATGTGGAAAAACATGCCCGCGGTAGCAGAGGCGCGGCTGTCAGCTTTGCTAGTGGCAAAATTCTGAAGCTTTAAATGTAAAACGCATTTTCCAGCTGCACAGATAGCACAGTGAGTGTCTGGCTCACTCATTGGCTGTGCTGCGGCAACTGCACATCCAATGGCGCGGGCGCCTCCAACGTGTGCGCCAATGAGCTAGCATTACATCATACAGAGCCCGCCAAGGGGGCGTGGCCAGACGTCCCCGAAATAGCCATAGTAGCAGCAGTTTACCACAGCACGAGCTGCTCGGAGAGTTCAATGTCGGTTCTATATACTGTAAAACTTCAATTAATGTTAATAATATTTGTTTCAATCACTGAATGAAGCCTGCTATATTTAGGACAAGAGTCGCGACCTTAAATTGCTTGCACAAAACTCTTGATCAGCACTCAACATTTGTGTATTGTTGTTCATTTAAACCGTTAAGCGCAGAGAGCGTGAGGGCGAGCGAGAGAGAGCGCGAGAGGGCGAGAGAAAGCGTGCCTGCGAGCGAGAGTAAGGTCTGCGGTCTTGGCCATTAGTTGATTTACTTGTTTTTGTGTAAGTTAATACGTTGTCAAATATGTTTAAACTTAAATAAACTACCTATACAAGTAGTTGTGTCTCTTTGTATTAATTTGTCCTGTTATTGACGTAATGCGCGTCATTGACAAAACGCGCAACCAGATATTCGAATAGTTCGAATATATGTGTTTTTTTTAGAGGGAATATTCGAACGTCATTTTTGAGCAATTTTGACAGCCCTAGTAATAACCTAGAATACTGTCTAACACTTGATGGCTGCTCTGTCAAGTCTTCATCGTCGGTTAGGAACCTGGGTGTGCTCTTTGATAGCAATCTTTCATTTGAAAGTCACGTGAATAGTATCAGTAAAACTGCATTTTTCCATCATAAAAATATATCTAAATTACATCATATGCTCTCATTGACAAATGCGGAACAATTAGTTAATGCGTTCATGACATCAAGGCTAGATTATTGTAATGCTCTACTGGGTGGTTGCCCTGCACGCTTAATAAACAAATTACAGCTGGTCCAAAACGCAGCAGCTCGAGTTCTTACCAGCAATATTCTTACCTATATTAGCCCGTTTCTGTCAACACTGCATTGGCTTCCTATTAAACATCGTATAAAGCTTTAAATATTGCAGATTACTTACAAAGCACTAAATGGTTTAGCTCCCCAGTACTTGAGCAAGCCATTAACGCATTATAGTCCTTCACGTCTATTGCAATCTCAAAATTACGGCCAGTTGATAATACCTAGAATATCAAAATCGACTGCTGGCGGTAGATCCTTTTCCTATTTAGCACCAAAACTTTGGAACAGTCTTCCTAACATTGTCCGGGAAGCAGACACACTCTGTCATTTCAAAGCTAGACTAAAAACACATTTCTTTGACCTAACATTCACTTAACACACTATAGAAAAACTAACTTTAGCTGGAAAATAACTTTATTCTAGAGCTGCCATAAAGCCAAAACAATCTCTGCTACTTTAATTTCCTATTATCACTGTAAAGCAGCTTTTGGACAATTTACATTGTTAAAAGCGCTATAATGAAGATGACTTGACTTGACTATTACAGACGCTCCACAGACGCACGCCGGTAAACTAGGAAATTAACTTGCGCTCCCTGGGCGGGTCGGCGCAAAAAGGAGGTGTGTTTCGGCGCAAACATTCCCTAGTGCTATTTTGCAGTTCCAGAAAACAATTCCGCCACTGACCAGAAAAAACCTAGTCTAAAGTCAGTGGCGCGTTGCGCGTTGTTCATAATGCTATTTTAAGCACGCATGCTTGGCCATAATGTAGCGGGTGCACAACGCGCATACACTTTGATTATCTCACAGATGCAGCAGTTTTTATTTTTGCAAATCATACATTATAACAAGGAAAAATATTAACACATGAGGGAAATCATTGTGGTGTCCATGAAGATGTAAAAAATGTAGGCCTAAATCTAGCTTACACATTTACCCAAATTTTTCAGGCTAATTGTAGTAATGACGGTTCAGACCTGTTTGCCCAATAGTGGCAAGACACATATGTATATAAGGACATCTGACAAATTAGTTTGTCCGTCAAGAACCAGGAAAAAAAAATCTGAAGGCTGCGAAATCACCTATGTGAACCGCTCCTGGCCCGCGCCTGGTAAATCCGCCATAATAATAACAATCCGCCATGCAACATGCGCCCCTGCTCTTAAAGGGTATGTTGGATGACGCTCTGATTGGTTTATTTCACGTTATGCCCAAACCACACCTATGAATATGAAGCTATTTCAGGCCAACCCCTTTTAAACTTGTGTCGGGCGCAAGAGTCATTTATCCCGCCGGTAAAATAGCAACAGCTCCCAAGACCCCCCCACAAAGTTACTTACACTTCGCGCTTGATACTTGCGTTTCAGATCGTTAAAATAGGGCCCATACTGTCAAATAAGTAAAAAATAAAATAAAAAAAACATGTCAGTTATGAAAACACTGATACATAAAGTTTCAATTGCTCACTATTCATAATCAAAATTCCAGTTTAATATTCCTCTACCAGCCTCTGGCACACTGGCAGAAGCCAGTGATGCCAATTTGGTTTACAAATGCCAATGTCAATGTGGCTGAATAACTACAGAGAGAGAATGTGTGTGTATAAGCATAAAGCATGTATATAAGGTGCTTATAGCCGAAGCACCCAGTGCTGGTGCAAATTGAAACTCAATCAATCAAGGAAATATAAATATAAGGGTATAAACATTTTGTGATGATGTGGCAATACTTAAGACCCATCAGACGTGCACGCATATGCTCACAAATATTACAGTAACATATCATAAACAGTGAAGAGTTTGTTTGCACTATTGGAGGAGGCTAATCATACAGACCTGAGAGGATGAGCCGGACGTGGCAGGTGCCTAATAACACCAAACCATCGTGCCGCTTAAGAAAGTGGCCAGCAACTAAACAGCCAGTCTGCTGTTTATTCTACAGAGACTTATAGAACGGCCAGCCAAACATACCCACCATCATCAGTCCTAAATTTCAAGCTTCACAGCTTTTTGAAGAGCCCTAAGGAGCTGTAAAAATAATCATTTATATAAAACTTAACTCACATCTTGTGAATTTAGGTGTCATAACAAGTGCAGTGAACAGCGCAAGAGTCCTTCGGCTGGAGAACTTCTCCGGCCAGAACAAATACAGCACTGGAGCTTTGCCTTTGATCCTAGTTAATGTTTTGAAAGACTACCGTAACACTGTTCTGTGTACTGATGCAACAGGTATTAATGAGCTTTAGCAGAGTTTTGATAACGTAATGCTTCTTTCATGTTAGTAAGGGTTCAGAGGCTACTATTGGGAAGAGATAACAGTATTACAAATCTGAGGTTCACACATAAAACGGGCCATCCTGTGAATCCTCCCATCTGCCATCCCAATTAACACAACAGCGCTTCTCGCAAAGGTGGTCCGGCCCCGTGCAAGCATACACGGCACAGATACAAATGAATTTTTCAGCAAAGCACAGTTGGTAATTTATGTTTACACACGCTGGTTTATGAGTCGTGACACCAGTGACTCTCTCTCTAATAGATATCATATGCAAATTATATAAAACGCATATATACGCATATGTATATTAACAGATAATTTCCCAGTTTTACTCATATGTCATGACAACATTCTAACTATAAACATCAATGCAGCATGAGTGCTATATCACTATTTTGTGCTTTTATCTTTTTCTTTTTACAATAGTGAAATATATTTCACTACAGGCCACAACTTCAGCAGCACTTTTTTTTAAAGACAAATATGGATTTTAGATAAGAATGATAATAAGAAAATTCTGAAGGAAAAAAACTGATAATTATTTTCTTATGGCTAATCATACTAATCGCACAGTATCAGTTTATTTATGTAAAGTTTTAATAAATTTTTTACTATTTTTTGGTTTTTATATTTATTGTTTTTTTTTTTACATCTTATGTTCCTTTTATTATTAAACACTTTTATGTAAAACAGTTTGAAATGGAAGCTTTAGCTTAAGTTCTGCCGGGAAGACTCAATTGTTACGTCACTTATTACCTTCTCATCTATCCAATCGTGTTCTAATACTTGTAGTATAAAAGATCGGTGCTTACACATGTATGAGTTTGCAGATGCTGATGCTTCAATTCACCTCGATCCTCTCCACCACCACCACCAAGATGGTCCCTTCCTATACCTCCCAGGGGGTCGGATGCGCCCTTGCCTTTGTCTTCAGGCGGGAAATGCAAAGTCCGGACCCTTGGATTGCGAGCTACGGACGGAGACTACGCCAAAGAACTTTATTGCTTGGCTGGGCCGTCAATAAATGTATTATTGTTACAGTATTTATTCTCCCGAGTCTTTCTGGTATAACTGTCAATATTATGATAAAAAGAATCCCGCAAGAGCAGCATTAAACGTTGATTCATGGAGGATAAAAAGCATGTAACAGTAAACACAACTAGAGAAGTGCTTATTTACAGAGGTGATTTCAACATCTGTATCGCTGGAAAAAGCACAACATCAACAAAGTTCATCCTTCAGATCATGTGCTCTTCATTGAACTAAAAGATTACAGTCTACTGCTGGGTATGAAATGTAAATAAACTTGCCTGCATAATAACCAATAAATGGTTGATATTAAAATTCTATACAATTTTGTCTAAATTAAAAATAATTTACCAAAAAAATTGCCAAGTGTATTTAGGCAATACAACACAATGATGTAGAGTATGAAGAATGGATATTCATTTTGAGATTTTCTAAAGATTACATTTAAGTGTTCTTAAATTATTTGTGTTTTTGATTAACTTTAAGTGAGCGTTAGATGACAGCAAAGGTAATCATGATGTAAAAATTGGATAAATGAGCATGCACAATTAAATATCCAATAATAATGTTAAAAACTCTGATATTGGACAATAACCAATACTGTACATTCCTATTTTCAGGTGAATCATGGATATGAGTATTCAGGACTGACAGAAGAAAAAAAAGAAATGCATGTCCAATCAAGCAAGAAAAAGATGGGTATAAAGTCTATAACTAAAATAATATGAGGAAAAGTACTCTCTAACTAGAGCTTTTGGTACAGACTCTAGTCCACTTGATGTCAGAATTCAGTTCATTTGGTTGATGTGAAAGTGCTTTTTTGAACTCTAGTGGGCACCTGATCAACCTGTTACAAAAGCAATAAACAAATCCCGCTCAATCGCAGAGAGCCTCGGGACAGTGTGCCATGACAAAGATGACAAAGATGCCATTGCTGGACAGTGTCTCCTGGCTTCCTGTTGGCCTGCAGGGGTAGAGTCAGGAAGGATGGCACAAGCTCAGTCAAAGTTACACATCCTCTCACCTGGCTTTGGCTTTTATATGATTTACCTGCTTTAAGGGATTTATAATTTCCTCTGTCCCATTAAATGTGCTCTCCTTCTCTTTTCGAAGTGTCTTTCCTACATATCTAAGTAAACCGTGTTGTCTCTGAGAACGAGATGAACATCAGATATAGTCAAGGATGGAAGAGGCAGGAGGAGTGACTCATTTACCTTAAGGAGGTGAGGTAAATATGTGTTTTACAGATGTTCTTTGTAATTTTAATCCCGTCCGAATCAAATTTACCAAAATTACAGAGTAATGCCGCGTTCCAGTCAACCTGAAACCCGTGTTTTTCCAACCGTATACCCGTGACGTCAGAGCTCGTAACTGGGAGTACATCGATCTAGTACGAGTTCACGGGTGGGAAGTCACGGGTTTGACCGCCGTTCCAGTGCACTTTCACGGGTTTAAGGTTGAAAAAACACGGGTTACAGGTTGCATGGACCGCGGCATAAACTACCTGTGTCCAGCGTCCGCAGAGAAATCTAATCTCGTCTGGATAGAAACATCTGTAACTGTGGTATATAATTTTTCACAAAGCTTCTCATTTATCTTGACCTTTTTTTCATATATCCTAACTAAAGCTATATGTATCATTGTGCTGCCTGGTGCTTTATTATGGACCTTTTCTGGGTAAAATAACAATTGATGATTGTAATACTGCTGGCATGCCATCTAATTTAAAGAGAGAATAAAATCATTCAAGAAAGTTTAGTGACAGAACGAACACTGTATCAGCAGAGTCACATACAATGCTCTTGATTCCCTCTCTAAATTATTTACATAAAATCATAATTCTATAGCATAAATCTTGTTGGGTTTTGTGACACCCATCTGAAATATATTTATTTTACATTTACACTGTCATTCAAAAGTTTGGGGTCAGATTTTTTTTTTGTTAAAGAAATTAATACATTTATTTAGCAAGGATGCATTAAAGTAAAATATTAAGCAGCACAAATGTTTTCAACATTGATAATAATAATAATATGATTTTTTTCGTAAGCACCAAATCAGCATATTATAATTATTTCTGAAGGATCATGTGACACTGATGACTAGAGTAATGGTTGCTGAAAATTCAGCTTTGCCATCACAAGAATAAATTACATTTTGAAATATATTTTAAAAAGTACCAACCTCAAACTTTTGAACTGTAGTGTAGATTTATTAGATTTACATTATGCCCATCTTTGATGTTGATGTCAGAGAAAATTCATCTTTTAGAAAAAAAAAAGAATGTGTAAATGAATTTTGATTTCAATTTAGACTATTTTATCTATGTTCTATATTAGGGCTGTCAATGTTACGCATACAAATATTATAAAAATAGTAAATTATTTAAAAATATATATATATTATAAAAATGTGACGCAATTCATCCAAACAAATGCCCACACTCAAACAAAAGAAACTCCTATCTAAGTAAAAACTACAAAGATTCCACCCCAATTCCGTCTGAATCAGTACAGAACTTTTGTTTATAATTGTAACTCAGAAGTTGTTTATAAAACATTTTTATAAACAGCTTTGTTATTTGCATTCATTTCAACTAGTCAGCAATCCCAGGTTTTTACTATTTTCCTAAGTTTAAATTGCATTTTCCTCATGGAAACTCATCGCCTTGCACCGGGAACTGGAACCAGGCCTGGGGTCATGACTGTGTCCTTAACTGAAGGCTTTCTCGGGTGGACTGGGTGGTCTGTCAATCAGACTGGGAACCACAAATAAGGATTTGAGTGCATGGCGAGCTCTTCGCAGAACCTAACGCTGTCCCAACACAAACAGCAGGAGGAATGTGAAGTTCCTCTGGTACAATGAGAGCACCAAGCCCCAGCAATATGCAGAAAGCAGATATGAAGTACCCAAAACTGCAGGCATTATGAGTAAATAAAAGTTACATATACAGTATAAATATCTCATAAAAAAATTATTAAAGAAATATACCAATATACCAATTCTTCATTCCAATAAACCAAGAAATCATTATTTTTCACAATCCACACCTGAGGCAAACAAACATAAATTATTTCAACAAATCCAAATCTCCAAAATGCTGTTTTGTTTGTCTCCAAAACAATGTGGCTTGGAAAGTGCAAAAGAACTAAGAGTGACAAGAGTCAAGACTGAAAGTGTCACTGAAAGAGCATTCATTTGAACAGACTGGAGTGTAACTGGCATCTAGGAGATGAAAATGGCTCTCTAGTGTATACTGTCTACTGTATACAGGTTGATATGCTTGATATGTAGGATACTGTACTCATCTGACATTTAACAGCTTTTTCCCCCATGGGGCCAACAAACAACTCTCACACACGTGCATATGGGAGGACACTGTTGTCACGACAAAAAACAGCTGTCAGGTTTTGTCAACGCTGCCTGGCCACCAGCCTGGGATGAAGCTCTTCGCTAGAAAGCAGACACTCAAACTTCATTCATCAGCTAACATTAGGGCACTTTGAGCACATAATGGAAAAGGCCCATCTCTTGACTGAATTGACTGAATCTCTTGGGCAATTCCTTGTCTTTTGTATGTTTTAATATCAGGTAAAAAATTAAGAACCTCTCAGATCTTCCAGCATTGTATACTGTATACTATGTCATGCTTTGATGTCAATGTAATGCTTCTTTCAGAACAAAGAATGTTTCTTTTTGTTTATCAAAATGTTTTCTATATACTAGGGCTATTACTATACTGCATACAAATATTACATTTATTTGATTAAATTAAAAAAAAAAATTTTAAATTATGTAACTCTGTTACATCAATAGGTTTACCTGGAATCAAGAAGACTTGGGCTGTCAAGACAGAGGTGCAACGACACACACACACACAGTTTTTGTACATCTACAGTACATGCACAACAGCTAAAGTGAATTTTGCACAAATGTTTTGTGCTGCTGTTATGCATTCACTGGGAGCAATGATGTTAACTAGAACTCTGACCAGACTCCAGAAAAAAAGGCTGCGAAGGAGTTTCACAGTCTTGCTGGAAGAGGTCAAATCTTATCAAATGAAGAATTTGGTCGTTCCAACCTACCACGTTTCCAGAAGACAAATACGAGTTAGTTTTGTTTGGCCTGTGGCGTATGAGATTATCAGCTTGAGGAATGCCTGGTGTTCTTCAGAACTGAGATCCGCAGTAAGAGAGCTGTTAGAATGTTAGTGTGGGAGTTCTAGCATGGACACTCTACTCACAGGGCACAGAAATTAAACTTGAACTCCCAAAAATGCTATTTTAGACTATTATGTACAAATTGTGCATTTCAGTATCTGCTCCTCTCTATATATAATGTACACTACTGTTCAACAGTTTTGGGTTAGAATCAGGGTTCTCAAGTTTTATCAAAAGCTTGGAGAGAGATCACATGTGGTTAGGGGAGGAGCCCTAATGTAATCTAGCCAAACTGAGCCAAAGCTTCTGGCCTGGTTGCAAGGTAGTTGTAGAGTTTTTGACTGCATCAATAATAAAGTATACAATGGGCATGTTAGACGAGTTTTCTTCCAACTTACCTTCTCCATCACAACGTTGGTGTGTTCGCGCCATAGATATACACCTATGTGTTTGCACAATGTTGTTGTTACCTAGTAACAAACGTACAGTGGGCGAGAATGTTCCGTCAACTTCCGTGTGTTCGCGCATCTATGTTGTCTAGTAACGAACGCAATCTGGCCGAAATACGTGCTGGTGGCAGGAAACTTCACTCTGTGTGCCTGCGCCTCGTATACAACGTTATATATAAAGCTGGCAGGACAACTTGGTTGACATGGCCTTTTCAGCGTGAGAAATACACGGTGTGGCGTGTGAGTGTGTGAACTGGTTGAATTGCGTGTGTCTCACGGCCAATGCGTGAGACTTGAGAACCCTGGTTAGAATAATGTTACAAAAGATTTATTTCAAAAGCTTTTTTTTTGTACTTTCTATTAAATTGATCAAAGATTCCAAAAAAAAAAATCATGGTTTCCACAAAAATATTAAGCAACACAACTGTTTTCAACATTGATAAAAAAAAATGTGTATCGTGAGCATCAAATCAGCATTTTAGAATGATTTCTGAAGTATCATGTGACACTGCTGAAAATTCAGCTTTGCCATCACAGGGATAGATTACATTTTAAAATACAGTAGTGGATCAAAACCTTTCATTAAAGATATTCATGATTTTTGAACAATACCTGTCTTGTCTTAGGACAACTTTGATTCACTTTTTTTTATCCACTTCAAATGTTGACTACTGTGTATTCAAATAGAAAATATTGATCATGAGAGACTTGTTATTTAACAATCGGCTAAAAATCTGATCAACATTGCAGCTTATTGTGGCCCACTTTGATTGAAAAGGACAGTCTAATGGACATATTATCAATCACAGTTCAGTTTGTTTACATGCCAATTAAGTATTGGTAAATCTGAAAAAGGAAGTACAACACTAATACACTGCCATAGAAAAATATGGAAAACAAATTCAAATAATAAATGACAAAGTTTTACAGGCATCACTGAAGGAAATCACTGTCGTCAATAGCAACGCATTATAACACAGCGCACATCACAACGGACTTGATCTCTCATTTCATTCAAATACAACTTGCCGTCTTGTGTCTCTGTTTTGATTGTATTGAAAATGAAATCAGAGTTCATGTATTGTTTACAGAGTTTGATAATATTGTTGTGATCATTTTGTCTGGACGATTGTTTTGTACGCTGTACAAAATGGATTTATAAACAGGTAAGATTTAAAACATTAATGCGAACTTTTCTTCGCGGAAAGCTTCACGTTTATTTCAAGTGAGTGAGATAAAATATTTCAACTCAAAACAAAATTTTTTGCCCAATTATTTCCCAGACGTAGATATTGAGGTCAAACCTGCCTTGCGTTCGCTATACAACAGTGGGTGATCACAAGATGACTCGGCAGATTTGAAGTGTTTCCCCTCTATTGCAGTGACTTTATTGTGCATGTTCTGCAGACAGGGTGACCATCCTCGATTAAGTTTCCCTCATGACTTTTGTAAAAGCCAAAATGACCACACCTCAGATTTGGTCTTCTTAAAGGGTTGAAAATCTCCTGAGCATTCCTTCTCAAATAAAAAAACTAAACATTGCGTGCTGCGCTGGCGTCAGACTGTTGCTGGCTGGACAGGATTTACAGTGAGTTATTAAAATCGTGATAATCAAATTTTAAACGAGAATACTAACCGTCAGTACATTTTATCGTGGTTTATAGTGAAACCGGTCATCGTCCCATCCCTAGTTACATCTCACTTATGCCAAGCCTCTGGTACCTTGAGCCCATATATACACTAGATGTCGCCTAGGCTACGGCAGTTCATTGGAACAAATGTGTCAATAGAGCCGCCATCATGGAACAGGGGAGCCCCTCCTCTTTAATGCATCAGCGTCAATGTAGGCAAAGGTCAAACGGAAATAAAAATCACCATAAATCGTCATGAATGCGATTTTCTAGTTTTTTTTGGTTCGTTCCAACGGTCAGACATGTATTTATCATTGAGCCCAGGGAACATTGAAAACATTTTTTTTTTTTACATTCTTCCTAGTTCAGATTTCGTTTGTGTGAACATCCATACGCAGCACAAAAGTCCGGCATCATCCATGAATTCTAAGTACAGGCGGAGATAGCAGCGCTCCCTAGCTACTTCCTATGACAAGACCCCTGTTCCAAGATGGCGGCAGTTTTGACGCATGCTTAGAACCCCAAGGCGACATCTAGTGTATACACTCACCTAAAGGATTA
Source organism: Semotilus atromaculatus (assembly GCA_031834385.1). Lineage (NCBI taxonomy): Eukaryota > Metazoa > Chordata > Actinopteri > Cypriniformes > Leuciscidae > Semotilus > Semotilus atromaculatus. The sequence goes on along the minus strand of JAULUF010000025.1, from coordinate 23,905,107 downwards.
TTAGGAACACCTGTTCAATTTCTCATTAATGCAATTATCTAATCAACCAATCACATGGCAGTTGCTTCAATGCATTTAGGGGTGTGGTCCTGAACTCCAAACTGAATGTCAGAATGGGAAAGAAAGGTGATTTAAGCAATTTTGAGCGTGGCATGGTTGTTGGTGCCAGACGGGCCGGTCTGAGTATTTCACAATCTGCTCAGTTACTGGGATTTTCACGCACAACCAATTCTAGGGTTTACAAAGAATGGTGTGAAAAGGGAAAAACATCCAGTATGCGGCAGTCCTGTGGGCGAAAATGCCTTGTTGATGCTAGAGGTCAGAGGAGAATGGGCCGACTGATTCAAGCTAATAGAAGAGCAACTTTGACTGAAAGAACCACTCGTTACAACCGAGGTATGCAGCAAAGCATTTGTGAAGCCACAACACGCACAACCTTAAGGCGGATGGGCTACAACAGCAGAAGACCCCACCAGGTACCACTCATCTCCACTACAAATAGGGAAAAGAGGCTACAATTTGCAAGAGCTCACCAAAATTGGACAGTTGAAGACTGGAAAAATGTTGCCTGGTCTGATAAGTCTCGATTTCTACCATTCAGATGGTAGAGTCAGAATTTGGCGTAAACAGAATGAGAACATGGATCCATAATGCCTTGTTACCACTGTGCAGGCTGGTGGTGGTGGTGTAATGGTGTGGGGGATGTTTTCTTGGCACACTTTAGGCCCCTTAGTGCCAATTGGGCATCGTTTAAATGCCACGGCCTACCTGAGCATTGTTTCTGACCATGTCCATCCCTTTATAGCCACTAGGGATGTCAATTTTCACAAATTCCCATGATCGATCGTCGTTTAAATTACCGATCAATTAATCGATTAATCGTTAGCCTTAATACTGTAATATGCGTGTGCTGCAGTGGCATATGGCCAACAGCATGAGGGTCTGCAAATGCTGCTCAAAACGCTATGTTCCTCACCAAATTAATGAGAATGGTTTTTAATCTAAATAAAGGGCTTGTAGGATTGTAAAAATGTTTCGATGTGATTAATAATTAAATTAAATTAATTATTTAATAATCAAATATAACGACTAATACAACGTGTCACCAGCGCCACCTCAGATGCGTGCTTGTCAGAATGTGTGCCTGTTGTGGACGTGCTCTTCCTGGAACAACGCGCTGGAAACGGCAACTAAACCCAATGAATTCACCACGATTTAATAAAATAGCGTTCTCATGTTATGTAATATGACAGTCCCAAATTAATCATCGTTATTATTAGTCGTGCATTCTGCTTGAGAGGCGCGCGCTGAATGAATAACCGTTGAGCACTTTGCTCGCGCGTTATTTAACTCAAAGAAACGTGAGATTAATCAGATATATACAAAATAAACATAATATTACAAATTATATCTGCACAAAATGACATAAATGCACAAGTGAACTTGAACTAAGTTAGGTGCCATTCAGAATGACTCATGTTGTGGACGCGATCTTCCTGGAACAACGCGACACGGCAACTAAACCCAAATAATTCACAATGTTTTATTACAATATTGTTCTCTTTATAATGTTATGTAATATGACAGTCCCAATAGTCATTATTAGTCGTGCATTGCCGTTTGAGCTGCGCGCGCTAAAGATCAGGCTTTAGCGTCAATTCTTAACCAAATGCATCCAATATGAATATGAGATAAATCAGATATAAGTTAGATAGGCGTACACAAAATAAACAGTATTACAACTTACATTAGCAGAAAACAAAAGGCTGCGAATGCACACACAAACTTATAGTCATGATGAAGGTGTAAAATAGTCCCAAACATAACTCCGGCGCGCTCGCTCACATGTTTCACGGTTCAGCAGCATGCACGCGCATGAACCTGCTTAATCGATGATCGATAAGGTTTATCGATTAAATGTCTTATCGACAATTAATCGATCGTCGATTAATCGTTGACATCCCTAATAGCCACCATGTACCCATCCTCTGATGGCTACTTCCAGCAGGATAATGCACCATGTCACAAAGCTTGAATCATTTTAAATTGGTTTCTTGAACATGACAATGAGTTCACTGTACTCAAATGGCCCCCACAGTCACCAGATCTCAACCCAATTGAGCATCTTTGGGATGTGGTGGAATGGGAGCTTCATGCCCTGGATGTGCATCCCACAAATCTCCATCAACTGCAAGATGCTATCCTATCAATATGGGCCAACATTTCTAAAGAATGCTTTCAGCACCTTGTTGAATCAATGCCACGTAGAATTAAGGCAGTTCTGAAGGCGAAAGGGGGTCAAACACAGTATTAGTATGGTGTTCCTAATAATCCTTTAGGTGAGTGTATATGCCTTGAGCCGCTGTCAAGTTTCCGTTGCCATAGAGCCTGGAGTTGTCTCGTCCTTGACCAGCCTGTTCTCCTGCCCTATAGTATGAACTGTGTTCCTGCCTCACCGATCTTGTGTTTTGTCTTTTGTTAATAAATATCCCCCCCTGATCCTGACATCCTCAGCATGATTACATTCAGTGTTTCGCTTTAGTAACAGTTTCATATAAAATCTAAAAGGGGAATCTATTAGACTGTTAGACTGGGAATCCAATCTGACTTCTGACCTGTAATGCTGCCTGAATCATAATCATACATTGTTGTTTCATTGGCCAGAGGAGAATTGGACCCCCGACTGAGCCTGGTTTCTCCCAAGGTTTTTTTTTTTTCATTCAGTCATCTGATGGAGTTTTGGGTCCTTGCTTAGTTGGGGACATTTAATTTAATATTCAACAATATTTTTGATCTGCCTTCATTGACACCATTATGAGAACTGAACTGAGCTGGACAATGACATTATGGTTTTCTCCAAAGCGGCTATTTATATATAAATTAACTAAATCAAAAACTTTTTTACAACAAAAATGAAACATCACTGAACTTACTTAAAGGTTGTATCAGTCATTTCAGGCCCAAAAACAATTGCCTAATCTTTCCTAACGATCCGCTAGCTGCCCGCCCCATAAGCATGTCTTCGCGTCCAGTTGTGAACGAGCTCAAAACCTCACAACACCCGCCCCTGTCGGTGATTGGTTTAACACAGTTTGTTTTGGTTTTGAGTGGTGGTTGTACCCATTTGTTTTGTGTGCAGATTTCAGAGCCTAGGCTGCATACAGAGACGCGTTTTTTTGACGGAATGCTTATGAGGCGGGCAGCTAGCGGATCGTTAGGAAAGATTTAACAGGACAAGTAAGGGCTAGATAATCTTCCAGCTCTCCAAGGTAGTATAGTCAAGTTTGAATGGTCAATTAAAGGGAAATATTTTGTGCAAACAGGAGGAGTTTACCTCAATCTCCTGCCAAATTGGAGTAGGAAGTCAAGGTCCAGAGGGGATTATGTCACACGGTTACTCCTCTGTCACTGATCTAGACCAAGTAAGGTTAAAGAACTTCTAAAGAACAGGCCTAAGAGTGACTGCAAACATCTCTGTGACATTTAGGGTAAAAAGTCCTCTAATGCCGGGGACACACTTACAGACTGTTTCCAACAACTGCAGCAGATTTTAAACACCAACTGTGAACAAACTGTGAACAACTTGAAAGCAACTGTCTCTGACTCGGCAAGTTTGGGCATGATCAGTCAAAAGTATCAAATTACATTCATAATCAGCCTTGCAGTCGCTAAGTGTGTCCCCGACTTAAGGTATTAGTTTTTTTCTAATGAACTATTTGGTTTTAGCACACCACACTGTTAAAAGTGATCAGTTGACTTAACGTAAAAAAAGTGAGGAACCCAATTGCCTTAAAATTATCAAGTATATATAAACTTAAAGTATAATAAAAAAATTAAAAACATTACGTTAAGTCACCTGATCAACTTTTTACAGTCTACTGCCCTAAAACCTAAATCTATTTATTTGATAAATGTATGGGCTTTTGACTTTAATTTACAAGATTGTGGAGAGATAGGCATATATTTCAACATATCAGATCCTTCAGGAATACACAATATAATCCAACTTCGACTGCCTCATATTATCCGATAGCACACCAAATTGATCACACACGGGAATAAGACATAGCTCTAATGAGTCATCTCTCATGTGCCTGATGACATATGGGAAAATTAGCATAGTTATGCATTTCATTAGCCACTAACACAAGTGCAAATACACCACTATTGCATAATTTCAAAGGGGGTACATGCAAAATTGCCACAACAAAAGCAGAATCTTTCAAATCCAATTAAAGAGGCTTTGTGCATGATTCTGAGACGGCTTTTTATTCTTTATTCTTTTTATTCTTTTATTCTTTAAGCTTGCTGCAGCAACAGAGATTTTGACCTTTTGATTCAACAGAGTTACAAACTCCAGTCAGCAAATTTGCTGTGAGCACAATACTATTTGCTAAATATTAGTATTGTACTTTATCAACAGGTAAAAAAAAAAAAAAAAAAGAAGCCCATTAACATTTCACTTATCAATGTACAACATGTTGTGCCAGTAATTTAATTTTACCATTAGCACAATGGTAAAATTCAATTACTGGCACAACATGCTGTACATTCATCCAAAGAAACAGAGAGTGATAGTCATTAGACCATAGGGTATTTATATAAGGCTAAATCGACCCAGTTGTGTTGTTTAATGGTTGTTTACAGGCATCTGAGGAGATGCTAAAGGAGAGAGAAGACTGTCTGATTATGCATACTTCTCTGTTATACAATATACCATACACATTTTGTGGTAGCTACATTTTTTTATTTTTTTGCTTTTGAAAGAAGTCTCTTATGCTCACCAAAGCTTCCTTTATTTAGTCAAAAATACAGTTAAATCAGTACTATTGTGAAATATTATTATTACTACCCAAAACTTTTAAAACTTTTAAAATGGTAGTAAATAGAAAAACCAGTATGTCAAGTATGTCCGAATATGCATTAATCAAAAAACAGTAGCCAAGCAATATCAGTTGAGCTAATTGGCAGATTTAAAATAAATATATATAAATGGCAGAAAATTTGGGTAGGCTCTTTTCAATTGTAAATGCAATAGGAAGGAACAAAATTGTTCCTAATTTTTTAATTGTACTAGACATTGCCACAGTTGTTGTTAGTATGTCATAGATCAAAGATCAAAGACCACATGGGTCAAAGGTCAATGACAGCATGATGGATGTAATATGTCTAAGAATGTAGTCACACTACACAAATGCATTCCTAAAAATGTTCTTCATCAAGTTGAGAAGTTCAGCACATACTCTACCCTGAATGTGTGTCAATTCCGACGCAGATAGAAATTACTTGCTAATGTACGTGGGAACCAAACAGGAGAAATGATTCAGAAAACCTTAAGGAATATATGCAGACTAATTGTTAGAATTCATAAGTTGTTGCAATCAATCCAATCAGACAGAGAGCTGTCAACCCAGATCCCAGTGCACAGCTGTCTTCATACCAAAATGCTGCGTTATCAGGGGAACCACTTCATGCAGACAGGCAAGATCAAAGACAATGAATAGTGAGCGATGGAAGACCCCCAATGTATTTCCCGGCAAGGCAATTACTCTTTAGCCCAGTTTGCTTGGGCACTGCTGGGCAGGGAAGCCCCTCTGGGTTATGCCAAGCCACACAGACTACTTATGTTGCAACGGTTTGCTATTAAGAGAAGACGGCTGCCTCCATCAGTCAGCCCCTTGTCAGCAAGGGCAACTAATATAAGACCACTTTCTGATGTTTTACTACACACCACCAAGTTAAAATGATTCAATCAGCAGAACGGAATCACAAAGTCCTTGTGTTAACTATAGGGAATGAGGCTTTCTATTGATTCGTCATCCATATCATAAAAAACCATTACAACGACAAAGCAGTACTGTTGCTTTGAGAAACTGTTATTGGCTAATGGCCTCCCTGTTATTAAACTTAATGCCAACATTCATTTTAATTAAACTTTCGAGCAGCGGTAGCTCGTATAGCCAGGTCCGAACAGAATCTGCAGCCTTTTCGCACTTTCTGCGCTGATTTTCATGAAAAGTTCATTTTAACAGGGTCAGATTAGGCAAAATATTTAATGAATGAACAAACACATAAGTGATGGATCATACGTAGAAATTTTGTTTAGAAAAAAAGGTTTGGTGTCTTATATCTTCTGTTTTTTTACGAAATTAATACTTTTATTCGGCAAGTGTGCATTAAATTGATCGGCAGTAAAGACATTTATAATGTTAGGCTACATAAGATTTCTATTTCATCAAAGAATCCTAAAAAAAGGGCTTACATTTAAGAAAGGTTTCTTGAGTTCTTTCTTTCAAAAGACAGAAAGTTTTAATGATAGATAAGTTAATCTGCAGTGATGACACAGAAGGACAGAAATGTCCAAATTCTTACATCCATGTTCCATGCTCCTAGTTTTCTCTCGACACGGCTGGCAACTCAACATACTCAAGCAGTGCCCTGTCTGTGGGCTGCAGCTCGTCCTCGAGGTCTGTCTTGTGTCAAGAGTCCCTGACGTGATCAAACAGTGTCCTTTTCAAAGGCCTTTCCCCCTACCATTCATACTCCCACTGGAACACAGACATGACACCCTGTTTATTGCCTTCTCTTTGCACTTTTTTTGTAGATCTGTAACCAGTCTAAAAAAAAAAAATCCATTTAGCGAGAACCAACTCTGTTTCCATATACCTTCCAATGTGAGCAACAGCAGCTTGCATTTCAATTACGACAATGAAGGGAATGAAAGTGACTGGTCCACATCTGTGGCCAGTGGGTCAATGGTCTTCTCCATCAAACAGGTGCATTAATCTAAAATATAAACACAATAACAGCTCAAGAAGAACTTTTTTCTCTCTCTCTCAAAACAAAACATTTCCCTTAATCCAAGTAAAAAAATAAATAATAATTTAATCTTATCAGGACTGTTGCAAACACAGAAAACCAAAGTGATAACCTGAGAAAAGCTTGGTCAATCCCAAACTAAGTGTTGCACAACTCTAATAGTACTCTAAGCAGACCTGTTGATACAATCAAACGGTACTAGAAAATTGGTGGTTAATGTCAATATTGATTAAGTAAATTTATACACCATTGCTTGAAACGACAAATTAAACCAAAGACTGACATCTCCTAATTTCCCATCCAAATTCCGGTGTAAGGAAATAAGATTAAATCCAATCTGACATCTTAAAGCAAAGTAGAAAAATCTCTAATGTTAGTTGGTTGGCTCTTGTATAGATCACATTCTGACTGTCTTACCGGGTCAGTGGCAAACTAGAGCACCTTTCTGAGTGCACAGAGAACAAGAGGCCCTCTGTTGCTCTTTTTGTCACAGTTGAGTCCAGATCATTACAGGTGGGAATTTGGAACTATTTTGTTACGATATAAAAGCCACTGCCCCAGTGTGTGGTACAAATCACCCTCAATAACTCATTAAGCATTAAGTCAATCTAAACCATCTACTGTAGAATACCCAGTTTTCTAAACCATGAAAGGGAACACAGTTAGGAAATGTGAATAAGGAACTCAATGAACTTCTACCTCAAACCAGATGAATTCTTAGTCATATAAAGTAGGCTTGAATCTAACTATAGCATGACGTACTGACACAGATGATTATGGCAGTGTTCACCTACTGTGCAATTTCCTTTTTCATTCTTAAAGAAAGTATGTGATTTCTGAGGGGATAAAGGAAACTGAATGTGGCTTTAATGATGTAAGTGTTCATGATGGCAGCATAATGTGTTCTTTGTGTTTCTGAAACCGCATGTATTAATGCATATACGGAAAGGATACAGGTAGGTTTGTTTAATAAAGTAGAAAAATTCCCTCGTTATATTATCTGTGTCAAATATGATTATCAGAGAGAGTTTTGTTGATGTCCATTTAATTCATTTCATCATTCATTTATTTATTTATTAAGCACTTTTACACAACTGGTCATTGAACAAAGTGCTGTACAAGAATGGAGACAAAAACACAGCCATACAAGCACACAGACATTTACGCCACGGTGTAAGTGACAACGAAATAAACACCTCAGCTAAAAAGCCTAAGAACAGCTACTGTACCCTGTTAAATGCTGAATCTAGAAGATATTCCTTTAGCTTTTGCCTAAAAACAGTTAATGTAGGTTCTAATCTAATAGAAAGAGGAAGGTCATTCCAGAGTTTTGGGGCAATCGCTACAAAAGCTCGATCTTCACTTCGTTTTGTTCTAGGAGTCGTTAAAACCAGCTGGTCAGCTGACCTCAAAGATCGTTTTGGATCATATTTCTTAATCAGATTTACCAAATCCAATGGAGCCATACCATGCAGTGATTTATAAACAAAAAATAAACATTTATTTATTTATTCTGTGGTCGATCGGTAGCCATTTTAAAGTGCTCAAATTCAAAACTGGGGTGATATGGTCTCTCTTACGAGTACCTGTCAAAAGTCTCGCAGCTGCATTTTGGACCAATTGTAAGCGATTTATCAATAATTTATTTATGCCGACGTATAGTGAGTTAGAGTAGTCTAGTCTTGTAAATATAAAAGCATGAATGAGTTTTTCGAGATCACGCGTGTTCAAAGAAGGGTTCACCTTCGCTATTGATCTCAAATGATAAAAACAAGGCTTGACCACAGAATAAATCTGTTTCTCAAACTTGAGATCAAACAGAACCCCTAAATTTCGAACTAATGGCTTACAGAAAGGGGCTAAATCACCCAGATCAACAGAATCATTTGAAACTCCAAACCATACAACTTCAGTTTTCTCTTCGTTTAGTTTTAAAAAATTTAAACATGCATGTTGATGCTGAGGTGTAGTTTTGAGGTGGAGCGGAGCTTTAACCTTGGTGAAATCTGCTCAGCTGCAGTTCTGTAATCTGCTCATCACAAAGAGATAAAAGAGCTTGCTTTGATGCGCTGTAAAAACATTTGCTGGGTGAGCAGACAACTTCGAAGTTATACTGATATGGCCATTGAAAATCCTTCCCATTTAAAGAACCTATTAAACAGAAAGTCGTCTTCATAAAAGACTAGTGCATAATAGTCTCACGTGTGGCATACAGTATAGTACTGTAATAAATGCTAGACTATACTGTATGTTGGTATGGGTGCCTTGCCACAAAAGTCAGAATTCTAGCATTTGATAATCCAACACACAAACAACAAGGCAAGATTTTATCATTTCAGAATTTCAGACTCAGCCAGTCTCTAATCAATTCATAAAAGCAATTGAAACAAACTGAAAATCATATGAATCATTAAAAATGTTCTCAAAAATAAATAGCACACATCTTAACTCCAAACACTTATTTGTCTAGAGATATAGCCTAATAGAGCCTCTATTGGAAATAACGGTGAAAGCATCATATGAGCATAACCTCAATCATTTTGTTTGTTATAATTTTTACAATTTATATACTTTTATATTATCTGTTTACAGCTCGTTATTTTCATATCATGTCATATCATTAAAAACAAAATAATGTTTCTTACAGTAACAAATTATCAAGCACAAATCCATTATAGAACAGAATTTAGAATAGAATAGCATTTAAGAGGGTATTTTTGAGAATTTCATCTTAAAAACTGCAGCATACCATTTTAACAAACTTATGTCTTATGGAACAGCAAGCGTGACGTATAATGAACTCTTCACTCAAATATAAGTTATAACTTATTTCAACTGAGATCAAGTTCAAGCTCTAAATGACGACTTCATAATTAATAATCAAATGAATCAAGCATGTGTTCATATTGGACATATGCTTCTACTGTACATCTGACCCTCAAGCATACTGGCACAAGGAAAAATGACTATTACTAATAATATGACATTTAGTAGATTATTCCCACACAAAGGATTTGAGTACATGACGGAAACAGCAGAAGCAGCATATGGTTTGCTTAAGGGCACAGTGGTGATGGTGATAAGGCACGATTGTGTTGTGATTGATTGTTCATTGACTTCAAACAGTCCCACATGTCTTCTTTCATGCAGTCTTTTAAAACCAATAGTCTCAAAGGATTTTCTTCATTAACTTTGTTCTCATGACAAAACCTCTCACCGCATTCAACACTGTTTACAGCATTTCTTTTTCATGCACACACACTCAATCTGAGTTTGATTAAACCCTCAAAAGCTATAAGAAATATCCATAAATTATAATGTATAATTATGCGAATCGTTGGCTACAAAACTAATGCTTAAGAAATATGTTCTAAAACTTGTTAAAAAACAAATTGCTGATAACATCTAAGGAGCAACTCATGTAAAAGCTACTTCATTCCTCTCTTGATTTTTTTATGGTACTGATTCTGTGATGTTTCTGACTAGTGTGGGACAATGCGTCGTTGCAGATGTAACAACTTAACCTCTATGACCTCAGCTGTCCTCTCAGCACAAATAAAACAACAACATCCTGTCTTGAAGCACAGCGCATCGCTCCAAGTCTCACCATCCGACAGCTCAGCTTCCTCCTTAAAAACGCTCCTAACAACATGCCAACAGACGCAACAATCTGAGCAAAAAAAGTATGTTACAGTGCCTGCATTTCCCTTTAAATTGGGGTCACATAGAGAGCATCTCTTTAAGGGAGCTTACAGTAAAACTCTGAAAAGCCATAATCATAAATTTCCCAGTAACATTAATGGCAAATACACACCATAACGCAAACCTCTCTGGTGTGTTTAAATGACAAACAACCTAGTCAATCAAAGGCCACACTGTAGGCTACCTATAGTAGAGACATTTTAAAAACCCTAAATTAATAGAACAAGTCATTAGGTTATGTTCTATTTGAAAAGAGACTGAATATGAACTTATTAGCATACAGCAGATAACAATTCTCTGCATCCCTACATTTCTTTCATAAAACTTTCAGACATACAAATGCAACGCATTTCAAACACAATTAGGATTCACTCTCTGAAAGAAAATTAGATCTTTAAAATAAAAATGTATGCATGTCGTATGCAGTAGGCTATATAAAACAACTTAACAGGTGAACTTCAGTTGTGAACATTCATGATGTTATCAACAAAAAGAGTGAGATTTTTTTACTTACACAAAGGCATGGTAAATGAATGCCCATGCTCGCGGTCGCTCCAGGACATTGTAGAGGTAGTTCTGGAGCTTCCTGTAGCGCGCGTTTCTCCGGCCGCTTTGCGCGCTGTAGATGAGCGGTTTCCCCAGCAGGCTCAGCCGGGCACCCTGCTTTCTCCTCTGGTTCTCCGAGCCTACTGCACCTGTTGTGCCCGGCGTCGACAGCAGACTGTCGACTGTCCTGGTCGCGTTGTTCATCGTCCCACGACCGGCTTCAACATCTTTCATGCCATAGGGCTGCGAGGTCTTCATCCAGAGACCAGTACCGCCCTCATCGCCACTGTGGTTACGGGGCATCGCATCGTCAGCGCAGGTTGGAAACGCGCGTCTGGCACTAGCGGTGCGCGCATATAAATAGTCTGTAGACGAGCGTTACCGTCTCCTGTGTAAAAACATAAGAATATTTTATTGTTCTTCTCTTTAAGATTATATATAACAGGATCGCCTACTGACAAGTGCAGGCATCCAGTTCATTTGCAGAAGCTATGAAAGATTTGGTAAAGTTATGAACCTTCAGATGACTCAAGCAATCTGCGCTCGCCGCCGTGAGACTGGAGTTTTGAAGGAGCGTCACCATCTCAGTCGAGGAGATGTGGCGAGGGGAGGGCATCACTCGACATTAAACGCTAACGCAAAACTCACTCGATCTCTCTCTCTCGCTCTCTCTCTCTCTCTCTCTCTCTCTCTCTTCCTACTCCAGTTCAAATGAGCTGACAAGATCTAAGCCCCCCCCCCCATAAATATGATTTTTTTTAAACTGCAAATAGGCTTAAAATACAAAAGTTTTTATGATATACTTTAACTACAACTACAGTAAAAGTGCATAAAGGTGATAAAGAACGACAGTAGTTATATTACCGTCCGGATAAGGGCTTATGCCGAATACTGTTGCTATGGTTACATCCTGGCGCGAAAGTGACTTCTGAACGTATTTTGTGGACCCTTTTCACAGCCAGTGATTCAACATCGTAAATCCTACAAAGTTTACATTTTCATTTTTTTAATGTAGCCCATGTATATATTTATAACACTGTCTGTATTTTGTATTATAGTAGCCTACCTTTAAATAACAAGAAACTAGTCAATGCCCCTGTGAGTGTGTAGGCTAATAGGAACGGCGGTGTCTTTCTCTTTTGACTGGAGTTATCAATCTCTCTTTTTTTCCCCCTCTTTTTGAAAGTTGTGAAAACACAGTTTTGTTATTTGAGCAAATGGGAACACAAAAATATATTTATTGTAGTCTTGCATTCACCGAAGTTTACCCAATTATGACTTCCGCTTCTGAAAGATTTGGCGTTCCTATCATCCAAGTAAAAATATGACTTTTTAAAGTAGCCTAGCCAATTTTTTTAACAAATCTTTTGGTCATAGGCTACTTGCGATAGGCCTATTGAATTACCTTTAGGCTTGACTTCTTATCACTCCTCTATCGAGTGCTTGTTTTCTATAGCCTATAGGCTAACTTTTGTGATTAGGTTACTGAAATGTATTTTTTATTTTTTTACGTTCAAAACATAGGCTAATGTTGTAGGCTACTCTGTTTGTGTTTTTATTTATTAATTTATTATGAAAAGTAAAATACACGCCCCTATACCTTTTGTAGGGTGGGGGGCTCACGCCTTTAATCAATGATTGTCAAAACACGCATATATCGCAGCCTGGCTCGCTTCTGATTTTTATTCCTCCAAAACAGTTTATGTAGGCCTATGCCCGGAATAAAAACAAAAAAATGAAATTGTCTGTCAAATTTAGTCATTTCATAATTCATAATAATTCACGATTAAGATAAAAAAAAATTGCATTTCCAAGTGCTCTGGCATCGCCATTCGCTCCCTCTGCAAATGCCAATTTGTGTCGAGCTGAGAGAGAACTTCATTCTCTATCGAGCGGCTGAGAGGAGAAAACACATGTAGACTATACGTAGGTACAATTTCTGTCTCAGAAGACTCTGACAATGTCCTAGAAAATATACTAAGACAATCTGAGAGAGCTGTCCTTATTGATACAAACACCCCTGTCACTGTGCACGCCCGCATCATCTTGACTTGAATTGACACAAAAGTGTATGAATTAACTACAATAGTTTTCTACTCACTGTGGTGGCAGAACAGATTCTCCTCAATAGACACTTTATATAAACGCCAAAAAACAAGACTTGACATAACTGAGTGTTTCGTGACTCAATTGAAATCGCTTCAGTCTCGGAGACCGCAGATCTAGCGGAGCCGCTGCCAGACAGACCACGTGATCCGAAAAGAAATCAAATGCACGTAAAACGTCGGTAAGCGGTAGTTGAATTTGCAAAAAAAACGGTTCGTATTTCAATGATGTGAACGAAATTTTATTGCACTCTACAAAATACTTTTTTGCAGAAAGTATTAAAGCATAATCTGTCAGTGTCTTAGTGACCAAAATGCTGAATAATATACTAGAAAAACACAAAAACATTAGATGAAATAAAGAGACTGGCAATTGAGCAGCACTGTCTCTCTCTCTCTCTCTGTGTGTGTGTGTGTGTGTTTGTGTGTGTGTGTGTGTGTGTGTGTGTGTGTGTGTGTGTGTGTGTGTGTGTGTGTGTGTGTGTGTAAGAAATTGAGATGTCAAATGCAGCTGTTCAGCTCAACTGACTGTCATCTGTCGATGTAACTCAGGGAAATCTCTTACCAGGATAACATTATCATTGGAACCTTACATTGCAGTATCATCATTGAAATCTGTCACTGCTCCCATCTAAGCACATCTCTTACTACATGGTAACAACATCTAAAAGATTAGTTATAATAAATCAGCAATTACAAAATTATTCTATGGGTCATATCAGGCTTGGGACATACAGCCATATCTCTTTTTCTTTTTCTTTTTTTATGGTTTACATGCATAATAGTTAGGCATGTTTTTTCTTCTTTAAAGTAGGCCTAACTGTCACACGTCTGATTTTTTTTGTGCACGGTGTGCAAATAGAGTGGATTAAAAAATTACTCACAATAAGAATAGATTTATATAATGCATAATTATGCCATATGGGCTTTTCTTACAGCTGTGCAAAAGCTGTTCAGTGTTCAAGCTTTCATTAACAAAACTGCCAAGGGAGTAGCAGAAAGGCAAATAAATAAGGCAAATGAACAAGAACACCTTGTGTTTTCAATACAAATGGTAGGCTATATATTTTTAGTTTATTTAGCAATCCTGGCAGTGCAGACCTGAGTTTTTAGTTAGTCAATGTAATTTAGAATGGCCAGTTATTATTTAAAAAAGCTATTTATTTTAATGTATTGTATGCAAAGCTAAAATTTCTTGCTGTACTACAATGGTAAAAACGTCTGTAAATGAATTTAAGCATATTGTTACAGGACATTTTTATTTTAATGTAATCATTGTGCTGATGAGGATGGGTTTTCTGTTACTGCTTTTTTTTTTACATTCACGCATTACTATGATGACCATAAAAATGTATTTCTATTTTTCTAATGATAACTCTGGACTGAATCCAGGAAGGATTCATGCACCGCTAACAACAACACCCTCTAGTGGTGTGAGTCTGTAAATACAGCAAAATAAAACGTAGTATTACTCATTAAAAAAATTAGGCCCCTATTGCTTTAACGTGCAATTATAAGAAGTAAACCGTACTTTAAGCTTAACCCCATAAAAGAAAAAATAAATGAATTAATAAATAATAAAACTACTATTCTACTAATAGTGTTGTTCCCTAAAAGCTTTTATGATATAGGGACGTAGGTAGGCCTATAGCTCTCATCAGGACTGCAGTCGTTTAATATCATGTAATATAATCATCACAATCAAATCAGTTTAACTGATTTAGAGATTAGATTGCTCTGTAAAAAAACAAGCCTGGTGTGGCCATAATTGTAAGCACTGTGAATTAACAGATAGTTTAATAAAGGCCCTAAATATTAAGGCCTCCTTCACAAAATCAGTTGGCCTAAAACACATTTCTGCAGAATGTAGCCTACTTGACCCGGCCGACCATGAAAGTACATGGCACGGTGATGAGAAGCATGAGAACCCAGACAAGCTCTCCAATAACCCCTGTCATAAAAAAAAGCTAAGAGTATTATATGGCCATCGGGATCAAGGCAAAGTGAAATGAGTAACGAGTCTTAAAATATTAGCAATAGATTCATTTGAAGAATGGAGCGCAAGATATGCTTTTTTACATATTTGAAAGAGTGGCATTAAATCAACCCCTGTTTAAAAAATATTTGAAATCTTTCACGGCACTGGTTTCATTTCCCAGGCAGACAAGAACAGACACTTTCCATGAAACAGCTGACTGGCAATGCAACAGCACTGAGTTTATGAATGTAGGCTAGGCAACTGTAGAGAGAATGCGAACCATTGCAGATTATTTGATTTCAGTAGATTAGGCCTACTACTTTTTTATAGGCTATTATGTTTGTTTGTTTTTACAGCTATTGTCCAAATCCTTCATCTCACAAACTTCAATTCGAGACGGATATCACTAAAGGATAACTTGCACTGCAGTTCCGTCAGAGTCAGAAGAAGATTGTGTGTTTATTTATGGGTGCAACTCACAAAGACAATTCAATAGAAAAAAAAAAGCGATTTCTTACCATTTTGCAGTAGGCCTACACTCCTTTTATATCACCGCATTTAATCAGACTGGAAACCCACACTGAATCCTTTGCTAAGATATAGATTCGAGTGGTGCAGGAAACAAGTGTCTCCTCAGAGCTTTGCCCTCTTTAGGACAGGTGGAGATATAGGCTAGGATATTCGCAGTGGTGGAAAGAGTACTAACAAATTGTACTTAAGTAAAAGTATTGCTACTTAAGTAATAAGTAAGAGTAAATGACTCAAGTAAGAGTAAATAAGTAGTTTGCTTAAAAACTACTCAAGTAACTACGTTACAAAGTACTTTAGTATTTTTCTATTTTTACCCAAAATGGGGAGATGATGGAGCGCTAAACACTCTCATGTCATCTGTTTCATTCATACTGGAAGCCCAGTACTGATGCATCCCTTGCGCAGAAAGTTCAAAAGCGAGATACATAGAAGTATCAAACTTATGACATTTCAGGAAATGCCTTAGGCTATATGGATATAATAACATGGAAATAGTGATGTTTTGACTGATGAAACATGAAGACAAAACATAGCTATAATATATATGTGTACATCAAACTACCTCAGGTATTTTCAGAAGAATGATGTATGTCTTTAAAGGGATAGTTCACCCAAAAATTAAAATTAGCCCATGATTTAGTCTCCCTCAAGTCATCCTAGAAGATTTGACTGTCTTCTTTCAGTCGAATACAATCAGTTATATTAAAAAATGTCCTGGCTCTTCCAAGCTTTATAATGGCAGTGAATGACTGGAGAAAATTTGAAGCCCCAAAAAGTGCATCCATCCATGATAAAAGTGCTCCACGTATAGCTTTTCCTGTTGTCAAGAGCAATTGTTTTATTACTATTACTATTACGGACAGGATACTAACTTCTACTATTTCTGCGGTATAAACGTTATTATACAAAAGTATGTAGCCTATGTTCAGAGAACCCAGATGACTTACGTCAGCCTAATACGTTTACAACAACGCAACGTGCTGCTGAATATAACCTTCCATTCCAAATATATCTGAAACTCCACAGCAACTTCCTGCACTTTCTTCTCAGTTAGCTTTCCTTATACCTAAATCTCTTTATATCAAATCTCATCATCTTGTAATTTACTGTCTTGTTATTTCTTTGTGTTGAAGGCATTGTTTGACCTGGTCGGTGGTACGGCTTGTGTTGTCCACTTACCATTGGATTCTTTGCATCAGGTAGGCCATCTGCAGTACATGGTGGACAAAAATTTGTTCAAGAAAAACACACCTGGGTTCCAGCTGCTGACATTCTTGACCCTTTTCCTTCGACCAAAAAAAACATCAGGGGCATTGAGTGCCCTGCTCCGAGGGTTCTGCTTGATAATCAATGTGAATTCCTTTGTTAGTGTTTGTTTGTACCATTGGTCCAAACTAGATCGGTGCTATTATTGTCAACTAAAGCTAAAACTATAATACATTTAAAGTACTAAAATAATTAAAATTTAAATAAAATTGAAGTATAGAAATAACTAATAATAACTTCTTCTTTTTTTTTTTTACTTAATTCAAATGAAAACTGAATATTTAAAAATAAAAAGAGACACGGTCAAGACGATCTGCTGAAGTTCAAACTGAGCATCAGAATGATCAGAATGAGATGATTTGATTTAAGTGTCTTTGAACAAGGCATGGCTGTTGGTGAAGAGCTAATCTGAGTATTTCAGAAACTGCAGATCTGGGATTTTCACACACAACCATAGGGTTTACACAGAGAATGGTCAGAAAAAGAGAAAATATCCAGTCAGTGACAGTTCTGTGGGTGGAAATGCCTTGTTGATGCCAGAGGTCAGAGGATAATGGCCACTGCTGTAAATGACTGGTTCAAGCTGATAGAGAGGCTAGTAACTCAAATAACCGAGGATTGCAGAAGAGCATCACTGAACACACAACGTGTTGAACCTTGAAGCAGATTGGTAACAGCAGCAGAAGATACATGGGTGCCACTCCTGTCAGCTAGGAACACGTAACTGAGGCTACAATTCACATGAGCTCACAAAAATTGGACAATAGAAGGTTGGAAAAACATTGCCTGGTCTGATGAGTCTCAATTTCTACTGCGACATTTAAATGGTATTGGGTCAGAATTTGGCGTAAACAACATGAAAGCATGGATCCATCCTGCCTTGTATGAACGGCTCAGGCTGATGGTGGTGGTGTAATGATGTGGGGTTTATTTTCTTGGCACACATCGGGCCCCTTAGTTCCAATTGAGCATAATTTAATCGCCACAGCCAACCTGAGTATTGTTGCTGACCATGTCCATCCCTCTATTTGCCAATTCTGATGGCTCCTTCGAGCAGGATAATGCACCGTTACAAAGCTCAAATCAACTCAAATGAACATGACAATGAGTTCACTATACTGGAACTGACTCCAGTCACCAGATCTCAATTCAATAGAGCACCTTTGGGATGCAGTGGTCTCTGAGGAATATTTCCAGCACCTTTTTGAATCCATGCCATGAAGAATTAAGGCAGTTCTGAAGGCAACAGGGTTTCCAATCCAGTAATAGCAAGGTGTACCTATAAAGTGGCCGGTGATAATACTAAAATAACACTGGTGTAGATAACCAAATACATTATATGTTTTTTTTTTGTTTTTTTTTTAATGTGTGCAAGTTTATAAGTCTTATTTCAGTCAATATTTATACATAAAATTGCCCTTATAACATTAGTTCTGTTGGTGTACCTATTTCTAAATTCTTCTTTTTATTATTTTATTTTGATGTTTTGGTACCTTTAGTGTTTACACTTTTGTCTTTATTTCTCTTTCTATATCTGTATAATGTATAGCACTTTATATAACCTTTGTGTAAAATGTGCTACATAAACCTGCCTTGCCTCATTACTGTTTAACATCATTGCCTGTTTTTGATTTCAGTTTAAAGTTGAACTGGGAAAAAAACCTGAAATATTTTGTTCCAATCCAACTAACTGTGCAATGACGTCATGATTTCCAGACATGCTGCTCGATTTGATTTGTCAGTGGTGAAGCATGTGTAATATAATGCCCTAATAACAAATTTGGTTCTTGTTCTGTCTTGCTAACCGATGCCCCAGCATTACTATAGCAGCAGTGAGTAAATGTTGAAGCAACACCAAATCTGTCACTAATAATATTAAACACATAACATCATCCAAGAAATGTAGTGCAAGGCTAAACATTTCTAGGAAAACAGCTGCTTTATCTTTAAGGCAATGTTTCACTAGACTTCAGAGTGGCTACTTTTATAGCTCACCTAAACAGACACTGACATTAAATTACAATTAGCTGGATAATTGAATTATGCATTAGATTCTGAACAGCTGCTCAGTGGTTTCATAATCACACAAGACTGAGTCTAATGTTGCATTTACGGAAATCTGAAGCACTGACAGAAGAGGTATTTTTTAGAAATTGTTAAGCAGTGACCTTGCACAATTATTGAAAGTTACTGATTAAACAAATGCGAGTAAACCATAAACAAAAGGATGGAACTGTGTAGTGCTATTTCCCTCCACGTGGTGGAAAGATTGGATTGCCATTAACTACAGTATGATGCATTGATGGACGTTACTGGGCGGACCTCTATTTGGTTTGAGGGCATAGACAAAATGTGATCTTAAGAAATTGTCTAATTATCAAAATTACATTTCAAATGTTTCATTTAATGTTTAATATTTCTATATTGTATATATACAATTAAAAAAGCTATCACATAATTGAAAAGGAAAACATTTTTCAAATGTTTCAAAATTTAGTGCACACAACTTCCACTTTTTAAATGATCAATATAAATACAGATACAAAAATGAACCAATAAAAAAGCCAGAATCATGTATTTGAAAAAGGCAAATAAAAAAATCAGTGCACAATTTCTTCCACACAGTCTTTTATTTGTAAATAATAAAAATGAACTCTTGAATATAAAACATACACATTATTTGAGCCACGTCTGCTGTACAAACAAGAAATGTTGCAGTGAATACTTTCAATTTTGTTTCAGTGGAACACATGAGCTGTAAACAATCAGTATCCTTGAATAATACTGACAAAGTAAATAAGTCTGCCAAAACCAGGCATATAAAGTAAACTTCTCTTTGAAACGAGGATTCATGAGCATTTATTATAAAGCAACAGGGTGGTAGAGGTCCAAATTTCTCTCTTTAGATTGGGCATCACTAAAATAAAACTTTGGAGGCATCCCTTCTTCCGCTCAGCAGAACCAAGAGACAGAGCACTGATCCATTAACTTGAATGGGGCCGCTTTGTAAATATAAGTAAACTTCTTTGCAGACTCATATTTACAATATATGCATGTACGTAAGTGATGTTTACTTGATACACTCTGTTTCAATATCGATATATCTCTAAGTCATTGTGATCCATATACATATAGCTCTAGTATTTATACAGGCTTTCTACCTTAGTTTTAGCCCCACAGTAGTACAGACTACAGTGAACAGCAACATCTTCAATAAAATAGGGCCTTGAGTTTGCTGCGTACTACAGTACAGCGCTTATTTATCCATCCAGGGTAAAGGAAAAAGAAAAAAAGGGGGTGGGGGGGGGGGGCAGGGTATTAAACCAATTAAAAAATCTTATAGACATTCAGCCCCAAAATAAGGCCTGTGTGTATGGCTGAACCCGGCCAAATGCCCACACATGGAATGAATGGCTTCGTTTTATTTGATAATCTATTTATATCAAGTACAAGCAAACTGTACAAGTACATGCAACATACAAGCTGGCCTACAGTTTGTGGAACTAACACACACTTATTGTAGTCTCTTTTTTTCTCATCTGTCTTGTTTTACAAAATGTGCATGCAACTTGGAACAGTTCCAGATTCATGCTGTTCCCCGTGTTGGTGGCGAGCGGTCTTCTTCAGAGACCACTTCTCACTGTCACATTCAAAATGCTCGAGGGGGGGTGGGGAGTGGGGATCTGTGAGATTCATTTTATAAGAAACTAACCCCAAAACTGATGACAAAAAGCTAAAATTAGGAAGCTTACGATTTTGGCCTCTTCTGATTTTTTTTCATTGATATTATCAATCCCCCAAAGCTTAAACTTTTCTCTTGTTTTGTTCAAAAATCAAGCAATTGTGCTCGCATTAAAATAATGTAAACTCTAGTCGGGTAAAAATTCAAATATCGGTATGTACAGGTCCTTTACCAAACAGAATAGAATTCAAAATGCTCTGAAATGATTGCAAAGTCGAACGTTTTAGTGAGCAAATGCATGTAGTGACTGTTTCCGGAGTTTCCTGTTAGGGTTGAAGAAACCTAAATGATAGTGGCAGCTTCTTACAGTCCCAGTGAATCAAATACAATTGGTTTTGTGTCTTCCATGAAGCTCGTATGACACAAATGTCAGAAAACATGAAGCATGTTTTCACATTCTACAAAGTGTGCCTATTTACCAAATCAACAGTAACGTGAAAAGGCAAAGCAGTCGGTGGCGACTGCTGTAAACAGACTTAAAAGGTTCTCAGGCATCCCTGCCTTATTAGAACGCACACTCACACTCACACACACTGCAGTCACACAATCTGAGTCTGAGTTCGTGCCAGACCGGCACACGGCGGGGTCTCGGATGCAGCATCCGTGAAGCAGAGAGGAAACTCTCTGAGAAGACTAAATCTTGACCTTTAACCCTCGACCTCTGGGGCTTCCTGTAAGTGCAATATAGAGGAGGGGCAGTGCTGTCCTCTCACTCTCGCCAACTCTGAAATGCATACACATGTGAGAAAACAAATACGCTGACTGACCAGAACCATCTAGGCTACTGGAACCACTGTGGGCTCTGCTTCCTGTCAAACGAAGCGGGGTCGCGTTTCGGGAGCCTCTCCCTTCCTTCTTTTTTTATTTGGGTCGAATCGTCATCTCAGCAACAAAACATGCAGTAAAGGAGCAGAGTGGATCAAAGGAAATCTCTACAACCCAAAGATCAAAAGTAAAAGAGAAGTGATTGTCAGGCTTCAGCAAAGCTTTGATCATGATTCTGTCCATCTGTCTCTTTATCTGCCGCTCTGGTTCTGATTGTTGCCTCGGGTCCTTGGTCCATGTGTTTTTGTTTCGCATCACGCTCCTGTCCATTCACTAGGACCTGATGATGCCCGGTGGCCCTGAAGAGTCCAGCGATGACTGGGAAGCGCGACGAGCGAGAGGAGCTAAGGTAGGGTCGACCAATGATGAGGGGGGAAACAGTTTGTACCAACCGATCACTGTGCTGGAAAGATCCAGCTCCTCTAAAAGAATCTGTGCAACTCCCATGAAACATTTGTGGTCCATGCGGCCGTAATCTCCCCAGACTATTACCTGAAGACACGTTCAGTGGTCAGTACACACTAATGGTGGACTATGGAGGTATACCGAAAACAAACGAATGAAACTCGCTTCCTACCTGGAGGACTTTACCCTGCGGACTTTCCTCAAACAACAGCGCTTGCTGATACAAAGGATCGAGCGTCTTCCGTGCAATCTTGGTTTTCTTTTTGGCTTTGCATGCTCCGTTTTCCAGCAAATAGACCTTGACGTAGGGAGCTGTGAAGAGCAGACATAGTTCAAAAAGGCTTGTTCAAGCATTTATAGTGCCTGGCTGCGGCACGTCATATTAACAATTAGTACAATGTATTATACTTCAAATTGTCCAGCTGTAATCACTCCATTAAGCTCCTGTAAATCACATTTCTGTTAGTCCAAAGTACTTGTGCTAAATGACTAAAATTGAACTACTAATTAAAGCAACTACAAATACACAGCCCGTTCTCATCCCAAGGCGTAATATAATGACGCTTTTGCCAAAGCGTCTATATCGAACGCGCATGGTACCCTTTAGCGTCAATATGAGACGCCGATATATATGGGTCAGAAGGCGCCTCCTAGCGGCCTAACCCTAACCCTACACCATACCTAAACCTACCCATCTCTCTGCGTGTTATATTGACGCTAAAGGGTTCCATGGGCGTTGGATTTAGACGCTTTGTCAAAGTGTCAGAATATGACGCCTTGGGATGAGGATGCGTTGAAATACACTATTGTTCAAAAGATTTTGTAAAAAAGTCTCTTATGATTACCAAGGCTTCATTTGTCTGATCAAAAATACAGAAAAATAGTAATATTCGGAAATATTATTACGCATATTTTATCATGTATTTCAGGCTTCAGTGTCACACGATTCTTCAAAAATGATTCTAATATTCTGATTTGGTGCTCAAGAAACATTTCCTATTGTTATCAATTCAGGGAACAGCTGTTCTGTTTAATATTGTTGTGGAAACCACAATTTTTCAGGATTATTTGATGAATAGAAAGTTAAAAAGAACAGCATTTATTTGAAATAATAATCTTGTAACGTTGTAAATGTCTTTACTGTCACTTTTGATCAGTTTAATTAATGCATTCTTGTTGAATAAATGTATTCATTTCTTTTTTTTAAATCGTACTGACCCCGAACTTTTAAACTGTACCTAATGCTTACATGCAAAAAAGATGTGCATGTGCTTAAAAATTTAGTGATGCATGTAAAAAATGTTTACACAATGAGTAGGATACACATGATGAATCCCTAATCCCTATGAAAACTAGTTGTGTGTGGGAACACTCTCACCCGGCAGCGATTTGGAACCTGGTTTAGGTGTAAGACCACGGGCCCTGATAACCTCCACCTCCAGCTGCCCTTTCTTATTTGTAAGTCCAATCTGAACATCTCCTACAAAACAAAACCAATTAAAAGAAAAAAAACTAACCGTTTAAAAAAATTTACATGTTTCAAAGTTTTCCATTAAAGCAAATCTAACACAATCTTAGACTTTAGTTTGTATACTATACAAAAATATTGACTTACCCATAGCAGGCGTGGCAAGTGTTTGTCTACCCACCAACTGAGCAGGGCCAAGACCGTCCAGGAAATCACTGAACTGGCTGTCAGCCCCTAACCTCATCCCTGAGAAGATCAGACTGACACACACATGCACCAGTCATCAGATGGATGGATGGATAAAAAGAAGCAATTTAAATACAGCTTATAGTACATTTCTTCTTATCTTTATGCATTCTTAAATACTTTGTTGTCATAAATCAATAAAAATCCCACTTCTGAACCATTGTAGAGACCAACATATGAAAACAAACTTCAAACAAGAACATATACAACAATTAGTTCATATGGATGAAATCTGCTACTGCAGAATGAGCCTCATATAGCGTTCGAAGGCTGCTGTAATGCAGCCTTGCGCTGAGTATGGTATGTAAACCCTGTCCTGCATTAAGGCCCCTCTTAATACACTCAATATTTCCTTTGAGACCAGCGCAATTTCCATGACCTAACTCCTGCAGGAATGTCTGAGGGACGTGCCAGCCCATGTCGTGCTACCATATGAACGGCTTTATGTGATTTCAGACCATTTAAAACACATTCAACCTTAAATCATGGGGTTGCTGCTCATTTTGCCGTGTCACACTCTGTTTGTCACGACGGACCGGCAAACCGACCGAACGACCCCCGCTCTCTGAAGCCGCAAAGGGAATCGTGGCTGGCGTTTTCTGTGCCGCTAAAGACCCTGCCAAGGCCCCTCTCCGCAGATGATGGATATTTTAATTATTATAGGGGAGTACTGCTTGCCATCTGGCTCCAAAAATGGAGCTTAGACAGTAGTGGACACAGCATTAGCTCTGTAAATCAGACTGTTCTCTATTAGCTTATCCTTATGGTTTTTCCAAATAAATCTAGACGAGAGAAGCTCATGTGTACATGACACGCAGCCTGTTGAGAGTCCATTTATGTATGAGTGATGGGTTTGCAGCGAATACATAAAAAACACCAGAGACAGGACATTTTAAGGGAGAGAGAGCTGGGGAGGAGGTCAACATAGGGTAAAATAGCAGAAATTGGTTACAGTATACATTATAAATGTCTTTACTGTCACTTTTGATCAATAAATGTATATATATAAAAAATATATATACAATTGTATGAATTTATATATATATATATATGTATAAAAATAAGCCTAAACTTTTATACGGTAGTATATCAATTCAATATATAACGATGCATCACAATTTCAGTACCAAGTCTCATAAAAGTGGCTTTGACAACACTGAGTAAAGCAAGTTTATGCTATAGATGATGGCCGGTAGGAAATACAATAAATGGACTGACAGACAGACAGACAGATGGACAGATTGATAGATGGATAGATAGAAGTACCAATGTGAAATTGTGAGAAAAATACCTGTGAGAAAAATACCTGTGATAGATCAATATATGTTTTATAACAGCGAAAGAAAGGAGGAGTCAAACTGCACTGGATACTAACTTGCCCTCAGAGCTATAGCTGTTCATGCTGCCGTCAGTGGACTCTCGGCTGGCTTGGCGGGCCATGGCGTTACGGGGATACTCCACTGCCATTCCCGTCTCCTGACTGCGCTGGATCTGACTGGATCCCTTTGTTTTCTTGTTGGCTGCTTCTGTGGATTGGGGGGGAATGACATTACTATACACAGGACTGTCATCGGGGGGACAAGGTGGTCCCAATAAGGTCCTTTAATTCCCAAACTTACTTAAGCAGAACTTAAAATAAAAATATTAATGCTGTCAAAAGGTTAAAGGGTAGAACTTTATTTTACAGTCCTGTTCCCCATGTACATACTATGTACTTATACTAATTACAATAACTGGGTAATAACTAGATACTAACCCTGAACCTACCCATAAACCTTAGCCCATGTAGTTACTGTAACGGTCACCAGCTGGAGTGCCCTTGAGAGCACTCCACACCAGACTATCATCACTCCCTCACAAACTACATTTCCCAAAACTCACTCCCCGGACTCATCATCACTGATTACATTCAACTGTGTCTCATTACCCTGTTTAGTCTCAGCCTATTTAAACCATGTTCACTCATTCACTCACTGCAAAGTTTTGTATGTTGTTGCACTGCATTTCCCCTGGTTTCATGTCTCGTGGTTTTTGGATTTCTTGCCTGTTCCGTGGATTACTCTTTTGCCTTTGACTCCTGCCTGTTTTGTATGTTTGTTTGTTTGTTTGTTTGTTTGGACTGCCTACCTGTGTTTTGACCTATTGCCTGTATATTAGATTACGTGTATGGATTGCCCCTTAATTAAAGCTGCATTTGGATCTCAACCTTCGTGTCTCGGAGCAGTTTGTGACAGATACCTTATATCACCCAGTACTTTATTAGCTAAGTACACATAAGTACACATACTGCAAAATAAAGTGCAACTGTTTAAAATAATTAATCATCAAAATTAAGATCATGATTTTGTCGCTGATTTTTGACACTACAAACAGATAGAGCCAGATTATTTTATGAATTATTGCAGATCTGGTAAACACTCATTTTAAAAGGTGTAGTAGACATTTAATTAGATTTTTTATTTACGCATTTACGTGCGTGTGTGTGTGTGTGTGTGTGTGTGTGTGTGTGTGTGTGTGTGTGTGTTTGTACCCAGGTGTTTAAGTTTGTGTGCTATTCTTACAGCTGTCAATCAGGAGAAAACACTGCATTCTAAGACCAAGCTCTACGCCCTTGGAGAGAGTAACATCTCCTGCTGGTCATCATGGGGCACCATCCTTACTATTTATGGTCTTTTGATGGATTACAGATCCTTTGAAAATGTCAACCACTGTGGTGGCTCACGGAGGCGCTGGCATGCCAGTTGTTTGAGTTAAAAACGTAGCAAAGAGGTTTATCTCTTCACTCATCGTGTTCACTTTCATCAAAACACAATCAAGGGCTTATTCTCACAAGTCTTACAGAAGAAAGGTCCAGGGGCTCTGACATTATTTGGGAAAACAGAAAAATACTGTAAGAACAGAAATGATCTTATAAATAAAATAAAATACATTTAGAGCACCTGTATGTGGAGGTTCTTCTAGTCTTTTGAACATTCTAGAATTCTGAATTGCAAAACTTGTCACATTTTTGTGAAATAAATTAAACTCATATGAACACTGGGTGTCACTATCAGGCATCATTAGTCATTCTGCAGTTTCAAAGATAAATCATCATTGGCCTATATCACTCCTAAGATAATATTGAAAAAACAGTGTTGGTTTAAAACATTTTTTAATTGATAATGGTTGGAATTGTTAACATCAGTTAATGCATTAAGTATCATACACTAACAATTAACAAGGAACAACAATTTTTACAGTTTATTAATCCAGGTTAATGATAATTCAATCAATATTGATCATATATATATATATATATATATATATATATTTTTTTTTTTTTTTAAACAAATGCTGTTCCTTATGTTTTATTTTAGGCATCTTTGATGAATGAAGTCCAATCACAACTTCCCCAAAAATATTGAGCAGCACAACCGGTTTTAACATTGATAATAATAATAAATGTTTCTTGAGCAGCAGAGCAGTATATTAGAATAATTTCTGAAGGATCATGTGACACTGAAGACTGGAGTAATGATGTTTGTCACAGGAATAAATGATCTTTTAAAATATATTCAAACTGGAAAAAAAAAGAAAAGAAATAATAATAATAATAATATATATATTATATATTATATATATCACAATATTACTGTTTTTACTATCAAATAAAAGCAGTTGGTATGAGACTTTGGTGGTTTAAGAGACTTCCTTCAAAAACATAAAAAATTGGAATGACCCTAAATTTCAATCAGTAGAGTAAATATACTGATGATATATTGTTAATTTATGTTTAATACATTAACTAATGTTAATATACAATGTGAAAATTTTTACAAAATAAATAAATAAATAAATAATTGTATTAGTATATACGGTACGCATAAATTATGAAGCACAATTAAATGCTTTAAAAGAATTGTTCATATTAATACCTAATGCATTAACCCATGTTAACAGATTAAGAAAGTGTTCCCGCAATCATATTTTTAGTTTTGGCTATGGTGTTGAATGGATGAGGCTGGTGGAGTGGACAGAGCGTGGAACAGCTGTTACAAAGCAGCGGAGCTCTTTAAAATGCTGATTTATCGCATCTTTGCAACTCTTTGTGATTTATCATCTGATGGTCCTTTTAATATATTATCCAGGCGTTTGGCAGATAGCGGTGCCAAAAAAACTTCTTTTGCCATCCTTTTTGAATTTGTTTCTTTTTTCAGCAATCCATTTATTAAACTATAAACAGACAGTGCTTAAAATATGGGATTTTAGAGGATATCAGATCCAACTTCAAAGGTATTTATCTACATTACATCTGATAGGAATCCAGGGTTGATCTGCACCTGACAGTGTGAACTCTTGCCAATGCTAACATGCTGCCATTCATATTTCTAGCCTGAGGCTTCAGCTCTCACACTTTTAAAGAGACTAAAGACATATGCTACTTTAAGAGGTGAACCAAGGTAGAATGAGACCTGATACGTAGATCCACCAGACAAGGGTGACCCGGAGAAAGAGAGAGGAGAGACAGATAAGAGATAGCCATCTAAGAAAAGCATGAAGACTGAGGAAAAGACATCCAGCGGTCTTGGCAAATAGTTTTAACTGACGGAAAGAACTTGCTCCTTATAATATGCCCGTCTTGATTTTGTTAACAATTCCCAAATGCTTTTTGGTCCTGATGACACTAATGTCATTCTACTAAATATATTCTCATTGTTACTCAATATATAAAGCATTTTTGGGCATAATAACTGTTGATTTTAGCTTTTACACCAGTAGAGGGCACCTCAGGCTACGCTAACAGAGCATTTAGAAATGTATCTGTGTTCTGTATCTCTTCTCTGGTGTTTAAAAGAGTATAAAAGAGTGTTTAAAAGTAACTTTATCAGAATGATATTAAAAAAAAAGAGTTTTATTGGGACAAAAAGCCTTGTCTAAAATTCCCTACTATATGAAGCAGCGAGAAACATGTTTTAGATTTAAATTTGAATTTATTAGAAGCAATACCTGATTTATGTGGCTATTCAAGCCATTGTTGTACAGAAAGGATATGATTGGCTGGTAGTGTCTCACCTGTCTGACTGAGCTGAGAGGTGCTTCTGCTGCGGCGTGAGGGAATGCCCACGATGGCGACTACACGGGCGCTAAGGCTGGATCTGCGCTTTTTCCCTCCTCCTCCCAGTGTTCCCAGAGCGGTGTCTGACTGGCTGCCATCCGTACGCTCCATAGTGTAGATTTCCCCACTAACACTCGTACTCTTCAACATGCTGCGGTTGGATGGATGAATATGACGGCTGGTGGAGGGAGAAAACATAGCAAAGTAACTCAGTAACTCAAATGACAAATGGAAAATCACTATGTCAATGTGACCCTCTGTGTTTGATTATTCTTTCTGAGTTTACCGAAAAGCCTAAAAATCTGAGAATGACGTGATCATGGAAAAGACTGGAGTGAACATCTTAAAGGGATAAATAATTCAAAACAGGATTTATTTTTTTGCCATTTTGATATAAAAGAGTTTGATTTACAGTTGATGAACAATACAGTTCAAAAGTTTGAGGTAAATTTTTTTAAATGTGTTTGCAAGTCTCTTATGATCAAGGATGCATTTATTTTTATTAAAATACAGTTAAACATTACTATTGTCAAATTTTATTGTTTCAATTGAAAATAACTCATTTGAAAACAGTTGTGCTGCTTAATATCTTTGGGAAATTTTTTTTTTCATGATTCTTTGAAGAATAGAAAGTTCAAGTGAACAGGATTTATTTGAAATAGAAATATTGTATAGAATAGAAATATAGAAATATTAGAAATCTATGTAAACTAAACAACAAAAACAGGTTACCATTGTAATGTGTAAATTAGCTGACTAATTTAGTACGTAAATTAGTTTGACTGCTACACAAACATTTATTCAGTAATAAAGAGAACAAAAATTGTATAAATGTGTATAATATGGCCCCTTAATGTAGTAAAGGAGGCGCTGTAAAGATGCTTTTATAATAATCTCTCCTAAAGAGATATTCAAGAAATGTTTGAACAAATATTTGAATAAAAAAAGTTACAAATTGATCTCTAACAAGTAAAATCACTAATGAGGTGTCAAAATGTTACAAAAATTGTCAGACCTAATGCAACAGTCCTTATGATTATAGCTATGCATCTCACCTAATGCGACCTCTGGGTCGTTCTGATTGAATGGACATGTAGCTGGTGCTACTGATCCGCGAGGCACTGCTGGCGCGAGAGATGGCTGACACGTCACTGACATCACTGTCTGAGGACTTATGGGACACATTGTCACAGCTTCGTCGCTGCTCCTTATAAAGCTAGTGGAATGAAATGCACAAAATAATGAAAGCGCATATATATTCTGAACATTCTAGATTTTTCACAGTTTGAAAGAGTTGGAATGGGATTACACACTACCGTTCAAAAGTTTGGGGTCAGTATAAGATATTTTCTAATACTTTTATTCGGCAAGAATGCATTAAATTGATCAATAGTGACAGTAAAGACATTTATAATGTTACAAAAGATTTACAAGTCAAATAAATATTGTTCTTTTGAACTTTATATTCATCTAAGACTGTTTGATGGTTTAAACAAAAATAATAAATGTAAGTACTAAATCAGCATATTAGAATGACTTCTGAAAGATCATGTGACACTGAAGAATGAAGTGATGGCTGCTGCAATTTTGCTTTGCAATCACAGGAATAAATTCAATTTTAATTAGAAATTCATCCCCAAACTTTTTAACAGTAGTGTATATGAAAATGTCCAATCCGAGAGAGCAGAACGGCGCTCACCTCTCTTTTATTCTTGAGCGTCCTCTCCAGATCCTGGCTGGTACTGGAGGGAGCTGCTGTTCGGAAGGTGCGTACTTTCATTTGCCGTGTTCGCTCCTCTGAAGCAAGAGCTAATACATACATGATAAAAAAAAATATGATTAACATGATATTTTCATATTTATTCAACAAACATTTGGAAAAGTAACCAGTGCAAGTCAGTGGACAATGACTGTACCTTGCTCTACACTGCTGCTTTTAGCGGGAACTTGGGGAAGCTGTCTGACCTTTCGTGTCGAAGAAGAGTCCGCTGTTGATGAGGAGAATGTGGGCCGGGTGTTCGGCTGCTCCCTGATGGAGAGAGAGAGAGAGAGAGAGAGAGAGAGAGAGGGAGAATGGGAGAGAGAGAGAGAGAGAGAGAGAGAGAGAGAGAGAGGGAGAAGGGGAGAGAGAGAGAGAGAGAGAGAGAGAGAGAAAATTTTGCTTATTTTATCAAGTACATAGGCCATACCGCCAACGTATGAATTCATTCATGTACAACATGTACATCTGATAAACGCACAGTATCAAGAAGTACACATTTTCATGAACAGACTGATCCTTACCGGACAAATATCGGCATGATAAGGTAACATTAATGATCACATCTGCACATTATTGCTAAGAGCCATAAGGAAAGCAAAACAAGTACAAAAGTGGCAAAAACCGCTGAAAAAAAAAATAGCGGTAAATGTGAAAGATAACATTGTTGTTATGCACAAGGCAACAAACAGTAGGTGGGTAGGTGATTAGGACAGGTGGATTTTCAGTATAAAAAGCAGCAACCACACAAAACATTTGAGAGAAAAGAGCAAAAGCAGAGGTTACAGCAAAGACAAGGCTTAAAGTGTTAATTGTAGGATGGGTTGAGCACAGCAAGGCTTCTCAGCCCAGATCAGGGTCAACACCTTTCCATTTGGGGTGAGCCTATGGTTGACCCCCACACGGGTCACCTTACCCAATGGAGCCAGCGATACCCTCTTTCTGCATGAGCCCTTTAGAATGGAGGTTGGCCTAGTGCTGCAAGCCAGTGAGAATAGCAACATACAAGACAGAATAATAAAGGAAAAATAAAATCAATGTGACAAATCATAGAAAAAAATAAAACAACCAAAATGGAGAAAAAGCCAACAAATTATTTGCAAAATCAGAGAGAGAAAAAGTGTGAATGGGTGAAAAAATAAATATGTTTGCGGATGAAGCCAGAGCAGCACCCCGTAAAAGTTCAACAACTGAAAAATATACACAATTCAATATATAGAATAATCAAAATGTATTTATGCTTTTTGCATATTTTATATTTTTGTCATTTAAAATTAATTGATGAATTCAATTGGGTTTTTTTAACGGGAAGAAAAAACAAAATCATTTTAACTATGATTTGATTAACTTCCATCACTGTTATGCCATTTATATTATTTTATTATATTATTTTAATATCATTCCTTTGCCATTTCAAACTGAAACATTTTATTTTATTCACATATTGTAAGAGAAGTGGTGTGTAAATCTTATTACCATTTTATTAACTCACCAAAGTAAATTTTTACTCACATTTGGAGCTTTGGTAATATTTTACTTTTGGGCTCTGATATAAAGTATAGAAATGGTCAGAAACAAATGAACAAAACCATATTGAAAAAGAAAATCATTATTTAAAGACCCCTGCAGTCAATAATTGTATCCCTTAACAATCATCTTTGATCACCAAAATGTTTTTTCCTAGAAAAAAATTATTCATGCCTTAAAATAGCTTGAATGTAACTACACTCTTGCCTCGTTTAGTATACGCGGGTCTATGAATATGTAAAGTAGCCCTGCCTCCACTCACTCACACCAGCTCAGAGATCCACTTGTTGGATACAAACATTAAAAGCTTGATTTTCATCACAGGGGGACTTTAACAAAAAACACTGTACAAGTCCAATCTAGAAGCTTTATCCAGTGTGAAATAAATAAGTGTGTACTAAACAGGTTCTGTACATACAGGACTTCAACAATCAACAGGCAATGCAAATGTGACATGATGTGACATGGTTTGATAAGTCTTACCGCTCGCTGTCAGATATTTTCTTGCCACCTTTCTGACAGCTAGGCTTGTCCAGAGTTCTCGACTGCCTGCAACATGGAAATGATCGAGGCGAGACAGAAAACAAAAAAAAAACAAAAAAAGAATGAGGAGTGGATTCACTCAGGACTGGACGGACAGTAAATGAAACTGCAGTCTAATAAAATGCCATGATGGAGATGGACATGTTATTGGTATTTGTGCTCTAGAGCTCTTCCTGTGGGTGTGTACCTCTGTGCGTCTGGCTTTGCACTGAGGTGGTGTACTGTCTCCTGAGCGTGGAACATAGCCTCCAAAACCCAGCTGATTCATAAACACATGTGAGTGGCATGGATACAGACACACAGACACACAGACACAGTATGGACTGATGTTAATTAAAAAAAAAAAGAATTAATTAGGGCTAAATCATGTCACTTTGACTGGCTACTCACCAAAGGAAATTATACAATAACGTGTACAGTTAGACATATACACAAGACACACTGTGTATGATATGGAGCACAGACAACTGACTGATATGTGACTTTATATACCTGGAAAATTAAAGACAAATCCTCTGAAATCATTACAATTTCAGATGAATCTAGAGAAAAGTAAAGATACAAGCAGTGCCCCCAAAATTTATTTGGCCACTTAAAATGTCTGAATATTACAGTAAAATACAAAACCGATTTGAATCTGCAAACAAATTACTCTTTTATAATTTGAAAACCAACCAACATTTTTGTGTGAAACGTTTTGCCTGAAAAGTGTGCTTGTGGTATTTTTTTTTGTTTAAAATAAATCTCACTTGGTTTAAATTTTGTTGCAATGTTATATGTGCATTTGATATGTCAACATACTTTTCAAGGCCACTGTAATGTATGAAAATGTATCAAAAGCTGTTGGAAAAATTAAAAAAAGTATAAAAAAAGTAGAAGATAATAAGGGAATAAACTATAGTCTGTGAAAAGAGTTAAGACAAAAAGGACTAAATACAACCTCATGAAATCCAGTCAACGCAACACACTGCACATCACAACACAAAAGCCACATTTTTAAAGCTACTGAGCAACTGAAAAACTACAAAATACACTGACAATCACATTATAGAACACTAAAATCATGGGGCTGCTGGATAACAACAAGCTATAGGTCAGAAGCTACAAGAGGTTGGAGGGTAAGCTATACAGTACATCCACTAGTCCCATGGCAGGGAGGGGACGGACAGGTTAGAAGAGCAGAGAGGTTTAGCAATAGGACTGGAGGACAGGAGGGATACCTGTCGTCTTCTGGGGAGGCATGCTGAATTAGGATCCTGGGGCTCATGGGTCTGGTACGGGGCAGAGACTGGGTGCTCCTGCGTGAGTGTGTGCGTGTGTGATCCACAAACACCCAAAGAGTTCAAAGTGGAAATGGAAGAAACACGGGAGGTCAATATAGAGACTGTGACAACGGTCATCTCAATCACACAAGAAGATGTACAGATTCAGGGAACTCATATTTGACACTTCTTCAGTTACTGTGGTTAGATAAAAACTCCCTATCCAAGACGCAAAACAGAGCCGTCAGGCCATACGAGTCACTGGACACTAACAGAGCAGTGCATAGTGGGTGACCCAACAGTGATATGTTACTTTGATATTAACATAGACATGCTGGGTCTTATTCACTAACAATCACACATAAGTGTTCATATTTTACAGTATGTGCACAGAAAAAGCTTGTAAAAATAAATAATTCTAAAGCTAATTAATTTAGATTAATCAAAATGAGTGAGTGTATGCTAGCAGTTAGTAATTAGGATTAGCTTTCTGCACAGTCTCCCTCCAACATTGATAATAAGAAATTATTCTAGAGCAGCAAATCAGCATATTAGCATGATTTCTGAAGGATCATGTGACACTGAAGACTGGAGTAATGGCTGCTGAAAAATCAGCTTTGGCCTCATAGGAATAAATTACATTTCAAAAGATATTAAAATAAAAAACAGTCAATGAGAGTTTAAATTATAATAACATTTCACAACATTATTGTTTTAACTGTATATTTAATCAAAGAAATGCAGTCTTGGTGAGCATAAGAGACTTACAAAAACATTAATTTAACTCAACCCAAACCTTTATATTTATAAACATTTTACGTAACAAATATCACAACTCTAATGAAAGGATTTGTAGGTGTGGTTTTAAATGAATCCTAAATTAAAAAAATAAAAATCTTCCCAAAATTATGATTTCTGTTTGCCCTCAAGTTTTATGCAAAACAATGTGTGTGTGCACATTAGTGAATGAGACCCAGTGATTTTTGTGTTCAAAGGGCATCACAAAGGAACATTATAAGAGTGTCCTTCAATGTCTGTGAATGATAATAATGACAAATTCAACAAAATGTGAATAATCCTATTCAAAATAAAGAGTGTACCTGTCTCGTTCAGGTGAATTGGAATTAGAACCTGGTCTCAGACAGTTGGTACTAGCACTTCTAAGCCTGTCAAGAGAGGGCTGTAGATCACTAGGGTCACAACATGCCATCCAATGGAGAAAGGAGAAGGAAAAAAAGAGAATAGGAAGATGACAAAGAACAAAAACATTAGGTCCAAAATAAAATGAAAAGAAAAGCAAACCTGTAAGGGGAGGAAGTCAAGAGAGCTGCTATAATGTGGTGTGTGAAATAATGGTTGAATTTTCGAATGCTTTGAATGAGGAGCTGCTGGCTCTTGGGAGCTGTTGGATGTTTGATGTTGTTGTTTTTTTATCTAATGGGGTTTAGGGTTGACATTTTCGACCCCTTACCTAACGGTGATCTTGTCTGTGAACCTAAGATCTTGGCGTTGAGTGGCAGTGACTACAGACAGCCGTGACTTTGACTTAAGGCATGCAGGAAGTGTTGAGCTGAACACAAATGAAAGTGCAAACAATCGCAATCACAAGTTACAGAAAAAAAAACAGTAAAGAACAAAATATAACAACCAAAAATAACATTATAAAATCACATTCCCAACTTATCTGTGGATTACAGCAACAAAGAAACAAGTTCAAATGTTAACACTGTGTCCCAACATTGGGAACGCGGATGCTAACGGATATCTTTCTCCAGGAATTATGGACCTACTTGGTTTGGACAGACAAACTGCTTATTGGGGTGAAAAATGTCCCATTGCGCCAGGTTAGGACACAGCATAAGATGTTTACAGCTAACGGTGATTTACTGTCTCTTAAAATGAACAATATCCACAGAAACCAAAATACCAGTTAGAAAGAAAGCACTCACATTTACCTACCATGGTAACACCTAACAGTGGCAGATTCCCATAAGATTGTCTGTATTTCAATCTCCAATTAAAAGACTACAATACCTCTCTATGTGTTTGCATATGCTGAAGATGTTGAAAAAAGACATTTTATGTCTATGGTGTATTATAGTTTCAATTTACATTAAATGCAATTAGCTGAACTTTAGAGTACTTTTTTGACCCATTTAAATAGGACTGAAGTACATCTTTATATGTAATTTCATAGTTACTACTACTGTTTTCAAAATGTGGTTAAAGTGTGCAGCCG
Source organism: Semotilus atromaculatus (assembly GCA_031834385.1). Classification (NCBI taxonomy): domain Eukaryota; kingdom Metazoa; phylum Chordata; class Actinopteri; order Cypriniformes; family Leuciscidae; genus Semotilus; species Semotilus atromaculatus. Next base: position 23,869,049 of record JAULUF010000025.1, on the reverse strand, counting down.
AATGTATCGACAAGCATTTATGGTAAACTAAAATAAACTTTAAATTCATTCCTACTGAAACTTGTATGTCATGTATTTAAGCATAATTTGTGATTTATATACATTTTGTTTATATTTCGATTTGTAATATATATATATATATATATATATACACACACACACACACACCCACACACACACACACACACACACACACACACACATATACAAATGATTATTAAAACAATGATCTAAATAAACTTTTAATCTGACATCATTATTATACTTTTTATGTAAAAAAAAATGTAAAGGTGTACTTTAATAAAAAGTAAAGGTGTGTTGTGAATGTCTACAACATTTAAGTACAGTGGCATTTTATTTCATTATTATATGATCTGCAAGAACATTAAAAAAAAAAACATTTTAAAGATTTGAAGTACAGTAAAAATGCACATTCAATAGAAATAAGTGCACGTTTTCACAAGAGCCAACAATATTACCAATTACTAATATTACAGTAAATGTACAATGTTGTCATGAACATCCAGTTTAATGGTTTTGTTAAATGATAAATGAGTCAAACTTTTGACAACAATCAAAAATATATGCACCAACATACTGCATATTGCATTAGCTAATCCATAAATAAGTAATAAGTGCTCTGGACTTCACAGATGCTATAAAATACTAATTAGTCAGAAAGGATGGCTCAAGAGTTCAGTTTTGCCTGCCTTACCTGTAAATATCCTTATGAATTCCATTGACTAATAAAGGCATCTTAGGAGGCAGAGTGCTACTGTACTTAGATGAACTCCTGGCAACATTACATTAACATGCAAGCATGCAAAAGGGAAACAAAAGATGCATCAACATCACAGCTGTGGTTAGTCCACTCAAATAGCAAAAGAATGTCAAAAGTCGCTCAATCAAACATGCAAAGATCACTCCTGGGGCAATTCCCTCATTCTAGATCATCTTTCCCCCCTCCCCCGCTTATAATCAAGGTCAGTGACAAGCGGAATAAAAATAAATGTGTCAAAATAACACTTGAGCAGAATGAGATAGTTATTTTGAGAAAACAAACGGTTGTCGTGACGAGGTATTCGTCTTTTAGGCTGTAAGCCAAAAGCAAGTGGAAAGTTCCGCTTGTAATGTTTCTTGTCAACTAGCGGCTCTGAAATATTAGAGTTGAGAGGCGAAGAGCTTGACAAGAAGCGTTCGAGGAAGAGAAACTGGCATCAACACTCAGTTCTGTTTTAATTAAATGGAATAAACTGCAGGCTAGAAGAACGAAACAGATACGAGGAGTCTTTTCAAAATGAAAATGATATTACCAGTGCTTATGACACCAAGATAGTAATATTGATCCACATAGTAATCTGAATACAACAATACTATAATTCACAGATTGGTGGTTCGATTCTGGACTTTTCTTTACCTTTGGGTGTGCAGACACTCTGCGCTTCTACCCCGCATTGATCTGTGTATCAAGATGACCTCACTGCAATTACCATGAAGATGGATGACACAGGAAAATAAACAAAACAGACCAATAAAAAAAGCAAACATAAAAGAAAAAATGGGCACTAGTAAGTGATTTAGAAGAGGACCAGTAACAATCCTTAAAGCTTGTACAATAAAAAGTATTTCTGTACAATCATCTCTGTCCATACAAACCCTTCAATGATGGTCAGTCTTTTCAAAAACAAACCTTCCGTAAATCATTTAATAACATGTGTTTTGGCTATACACCAACCTTCTGAAAATGGAGACCTTTGTAGATAAGTCCAATTTCTCTTCCCAAAAACAAAATTTGAATGGCATTCCAGAAACAGTATTTTAACGGAAGAAAATGAAGGCACGTGGAAGTGATTTTTTTAACACACACTATGGCACACTTATACACACTTGTTTGGACGGACACGTTTCTATTTACCTGTCGTCTACGTACTCTCTCTCTTGCACACGGCCACGGTCATGGTAGCGTGTTGGGGAACGGGATCGCCGGGTGTGTTGAACCTCATCCAGACTCCTTAGAGAGAAAGATGTGCCCCTTTTAATGCAGGTTGCAATTATTTGCTACTTGATAAATCCTAAATAGGTAGGGAAATACCTCTGTGCAGGGACGTTGGGAGGGCGGGACCGTCCCCTGCTTTCTTCATCTCTGTGTGGAGACACGGACCTTGAGCGATACTGAGTTGGCCTCTGCTGATCAGGAACCTCTAAAGTCGTTGCTCGATCTCTGTCTCTGTCTCTGTCTCTGTCCCTTTCTCTTTCTCTTGACCGGTTTTCTGTAGCTGTGATCATACACACACACCAAAAAAAAAATTGTAAATAAATTTTTTTAAAGCCTGTCTGGAAAGTTCAGATGCACTGCTTATGCAGTCATTGGCTTTAACAAACCACATTCCCCATGCCAAACAATTAAAATACCTTGTTCATTCTCCTTTTTCGTGACCAATGTGTGCTTTAGACAGTTGGAAATCACCATTTGAGTTCTACATTATATTCAATTTATTTATTTTTCTATTTTTTGTTATTTAAAAATCTGTTTTCTACAATGAAATGTTTATGTATTTTTACAACACACCAAGTATACAATTTTGACTTAGTGAAAAAATTCATCAATTATTTTTTAAATAATGTACCTTTTTATTATTTAGCAAATCAATGAACACTGAAAGCTAAATATATTATATTTGATATATATTTATATATTATATATTTGATATATTAATTTATATTTTATATTTTAATTTTATGTTTTATTTAATTATTTTCTAATAAAACTGTTTAACATAACTATTATAAATATTATATATTATATCATAATAACTAATTGTTTAAGTCACAATGAATAACAAAAAAAGTAAATCCAACTTTAAAAAAAAAATCAAAGGTGAGCATGACAAAAAAAAGAAGAAAAAGAAGAAGAAATAAAGATTAACCGCTGCCCTAAGACAACATCCACTATTCTCACAATTGCACAAAAATATGCCTAATGGTTTGGAGAATGAAGTCAAGGTATCTCACAAAGGCAGTGTTCCACAAAACCGTGTCATTTTCTAACTTCTACCATGCAGAGGCAAACTAAAAGGTTGAGCACTAGTGAGAGGAAGCAGTCCTCCCGTTTCCAAAATCACGTTGTGATCATGCATGTGTTATAGTGTGCGTTATGCTGCAGGTGTACACTACTATAATACAGAGAAAAGTACTGGAGACAGAATATTCCGGAAAGTCAATGTCTATAAACACATTCTCCCAATATAGTAAAAGCACCACTTTTATGTTTTAAGCACTTTATAGTAACAAAACAGTTATATTATTAGAATGGGATGAATGAAACATGTCAGATGTGTAATGTCGGTGATTGGTGCCTTGTCTCCAGCACAACAGTGGTGACTTCCAAAGGAAGGGAAGACCTGCTATTGGATGATTCTATCTTTTGGGGTACTCTAATTCACAAAGCACAAAGAAGTGCCAAGGTAGCGAATGCCTTGGCCCCTCCCACCCACCTGTGGCACCTACACCAATAGCATCATCATAATCAGTTTCTGTAATACGCTGCGAGCCTGCACAGACAGATACAGATATACACATGGATAGATGTACAGACAGTCATGAGATAAAGACGCAAACGAATGCACACAAAGCACTGTTGGAATAAGCCATGGTTAGGAAAGCAAAGGTATACAGAAATAACCTAGCATACTAAAATATGTCCTGTGGACATACTGTACCCATGGGCTACACACTCCTACACACTAACTCACATGCAGCACGGTTCAAAAACATAACGTACAGACAAAACAGACATAAAAAAGTGCAACACAAAGCCAAACATATTAATGAGACTGGATGAATTCCAGGACCTTGAGCTAAAAGATATGTTGATGCTTAACTAATATTTGATGATTTTCCTTCACCTACTTACAGTATACTGCATATCGTTTTGATCATTTCTCTGGTTTGACATATCATCTTGGAAAGTAAAGGCAAACTTCATCTATTTTAATCGAACTGCCCACATACTCTTCAGCTTTCTGTAATTCTGTGAAACACTGAGGGGGCGAATTCACTAAACGATTGTTGCACTCCATTGAGCAGAATTTTAGTATTTCAGTATATACCACTCACAATTAAGCAGAATGTACACTACCGTTCGGTCCTGAAAAATGTATCACAGTTCCCACATATTAATATCATATTTATAAATGTTTCTTGAGCAGCAAATCATGATTGATTTTGAAGGATCATTTGACACTGAATATTGCAGCAATGGCTGCTGAAAATTCAGCTTTGCTATCACAAGAATAAATTACATTTTAAAATATATTAAAATAGAAAATAGTTATTTCACAAAATGACTGTTTTTACTGTATTTTTGGTCAAATAAATAAGCATAAGATCTTTCCAAAACTTACAAAAATCTCATTGACCCCAAACCTTTGTATAATACTGTATACAAAAACTGATGTAGCACAAGTCAATGTCATTCGTTTTTGGGCAAACACACCTGTTTTTTATGCAAATGACGCTAATTACAGGTGCCAGTCACCGTTGAACCATTACCATTCATGGAAAACTTGTGGTGCAACTGTTTGTGCTCACTATAATTGATCAAATTTATGATCACATGATGGAGAAGTGTGTTATAATTGGGTACATGTCCAGTTATCGGGTCCTAAAACTGCACAGACGGTGCTGGCAAATAAACAGTGGCATCAATGGTTGCAAGTTAGTGAATTTATAATTAGAAGATTCCTCCCTGTTAGAGAATAAGCACTTAAACACAAAGTGATGTACTATGTAAACACTTTCAGATCACACCCCCACCAGCAAGGTCTTCTACTTACGCTGCAGCTTTTTGGTGGGTGTTTCTGTTTGGCCGTGTCTGCGGGGCAGGTATGGCGACGGGTGCGGCAGTGGGATGGAAGAGACGTCATGTGCCTGTAGCTTGTACCAGTGAGGCTTGTCATCCAGCAGGGCAGTCTCCAGCTCGATCAGGATCTAGGTTCACAGACAGTCAGGTGAAAAACTGTGTTGTGAATTCATGTTGTGAATAAATGGACAAGGAAAACATATGCTTCATACCTCTCCTAGAAAGTCACTCTCCTCCTCTTGTATTCTGGGTTGGTCCCATACAGTAATCTCCAGCATGTGCTCCCTGAAATCCCGCCGATGGACATGAGAGTACACAAACGTCTGGTTCCACTTGGGTTCCAGACTTTTCTTTACTGTTTTCGTTCTTCTCTTGCTCTTATCACTAAAGTAAAACAAATATACAGATTAAACAATACAATGAGAACATTAAAACTCAACTACTTCAGTCTCAACTGCTTGATGCACATATCAACACTAATTAAAATCATAAATTCATACATTTTTTGGAAAATTGGTTACTTAGTGTTTGATCTACACTACCATTCAAAAGTTTGGGGTCGGTAAAACTTTGTAACGTTTCTCTTATGCTCACCAAGGCTGCATTTATTTGATCAAATACACCTTTTGGAAAAACAGTATACAGTAATATTGTGAGATATTATTGTAATTTAAAATTCTATTTGAAAATATTTTAAAATGTGATTTATTCTATTGATGTCTTACCTAAATATGCTGATTTGCTGCTCAAGAAATATTTCTTATTATATTATTAATATAAACAGTTCTGCTGCTTAATATTTTTGCAGAAACCATGATACTACGGTAGATACTAGAAAGTTCAATTTAATGAAACCTTGCTAAATAAATGTTTTGTTTTTTTATCTTACTGACCACAAACATTTGAACAGTCGTGAATAGTCCCTGTAGTCGATACAATAACAAATGTCTTGATACCAAAATTGACATTGCAAGAAAAATCTAATATGCTAATGTACAACTATGAATACCTTCTATCGGGCAGGAAGTACATTTTGACATAGGGGTTCCTGGGTCGTCCATCCGATCTGGGCGTCAGGTCTATAGCCTGCAATACGTTTACTATCAGCTGATGGCCGACCTTGTCATACCACATTTTCACCTGCAAGACAAATGCACACACAGCTAATAAGCTAAAACTCTAAGCACAACATAGTGAATTGCCCTTGTTTTCTTCAGTATTTACTGACCGACAGCTGTCCAGGCAGTAGCTGAGGGGCATCTCTAAGACCACTTGGGCTGGATGGGGACATGACAGATATAGAGGGTCTTTCCATCTTCTGTGATTCGAAGGAACTTGAACCTGCTGCAGAGGGACAAGGAAAACACAAGTGCTGATAACATCACAATAATGTTTATATATATATATATATATATATATATATGAATAAATAAATAAAATATATATATTTTAGAGTACACATTTGATCAGATTCTTGATTCTTTTGATTCAGTACGTACTAGATTCTAATGGAGGATGTGATGTTTCTGGTATTCGTGGTATATCACTGAAAGAAAGAGATCACATATCCATACATTAGTTGTCAACATTAAAACAAGGCACACTTCCATTTAAATGGTTGGGTCAGTAAGATTTTTTCACCAAGGATGCATTAATTTGATTCAAATACAGTAAAAAGACAAATAAATATTACAATTTAAAATAACCTTTTTTTCTACTTAAATACATTTTAAAATGTAATTTATTTCTGTGATAGCAAAGCTGAATTTTCAGCAGTCATTACTCCAGTCTATTTGTCACATGATTTGGTGCTTAAGAAACGTTACCAATGTTGAAAACAATTGAGCTGCTAAATCATTTTTGTGTTATCAATTTCTTTATGGTTAATTAAAAGTTCAAAAGAACAGATTTGTTTTCTAAACAGAAATCATTTTTAATATTACAAATGTACTTAATGACACTTTTGATCAATGTAATAAATCCTTGCTACTTTAAATAAAAGTATTAATTTCTTAAGAACAGAATCTTACTGACCCTAAAGTGTGGCATTTATTTTAAAGCAATATAGTACATATACATGCATTTAAGGTTTGTTAAGTTTCAAATTATAAACCATGTTAAACTGTTAAAAATATATTATTGACAAAAGCTCTAGCATCATTTGGTTAGAAGGCATTTTTAAGTGTGACATAAGTGTCCAAATACCATCTGGTTTTTAGTCAAACATCATCAGCCAGAGGTTATGTACAGAGGACAGAAGGGAGGTGTGTACGATACATCACAAGTTCATTCTTAAAAAAACACCTCTTAGACTTTGTTTTACTGACTGCTTAGATTTATACACCCATTGCAAGAGTTTGGAGAGAAATCAAGGAATACATCTTTTTAAAGAGGTAGGAGGACAGAGCAGAGGAGAATATAGTGGTTCAAAGTGAAAACTAAACATAATACAGACTATTAAAACACTCTTATTTAGTGATTTGATTTTATTCGGACTATGATCAAATTGGGTGCTTTGCCGTTTGTTACCCAAGAGTCAGATACCCAGAAAGGCATGTGATGGACGACTTACCCAATTGGCCTTGATACTATTAATTCAACTTTTGGTTCTGTTTGAGAATTCAAGATGATATTGTAAACTTCTTTCTTGGTTAATCCTGGTAATGATTTACCATTCCACTGAAGCACTTCATCACCTGCAAACAGCCAAAATGTGTGTTGTCACATTAAATTCCTGTATACAGTTGAGAACATCCAGTTACATTCTTAAAATAGACTTTACTGATTAAACACTCATTGAACATTTTCAAAATATCTGAGGACTAAACACATTATTGAATTCAATTAAAATAAGGACTGTAAATTAAATGTGTTATTTTAGCACACGTGTCGTGTTTGGTAAACCCGCAGTACTTAACAGAATACCTAACTTTATTCCGTACCCGACCCGTTTGACAAAGACCGCAACCTGAACCGCACATCATGTGAACAATCTGCCCATACAGGCTATTTTGAACAAATGTGTATAAATAGGTTATACTGATGCTTAGAGGTCTCCATAAATTAAAAGAACATATAGCCAAATATGAGCCATTATTGTCATATAATATCGGGGATATTTTAGCGGATTCACTCAGTTGTCTGTCCTGAAACTCTGCAGTGAATATGTGGCCGTTGGTCCTCTAAGCAGCATGAAAAATAAAACTTTTATTAAAATTGTGCATAGATTATATACAGAAAGCACGCAAAGAGCAATGACTGAAGCTGTCAATCACTTAAGTTGCACGCTGCAAATCGTGTTGTAATTAGAAACCTGACGGTCTTCAGACTACAGAGGTTGACTACCGCAGTCCGCCCGTGCCTATTGAGTCCCGACCTGCACCCGCACCGCACATGACAACGTAAATATTATTCCACCCGTTACATCGAGTATTACCCGTCAGGTAGCCGCCTGCGACGACTCTGCCCTGACCTGCTGGTAAAATCAATTAAATCAGAAATTTTCAAACTTTCAGAGCAATTAAAGCTTGTAATACAACCTTTTTTTTTGTTGAGAAAACAGTGCAGACAATATGGAAATAATATACTAACTTCTAAAGATGCTTTTTGGTCTGTGTGTACACATCTACAACAATAATTGAATGTCTTTGAATCATCTTCATTTGGGGGCTTTTCTTTGCAAATATTGATATATACCAGTGTTTCTCGACTTTTTTGACTCCAAGGACCCCCAGCCTTAGTTTTAAAAAAAAACGTGTTTCATCTATGGGCACCCCTAGCTTCTGTACATAAAGTAACTCAAATAATTAAAATTAAAAGTCCGGTAACACTTTATTTCGATAGTCCACTTTAGACATTCTACTAACTATAAGTAACTTTTCAACTACATGTCAACTAATAGTCATTAGAGTATTAGTAGACTGTCAGCTTAATATCTGCTAACACTTTTTTTGTTGGTTCCCCAACAGACATTCAACTGACTATAAGTAACTTGGCGACTACAAGTCAACTTATTCTCCTAACCCGAACCCTAACACCTAACCATAACCTCAGACATTGTTTTGTGGTCTGGATCAGCACGCATTGTTCAACTGATAGAGTTGACAGTGCCATGGGAGGATGCTGTAGATGAGGCATATGAGAGGAAGAAACTGCGGTATGCTCATTTGGCCACTGAAGCAGAACAGCGAGGATGGAGAGTCCAGGTTTATCCAGTGGAAGTGGGTTGTCGAGGTTTTGTGGCACACTCTACAACCCGGTTCCTCAGAGACGTCGGATTCAGCGGCCAAGAGTTGCGTCGCACAGTAAAGAACTTATCTGAAGCAGCAGAAAGGAGCAGCAACTGGCTGTGGTTGAGACGGAAAGATTCTAGCTGGCTGTGTACAGGCCGCCACGCTACGGTTTCGTAGAATTCTTGAAAAACTTGAAGAGTCTGTTGGTTTATTTGTATAGGTTGTATAGTATAGGTTGTATAGTATACTATACAATTTGTATAGGTTGTATAGTATAGAATGACGGGTGGTTGGGCAGATATTGTGTTTTGCGGTAGGTGGTATGCCATACGGAACCGTTGCCACTGTAACTGCTTTAACGCACCAGTGGGGCTCGACAGCCTTAGTCAAACGGGTTGGCGCGTATGGTTGGGTTGCGGAGAGATTGTGAGATTGTGGTTAGGTCTCAGCAGCAGGAGGGATGTAGAGGTCAGTAAGCTGGGCTGAGTTGAGTGGGGGACGGAGGGGGGTGACTCTGGGACGCCAGAGTCACTGTCGAGCCCTCTTGAGGTGTCGTGGGCTAGTCGACGAAACACTGAGGACGGAAGGTGCCCACTTGAAGACCCTAGAGATGTCCCCTACTCGGCTTAATCCAGACGGTTGTCGTGCTGGTCCACTAGGGAGACCACACTGTAGTTGCAGCCGTCGTGTGTGCTGACGCGCCAAGTACACTGCAGCCGTTAACGCCGGACAGAAGGGGAGTCACACCCTCATATGGAAAGAAGCGTAAATGGATGGAGAAGCAAAGTTTACTGTAAAGCTACGTCTTAGTGTTGCTTATCTTGGCGAAAGCCGAGTACAAATCAGCATGAAGTTTTAACATCTACTCTCGTGTAATGGAAATCATTACCAGTCTACTATAATATACTAATAATTTAATGAGAGTTAGTTAACATGTAGTTGAAACGTTACTTATAATTAGTAGAATGTCTAAAGTTACTATCGAAATAAAGGATAGTAGAAGGATTCTAGAAGGTTTACAGTAGGAGCTGAATGATCTTCAGGTTTCCCACTCTTTTTAACCGATGAATTTACATGATTCTTCAGTAATTTGTGATTCACTGGATAAGTACTTTTTGTTATATTTAAAAAAATATTTGCACTCACAATTTCCACCAGAACAAATATTTTAGAGCTTGGCATATCTACAAAATGTTTTTTTTTTTTTTTAAATGTCATTGATGTTTTAATATTTTATAACATTTATCAGACTTTTTAAGTAACAGTTAAATCTTATTTTAAATAATTTTAAGTCATCTTAAGGCCCTCTCAGACATTTTGAGAACCACTGATATACTCATTTATGTGTGATTCATATGCTTAATGTTGTAATCGGCGTATGATGTAATTTAATTGCATTGTTTACTCAATTGAAGGCTCTAGTTTTTTAAGCTTCAAACTGAGAGAAGAGCTGGACTCACCGGCCCTTAGATGACCCACCACATCAGCTAGACTTCCTTTCTTGACTTTGGTGATGAAGGCCCCAAGTCTCCCAGTGTCTGTAATCTTCCCCCCGACCACCTTTACCGATACAAATCAATTAAAGATGGGTAAAGTCTACAGAGAATTAATAAATGCCACAACATGTATAGCAGATATCCTGTATTTTGAGTTTTTTTTTTTTTTTTTTTACATGGTTCATGACATGTAGTTGTTGACTTCATTACAGTGAGGAGAGGAACACTTGTGTTTATACAGTATGTTTAGCTCTCGCCTCACCTTTAGCCCAAGCAGAGCCCCAGCCTCTTTTGGCATGGCTGTTCGCTTACTCAAAGTGATTCGGCCAATTAAATGATCACCTTCCTTGGAGGGCTGCCATGTAACCGGATGCTAAAGAGAACAAGGCAGAGATTAATCTCATCAGAGAAAGAACCATCCCATTACATATAAATCTCACCTTCACACTCAATCGCATTCACACAGACACAACAAGCAGGGTTATTATAGTTAACTAAAACTAAAACCAAAGGAAACATTTCCGTTACTTTAAATTAAATATGAACTAAAATAACATTTCTCATTCTAAGTTAGTTTAACTTGGTGTACTAAAATAATGAATACAATTGTTTATATAACTATAGACATGTTTAAAAAGATGACGAGAACACAACAAAATTACTACAATTTTTCCTAAAATAAAAATATAAAGAATTAACTTGTGTAACTTACATTGCATTTAAGTTATGCATTTTATAAGTTCATCCATTTACTAGGAATCGAACCCATAACCTTGGCATTGCTAGCGCAATGCTTTAATTTGAGCTACTGTAACGTACTGTACAGGTATGTAACGTATGTAACAAATCCAATAAAGCCCAATCCAATTAATTTGCAATGGATAAAATCAAGCTTAGTTTTCTTCTTGATAAATATCACATTCTGTAGGTAAAATGTTCTGTGAACAACAATTCACGTTGACTAAATATACTGATTATAGCACAAGGTGGAAAAAAAAACATACATGCCATGCAGTGGGGTCCAGTGGACAGCACTCCCAGTCCCCTAAAACACACACACACAAAAGTTCATCAAGTTTATACACATGTTGACTATGTGAGCTGCCACCTTACACTAGCCAGAGTCCATCTCTAAAGCCGCTCTGTTTACGCTTATTGAATATTTGAGCCCCAGAGGGGCACTTGCAGCCAAGATCTCACGTTAAAATATATTTTGTTTTGACCCACCATGCAGCAGAGAAAGACTGAGAACTGCGATTAAAGTGGCCGCTGTGTTCGTGAATTTGTGTTTAAGAGCTACATTTAGTCCCCAGACAGAGGAAGCAATGATGACACGCAAAGCTGAATACACTCTGCCACATGGACACAAACAAACACACAGGCACCAAGGGACAGTCTCAGCGCTTTCCGTGATGTTGGCCTTCTATTTACTGTTGGCATGTTATATGGATGAGTGCCATGCCAAGTGCATACGGGTTTCTGGGCGGTTTTCCGGTTATTTTTTAGCACCTGGGGCATCTTGAACATGACGCACAGAGAGGGTGAGGAGTGCTGAAATTTTCTTCCAAAAAACAAAAATAGATTGTGCAAACTTGTAATTACTTTTAGTCTGCTGTTAAAATGTTTTAGTGTTTTAAATATTTAAAATATCTTAAAATGTAGTTTTAAGTAAAATAAAAGTGTAATGGACTCTTGGGTGGCTAATTGCTTTTATATAAACCAATAGTCAATGAATACTGTGTGGTATTTGCTAAGGGAAGCATCACTTTTATTACTGCTTATACTTTATCATAATTGAACAATGTTAGGATTTTGAACAAACTTTGAACTAAATTAAGTATTAAACTTTGGCACATAACTAAACTCAATTTACATGATTGATGCCTCAAAACCATGCGGTTAATTGAGAGGTATGCTATTGTTTTTTTTGTTGTTTTTTTAAATATTACTGAGATTTTCTCCATGCGAAACATAAAACTGACCCACCCCAAAAAAACAGATTTGCATTGAAAACTTTACTTAAATTTAGATTTGGGGATGGGCTCTTCTGACTGGCAACTTAGCAACACACACATGCATATTTATATAGATTTACATAATAGTTATTAAACTACTTTGAACATGGTTAATCTGATCAGATTTTTTAAAACTATTAATTTTATAAAGTATCTTCAGCTGAAGTATCCGATAAAAAAGGTTCAGGGGTAAAAAACAACAACAACAAAAAACACCTTTAGACCCGGATAGATTACTTACAAATATGTCAGGGAATCTTCATATGTTACTTTTTTAAAGAAGGCTACTTCTTCACAGTCTAACCCAGTTCTGAGCAGAGTTGTCCTATAAAAATTACTCTAAATAAAAATGTTAAGCTCTGGAAAGCAGCAAAATTTAACTACCACTCCTGAAAAAGTATTAGTAACTAAACCATAGCACACATTTTCAGCAAAAAGCAATGAACAACTTACAAAAGCAACCTGTATAAATCAAAACCAAATGCCACAGGTCTGCAATGCATGCAGTAATATTAAGTAGATGTCTCGAGGTATAAATGTTTAATATTGCTTGTTGTATGGTGGATTGGTCCCCTGTGTGGGCTTTTATCTAAGCCTTGTACTGAAGTGTCTCAACTTCTTATTACTTCTCATTCACATGACCTACTTAGCAAATAAATATTTCATAAGTAAATACTTCCACATTGAATCATACTGTATGCATAGTTACACAACTATGCTACTCTAGATGATAGATGGGTTTCCTCACCTATAGGCGTTCTGGTGTATTTAATTTAATTTGTCTTTTAACAATGCCCAACAGTAGACATACACACATCACAAAAAATCTGGAAATCATGAACATTTACTCCACAGTGTCATTGCCACCACATCTCAAAATGTTTAATAGCATTATAAGATGATGATTATGACAGTGATGGAAAAAAACATTTTGGAATTAAATTGGCCACCTGTTTTACCTTTATCATTTGATAGTTGACATTTATGTTGCCGAAATACATAAATAATGGTGTCAATTTTTTATTTTATTATTTTATTTTATTTTATTAAATGCAATTAATATATTTCTATATTAAGACTGAAAGTCTACTGAAGGCCTGGCTGGCACAAGTGTAAAGGGTCGAATACAACGATAAGGAAATCTGTTGATGTTAGTTTTAATAAAAATCAACTTCTGGTAGATAAAGATGCCCACAGTTGAATAATCACACAGTTTTGTACAACAGAAAAGATACATTTTAAATTTAAAATTGAAATTATAAATCCATTCTTTGGCCTTTAACAGCCAATATATCAGAATTAAATAAAGTTCAACATAACAAAAGTACGAGGTGTCAACTTGAATTGTTCTATTCCTATTCTTTAGGAGAAAGAGTCGATTCTCTTACCTGTTGTTTTTATGAGATTGTTGAACCTTTTGAAATGTTGTTCCACTGATAAGAATGAGCTTATGTTCTGCTCAACCTCCTCTCAATCTTCTGTTCTCCTATTTTTAGTCTCTCATTCCTTCTAACATAGTCTGTCTTTCCTATTCACTCCACAATGTTTACATTTCACCCCTGTCTTGCATTTTACACTGACCTTTTAAGTCTGTGTTTAGTCAGTTTGCCAGGCTAACAACACAGTGCCATGTGAATAAGCTTCAACCTTTACATTTACACGTAAATACATTGTACAATACTGTTTTTCTAATTTATTAGTACATTCATGAGTTTTGTATGCACCCCAATTCATAAAAACTAAAATAAAGAAATAAAAATAAACTGTTTTTTTATATAATATATTTTACAATACATTTCAAAGTTTGGGGTCTGTCAGGAATGTTTTATTTAATAAAAGTATTATTTTTATTCAGAAAGGATTAATTTAATTGCACAAAGTGACATTAAAGACCATTGTAATAATTACAATGTTAAAAAGATATCCATTTCAAATAACTGCTGGCCTTTTCAACTTTCTATTCAATTCTGGAAAAAAAAATCCAGAAAACTATTAAGCAGCACAGCGGTTTTCAAAAATTATAATAAAAAATATTTCTTGAGCAACAAATCAGCATATAGAATGTTCCCTATCAGGAACATCGAGCTGCGTGAAAACGCTGCGGGAACGCTTCTAGCGTTGTGCGTCTTGAAGCATAGTATGGAATCAGCCAAAGGCGAGACGGAACGTCACGAGTGACGTCATCGACCAGGAAACTATAAAGCACACCCATGAACACAATGGCGACAGCTTCTGTTGTCTTCAGCAAGCGATTTGTGTGTGAATCTGTCCCAGTGTTTTTGTCTGTCTTTAGTGATTGCTAGGCAGGAGTTTTTCACTTAAAAAAAAAAAAAAAAGGCTATATATATGTATTCACATATCTAAGCGAGCAGCATTACAGAAAGTGTGTGTTCCCCCCTGTACTCGTTATTTCACGGGTGGGGATTTACACGATCTGTGTGTTGTTTGTTTGGGAGTACAGCATGCCCGGTCAGCTCTCGAGGGGGCTGATTGTGAGCATTGCGAGCGTTTTCCAAAGAACGCTCTGCTCCCGCCGATCACTCTTTGAGGAGAGTGGTTCGGCTCGCGCTCCGGCGCGTGTCGTGGGGATCGCGGGTGAATCTGACAGCGGGGTTTGAGACGGGCCTCGCCCTATCTCAGCCTTTAACTGTTAGATTCAGTGCCTCAGTTTAGGGTTGGAAGCACGCTCTGCGGTTTCTTCTGCCCAGGCTGTGGCATTAATATTGCAACTATCCAGTTCTGAGGAGCTGAATGTTGTTGCTATTAAAAATATAATAATAATAATATTACATAAATTATTATAAAATAAGGGGATTATGAGGACTCATTCCCCTGAACAGAAATAAATGAGGAGCTTATGGAGGTGCTAACTCATGCTGTAGAAAAATTAAACATTGAGTGGTCAGCAGTTTGGCAGGAGTTTTTTATATAAAAATATATTGTATAAACTATGTTTGCCTTCCCGAGTGCAACCTCCACGAAGGTGCCTACCATTTTTCCGGATCTCCACACCGAGGTGTCGAAGTCCTGGAAGAAAACGATTTCATACTGTATTTTTAGCCATCAGATCTCTACAAAAAATATTTTAATACTGCTGAGGCTTATTTACGGTTATGAGGCGATGCCTAGAAAAGCTGGAGAGATGCCTACTGCCATCTCTCCGCTGAAACGAATTCGTCTTTTAAGGCACCGGCGTTTAAAGACAGGGACTGATGGGCGGGTCAGTCCTGACTGTCGATAAGCTCCTCGCATGGGCGCAATAAAATCAGAGCGTCGCGTCTTGTGCTCCCCTGCAAAATAGTGGAACCAGACGCGACACTCTCAGATGAAGTTTTCGGGGGTTAAACTGATCTGAGGACAGTCATTATAGCCAAGTGGCTTCATCTAAAAAAAAAAAAAGTAGTTCTGACACCACCGGTGTCAGGATGCTGAGGGTGGTCCCTACCGTGAGAGAAAGGTGTTCACCGCATCAGACGGTGCCCGTCCTCTCACGGTGCCCTCAGGGGTCCCTTCTGCCAACCCCGCCTTTAAGACGGGGCGTAGACGGGCCCAGCGAGTGTTTTCCCGAGGGACGCTCGCCCACTCTGAGGAGGGGCTTAGGGCAGTTAGACCAGTTGTTCCCTGCCGGTGCGCTGTTACAGGGCGCTGTGTCTGCTGCTCAAAATATTCCAGAGGCCAGCCTCGAGAGGCTGGTACCCTTAGTAGATTTTCTGGCAGAGTGGAAAAGTCTTCCAAAAGTATCTCAGTGGGTTCTGCAGTCGATAGAGAGGGGTTATGCCATTCAGTTCAGATCTCCTCCTCCTCGATTCAACGGGGTCCTGCCCACCGTGGTGGGCCCCGAGCAGGCTCTGGTATTGGAACAGGAGGTGAAAACACTCCTTCAAAAGGAGGCTATAGAACGGGTTCCTCCTCCCAGCAAGGAGTCAGGTTATTACAGCCGATATTTCATCGTTCCAAAGAAGGATGGGGGGTTGCGTCCAATTTTAGATCTGCGCCTATTAAACCGTGCTGTAGCCAAGCTCAAGTTCAAGATGCTCACGCTAAAGCAAATCGTGTCACAAATCAGGTCCGAGGACTGGTTTGTCACGATAGATCTGAAGGACGCATACTTCCACATTTCCATCCTTCCGCAACACAGGAAGTTCCTGAGGTTCGCTTTCGGGGGCGAAGCGTACCAATATCGTGTTCTTCCATTCGGTCTAGCTCTATCTCCCCGCACGTTCACGAAATGCATGGATGCAGCGCTATATAGTTCCACTGCGACTCCAGGGCATTCGTATATTGAACTACATAGACGATTGGGTGATTCTAGCTCAATCGCAACAACAAGCGGTTCGGCATCGAGATGTCGTCCTCGCGCACATAAAGAAACTGGGGTTGAGGCTGAATGCCAAGAAGAGTGTTCTATCTCCATCACAGAAGACATCTTTTCTGGGGGCATTTTGGGATTCAGTAGCAATGCGGGCGTGCCTGTCGCCGGCCCGCATCACTTCAATTCTCTCAGTCGTAAAACGAGTAAAGCTAGGCCAGTTGCTCACTGTGAAGCAGTTCCAGAGACTGCTGGGTCTGATGGCAGCAGTGTCCAATGTTATTCCCTGCGGCCTGTTGTACATGAGACCATTACAGTGGTGGCTCAGAACCAAGGGGTTGTCCCTGAGGGGAAACCCCCTCCGCACGATCAAAGTTACGTGGCGCTGCCTACGTGCTCTGGTCATGTGGAGGGATCCTTGTTTTCTGTCCCAGGGACCTGTGCTGGGAGCTCTTTGTCGTCGTGTAACGCTAACGACAGATGCTTCCCTCACAGGCTGGGGGGCGATCATGAGTGGTCGCCCAGCCCAGGGTCTGTG
This sequence comes from Semotilus atromaculatus, assembly GCA_031834385.1. Taxonomy (NCBI): domain Eukaryota; kingdom Metazoa; phylum Chordata; class Actinopteri; order Cypriniformes; family Leuciscidae; genus Semotilus; species Semotilus atromaculatus. The sequence goes on along the minus strand of JAULUF010000025.1, from coordinate 23,851,598 downwards.
GCAGGACCATCATCGATTATGGCATATAAATTGTCTAGAGATGTTGGCTGTGTTTCAGGCTCTGAAACACTTCCTACCAGACCTGAGAGGTCATCATGTTCTTGTCCGGTCCGACAATACATCGGTGGTCTCTTACATAAACCATCAGGGGGGTCTGCGCTCTCGCCCGTTATACAATCTGGCTCGCCAGATCCTTCTATGGACCCAGGGGAAGTTCCTTTCATTGAGGGCGATTTATCTTCCGGGGTATCTAAATCAGGGAGCGGACATCCTGTCGAGGCAGGGGCCGAGGCCCGGGGAATGGAGACTCCACCCCGAGGTGGTGGAGCTCCTGTGGATGCAGTACGGTCGCGCCGAGGTGGACCTATTTGCATCCAGGGAGACATCACACTGTCCACTGTGGTTCTCTCTCAGTTATCCAGTCCCTCTGGGGTTGGATGCTATGGTACAGGTGTGGCCGAGGTCACACCTGTACGCCTTTCCCCCGATTGCTCTGCTCCCAGGAGTTCTGGAGAGGGTTCGCCAGGACGGGGTCAGTCTACTATTGGTAGCCCCGTACTGGCCGGCCCGAGTTTGGTTTGCGGACCTTATATCTCTCCTAGACGGTTCTCCTCTGGAGATTCCGATCAGGAGGGACCTTCTCTCTCAGGCGAGCGGGTTGATTTATCACCCCCGCCCAGAGTTGTGGAAGCTATGGGCTTGGCCTCTGAGGGGGCCCAGCTCGTAGGTGCTGGTCTCTCAACCGAGGTTGTTGAGACCATCCTTCACTCCAGAGCTCCTTCCACAAGGAAGTTATACGCCTTGAAGTGGAGGCTCTTCACTTCTTGGTGTGGAGAACACCTGTTGGACCCAGTTAACTGCCCAGTGGGTGCAGTGCTGGAGTTCCCGCAGGAGCATTTCTCCTCAGGGTTATCCCCCTCCACACTAAAGGTGTATGTGGCGGCACTTGCTGCTTACCATGTCCCTTTCAGTGGAGTCTCTGTGGGGAGACACCCGTTTATAACTCGCTTCCTTCGTGGTACTTTGAGGCTGAGGCCTGTAGTCCGCACGAGGGTGCCAGCATGGGACTTGGTCATCGTTCTAGAAGGTCTTTCCCTAGCTCCTTTTGAGCCTATTGAAGAAGTTTCTGAAAAGTTTGTTACTTTAAGGACTATTTTTCTCCTTGCTATTTCTTCTCTTAAGAGAATCGGAGATATTCAGGCTCTCTCGGTTGCTCCTTCGTGTTTGGAATTTTCGCCTGGGATGGTGAAGGCCTTTCTCCACCCCAGGCCAGGTTATGTCCCTAAGGTTCCTACCTATGTGGCCAGACCTATAGTTCTGCAGGCCTTCTGCTTTACATCGTCTGATCAGGAAAAACTCAATCTGCTCTGCCCTGTCCGGGCTCTAGATACTTATGTCCACAGAGCTGCCCTGTGGAGGAAATCAAAACAGTTGTTTGTTTGTTTTGGACCACCTAAGAAGGGGTCTCCAGTGTCTAAGCAGAGGATGAGCAAGTGGGTGGTCGAGGCCATCTCACTTGCTTATGAGTCGGCTGGTCAGCCTTCACCTTTGACTGTCCGAGCTCACTCTACCAGGAGTATGGTGGCTTCCAAAGCCTTATTGTCAGGAGTTTCTCTTCATGACGTGTGTGATGCGGCAGGCTGGTCCTCACCGCATACTTTCGTCAGGTTTTATGACCTAGACCTTAGCTCCACTCCTGGGGCGCAGGTGCTTTCGGCTGAATTTAATCCTTGATTCACACAGTCGGTCACTTGCTCTTATGGCGACGTGGGTATTAGCGTTCCCGCAGCGTTTTCACGCAGCTCGATGTTCCTGATAGGGAACGTCCCGGGTTACGTATGTAACCCTAGTTCCCTGAAGTCGAGTAATGTCGTTGCCATACTCCCAGCATTCCCTTGATCGACTTGCTTCAGACTTTTCCAGAAGCTGTCGCCATTGTGTTCATGGGTGTGCTTTATAGTTTCCTGGTCGATGACGTCACTCGTGACGTTCCGTCTCGCCTTTGGCTGATTCCATACTATGCTTCAAGACGCACAACGCTAGAAGCGTTCCCGCAGCGTTTTCACGCAGCGTCTCGTTCCTTCAGGGAACTAGGGTTACATACGTAACCCGGGACGATTTCTGAAGCATTTAAAAAATCTTACCAACCCCAAACTTTTGAACAGTACTGTATATATTTAATGTCAAATCATTTTTTTAAAGAAATGTGTGTATCAAGTATTCGTTCTCAATGGACCTCCTGCAGTATCTTTAAGGATAATAATGGGTCAACAGAGCCTTGGTTGAAAACCCTGGCGTTAGCAGACAAAGGAAGTGAAGAGCCTCAAAGCTTTCAAAATAGTCATCGCTAATCCATTTGCTTGCATCTGTGCACATTGGAAAACCGAACAAATTAAAAAAATTAACTCAAATATTACCTTCATATTGATGCTGGTTTCCTTTTCTGATTTATGGAGGAGCGTGTTTATGCAAACTTTTTAAAAAAAAAAAATTATAGAAAATTATAGAAAAGCAGGTATCCACCGAACCAACCTCTCTCGCTGACGCTCTCGATCTCCACATCTTCACAGCTGGTGTACTCCGGTGTTGAACCGCCCTCTTCCTCAGAGCTGCTGACGGACATCTGTCTCTTGTTGCCACCCCGTTTGCTCTTGTACGGGCGGGGCGGGGGCGGTCGTAGAGACTCCGATTGGTCAGAGCTGAGTGAATCGTTGCGCAGCATGCTCTCTTTTTGACGTTTCGATTTGCGCAGTAGTGCAGCCGAGCCAGGGTCCAGGTGGCTCGGCTGCAACTTCCTGTCCCATTCCTGAGGCTCCCTAAGTTCAGGGGGACCTGCGGGCATGGCAGGACCCACCCTGAACCCCGGAGCTGGCGGCTGTGGGGTGTGGTTCGTTTTAGCAGGAGGACCCTGCACAGCCGGTGCACCCTGCAAACCTGTACCCCCCGCTGTCCTCTCTGGAACGTAGGCTTGTTGCTGGCCCTCCAACGAAGTCTGCCGTGCATCTGCCCATCTCCGTGCACCTCTGTTGTCCTGGACCATCTCCCCCGCTTCCCTCACCTTAGGATGCATACGTCCATCAGGCTCCGCAGGCCGGAGTTTGGCCGGATGATGTGGAGCATTTGGGTCAGTCCTGCACTGTTCCCTGGGTGGTTTCTGCTCCCCCTCAGTCCTCCTAGTTTCAGGACTGTCGTGCTCCTGAGAGCGAGTCTTCATCAGTCTTCGACTTTCTCTCCGATTTTCTCCGGACTCTCGCTCTTCGGAACCCTGGGAGTGGATTTTGGATAGCCCTCGCCGCCTCTCTCCTCTTGGCCCTGACTTGCCATTCTGATCAGAGGCTGCTGGTGGCTTTTTTCTAGAGGTCAAATAATCACACAGCATCAGAGATTCAGACAGTACACCTTATATTAAGCAGGAACAATATGATAAGTGTCAAGTAGAATGTTATGGTTTAATAAAAATTTTGTCATATATATATTAACTGGGATATTCTAGATGTTGTATTGAGAGAGAGGTTGAAGTGTACCTATCTTGTGGAGGCTCACTGCGTGAGCGCGATGACGGCGTGTCGGCTGACCCTGTAGAGGGGCCTTTTCTGGGGTCATTTGGGGCAGGTGACTGGGTGTCATGGGCAGTAGAAACTGAGGAGTCGAGAGGGTTCTGAGACCTAGAGCGCATCTTCTTCTCTCCAACGGGGTCTCCACACATGGCTGGTTCACTTACTGCAGACCCCAGCTCTCCAGGTTTGGGCCCATGACTGGGAAACCATTCTCCTGATTTAGTGAGTATATCCTGTTGCTTTCGGCACTGGTTACATACCCACATTACCTGGGGTAGAAGAAATATCACATTTCAAATGTTGTGTGAGGGTGGTCGGCAACAAATGAATCAACCTACTGTACAAGTGGCTTATTAATTAATTAATTAATTCATTCATTCATTTTAATCTGGGATACAAGAAAGTGTTTTGACATGGATAGCAATTGCACACTTCACCTGTTTGTAAATACTAGGGGGGAAAAGACGGGTAAAGGATGGCACATTCATGCAATTCATGATTTTGATAAAGAAAAGGACAAATCTTTTAAAAAAATCAGGTTGGCTTCATATGGTTTCTAAAAAACAACACTCCAAATCCACTGAAAGCCGTTATCACCTTCTTTCTTTTTTTGGCACTGATAACATCAAACAGAACAGTTCCCAACTTTCTCCTCAAGCTTCTCCAAAAGCATTCCAGGGAGGAGAGGGGGTGACTCCCCCATCACCAGGCACCAAATGCCATGTGGCGCAGAGGACACTTTGAATGCACAATTCATATAGGAATAGACATTGGCTATATTTAACCCATAATCATACTATTTTAGCCTAATTACGATTCTTCAGTTATGTTAGGGTAACCTCAAATGCCCCAAACCAGGCAGGTATGAAAATGATCCCCTCTCCTCATACCTTAATTAATGGTGTATATAGTATGTTTCCATAAATTGCATCATACTATTTTCACTATATTTTGGTGTAAAACTGCACAAATTCCCCAAACCAACATAAACATGCAAGTAAAGACCAAAATAACTTTCTCCCGCTCAAAACTCACACCTCTGATTGGCCACTTCACCAAAGAGGGGTGTGACTAGCAGGGCCTACGCATTCTCTTGTGAGATGGGCACTTTCTGACTTTTTTCGGCAACTTACTTTCAAGTTAACTTTGTTCAAACTTCTCGCGGACAACCGATCTCTGGAAGAAATTAACGAACGCTTAAGCTCACTCCTAATGAAATAATGAAGAATATCTGTATTTTACAAAAATAAGGACCCTTGTTCAGCACCAAAACCAATACAAGTAATCATTTTATCAATCTTTAGATGCGTCTCTAAGCTTTAATCCCTTTAAAGAAGGTGGTTTTGATTCTCTTATGGCTCTCATTGTGGTTAACTGATTGTAAATCTTTCCATTCTTTGCTCTTCTCTCTCTTTTTCTTTACTTTTCTTTATTCTGAATATATACTTCACTTAGTTGAATTGTATGTACCAGTAGTTTCATTTATTAAACCCATTATATGCTTGATTGTCTCTGTATTTGAGGCTCACAAATCAGTCACTTAAACATTTGATCTTGCTACATGCTTTTGTACTGTTTAGTTTTAATAGAATAAGAAAGTATTATTTTTTGTGTACTTCTTGGCCAGGAGAATAATCTTTCTTAATAGTTGACAGAAGATTGTTGGACAGCTCTGATTGTCGGTTCAGTGGACGAACAGATCAGTAAATTTAAAATTAATTTTGCTACAGTTAATTCTGAAAGCTGATCTATATATTTATAATTAATTATAACCTGCTGTAATTATATATATATATATATATATATATAAATATTCAGTTTGATTGTTAGCTCATGTAACTAATGTAGTTAAATAATATTAACAAATGGGCCCCTGTTTTTTAATAAAACATTAGGACAAAAAAGTTCATAAATAAATTACTGTACATGTAACCGTAAGTTCCCATAAAACATGTCTTCACTGACAGAGCAACAGATCAAAGCCTGTATGTTGCCAAGGTTGTCAGTTAACTGTTCTTAATCATGTAAAGACCAAAAATAAAAGCTGAGGCGTTAAAAAAGAGCTAATCTGGCAGAGACTGAAACCCTGCGATACGTGACTCAGGTCTGACAGACAAAACGGCAGCTCGCTATAAGGAATAATGTAGGCAGGAGGAGGTGTGAACTGAAAAAAATGAGACAGAAAGGAAACTGTTGTGCTAGCAGGGATAAATGTAAAGACAAACAATGCATATAAGGTACTAATGTTAGCTGACAGAAGGTGGGTGTTGTTGAAACAAGAGGATGAAACTTGAAATTGCGTGGACCGTGGGATGTAATCACATGCCCATAGAGCAAAGGCATTGACCGTGGTCACTGTGGGAAGATTCGCAGGAACTGTGGGGAAAACCATGGAGGGTCGGGCCGTGCTACACGCAAACATTAGCAGCGCTATCCATCACCCTCCTCCACACACAGAAAACCAGCCTGCTGATTCCTTTAGCAGGAGGATCAGGAGCGAGGAACACAAAAGATCTTGGCACATTCCACATTTTTTCTCCCTTTTTCCACTTCCCTCCTCCAGATTGCTTTTGATTAAAAGCTTGGGAGGTTGAGCGAGAGAGTAAGCGAGGGAGAGACACGCATCAACACATCTATATTTATCCAGGCAGCCGCCCAGCACCATTGGGGATATGTTAAAAAATTCCCCAGCTTACTGCATAACTTTACTCAGTGAAGACTACCATTGATCCTGCGGATGCAAGGCCAAACAAGTGATCTTACACAGCTCAAACACACACACACACAGAGAGACGCAAACATATACATGCACAAGCTTACGCACACACACAGCCTTCTGCTGTTAATGTCCTTGCCAGACAAACACGCTCTGTGGTTATAGTCGGAAAACGAAATGTTCAAATGTGCCACCTGCTACCAGAACTCCTGTCCTAGTTTCCGTTTCTTTTTCTTTCTTCTTTTACTTTGTCACTCAACTAACTTATTTAATAAATTTAAACTCAAAATCAAAATGCACATGATTTTGCTGTAGCCTACTGGAACCATAAACTAAACAAATCAACACTCTTTTTCTAACATTTTAATAGCATACAAAAATTTAAACACACAGTAAGCAGACACCATCTCCACATCTAAGACAAGACGGGGGTGATAAAACCCTCATCGCATGTAATTCAAATGCTGAATCATCTTTATTGAGACCTATCATCCCTCTATATAAGTCAGACATTAACCTTTTCATTAAAAAAGCCAATATTTGTCCCCAGGAATTTACTTTTCAGTCTATTTTTACCTTCAAGTGTTTTTCCGCCTATACCCAAAGTGTCACCCATTAATAACACATACTTTAAATGAATCAGTATGAATAAGTAAAATAATTACAGCTGTGTTACATACTGTATAAAATCGAATCAGCATCAAACTCAAAAGCTGTAGCTGTAATTATATTAAATTATTTAACCTTCCTCAGTCCCTTGATTGTTTACTTCACATTGTGTTTCCAAAAGCTTAATTTTATATTAGACACAGAATCAAATACAAATATCTAAACAGTGTTAATTTTATATTATTCGTATACTATACAGTATTTATTCATATTTTTAATTAATTTTATTTTTATATTTTCTGTTTTCATTTTCAGTTTAGTTTAAGTTTGGTTAATTTTGTTATGCCATCCTTTTTGTACTTCTTCTTATTTATTTTAGTTAGCTGCCAAAGCAACATTCATAATTTAAGTTTTCATCAACATTTTCATATTTTATTTTATAATTTGTATTTTATTTTAATTACAGAAAACAATTGTATAATAGTTTTAGCTAACAATGTCAATGCTGCATCTAAAATAGCAAATTTGACCCAGAGCCCTGGTTAATGTCTGACTCTACTCTATGCACCTGGCTAATTATATACAATTTTCATTTGAAAATAAACAAACAAAAAACACACACACATGACACAATCTAGGCATGGTGGGAGTGGTGTTGGTAAAGAGATGGCATGGTGTGTACAGGGCAGAGAGGGGCAAGAGGGGCAGCACTCTTACAATGAAAAAGCATTATGCTGTGATTGAACAGTGCTGGCTGAGCTCCAAACTAATCTAAAGTAAATCAGCAGCAGAATCCCCAGCTGTCAGGCACAGACCCGACCCTCCCCACACGGATTACAACACTCAAATACCAGCCACCTTCTCCTCCAACAACACTGTATAGAGTGTGAGGGAGAGACTTTTGCTCTCAGATCACAGATCACTTATAGACAACAAGAAAGGAGGAGGAAGCCGTTTAAATCAAGACAAACTGCGTTCAGATTATGTGTTCCTGTGTACAGACAATAAAAGTGTAATACTAATGCACAGCTTTACAATTTTATAGAATGTGTTAATTCAGCAATTGCTTTGTAATTCAACAAACTAAGTTTTCCCCAAAGAAATTTTCCTTGCAAGAACTGTAAAAGCACAATACAGTTGTGACAGTCTGTGCTGCAAGCAATACCCTGGGAGGGGTGACCCTTTAAAATTGAAGTTAGATATTAAATGGGTCACAAGGAATACATTTTTTCTGAATCTTTTAAGATGAAAGACTATAGGGTTGTCAAAAGTACCGGTACTTAGTCTATATTTAAATTTTAAAAACTTAACATTACCAGTCTTGCTGCAGTACAGGCAGTATAGAGTGCTGGGTCAATCCAGTAACCGCGGATAGGCGGGTGCTGCTTTCAAACGCTCCCGTATGTATTTGTGTAAAGCATCTGTGAAGAGCATCAAAGGTTTCTATTTATGTGTTTTGGTAGCGTTGAGCATTGAAACCAATCAAAAACATGTTTGAAGAGTGTGTGAATGCAAAGGCCAATCAGAGTTGTTCAAGTTAGTCAGAATCTGCTCAATATGGCATTTTGTTTGTAGTTTGCAATTGTAGTTTATTCAGCGCGAGCTCTACAGCGTGAGCTCTACGTGAGGGGAGGGAGGGGGTCATGTTGGTAAATACACACTGAAAAGTTTTGGGATTAACAAATTGAGTGTCAGCGTCAGTTCTGGCAGGCCATGTAGTCAAGACGCTGCTAACGCTATTGGCCAACAACACGGTTTCATCAGCCTTTCTGCCCAGCTGAGCTGCATCAGCTGTTCAACTCCCCTCGCTGCTAATGACTACGCTCAAATCAAGGCGCCTTTTTAAGCAGATTCAGTTCGCTCCTAACTGCTTACTGCTTGCTGCTGCTGCTCGCTTCTCTGCAACCCGCCACCTCCCCAGCTCCTCCTTGTCGTGTATAACGTGGCAGTTGCTTTTCTGTCATCGTTGCTGCTCTGTTCATAGGGGGAATAGTCAACGCATTCTCATCCTAGGGCGTCATATCTGACACTTTTGGCATTTCGTCTAAATCCAACGCGCATGGCACCCTTTAGCGTCAATATAACACGCACAGATATGGGTAGGTTTAGGTCTGGGGTAGGGTTAGGGTTAGACCGCTAGGAGGCGCCTTCTGACCCATATATATCTGCGTCTCATATTGACGCTAAAGGGTGCCATGCGCGTTGAATGTAGACGAAATGTCACGAGTGTCAGTATATGACGCCTTGGGATGAGAACGGGCTGGAATAGTTCAGCTCTCCCAGTCCATAACTGTGAGTGTTCCCTAATGCTGCTGCTGTCCTCTGACTCTCTGCTATTTCATGGTGCTCATGAAAGGTCAGAGGACTCATTGAACAGAGCCATACCGCCAAAATTTTATTCCGAATTTATCAACTTGAATTGCAATTTATTCAATAAAAATGTTTCCTAAATTATTTTTATTGTCAAGTTCTTGACTTAATGGACCTGACAGAACTACTAAAATGAGTGATTGAATCTGAAACTGCGATGTTTGACAACGAACATGACAACAAAAAAAAAGACCTGTAAATTAAGTCTTAAAGTGTAAGTGAAATAGACCTGCCTCTTGTTCTTTAACCTGTAATGATTAATTGATTGATTTTCTTTTTTTCTTTTACAGACTTTTCATTAGATTTTTTTTAATGCAATGTTTATTTAAATGAACAAACTTAATTTATTTAATATATTTTCAAATAGTTCAATTTAAAGAAAAAACAAACCAATTAATTACAAAAGCCTTTGCTATGGCACTGAAATTGGTAGAGAACCATGAAATTTGACTGGTATTGGTACCAGCGACTACTTGACATGACACTCACCAAACAGTGAATACACAAACAGCTAAAAAAGAGACAATGGTAACATGAGGGCAATATATACATATAAGAAAGTTACAAATGAGTCTAGGGAAGCACATGCCATGATTATATGAGGACAAGGGAATCAAATGACAAACAGGAACCCATCCCTGCGTCCCAATGTGCAAGCTGTAAGGCTGGTGCCAATATGTCTGGGCTCCCCCTAGAGAGAACAAAAGGCTCTCCTGAGAATTAACACTTGAACTATCTCTTGAATATGTAACTCCCTCTTGCATATGTAACAGGAACTTCGGAGACGCAGCACACAGTGCAGTTCACACTTCAACCACACCATCTCCTCCTCGTCACTGAAATACACTGAAAACTTATGCAATGTTGTGTGTGTAAAGAATTTAACTATTCATGTTTGGTGTCCTTTAAAGTGTCACAGTGCGCCTGGTAAAATGGTCTCATTCTCCCAACTATAATGAAAAGCTAGAAGAAGTTATGAAATATGAGACAAGTGATGTGTCCCTTCCGTTCCCCAGATGCCTGATTCAAACTACCTACTGTATATAAAACAAGGCAGATCTCACAGCGTGAGCTCCTGAATAGATAACCAAAATCTAATTATAATGACAGACACCACCATTTGGTCAGAATTGAATTATCTGGGTTTATAAGGAAAAGGTGCAAAAAGGTTCGGGGAGTCTGTAGGTTGACTGCCCACACAATCGATCGCTGTGCATAATTTTGTTGACAGGTAATAATTTCTACAATTTCCGTGATTTCTGAATTATTGTTATGATATGCTTAACTGATGATTTTATCCTTTTGAATTGGATTTCGAATTGGATTTCGAATTATTGCTTCATTACCTGATCAATAAATTGTAAACATTTGATTTTATTCTGAATGACTCTGAAAGACTGTTTTTTCCCTAGATTATTGGATTCGTATATTTCCACATCTTTCGCGTCAGATTTAGCGACGGCTAATATCCGATACCATTTTAAGTGTACTTGAACGAGGGGACAAGTTATTTCCGACTAGAAACAGCAGACGCTGTTTTCATAAAACTAGGTTGGGGTGTGTCCATATCCACTGTTTTGAGTCAGTGATTACTTTAGATAAACGTGCGTGGTTCCGACCACGGGCTTGACCTGAATCTATTTTAAGATTTACATTTACATTTATTCATTTATCTGACGCTTTTATCCAAAGCGACTTACAATTGCTATACATGTCAGAGGTCGCACGCCTCTGGAGCAACTAGGGGTTAAGTGTCTTGCTCAGGGACACATTGGTGTCTCACAGTGGATTCGAACCCGGGTCTCGAGATAAGTTGAGTTGATGAACTGTTTTCTTTTAGTGGTCCCTAATCGTCCCTACTAAAGTAACACATTGATTTATTTTCTAGAGGAGGCGTTCAAGGGGACTTGTATATATATCTCTGATTGTACGTGTGAATATGGTAGATCCCAGATATTTAGTCAAATTACCTCTGAATTGGTTATTGGAGCTGACGGGGGTGTGTCGTGCGATATAGCTTCCTGATCTGAGCGGATAAACTAAAATCAGTGTTTAAAAGAATAATCAAACATTCGCTAACGTTTTCATGATACACGGATATCATTAAAATATCCAGCTGTCCCGAATTCCAGGCAGAAGTACACCACTCAACGAACAGGTTCCATTTCAGGGCGGAAGCATGCCTTGTAGAGGGTGCTCTAACAGAAGTGATGGTGTCTACGACAGATTGTGGTAGATCACCTAGAACCTTCGCGTCCCGTCCAGGGACCAGAAATGGAGTTTCTAGAGGTCTAGACGCGGGTGCTTACGGTGCCCCATCTCTGAGAGAGGAGGTCCTCCCTGAGAGGAATGGGTCAGAAAGGGGCTGTTGAGAGGAGCATCAGTTCGGGGAACTAGGTCCGATTGGGCCAATAAGGGGCAAGTAGCAAGACCTACTCCTCTTCCTCCCTGACTTTGCACAGTGTCTGTGCGAGAAGGCTCACTGGGGGAAACGCATACTTGCGGAGGCCCCGGGACCAGCTGTGTGCCAGTGCATTCGTCAGGGAGTAACACAACTGGCATTGGGACGAGTCCGGAGAGGCAAACAGATCTATCTGTGCGGCCCCAAAGTGGTCTCAAATCAGCTGGACCGCCTGGGGATGGAGTCTTCACTCTCCCTGGGCCACAGGCTGCTGTGAGAGCTTGTTGGCGGCACGACTGAGCAGGCTGGGGATATAAGTGGCACGAAGCAACCTCAGATGCTTCTGACTCCATAGGAGATGGTGGGCGAGTTGCAATATGCGAGGGGAGCTCAAACCACCTTGATGGTTGATGTACGCAACGGTCGCAGTGTTGTCCGTACGGACCAGTACATGCTTGCCGAGCAGAGCACTGCTAGCAACTCGAGGCAGTTGATGTACCAATGCAGTCCAGATCCCCGCTACTGCATGCCCGTTGTCCGTGGCCCCCCAGCCGGAGTTGGAGGATTCTGTGGAGACCACAGCATACCTGGACACTTGTTCTAGGGGCAATCCGGCCCAGAGAAACGAAGGGTCTGACCATGGACTGAGGGTTTGGCGGCAGGCTGGGGTAATTGTCACACAGAGTGTGCCACTCTGCCAGTGCTGAAGTGGTCTCATATGAAGCAACCCAGCAGCGTTACTGCGGCTGCGGATGCCATATGCCCCAGGAGCCTGAAAAAAGTTTCAGTGGGAACACTCTTCTGCTCTTGACAGTATTCAAGTGAGGGAGGAAAACTTGTAGTGAGGGAGGAAAAACTTTTTCTGCAGATTTAGGCATGTTTGGCTTGCCATATTGGCGCCAATATGCTTCCATACAGCCAAAATTTTTCACACACATCCGGGAAGGCATGGGGGCGGGGCAAGGCTATTACGCGTCACACTGCGCCCCCAGAGTAGCCCGGGAAAGCATGGCTGTCAAGTCTGAATCCAAATCAGCATAAGCACACACATCATTATAGTGGGAAGCACAGCATCATCTTCTTTTCGTGAGTGTAACAGCCTTCTCTCCGATGCAGCGATCAACATCTGATCCTCTCCTGGAGCCCCGAATTAAATGCTACATCCCTCATGAGAAGGACCAGCAATCCCACTTGGAAGCTGGCAGCCACGCCACGTTCACAGTGCATGTGGCCATCAAACTCGAAGGCACACGGCACGCTGAACGTGCCGTGAACGCTCAAGCCCTTATGAGAAAGGCAAGACGAACAACGTGTCAACGTGGTCATGGTCTCATGAGAGAACATGAACCACTCCCGTCAAATGAGGATAGGAAATGACTGCATCCAGAAACACACGTGTATGCTCTTTCAGGAAACTGCTCTCTCTGGTGCAGAGCGTACAGGGTCATGTTCGCGGCTACCCAATCCCGTGAATCCCACCATATCCGCTTTTGATCTCGCAGGTGTAGGATCCACTGCAAGAAGAAAGATCTGTCCATCTTGCCTGCACTTTTTTCACTCCTCCCCTCACTGCAGCCGCCAACTCTCGACTACATTTCAGGCGAGGCAAGGCGCATCTCAAACAACCCTAATCTCTCTTCCTCTCAGCTGATTTCAACTTCAGATCAAACAATAACTACAGTTTTACTGTACATGAACAACCACCAGCACATGAACAAATCTCATCAGACCCAAAAGAAATTAAAACTCTACAGATATCCTGTTTAAATCCATTTAAGATTCACCTATTTTTTTTTTTTAAGTACATTTGGGCTACAGGAATGGTGTAAGGATTAGGATTACAGGATAGGTGGAAAATAGGAAAACCTGCTATAGCATCCTCTCTCTCACCACCACCCTTTTCATTCTCCAAGGAACAGTGTGAAAACAGCAAAGAAACACGTCTTTTTTCCAAGGTGTTAAAGCTCTGTGTTGCTGTTTGAGTGGGACAGTGGATTTGAAGTATCAGTGGATTTGAAGTATCCATGCTTTTAGGTGAAGCCAATTCTGTCTATTTGTAACCATGGAACAGCCATAGGGAGCACCGAGACTTTTCACTTACTGACTTTTTATATGCTGTAAATATATATATTAAATATTACATTACTAAAATATTATATTATGTTATTTATTTATTTTAGATAAAAGAGCAATAAATGAACAATATCAACACATTACAAAAATGTCAGAGAGATATTCTTTATTTTCTTTAGTGTATTGCCCACAAAAAATGTACTTCTCCCATCTGCATGTATGTGTGTTTTATATGTGTGCGCAAAAGATGCCATGTTTATATATTTGTAAAACCGAACTCTGACTATGCTTTTGAGATGCAAGGAAAAATTTGTCTCAGTCTCAGTTCTTGTGGAAGTATACATGTTTACATATTCATGAACAGTACATGAGTGTGCATACAAAATATGTTTGTTGTGAACGGATCCAAAACCTCTTTTTAAAAGGAGATTACCAAACGTGTATATGCTGAAATTGACTAATCGATTGATCATCAAAATATCGTGAATATCTCCAGTGGCTCTTCTCCATGCAGCACCACAATGTGCCCCTCACGTCTCACTGAATCAAACTCCTGAACTCCAGTTGCGCAAAAGCTCTGCTGATACATTCCTCTCAGTCGAAAGACACGAGGGGAAGACACGGTGCTAACCCGGAGGGTAGCTGGAACGTGTAAGAAACGGGTCGCCGTAGGAACCACTGTAAGGCCACCCAGTCTAATAACAACTCCTACGAGAGGTATAGACCTGGTGCTAGGCGATCACCTCGCCTGGTGCCGGAGGGGGGATGGAGGAACTCACGAGGTTAACCGTTTGTTGGGGAACCAACGGAGCAAAAAGACGCACGTATCTGGCCCATGGGGCGGGAATGGTGTAACAAGCCGACATAACCTAATTCCTTGCACTACTGGCCGTAGCGAGTACACGGAAGGAAACAGGTTCAACACAGAGACTAAAAAACCTAGCGAACGTGTTGGGTGTCGCCCAGACCGCAGCTCTACAGATGTTTGTCAGTGAGGCACCCTGCGCCAAGCCCGGGAGGGAGCAACAAAGCGTGCCGTCAACCTAGGTGGACAAGGCACGTCCTGGGACTCATAAGCCTGGACGATAGCATCCACTAACCAGTGGGCTAACCTCTTCCCCTTCTGCTGGCCTCCGTAACAGACAAAGAGCTGATCTGAGGTCCTGAAGCTTTGCGTTCTGTCCACGTAACAACGCAGGGCGCAGACAGGACAGAGAAAAGCCAGGGCTTGGTCTGCCTCCTCCAGGGGCAGTGCTTGCAAGTTCACTACCTGATCTACAAACGGAGTGGTAGGAACCTTGGGCACATATCTGAGCCGGGGGTCTCAGAACAACGTGAGAAAGGTCCGGTCCGAACTCTAGGCACAATTCGTCGACCGAAAATGCCTGCAGATCCCCTACCCTCTTAAAAGAAGCCAAAGCCAACAGGAGAGCTGTCTTCAGACAGGATATTTAACTCAACCGTAGGTAAGGGCACAAAAGGGGGGCTCTGGAGTGCTCTGAGCACTAGAGTTAAGTCCCAAGAGGGTACGGGGTGCGGACTACATGGCGGACTTAGCCTCCTGGCACCCTAAAGGAATCTGATGACTAGGTCGTGCTTTCCCAATGACTTACCTTCTACTGCATCGTGATGAGCGGCTATTGCGGCAACATTAACTTTGAGGGTGGAGGGAGACAGCCTTCGCTCCAACCCATCTTGCAGGAAGGAAAGCACGACTCTGATCGGACAAGTTCGGGGGTCTTCCCGGCAGGAAGAACACCAATCGACAAACAGGTTCCACTTCAACGCATAGAGGTGCCTTGTAGAGGGAGCTCTAGCGGAGTGATGGTGTCTACCACAGCCTGTGGTACGCTACCTAGAATCTCCGCGTCCCGTCCAGGGACCAGACATGGAGTTTCCAGAGGTTTGGATGTGGGTGCCACAGGTTGCTTCTGGGAAAGAAGGTCCTTCCAGCGAGTTCTAGTCTCAGGCGAGCCCTTATCTCAGTGTCCGCACGTAGCGGCGCTGGGATTCTCTAACCCTCCAAGGAGGGTCTCAGAGCAATCAGTTCAGCTGTTCCCTGCAATCAGTTCCCGGCTGTGGGCCCAGAGCAGGTTCTGGTAATGGAACAAGAAGTGAAAACCCAGCTGGAGAAAGGGGCCATGGAGGGAACATGTACCCCCCTCCAAAAGGGAAACCGGGTTCTACAGTCAGTATTTCAGAGTTCCAAAGAAGGATGGGGGGTTGAGTCCCATTTTGGATCTGCGAGTGCTGAACGAGTCAGTCATGCCGCTAAAATTCTAAATGTTAACCTTGAGACAAATCATGCCACAGATCAGATCCGAGGACTGGTTTGTCACAATAAATCTCAAGGATGCATACTTCCATCTATCCATCCTTCCATTTCACAGGAAGTTTCTGAGGTTCGCTTTCAGGGCCAAAGCAGACCAATATCGAGTTCTTCCATTCGGCCGGCCTAGCACTATCACCTCGTACTTTCACGAAATGCGTAGATGCAGCTCTGGGCCTCTGCTCCTGCAGGGTGTTCGCATCATGAACTACATCAACAATTGGTTGATTCTGGCTCAGTCGCATCAGTTGGCGGTTTGGCATTGAGATGTCGTTCTCGCCCACATGAAAGAGTTGGGGTTACGGCTAAATGCCAAAAAGAGTGTACTTTCTCCACTACAGAGGACCACTTTTCTATGCATGCCTGTGATAGACTTGCTTTGACCTATCAGAAGTTGACAATGTTTGGTCTGGGTGCGCTTTATAGCCTCCTGCCATGACGTCACCCGCCTATACGCCATTGGACTGATTTCACAAGTGCTTCACGACGCAATCATGCAGAGCGTTCCCACAGTGTCATCTCAGCGCAACATCTCATTCCCTCTTCGGGGAACCAAGGTTACAGTTGTAACCGAGGCATTAATATACTTTGTATGTGTGTAATAATATTTCACAATATTACGCCTATATTTGAGATCAAATAAATGCAGCCTTAGTGCATATAAAACACTTAAAACGTTAACACCCCCAAAATCCTGAATGTCTTTTGTTATTAAAATAAAAGGTCGTCAATAGAGATCAAATTAAATGTAAAAATCAATGATTTTAACAGCATTGTTTTTCTTCTGTATGATAAACAATTTTGGTACTGTGTTGGGAACCAACTGAGAAGAATTATCTTAACCAGGTCTGAATTTCCTTTACATCATGTAAATGCTAAACAACTGCTGAGCATCTTAATTTTCCACCGAGCCGTCATCTCACTCCGGCTGGCTGTGTTTGACTAGCAACTGAAGGCCTGCCATTCATCACCAGACTCCGCCTCTTCCTCCTTATTGTTAATATCATTTCATTTCCATCACTCGGCGAGATGCAGACAGGCAGGATCATCCGTTGGTGTCAGGTCCACGCAAACAGGATGAATAAATGGGAGTGCTTGAGTTCTGTGAGTGGAGGAAAAGGGAGAACGCAGTTCACGCTTCCATCTCCGACAGCTTGATGAATTGGGGCGGCAACAGGCAGAGCTAGACCCATAATTCAGCATGTTATAAATCCTGGATAAGGATGAAAGACTGCCACAAAAGACATTACTGTCCATTCCATCTAATGAGCCAGTACATCAGCGCCTGGAGACGCTCACCCACCGGCCCTCTCACAAAACACTTCTTCACCCGTCCCTAGTACAAAGACTATTCTGATTGTTAAATACGGGATCAATAGTGTAAATAATCTATTTCATCTCCCTGCTGATGTTACAAAACCAACTTTCACGCTTTCGTCACCGAGACATACATCTCATGCTTGACAAGCCATCTGCGGATCGATGCAGTGATAAGTTTAGCTCTACTTCCTCTTCAAACATCGGACCTTCTCTGAATTAAGCAGATTGATGAGGTCTATGAATACAACGCCTCCCATGGTACCGATGACAGCCATTTGTGCGTATGTGCATTTCATTGTCACATTACTCGTCCCTGTAGACCTCAAACTCAAATCCCCACTAGCTGGATCTGTCTTGTATTTTCACTACATAAAATCCTGCTGGAGGCCTGACAAAAGGCAGTTTAAAAAGACTGTTGTTCTCACGAGGGTTATTGTAGTTAACAACAAACACTCAAAAAATCTTTACTTGAAATAAAGTACACATTAAATTAAGTAAAAATATAAAAATTTTAACTTTTTTTATTTTAGCTTGCCAAGGCAACATTTCTCATTTTATTTTAGTTTAGCTTGATGTACTAAAATTACTAAAATTATTGAAACACACATACACACAGTATACATAATGGAACGACAGTTTTAAAAAGTCATTTTCCACTATTATTTACAAAAGGATCTGCATTTTCATGGGTTTAAATAAAAGATTTGTGCAAGAGACAGTAAAAAAAACCTTTCCTGGTAAAAGATTAACTTGATTTTCAAAAGTCAACGAATTTGCGACAGCTGAATGTAACATTGTTGACAGTCTCTGAGTAACATGTAATTTATTTAAGCCACAAAATAAACTTCAATCCGTAAAAAAACTATAATGAACTACCCAAAAAGCATTTGAAAAATCAAACATAGTTCACCCCTTAG
Source organism: Semotilus atromaculatus (assembly GCA_031834385.1). Taxonomy (NCBI): domain Eukaryota; kingdom Metazoa; phylum Chordata; class Actinopteri; order Cypriniformes; family Leuciscidae; genus Semotilus; species Semotilus atromaculatus. Next base: position 23,833,306 of record JAULUF010000025.1, on the reverse strand, counting down.
CTATGTTATCAATTCTGTCAAAAACTTTGGAAATATTAAAAGTAAAACCATTGACATACTCTTACACACTCATGGGCATCAATCACTTCACTGAATTGCCGGCTAAGAAATAAATAATTATTACCTTACAATTCCATATGTTTTCAAATCCACATCATTTGAATATCACAACATCGATGTCTGTCAAAAAATAACGCGCACAATACCCGGTAGTATTTACGAGAAGCAGAGGTCCAGTGAGTGCATGCATTTTCTGGAAAACCCACAATGCCGGGTGTTTTGACTACATCGCTTTCCAAGAGGAATAAATGTGCTCTTTACTCAAAGAAATAGTTTCGGAATGTTAAAGAAACTGAGTGAAATACTTCACACTGCATGTTAAAGACAATAAATGCCAATCCAACTGAAAACCTTCACTGGGTTAGTGAACATCGTTCAACGTGTTGGTTTTGATGGATCATTTCTATACACAAACTACGCATTCTGAGTCTGATATTCCTGATTAGAATATTTTCAACAATTTTCTATTCTTGACGCATTTTTTTTATGTAAATAAATTTGGCAAAAGATGAACTGTTAAATGATTGAGATTAGTCCCTGTAGTCCTCCAATTTGACTCTTAAAGGTGCCATGTGTCAGAATTGAGGTAAAAATATCCAAAAAATGAGCTACACGCATCAAAAGAATGAGAAGAAATAAGGGTGATGGTGTCACTAACAAAATGACAAGTTATAGTGCTGCCGAGATATCAACCTGAATTAGCATGCTAAATTACTAGCCCCGGCCCGACAGGTGTCATAATACCAGTGTCGGCCATGGGAGGCGGTATGCGGTCTCTTGTCATAACCACCAGCCAAACTGCAATACGCGAATAACTCGCACGGCTTGTGGGCGTACTTGAACCTGATGTCAATCGTGTGGAAAGTACAGCCCACTACTTACATTTCAGTTCAGGGAAGAGAGCGGAAGAATGGCTGAAGCCCTTGGCAAGAGACCCTTACCTCACGCATTGGCCGTGAGACACACGGATTTGATTGGTTTTAAACACTCACACGCCACACCCCCGATTTCTCACGCTGAAGTGTCAACCCGGTCGGTCAAATGCCTGAAAGATGAGTTTATCTATAGATCTCCCTGTTGAGCCACTCGTGATCGAGTATTTATACCGCAAATTAGTTAAAATCTCCCGGAATCTAGAGCGAGCGTGCATGCGGGACAGAGACTGCTCCAAACCGCGTAGCGCGCGCACGGCAGAGAGGGAGAGTGAGCGAGAGACCTTGCGTGTGCAGAGAGCACCCCTGGGAACACCCGAAATTGCAACATTTCTTTTGGATTGGTAAGTAAGATGCTGTTAGTATTTCGCTAGAAGTTTGTTTTATATGTTTGTGTAGTTTTTTCGGGAAGTTATAACATAGAAATGTATCGAAGGCTGTTCGATAAAAGTGCTAATGTTAGCGATGGCTAACCGTACACATATATAACAAAATACTCTCTATAGCTCTTTTTTTCTTGCCAACTACGTGACCTATATTATGTTTATTAAATGGCTTTCCTGAGGTAAATCTGACATATTTGTTCTCCAGCTAGGTAATTGACCTCGGCACGCTGATTAAAAAAGATGATTGGTCGATATTATCTATGAGGAATACATTTTGGTAACTTAAGTTGTAGCCTACTGTATCTTTCAACAGTGTTCGTGTTTTTTTACTATTAGCTAGTAGAGATGATCGGTTCACGTGCGCTAGGATCTGTCGTGTAACATTTACAAGCGCCAAAACGGTATTTATTGTTTGAACTGCGTAATAAAATTGACAGAATCTGAGAGCAGAGATTTTTTAATATCATAACTAACCTGCTCTGTCTAGTCTGTCGGTCTCCGTGTCCTCTACGCTTTGCGATTTTTCTGTGAGTGAGAAAATTGATGTGTGGCGTGAGAGCGTGTGAAAAAGTGTCAATTGCGTGTGTCTTATGGTGAATTCGTGAGAGTTGGCAGCTCTGAATGGCGCTAGCTTGGTCAACATCAGTGAATGCTCTCTGTCAAATTAATGTAATATGAAGAAAACGAACACCTTCACTGGTAAAGGTGAAGGGGAGTAGCTTGAAGATGTCATATTTAAAAATCACTTGACATCAACCAACGTTCCTCTGGAGTCCAAACGTCCTCTATTAGGAGTTATTGGCTCGGCTTCGGCTATGGCTCTAGGGTCGTTGTGAAGGTAGGGGCGGAGCATAGAGACTATGCCGTTTCTCATTTGTTACTCTAGAGTAGACCAACTCACTTTCTGGAGGTATACTGCCCTCAACTGGTATGGAATGTGGAGTATGAATTGATTTTTTGGCAAACATTACACAAGGCACCTTTAATTGCTGATGTAATATATTATAAACTTGACCAGTGATATTTACAAACTGTAGTTTGAATACCATCTTCTCAGTTGTTTAAAAGATTAAGACAATTATCAAATTTGATAAAATGTTGTTTAATTTTCCAATAAAAGATGATATATTTTTACATGATTTAACATTTAATTACCCCTTAGCGAATTCTGGCTCGTATGTATGTATATATATATATATATATATATAAACTACTCCACCGTAAAAAAAATATATATTTTAAAGAAATAACTTATATAATCTTATATAAATCAGATAAATAAAAAATTGCTTAACTTATTTTTATGAGTAAAAGTAACATAAAAACATAGTTTTACACTGTACAAAAATGTACAAAACTACACAACAAAATGACTAAAACTTTCAAATTAAAACAAAATATAAAAAAAAAACGTATTCAAAATATTAATAAAGACTATAATAATATCTCATGATACACTAAAACAGCAGTGGTTCTCACTGAATAACTTTGGTCAAATGTCCCTGTCAATGAAGCATCCACAAATCAGATGCAAAGGAAGAGCAAAAAGATCAATACTAATAATTTCATGGTGTCGCTTTGAGGTGGTGGGCAGTGGAATGACACATTGCTGGTGTTTTCCAGTAGCACTGAAGTTCTAGTGTTAAAAAAAAAAAAAAAAAAAAAACAGCACCAAAGCCCAGCTTGGCTGACCATAGCCTAAAATGGATCCTTGGAAAAGAAAGGAGGAATGAGAGAACAAGAGACAGAGCCGAGTGTACCGCCTAGGGAAAATAATCTGACTTCAAAAACACCAGCACTCAGAAAGAAATGCTTGTCTAAAGTAGAAAATACAGATATTACCAAGAGGCCTGATAATCATTGGGATAATGATCTCTGGATTGAATTTACAGGGATCTTTTTGCAGCACTGTAGTGTATGGCAGTGTTCTGATTAACAAATGCAGCTCTATGGGAGAAGGCACAGTGCATGAACATTTTAGTATAGCAGGCCTAGCCGGATATGCATTCTTTTAACACATTCTCAGGCCCTGAGATCATAAATCATAAAATCATAAAAAAGAAGGGTGCTAGTTTGCCTGTGAAATGTAACAAACTGCATAAAATGTGTATTGTGGGTGATTAACGAACAATAATTGTATACATAGGTTACACATGTCCATATTTAAAAGAAGCTTCTGGATGTGGTAATTGTGAGCCAATTTTAGCCATGAAGCTTTCACAACATACCTGGGGTATGGGTATTCAAGTATGCCATTTACTCCATACCTATAAAACCTATAAAATATGTCGGCCTATATGACAAAAAATATAGGCTAAAAATAATATACACTAGCGTTTTTAATCCGTAAGATTTTTTATGTTTTGAAAGATGTCACCAAGCTCACCACGGCTGCGTTTATGTAATTGCTTCCGCTAAAGAAAATAGTCCGTTCCGTCTCCACGGTTATAATCCTGCGTCCATAGCAACACTCTGTTTTTCATGGCAACGGTGTGTTATACTTACCTGCGGTCTGTTATCAAGAAATAACAGAACGGAATCTACATTAGAATTCAATACAATAATAATACAATAATACAATTTAAAATAGCTGTTTTCTATTTTCATACGTTTTAAAATGCAATTTATACCTGTGATGGAATAAGCTGGAAAGCTGAATTTTCAGCATCATTACTCCAGTCTTGAGTGTCACACGATCCTTCATAAATCATTCTAATAGGGGTTATGTGCAACTTGACTTCCGTATTCTGTAAAACAGATCGCATCGCTTCCGGTTCAGGTCTTTTGTATGTGCTTCATGAAAATTTTTGCGGTTTTACTCAAGATAACTTAAAAGGAGCGAGATATTTTAGATAAATAGATCTAGCGTTTAGATATTTAAATAGAATAAAACGGCAATAACAAAGTGAACTAGGTAGGTTAGCTGATTACCTTAAAAATCCCTAGATATCATAGTCAGTTCTTATGGCCGTTAACACTTTCTCTGACAAGCGGATGCGATGAGACCAGGTTTCCGGTTTGGTCATGCGACGTTCGACATATAGCCTATTTGCTGATTTGGTGCTTTTGAATATATTGTAACATTATACATGTCTTTTGATCAATTTAATGTGTCCTTACTGAATAAAAGTATTAGTTTCTTTCAAAAAATCTTAATGGCCCCAAACTTTAAATAATAAAAAAATGTGTGTCACACACACACACACACACACACACACAAAACAACATTTGCACACAAAATGCCCCAAAACATTTCCCCACAAGGACAAGGATTTCAGATATTGCCATCTTTGTGGGGATAAACCCATAATGTAGGGTATACCTGAACCACTCACATACACACACACACACACACACACACACACACACACCTTACCATTGACTTGCTAAAAGAAATTAATTATCCACGACATTATGTAGTACATCCCCATTTTACCCGTTCTCACAGTCTCCATCTTGCCTCAATGACAGCCCCCATGCTATTTCAAAAATGACTTTTGGGTTCGATAAATCAATTTCTAATTCATCTATTGACATCACCCTGTATTTTGAGGTGCTACAGATGTGTCACCCAAATTACATAATTATTAAAAGGAAACCTTTAAACAAAACACACATCTAAAAATTTAAACACAATCCTCATGAGAGTAAGAAAAAGAAAAAGAATTGTACAGAATCAAGTTGCACGTGCTTCCATACACATAAAACTTTTGCAAATCTGGGTGTTGTGTAGGTAGCATGAAAATAAGCCATAACAAAGGTTTTACTACACTGAACAAAATTATAAACGCAACACTTTTGTTTTTGCCCCCATCTTTCATGAGCTGAATTCAAAGATATAAGACTTTCTCTATGTACACAAAAGGCCTATTTCTCTCAAATATTGTTCACAAATCTGTCTAAATCTGTGTTAGTGAGCACTTCTCCTTTGCCGAGATAATCCTTCAATTGGGGGGGGGGGGGGGGGGGGGCATGGATGAATGGCATAACAATGGGCCTCAGGATCTCGTCACGGTATCTCTGTGCATTAAAAAGGCCATCAATAAAATGCACGTGTTCGTTGTCCATAACATACGCCTGCCCATACCATAACCCCACCGCCACCATGGGTCACTTGATCCACAACGTTGACATCAGCAAACCGCTCACCCACAGAATGCCATACACGCTGTCTGCGCTGTCCGCTGTTTGTACAGTGAAAACCAGGATTCATCCATGAAGAGTGCCAGACGCCATCGAATGTGAGCATTTGCCCACTCAAGTCGGTTAAAACGACAAACTGCAGTCAGGTCGAGACCCTGATGAGGACGACGATCATGCAGATGAGCTTCCCTGAGACGGTTTCTGACAGTTTGTGCAGAAATTCTTTGGTTATGCAAACCGTTTGTTGCAGCAGCTGTGCGGGTGGCTGGTCTCAGACGATCTTGGAGTTGAAGGTGCTGGATGTGGAAGTCCTGGGCTGGGCTGGTCCTGGGCTGGTGTGGTTAAACGTGGTCTGCGGTTGTGAGGCCGGTTGGATGTACTGCCAAATTCTCTGAACCGCCTTTGGAGATGGCTTATGGTAGAGAAATTAACATTCAATTCACGGGCAACAGTTGTGGTGGGCATTCCTGCAGTCAGCATGCCAATTGCACGCTCCCTCAAAATCTGCACATTTTAGAGTGGCATTTTATTGTGGCCAGCCTAAGGCACACCTGTGCAATAATCATGCTGTCTTAATCAACATCTTGATATGCCACACCTGTAAGGTGGATGGATTATCTCGGAAAAGGAGAAGTGCTCACTAACACAGATTTAGACAGATTTGTGAACAATATTTGAGAGAAATAGATCTTAGTCTCAGATCTTTGAGTTCAGCTCATGAAAAATGGGGACAAAAACAAAAGTGTTAAGTTTACAGTTTTGTTCAGTGTAATTAACATAGTAACATAGTAGATCATAGATGCATTGAGGAGCTTGTGTGTGAATGAGGGGAGCGAGGGAAAGAAAAGATAAGAGTTCAAACTGCACAGTGACAAAGAGAATAGAAAATGCTAACCACTTTGTCCTCCTTCTTCTCCAGCATCACAGGGCATCACAGTAAGAGAGAAACAGGATGGTCAGTCGATGGTGGGAAAGAACAAGAGAGAAAAGTATGAAATGACAATCAGATTTGAAAACAAACCATTTAGATGTATAGTGGAATAATAAGAAAAATACCACTTGTCATCCAGTTACAAAACAACTTTATGATGGTGTAAATTTGCAGGTATGTTGCCACCCACAGGGCAAACCTTGGAGGTGCAGCCTTTTGCACTGATATTTACTCTACATTTTCCCATGAATAATTCCCAGTGAGAATAAAGGTAGTTCATGGGTCACTGAAAACTAGAACATGACATTCTGCTAAGTAGGTCCTACTGCTTCAGAGCCACCATACTAAAAAAACACACAGACACTAAAATGCTACTACTGTATTATAGCCTAATACACCTGTACACTGATAAACAAATACAAAATCAAGGCAGGTGTCCACACTGTATGATTTTTTCATTCCTTTACAGAATTTGTAGTATGCTCATTGTTCATGTGAACAAAACATCGCCGTGTACAGGTAAGAAAGCTGTTGCTATTTACCATAATGCTGTTTGAAAAGTAGACCTAGTGTAGTATGATACAATTTTCACTGATAACTAGTTTTGTAAAGTATTTGAGTAAATGTAATTAGTTACTGTACTTAGGTATCTTTTTGGCTACTTTGTAGTTTTACAGTGTATCAAAAATATTTGCAACTTTTGCTCTCTACTTGACTACATTTTTGAAAAAGTAATTATGTACTCTTTACTCCAATACATTTGTGAAGAGTAATGCAATTACTCATTACATTTTGCATGGCACCTAACATTTTCTCCAGTAGTTTATTTCTGCTACAAAAGAGGTGAAATCGCCATCTATAAGGCATTGAAGATACTATTTCTTGAGATTTTTGCCCTTACTCATCCAAACTTGTTAGCATAGCCTAGCTACTTACATAAATGTGAGTGCATTAGCAGGAAGTTGCTGAATCGCAGGTGTTTCATAAATGAGATGAGGACACGCCTGCAGCCAAACAAAAAGCACATCTAGTGCGAGGAGGCTTTGACTCTTTAATTTTACTTGATTTTATTTATCCGTTATATTGAAGAGACCTTTTTGAAGGATATTGGTTTACTAATGCCCTGTTTGAGCACCTGAGCTTAACATAGTCTAGATTGTCTATAGATGTTTAAAAGGCTGTTGTGTCGACCTTGATTTATTGCAATATTGAGGTGTTCAGTTTTATTTCGATTTTAGAAAATAAATGTTATTGCTTTCCTCTCAATTCAACTGTTTCTTGTTTTTCACTGGCATGTCTCTTCAGTAGAAGTAAAATACTTAAGTACGGTTAAAATCAGATAATCTAAGACTTTTACTCAAGTTGTATTGGATTTGGTGACTTGTAAATTATAATGGAGTAATTTTTGTTGTAAGGTATCTGTACTTTTACTCAAGTATGGTATTAGGTAGCCTACTCTTTATACCTCTGCTGATAACCTATATCTTACAATAACTGTTGTTAATTGCTCCGTGAGGGGGATACAAAAATGTACAATCAAATGGAGGTAATTTTGCTGACAAATAAGCATGAATTTCTTGGTCCAAGTAGCATGGAGAACGATCATTCTCTGATAATAAGCATTCTAAGCATTGTTCATTTACATATACTACCAATATTGTAACAAATACAAAGCGGGTTGAAAATCAGCGAAGTTGATATTTAATGGTAGGAATTTTCGTAAAAGGTGCATTGAACTTTTTCAAGTCTGTTCACTCGGGCCAACTCATGCTATACTCATAGCAACAGAATTATTAAGTGTACTTCATCGCTTTTAGCTACTCTTTCCAATCCACCAGATTGAGTAGGTGTAGCTCTCCATATTTAACCTACAGGCACCTAGCAACTCCATTATCAAGCCTGCCACTCTTATTAATAACACGCGCCAAAGAAATCCAAGAAACAACATGCGCTCATTTCAGCAAAACTAACCTAAGGGCAGCACCCATCCAATACCAATGGAGACTTCACTTTCATTGCAGAACATATGTGATTTCTGCCTCCTTCTCGGACAGACAAGAGCACCTGAACACCTTTCCAAAACCAACACTGGCCCTATTTGAGCTTTCTCACATCCATTCTCAAATCTAAATGACAGGGTTAAGAAATTAATTTCATCAAGTGCCAAATGTAAGTAAAAATTAACCTTCACAAGTATACTTTAAAAATTGCAATGTAATGATACAGGAGTTACTACTAACTGACATCAAATGATTTTCTCAGTGGAAAATTTACTTAAAAACAGAGATGACATAAAAATTTGTCTGATTCCAATAAGCAGATATTATTTAAGACGATAACCAAATTCTATACTATATTGTCTAAATTAAACACAAAATACTAAAAACAATAATTAAATATTATTGTTCCAACAGAATTTAGGTATCACAACATTATGCAAAATAAAAAATGGAAATTAATTTTGAGATTTGCTAAAGATTACATTTAACAATGTTATGAAATTATATTATGTGTATAATTACACAATAATTACAGTGAGTGTTTGGATGACAGCAAAGGTAATTTAAATGTAAAAGTAGGGGAAATACGCACAACTAAATATCCATTTACAAATGACTCATGACAAAAATACAGATTATTCATTTTTCATAGGCACAATAACAAATACTTCTCATTACACTATACAACAACAAAAAAGTATATAAAAAAAATGGGTGTGGCAAAAAGTTACTTTTGGACAATGGTTCCAGTAGAAATGGCCTGGCTTCATTATGTAGCCATAGAAATGTACATATTTACTACAAATGCACAAGTGGATACATCCATAACTAAATCAGTGTGTTAATAATAATTACATTTACCCCCATCTTCACCTCACTGACCTCACTCCCTACTCTCCTTCTGTTGACTCCCAACACTATTCATTATGAGTGAACACTAATTAGCACTCTGGATGCAGTGGAAGGAATATAAAGCGAAGGTAAATATCACACTCCAGGAGGTGGCCCACCATTTCAGGTGCTTCCCTTTGCGTGGTAAGGCTGCCCCTGTGGAGACTCAGTGGCGACTTGGGCATCCCAGCATGGGTGTACGGCGACCCCCTGGTGACCAACAGCGTCATCTCCTCTGACTAATGCCCAATTAACCTTTCTCTCATCCACCCAGCGCTCTTCTCTCACTGTCTCTTCCTAACGTTTGCAGATGCAGGTCGAAGAAGCACGGAAAACAGTCTGGCCACTCACATGATGTAGGAGTTACTTACGTTATTGGAACGCAGAGAGACCCTTCCCCCGCATCGGGCACAGAACTTAGTCTGGCAGTATGAGCACAGGTTTCCGCAGCCATCAGCAAACTTGGTCTTGTGGCAGATGCCACAGGTGGGGGCGTCATCCTTGTGTTGGCCCTGCTGCCTCTGTTGGGGGGGCTCCGGCCCAATCCGCCTCACCTGCTCCTTGTAGTTGGCAACTTGCTGGTGCAAACTGGGAGGGGAGGGTAAGGGAGATGAAGAAAAAGAAAGAGGACATGATCGACTGTGGTTATTTAGTTTTATTTAGTAATTTAGTTTCAAAATCAATTGTAGCCAATTTAAACAGTTTTACCTAATAGCTTCCTAATTTTACCAGCAAATCAAAAAAATTTACCCAATAACACTCAAATTTTAACATTTTAACCCAAAAACTAACATGTTTACCCCCATCTCCCTGAATTTTACCAGCAAAAAAACCCCCAAATAATAACCCCTAGTTTTAACATTTTACCAGATTTTAAATTTTTACCTCATAACCCTGAAATTTTATTGACACATTTTATATTTGAACTAACCACCTAACTGTTTTAACATTTTGCCAGCAAATTTTTACATTTTTATCTTATAAACTCCAACTTTTAACATTTCACCAGAAACCTCACATTTATTTTTTTGCACATTTGACTTATCCTAATGACCCCATTGTAACATTTCACCAGCAAATAAAAAAAAATAATAATTAAAAAAAGAAAACAATAACCAACAATTTAATTTAATTTAATTTTAGTTTTTCCTAAAATAATTCCAATATTATTTATTCAGATTAATGGTCTGAATAAATATTGGTATTGGTTTTTCAATGACTAATTCTTAAACTTTTATATTTCTCCCACAAGGCAACATTTGTTTGCTAGTTATGTTAAAACTGACCAATCTGTCACCAAGTTCAATGTTTGATCTACTTTTTTATCTCACAGGACAGAACCAAATAAATATATATACGTATATAGCTCTAACGATATCCCAAATCCAAATTTAAGGTATGTTGGGAGAGTATGTTGTTAGTAGGCAGTTTTATTCTGAAGCTAACGAATTGACTAAAAACTCTATTTCCTTCCCACTCCAGCTCTCTTAATCTTTCTTTCAGTCTAATGTTCTTTCCACCATGTAGGGTCATCTCAAGCATTCACTCACAGAATGCTTGCAGACTACATGAACGCCTTCCAAAAAAGACCATCCAAACAAAACAGTGAGTAATATACAAAATAAGACCCGTCTTGCACATGAAACAAACAACACATATCCAGCAATACCCCGTCTAAACAGCACAAAGGTCTCAAGCAGGAATCTATCCATTGCTTTACTTACGCTAAAGGGGTCTTCCTCACAGACTCCTCCGCCATGACGTATATAAAAATAAGCAACCTACATAGAGAGTTAAATGAATATGCTACCTACGGAAGGTGATGAATGCGCAACCAGCCATGCAGAACGTGCCCCAGAGAAAGACGAGATGATTTAAACACCTGCCCCCACCCCTAACCCTGGTCTCCCTCCCCCTGTGCACCCCTACTGCTCTCCTGTTCCTCAACACCGGCACCAGTGAACGCGTCCTATGGGTCAAAGATAAACATAAAGGACAAGCTCCAACACAGAAGCAACAAGGTGCACGCAAGATGTTCCAATTAGAAAACAAAATCAGTTGATGTTTTTTTGGAAGTGTCTCAGATGTTGCTTTTTCACAGCCAATGAGACTTCAATAGAGTTCAATACAATACTAAACATTACTTTAGCAAAGGTGCCATTTTAATTTGGGAAAACAGAATGCAACAGACAAACAAATGAAAAAGTTGTGTGTAACTGTTTGTATTGAAAGAATAGTAGTGTGCAAAAACATCTAAATATCTATAAAATATCAATATAATTATATTAGAAATATATAGGAAATTATTATCTTCTAATTTATACTTAATTTTATATATATTTTTTTATCTCCTAATCTATCCATCTCTATCTATCTATTGTTATTTCTTTAATGGAATAATGATGAAAAGAAAATTAAAAGAAAATACAAAAATAATAGACAAATAGGCATCAATATTAACAATATCAACCATAAATTTTTTTTTTTACTATCTATCTATCTATATATGTATATATATATATATATATATATATATATATATATATATATATATATATATATATAATTTATTTGATATGTGCCAAAAAAACTAAATTCCTTCCTGGTGAAACCTATTTTTAAGATGAAATAAAGAGAGACACAAATGAGGCAACCATTGAAAGAGTATAGAGTTAAAGTGAAAAATGAATAGCACCGCTCAGATAAGTTGGTGTTGAAGAAATTTGACAAGAAACGTTTTGATTCATTTTGAAACTTCAGATTTTTTATTAGACTCAGGGCAAAACTAAGCACCGTTTGATACGCTGTTGAGACCTTTTCTTAAACTATTGAAGACACTTCACATTACTGAGGTGAAAAGCTGTGAACCGAAAGAGCCTCCATGAGACCTCAGTTAATTATCATTACTGTTTAGGAGAAACAAACAAGATATATATAAAATAAAATAAAGCTTTTTTCTTCGCTAAAGGTATAGGTAACTGTTAAAGGTGCACTAGAATGGTTTTTATTTTTATTGTATAATGTTTTCTGGGTTGCCCTTATAATGTTAGTATGTTTTTTAGATCAAAAATAGTCTAAAAATAATTTAGAAATAAAAGGCATTTTTCCTAGCCTGATTTTAGCCCTGAGCCCAAACGCTCTGTTTCAAGGGGCGTGTCTGCTGTGTGTAACCGGCCTCTGCCGTGATTGGCTGACATGCTTGCATTTGAAATAGCAACGTATTACATGTGAAACTCTCTCGAATACTTTTACTACAGATATTATACGTTTTTACTATTTACTATCGAGATTAACGAATCGTGAGATGTTTTTAAAGTATTTAGATCTATTCCCATCACATAAAATGTTGCCGTGATGAGCATTGAGCAAACAGATGACAGTGTGTTGATCGCGAGAATAAAGATCTTTTCATTGCAACGCAGTTTCTGCACTCTCTCTAATGCGTTCACCAATGCAAACACGATGATGTAAATATAGTATTGAACGATTTTGAGAGAAAGATTACCTGTCTGAACTTGAACAATTACACATTCAGAAAGTGTTGCTTGGTAGCTCGATCGATCGAGGCCAGCTCTGTATTGGCCCAAGTTGAGGAAACAGTCTCGTCTGTGAAAAGTTTGGAAATTTCCAGAGAAAATAAAATTAACTCATTGTTTCTTCAGAGGCTCGGATGAAGGAACTAAATATTTTTGTGTTCATTTGTACATCCAAACACTGAACAACTGCCATGCTTCGGCTGCGCAGTTCCGCCTGTCATTGAACATGGGCTGGCATATGCAAATTTTTTAAGTCGTACATATTAATGATCCCGCCTGTTGCGTCACAGTCGGTGTTATGTGGAGATTCGCCTATTTTTCAGGGGTGTTTTTCAAAAACGAGATTTAAGTAAGAAGGAGAAAACAATGGTGTTTGAGACTCACTGTATGTCATGTCCATGTACTGAACTCCTGTTATTTAACTATGCCAAAATAAATTCAATTTCACATTCTAGGGCACCTTTAAAAGGCTACATTATACTTCGCAATGGCTTGAAATTGGTTGCAATCTAACAAAAAAGGGCTCTTCTCAGTTCAGTATTAAGATGTAGAATTCATCTTTCAAACTTTCAGACCACAATGACCTTTAGTTCTACCAGAAAGACTCGGGAGGCAAAATACGTAGTAAAGCATACATTTATTAAAAGCCCAGCAAGCAAATATTGAGTTGAAAGTTTGGTGTAGTTTGGTCCGTAGCTCGCAATCCAAGGGTAACGGAATTTGCATATCCTGCCTGAAGATGTAGGCAGGGGCGCAGCCAACCCCCTGGGAGGTATGAGGGACCATCCTGGTGGAGGTGGGGAGGATGAAGGTGAATGGAAGCGTCAGCATCTGCGAACTCAGACATGTGTAAGTACCGATCTTTTATAATACGAGTATTAGATCACGATTGGTTAGATGAGAAGGTAGTGAGTGACGTAACAATTGAGTCTTCCCGGCAGAACTTATGCCAAAGCTTTCATTTACAGTAGCTCTGATGAACAGCGTAGCACAAAGTCAACGTTGAGATGAAATTGAGCAGCACTATAAAAAAAAAAAATAATCTTTCAATACTTTGATGAGAAACCGAGACAAACATTGAGCTTGGCACTGTAAAAGAACATATGAAAGTGCTTTGTATTCTGAACAGGAAATGATATTCAGGAAAGCAGCCCAGGCTTGCCATAATTGAGACAGCACATAAAACAAAGACCCATAAGTGAAGCACAAGGTTATATGAAAGTGAACCACAGCTTTACTTTACTAGCACAAACCCCTCTTCCCCATCACAAATCATTTGCTTCTCTCTCTCTCCCTTTCATCCAGGAATAGAAGTAAACCTTTTGTGAAATGCAAATCAGGCATAGAGTCTGCAAGAAACGACGGGCAATTCACACAGGACTCCGGTATTAGCATAGAACTTGGAGTAATTAAGGTATGAGGAAGCTCTAATTAATGTGGTAAAGTGTGGGGACACGGAGGAGAGCTGGCTTGGAGATGCGGGAGGTGGGGCGCAGTTTTGCCAAGTTCTCCCCTACTTCATGACAGCTGGTCTCAGAGGCTGCTGATGTCGTCGGGCAAGCACATGGAAACGTCCGTGATTAAACAGCTGTCAGCAGTCGCTCGTACTAATACACACCATGACAAGAGCCACAACTGTAACTCATTGGCTGTGCGCAGCATTCCTGCGGAGGCTTTGGTCAGGCCTATACACGCTGGCCCATTTATCATGTCCGCTAGCCCCACGGCTCCCTGCATGGGCATAAATCCACCCTATCTGTGCCAGGATGTTGTATGAAAGGAAAGACGAGGGACAGAGATGTAGTGAAAGTACTGCTGAGGTTGAGTCAGTGTAAATTCAACATCATTCACGGCGAACACCGGGACAAACGTGCATTTATGAGGGAACAGCGCAGGTTGGCAGCCTGTGATGGAGCCATAAATACAGTTCACAAGCACTAGCAGCTCCATTCATGTTTTTGAAGGGTCTCTTATGCTCACCAAGGTTAAATGCATTTGATTAAAAGTACAGTAAATAGAGTAAATAAATGTTATTACATTTAATAAGTAATTTATTCCAGTGTCACAGGGTCCTCCAGAAATCATTATATTATACTAATGTGCTGCTCAAGAAATATTTCTTATTATTAACATTGTTGAAAACAATTGAGCGGTTTAATATTTTTGCTTAACTTTAATAAGATTGTTTGTAATATTATTTATGTCTTTAACTTTTTAATGCATCCTTGCTGAATAAAAGCATGAATTATACATGTAAATATTTTGAGAACATGGATAGCTGTGGACAAACATACGTTATTATATACTGTATAGCATGAAAGACCAAGAAAGCCCAAAGTAAAAAAACAGCTCTTCCTTCTCTTAAAGGAGAACTCCGGTCAATTTTAACATTGAGCTAATTTTTTGGTAAATTTGGAGTGCTGTCAGTACAGAGAACAACGACAAAAATCGGCGTTGCCTACACCGAGTTATTTTCTTTTTAAAATTTGCACCCTGTTGACTTAAATGGGGCAAGTTTTAGCCTCTGCTTTTAGCCTCTTAACATCCTTGATATGTCATTACAAGTGCACAGCCATGTGAGTGGTGTTATTAAGAGTGAACACGATCAATCTGACTGCAGTAGATGTGAAAGATATTATTAAAAATGATGTTAATTCAGCCAGCTCACATACCTGTATTTTCTTCCTGTTTTCGGTCGAAGTCCAAAGTAGTCAATTATCAAGTTGGGAGAATGGGATCTCATACAGCCTGGCCGCGCGCGTGAACTCGATAATCGACTGCTTTGGACTTCGACCGAAAACAGGAAGAAAATACAGGTATGTGAGCTGGCTGAATTAACATCATTTTTATTAATATCTTTCACATCTACTGCAGTCAGATTGACCGTGTTCACTCTTAATAACACCACTCACATGGCTGTGGACTTGTAATGACATATCAAGGATGTTAAGAGGCTAAAAGCAGGTTTAAAACGTGCCCCATTGAAGTCAACAGGGTGCAAATTTTAAAAAGAAAATAACTCGGTGTAGGCAACGGCGATTTTTGTCGTTGTTCTCTGTACTGACAGCACTCCAAATGTACAAAAAAATTTGCTCAATGTTAAAATTGACCGGAGTTCTCCTTTAACATTTTCTTGAATGACGAACAGGGCAGCACTTTATGCTGCCAGGCATAAGTACTTATCGTAAGTACCTATGAGAAAGAAACGGTCTCAACTCTTGATAAAAATGGGCTAAATTTAGCCTCTTAAATGAACGAAGCACTTTCACTCTATTGGTTCAATGAATTTAAAGGCTTCTTACGATATGGCAGCCGCTCATGTTTTGCATTTAACAGCTGTTTAACTGCATTTTTTTAAAAAGCTTTTGCTTATAAATCCAGCAATGGCTGACTTTCACTTTTCACAAGGGGACCAATGTCACTGAGGCCAAACTAGAATAATTTGTCTCATCACCTGGAGATCAATTTTTAAAAGTGAGCAGAAATCCATCAAAGTATCCTGTATGAAAGCATCAGGAACATAGTGAGAAAATCACTCCCTTTCAATTTAGAAATTAAGCCCCCCTTCCAGATCCATGTATGATTGATTTCTGCAGACAAACACCTTAAAATAAATGGGGTTCAAATTAACTGAATTTTTGGGGGTTTTGATTTTGCTGTTCTCACTTTGAAAAACGGTCAGCAAAATGGAAATGCATCTGTTTGGCCCAGTGAGGGTTTCAAAAGGGAAATATCCATTGAGAGAGAAGACTAAAACAAAATGTTACTCCATTTTGAATATTTTATCTTTTTTTCAAGTTTAGGGAACCTTTTTTATATTATGGCTGTTAAACGATAAACGAACAGTATAATAGTATATCATATTTGTCTAAATTAATATTTTGTCTTTGTTGAAACAACTGGCACCTAACCCCCAATCGCTCCCTGGGTGCCACAGCAAAAATGGCTGCCCACTGCTCCAGGTGTATATGTGTCCACGGCATGCAGTATGTGTCTCAATGCCCCTAATGTGCGTGCACTAACTTGGATGTGTTAAATGCAGAGGAGAACATTTAAATATGGGTTACCATACTTGGCCTTCATGTCACCTCACTTAAAATAAAACACTAAAAACTAAAATCAAGCATTTGAAAAGCTACAAGTGAAGAATGCATCACAACATTATAAAGTACAGAGTGAAAAATGGATATTCATTTTGAGATTATATAGCACTGACTTCCTCTTCACAGTTTCCTATTCCTCTCTGTCTGATACTGCTTAAATATCCGGTTCTGACAGTTTTCCCGATAATGCCATGGATGCTCAAGGTCTGGCTCTCCAGGACTGGCTGCAGTACAGTTTGCCATTATTTCTACTCAGTCAGGCACTGAGGCTGAGGATGGGGGTTGCCATCCTCTGAGTGGCACCATATGGTACCATGAGCAGTGCCATGGCTGAGTCCTGCCTCCACCGGAACTTCCCCACTGTGGAGAGTGTTGACAGCGCTGCCCCCTGCTAACCCCACAGACCAGCCATGTGGCAAGGCTACGGTGCCGTTTCCCTCCCATATATATAATAATATGGTGATATATATATAATATGGTGACTTATGAACCATGGGTTGATTTTGAGTAAAACTAACTAACCGATTGATTTTTTTCTTTGTGTTGGTCACATTACAGCTGTCCTGGAACCTACTTTAAATGTTTTACTCTTCAAATGTCTTTTATCTATAGATTTTTTTGTGTTGCCTTTGTCCTAAACCCAGATGTCTTCTTACAATCTGAAAATCTACCACAAAAAGTGAGAAAATATAAAAATAAAATAAAACTAACTAAAATGTTGTTAGAAAATTAACCTTATCAGTACAAAAGATTCTGACACTTTAATAAAAAAGTTTTTTAAATGTAATTTCCACCACGGAACAATATTAAATACAATAAATAATTAGAGATTACATAAGAAATTATTATAAGACACTATATAAATGCAGCCCATTTGAAATGTTCATTATGTTAAGAAAAAATGACAAAAATGATCTTGTCATATACATAAATATACTGTTGGACATTAATAGTGTACAAATTAAATTTAAGCACTATTTAAACAATTGAAAAATAGTTTCGTCCATGGGTTTATGAATATAAATAGTTCAGACCACCCATATATAAAGAGACACAAATATACATAATGAAGGAAAAATACATTTCAATACATTAAACGACAAGACTTGCAAATTAAATTCAATACAAGAGTTTACATTTTTAATCAAAGACTATGCAAATACGCTAAAGCCATGATACGCACCGCAAAGACACCTTATTG
Organism: Semotilus atromaculatus; assembly: GCA_031834385.1. Lineage (NCBI taxonomy): Eukaryota > Metazoa > Chordata > Actinopteri > Cypriniformes > Leuciscidae > Semotilus > Semotilus atromaculatus. The sequence continues at coordinate 23,815,123 of JAULUF010000025.1, read as the reverse complement.
ATATGAAAGCCAAATGTCCAGCTCTAGAGCATTATGAAATATCAGTGCTCTCAATCACATACCCAGTGGAGACACTAGATGTCACAGAACACAGAGAAGGTCACATGACAAAAATGATGAGCACACAGAGGAGTGTTGTGCACATCACATGACCAGCCGCTGCCTCCCATAGGACAGGTAGAGAGAAGCAAGTGTACAGCGGTGTCCTCATTATGCCAAACTGGAGATGCAGCAGAGAGTCAGGGGAGATATGTTACGTCCTCTCTGCGCTCTTAAGGCTACAGTAACACTAAAGTCCAGTAAGCCAGTCCCAACTAACTTCAATATTCTTTCCTTGTCACACTCTTTTCTTTTGCCCATTTATTATTTCACTTCCTTTTTTTGTTTCCAAAGGAAGTTTCCAATCCCCTTCACAGATTCCCTATTGGGGTTTCATTCTAGCCCTTTGTAACTAAGAGCTTTTTGCTGTCAAGAGCCTTTACTGTGAGCGAGTGAGTGGAAATCTGCAGCTGTTACATGACTCGATCACTCACTGTGATTTACATATTTAAAGGGATACGGTCAGAATGAAAATTCTGTCATTGTTTACTTATCCTCATGTCATTCCACACTCATAGAATTATTTTCTTGCACAAAAAAAAGAGAATTTTGAAGGCCACTCTTTTTCCATGCAATTACAACGAATAAAGGCGGCAAGAGCTTTCAATCTACCAAAAAAAAAAGAAAGAAACAAAAGCACCATGGTCCATGCACTCTGTGTTACATAATTTTATTTTAAGTCATACAGTTATTCACTCATGTTGTTGTTTTTGTTGTTGTTGTTGTTGTATTGCCATATCAGCTTCATAAGCTCAAGGCAGATGCAGATAATTTAATAAAATACAATTAGTTTGTATACTGTACATAACTCTATAAAAGGTTCTTTAATTGTCCTTATAATAAAAATGGCTATTCATTGATAATCCTACTACAGAACCGCTGTAACCAGATCATCAGTGAGTGAACTCAATAACCGAATAAGTTGGTTATTGAACAAGATTCATAAGATTCACAAATCAATCATTCAGATCTTTTTGAACCGAATGTTGGTTTGTGTAAATGATTCATTGAAAAGATCTGATTCAAAAGAACAATTCAGCTGCAAATCATACATACTTCTCTAAAGGGTACTTTAGGATACTTCTCATACTTCACAAAGGAGAGCAAGGACGAATTTTAAGATGATCAATAAATAGTATCTCTATTTATTGATAATCTTAAAAATCAACCTTGCTCTCCTTGCTTACAAAGCTAAAATATGGCTTCAAAAAACCTGAAAGTCATATGGACCACTTTTGTGTTTTTTTTTTTATGCCTTTGCATAATTTTAAGCTTTAAAAGCTCCAGACCCATTTATTCTAATTTTATGCACATTCACATTCAACAAGAACAATTGTTTAAATTTTTGCTCAACTCAAAATGTCTTTTAATTTTAACAGAATAAAGAAAGAGACACAGGTTTGGAATGACATGAGGGCAGATAAATGACAACAGAACATTTTTGTATGGACTTTCCAAAAAGCTCACAGTACAAATTAAAAACAAAAAATCTTTATATAATTTTTGCTAAATAACTTGTTCTTTTTCAGAAAGATTCGTTTCCAAAAAGAACAGCATAACTGGCCTGATCAGCAGCAGGCCTTTCATCCATGGCCGCGCCAAGTGGAGGAGTTGTACAGTGCCACCAGGACAATAGCATTTCCCAGAACCCCCTGGTGACGGCAGCAACTCTGTGCCAATTAGATAGCATCCTTTTAATAATGAATGGAGCAGAGCTTCAAATTCACAAGAAAAAGACATTACACGAGACAGTGAACTGAAAGGAATAAAGATATGGTCATATTTTTTCAAGGGTTACAGTAATGCAATAATGAACGCAAACTTGAGAGCTTGAAGGCTACTCAACAAAAACAGAAAATAATACGTGGGAATGGGATATAGAAACAAATGTGTGAGCTTAGTAGGGTTTACTGAGGCATCTACTCAAGTGGCCACTCTCTTCTGTCAATAATCCAACTCATTACTTTTTTCCCTTAAACAGCCTCTGTGACACTCGCATTAGCTTTGACCGGCTAGTGTTTCAGTTAACTAACCTCATGAAAACACTTAATAAACCTGTCGGCTTTTAAAGCCCCCTGGCAAAATAGAGACCCGTCGTTAATTAGGGTGGTACATGATATGATGATGATGTCTATTTTTACCCTGCTGTGAATTACCCATTTACAAACAGATTAGAGTGGGTGGAAAAAGGGAGGTGTGAGATGGTGAGATGGAGGGATGCGGGGAGAGAAGTGGGAAGAAAGAAACAGATGGAGAATATGGGCAGTAGCTGTAGCAATGGAGTGGTGGATGCTGGGATCACCTGATAAAGGTATCCATATGGCCTAGCTGTGCATCTAGATCAACACAGTCCAGCGGAGGCTCAGCATTAAAAACACACCAGGCTGTAGCATGATAAAGCTAAACATACACACATACATACACACACATGTAAACACAAGCTGTGCAAATAGTCACAAATGCACCACCAGCACCAGTTGGCATTATAGTAATATCAGGCAGCAGCCAGTTTGAGCAGAACCCATGCCAACACACACACACACACACACACACAACCAGCAAATACACTGGATCCATTTTTAACTATTTCACATGAGCAAGAGCACAAATATAGGCTCAAATATAATCTCACTTAATCTTTGTTGTTCTTTATTATTTTGTGGTTATTTTGCACTATCACATCACTCATTGTGTCATTTACATTTTCCTGTTCTATCAGGTATTGCAATTGCTTTGCTGACTTCATACCTGGCCAGTCATTTCAATATGCAGGCTTTGTTAATAAGATTGGCGATGATATCAAATTATATTTGAACACAGTAACACAGGCCTGAGGCTACAATTTCCATTATGTAGACTCAAAAAACATAAGAGTGTTTGAGAATGACAGAAGAAACACTAGGGTACATCTATATAAAGTCTTCAGAGCTTGTCAGCGCTCCCTGGGTACTTGACAGACACCATGGTTACAGCCCCAACGCGCTTTCTAATGTCTCCACCCCGAGTCTGGTTGTCACCCAAGCCATCCCATGAGTCTGAGCCCTAACCCTGTGGAACAGGAAGAGGACATTACGGAGAGAGCGAGTCTGTGAGCAGACAAGAGGAGCCTCCAGGCCTTGCTAATGACATTTTCTCCTTTCTGCTGAGAGACACATGAAGGAAGAGACGGGAGGGACGTCACCGCTGCTCCTGTCTGACACTCAAATATGCCTCAAGACACACTAGTAAGCATCTAAAGTTCCAAGTGGAGCAATATTGGGCCCTTTTATTAGTAGGCTACAGATCAGCCTGAATGTCTATGAGCTGTCAATGTCTTTGGCTTGATACCTAAGAATTACATTTATACGATTTTAGGCATTGCCATTGCGGTTGTATATGCAATGCATTATTTTTCAGGGTGCTGAGGCAAGCATCACTATTACTAATCTTAGGGTTAGAGATTTTAATAAACCTTACATTTTAATGCATATCATGTATGCTACAGACTTGAATAACACATCATATTGAATGAAACTTCTCAAAAATTGTGCAACTTTTGGAAAGAACCCAGCTGTAACGTGCTGCTCTGAGACACGAAGGTTGAGAATCCAAATGCAGTCTGTGACAGAAGACTTCTTCTGAAAGATAACCTCAACCTCATCTGCCTCCAGGACGACCACCCTCCCACCCCTGTGAATTCCTAAGGATGGCTGATGCGAAACTGACGTTCCGAAGCCTTTCGAGATCCCGAAGCGCAGATGTTTTGACACACTAACCCGAAGTGTGATTTAAAACACCCATGTCACGTGACTACGGCTAAATGAAGCTTCGGAGAGTTTCACAAGTGTTTCGACAGGTGGCATGGTCCGCTGAATCAGCGTTTGATTGACAGGGTTGGGAACAGACCACACAATTGCACATCTGTATAAAAGGGAAGTCAACGCATCTTGACCTCGTGGGTTTTTGTGAGAGGAGTTTGATTTTGAGATAGCGAATTTTTGGTGATATAGTGACATTTATTAATGTTTAGTTATATTAAGGCTTACATTTAAATTTACACATTGACTGATAGGCTAGAGACAGACAGAATATACATGGTGACACATTAAATAGATGCATAGATAGAAATATATAGACACATAGATTAATAGATAGATACATATAGGCCTATTCATATATATTCATATATTATTTTATTAATATAAATTTTTCATGACCAAAATAACATTATGCACAGTGAGGAGCCTACAGGTTACAAGCTTCACATATAAAAAACGACACATTTTTTAATGGCTCGTTGTCAAGGTTGTTTCAACACCTGCAAGTGACCGTTTGTATGTGTAAAAGGTGTCACCGTTGAGACGGGTGTCAGATTGTTTCGAAGCCTCAACACAATATGGCACATTTGCTTCAACTGTTTCATTGTTTCATGAAGCCTCGATCTGCCCACCACTAGTTAGGAGGATAACCAGCAAGTGTGAGGAGATGGGGTGGTGGAGGGATGCTGAAAACTGTCGAGGAAAATGGGTGAGTCGACTGCGTATATTTATATGCTTTACTCATGCTGATTGAGTGGACCTGTTGATTACTGATTTTTGCTGACAGCTGGTTGAAATTACTTGATTGTTTGATCATAAGAACGTGTTCCTCCCGAGTGTTACACGTTACCTAACCAGAGATACGGAGGGAGTACTCCGAGCTCAGAGCCCTCCCCCCGGACAGCACACCAAATACGCATAACCATTTACTCTTCTCAGAAGTGTGAACTCGTGAATTATAATATGCTGATTTGGTGCTCAAGAAACATTTCTTAATATTATCTAATGCATCATTTCTGAATAAAAGTATAAGCTGAGTAAAATTATTTCTTAAAAAAAAATTCTCAAAACCCCAAAATGTTTGAATGTTAATATACATTTACATTTATTTACATATTTGTTATACATTTCTATACAAAGCAACTAAAAATACATATAATTCATTTTTATTAATACATTTTTGCCTTTTTATCACTATTTATTGATCAGGATGTCATGACCCAGTTTCGAACGTGTCACTTATTTGAGTGCTGATGTCCAACAGCTTTCTGTTCACCAACTTTCTGTTCAATACATTTAGAGGATAGACAAATCACAAAATAATCTTGATATAAATGTAAACCAAAGAGCAATTCTGCTTTCTGAAACATGTAGAGTGATACATGGAAACATGGAATTAGCTTTCACTGTTATGCCGTTGATACTCAGCTCTATATTTCTTCAAAACCTAACGAAACTTACCAATTCACAAAATTAACGGAATGCATAGCTGATATAAAAAATTGGATGACTAGTACTTTCCTACTACTAAATTCAGAAAAAACAGAGATTCTGATTATTGGACAAAAAACGTCCACACGCACACGTAATAACCTAGAATACTGTCTAACACTTGATGGCTGCTCTGTTAAGTCTTTGTCGTCGGTTAGGAACCTGGGTGTGCTCTTTGATGCCAATCTTTCATTTGAAAGTCACGTATCTAGTATCTGTAAAACCGCATTTTTCCATCTTAAAAATATATCTAAATTACGTCATATGCTCTCATTGACAAATGCGGAACAATTAGTTCATGCGTTCATGACATCAAGACTAGATTATTGTAATGCTCTACTGGGTGGTTGCCCTGGACGCTTAATAAACAAACTACAGCTGGTCCAAAACGCAGCAGCTCGAGTTCTTACCAGAACCAGGAAGTATGACCATATTAGCCCGGTTCTGTCAACACTGCATTGGCTTCCTATTAAACATCGTATAAATTTTTTAATATTGTTGATTACTTACAAAGCACTAAATGGTTTAGCTCCGCAGTACTTGAGCGAGCTCTTAACGCATTATAGTCCTTCACATCTATTGCGATCTCAAAATTCCGGCCAGTTAATAATACCTAGAATATCAAAATCGACTGCTGGCGGTAGATCCTTTTCCTATTTAGCACCAAAACTTTGGAATAGTCTTCCTACCATTGTCCGGGAAGCAGACACACTCTGTCAGTTCAAAGCTCGATTAAAGACACATCTCTTTGCCCTAGCATACACATAATACATTATAGACTTCTATAATTCAATGTTAGGCTGCATAGATTAGGTCAGCCGGAACTGGGAACACTTCCCTTAAATCCTGATGTACTCGTTACATCATAATAAGAATGGCATCTACGCTAATTTGAGTGTCTTTGTTTATCCCGAGGTTTTCCCTTAGCCTGCCGTATCAAGGCCGTATCCAGATCTGACGAGGAGCTTCGCCTGGACCCGATGACATTGCAGTGCTGAAGTGCCAACTAGCCTCTCCCTATGGAGGATCCCTTTCCCACTCTACAGATAAAGCGTTGTGAATTTCGTTTCGCTACCTCCTCGAAGTGATAAAATAAAACAATATTCTGTATCAAATTTATAGACAAGACAAGTAGTTTGTTCAGGCATGGTTTTGTAGGGAATTACAAACCTGCGCACGTATGTGAACGCCATCAGTGTTTATCACAGGTTTGCGTTTAAAGTCTGTTTAGAGACATTCATATACATTTTTATCTTACAGTTACTGTAAATCCGGCCTCTAGTTCATAAACGCCAGAGGAGAACTGGCCCCCGACTGAGCCTGGGTTCTCCCAAGGTTTTTTTTTTCTCCATTGGGTCACCTGATGGAGTTTTTGGACACCATTAGGTCACTTGATGGAGTTTTTCGGTTCCTTGCCACTGTTGCCTTTGGCTTACTCAGTTGGGGATATTCAAATTAATTAACCAATCATTAATACCACTGATCAGCCCTACCAAACGTGGAGGTTGAACATTGTTTTGTTGTTTTGATTGATACTGTAAAGCTGCTTTGGTGCAATCTATGTTGTGAAAAGCGCTATATAAATATACTTGACTTGACTTGATACAGCAAAACATCTCACTACTGTCTAAATATCAGCATTCTCAGGACCAGAAGTAACTTCTATCATAGTCTCTTTCAAGGAAAGTCTGTTCACTCTGCAGCCATTTTTGTGACATGTCCAGGTAGCTTTTTCAGGCATCCAAGACCATGTCCAATGTATTTGAATGGGGAAATAATAAAAACTGCTCTCTATACATTCAGCTGCAGTGACTTTGCCAATTGGCAAATGACTCTTTTATTTAAATGGCTGGACTTATTGAGCCATATTCCACATTCCACTTTCTCCCATTCATAAGCAACATGAGGGCACCGTCTGTGTATATCTAAAGTTTTTGATAATAGGCAGTAACCTGCAACCTGTGTGAAAGTTACTGGGCAGTAGCGCACAATTGATGTGTGAAAGGTAGAATCGACACTCTTCACAGCAAAGCAGTTTAGGCTGACTGTAAATCTCTGACAGAATCCACTCTCAGATGGAGCAGTCCCATGTGGGTTGGTGAAAACAAGCAAATAGAGAGAAAAGAAGAAAAACGTCCATGTGCCTATCTGCACGCGCGGCAGCAATGTCATTTAAAACAAAACACATCCATAAATAGACAACCCACTCTCTTCATCCAAGACATCATGGTCCTCTAAAACCCTCTTAAATACACAACCCTCTACAGCTAAAAAAATGGCTGTGGACACAGTCGGCTAAACACGTCAATGACATTACTTTCTAATCAGGCCATGCATTAACTGCTTGTGCTGTTTTTACACAAATGCATGGATGCATAAACTCTCTGGGCGATTACAAAAATCATTGATGCAAAAGGAACACAGAGCCACAGCTTTTTGGCCTGCTCAGGAGTAAAACTGATGATGCTTGAGGAAAGTGACACTCTACCGAGGAAAACAGAGGGAACAGTGCCTACAGAACAGCCCGAAATGCACATTCCTCCACGGGAGTGCTGTGTAACTGAAGCTCCAGGTGTTGGAGCCACACTTCACTGACTGACTGTCTGTCTGTCTGTCTGTCTGTCTGACTGACTAACTGAAGACTCTGCTAATTAAAAAAAACATACGACTGACAGAAGAAGCAGACGCAGTAAAAAGACAACTTGAAGCTGACAGTTCACAACAGTTGTGGAGCTTAGTGTCTGTTTTTATTTGCAAATTAAATCTACACAAGACTCATTTTTCAGAAACTTCTGAGGTAATGGAGATGTTAGCTCTCTGCCAAAATCACAATAATCAAACATGTGATGTTACATCATATTAAGCATAGCATACTGTGCATATTGTGGCAGATAAAATGGTTGAAAACTCTCAAGGACTTCCAAATAAGATCAAAATCTTATTTTGGATAAAATCCAAAACTATTTAGGCCTATAGGTCAGAATATCACAGATACTTGGGTATCAGATAATTGGCCCAGTAAAGAAAGAACCAATCTAGAAACCAACCAGAACAATCTGTCGACAACCTAGCAACCATCAACATGCTAAAACTTCAGATAATCAAAACACTTTACCGACTGCATAGTAACGTTCTGGCAATCACAAAGTTGTAAATAAATACAAAGCACACATATGATTTGTATTGAATTAAATGTATTTATAGACAGTTTAATTACAGTACTATAGATGTAATTGGCTAAGTGGCATTTCAAGAGTGATGATATAGCCTACAGTTCAACAGCACACTGCTTTTCACTGCTTCCAGATAATCTGTGGTAAGGATTTTTTGGGAAATCTTTACATTGTTAGGCTACAAGTGACTGCCTTTAAGAATGAGACGTTTAATTTAACTGATTTGTTTAAAACACTGAATAATTTAGAAATGAAATAAGTGACTTATCTGTAAATGAGTCAATGAATCATCCACTCAACCTATTTGTTCAAAAAATGTATCCCATTTTGTATTGTATCCTATGTGTGTGTGTGTGTGTGTGTGTGTGTGTGTGTGTGTGTGTGTGTGTGTGTGTGTGTGTGTGTGTGTGTGTGTGTGTGTATATATATATATAAATATTAGGGCTGTCAAATGATTAATCACGATTAATCGCATCCAAAATAAAAGTTTGTGTTTACATAATAAATGTGTGTGTGTGTGTATAATTATTTTATATATATAAATACATACACATGCTTGTATATATTTGAGAAATATTTGCATGTGGGTCAGTGACGTGCCGCACTGATTTGCACTTCCAGGAGCAATAAATATTATAAATTTATATAAAATAGGTTAAAAATTATATATATGTTTTAATCTCACATCATTTGTCCTCCTCACTGTTCATAATTGTGTGAAAATTTCAAAAATAGGTAACTTTTAGACTATTAATGTGGTCAAATGTCATACGGTCAAACAAAATTCACTTAAAAATATTTAAGACAATTGCATTTAAAATTATTAAAAATGTTTAAAAATGATAAAATGTTTCTTTTGGCATATTTTTTCAAGTCTTAAGCGTTCAATTCTAAAACGTCACTGACCCATGTATATATGATATATAGATTTATATATAATTTATATTATATATAAATATAAATATTGTGTGTATATATACAAAATAATTTTACACAGTACAAACACATTTATTATGTAAACACAAACTTTTATTTTGGATGCGATTAATCGTGATTAATCATTTGACAGCCCTAATATATAGTACCTATTTAGACCACAATACTTTTATAATTATATATATATATATATATATATATATATATGAAGAGTTCAGATGCAAAAGCCTCTAAGTGCCATCTGAAATTTTCTTCTAGAATGATCATTTTTATCAAGCTTGTTTATTTAAGTTCAATAATTTCACTTAAATGACAATTAATAGGTAATTTTCATAGCCATTTAAGTGAAATTACTTAAATATACGAGCTTGATAAAAATTATCATTCTAGATGAAAATTTCAGATGGCACTTAGAGGCTTTTGCATCTGAACTCTTCATATATATATATATATATATATATATATATTTATATAAATAATTATAAAATTATTGTGGTCTAAATAGGTACTTGGTTTTGTATCCAACAATTATGGAATGTTATCGTTTGGATCCAACAATTATGGAATGTTATCGAGAGTCAATGCCATCAAATCTCAATTTCAAAAAGCTCTCATTTAGAGGACAGATATTGGACATTGGATAATTTTAGCAAAAAGAAAAAAAATGAGATGCAATTGAGATGAGTGGAGGTGTTGGGCAAAGAAAGTGTCCCAGCATGCCTACACATGCTACATATTGGCATCTCCATGGGACAAGTTCTCACAAGAGGGTTGGCAGTAATGATCATGACACATTGCTGATCTGGAAATATAAGCCAGACAGCAAAGGATGCTTCACTCTTCACCGCTGCCTGCATCTCTCCAGTCATTTTAGGAGCAAACAATCATCATCCTTAAAATTTAATTATTGCTTTACTGACATATTAAACAATTTCCTGAATACATGCATTGTGTGCTTAACAATATAACAGTTCCAGTAGTTCCATTTCGTCCCACCCAATGCCAGGAGCAGATCCATTATGTCAAGAGAGTATTTGTTGGTGTCACATAACCTAAACCGCAGAAAAGTGCCCTCTGACCCTGCTATTGGAAAGTTATTACCAATGTGTGTGTGTGTAGTTGGCTCGCAACATACTCCCCAACAAACGGAGACAGATGCCGGCTGTACTTTGCCTTACTTTTCTGTGTTTCTATACGTTAAAAGGTCTAACTTCCCTCACAGACCACCAAAACATTTGTGCTCTAAACAGCCTGAGTCGCTGACACAAGAACGCAAGTATGGGTGTAATATTGCAGTGCATAGTGAAGGGTCCCTGTCGACTTGACTGCATATTTGTGTGTGTGTGTGTGTGTGTGTGTGTGTGTGTGTGTGTGTGTGTGTGTGTGTGTGTGTGTGTGTAAATGCGTGTGTGTGTGTGTGTGTTTCTTCACAACAAGGAGAGTGGGGAGTCCATCTGTTCCTCCAGTTGGTTAACTGTGCTAGGACACACACACACACACACACACACACACACACACACCTCAGAGCAGCATTCAACTCTAAACAGGAAATGCTGACATGTTTATGTGGGCCTATTCATACATTTAATTAGAATACTCAAACAACATTTGTTTCAGAGCGCTCATTATCTGATGCACTGTAAGAATTTTGTTTTAAAGTTTAAAACAAAGTTTTGTCTCAAAGAGATTCTATGTATCTATCTATCTAAATGTCAAATGTATCAATATAAACATATGACACATTAAATGTCAGAGAAAAAAACATATTCTTCAATAAAACTTGATAGCTTGAAAGCTGTAGATAATGTTACCTTGGTGGTATATTTAAATCAGCAGAAATTGCAACATCACAGAAAATTAACTACTCAAGTTTTTATTACAGTATTGAAAGTTAGCTTGCTTGCTAACCCAGCTAACATTATGCCAATGCAGTTCAGAGTTAAGCTGCATCACTCAGTTTAAGCAGCTCAGTTTGAGAAGGTCACATAAAACGCACAGCAATCAAACCCACGACCACTCCAGCATCTGTATGCAGAGGTCTGCGAAAGACACGCTGTGTAATGCAGTCGGGCCACTGACTAAACAAGTGAGAGAGTAATTGAGTGGGAGCGGGAGAATTAGGAGCATGACTTTAGCACATGCCAACCCGTGAGCTCAAGCTCATCCTTCGGAGTCCTGCTGGTGGGTGAGAGCAAATGGATTCGGAAGGCTTGTTCTCCAGTGGGTGCTAATGTATGGACTAGGGTGCTATTAAAAGCCACTACTGTGTGATATGCCTGTGCATTTAATTATTTATCTATTCATGTATTCCTCCTCTTTTTAAAGTCTTTTTGTCAGTTCTTGTGTCTAAGCCAGAAGCAAAGGCTAGAGGAGGAGTGGGGCTCAAGAGAATAAGATTACAATAAGAGCAACTCTCTGTTTGATCTTTAGTAGAATAGACCTGACTCAAATACACCCCATCTTCTAAATCCCTTGCTCAACTATAACATTTCTAGGCCAGAAGTCTCTGGTAGGTGTAACTGATCAAATACATTCAGCCTATTGGTAGGGTGCAATGATAATGACAAACAGAACAACTGCATTTTGGCTCAAGTCAATAGAATGCTGCAGGGATTACATATTTGTATATGTTAAAACGTGTGATGAACAATTTAACATTTTACCAGTTCCATTGTCTTGAAGTCAATGTTTTGTTATTATTATTATTAAATGCCAGAAATAAGGTCTGTGGTTAACACAAGCTCAAGATATGTTCATGTTTTATTCTACAACATAAATAGATCGGTAATACCCCCCTTGCGAATTTTTAGTTTTTACTTTATTTATACTGTAATTGGCTAAATGGGGCTACAGAGGTTGTTGAGGACATTAAACGTTATAACGCCGAACAGGAAAACTCATCTATTCACTAGTCTGTTTTTTACAGCCTAAGTGTTTATAATCAAACTGTTGCAAACTATTTTAACTCAGACTTTCAGGGGAAACGTTTTAAATAAAGACCGAAAGAGTTGTTGGAAGCTTAATGGTGGTGACGATGAAGTCATGTGGCCAATGGTGTAGTTTGTTTATAGCCTACGTTCAGATGTTGGCTTCTGACCACTGTATGTAGGCTTCCAAATTCATTAAAGCTGTGTTCATTTGAGAAGATTATCACGTAAGAATCATAAACTTTTTTTAGTCGCAGCTTATTTTCTATAATAATCCAAAAGTCAATTAAAAACACTGTTGGGTTTTTTGTCAAGTGAACTAGGGTGACGCTAACTTCTGGGACTGCCTACAAAAATACATGATCATTGCAGAGCTCTATTGAAGCAAGTTATTGGTCAGGCTGATGACACCATAAGTGACCACATCCAGGAAGTCCACTCAGAAACAGATGTGCTTTGGCCAACTTGCCCCTTTCTGATCCTCTGACCCCTCCAGAGACCACAGAGAGCCATTGTGAGAGAATTACTCTTTCTGTTGATATGAACCACACCGCAGTTCTCTTATTCTTCGGCTGAGAGAACCAGGGCAATACTGGTGTGCATAAATAATTTAACATAGCATAAATATTACTCTGTCAGCACTCTAAAGCACCACCACAGGTGCCAGGATTTGTTTTCTTGTTTTTACAGGGAAAAATAATGCGACTGTGAGAAAGGCTTTGATTTACAACACAGTGCCACTCTCAGCAACTTCAGCGTGAGCCCAACGAGCAGTTAAAAGAAAAGATTGAAAACATATTTGCAGTCATTTAAAGTATTAAACAATGTCACAACAGCATGGACAATACTGTAGTCTCATTTTTAGACACTGCTCTCCAACTTAATTCTTTACAAACACTACAGCTGCAAGAAAGTACCAGCATCGAACACCTCCTTGAGGTAAAGCTTGACCTTTCATTCACTATCATGTATAAACCCTACATTTTGTGGCAGAGTTGTCAAGACCTCATAGTCTGACATTTATAGAAACCGCAGTCATACACAATCAGTCAGAACATAAAATGACTTACATAACATGGAAATGGCCAATACGATGTTTATTACTTACTAACATGTGACTGTTTATTAACTGCAGGTAAACTTTGTTGAGATGTTTACCTGATGTCGTTCTGCTGAGGTGGTTTCTTGTTCCCGACCAGGTTCACTGTTTTTGCTTGTATGGGCTTCTCCTCTCTGTACAAACACATTTTAGACAGTGACAGTAAATCTCTCAGAAATCTTAGCTCCTAGCTCTAATGTTTTTTTTTTTCTTTAAATAACTTTTTTTTTCTTGGATTCTCTCTAAACATACATCAAAACACATGAACACCCAAAAATGAACATTCTGTCAGTGGAACACACAAAAAAAATTCTAACTTATCTTCTTTTATATTCCACAGAAGAAAGTTTTGTAATTCAGGTTTGTAATACCATGGGTAAATTATGACATAATTCTAATTTTTGGGAGAACTGTCCCTTTAAGCTAGCACACAAAGTATTGTTGTACTTCTGAATGCCTCAAAAGCTGTGAGGTCGAACTCTAGCTTCTGCTTCAGAACAGAAGTTTCTTTGAGATTGAGGAACTGTTCACCATTCAAACTGTCTCAACACACACAGCAAATGAAAATGAGAGGTTGTTTATGAGTACGCTATAAGAGACTATTGGTATTTTTCTCATCTCTATAAGAAATACTGTGTGACTGAAACTGTATATCATTTGACCTGTACTAACCATTTGAAAACAATGCATTTGTCTTGACGATTTACTGACAAAGTTACACAAGGGCTGAGAAATTAAATAATTGTATAATAATTTCCTATGAGAAATATAGGACAAGAAGTTATTGATTGTAGCTGCTCAGTAAACCAATTTGAGATGCATAAATCCGATTTCAAATCTCAAGGTGGCCAACAACTAATGTAATATGAGCAATGATGGCCTTTAAATGGCAGGTGGACAGGAAGCCAAGAAACATCTTCACACTCATCATAACAACACTGGTGAAGCACAATTCAGAATAAATCTTTATCATCAATCCCTACATGTAAATTCCTGATAAGTGCCTGCCATATATCAGATCTCTTCAGATGGTATTTTTTCTAGTTTTCACATAACAAAAGTTCTTTTTATTTTAACACAATTTGAATTCTTTGTATGAAAGATGCTATACAAATAGTTATTATTAAGAGGATATTATTATTAAGAGGATCTAATAAGAAAAGAAGAGATTAAACAGACACGGAAAACACAAAGCTATGACTAGGCTATTGCCTTTACCCAAGCTGTAAGTGGTGCTCACACTACAATCAGTGAAGATTTCAATGAATGGGTTAAGCATCCTGACGGTCATGATGACGAGGCACGGAAATATTGTCGTGACCAGGCAGGAATCCTGACACTGGTGGTGAATAGTGCAGAAAAAACGTTCACTAACCTATTAAAAATATTTTTTTTAAATGTATGATGAGTCAAATACATACTAATAATGTGGCATGACACGTGTGCTGCCTGAAATTAATCCATCACACAGTGAGGTGTAAAACAACAGGGTGTATTGATTTGTAGATATTTAGTTCTTGTATGTCGACACACCCCTCTCTATTTAACAGCTACACCTGCGACCATTCACCTGTCTGTTCATTGCAATTCATCAGACATCTAACAAGCTTGTTTCATAGTGATGTGTAATGTATAATACATAGTGGTGCTCATCCATGACAAGTGTCCATAAGGTTGGAAAAAGTGGACATGGCCAGACTCACCCACACACTTTTAACACACACACACACACACACACACACACACTGGAGCTCAGGTGCAGGTGTACAGCCTGATGGCTTTATTAGTAGGCTATGGCAAACAGATGCACCTACAGAAACCATCACAAGCTGTTTGTCTTTTGGTCTCCAGAAGCAGCACGAATACTACAGGCTCCCTATAAAGCGTGATGTCTTACTTGAGCATGGCCTCATCCTTCTCCTCTTCCTCCTTCTGCCGAAGCATCACAGCCATGATAATTTTCCTCTCCTCCTCGGTGAGGTGACTGAGGTCCGGTAGATCGGGCATGGAGCCCTGCGTTGTGGGTGGGCGAAGGCCACCGCGGGGCCCCACCGAGGCGGACATATTTTACCCCTGTATGATCGGTGCACAATCCCAGCTATGTAAACCGCTATTCAGGCCATAGTCCGATGGCTTATATGCGGTTGTCGTGAGCGTGGCGAACCGTTCATCGTTGCGGCAGGCACCCACGGTTGTGCTTCTCTTCCTATACGGCTTTTTCTTCTGTTTCTCTCCCCCCCACCCCCCGCCCGCCCGCCTGCCTCTCCCCTCCAGGTCCAGTTAAGGGTAGTCCATATCTGATCCGCGGGATAAGTGCGAGTCGACGAGGGGGGTCTTGCGCTTGTTGATGAAGCCGCCTCGGAGCTCGGGCTCTCGGGTGGGATGATGGGAGCAAAGGCGGAGACCGCGCGGCGCTCGCTCTGTTTACCGAACTCGCGCTGCTGCTGATGCTGCCGCTGTCAGGGAGACGGAATAGTCAATGGGACCGCAGCCCCTCAAGTGCGCGCACGCCTCCTCGAGACGGCCGCGCGCATCTCATTTGAGAATGGGGGCTCACTGCACGCGCGCACAGCATCCTATTTTCGCTCTCCAATCACAGCGCGCTGATGACGCGCATCATCCACCAGCAGCAGACGCTTTGAGATTCACCATGAGATTAAGAACAGCGCGTTGCAAGTAGGCTACAAGTCGTGTAAATTCAGGACATAGGCTAACAGTCTAAAATGTAGCTAATAATGCACACTTAGAAACAAATAGTAGCCTAGCCTAAATTGGGACAACTGGGACACTTAAGCTAATTATTTGTATCATTCATTTATAATATTCTTTAAAACAGTTTTAGTTCACACTACTCTATGGTATGGGATGCAATGGATTTAGTTCTGGCATTATTTCAGAGAGTGTTTCATAACACATTTGCGCAACAGTCACGTAATGTAAAATGACAATATTGTGACAAAATGTGAGGGTAATTTGTGACTGTGACGAAAAAAATTCGAATTATTTTCATACAACACTGTCCTACAATGCATGTACGGACATTTCAGTCATATTAAAGGGAACACATCTTGCGGCTATAAAACCAGTTCATAACCTGAGCAACTGTATCAAGTTAAATGTTGTTGTTGGCCTATTAAAAAAGATTGTGTTCTGTAAAAAACGATTGTTCCAATCAGCTATCACAAATTAAAATTTACAATAACTTTTCTGGGTTGAACTTGAATAGCCTATCCAGTGTTCCAGTTAATATAATTTTAAATTTCAAGTTGACCAACTTGCATGATCACTTAATTTTTAAAAATTTATACTTTTACAGTATGTTGTCCCACTTTGACACTAGAGATGTGAACATATTTTAAATAACTTATGAATAAATAATAATTATTTGGTCAATCAGATGCTGCTCATTAATATCTGGGCTAAGTTAAAAAAAATCTGCAGTTGTGTGAGTATAAATATATATAGCCTATAGGACCTAGCTTACATTTTAAAAACAGACCTTTCATATGGTCTGTATTAAAGCTAATGATGCATTTAATCTGACTGTGTTCACATATGGACTGACTTCCTCAGTTCCTTGAAGGTCACTCACAGCCCTGCAGAGTTTAGCTTCAATCCTAATTAAATGCACCTGATCTAGCTAATCAAGTCCTCTAGGCTTATTTGAAAACTACAGGAATGTGTGTTGAAGCAGAACTAAACTCTGCAGGGATGTGGCCCCTCAGGAACCGAATTTTGCACCCCTGAGGTGATGGCATTCATGAGAGGACTTTTATTTTGGTGTTTTCTGTGTAGCAGCCATGGCGCGTGCAGTAGACTAGGCTCATATTTCCTCGTGACACAATCTGCGGCTTCCATCGCTTTCAATGCTCTTCTGCGATCTTGTTGTTAATCTGGCGAGGAACTCTTGGTAAATATAATTTTTAATGTTATCCATGTGGGAACGTGCACGTGGAACAGAATGACAAAAATCTATTGACAGTTTAAAAAAAAAATTGTACACACCTTTATTTGACGATGGGATGTCAGTTCGGGTGATAACACTTGTAGGCTAAACTAAATTAGTAACAAAATTTGACAAGGCATTGTAAATTAACTTACATTATAGCCGTTCAGTATTTGGATTGTATGCTGAAATGTAGTCTACCTGTGGACAGATTTATTGTGATAGAAATTATTTAAAAACCACTGACTTAATTATGCTTAACTTACTGTGTGTATGTGTACGAAATCAGAAAAGAGATGTCATTGCAAGATTGGGAAGTTACTTTGATAAAAGATTACTAAGGCACATGAATTTGAAAACAATAATGATGTGCACAGATAAATCATTCTTAATAAATAATGCAATATTCCATAAAAAAAGAAAAATAAGAATCGTCAATTTTGATTTCATGGTGACGTTAAGGATTGTGCTATGCCAAGAATATTTGCTATTTATATATTTGTAGACAGGTATGTTGCCTGTAGTGGTGGTGCATGGAGGTGCTGGTCATATTCCTAAAGAAAGAGTTGAACTCTCTACTATCGGTGTGAAAGAGGCAGCCAGGACTGGGTATGCCATCCTCCAGAAGGGTGGAAGTGCCATGGATGCTGTGGTTGAAGCAGTGACCATAATGGAGAACAACCCAAGATTCAATGCAGGTACTCATAATATTCATGTTTAATTAATTTTATATATTTCATGTCTAATACCTAATACTACATCCAGAATAAGTTGAAAACTTGGGTAATGCCCGTATGTCATAGGTCGGGGGTCAGTGCTAAACATGAAGGGGGAGGTAGAGATGGATGCAATTGTGATGGATGGCAAGTCACTAGCTAGCGGGGCTGTGTCAGCAGTCAGAAGAGTGGCTAACCCTGTGCAACTGGCCAGGCTTGTCATGGAGAAGGTATTCTTGTCAAATTCATCATATACCTGTATTCCCACCATGGGAGATTTAGTTTTGAGTAATCTAAAGTTACCAAGATTAAAAACGAAAAGTTATACACCGTACACAATAAAATAAGGAATACTAGGCTATATGCTATCAACTGCTTTTTACATACATTGAATACAACCATTAGATGATTTTAGAACACATTACAAATCTTTCCTTAAATTGAACAAAGACAAAACTGAGATTCTAATTGTGGGCCCGAAACATGAGCGGGAGAGGATAGAAGCTGGACTGGGTTCCTTGGCCATACAATCTAAGAAAGAAGTAAAGAGCCTAGGTGTCATTTTGGACTGTGACCTGAATTTTAAGTCTCATATTAATAGAGTGACAAAAACTTGTTTTTATCATCTGAGAAATATAGCCAAGATACGTTCGTTTTTGACTTTGAATGATGCTAAGAGACTCATTCATGCTTTTATCTTCTCTCATCTTGATTATTGTAATGCTATTTACACTGGCCTTCCTAAGGGCTCTATAGCAAAGTTACAATTGATACAAAATGCAGCAGCCAGAGTACTAATGAAATTAAAAAGGAGAGAACATATTACACCGGTTTTAATGGAGTTACATTGGTTACCAGTTCACCAAAGGATTGATTTTAAGGTTCTTTTATTTGTGTATAAAACTCAGCACAATCTGGCACCTTTATATATTTCAGACTGTCTGTCAAGATATGTTCCAAATCGCAGATTAAGATCTTCTAATGCTAATCTTCTAGCACATTATACAGTTAATCATATACGATCAGGTGGTGCTTCTTTTAGTCACTATGCTCCAAAAATTTCGAATTCTTTACCAAATGAAGCGAAGGAGGCTACTAGCATTCATATTTTTAAAAGTCAGGTCAAGACATACCTTTTTAAAGTTGCTTATCAGTAAAACAATATTATGTGAAGTTGTGTATAAGTCTTTTTCTTATTATTTTTATATATTGATATTTACACTGTGTGAACTTGTTTTCATGTTTGTGAAGCACTTTGTGTTGCATTCCATGTATGAAAAGTGCTATATAAATAAATGTTTATTATTATTATTACATTTCAAATAGTCAAATTAATAATGTGAATGATGTCTGTCCTCTCTCTGGAGACCAACCACTTGTGTCTGACAGCTGAAGGGGCCTCTAAGTTTGCCAGAAGCATGGGTGTACCGGAAGTGCCCGAGGAGTCATTGATCACAGACTATGCCAAGATGCGCTGGAAGAAGAACCTGGAGCCAGATGCCAACCCTGTGGAATGCCAAATGTAAAGCTTTTGTGTAATGAAAACTGGTACAAAGTGCTGACATAATGTTTTTGGCATAAGATGTCTAATGTCTAGAACTTCTACTTTGTAAAAAAAGTCGCAACATTAGTTCAAGGGATTGTTCACCATAAAATGTTAATTCTTTCATCATTTACCTTTTATATTGCTTTAAACCTGTGACTTCATGTTTCTTGCTTGCTTATTGCTTCCATATTGTCAACACAAGCACACACACATACATACAGTATGTGTCCATTGAAAAAGAAAAATGTTAATGTTAAAGTCAGTGGTTTTGCATAGTATTTTGTGCGTTCATTGCAAATGTACATTTATATACAAAGTTTTGTCACGAAACTCTAGAATGCGATTCTCAAGGGGGCTTAGTCCTCAGTGAGACTGTGTAGCAAGAGACCATTGCCAAAATGGTGTCATTTTGAAAGTTAGCTCCACTATGTTACTATATAGTAAGTCAAAAGTAGCCTACAAACGAGAACTCAGTTCAGTACTCATGTGTACAAACGATCCATCACAGTGTGGAAATTTAGCATTGAGTTCTCTTTAATCTGCTTGCAGTATTTTTCTACAGGACACAGCTGATTGGTTCCTGCTGTATCAGTAGCCATGAGCTTACTGCTCAACTTTCAAATACTTGGTCACCATTTGCTTTAGCAGTTTGCAATAGACTTTCAAAAACCCTCCACCCTCCCCAGCTCCACCTGTATAAATCTGCTATGGGGAATTCACATATTATATATTGTACAGCAGCAGCATGTCTTATTTGCTCACATCAGTGTGTCGTGTATGTATTGTCAGTAGCAAGTCCCGTATTTGCTCTGCAGCAGCAACAAAAATAAACAGCAGCAGAGTAGCAGATCTATTCCACCAAGATAAAACATATTAACATTGTAACATCCATTACCACGCCAAACACTCCTAAAGTTGTCATGACAGAAATTAATTAGAAATTACGTAATTGTTTATCGATTGTTACTTTTTTCTAATTTCTTTCTTGGTTTATTTTTAGTCAGCTATTCCTTTGCAACCACTAAGTAGGCCATTTTGTTTGTGTGTGTTTTTAAAGCCTTTTTTTTTTGTGCGTGTGTTTCAGGGGCAAGATGGGAACAGTAGGTGCAGTAGCTGTGGACATAGACGGAAATATTGCTTGTGCTACATCCACTGGTGGAATGATTAATAAAATGGAGGGTCGTGTGGGAGACACGCCGTGTGTTGGTAAATCCAAACCTGCTGCTTTGTAGTGTATGTAAGGGGCGTTGATCTGATTTGAACCACAGTGCTCTAGTGTTTACAAAGTTGGAAGGAATCAGCCTACAATTGCTTGCTTGTTGCTGTTTTTGTATATTGAGCTGAAATAGAAGAAAATATTTAAATTGTTGAAAAATTAAACCTTTAAATGAACTAAACCTAAGCAGCTGGTGTGACAGGGATTGAACTTTGACCTTTGGACATGCAGTAATGTGGCTATATTTCAACTGCTCATGAGAGCTTGTTGCCTGCTGAGTTAATATTCAAACCACAGATTTAATCCCTAGTTCAGCACAACACCATCCACATACATTCTCTCAGGACACACTTTAACCTGTGGGAATCTTACACACACTAGTTAATGATAGATAAAAGTGCTGCTATTGTCTGCTTAAGTAAATAAACAAAAATGAAAAAAGACAGATGTTTTATTCTCTGTTATGCAGTGATTATTATCAGGGTTTGCCTCAAATAGGTGGATGGAGCAACAGGTTCGCTGTGTGTGTGTGTAGGAAAGATCTCTCTCAGGATCTTTGTTTCTATCTCTGATTCTCAGGATGTGGTGGCTATGCAGATAACAAGATTGGGGCTGTCTCACCCACAGGCCATGGGGAAGCCATTATGAAGGTCACTCTGTCCAGACTGGTTCTCTTTCACATGGAGCAAGGCATGTGTTACAAGATCAGCACAACCTATTTAGCATAAACAAACAAAGCTTTGTATTGGGATCTTTTTCTCATTTTTCACAAACAGAATTAACATCGTTTTTACACAAGCATTTATTTTAAAGGTGCACTGCGCAACATTTCATGTTAAAAATACCTGTTTTTCTAACCCATACATGCTTAAACAATTGCCTGATGGGCTGAATGAGCCCTTCTCTGATCACTGCGATTGCCTCTATAATCCTGTACAGTAAAATAAATAAGAGGGATTCGGGACGGAATTTGAGATTGGGCGTGACGTCATGCGCGTTCACGCTCACCTGGCTATGTCTGGCAGGTTTGTGCATAGACATCATGATGTCTATGGGTTTGTGTATTCGCCGCCATTCTCCGTATTAGCGAAGACAACTCGAGCACAAAACTTTACTCAACTTTCGACAAAAGTAGAAGATGGATTAAAAGAGACTGGCTTGTAGTTCATTCCAGTTGCAGTTTCGCTTGTCGCCAGAGGGGGCATAGTTCTGCAAAAACTCAGAGACTTGAGCAATGCACCTTTAACTATGAACATTAGACTTTTCACTATCTGTAATATTTGATTCTGATTGGTCAGTTGTAATAGGCGGCCAAATGTATTTTATAATGACTGCTAAACTGTGTACACTACCGTTCAAAAGTTTGGGATCAGTACTTTTTAAAACAATAAAATAATTTTTTTTTCTTTCTGCAAGGACACATTAATTTGATCGAAAGTGACGGTAAAGACATTTATAATAAAAAAAAAGTATCCATTTCAAATAAATGCTGTTCTTTTGATCTTTTTATATTAGCGAATCCTGAAAAAATATGTATCATGGATTCCACAAAGATATTAAGCAACACAACTGTTTTCAACATTGATAAAAATGTAAAAGAAAATAGAAAATAGTTAGTTTGAATTGTAATATTATTTCACAATATTGCTGTTTTTACTGTATTTTTTATCAAATAAATGCAGCCTTAGTGATAAGAGATTTCGTTCAAAAACATAAACAAATCGTACCTCAACCTTTTAAACGGTAGTGTATTTCATCATTATCTATAGCAGAATTTCATGTCTCCCATATTATTGCTTTTTTTTTCATATTAACACAAGTTATAAAAGCTGTGTATCAAAACAAATGACTATGAAATGTATTTTAAAATAATCTTGAAGGACTTTGGTATTCATTTTAATATACAATACATGGTAAACATGAAGCTCAGGAGTCCACAGTTACAGCAGGAAACAAATATATATTTTTTTGGAATTATTAGGAACTTGTAAGAGACAGCTAGAGCTGGATCGAAGAGAACTTAAAATTAGACAAAGACACAAGATTGTAATTAAAAAGGCTAATTTAAAACTAGTTTAATACTAGAAAAAGTAACGAACTACAGATTAATAATACATAACTGTGCACAAGTGCAAGAGCGTTGCATAAGGATGGGGACAAAATAAACCTGTTGGGGTTTATTTTCAGAGAATGCCTGTCCTATATTACAGTACATTATACTAGACACAATTATTGTAATATTTAAAGAAAAGTTAAACTAGCCATATGGCCAACTGAATCTCTCTTCCTGTGTACTGTGCACTTGTAATCAGCAGTTTTAGTATTTTTTACGGCATGGCATCTATAAATGTCACATCTTGGACCATAAGTCAATCTGCATTGTAATGCCGATTTAGAAGCAACAGGTATATTGACATGAGCTCAAATGGATTGTTTGCATGTGTTCATGAATAGCTGTGAGAATGATTCCTAGCAGCATTTTAGCAAGTGAATAAATAGCTTGAATTACTTCAGCTACACATTAACTGAGATCGAGGGCCTCATTAAGATGTTTGACCTCAAGTCTGTTTAGGTAAACATTGCTCACTTCATGGGTCTGAGCAAAAACTATTTGAGCCAGTCTTTTATGGTGTGTTTCGTAAAACCTCCTCCAGCACCACTTGCAATAAGTAGACACATGGAAGTCAGAGGTGTAGAGCTGTCTGAGCAGTAAAGTGAAGATTAACCAGTCTGTACATCCTCAAAAGGACATTTCATATAACAGGGCCTCTTTTTATCCAGCCAGTATCTTGTTTTTTGTTGAGGTGATTTGAGTGTGCATGCTTTTGTCTTGTGTGTGTGTGTGGAAACACAACGGCTAGTGTTTTTGCTGAACTCGCCTTTTTTTATGTTTATATGGGCGGGGTGTTGATACGATTTTTTTGGTTTAATCTGTGATCCATTCCATAGCATTTAAAACATTTTCATGATCACCTTCCTTATCGTGCACTTTATGGTCACCTACATCTGACAGAGAGATCTGGAATGATAATACAATGCACTAGCTTGATAATATAGTTATGTGTGTATTCTTCTATGTTCTCTAGGGAAGACCCCAGAGGAAGCGAGTGATCTGGCTCTTGCGTATATGAAGGAGCGGGTGGAGGGTCTCGGTGGGGTGGTGGTGGTAGATCCCAAAGGGACCTGGGCAGCTCGCTTCAGCAGCTTACAGATGTCATGGGCCGCTGCCCAGCAGGGTGAACTCCACTTTGGGCTGTACCATGGTGAAGACTTTGTAGAGCCTGTACAAGAGCACACATAATGCGCGCGCACACACACACACACACACACTCACTTACACACGTACATAGTAATATTTTTAAAATCAGTATTGAATAGAAAGGGAAATATGTAAATCAATGTTAGTGTAAAAACATACATTGCTCGTGGCAGTGATATTGTGCACCTATTAAGCGTTTTGAAGTTGATCATCTTTACACTTAACAGTAAAGCAATGTCTTACACAGATTGATTGAAAAGAAAACAAATCAGTATATAACACTCCTTATTAGTCTTAGTGTAACTGTCCCAAGTGGTAGTACTGCATGTTCTCCACTTGATGGAGATAAATTATGTTCTTGGAGTGAAAATTGTTAATGTGCAGTTCACATTTAATAATAATTTACAAAATGGTAGAGATAAAGTGTTTTACATGTACTGTAAATGGCACCTAAGAAAGTCAGAATATCTTAAATAAACTATTTATTAAACAGACTATTTTTTGAAGAATAGAAATCATGATTCATTCCTGAAGTTGGTCAGTGTATCTTTTTCTTCAAAAGATTAAGAGAAAGCAACTTATTAAATCAGCACAAACTGTTTGTAACCTATAAATTATTTTGAAATGTAAATAAACAATGCAGCAGTTCATAATCTTTTGTGAGAAAGTGTGTGCCAGAAGAAACTTTGTAACATGTTTTAAATGGTATGTTGGAATCATCACACGGAAGTTGAAAACATGCAGAAAATAAACTTGTTGGTGTGGGTCACTTTTGTGTGCTATTTTAAGTTGACAGCCCAGATTCAGATAACATCAGTTTTGTTGTTTTCATGTACAGTATAGTGAGGTGACATGTCACGTGGCCCTTATGACAGTTTAAGTACACAAGCTCCTGCTTATTGTGTCAACACGTAGGCCAGCTTGCAAGTTCCAACTGTGAATTGTCTTCATAATGATCTAAAACCCAAAAACCAGTTTTTCTGCCCTCGGCGGTCAGTTTGTGTTCAAAATATTCCACTTGGGAGCATGCAAAACAACATCAACTTTTGTCCTCTCAAAGACATGACCGACCAGTCATGACCTTTCTGTCCTTTTGTGTCTTATTTGACTCTTAAATGGGCAGGAACTTAAAAAAATATTATATTTATTAAATATATATCAAATAATACAATTTAAAGTTGTACATAAAAATACAGTTTATGTTCAGGTTTAAAGTTTCAATCTCCTATGAAAATAGTGTAAGAAAGATAAGCATTTACCTCAAGGTCAGTGACCTTCGTGGGGCATGGTGCCATGTTACTTTTAGATAAAGACGGTGAGTTGATGTCAATTCACTAAACCTAAATAGTTGCATAGACCTAATTTTCTATATTTTTCACTGAAATGTTGTCTACTCACTCCCTCTAGAATAAAGCAATGTTTTTTTCCCTCAAAACCCAGGTTAAAGTGTATTTTTATTTTTATTTTTTTAAATGTCCATGCATTTCGGATGGCGTGTCAAATAAATGTTTTAACGTACTTTTGATTGTCAATATATATAATCCATTGATTTTCATTATATCATCATATACAATACACTGTTGAAAAAAAACAAACAGATATCCAGAGAGATTTTAAAAGGAGAAATAAAAGTATCGAGCATGGTATGTATGCTTTTGTACAGAATCAGTAGCAATGTGTCCATTTTAAATTAACCTATGTAAATCCATTCATAATACAGCAGGTTTGTGTTAAACGTAAAAATACTCAAATAGATATGGACAAAAAAAATGAAAAAGAAAACTGAAAAGTACTGCGGTCAAGAGGTCATTCAGGGATTGTAAAAGCTGCCACAATCATGGGTGACAGCGCTTCGCCTGTTGATTGGTCAAGACTCGACAGCGATTACAGAAAAGGGGCGGGACGAAGCGCAGGAATCCTCATAGAAAAAGTCAGGAGTGACAGATTGCCCGGAGTGGGTGACAGCTTTACAGTGCGCTCGGACGAAGAAGTCAAGCAGCCCCCGAATTCTTTCAGTTGCCATCTTACAAAGCTTATAGACTCTAACGCCGTATCTACACTGTAAAAGAGCGACGGGACGCTACAAAACTTCAACGAAACCACTATAATATTAAGTTGATTATAACGGTCGCTTTCTATTTTTGTCGCGTCGCGTGAGGTAACGTTAATTACGCACTTGTGACGGTTCCCAAACAGCATATGCAAATACATTCTACATGTCTGCTTTGACCAAGAACTTTATATGACGTGAGGACGGGCTGTTTTTTTTTTTTTTTTTTTTTTGTTTGTTTGTTTTTTTGTTAAGTTGAAGATATGATAAAGTCATTATTAAGACGACGAACACGGCGATTATCAGTCGAAGTAGAGAGGACATCCTTTCTGGACATTTATGCATTTTCTCACTAGGCATCTTTGCTGTCATCGCTGGAGGAAAAGTCACGGACATCTGCGAAGAAGTTTGTGCAAGAATGTTAATCGGACGGCTCTTTCTTAGAAATACATAACATTACATGATGACTCTAACTTCGGTGAGTGTTCCGTTAGGCTATTCTGCATTAAGTGTCTATTTAATTAATAAAGAAATTCTGCATGGCTGAGCACTGCCTGCACTGCAAGTCTGCACAGCTGTGTTCAGGAAATGGCTCAATAATGATAAAAAAAAAAGTTATGAAATGGTGAAGGACAGTATATCCTATTCATTTAATCGATGTAACCTTAATACATTTAAAGCAATAAGAGATTAACACTGTTATTTGCCTGTAGGCACAAGGCCGCAGGTAATCACTTGTGCTGATTACTAACACTACAGGCAGACTGTATTTCAATAATTAAGGTACATAATCAAGTAATTAATATTATAGTTTTCCGGTTTCTAAATGTTTTCTCTGCCAATCAAGCTTTTGTGTTAAAGCAACTCGCACACTAAAATCCGGCATGGAGCAGGGTGTATGAGTGGAGTGGAGTCAGTCAGAGTATTTCGTGTCCGGGTTTTCCGTTTTCTGCCCAGTAGTGAGAGAAACCCAATCAGAGAGATCAGCGGGCGCGCGCCAGAAAACATCGACGCTTTGACTTTCAATAACGGCTGCTGTGCTGTGTTCAGGTAAAATCAGAACTCTGCTTGCTTCCATAGTCTTTAGTCATGGCAGACGCCATATTGAATTTTATACTGTGAGGGATAGACCATAATGTAGCCTACGTACTGTATAAAGGTAGGCGGCAAGTAGGCAGTAGGCTTTTTTTTTTTTTTTTTTTTTTTACTGAAAGTTTCTTTGAAAAGATGTTTCGTCAGCTGAACAACTGGCATGTTGTTCAACTACAGTGCACAAATCAATTAAATACACTACAGTGTACTTCGATTCCTCCAAAATTTGTATCCCTTAAAATTATGGCACTACCCTGACTATTTGAGAGAGAGAAACACAGATGCTCTTAAAGAGAGATGCTGCTACAGGTAGCCTAAATCTGATCGGGAATATGCCATGAACACAGGTGATATCAGCACGTTTAGAAGGCAGCTTTGTCAGTCAAATTTTATTTGATGGTTTATGAATTAAACGTGTAACATGTTATAAGTGAAATTGTATTAATTATTAGCCTATATTTAAATAGGTTTATGGAAATATTTTAAATATAAATGTAGTTAGCTCGGCGAAGACGCCTTTATCCCAAGCAGTTAATTAATTAAATAACATTTTCTTAGATTTTTTTATTTTTTTGTCATGTGTGCTGTTAAGTCCCATTCGCACCAAGAACGATAACTATAGGCTAATGATAAAAATTTAAAAAATCATGATTTGTTATCACACCATTTTTTCTTTTGTCAAATCACCTTAGATAATTTATGGGGTTTAGATACAAATATTTTAAGTTTCTGGTTAAGCCAATCTCCATTGTATTAACTCGTGAAAAACAGCAGCTGGAAAAAACATTCTGAAAGCGATTCTAGCCGCGATATTGTCCCACTGTGTCGTTAATTGTTAGGCATATAGAGCATGTGGACTTCTTTATTCTCATAGAATTGTAATGATTATTGAAACTTTGTTGTTATAATTATCATTATAGTTATCATTGTTGGTGTGAATGGATGTTTGTTCTTTGAACAGTTGCAAGAATATGAAAGCCAGCATTTCCTTTTTATCTTAGTGTCACACCTGTGCCACACTTTACTTATTTTCTATGCATCAGTGAAATAGCCTATCAAAAGTAACCTTGCTCATTCATTTTTGCACAAAGATGATTTGAAAATCAGATTTTGTGTTGGCATTGTAGTTGGGTGAGTTGGCATGAGGCAATGGAGGACAATGTGTCGAGACCCATTCATTAAACCCTTCATTATTGAATTTAACACGTTAAGTAAGTCTTTTTCATCTTCGTTCCATGTCTGTTTTATCACTTCTAATTCAGTGACGTAAAACAGCCGGTCGGGTGGCATGACTTCCTGTTGACCTCTAAAAGTTAGCGAACTTAGCGTTTTCTGTTAATCAGTGTTCTGGTGACACAGATGACTTGTTCTCTTGCTGTGAGTTTCGTGCCTGGAATCAGCGAGCTGTGTTTAACTGCCCGTTGAGTGCAAAGAAGTGTGACCTTCAGCAAGATCAGAGAGGCCTTCGCTCATCTGATTCAGCTTCGGGCAGTTTTGGGTTCCTGGAAAAAAAAATAATAAAGGAGAGAGAAAGTTAAAGCAATGCCAGTGAATGGAAACAAGTGATTCTATGTGGAACAGGTAAAAAATCAATATGTTTTCTCACATCTTAAGTGCATGCTATTAAAATAGAAATGGGACCGTGTTTTGTTGCGTTTAAACTATAGGAAACAGGGAAAATCAACAGGAAAAGATCAAGCGAATAGCCTGACATATTTGCCATGTCTCTGTTCTTTTATCCATAGCTATATTTTTATTTGTTAGTGTAGACTTAACAGTAATTCCATTTTTTGAACATTTTCACAAAACAGTCAAATGCATAACAAATGCTGTCTGAACTTGACTTGACTTGACTTGACAAATGTGTTTAATAGGTAACAAGTTGTGGTTACTCTAGACATTGACTTAACCTCATCTGCTCCACGACGAGTTTGTCCCATAGGGCATCTGCCATCATGAGAAATGCAGTTTAAGTCAGTGTTAGGGAAGGAATGCTTTGATGAGGCCCTTGATCTAATCAGAGTGCCGCTCACAAGGGTGGTATTTTTTACAGTCTCATGGAGAACAGGACGATCAGAAAATCACAGCCATCAGGACCAATGTATTCAGCTTTATTTGAGAAGGTTCTGCTTTATTGAGCTCTCAGACAGAAAGAGAAAAGATAAAGAGGTAGCTGAATGTATTACATTTTGGTGCATATATAGTCTGATCTTTGTGACCTTACTGTGAATTTGCCTTTTCTGGGAATGTTTTGGGTTTGTGTTAGTAGCATAACACAGCATCCTAACTAGTCAAATTCAGTCAGAAGTCGAGTCCCGTTGTTGAGTTTGGAACTTAAAGAAATAAGTATTTGTACCTGTGATAAGTAAGTTAATTGACCATTTTAGGTTAAAAAGTGTAAAATGCTGTGGCATAAGTCTCATTTACATGTCTCAATCATTAGCTTTAAACTAAAATCTATGACATCATACACCAACCCACCCTCATGTCACTCAAAACGTTTTTTCCTGTGTAGTATGTAAAGAGTTATTATCATAAATGTCAATGCTGCTCTTTTCCATATGATGAAAATGCATTCAGTCACAATTTTGTAGGGCTGCCCCCGACTAAAGATTTTTCTAGTCAACTATTAGTCGTTCATTTAAGCTATTAGTCGATTAGTCAGGAGAGAAATACTTAACCATAATAATAAGTATATCTATCTATCTATACTTAACCATAATAATAAGTATATCTATCTATCTATCTATCTATCTATCTATCTATCTATATATATATATATATATATATATATATATATATATAAATGAAGTGCTACGACACCGGGAAACATGGCATAAACTTTTCTGAGATCAGAACACAAACTCAGTTTTTTAGAGGTCAGAACACAAACAAAATAAATAAACATTAGTCCTATATAAAAACTAATAAATAAAATATATAGCAGCATCTGAAACACTAAAACAATATGGAAAATTAGGCTATACCTGACTCACGTCACATGGTTTTTCCTCCAATCTCAGTCTTATGAGAAAGGAACATGAGTTTATCCACGTTGTCGGGAAGAAGTGAGCTTTGTCTTGCTCACAATGAAGCCGGGCTTTGCGAAGATGTGCTCTGGTGGTGTGGACATACTGTAGAAGTTAAGTTAAACATGTTGTGCTGTAAACGTGATACTAAATTTAGCTTCTACACACCGCAAGAACACTTGGATATCCGCCTAATATTACCTCTAATTTTTATCAAGGTTATAAAATGATCAAGGTTAATATTTCTCAAGGTTAATGTTAACGTTAGGGTGAGTGGCCGGCCATTTGAAGTGGCTGAGAAATCACGTTTGAGGTCACACGTCACCTTTTTGTGATCATCTTTTGCCCTCTCGAAATGTTCCCACACTTTGGATTTTCTGTTTCCAATTTCTGTGGAGTTTTGGTTTTCTGCGACTAACCGACTAATTAAAATGTAGTCGACCAAGCCTCCTCTCGTTTACTAATGTTTATTTGACTATTAGGGGGCAGCCCTACAATTTTCATAGTTTATTAAAAAATATATATTTAGACTATTTAAAGGGGTCCATGACATGGATTATTTGATCATTTTAATATGTTCCAAAATTTGACAACTTAGAGGACTTTTTATCTTTCTGTGAGCGTCAAAAAAACTAATGCTCCTGCTTGTGCACTGTCAAAAAATAGATCAAAGCTAATGGTAACTGCAAAACCAGGGTGAACAAAACCATAGCCAATTATTGATGTGATCAGAGGCCTTGTTTGGGTGGAGGCCGTGTCAGCCAGATCCCTTCCTTTTTTCGTTTAGTCTCGCTCTCTTTTCTTGCTCTCCACCCCTTCCCCCAATTCCCTCTCCCTACGTCTCTGCCTTACTACATGCTATGCGGTTGCCAAGTGCTAAGAATCTGCGGAATGTGGGATTGCTGTGGTCTGATAAAGTTTGCTTTGTTCCCGCCATGACCTGAACGCTGGGAGGGATATGGGACCCTGGGAGTTTCACCAGAGTCAGTGCACTATAGAGCTGCACGATTAATCGTTAAAAGATCGAAATCTCGATTCAAACACCCACGTGATCTTATTCCTAAATGACGACGATTCTCCTGTGTCTGTTAAACCTTTGACAAAATCAAACCACAACATTCAAATCTGCGTTGGTGCTGCTGCTGACCCAGAGAAAGCAGTTAGCATGTATAGGTATAAAACAGCTTCACAAAGTCTTTTCAACTACAGAGTATCATTATTTAGGTGCTACAAATATTAAAATTATCATAGAAGTACTAAAAGTTTATAGTTCAGATACACTGATGTTTATGGTAGCAATCAAAATAGAGCAAATCACCTTTTGAAAGTAACTTGGCTCTTCAAATAACTATTGTATCGATTACCAATGTAAGGTGATTGCCACCACAAGGTGGGGACAAGTGACTGATAAAAAAGTATTTGTCATCGAATCATTCATTCAAGAGATTCATTAAAAAATGCTGGCTGCGTCCGAAATCACACACTCTCTTGAGTTGGTGCTTACTTTGAATAAGTTATTACTTCGCTAAAAAAATTACATTCTATATAGTATATAATCTGGACGTACTACATTCACCATGTTGCCCTTATCACGTGACCTACAGCATCAGTTGCTTCACGTAACTGCCATTCACAAATCTTCTCCAGTGGCCTCATGGGATAGTAAAGTAGTGTAATTCGTATGCACACTTCAGAATCTTCATTCGGGTACTTTTTGCCTACTCTTTTATGAGTACTGTGAATTCGGACATACTCCTTTTGTGACATACTGTTTTTCACCTAATATAGGGAAGTATGTGATTTCGGATGCAGCCACTGATTAAATCCAGTATTGAATCATTGAAGTCATTGAGTCATTCATTCAAACTTTTATTTTATTTTTATAATTCATTCAAATGAGTTAAACATTTTAAATAGACTGCAGAAATTAACATTTTGTCATAACCTCTGGTAAATTACATGTTTTGTTTGGTGTCTGTTCAGAATTGTGTGAGAATCACAATCTTTATTTGAAACAAAAAAATCGTGATTCTCAATTTATCCAGAATCATGCAGCTCTAGTACACTGCAGATCAGACCCTGCACACAGTCTCAACACACTGTTAAGCACACACCCACACACACCCGCACCTTGAGCTACTTCTCATTAGCAACCTGCTATGTATCTTACAGCACATGCTACTGACTGCTGCTGTGTGGATAGGATGTCATGGGGATGCATGTTACAAATTGAACTTACATACACACAAATCTGTGTGCATATTATTTATATAGTCTGGTCTTACTCCATTCAGCCAGAATTGTTTATCAGACAGATAATACACTTAAGACACAAGCTAGAGAATAAAATTTATGACTCAATAGTGAAGTCCAAAACGCTGAGAGCACTTGTAAAAATGCTTCTACAACTGATACAATACTAATTACTTTTATGTTCAATGACAGCTATGTTTTTTTTAATTGTTGTTTTATTTCTAACAAAGATAGCTACATGATAAAAATATGCATTATTTTATACATATATATATATATATAATATTTTATTAAAATATAAAGAGTAAAAAATAATGCATTATTATTATTTTAATATTAATATTGATTTTAATGTGCCTGGGACACAGGCCGGGGTCTGATCAACTATAAAATATGGAATTATCTTTGGTGCTAGACTCATCAAATTGTGCCATTTATCAGTTTCCTTGGTTTAAAAAAAATAGGGGAAAAATATAAATACAATCACTAAAATCAGTCGCACACACACATATGTAGTCAGTCACAAATTTGTTTAGTTGATTAGTGACCTAGAAATAGCCCAGAAACCATTGAGTTCTCGTTGTTTTACCTAATAAAATCCAAATTTTAAGTATAATAAAGGAAAATAGTAATTAGTTACTGATTACTGATTACTTCTCCAAGAAAGTAATCCAGTTACTTTACTGATTACTTATTTTCAAAAGTAATTAGTTACTTTACTAGTTACTTTACTAAGTTACTTTTCAAAAACATGATGCACGACCTGAATATGCTATAAAGCAATAGACCTTTCAGCCTAATTCTATTATTTCTGCATATTCCATCATCTAAAATTGAATCAAATGAAACATTCTCTTTTATAAAACTTGTTTTATTAATTGTTTTATCGGAACGATTCAGAGTCAACTGTTGAAATTGGCAACATGTCCTCGACAATATAGCCAATGACGAGCTTCTTCAGTTCAACGGCACTAAGTCCTGTCGGTTTTAAGTCTATTTTCACCTGTTTAGCAGGAGAGGGGCCCTCGGAGGTTCCCCGGTGGAATTGGATGTAGCCGAAGCGGTCATGTCAGTTGGGGGTTCAGGTTTTTTTCAGTAAGTTTCACATTCCTGTGCCGGCTTGCTAGGTGCTTGCTCAGATTTGAGGTGGAATTTGTCGCCGCAGAGTGTACAGCGGCTGCTGATGTTTTTGTCACCTTCAAAGTCAAACTCAAAGTAATGTCTGTACTTCCAAGCATTAAATGCTGCATGGACCTGCTCTCTCCCGCGCTCCATGTTGTCCCTTGTTCAACACTACACATGTCGGCGTTTACTACTGACGTCATTGTCACTCACGACTCACAGCATGAGACAGTCTCAAGAAACAAAATCACGGTTAAGTAACGCAGCCTGCTTACGGGGAAGTAACAGTAATCTAATTACTGTTTTTGCAATTTTAATCCCTTACTTTACTCGTTACTTGAAAAAAGTCAAGTTTGAGTTGAGATGGTCTTGAGGAAAGCTGCCATCTCAGCCCTCACATCACTGGGGTCCTAACAGCTTCGTTTAAAGAGTAAACAGAGATGGACTCTTTGTGATTGGAGGGGGTTGGCAAGAAGCTGCTCTGGTGTTTGTGTTTAGGAGATGTTTGCAGTCAGCAGGGATATGTTGCATGTGAAGCTTCATCAAAATTGGCTCTTTGTGGGAGAGTCTTGGCAAAACAAACGGCAGCCGCCGAGTTTCCAGTGTTTTCAATGTAAATAGGACATTTCTCTTCTGTCATGGTTACCAGCCCTCATAGTGTCACAAGGTGGGTCAAACCTTGCTGGAATGACTGTCTCTCCATGGACACAGAGGTAGGAGTGCCGAAAGGCCTCTGAAGTCCGCAGTCTCATAAAGTAAATCAATGTTTTTAGCGGTTTTTGTGTCAGCAATGGTACACATTTCAGTGTATTAGGGTTACAGTCAGTGTCAGGTTAAGGTATCGTCTTCATGGGCAAAAAACAGCTGGCAGTACGGGCTACTGTAAACATCCTTGACTGGAAGCTGGTGCTTAAGATGGAGCTTTCAGTCGGATGTTTGCAGCAGCCAACTGCTGTTACTCTCACCCGGAAACCTGCATCAGGAGAACATGGAACACACCCACTGGAACAAAGCTTCTGATTTTAATGTTCAGATTGTTGAGGTGGTCCAATTACTTCTAGTCCCACTCTCTGAAGAGCCACCCAAAGTCCATTCACTGGCCATCTGATGCACATTGTACACAAAACTGGAAAGCACTGTGAAAATAGTGCCAAACAAGTAGACCGAGACCGCTGAAAAGATGGGTCTCAATCCACTTCCAAACAAACCGGTGCAGTTCGATTAAACTATGAATGCAACACAGGCAAAAGACATGTAAACAAACCCCAATACGGAAGATGAGATGCAGAATGCTCACGTACGTGAACGTATCCCTTTAGGTTCGGTGTTAAAAATGTCAATGTGAACGCTAAGCACACCAGGACTATATGTTGTTGTTTTTTTGGTCCGGACCAAGCGAAACAAACTACAATTGTGAACACAACCTAAGCCACTTCTGACAGTAAACTATGAAAGGTTTTCACACCTTCCTGTGTTTTTTATCGTATACACAAAACAGTGAACTACACCAACACCTGACTGTTTCAGCCATGTTGCTTTCGCTCCACAGCAGCTGCAACAGCGTAGCTGTGTGAACTGAGACAGGCTGAAATGGATCCCTCTGTGGCATGTAAAGAGCAAACAGCGGTTTGAGAACGAATCAGGTCGAGGGTCTGCTTCACGGGCTCTGGTGAGAGCGAACACTGTCTCCAGAGGCCGAATGTCAACATCAGAAGCCAAGGGTTGCCATTTGTGTCAGATTAACACATTCAATCATGTAAAACACATTCAGCCCCAACACCTGTGGAGCGCTAAGACCTAGATTGGCTGAGTTGCCCCTGCTCTGGGTCACTCCTTCTCAGAGTTTCAAAGGCCTGTAATACAGATACAGAGAGGACAGGACTCTCACTTTCCCACCTCCTGCATGAAGGCTCCCACAGGGCGCGCAATGAAAAGCACAGAAATGTGATCCTGAAGAACAGCTTTGGGTCAGCAATGTGAAAACTTTCAAGCCTACAAAGTCCATTCACTGAACCAATTGATACATTAAGACTGTCTAAAATGTTAAAGCTTATTTTTTAAATTTGTAGGATTTTGCTATTTCTTTGCCCATTTCTTATTTTCAGACTACAAGCTTTGAAAATTATCGGAAAAAACTGCTAAATGCTTATCTTAAACAATAATATCACTACAGATACATTATTCAAGTTAAGACCTATATTTTTTGTATTGTGAACCATGTTTGGAGTGTAGCAGTTTTGGCTTACTTATGATATAGTGTAATGAGTAAATTTACTGTTCTGTTAACACTGTAAATGTAAAAACAGCCCAGGCTAATACATGCTTGTAGTGAAATTTAGAAATGCATTTGCTGAAGCAATCATGGCATATTATTAAGTTTACTACATCAGAAAAGTCGTACATTTGGTGCTGCTTATGTGATGCAAGTGAAGTGTCTTGAGGTCATAACATAGTATTGTGCAAGAAACAGTGAAAAATAAGTCAAATCTATAATTTTCCCCTATAATCGTAATATATGTGAAAAGGAACAAACGTTCTTGGTGATTATTGCCTCTAGTGTTCATTTTGACTGGAATCTACAGTAATTTGTATTTTTTGTATATTCTGGAGTTTTGGAGAAAGTTAAGAGGCAAGTTTTTCCAATCAGCTGGTAAAAAAAAAAAAAAAAAAACTGTTATGGTTGTGTTATTGGTTGTCAATAATCTCTGTAAAAACGCTGTAAAAAACGCAGTAAAAAAGCTGAACAAGATGTTTAAAATATTTGGGTTAAATGTCAGTTCATAAATGTTCTGTTGAGAGCATTTGTAGTCTATAGTCTTGGATGTTTACAATTTTACCGAAAATATACCTTTAAAAGTGAAATGTGTCATTTCTGCATCACCAAATAGAATTGGAAAAATAATGGATGTTGACTAACAAGTTTCCTGAACACTTCCTCCATCTGCAATTGGTTGGACAAACAAATAGTCCCGCCTCCCAAACTCACACCATTAGCTGAGCCAGTGTGCCTTGGTGGTCTTTACATATTAATTTGTGATCCACTGTCCTGCAAAGTTTATTTCCAACCTGCTTCAACAGACTTGAATGTAATTTTTTAAAGCAATCATGAAGACATTGATTAGCTGGATCAGGTGTGTTTGACCAAGGTTGGAGCTGAACTCTGCAGGACAGTAGCTGCGTCCCAATTCAGGCTGCATCCTTTGAAGGCCGCATTCGAAGGGCAATTGCATCACAGCAGCAAAACAAAAGCTGTCCAAATTCGAAGGCTTTTTCAAATGCGGCCTTGAAATGCGTCCTTCGTTTTCCGGGCAATGAAGGATACAACAGTTACTACC
Source organism: Semotilus atromaculatus (assembly GCA_031834385.1). Classification (NCBI taxonomy): domain Eukaryota; kingdom Metazoa; phylum Chordata; class Actinopteri; order Cypriniformes; family Leuciscidae; genus Semotilus; species Semotilus atromaculatus. Next base: position 23,778,037 of record JAULUF010000025.1, on the reverse strand, counting down.
CCAGGATTCAATGCGCTGGTGACAACAGGATTTTTTTGAGAAAAATTGCTGGATTATACTTTTAAATGCAAGAATTGAGTTTCAAATTACTCAAATATCTAACGATACAAATGCTAAAATAAAAACGTTAACATTTACTAAAATGCGATTTAATACAGTTTATCATCTTTATTATGGTCTACTAAATAGACCAAGGTATTTAGACAAGTTGTGAAGCCTGTATTGTTTTCAGACAGTTATAAAAGGAAAAATCCCTCGTAGGCTAGACCGTTCCATTTAACAACTCTCGGTTTAACCTTTGTGGACTTCGAAGTTGTGGCCTTTGAAGTCTGTATCCTTCGAAGGATGCAGCCGCTGAATTAGGATACAGCAAGTGGGTCCAGGAGCAGGGTTAAAGACTTGATTTCACTGGTCTATGACATTTTGCTCAGAATGTTAACACGGGTTTCTTGCTTGGGTTGGTTATCACTTAATCAAAATGACAGATTTAATGAGCACCCAGTTTCAGCACTCTGGACAGCTCTCTTAGGTTGACCCTGCAGACACCCTGTCCTAGGGGTGAGAAAGTCCTCAGGGACACTTTAATGTGATACAGTAAAGTACAGTAACGGAAAAATAAATAAATAAAGCTTTATGTTATTCTCAAATGACATTCTGATCTTCCTCTTATTGTTTCTTTATATCAGTGGTCTCAACTCTAGGACCTGGTGCTCCTCTCTGCACATTTTATGTCTCTCTTACCTGACTCTGATCTCTTATCTGATCTCCTAAAAAGCCGATGATCTGAATCAGGTGTGATTCGATTAATGTGATCGTTAATGTGATTAATGAGATGTGACTCTTTAAATAAAAGAGACATACAAAATGTGCAAAGCGGTGGGGCACCAGGACCGGAGTTGAGAACAACTCCTTTATAGTGTCTATAATTGAATATTATACGAAGTAGCCTACCTAGTTCTTCAATAAAAATGGGGTAATGATTAACTGTGCTGAATTGTTGAATAAGCTGTAAATTGGTATTTTATATTTAAATTTGCCATTAAAATGCTGGGTAAGATCACAGAGATTGGCAAAATAATATTTTAAAATATTTTAAAGTCATTCTTAGATTAAAATATTTTAACAATTTATAAAAAATTATGCAAAGTTTCTGTTAAGCATAGGCTACAATTGATAAAGTGGCAGAACGTCATTAAGTTCTGCTTCCAAGTCATGTCTAATGCATTCCAGATGGCAACAGTCACTAACTAGAATACTAGAATGTAAATATTTAGTGAATAAAAAACAAAATAGAAGAACACAGTACATGTACCTATTACAATAGCATCTATGTTGCAGTTTTGTATGCCTGCATTCACTAAGCCTTTTATAAAATCATTCTGGTCTTTTTCCAGCCCCACCAGTTTAATCGCTCTGTCCCCTCTTGTTCCCCTTCCTGGTAAACTCAATCACTCTTTCTGTGTGTTTCTTGTCCTCCACCCCTCTTTATGCCCATAGGCTGGCACCAAGTCTGATGACTTTTCCCAGAAGATTCAGTGAAGACATAGAGAGAGGGGGCAGAAAGAGAGCCTTCTTGTCCAATAAGAGAAAAGGGGACTGAAGAATGTGAAAAGCTCCCATTCAGGCTAGTTCAGAGGGTCTGGGAGCGGCCACATCCTCAGGAGGGAGGAGGGGTTGCAGCTTTCGGGAGGGTGGGCTAGGGATCCTGGACAGGGGCCAGGAGCGATGCAAAGACTCCTCAGATGACGCTGGTCCGTGGGAGCGTCCAGTGTCTCCGCCTCTCCTCTGTCCCTTAGGACATCGACTCCGGACCCTCACATTCTATTTACTCGCACAAACAAACTCTCCCCTAAGAGAACCAGTAGGCTGCAGTGTGAGGAATGTGTCTCTATTAATAGAGCGGTTAGATTATCTCAAAGACTAATGACTGGCATGTCCAGATTCCTGAAAGGCACGGCAGTGACATACTCTCATCCACCGCTCCTCATTCATTGGCAATGATCTCATTTCCTCTGATATTCTATGAATTTAACTCATGGACGGTTCACTTTTTAAAATGATGTACTTGCACAGCTTTATCGTTAATGAGAACTAAAACATTTATATAGGCCTATGTTCATTTAGCAGACTTTTTTATTTATTAGCAATTGACATGCAAGAAAAGTGAAGTAAACCAAAATAACTGGAAAAAACTCAAATACAAATATGGCCACAAATATTTGTTTTTGATACATGAATGAGCAATAACACCAGGCTGAGTTGAGATATTTTACACATTGTTTTGAGATATTTAACACGGGGCAATTTTGGCAGCCCTAAAAGTTCAACTAAAATAAATAATAAGTTTGCAAGTAAATAACGCGTTGATCGAAACGTGATATTCAGGTATGCTTGGGTCAAGAATTCTTTGCTATGAAGTCATGACCAGATCTCTCCACCACAGCCTGAGCTTCAGGGAGTGTAAACATCCTACACTCTCAGCTGGAGCCCAGCCCGTGGCCGGGAGTGGGATGTTTGCGCTCTCTGGCTCAGGAACGCCACAGCTCACTACGGCTCCACTGTGGAGGGGAAAAGCTTGTTCAGAAAGTTGTTCTCTTTTTTTAATCGCAGTAGACCTGAAATTGAAAATGAGCACTTATCTATCTCTCTCTCTCTCTATCTCTCTCTCTCTCCATATATATATATATATATAAAGGCATTTAAAACCTTCAAGACCATTTTTAAACTTTCCAGGCAACATTTTCGCATCCTCAATTCAGTTGTGAAAGGTACACGGCCCTGATTATTATAGACGTATTTACATTGTGTGCATACTTTATGTAAAGTATGTACTTCCTGGACTTTGTGGATAGATTTCGAAGTGGATATGGGACTTTTGTAACGCACACAGGAAGTGAACTCCATTGTGAGCATTGTAAGGGCTCTGAGGGTGAGTAGTCTGTCATTAAGACGTTGAGGCTGAACTTTAGGTCTCTTTGAAGCTTTCTGACCCCTCTGTCCGACTGCAAGTGCCTCCACCCAGACAGCGCTGCCGATGGAATTGCTTGAGAGGAAGTGACTATTTATACCCATGAAGGAACAGAGAGAGGCACCCTTCCGATGGGCGTCTCTTCTCTTGCTTCCTTTGACAAAAATGTTAGGACTCTCATGAAAGCTAAACCCAACTCCACAAAGATATGCACAACATCCAGTGCTCTCAATGGTATCTGTGTAAACGCCTAACCATGTTTTGTTTACCATTCTCTTCTACTGCAATGACCTTTATCCACTTTTGCTTGATGTCATAACTTAAGCATTTCTCATATAGGGTCACTAGGTGGCAGACTAACTCCAGAAAATCCCTAATGCTAATGCCTTGCTTGGAAAGATAGTAGACAAAAATCCTACTGTTCACTAGCCACTTTTTTTGAAAAATGCTAACATTATTCACTACAAAACTTGTAGGCATCTTCTTTTTTTACATCCTTTGCTTTTCTTATGTGCCCCTAATTCAACGACATCAAACCAGAGATGTATTTATTTGACTGTATTTTACTACCACACTTTTAAAAACAATCTATACTGTAAACAACCAAAGTAACATTCTTCTACAAATTTCGTACACAAATGTATTAATAATAATTGATATTTGATAATGGAATAATTGATTAATACTGACTTTTTTTTAAATCGCTTTTTTTTAACGATTTTTTTTTCACGGGAATCACTTTTGATGGCTATGTTGGAAATGATGGCAAGTACAAAGTGAAAAGAGTTCAGTGACGTTTTTGAACTCATTCACCCTACAGTGCATTTTCCTGCTCTAGTCAATCTGAACGAGTAAAAAACAGTAGGAAATGTTAAAACCAACTGACACCCTCTGATCAAGCTCTTCCTGTCAACTGGAGGAGTCAAAACAAGTGAAGTATGACAACAAGGACATCATTCATTATTAGTTTTACTTCTTCCCTTCCTGTCATACTCTTTGAACTGAATTCACTAAGATCCTTATGATGGTAGAGCTTTTTTTCATCTAACTGCAATAGAGCTATTGAATTTACAGCAAGTTCCTTTCAAATGTTTCAAACAATAATCTCGCCCCATGGTGGCACAGCAATGGGAAGTTGAAGCAAGCTATTTGGTATGTGTTAGGCTATATGTAAAGTAAAAACAACATTGTCATCATAAATAATGCATTGTCAGCAATGAACACACATCAGGAGAAATGTATTGTGACTGTTGTTCCTTGTTTAATAAAGAGCTGACTGTTTGACTTTGACTTTTTTCTTTTTGTTGTACGGTGGCCTTTTTGATCAGTCATATCCGTCCTCAGCTAAATGTTTCCTCATTAACATAACATTACGACAGTCGAAACCCCGTATTTAGTTTTTGTATGTATAGAAATACTTAGTTTCGGGGGATGTTAACACTCGACCACACAAGGAACTGAAACATTGCAGTGTGTTCAGAGTTTATTTGCTCTCAGCACATTAGCAACTGTGACAAAAGCAGCGACTAAAGTTAAATAAAATGAAAAACATTTAATATAATATAATGCATTATTGTACAGTAATGTGGAACTACCCAGGTCATTTGACCTTGTAAGAAGTCAAAACACAAATCTTATTTACCTTATTTTTTTCTGAAATACACAGTTTAAGTTTAAAAATTGCATTAATATGGGAAAACATGCTAACAAATGCTAGAATTACTATTAAATGAAATGGGGTCCAACTTTAAAAATAGGGAACTCCAAATCTGAAACCAAACAGAAATAATATATACATTAACATTTAAATATATTACAGTTGAAAAGCTTGGGGTCAGTGAGATTTGTTTTGGTGTTTTTTGGGGGGAAATTATTTTATAATTTTATTCAGTAAAGGTGCATTAATGTGTGCGACAGTAAAGACATTTACAATTACAAAAGATTTCTATTTCAAATAGACTGATATTTCAAATATCAGTTTACACATAAATATTAAGCAGCAAGTTTTCATATTAAGTGTTTTGAACTTTGAAAATAATAAGAAATGTTACCAAATGTGCACCAAATTATTAGAATGATTTCTGAAGGATCATGTGACACTGAAGACTGGAGTGATGACTACTGAAAATTAAGCTTTGCCATTACATATATTTTAAAATATATTCAAATAGAAAAGTTATTTTAAAATGTAATAAAATATGACTGTTTTCACTGTATATTTGATCAAATAAATGTAGCCTTTGTGAGCATAAAGACACTTCTTTCAACATTAAAAAGTATCTTACCGACCCAAACGTTTGAACTGTATATTTTGGCAGGGGTCAATCCACAAACCTTGGTGTAAACAGGGAATTAACCAAGATGTAAGTAAGTGCTTACTGGTGTGACTCATTTTTACACACTCTGTGTATTAAGCTTGCATGGGAACAGCTGTGTAATGGATGGATAATATCCTGGACAAAGGCATGAATGCTCTTTGTCATTTCATGGCTGAAGGAAGGTCATCTGAAGCCACACGCCTGCTAACAGTGAAGAATTGAGTTGACATAACTGGCCGTTTCATTACACGCACTGCTATGAGTCCTATCAGCACTTCCTCTTTACAGAAAACATAAGTTTCCCTCAAAGAACATCTGGGGTTTCAAGTTATCCTCATCCCAATGGGGAATCAAAGTAACACAAACAGTTCGATCTATATCGTATGACAGTATGCAAAGTAATTGAGCTTTTAGTAAAACATACATAAGCGTCACACCCATTCATAACCATTTAGATCATCAGTGAGTTTGAATAGAATTTTTTAATACATGAATCTTTCATAATTAAATATTGCACGATTATTGCACACTGTATATATAAATGTGAATAAATGTAAAATTAAAACACTTTAAATTCTATTTAAAAATTAATTGGGTAAGGTTGTGAACCAGGGTGCTATTAAAACCTGTATCACAAGACTTTAATTTACAGTAGTATAGGGTTCAGAAGTTCAGTTTCAGTGAAGCTGACGGAAAGAAAGAGAAACACTCTAAAAGGAGAAGTCACTCGTGTTTGTCAGCTGGATAAAATTCAAATTGTGGGGAACGGACAGTCCCTAGACTTGTGTTAAAAAACAAAACAAAAAAACATCTGCACTATAGATATATGACACTACCAACCCTGCAACCTCAGTCGTAATGGACTGGCAGGCATATGACAAATAAACCCTGTTAGCCTGCATATTCATGATCATGGTGTTAATAAAGTACTTGTCTTTAGTTGAGAATATAATTTCACAATAAAATACCAGGGAGGAAAACAGTTACTATCATTTCTGAGAGAGATGTTGGCAAAACATGTTTATTGCTATTTAGTGGAGCTCAGAAGATAGACTTGACTCAAGGTCAAATTTTCAACATGATACCACGAGAGAGAGAGAGAGAGAGAGAGAGAGAGAGATGATAGAGTTGCTGGAAGAGGTGAGGTAAACAGCTGCTTATACTCTTATCATTGCGGTCAGCAGGATTAAATGAACATTACTCCTTTAAGACCCCATGAAACCACAATTTTGTGGGTTGAAGTCTGTTAACTTTGAAAGTATTAATATGTCAGTCGGATATTAATCTGACGCATACTTTGAGCAAATATACACATTTAAAATTGGAAAATTAGGAAATAAACCACAAATAGGCTATACTCATCTTATTCCGTTAAAATGTTTGGGGTTGATTTAAAAAAAAAAAGTATCTTATGCTCACCAAGATGGCCTTTATTTGAACAATAAAATACAGTAAAAACAGTGAATGTGTAAAAAATGTGATTCATTCCTGTGATGCAAAGCTGAATTTTCAGCATCATTACTCCAGTCTTCAGTGTCACATGATCCTTTAGAATTCATTCTAATATGCTGATTTGCTGCGCAAGAAAATTTCCAATTATTATCAATGATGAAAACAGTTGTGCTGCTTAATATTTTTGTGGAAACCATCATAACCTTTTCTGGATTCTTTGATGAATAGAAGTTCAAAAGAACAGCATTTATTTTTTTTATACAATTAAATTGTCTCTAGAATGTTCCCTCCCCTTAATACCACCGAATACCAAATAGCAAATCAAGGTTTGTAGAAAATCAAGGTTTGTGTGTCTGTCTGGGGTTGCACTAAATTAAATGAACAAGCATTCTAAATTGTTCTGCACTATACTGTCCATTGCCAATAGGAAATATATCTAAAGAAATGTTTACTTTCTATTTTAAACAAAAAATACAGTATACAGTAGATAATACGTACAGTATTCAGCAAGTAGTAAGCTAGAATTCCAGTAAAAAGGCACAATGACTGCTGGGATATCACAGTTGCTTGGGCCATGTGAACAGGGCTCTGCATCATTCAGTAGGCCTCATCTAAACACGCTGACTGATCCATTCATGCCTGACCTGTGGTTGATGCCTGTTTTTCTGTGTTGTATGTTCATGGTATGAAGCTTTAAAGCTTCTGATTGAATGAGACTATACAGCACAGCAAGAGAGATAGATGCACACACACACACACACACACACACACACACAACTAGAGCAGTGAGTCATGGGAAGTATCCGCTCGCCAACACACAACCCCTCCACCTCATTCTGTCACTCCTGATCAGTACGGCCACGCTGCCTTCCACTCAGCACATTTAACACAGAGAAACCACAGCAACCACAGTCCAGGAGTAAAACAGTGTTTTACTAACTGCTAACTGATGCATATTGAGTCAGTAAATAAACAAAATTAAGACTGTGTCTGTTAAATTATACTTAAATACGTTGTCTCTGCGTGTTTATTAAGATGTTGCGTTTTCGTATCCTATCTGTATGTGTTTTATTTTGCTGCAATTAGATCCTTGACTCTCCTCTTTCCTGCCACTGCATAACAAATATTTCCAAAATTACAATTATTATCCTCTCACATCACAAAAATATGGTTCATTTCACTTGTGAGCCCTACAGAGGATAACCAGCAAATATGCATTCAATTGATCAAAAGTTACAGTAAATTAAAATGATACAAAAGAGTTCTATTTTAGATAAATGCTGTTTTGAACTTTTCATTTTTTGTCACGGTTTCCACAAAAAAATTGAGCAGCACAAGTGTTGATATATTGATACTATAATAAGAAATGTTTCTTTAGCAGCAAATCAGCATATTGGAATGTTTTCTGAAGGACCATGTGAGATTCAAACTGCTGAAAATTTTGCTTTGCCATCACAGGAATAAAAAAAAATATTTATTGTAGTAATATTGCTGGGGTTTTTTTTTTTTTTTTTTTTTTTACTGTATTTTCGATCAAATAAATGCAGCCTTGGTGAGCAAAAAAAGAAAGAAAAAGATTTATTTAAAAAAATAAAAAAATCTTTTAATCGGTTTTATATACGTCTTTATAAGATCACCCATATACCATTGCTGAAGGATTACCATACACATACCATCATATTTATATGACACTCACAATATTTCACAATATTACCATGGTACATGTCTCTAAAGACATGGCATAATCATGGTACTTTTTTGTTTGCAATAGAACATGAGCACGTTCTACCAACTGGTAGTCAAAGAAAACCACAGGAGAAGATGTGCAGGAGCGCACCAGGAGAGGCGGTCCAGGTTTTTGTCTGACAACTCTTTGACTGAAGAGCTGGCAGGTAAAGTCACACTCACAGGTGTACGTCAGGAAAACCGCTCCCACACACTGACAGTTTGACAAGCAACAGCAAGGCTCAAGCTGATTACAGCAAACATGGTCTCTTTAAGCCCACACGGGACCAGGCTGCCTGAACAGACCATATGGTCTGCCTACCGTACCGTTCTTCTGTGATTTTATCACAGTTTTAACTGTATTCTCTGACTTAAAAAATCCTCTCAACCGAGCGGTATGGATTATGGGAGAGGACAGAGTGATATTCAACTTGTCCTCTGTCAAAGACACAACACACTGGGCTGCTTTATCTTAAGCTGAGAGATTGTTTTGAAATGACATATGTAAGCGATGACCTTCAGTTAGTCGGTTGCTATTGTAAAACAAACCCAAATAGGAACCCAAAAGCCGTCTCGTATCACCCTGAGGCTCATTTTATGTCCAGTCAAGTATTTTACTTCAAAATATATTATTCTAGTTTTAATTATATATTATATACTACACTCACCTAAAGGATTATTAGGAACATCATACTAATACTGTGTTTGACCCCCTTTCGCCTTCAGAACTGCCTTAATTCTACGTGGCATTGATTCAACAAGGTGCTGAAAGCATTCTTTAGAAATGTTGGCCCAAATTGATAGGATAGCATCTTGCAGTTGATGGAGATTTGTGGGATGCACATCCAGGGCACGAAGCTCCCGTTCCACCACATCCCAAAGATGCTCTATTGGGTTGAGATCTGGTGACTGTGGGGGCCATTTTAGTACAGTGAACTCATTGTCATGTTCAAGAAAACAATTTGAAATGATTCGAGCTTTGTGACATGGTGCATTATCCTGCTGGAAGTAGCCATCAGAGGATGGGTACATGGTGGCCATAAAGGGATGGACATGGTCAGAAACAATGCTCAGGTAGGCCGTGGCATTTAAACGATGCCCAATTGGCACTAAGGGGCCTAAAGTGTGCCAAGAAAACATCCCCCACACCATTACACCACCACCACCAGCCTGCACAGTGGTAACAAGGGATGATGGATCCATGTTCTCATTCTGTTTACGCCAAATTCTGACTCTACCATCTGAATCGAGACCCATCAGACCAGGCAACATTTTTCCAGTCTTCAACTGTCCAATTTTGGTGAGCTTTTGCAAATTGTAGCCTCTTTTTCCTATTTGTAGTGGAGATGAGTGGTACCCGGTGGGGTCTTCTGCTGTTGTAGACCATCCGCCTCTCAAGGTTGTGCGTGTTGTGGCTTCACAAATGCTTTGCTGCATACCTCGGTTGTAATGAGTGGTTATTTCAGTCAAAGTTGCTCTTCTTTCAGCTTGAATCAGTCGGCCCATTCTCCTCTGACCTCTAGCATCAACAAGACATTTTCGCCCACAGGACTGCCGCATACTGGATGTTTTTCCCTTTTCACACCATTCTTTGTAAACCCTAGAAATGGTTGTGCGTGAAAATCCCAGTAACTGAGCAGATTGTGAAATACTCAGACCGGCCCGTCTGGCACCAACAACCATGCCATGCTCAAAATTGCTTAAATCACCTTTCTTTCCCATTCTGACATTCAGTTTGGAGTTCAGGAGATTGTCTTGACCAGGACCACACCCCTAAATGCATTGAAGCAACTGCCATGTGATTGGTTGATTAGATAATTGCATTCATGATAAATTGAACAGGTGTTCCTAATAATCATTTAGGTGAGTGTATATATGTAATTATAAATGATATTAACACATAATGCTGTGATTGACTAATCAGAAGTATTCCAAGGTGCTGTGTAATAAAAAAAGGTGATGAAATTAATGTGGTAAGTCTGTGGTTCGATTTATTCATTCAGCATTTTTTTATCACAAAGAACTGTTTTATGTGTGTATTTATCTTCTTAAAGTGCATAAATCTATATTTGAAAAGCCATAATAATAACATACATTTCTCCTCTGACAAGTGGCCCCATAGTTTAATTCAGTTAAATTCAATTAAATTAAATGTACAGATGCATAATAGCAGTTGTGGCAAGTTTGCAAAACATCAAAATTCAGTAGCCACATTTACACGCTCACACACTTACAATTTGTCAAAGATCTGCACTTTATTATACAGTAGGCCACAATATAAACATCACAATTCCTTTGATAACTGATCACTTCCCAACAGTTAAAACACTTATAGTGCCTTACATTAGGCCAGTCAAACTGTTTCCAACAATTATGGCACAAGAAACACTCAAATGTGGATTCAACAGTCTTTTAGACCAAGATGGACAGAGAGAAGATGGCTATTTGTTTCCCAGTCACTAGCTATGTCTGAAACTTAAGTCTCGTTGCTTGATTAAAGGCAATGTTTTTGTATAAAAGTATCCTGTCTCCTAAAAAAACTGGTTTCAGACGGGCTTCCAAACCATTATAACTTCAATCACTAAAAAATCAAGAACAAATGCAAGTGAACATAAGAGATAAGCAAGCAAATATTTAATACTTCTTTCTTAGAAGTTGTAAAATAGCCTACATTTATGAACAAATTTACTTCTTTCAATCTCCCCATCAGATGTCTTTTTCTTTTCACCAACTGCCATACCACATGCATTTCTCCATTCAAAAAATGACCAGATGAAGGCATCTTTTAGACAGCATTATCTGTCCATTTGGAATGAGACTCACACATTCAGAGAGAAGGGGTTTAATGAACCCTAGGGTACGAACTGGATTAGACGGCAAACAGAAAAGTGTGCTCAATCCAAATATTGACTGAGGGAAAGAGGTTGCGAGAAAAACAAGAAGAGGACAGAGGGCCTTCATCGTTTAATGAAAAAGAAAGGATGATGAACTTCAGCCACTATTACGGAAGAAAGTGGTCTTTCCCGAAAATGTTCACTTCTTTTTAGAAATTAACAGTTTCACACACACACACACACACACACACACACATCTGTGCTGTGGAAGTATGGCTAGACCTCTGGGTACACTCTGAAACAGAAGTGTGGAACAAACACACACATACAGTAACATACACACTTGATCCATTAATATCTGCTTAAAAAATGTTGGCTATTTGTATTCTATGTGGATAGTGACCATCAATAGCCCTGCCTCTGATTGTCCACACATAAACACTAAGTATGATGAGAGAAAGGCAGCATACACTCTCACACAGAGGATACAGTTTGATATGCTCCATCACTTAACCGTTTTTGCTTTATAATATTAGGCTACACTACCATTATCTTCAAACCACCGTCGAGATAGGCCTATCATCGTTTAATGTGTGGCTGTCATAAAAACCTGTTTTTGAGAAAATTACGTCTAAGGGCAGATTCACATATAGCGCCTAAAAACGCGTAGAAAACGCTAGGCGCGCCGCGTTCTCCTTTTACCAAAGCACTAGGGCGGTTGCGCTCCGGAGGCGTCTGTCGTTGCTAAGCTTGTTGTTGTTAAGGTTCTTGTCACGTGACCTACGGTGAAAAGTTGAGATGTTTTTATCTCGATGCGGCGCGGACGCGCTTGGAAAAAACGAGCGCGTCGCTTCCATTATGAGCGCGCATACCGCGCGCCTACATTTGAAATAACTAACTTGAGCGCGCAAAAGACGCGATATGTTAATCGGCCCTAAAGGTTCCACGGTTCCTGTCAGAATGAGTAAGTTCATTCTTATAATTTAGACAATAACAGGCTAAGTTAAAATATAAAGTTTATTTATAATAGTTTGCAGTGCATATATGAACTAGAATTTTACTTTTCCAGCTAGCTAACGCTATGGCCACTGAATGGCTTTCCTGAGGTAAATGTAACGTTACCATGGTCGCAAGCTGTTTTATTGACGTCTTTCCGCCGTTGAAACTCTTCTTCGCCGATGAGAAATGATACATTTTAGTAAGTTGTAGGCTACTTTATTTTTAAATAGACTTTTGGAAGTCCATTCATGTTTATTTTGTGCTTTAACTAGTAGGTTAGTAGGATGATCGGTTAACGTGCGCGCTCTGTCACACCATGATCGAGACACGGCTGCAGGTCGGAGTAATGGGCCGAATTGCAACAACAAAAAATAACCCGTAACCCAGCTGCTCCCAACCTTTTTTACTTCCTCTCCGAATCAATACTGCAAGTCTGATGCCCACCGATGCCCACCACCGATCCTCACAAACGTCTCCAAAATACACTTCTTCAGCGAGCATCCATTATAAAGCACTCACAGTACATTAATTTTGACAACTACACGAATATATTTAAACTGTGTTCATGCAGATCTTTTGCAACGCCCATTACTGCGATCTGTCACACCACGCTCATTTAATGCCGTGAAAATGGAATTTATCTTTTCAAGTTTCATAGAAAAAATTACATAATTTGATAGATGATTTGTTTAATCAAAAAACATAAAATTCAAGTTCGTTTTACGTAGCCTATCGTTTTTTCCACACACTACTTCAGACTCAAAATGATAGAGCGCGACGCATGCTGTAACACACGGAAGAAGAGGCACTTTATATTGCAAGACGTTTCTGAGAAAACTGGATTTTAGTATCACACGTACCTAAAAAACATGGAAGATCAATTACCTGAAGATTCCTGCAAGTATATTCACACTGACTACACATTATTATGATCTGTTGCAAGGAGCTACGAGTATCCATAACAAGAAACTTCAGCAAGCTCTTAACACAGAAAAGACACGTCTGTCTGAGAGTCAGCCTTATGATTAGCAAATAAAGCCTATTCTCAAAGCCTGTAGATTAAGATAATATTCTCTCACAGGGGAAGACTGAATACACAAAAAGTGCAATTTTTCACACAATGTGCTCAGGTAGCACTTATATATATATATACTAACACTTGTACATGTGCTAAGAACTCTCCAGAGGGCTGCAAGTAAGAATTACAGCAGAGAAATTCATCCGTTTACACTTTGAAAAGTATTCAGAGTTAAGAAAAAACACTTCGTATTTAAAAACAAAACAAAAAATCAAAGAGTCAAGTTGTTCACAAAACAAGTCTCTAAAAGGCAATAGTATGGAATAATATTGCTGTGCCATTCCTTTGCCTAAATTGAAGCTCAGCTTAGGCTACTTGAGCATTCCCAGAATCCCTCTCTTTCTATTCTTACAGAGGAATGGTCTCAATATATTCTTCTAGATCTACCCTCCCCCTGCACTCCTGCAGGATGACCTTGGACCCTTTTGCTGTTTTCCACTCTCCATTCTTCCTCTTGTCCATGTCCTCCACCTCCCTCTCAAAATGATTTCTGCCTTCCCTAGGTGACCTGGCTTTGCCCGCACTCCTCTCCACCGCCTCGTTTTTTCCCACTCTTGTGCCTGTGGATCCAGAGGCCGGAATGCGTTTCTTCCTGGGTGGCCCCCAGATGAAGTACTCGGGCGGGTGGTAGTGGCGCTGGGCGAAGCGAAGCAGAGCGCGTCTCTGAGCGTGGTGCCGCAGTGTGTAGACAAAATATTCCAGTGCGCTGTGACACATGTTGGGTAATGTGCCCTCCACCAGTGCCTCCTCCAAAAGCAGACGCACCAGTGGCAGCTTGAAGCTTTCAAAGCCCAGCTCACCAAGGCTTTTCAGAATGCGAGTGATACGCAAGTAGTTGTGCTGTGACCTGGAAAGACGAGAGGTCATAGTACCAAAAATATGTTTAACACAATTTTCAACATTTTCACTAAAGTAATGTTGATTATTGACAAAAGAGAAAATGTTATGACATTTTATTTTTGGTCATTGGAGTCTGTCCGGAATAGTGGAAAAGGGTCCAAGCATATTAAGCAGGGAGTCTACTAATACTCTAATAAAAATTAGTTGACTTGTAGTTGCAAAGTACAAGCAGATTTTTAACTTGTTTGAAGTATAAACAAGATTAAAATAAGTTAAAACATCTGACAGTGCAGTATATCCAAAAACAATTACATTTAAATGACATTACTTGAAAACAGGCCTAAATATCTTATGCAGTGTTGCTTCTAGAGTAAATTGATCTGAAATGGATTGTTTTAAAAAAAATAAAAAGTCATTAAGGAGTCATTTTTGTCGTGTGTAAGATAATTAAGTCAGCGTTCTCAAAATGATAGCTTTTGGTACAGGCCCATTCACACTGCAGACAAAGTTCATCAAGCGGTGCCTCTCTGTAATGTAATATGTGTCCTCTATGGCACAGTCCTGGGGCAATGACACACAGACAGATACGCACAGTCATCTATGTCGACCACTCAGTGCGCTGCACTGCGGATTTTCTTTCGTTCATCAAACTCATATTCAACTCTCCTTTCCAACTGTCTCTACATTTCTTTCCCCGCTCACATTCGCTATCTCTCTAAATGTAAACGTTTTTGTATCCTATTCAGTTCTTCTCTATTTATCCTGCTCTGTGCGTCTGACCCATTTCTCGGGCACATGCATGAGATGGTCACATGACGGTACAGCAGGGTCATGACCAAAATTGTGTTTCAGGGATTGGAGACTAAGGATGCTAACTCCCTGGACTGAAGCACGCTAAATATGGCAGGAGACAGGAGACTAAGATTAGGGAATGTAAAGAGAATTGGTGCAAGTGGGGTAGAACATAAAGATCAGAGGAATTATAGAGTAAAAAGGACTTAAAAACAGCAAACCGAAAAGACAACTCACTCATTCAGGTGTTGGAAGCGATCCTGCCAGTTTGGGGCCCGAGCCACATTCCCATTTTTATCCAGGAGTTTGATTCCAAAGAAATCCAACATGATCGTATATGCTAGGAGGAAGCGTCTCTTGGCTTCTCGAGTGCTTTGGAATTCCTGTTGACATCAAAAAGTCACTCTGTAAAAGGTGATCTGCACAATGACTGCAGAAGGTTATTTAAGGGCAAATAAAAAAAGAGGCAGTATGACACTAAAACACAATGTGCCACTGCCTGAGACCTATTTTTAGATGTTCTGACACCTTTGACTAGATGATAATGATAACACCTTATTCAAAATAAAGGTCCCAATTAGATTTTAAAGCTTAATATATTAGGATATAAAAAAAAAATTATTCTATGTACCAGAACTTTAAAGTAGTTAAAAATTGTATATCTTAAACTATATCTAACATAACTTTTTTTAAGGTCTTGAGTTGGCAATATGGTTCTCTGGTTTAAACACCAAAAAAAAAAAAAAAAAAAAAAACTTACGAAGAAAGTTCTTTGATATGAAGAACCACTGAAGAACCTTTATTTTTAAGAGTGTATATGTCTCGACTGTTCTTTCAGATCTTGAAAGGAGGTGTTTGACTTTAGAAACATACCTTTATCTCATCCTGAGTGAGTTCTTGAGCATAAAAATTCAGGCCCTGTTCTCTGAGTGGGAAGAGCCTGTAACAGCAGTCAAGAAACAGGTTAGGATCTACCTCAGAATTAATCATTATTTCACAAGTTTCTTTGCCCATATAATCTTTAAGCTAATAAGGTTAAGCGTATTTGGCTTGCTGTCCGCAGTGGAGGGGCTTGGGGAAGCAGCTTCAACTCGAGCTTTAGATATACCCCACAGTGTGACTACTAATGCTTGGACGATGAATATGGTAGCAAGATGCCTAAATTACATTGGTGGAGTTGGGGAGGTGGAGGGATGCCAAAACAGCTGATGCCAGAGCAAGGTGAGCGGCTGCTTATATGCACCGGCAGTTAATTGAAAGATTAGATGGGTTCACTCCTCCCGAAATTACATTGTGAACTTCATATATCAATTACAGAAACAACTGACAACATTGGACAATAAACATCTGCAAACATTTTTGGTATTATAGGAAACAATTTGATTAATTTCTAGTGAGTAAAAGAAATACATTTAATATATGCATTTATCCATAGAGACTTACAATTCATTGAAGGTGTACATTTTACCCTGGGAATTGAACCCATGACCTTGATGTTGCTAGTGCTATGCTCTACTGTTTTAGCTACAGGAATATAGTCATTTGCTAGAATTGTATTGTATTAGCCTACATAATATATTAGCTTTATATCACCCATATGACAACCCCATATCAGGGAAAAAGAAAAAGGACACACACACACCTAGAGACACAAATGCAATAAAGGGTACATTTCTCTCTGTCAACAGTTTGATCCTACATCTTGCTGGCCACTAGCGAAGGACAACCCGCAAACCTCGGCACATCTTTCTTTTCCCTTCTTCTCTTCAGCCTCCCTTGTTTCTTTTCTCTCTCTGAAGCCATGAAGTCCTGGCTGGATGCTTGCTATAGCAGTTAAGCTTTAGCTTAGTGTTGCCAAATTTTGCTAGAGAAAAAGTTACATGGCCTGAAAAAACAAGCCCAAAATAAGAGACCCCTGATTTTGGTTGGTGGGGCATACACAATAATTTCAATAATTTCTCAAAGCGCTTTACATAAAAGGGGAATCTCCACCTGGATGATGCGACGGCAGCCATATTGCGCCAGAACGTCCACCACACACCAGCTTACTGGTGGAGAGGAGACAAGAGTGATGAAGCCAATCAGTATATATATGGGGATGATTAGGAGGCCATTATGATGTACAGAGGCCAATGGGCAAATTTGGTTACACCCCTACATTTTTTTCAGAAGGACATCCTGTTATTTTTAATGACCACAGAGAGTCAGGACCTCGGTTTAACGTCTCATCCAAAGGACGGATGACATCTCGCAGTCTGCACAGGGAACCATTTTTAAGGGATTTAGTTCATGGTTTCTATTATGCTCTGTCAAAAACATTGATCGTTTTTATTCTTTAACCCTCTGTTGCTCTTCAGGTGTCGGTCGAAAATGACAGAAATATATTTTTTTTCAATGAAATGAATGTACTACATTTTAGTTAGATAATATTTTTTTATTTCATATTTTGTATTTTTAGGGGATTTTATGGTACTAAATTATATTTACACTGTATTTAAAATCCATTTATTCACTTTTTGAGCATAGACCTGAAAATAAAATTTCCAATTTAAACTGTCGTAAAACTTGAACGCTGTAGAGCACAGACTTTTTGCAGATTATTGCTGAAGTGAAAAAAAATTACAGAATTTTACATTTATTGTTATTAAAAATGCACAAAAATATTATTGACTTAAGTTTGATCTCTTTTCAAAGGCGACTCTTGGCAGATTATTTTTATATGAAATACATATTTTCAAAACATTTTACACATTTTACTCTAAAACTGCAAGAAAATCAAAGCCATAAATAAAAAAAAAAATTGTGATCCAAGTTTGAGCTTGATATCTAAAAAAATTAGCTTTCAAATTCAGTAAGATTTTGTTTGGCCACAGTACCAAAAGTTTTCACTAGATGAAATTTGTCTCCCATTCATTTCCAATGCGGTCATTTTTGATAAATTTTTTCAGGACCATTTAACCTTTTCAAATGATATCCATGACTTTTTTTGTGTTTACATAGCAAGTGCCAAAAAGTTTTGTACCATTCCGATCAAGAAAAAAATTCTTAAAAAACAAAACGTAAAAGTTTTTTCGGTCAAAAATGTCAGAAGAGCAATTTCTAGCCCCATTCAGAAAAGTCCAAAATTAAGTCCCTTCCCTGGCAAATGGTGATTTTATTGTCCTCAAAACTCATAAAACACGAAAACAATTTTCCTTGTCTATCTGATAAGATATTATTTACAAAAAAAGAGCCTACCCACGATTACCCAAATCTATAAGCGACTTAAAAAAACACGGTCAAATGTGCATATAATAAGCGGAATTGGCAACTCTGCTTTCACTGTCATCTCATCTTTATTTACTTAAAGAGGCAAAATGCTAGCAACCTGTGTCTGCTACAATCACTCACCGTTTATGTGTTTTTACATTCGCTAATTGATATTATGCAAATAGCCCTGCAAGCATACAGTGTGAAAAAATTAGTAGGGGGGAATGAGAGAAGCTAATCACTTTTTCCTCGGCAGGAGGGAGTGCCGAGGTACGATTGGCAGCATATGCGCGAAGCCTGATTTTAGAACCGTGTTATTTCACGCGGGCTCGGGGCATCATGTCCTCCCCCTCTTCCTCACCCTCACAGCACAGACAAGAACGAACAGGAGCTTCAGCTATGAGAGTGTGTGAGACGTAAGTTAACGACACCCAACTGAGAGCTTTACAAGAGCACATGACGTTCTCTAGAACCACTGTACAACCTTCATACGACCTTCAAAGTTAGATTCTAATTCATTACTGTTTACATCTTTCTGTTTCTTCATTATTGTCATAGGTATTGTATAATATTTTATTTTTTTAAATGAAATGAATTAGAGGATGAAAAATTGGATGACTAAGGCATGAAACAAAAAAGCAAATATGACGTCATTTTGAAGGCTAATTTTAGCAGTTTTTTTGACTGATTATAATAATAATAATAATTATAATATATTTTATTGTTAAGCGCTTCTCTGAATACTCAAAGACACGAATCATAAAAGCAACAAAAACAACATCAAATAGTAAAAACACTAAAAACACAAAACAAAAACACACCGGACTAAGCTAAACATTAAATGCAATTTTAAAAAGTTGAGTTTTTGTCAGTGATTTAAATGTTGGAAGGTCAGTGCTGCAGACACTAATTTGTTTGGGGAGAGAGTTTCAGAGGGAGGGGGCAGCAACAGAGAAGGCTCTGTCGCCCCAGGACAGAGGTAAGGATAAGAATAAGGTCTGTGGTTAACTTTACTTGAGATTCATAAATCCATAACACACATTTATACCTCAAGTGTGAATACCTCAAGTGTGAATGCTTTGAAAATGTTGCTAATATCAGCAGTTGATCAACAAAAATAAATTTTTAAGCGCATATTGATTAAAAAAATTATACATTTTCTTCTACTCCACAAGTGCTAATTCTCTTCCAGGTTTTAGGACTACAGACTGAACAGCTTTCTTTAAAGATCTGATAAGGCCAAAAGAAAGCAATTTGTATTGTTTGGCCAACAGAAGCAAGGTGAATGCAGGCACATATTGTCCTTCAAAAATTCACACATTAGACCTTATCTTATGCACAAACTACAGTTTGAATATGATTAATTTCCTCTTTTTCCTCAATGATATAATCATCATCGAAATCCAAAAGAGATGTTGGGTATTTCTCTGATACCAACAGCTTTAAAAGACAAATATGAAATATGCATTTTCATGTCTCAATATATCCGAAGCTATAATGCACCCAAGCAGCTGGATGCTGTTTCACTAAAATGCTTGCAAGATGTTTAATTAATCATGCTTGATTTAATCTAAAATTCTTAGAACAGCTAACATACATTCCTTCCTATAATGTGGGTTGCACTTTTCTTCTGTCATTAAGATTAAACCTTTATCATTTGCCTCTGGAAAATGGACCATTTAATCAGAAAATTCCCTCAAGTCATAGACACACCCAAAGCTTCTTCAGTTACTAAAGAGATGATGTCAGCCAAAGCGGTCCATGAATATTTAAGCAATGTTAAACATTAAAGAAACTTTTTATCCAATGTAGTCCTAAGGCCATCCTTTGTCGCCAAAGAGGATGTTACTGACCCCTTGACCTACAGATACCACAATTGTGCTGATTTTGTCTTTATCACTGCCTTTGTCCGCTTTCATGCTTTTGTTTGCTTTTGCCTTGATCTACACTATTTCAAATGTTCATTTTAAACAGATGATAAAGAAAAACATCTAATCCCCGCTCCAAAAATCCCTCATGCATATATCATCGTGTAACTTTCTCTTTTCTTTCAACAAGCAATAATAATAATTTAATAATTTAATAATAAGTGTCTGGCCAATAACAATTTGTGAATTTTAATAATAAGTCATTAAGCCTTATTAAGCAATTGCTGACTATGCATTTTATTGTTCGTAAAGAAGCTTGAATATTGATGAAATGTCTTACCACTGAATGTATGTATGATTGTGCTCTAGTTTTTCATAGTCTCCCCTCCATTTAGTGAGGATTTCTTCAATATAAATACCTGGGGGGACAAAGAGAAAAATAATAAATCATCACAAAGGGCCAAGCTTAAAACTTTAATAAACAGACTGTTCACCCAAAAATTACAATTCTGTCAAGATTTTTTCTAATGCCTATGACTTTATGGAAAATCAAAGGTCAAACTGTGAATAATGTCCTGGAAATTCTTTTTCATGAAGACAGTCTCAAAAAGAATGCTAAAGCACCATAAAATATCAAATCTGTAGTCCATAAGAGTTTTTACAATGAGCATACCAAAATATAAGTCGTTATTGATTTGTCTTCTCTTCCAACAAGCTCTTATCTTGAGAATTACTGGAACCTTAATCATTTAAGTTGTACAAAATAAGTGAAATTTGTGAACAAATCATTCAGATCTATTTTATGAACATTGTGAAAAATGATTAATTCTCATGTCAGACATCACTTATTCTCTAATTCTCTAAAACATTAACATGCTAATGAGAAAATTCTGTCATCATTTACTCACCACTTGTTCCAAACCTGCTTGACTTTCTTTCTTCTGTGGAACACAAAATAAGGTATTTTGAAGAATGTTGGTGACCATTGCATGGAGAAAAAACCTTTTGACATATCAACATATCTTCTTTTAATGTTCCACAGAAATAAAGGAAGTCAAAGCTTATATACAGCTTTGCTTTTTATGACATGAGAGTGAGTAAATGATGACAGAATTTTTCTTTTTGGGTGAACTATCACTTTAAGAAGACACACAGGACTGTGTGTTGTTTCAGAGTGCAAATAGAGGTGTAGGTCATCCGTGACATGGAAACACTAAAATCTCTGGGGGACACAAAGAACAGCATGTCGTGTGTGTGTGTGTGTATGTGTGTATGTGTGCGTCTGGTAACAGATGTGTGCGACAAAATGTCCCCACAAAGAAAGCAATATCTGGAAATCCTTGTCCTTGTGGGGACATTTTTTGGTCCCCATGAGGAAAAACAGCGTATAAATCATACTAATGTTTTTTGAAAATGTAAAAATGCAGAAAGTTTTGAATGTCCCCATAACTATAGTAAAACCTGAAATCACCTGCATTGTGGGGACCAGCCAGCGGTCCCCATGAGGAGAACAGCGTATAAATCACACTAAGTAATGTTTTTTGAAAATGTAAAAATGCAGAATGTCTCCTGTGATGGGTAGGTTTAGGGACAGGGGCAGTGTAAGGGGACAGAATATATAGTTTGTACAGTATAAAAACCATTACGCCTATGGAGAGTCCCCACAAAGATAGCGAACCAGACACAGTGTGTGTGTGTGTGTGTGTGTGTGTGTGTGTGTGTGTGTGTGTGTGTGTGTGTGTGTGTGTGTGTGTGTGTGTGTGTGTGTGTGTGTGTCCTTCTCCATAAACAGCAGTGAAGCAGTTGCTGCCATTAAATGCTTGCACAACAGATTCAGTTAATTCTCAAACATGCCCACAATAACCAATCAATGGCTCCTCTGAGATGTCTTCACTGTCTGCCTGCCTAAAGTGGCCCGCAGGGAAAACATTCAGCTAATGAAGCACTCCAGAACCCATGTTCTTCCTTCACACCAGATGGCATGTGTATTCAGTTGTAAAAACTGCTTTATGTTTGTCTAGGTAAAAATGTTCTTGCAGTATGTATGTTCATGTCTTTGTGTACTGTAATATTCTAGTGTTGGCAGGTGAAATATTGTAGGTGGGACTGAAAACACTTTTTGCCTTTAGCAAAATCTCATTTTAGACCGACACATTTAATCCACAGCAATTTTTAAGAACATGTCCAGTGTAACATGGAGGTTAAAGCAATAGTTCAACCAAAATGTTTTATTCAGTCACTATTTACTCACCCAGACCTCATGTTGTTCAAAACCATAGATACAGAAAACAGAAGGATACGCTTTTCTGTAAATAATGACATGTCATATTGACCACGGCTAAGAAGATTTAATTAATCAGCCAATCCAGTAAGATATGTCTTTGAGCTGAACAAATGATTCAGAATGGTTTTGTGAACCATATAAACCAATTAATTGATAAGAAATTACTCAAAATAATGATTCAATCTCATAACAGACATCTGTAAGTACTGTAAAAAGTGTACATTGTATGAGTGTATGTACATTCTTAAATTTCTTTTTAAAACTATTACAAATAATGACTTATATGAATACATTTTAATTTTCTGGTTAAACTATTCCTTGAAGTGTTATAATAATCATGGGTAAAATGTTTTTATAAGATGACTCTCTGGATCAAGGATCCTTTGTGTGAACCATGGTTTGAATCTTGCTGAATTACCAGCCCAGATCATTATTTCCTCCAAAGCTTCTTTTCCTGAAGTGGCTGCTTGTTATTACGGAGAAATTTTGCAGTATTTCCCCAAGTACACAGTTTCCCCAAGTACCAATTAAGGCACAGTCTCATTATGAGAATCAAGGGACTTCTAGAGAGGAAGTTCCTTTAATATAATGATGATTTAAAAACAATAAAGCAAATTTGTTTGGCAAACATTTTGAACACCATACAATGCTGCCATGGAAAGAATAGCAATAATATTAGTTCATTAAAGAATACAGTAAACAGACTTGCTCTTGTGAAAAGAAAATCCCTCCACTATGGTACAATGCACTGCACATTTAGAGCATATCACTCCCGACACATTCAGTGGATGAAGTAAAATGCACACATATGAAGGAATTGTAAGAAACATACCAATATATTGCCAAAAGTATTGGGACACCGCTCCAAATAATTGAATTCAGGTGTTCCAATCACTTCTATGGCCACAGTTGTATAAAATCAAGCACCTAGGCACGCAGACTGCTTCTACAAACATTTGTGAAAGAAGGGGTCGCTCTCAGGAGCTCAGTGAAACCAAGCGTGTTACCATGATAGGTTGCCACCTGTTTCCTCACTACTAAATATTCCACGGTCAACTGTTAAGGCTGATTTATACTTCTGCGTCGGACCTATGCCGGAGCCTCTACGCTATAGACTACGCGTTGGTTTTCATTTTATACTTCTGCATCGTTGTCCGCGTTTACGCGCAATTACACATGCAGAGGGAGCATGTGAAACCCGAGGGAGGGGTTCTAGCAGACCAATCACAGCGCTTGCGTCCGTGTAGAATTGACGCGTTGTTACCTTTTTGGAGAGGTGCACGTCAGGGTATGCCATAGGGTACGTGCACTACACACAGCCTACGGCATAACCACGGCGTGAGTTCGACGCAGAAGTATAAATTGGGCTTTAGTGGTATTATAACAAAGTGGAAGCAATTGGGAACAACAGCAACTCAGCCACAAAGTGGTGGGCCACGTAAAATCACAGAGCGGGGTCAGCGCATGCTGAGGCGCACAGTGCGCAGAAGTGCCAACTTTTTGTCAATAGCTACAGACTAGCCACTACACTTCGTGTAGCCTTCAGATTAACTCAAGAACAGTGCGTAGAGAGATTCATGGAATGGGTTTCTATGGCCGAGCAGCTGCATCCAAGCCTTACATCACCAAATGCAATGCAAAGCGTCAGATGCAGTGGTGTAAAGCACGCCATCACTGGACTCTAGAGCAGTGGAGACGTGTTCTCTGCAGAGACAAATAACGCTTCTCTGTCTGGCAATCTGATGGACGAGTCTGGGTTTGGCGGTTTCCAGGAGAACGGTACTTGACTGACTGCATTGAGCCAAGTGTAAAGTTTGGTGGAGGGGGGATTATGGTGTGGGGTTGTTTTTCAGGGGTTGGGCTTGGCCCCTTAGTTCCAGCTTCAGCATACCAAGACATTTTGGACAATTTCATGCTCCCAACTTTGTTGGTAACAGTTTGGGGATGGCCCCTTCCTGTTCCAACATGACTGCACCAGTGCACAAAGTAGGGTCCATAAAGACATGGATGAGCAAGTTTGGTGTGGAGAAACTTGACTGGCCTGCACAGAGTCCCGACCTCAACCCGATAGAACACCTTCTCGTCCAACATCAGTGCCTGACCTCACAAACGCACCTCTAGAAGAATGGTAAAAAATTCCCATAAACACACTCCTAAACCTTTTGGAAAGGCTTCCCAGAAAAGCTTTTATAGATGCAAAGGGTGGGCCAACTCCATATTAAACCCTACAGATTAAGAATGGAGTGTCATTAAAGTTCATGTGCATGTAAAGGCAGACGTCCCAAAACTGTTGGCAATATAGTGTAAGTGATGGCCTGCTTTTCAGTCCAGATCCCACTGTACAGTCTTATGCTTCTTTCATTAAAACATATAAGCAAACACACACTCACCGTCCGGCACCAGGGGGATCTTATTCAGATAGAATCTCAGATTCCGATATTCATTCGGCTGACGAGGCTCCTTGTAGTTCTGAGCAACAAAATCCCAGAATAAAACCAGGACAAAAGGATACAGAGAGAGTAAGAGAGCAAAAAAACAAAAACAATTGTACATCTAGTCTCAACTATTTTGTTTTTCAGACCATACTGCAATATTTACTGGAAACTTTCATATTCAAAGATGATCGGCCTCCGAGCTCAGCATGAGAAATCTAAAGAGAGTAGATGTAACTCTTTACCGGATAACTGTGGCGATACTTGTACAAGTCCTTTGCGGCATAAAAGCTCCTCTTCATCCTAGTGGACTCCATTATGTCACCAAACTGTGTGAGAGGAAGAGAGCAAGAGGAATGGAATGGTTACATAGGCAGTGAAAGAGAGTATGAATGACTTCACTCATCAGCATCTGAGCTACATTGTCACTGCTCTTCCCCACTGGGATGCAAATGCTTCTAGACGGGAGAGAGGAGCTCCATTTTGTAGACTACTGTATGTACTTTTTTCTAACTAATTCATGACCATTTTTAGCTCTCAGCCTCTTGTAATGTTCAAACACTGAACATCTTTACGGTTGAGTGAAAGCACAGCACAGAAGGCTTGCACTCTACACACAACATTTGCTTGTTGGGACCAATGACATACCAAATGGTTGTGAAGCTTATTAATTAATAACATTATATTCACTTACATAAATGCTTTAAATAATGGTATTTGATGCAGGGTTTAAAAAAAACTATTACGGTGTGTGTGAAAAGCTGTTATTAAAATTTTATAGTTTCAAATTAATAAAAATCCAATTTCCTTCTTCTGCTGACGGGAAATTCAAGAGAGCAAATTTCCCTTGAGGAAATAGGTCACATTGAACAGGTCACAGTCTCGGTGGCCTTAAAATCCAGAAATCTTGAGAGAACATGAGGCATTTTAAAACAAATGACTTCTAACAAGGGCAAAGATTTTACCCACCCTCCCACTTTTAACTATTCTAAGAAAAGTTAACTCTGTGACACAACTTCTTCCCTTTTTCTGGTTCGTTTCAATAATTTTGGCGTTTTACATTATCTCATGTATATACCGGTACATCTGCATTATTTTTCTATTTTCTTCTACTACTACTCCCCACAACATGACGTGCTGTGTATACAAGTGAAATGACTTCTGGAACCAGAAAAAATGTAGGGCAGGACTTCAGTCCATCGTGAATTGATTGGATCGTTGGATCGTTTTGGTTTGCTAATGCTGTGGTGTTATGTGAGTGACAGGTTGTTCCGACCTCATGCCAGTAAGCATTTCATCAGAGAAGAGAAGAGATGTTGGTGCAAGAGGGAGGGGAAGTTATTTTGAGTAAAGATCATAAAGGCACATCATTTTAAAAACTATTAAGTTAATGTTGTGCACGGAAAAATCATAACAAATACTGCAATATTGCATAAAATAAGAAGTAGGCCTATCCATTTTGATTTCATGGCGACTTCAAGTTGTTTTAGGAGAAAATTACAAGGGGTCGCCACTGTACCCCATGGTAGAGGAAAGTATTAAGAACTAAATCTGAAAAATGTTCAACTGTTTTGGTCAAATTTGATTAATACATTTGACAAAATTAAATAGGCATAAATATACAAACCAAAATGCTGAAAGGCCAGAAGTAAAAGGTCATAACTGTTCTTCAAATAGGCTATAGGTCAAATTTGTGGGATACTTTTAAAATAGTTATTATCAAAATATAATGTTCTTTTATTGTGTTAATATTAACATAATTACCAACGTTACAAAGCCAAAGTCCGATTACTAAAAATAAGTGGTATTTGTGCTACCGGGACAATAATGACACGACCATATCAGTTCCATATCAGCTCCGATATATTAGGCTACTCTAAATGTACAATTTTGAGTGTAGCGTTGTGTTCTTTACGGCAGCACATGCCTAATTTTATAATAATTATAATGTTAATGGTAATAGGTTGACAAACCAATTATAGGCAACTCCACACTGTCATACGCTTGCAATTCCTACAGATGCGACTAATGACCGTTTTTCGCGGTTAACCATTTTCTTTTCTTTTTTTATCTTTTAGTGCTCGTGAATGATGAGAGGCACCTGCGGTGGTCCGTGATCCAGCTGTTCGGCTCCTTTGACGGCATCCGCCGGGCTCACAGACTCGGAGATACCGCTGTCCTCCTCCTCTCCTCCCGGCTGATGCTCGTCGCTCTCCGAGTCCGTTTCCCACGTCGAGTCGCATTCTTCCACTGTGCTCGGCTCCTTATATCTCCAGCTGCCCGTCAGATTGCCCATTTAAACCCTGTCCTCCGTGCCTACATAGTTAAAAGTCCTCTTTCGGCACAGGATCGAGCTTTAATATGATGTAGAGCTGCCGTTCGGGTCGCTTTTATGTGACTAATGGGGTGATTTCCAGCGCTCTGATGAGAACACACCCCCTTCTGCCCAGAGATCAGCACGAGATGATGATGAGGAAGAAGATGATGTGCTCGCAGGGTTTAAATTGTAACAATACATCAATATGGATCGATGCATCGACCAAAAACGTACGGTATCGTTGCAACGTGTAAAAAAAATCGATACATAGGGTAAGTGTAAGAAGTTATTTTTTTCTGACCATGACACAAAATCTCATCTGTTTTAATGAATGGCAACGGTTTTTTTTTTTTTTTTTTGTCATTTCGTCTGAATATCAACTTTTTTAGATATAGACAATCTAATTTTGTGTCTTATAATGATGAGAATATTTTTAT
Organism: Semotilus atromaculatus; assembly: GCA_031834385.1. NCBI lineage: Eukaryota > Metazoa > Chordata > Actinopteri > Cypriniformes > Leuciscidae > Semotilus > Semotilus atromaculatus. The sequence continues at coordinate 23,750,444 of JAULUF010000025.1, read as the reverse complement.
AATAGGCTACATTATTATAATGAGAATAATGATCTATGACATTGCATTATGTTGAATATCAAAGTTTTTTTGTCTATTTGTTAATGAGGGATTTTTGGACACATCATTGTTTTTTGGATTTGTGGAGTAAAAGTTATAGTTTTTAGTTTGAAGTAAAAATATACAGTTAGACACAATATATTTTTAAGTGCATTATGTTTTTGCAGCATTAATCCTGTATAATACCTTTTTGTGGTTTATTGTGCACTCAAATCTTGAGCCCTGTAAAAATTTTAATGTTTTTTTATGTCTCTTATGTTCACTAAGGCTGCATTTATTTGATTAAAACCATCCCTTTCATGCATAAAGGTCAGTGGACAGCTATTCAAAAAGCATTTTCTTGTATTAGCATGGATTTTGATGGCAAAGTTACACATCAACTTCTACATTAGACCCTGGTGCATCATCATACATTGCCACCAAGTAGCAAGCCTTTGTGTGTCGATTTGTGTGTTCTGATTAATCAATGGCTATATTTCAGCTACAATTCATACTATTACTGTGACTGTTGTTTAAGACTTTTTTTGACTGCAAATTAAGTGATAAAAACAGTAATATTGTGTCAAGAGTGCTCTTGATCTCCTCTTCACTGATTTTGGGATTTTTGTATTGCGAACTTCATTTCCCAGTGTCCTTTGCCTGTGCTCTTGAGTGTTGTGATAACATTCAGCTGTGTCTTATCTTGTTAATGTTTCCCTATTTAAGCCCTTGTGTTTCCTGTGTTCTTTGGTCTTTTCCTTTGGATGTTGTTGCTGATTTTCAGGTCTGCTCACTGCATGCTGGTCTGGATTTTCTTATATTTGGTTGTTTTGTTTTGTTTGCTATTATGCTATTAAATTTTCTCTGGACTTGGATCCTGCCTTCTCTTGTCCCTGAGAGCTTGATGTAACAAACAGTTACTGTTAAAATGTTGTGTATCCCTGTGATGACAAATCTGAAGTTTCAGCAGCCAATACTCCCCAGTGTCACATGATCCTTCAGAAATCATTCTGATTAGGTGCTTAAGAAAAATGTCTTATTATTATCGAAGTTGTGGAGTTTTTAGGATTATTTGAAGAAAAGAAAGAACAGCCTTTATTTGAAATAGGAATCTTTAATAACATTAAACATCTTTATTGTCTGTTTTAATCAGTTTCATCCTTGCTAAATAAAACTATTAATTTCTTTTTAAAAAGCTTACTGATTTCAAACTATATAACAGTAGATGGTATAATACAAATGATGAAGGATCTATAGAAACTAGCTACTAAAATAAGTGATGCATTATTGCAAGTTTGTCACTATATTGTCACAGCTCTGAAAAAAGCTAATAGATTTTGAACAAGTGAAAACACAAATAATTCACATGCTTGTTACAAATTACATGGATCTACAAAATCCATTAGTGTTGTCATTTGTAAAGAAGGGGAAAATCATACAAATCCTGTCTGTTTTACAACCTTATATTTTCTGTCAGAATGCTTGCACAAACATTTTTTTAACAAGTGGCTAAATTAGATCATATGTGGATACCTTGAACATATAGTTCTCAAACAGGGAGTGCTTTGAAGTCAAAAAGGTTTGAAACCACTGTATTCAACAAATCAAGAGCAGTCAGGTGTCTCACTATTTTCGATTTGATAACAATTGAATAGAAATCGCCAGAATCATTCACCGGATTCTCAATGCATGAAATTCCTCTTGTCAAATGTCTATAGATCAGCAAACTCAATATATGTATGAATTCAAAATGAACCTGAAAGTTTGAAAATTAGAGCTTGCATAAACATTTTTAAAGGCTAAATCAATTACATGATGTTATGCACACATTTTATATTTATAGGAAGATGTATGCATTTTTAAAAGGCCACTAGATGGCACTACCATTTGTTAAAAGCTTGAGATGAAGCACGCGCAGTGAGCTGCAGAAGCATGAGGGCAGAGGCTGGTGTGACGAGGTCAACTGCAAGTCATTTGCACAATACGTCAAGCATGATCCTGTGTGAGGAGGAGCAAGTTCAGTCGTTTCAATCTCAAATTCGACCTCAACTCAACATGGCTAAAGAGGCAAGATTTGTTGTATCTTACATTTGTTGACTTAAATGACAGAGAGGCAGCTAGGAGAATATCACAGTCAAGCCTCTTTAGACGACTTATTTTTTACATGAAATGGTTGGAAGAACAATTATGACTAAAGGTCATCAACAGACCTAAATCTTGATTCTTTTCAACTCTTGTTCTTTATCTTTTTCCTTTCTCTTTTCATGTCGCTCACAATCCTAAATAATGGACTACTGATTCCCAGTTCACTGTCTCTACCGTTCATGCTATAGAGCATTTATCATTAATTTATCACTTTGCCTCTTCTTGTCTCTTTCCATCTAGTTTTGCTCTCTATCTCTCTCATTGCCTTCTGTTCTCCTTTCAGCATGAATCGTGTGTGTGTGTGTGTGTGTGTGTGTGTGTGTGTGTGTGTGTGTGTGTGTGTGTGTGACTTTAGCAAAGTGGATAGGCTCTCCAGTGACTGTGGGGTAATTATCCTTCATCACAAGTCATGCTCTGCTGCGTCCTGCCTGTTGGGGGCTGGGAGACACAGGCCCATCAGTGCAACTGTTTCTGAGGCCTGTACAAGAGGGGATTCGAGATTACTGAAAGCTTGTCGACATACCAAGCTGACATTCTCTCTTTCTTTTTCTCATTCATTCACTCACTCATCCACTCACAAACTGCATCTGTTGCCGTTGGTCAGGGTTTTCAGGGTTTTTGTTAGATGGTGTCAGTTGGGGTAGTCAACATGACAGTTATTATCAAATTCAAAATCCAACTGCCAACTTGTTTGTTGGTGTTTGTCTGTGTGGTGTGCTGTGAATTGGCTTTAAGATGGTGAACAGGAACATGGTTTGTGAAACATTATTAGCTGTTTGATAACGTAGTCAAGCAAAGGGCTAATCATATTAATTAGTTTTGTGTCCAACGTAGAGAGCGATTCATAAAACGCATTATCATTCTGATACATCGAGTTGTAGAGGAGTGGAGGCATGGCTCATTTGCATATTCGTGGACCCAAGGGCGTAACTTTGGGTCTACAGTTGGGGGGGGTTAAACTCGTGGCATATTTAAGCCAACAACGACTTTAAACGCTTTGTAACCGAGTGCAAAGCGTACGTCTGAGCCACACGCTTCGTGGCAGCTCCGGTGAAGCTTCGGATCATTTCTTGGTCTCCGTGAGTATTTACCCCTCATGATTACACAGTTCAGTGTACTTTGCAGAACTTTGCATGTTCACATTTTGTATTTACTGTTGAAGATAATGTGATTAACATTCACTACGGAAACCCCACAAGCTAACTTTACACAGTAATCAAAATTATTTAACCCCCATTGCAAATCAGCTTTATTGGGAACATTTACAGACTTTCAGCTATTTGCAGTGAACAAATCAAACAAAAGTAATTAAAATAGCTCAACGCAACAAATGTGTCAGTTTTTTTTTTTTTTTTTTTGGCTTCTTCCATAAAGGTCAGCTCATCGTCCTTATCCTTAGTGTAGTTGTAACCACTGTAACCATTTGGTCAGGACACTCTTGTTTACTTCAACCATGAGGAAAGAGCTAATTCCATTAAATGTGATGTTCATTCCTTTGCTCACATTGATTAATTCTGTTCACAAGTACACAGTGTTCTCTGTCTCCATAGACAGGATGATGAATTGCACTGTTGGAGGGACTGTAGCCTACACTCACCTAAAGGATTATTAGGAACACCATACTAATACTGTGTTTGACCCCCTTTAGCCTTCAGAACTGCCTTAATTCTACGTGGCATTGATTCAACAAGGTGCTGAAAGCATTCTTTAGAAATGTTAGCCCATATTGATAGGATAGCATCTTACAGTTGATGGAGATTTGTGGGATGCACATCCAGGGCACAAAGCTCCTGTTCCACAACATCCCAAAGATGCTCTATTGGGTTGAGATATGGTGACTGTGGGGGCCATTTTAGTACAGTGAACTCATTGTCATGTTCAAGAAACCAATTTGAAATGATTTGAGCTTTGTGACATGGTGCATTATCCTGCTGGAAGTAGCCATCAGAGGATTTGTACATGGTGGCTATAAAGGGATAGACATTGTCAGAAACAATGCTAAGGTAGGCCGTGGCATTTAAACGATGCCCAATTGGCACTAAGGGGCCTAAAGTGTGCCAAGAAAACATCCCCCACACCAGTACACCACCACCACCAGCCTGCACAGTGGTAACAAGGCATGATGGTGGTAACAAGGCATGAGAACAGGGATTTCCATGTTCTCATTCTGTTTACGCCAAATTCTGACTCTATCATCTGAATGTCTCAACAGAAATCGAGACTCATCAGACCAGGCAACATTTTTCCAGTCTTCAACTGTCCAATTTTTGTGAGCTCTTGCAAATTGTAGCCTCTTTTTCCTATTTGTAGTGGAGATGAGTGGTACCCGGTGGGGTCTTCTGCTGTTGTAGCCCATCCGCCTCAAGGTTGTGCGTGTTGTGGCTGCATACCTCGGTTGTAACGAGTGGTTATTTCAGTCAAAGTTGCTCTTCTATCAGCTTGAATCAGTCGGCCCATTCTCCTCTGACCTCTAGCATCAACAAGGCATTTTCGCCCACAGCACTGCCGCATTCTGGATGTTTTTCCCTTTTCACACCATTCTTTGTAAACCCTAGAAATGGTTGTGCGTGAAAATCCCAGTAACTGAGCAGATTGTGAATTACTCAGACCAGCCCGTCTGGCACCAACAACCATGCAATGCTCAAAATTGCTTAAATCACCTTTCTTTCCCATTCTGACATTCAGTTTGGAGTTCAGGAGATTATCTTGACCAGGACCACACCCCTAAATGCATTGAAGCAACTGGCATGTGATTAGTTGATTAGATAAGTGCATTAATGAGAAATTGAACAGGTGTTCCTAATAATCCTTTAGGTGAGTGTATATAGGATAATTCAATATTTTAAAACCTATTTGCATACAGCACAATACATTTTCAGATAACAGTGATAATAACCTGTAATAAGTTCTAATAACCTTTAAAATGGCATAATAATATTGCATAAATTATAGAAATAAATATTTATGAATAGATATTTAGAGATTCATAGTTTTTCTGTACATTGTACACATTTTGTACAAATCCATTGAAACATGCATTAAATAAATGTTGTGACAGCAGATGAAAATGATCTATTTATATAACACCAGTGCTAATTAATGTGTGTTGTCATTGACAAATAAATAAATACACAGTTTATATATATATTTTTTTCTTTTTATTTATTATTATACATGCATTCATAAAACACATGCACAAACACAATATAAATATTAAATATTTGAAATGACACAAAATGTAGTGAATATGCTACATAAAAAGTCAATTTGCTTTAAGCTGCCTGGATCCGACTGTTGGTCCTTGACTTTGATTGACTTCTGCTGCTTTTTTTGTGGGGGTGACTGGTCCACACCTGCATTGTCCTGTTGAAGGAACAGACATAATCATGTAATGCTGACTAGATTTAATAAGTGATTCTTAAAGAAAATCTATTGAGCCAAACTGCTTCTACCAATATGCTTCTACCAAATTTCAATATGAGGGGTCCGAATTGAAAACGATATGATTATTGTCCCAGATTAAATTACTAAAGTGTTTAATCATTTCTAAATCTAAGTAAAACTGAGAGATCGGAGGGTCTAACCAATGCTCTTTTCCGGGTTAGCCAAGACTTTGGCTGAAGGCTCCTCTGAGTTCTTTGGTCCAGTTGTGAAGTGGTCATTTTATGGGCTTGATGGTTGTAGCTCCTTAGATTAAGTTTCTGCTTCACCTTGTTGTCAATTTCCACGCATAATTTTTGTGGAGGTGCCTGACCTAAATTGTCCTGTTGAGGGAACAGATATATGTATAATCGTGCAATGCTGGGCAGGTTCAATGAGTGCTTCTTAGACTAAGACTAAAGGTGTCTTATTTTTTTAATAAATCTTAAAAATAAGTAAAAACAAGAGAAAGAAGGGACTTACAGAAGCTTCAGTGCTCCATGGACACACCCTCTTTCTACAACTGGGCATGGGTGCTCCCTGGGGAGGCCCGGGAAGTTGCTGTGAGGAACACGGTGGAACAACTGTTCTCTGTTGGGTATTGCCAGGCACAAACACTCCCTTTGAGATTTTCTGCTGCCGCTCCCACTTTTCCCTCTGCTGCCTGGGATTCCTGAGGCTTGCAGGTGACTTAAGCACTTGTGCATTTTGCAAATGCTGCCTCAGCAGCTCAGGGTTTTTAAGATTTCTCCAGTCGGAGATCTTGTCAATAGCGGGTTCTCCCTGTGCGGAACAGACAGGCGCTATCTTCAGAGAAGGGGCAAGAGGCTTCTGCTGCAGTTGCTCCCGTCTCAAGAGCTCAGAGATGTTTCGCCTTTCTGTGATCTTGTCTGGCATGGGTGCTCCATGTGGGGAGCATGCGAGCAACTTTGAGGCAGCCAGAGGTGTCCTCTGTAGAGACTTGACAGGGTTGGCCAATTCAAAAGAGGCTTTTTGCAAATGTTTTGTCAGATGCCCAGGGATCTTGAGTTTTCCTCTTTGTTGGGACCCGAGGCACTCAGCAGGCACAGGTGCTATCTGTGGCATTTTTTGCCTCCACGTTCTCCTCTGGGCTTTCTCAGATGGATCACTGTAGACCAGGGATGAGGGGTGGTCCCCTTTTTTAGAACTGTTCTGCTGGGACCTGATGAGCAAACATTCTCCCTGTGTGGACCTGTCAGACACAGGTGCTCCCTGTTTGGACCTGGAGGGTACAGGTGTACCCTGTTTGGACCTGGCTGGCACATGTGCTCCCTGTTTGGATCTGGAGGGCACAGGTGCATCCTGTGTGGATCTAGAGGGCACAGGTGCATCCTGTGTAGATCTGGAGGGCACAACCGCACCCTGTTTGTACCTGGCTGGCACAGGTGCTCCCTGTGTGTATGTGGAGGGCACAGGTGCATCCTGTGTGGATCTGGAGGGCACAACTGCACCCTGTTTGGACCTGGCTGGCACAGGTGCTCCCTGTGTGTATCTGGAGGGCACAGGTGCATCCTGTGTAGATCTGGAGGGAACAACTGCACCCTGTTTGTACCTGGCATCCTGTGTGGATCTGGAGGGCACAACTGCACCCTGTTTGGACCTGGCTGGCACAGGTGCTCCCTGTGTGTATCTGGAGGGCACAGGTGTATCCTGTGTGGATCTAGAGGGCACAACTGCACCCTGTTTGTACCTGGCATCCTGTGTGTATCTGGAGGGCACAGGTGTATCCTGTGTAGATCTGGAGGGCACAACTGCACCCTGTTTGTACCTGGCATCCTGTGTGGATCTGGAGGGCACAACTGCACCCTGTTTGGACCTGGCTGGCACAGGTGCTCCCTGTGTGTATCTGGAGGGCACAGGTGTATCCTGTATGGATCTAGAGGGCACAGGTGCATCATGTGTAGATCTGGAGGGCACAACTGCACCCTGTTTGTACCTGGCATCCTGTGTGTATCTGGAGGGCACAGGTGCATCCTGTGTAGATCTGGAGGGCACAACTGCACCCTGTTTGAACCTGGCTGGCACAGGTGCTCCCTCTGTGGATCTGGCAGAAAAAGGTGCTCCCTGCGTCCTATTCTGCCTCCACTGCCTTGTGGTCTTCAGTGTAACATCTAAGAAGCCTGATTGCTGGGACTGAGCCTTCTCAGATGTGTCACTGAAGACCAGGGATGTGGGGCATGAAGTATCTCCTGCCTCCCCTGTTCCCCAACACTGGCATGAGATGAGGTCCCCATAAAAAGGCTCATCAGATATGGGGTCTGAAACCTCCATAATTGCCCACCACCGCCCCGCAGAAAGGGCCGTACTGAGCTCATCTGAGAATTCAGCAGATGAGGACTGCTCTGCACTCTCAAAAATGGTGGGCATGGTTGACATACTCATAATGATGTTAAATTTGATGATGAAAGATGATCTAGAAGTGAACAATATACTTTTGCAATCTATATCTGTGAAACACTATGAAAAAAAGAGAAAAGGAAGGGATGAGCTGAATAAACATACAGTAAAGCTAAATACTGAAAGCTTGTTTTCTTAAGCCCAGCGTATACTAATGTCGTCCGCACTGCAATTTTTGTAATCTGAGGGTCCACGGACACCTTTGTGCAGGCCAATTTTTGTGTTTGCACTGACGGTACATATACAATAATGCATATGAAGAATGAAGAATGCTGACACAACTCAGTGCTGCTTGTAGAGTATAAAAAAGCAATTGTGCTGTGTATGTGTCGAACTTGTCCATCCCTTAATTGCTGTGCAGACAAGACTGGGTGTGAGATGAAACGGAAAGAAGAAAACACCTGGGCCTTTTAGTTTTCTAAAAAAAACTTTAAAAAAAAACTGAGGCTATAAAGTGTATGCCCATTGGTGGTCCATCAGATGAGTCAAGGGTGGCTAATGCCAAGTTCAGACTGCACGATTTTAGCCCCGATTTTGGCTCGGCGACAGGTTTTGAGAAATCGCCGACAAATGCCCGAAATCACAGGTAAATCGGTGCTCGTTCACGCGAGTGACAATCATGCAGTGTGAATGAGCAAAGACGCGATCTGAGAGAATCGCCGACGAGTCGCCGACACCCGTGAGATATTTGGCATGCTAAATATCTGGACCTGTCGGCGATTCAAAATCCTGCTGTGTGAAAAGTGTTCTGACTGAAAACTACATCGGCGATGACCGACAGCCAATGAGAGAGCAAGATACAGGACAGCGGGGAGTTCGGGAGGAGTTATAGACCAGAATATCAGTATTTTAATAGATATATTTACAATTATATCAAACAGAAACAAAGTAGCCTACATATTGCTTGACCAGCAGCACATTGCAAAATTATTTCTTTACCCTCAACTCTCTTTGTAGAACACACAATCCTTGCTCAGAGCTCAACAAGTTGATCTCTCTCCCCAACCATTTCCTCCTGCATAATCTTATTTTTTTTCTCCTTTTCGCTGCAAAACAGCTCACAGATTGGGATCGCAAGCTTCTTGCAGGCTATAATTTTTAATAACAATTTGAGTCTCGCGCGAGAACTCCGGTCTCACGCACGCGTGATCTTGCGTTATTTTCTTATCACTTCGCGCGTGTGTTTGGTTGTGAAACGTAGTTTGCGTGTCAAACAGTTGTCGGCGATTCTTCCTCTTGTAAAGTCATGCAGTGTGAAACCTCCTGTCGCCGATCCATCGTTCAGTGTGAACACAGCAGCGACTGAATGCTGGCCAAGATAGTCATGCAGTGTGAAAAGAACAGTGACCCGACTACTTTGAAAATCGTGCAGTCTGAACTCGGCATAAGAGAATCATTCAAATGTATCCAAAAATCAATGAAGCTGAAAAAGTTACATTTTATTTTTGTATTGATTTCTTTATTAATGTGCATAACTCAGATGCACATAATGTAAAAGTATATAATAATGTCCTATGTCCCGCAGGCAAATTTTATCGAATTCACAAATCAGCTTAAGGTCAATAAGCTTTCAGTATCACTTCAATGTGTAATTAGATCTGCTATTGGTTGGTCAATGAAAAATAAATTAATATCAACAATTATATAGAAAAAATGGTTTGATCATTCTTGATTTAGCTACATATCAGCTCAGCCTCCCATTTCCACACAATCTGCCAAGTGTGTATGCCTATTTATTTGTCTAACCTAAATGTACAGTAAATCGAGACAATATTCCAATGTTTAAGCAGATTCTTATACGAGTTATGAAAAGATTCAAATTAAAATTCCCAACCCCTGTGTAAAAAGCATACTCACACACACTCGCCGACTCGCTACAAAAATGCACAAAGCCGCTGCAGTCAATAAACTCACCGAACGTTCTAAGGAATGCAGCGATCATTATGACGTTAATCGACCACACGAGTCTGAGTCATGGAAGACCTAGGATGTTTAGTTGGATTTAAACTTGCAATACAAATACAAAGTGACTAAGCATTTTTAATTTATGATTGGATACAAAAATTAGCGCTGTTTATTATTGATATTATTTTTAGCATTTGCAGCTTATGCATAAATGGGAGCAAAGCTCCAGATGGGCATGTTTATTATTAAGCATAACAGACCACTCAACAAAACTTAGTCAACAGATATACAAATAAATAAATAAACAAACATTTCTAATAGGCCTACATATAATATATAAAACTACAAAAAAATCTCAGGTAACAATAGTTTTTTTCTATTTATAAGCTAACAATAGCTTATCCTAAGCATTTAATATCAGAGGAGGAAGAGTGCTTTCCCGAACAGCAGCACTATATTGATTTTATACAATATTAAAAAAAAGCATAGGCCTACTTTAAGGCTACATTTTGATATCGCCAACGAATAGCCTAGTTCCAAATAAATCGTTTAATAAAATAAAACGTCCTTGACCTGAAAACTTTCCTGCAGTTTCTTTTGCGCCTTGAGATGCTCTCTGAAGCGCAGACAGAGGAGCCGAAATATAACGACGATGTTTGCTTATCTTGTACAAAAACCTGATTGAGCTTTATTTAAATTAATGTTTATTTTATTACAATAGCCTATTGATTGAAAAACGGACTTTAGATGTTGAGTAGCCTATTAAAATTCATCTTTCCATCGAAAATCTGCGCTGAAGAAATAAACAGGGGGTGCAAGTTATCATTAACATTTCGTTTACAGCTGAATATGAATTATTATGGGCTGCTGGTGGTGCTTGAGACTATATAATTGTCATTTTGTGCAGGCTATAGCCTATGATAATAGTGGACCCGTGTATACTAAAATCTGACGGGCGGGTGTTGCTCCGACTTCGCGTCCAGCCGTGAACGAGCTCAAAACCTCACAACACCCGCCCCTGTCGGTGATTGGTTGAAACACTCTTTGTTTTGGTTTTGAGTGGTGGTTGTACCCATTTGTTTTTGTGTGCAGATTTCAGAGCCTAGGCTGCCTACAGAGACGCGGTTTTTGGACGGCATGCTTATAGGGCGGGCAGCTAGCGGATCGTTAGGAAAGATTAGGTGAATGTGATTATTTATTTTTGGGCCTGAAATGACTGATACAACCTTTAAGGCATGAATAAATATTTTTCACTGAAAAAAAAAACGTATTTAAATATGTAATTTTGGTGATGAAATGTTAGTTTTAAGGGCTAAAATTACTAGTGGACTTTAACAAAATTAATATTGCCCTTTTAGTCAAATAAATGCACATTTGACCGTAATTAAAGCATTTATTTAGGATGCAGTAAAGTAAATTTACTGCAACAAAATCATGATCTTATAGAATAAAAATTTTGCTTCAATTAAAATTAATAAAATTCATGGTTTGGTTTTAATGGAATGCAGGCTTTAACACTCTTTTGTTCAATTAAAATTAATAAAATTCATGGTTTGGTTTTAATAGAATGCAGGCTTTAACACTCTTTTGTTCAATTATCCTTTGCCCTAATGAGAAGTTGTATAGTTCATGCATAGAATACAGAGTTGAACTTTACTAATTTAAAATCTTGCTCCTCATTGCCATGTTTTTTTAATAGGGCTGTCAAATGATTAATCACGATTAGTCGCATCCAAAATAAAAGTTTGTGTTTACATAATAAATGTGTGTGTACTGTGTATAATTATTTAATATATATAAATACATACACATGCTTGTATATATTTAAGGAATATTTGCATGTATATACTATATATAGATTTATATATAGTTTATGTTATATATAAATATAAATATTTTATATATAAATAACACATTTTTCTTAAATATATAAATGCACGTGTGTGTACTTATATATACAAAATAATTTTACACAGTACAAACAAATTTATCATGTGTAAACAAACTTTTATTTTGGATGCGATTAATCGTGATTAATCATTTGACAGCCCTGTTTTTTAATAATAATAATATATAATAAACTATGGAATGAGTAATGAAAAACACAAACTGCAAGCGCTGTTTTCTCACACTTTTGGAGTATATGCTTTTTGATTTTTCTATGAGCTGCAATTAAAAAACAGCACTTAATATCGAAGAGGTCTCCCTTGTTTGTTTTGCCTTTCGCCCACTATTTGACAAGCCCACCGGGAAATTCCTGGTGCTCCTGATGGCCAGTACGTGCAACGGGCATTTAGACCTGTTCAATCCCATCTACTGAAGGGATGTCTATTGAGTTAGGAAAGAAATCAAGAGGTGTTTCTGAGCAATTTGACAATCATACTTAGCAAACTGCTTGCCTGCCACTTTTGGGAGCCATTGTGCGTTTTATAGCTGTTTTCTCATTACAAAAGCCATTTGTGCCAGGCTATGTGAGAGGAAAACAACAAAGCAACAAGCAGAATGAGGAGAGGTGGGCGGTGAAGTTTAAAGAGGAGGCAAAAATAATAATGACTTAGGCTTCACATCGGTTAATAGAACCGTAAGGAGCATGCATGCTCCTGAGTCAGCATGTAGGACCTGCTGAAGTGAGCTTAAATCTCTTGGTGGACATCCAAAGCTAATTTAAATGGGTCAGACGGCTGTTGGCAGCTCAATGACTGCCTGCATCACTAAATGCTGTGCCTGACAGAAGCTACAGGCCTGAGTGAAGCTGTCAGGATTGGGGACCCTTGAACTTATACTGAACTGTACCACAAAGCTCAGTAGGCTCTAATGAGTGATTTAGATTAATGATGCCATCAACACAATACTAATTACGAGTTGATTCATTATTTTAAAATACGATGCCGATACATCTGGTGATGTTATGAAATAAGTATGTAAGGGATAATAAGCGGAGGAAATAGTTTTATAACCTTACCTGTATACTGTATGCTGAAGTTTCTGCTAAGAAAAACAATCCAACAATGTAAAAATAATTGACCTATAGCAAGACAAACATTGCAACAACTTTATATAATAATAATATTAAAGACCCCCTGAGGTGAAAATCACGTTTTTAATGTTGTTTATATGTCTATGTGGTGTTTGCAGGGAAGATAAGCTATTTTATCGTATTGCATGATCATTTGATGTTTTCACTGAAGTTTTACAATTCCGTGAAAACAGTGTCACGCGCTGGGCTCGCTGCTGCTTCAGCCATCATATAATGGAAATGTCCAAGTAAAAATATGTTCAACAACCTGACAGAAGTCAATCCATTTCTTTTTTGGAAAGGTGAAATGTAACCAAAATCAAATCCATAAAAGCTTGTGAACAGTTTTGAAGTGGTTGCGTGCAAGTTCTGCTAATTAACAAGCCGAGTAGTCACAATGTTAATTATTAGACCAAACAAAATACAAAGCTTTTTAAAAACACTCAGCAATGTGATTGAGCAATAGGCAGTGGGTTTAATCAGTGACATCCCGTCACCCCCTCAACCTGCTTCTCTTAGTGTTTTTACACGTAGAAAAAGCATATTACATTGTGCAGCTCCCTGAACGATGATGTGAGTTCATTTGGCAATCCTCGATTCAGCATAAATAACCTGCAATAGTGAAATTTTTCAATCACTACAGAAAATCAAAATACTGCCCTAAACTTACTAGCAGAAAGGCAGCGCGATATAAACAAAACGCGATATAAACTTCTGTTTTAAACTTCAAACAGAAGACTGCATATCACGGCTGCCACATCATCAAACGTCTCAATCTCAATTTGAAGGATCCTTGGAAAGCAGCCTTCGTTTCGAGTCCTTCATTCGGCCTGTTTTGAAGTATGCATCTGCGTCCTTCGAGGCCTTAAATCACCCACAATCCTTTGCACATATTCCAATTAATGAAATTAAACTGATGGAATACAAGTCGGTACTGAGCTTGTCTGAGTTTATTATGAAATGTAAGATGTGAATTGACATGAAATGCCGTGACCGTGGTGGCGGGAACGTTTGACGCAGCCATGCACTCTTACTAGAGCGTCTCATTCTAGCGTTTAATTGCTGAGGAGTACACTAGCCTTACAAGCCTCAGAAGAACTGAACTAGCAAAGACACAGTCTCGGTAGGATGCAGCCTTCTGTTTGAGATACACCCTTCCTTCCTATCTTCCTTCTTCTGAATTTAATGGCAGTTGGAAAACCAGCTTTGGTGCATTTCCACCACCTACTGGAGTGGAGTGTGAAGCATTGAAGGAAAATACATCTTTAATTCTTCTAATCAAACGTGTTATCTTAAGATATTCTAATTAAGTATTCACTTGTGAATTATTGTTCAGCAAGTTCTTTAATGTTAACCTTTTAATTCCTACAGCCTTAACCTCTTTCATGAGCTGAGATCTTTCTTCATTATAACCAGCACACTTTAGAAGAGCATGTTCGACTGTTTCTGGAAAACCACATACAGTATGCTTCACAATCCTGTGTTATTGATTGTTTCTAAGCTGTGTGTCCAATACAAAGTCGTGAAATGATTGTCATCCCCTCTTTTGCCACAAACTTCTCTCACATATCCTACTTCTTTATTTATTTTATATAAGTGGCTTCCCTTTCCTTCCTGTGTCCACAACTCTTGCCATCTATTCTTAATTATCTTTTTAATTAAGCCCTCCATGTCAGCTTTCCCCAGAGGGACATTAACATTAATTCTTGTATACTTTAAAGCCTTTTTTTGCCAACTCATCTGCTAATTCCTTTCCCACAATGCTCACATGAGCAGGATTCCTGACTGAATTCTAAACAGGGTCTGAAGAGTTTCTATAAGAATGTTCTGTCTTGAGTCAGATTTTCCATTTTTCAGACTTATAAATCTTGATAAAGAATCAGAACAAATAACAACTTGAGGCATATGTACCTCTTCCACCCAGGGCCAATTGAATAGCAATCAATACTGAGGAGTAAACAGGTATAGATGCTCTTTCACAGATTTTAAAGTCCAGCTGTGGAATTACTATACTGCAACTGTATGCCCAGATTCAGGATCTTTTGAGCCGTCAGTATTTGAGTACAATACTGATAGTCTTGATGTAATTATTGTTTCATCAACAAATCTTTAGAAATAACGATGGAGGTATAGCTGATATTGCCACTGTAAGACTAATTTCATAATCAAAAATTACCATTCTTTGTGCCTCATTATTAGCATCCCATCCAAAACTAGCTACTTGTAATAATCATATTCCCAGCAGTTCTGAAGAACATCTTTAACAGGTGACTATTCTTGTGTCCTTTTACTGATAACTAGATAACCATTTTCAATTGTTGCCACCTATTTACCAAAGGCATTTCTCCAATTTCCCATGTTCCAAAAACCCCACAGCAAAATCTTAAAACCTGAGATTGTATACTTTCAATCTTTTTTTTATCTGTGATGCTGATGCGGAAGAATAAACAATGCTGCCATAATCTATAGATCTTATTTACTGCATATATATTCTTCTTAATGAGGTCCAGTTAGCTCCCCAATCTGTCCCTGTCAAGCATCTGAGTATATTAGTTCCCTTCTTACATTTATTTACTATATTTTGAATATGTAATCCAAATGTTGCCTTAAAGTCCATATTCCTAAGAACTTGATTTCTGAAACTTGTTCTAAACCCTGTTTGTGCAAACATAGACTTATTTTTGATATTTTTTTCTTTTTTTTGTTTATAAAGAATCTGAATCCCCAGCTGTTAGCCCATTTTTCAACTTCATTAATTGAATCCTGCATTTTTCCTTTAGCTTTCTTCACATTTCTTCCTCTTTTCCATAATGCCCCGTCGTCCGCATACAATTTTTCTTTTCCTTTTCCAACTTTAGAAAAAAAATAAAATTGATAATAATAAAAAATAAAATAGGGCTAAAAACACTACCTTGATGTGTACCGTTATCAATGTAAACTTTCGAATATGATGATCCCACCATAACCTGAATAGTATGATCTATCATAAAATCCATTAAAGAAAGCAATTTTTCTTTACTTTTTTTTTAACTGAACTTCTCCCTGATGCCATATCTACAATCCATTTCACTTTCCTAAAACCTAATCCTAACTTAATGAAAGTAAGTACACCTCCACCATTTCAGACTATATCGTAAAGCCGTATAACCCTGAACTACAAAACTAAGGTGAGGTTTGAGCCATGACTCTTGAACACAAATTATATGTGGTTTATTTTCTAATTCATCTATAAACTCTTGCCCGTTACCTATAAGCTTCTTGCGATCCACTGCAGTATGATAAAAATTATGAAGATCCACCAGTCCCACATGGTGCCTACGAGTTGTTCGCCTGTATATTAAGAATCTAATTTATTTGTTCGACCGTTATTCCTTCAATTTCCAAGTACTTCCCAGCCGCTCTTATTATTATTCTTATCCTTTCAGATCTGCTATCTGTTTGCACAGAGCAATTAATCACTTCTGCCATAAAAGCAATGAATGATTTTCTCTACTACCATTGCTTTGTCATTCATTTTACAGTGATTATCACACGGCTTTATCACGGTTTTATCAGAATCCTTTTGTTCTTTCTGCTGATCTTCTCTCCGCACACTTTTGATTGCTTCCACATAAGTCAGTCCCTCTGTTACTTTTACAAATTGTAATTGTTTAGGCCTCTTTCCTAACCTGGCAGCCACTGTACCCTGCACTATGGGCCCCTCTACAATTGCAACACTTAGGGTTCACTCCGTTTCCACATTTTCCATAATAATTTTCACCTCCGCATCTTTTTGTTTACCTTTACAAACAGCAGCCACATGCCCAAATCTCTGACATTTGTAACATCTAACTGGAGGGGGGACATACAGATGAACTACATAACTAACAAACCCAAGATACACTCTATTGAGAAGTTTTTCCTCATCAAACTGTATCATCACTGAAAGACTGTCCTCTTTCGCTATCCGATTCAGATGCCTGACTTCCAGTTTTGTTCCTTTTCCTCTCCACTAATGTCCATCTAGGCTACTATTCCTACCTCCTTAAAATTCCCCACCAAGCAAGCCTTCTTCCATTTTCGAGTCGCTACCGGAAGCAGCGTCATTTCCTTCCCTCTTATGATCTCCGCTTCAGACACACCCCAGTGTTGCCAACCACCCGATTGCTTAAAAACAACTACCAATGTTGCAAAACATACCTAAAAATGCTATTTCTTTCACTTAAACTATATAAATAATCAGGATAAAAATAAAAGATTATTACATGAATTAAAGTTTGATTGATTACATTTAGAATCGCGAGAACAGCTTTAGATCAGACATAGGCTATTACTGGGGTCCTAAGCTGGGACTCATCCCTTCGCCTCTTCATTATCTCTTCACCACACCTGTCGGGTTCCACAGCAACCTTTATATCTTCTGCCTTGATGGCAGAGCAGGCAAGTCTTTCAATTCCGTAGAAAAATCGCATGTCCAAAATATGTTGTGATTTTCTGTTTGTAACTTGCAAAACCACAGTAGGCCAACGAACTTTCCTGCATCTCGTCCATTCTGCTTTTCACTTCCTGCCCTCCATCTGAATTTCACGCGTTATCAGAATCACGTGTCTACAAACAAGCAATTGCTAAGTATTTTCCATAGACTGTAGTAAAAATAAAAATAAAACACTTCTCTGGACTTCATTCCATCTGATACTGTGATACAAGTATAACTTGGTTAATTCAGTAATTCTGGCAGTCATTCAGTAAGGACAATTTTACAAAGGAAAACTTTGTGATTCTACAAATCCACCGCTAGAGAGCAGCATTTCCTCTGTAATAAAAACAGTGGACTTTTTGAGTCCATATGCTCAGAGGATACATTTGGTTAGAGGGAGTTTGTGGGACATAACTCTTAGCATGCATTATGAGTCAGACAGCCAGTTGTGGGGCGCTGGGGCAGCAGATGGGCTATTATCTGGATCTGTGCGGGAGTGATGGAGAGCCAAGCCTGTGCTAGATACAACACCCCATTACTCAAACAAAATATCACTGTGCCAAAGAAATCCCTCTGCTTATACTGAAGATTGCATGCACTCTTTCAAACAATAATGCTGCCGTTCGGATAATTCACAACAAATGCACAAAGATACAGGGTGAATAATAAAAAAACAGACAACATAACACAAACAATGAGGGTGATGACATTTGATCATTATCATGATTAATATTTGGCTACAATAATAATACCAACAACACCTACAATAATTATCATAATTATTATTGATAGTTTAGTATGGTTACAATAATAATCAGAACAATAATCAACTACAATAAGTATCATATAAATTATTATTATTATTATTATTAACTTTTTTCTCTTTATACCAAAACTCATTCTATGCTACCACTCTAAAATACACACATTACTTTCTATCTTTACATTAACGTCTATTGGTTTTATATACTGTAAATGTTATGGGTTTTTTATTATTAGTTTTTTATTGTCTATGAAGTTGTTTTCCTTGTGAAGACTGTTAGCCACTCCCCAAAATGTAGTTAACTGAACATTTTCATTTCCAACCAAAATCGACCAAAAGTTGACGTCAACCCGACTTTCATTTCAAACCGAGATCCAACGTCTGTCCGGTGTTGACGTCAATCTGACGTCGCGTTCTTAAAAAAAAAGTACGATAATTGTCTTTAAAATGTAGTGATGTTAAAGTAAGAAGTTTCCAGAAAAAATAATACTCCAGTAAAGTACATTTACTCAAAAAGTGTACTTAAGTAAATGTAGGCCTACTTTGTTAGCCTGTCCACCTCTGGAAAGAATTGGTCGCTCTCAGGAGCTCAGTGAATTCAAGTGTGGTACCGTGATAGGTTGCCACCTTTGCAATATACTGTAAGTCCATTCGTGAAATTTCCTCACAAAATATTGCACAGTCAACTGTTAGTGGTAATTATAATAAAGTGGAAATCACAGAGCGGGGTTAGCGCATGCTGGGGCGCACAGTGCGCAGAAGTCGCCCCGCTTTGCACAGTTGGGAAGATCGCGATTCAGATCGTGGATCGTGATTGTTTGTTATAAGATTGGGATGTGAAATTTTGAGAAGATCACCCACCCCTAATGCAAACACATGATATTTGTTGTCTTTTGTTTTTTTGGTTATTATGATTGTTAATTGTTAAAAATACAACCATGGTATCTTTCCCTGATCTGGTCTGTAATTAAGTTCTACAATAAAAAAGAAAGAAAGATATCAGCGACAAATGCAGTAGCACCTCATAGGATCAGTAACTCGACAACCCTACCTAGAACGGTTTTCCTCCGCGATTGGAAGGTCTGCACAGAGACATCAGGCAGCTGCTCAAAGATCTCGCCATTGGAGAAGACTGTTGATTTTATACTCGAAAAATGTAAGTATCACTACTTAAGACTACCACAGAATGAATAGCATTGCTAGCCCACCCCAACACTTACACACAATAATAATGATAAATGCTTACCAATACTTTTTTATTTTTTTTACTGAAAATGAAATATTTTAATAAAACAAGCTAAATTTAATGTTTTTGTCATATGACATAGGGCCTAGATATGCATGAATACACAAATGCAGCCAATGTGAATCCATCTCATTTTTCAGTCAAGGAATGAATTCATGCATAAATTAAAGACAATAAATGAATTGCTTAATTAAATAAGCAAAGCTTTATTCAAACGTATTGTTCTAACAGTCATGTATTTACAGGCAGTGAACCCCACATCCTACTGCCATCTCAACACAACTGTTCCCATTCGTCGGCTTTATTCTGATGAAGCAGCTGACCACCGTGCGCACCTTCGCCTGTCTTTGCCGTCCATCATGTCCCTCATTGCTCAGATTGGAAAAGTGACATGGAGGCTATCCTTGCCTGAGTGCATCCATTTGCCTCATCACCTCATACGGGGAGCCTGTACAGAATCCTGTGAGGCTCGTTTCAAAGCATATAGAGCGAGCCTTAGGCTTGCTAAAAAAACACTAATGCTCTTTTTTCTTCTCAGCCATGGTGAGCCATACCTTTATGCCTGAGGTTGTTGTGTGCTGCTCTGTGCTTCACAATCTGAGGCAATAAGGGCAGGTGGAGTGATGGAGGGTCCCATCCATGGTACTATACCATTTCCAGGCTCTGGGCTCCCCATCCTCAGTGCTAACACCAGTCTGTGGACATTTCAGATCCTACAAAAATGAACGAACATAGAAGAAAAGCAGTCATTTTAACAGCACACTGTCATTTGATTACTGTATTAGAAGTAACAAAATTACTTTATTTTTTTGTTTCAGGTTTTCCCTTTTTTTCCCTCAAATGTCGCTGTCATTTTTCCTTGCAGGCCTTGCTCCATCATAAAAGCTCTGCAGCAAATGCAGAAAAGAAAAGTGCTGTAACTCTGTTTGTAATCACAATAATTATAACAAACTACAATTTAAGATTTAAATAGATTTTTAATTTATTTCTGTACTCACTCAAAGCCTTTGATGGCAGCATTCGGCTTCTTTAGCCACCGGATAATATCTGTCCCTGTAACATCCAGACAAGATTCACTTTACCTCTGTGATTTATGTGCTCAGTACTACATTTACATGTTGAGATTGTTGCTGATGTGTTAACTCACTTTTTATCCAACATTAATGTTCCTCAATTTATCAACAGTACTAATGGACAAATAAAATAGATAACTTATGTTTAGTTACTTTATGTAGATTTGTTTATTTTACATTTATCTAATGTAAGTAGTGTTGACAACAGTGAATTCTACATAATAGCATACATCACTCAGATGTCTATTTCATGTTGTGATGTACTCATCTGCAATAGCCAACTTATTGAAGATTTTCCTGTCAGATGTTAAATAGACATTTAGTAAGCATCTTTAAGATATATATGGTTTATGTAAATCCAATTTGGTGATGTACGTGTGCTTACTGGAGCTCTCCAGTTAGCTATACAAATAAAATCACACATATACTATACTAGCATCTTTACATCTTTAACAATTCAACAGTTTACTCGGTGCACAAGGATGCACAAGGAACCGTGTTTTTGGTTATTAATACTCACATTTGAAAACACGTGTCTCTGTTCTCCATGTTCGATTATGACGTATCCTCTCCCGTGGCCTCCTGGGATAGAAAAGTGTCCACCAGATGCACACTTCAGAATCTGGAAGGAGTAGGTCATCTAGGGACTTTTCGCCTACTGTTTTATGAATACTGAGGTTTTGGACATACTCCTTTCACATACTGTTTTCTCCTATATAGTAGGTAAGTAGGCATATTCGGACGCAACATTAGTAGGAACACCACCCACGTATGTCTCACCTGCTCTTTTATGAATACTGAGGATTCTGACATACTTTTCGTTCGGCTACTGCTTTTTGCCTACATAGTAGGGAAGTATGCGGTTTCGGACGCAGCCAGCGATGTAATGTGAGCATTAGTGTTATCTTATATCAACTATATCAACTTGTCTGTTTGTTGTAGTGCTCTCAGAAAGCCAAGACATGACAAGATCACCACACACTTACTCTTCCTCTTCACTTCCATGTCTCGCGTCCCAGCGGGCATGACATTCTACCAGCCCTTAGAGTCTTCTAAAAGCTTAATGAGACGACGGACTGGTCATCAGACATAGCACACTGAAAGACATGCTCAGTCAAAGGGTCATAACGAAGAACTGCGACACTCTGCGCTAGTTACTCTTTATATTGTGGGATGAATGAGATAAAGCATCAGAAACCTGCAAGAAAAAATATTAAAGTCATCTAAGGTCTTTTCGAAACCCAGTGCAATCTACAGGTTATGAAGTGGAGTCAGCCAGGATTATGCAAGTCAATCAGTTTTATAATTGTCTGTAATTAATTAAAGATATGGGTCATTACCTTGTAGTCAAGTGTGTCTTTGCATTTCAAGGTTGCTTTTACAATCTAACTTAATAGCCTGGATGTATCTACCGAGAATAATAATCACAGCCTCGCTGTGAGTCAACACTGACACGCTCGTGTCTCTCTGGCAAGGGTTTTCAGGGGGTAAAAAAGCACATCAGCATTCAGCGGTCATGACAGGCACCCACCATCCAGGGGTAAGTAAATCATTTTAAAAAATGTATTGAACTATTGCAGTCACAGGAAAATTTGTTGAATGGGTAAATAAACTCCAAGCAGAGAAGCCATCATTTGCCTAAGATTGTGATACATAGCAGTGTTTTTATGGTTTTACAACCAACTGCTCAGAGGTTGCCACTGTGAATTTTACAGATTTTTAAAATAATTCTAATGGGTACTTCACCAAAGACATCACCGATTTATGAGATTTCCATTTCACCATTGAATCATTTCTTGCTTTTTTGTAGAACCAAGGTAAGAGATTTTGAGTAATTTTGTTTTATAAATTTATTCATATAGTTATCAGCAGCTGCTTATTATCTGCCAGATTACTTTCAATTATTTATTATTATTATTATTATTTTAAATTGGCTGATGTTATTGGTTAATGCTGCAGTTTTGTCATTCTCTCTTCTGTCATTTTACAATTATTTGATCTGATATTGTTACGATATTGCGTGAACTTGTCATAACTTGACTTTTAGAGAATTGACGGCACTGCCACCATCTACCACAAACAACAAACATTCTGGGATTTCAATTCTGTGTAACGGCGGAAGGCCCTTATCATTTTAACCATATTTCTCCGCTTTAGGCAAACACACACATGCACACACACCTTTACTTCTGTCACACAGTATGTGTTATAGTGCGCTGTGACTGCAGCTTGTCCATGGCTTTTAATTAAGTTCTTATCAGAGCTGTGTGTCTGTGCATTCACGGGCTCCTGGGACGCCCCCAGATCCACACTCCCATCTGATGCAGCAGACCCCTCGGATATATCCTTCAGCTCAATTTCTCTGCCAGTCGATCTGCTATTTTATCACACGGCTCTCTATAATTCTTTATTCTGATTGGTCAATCGTGCAAACCAGCTATGTGATATTTCATAATATTTGCCTAAGCTGTCTTGTCTGTCGGGTGTCAGTGTCCTTTTTAGCGTGTGAAAAGTGTTAATTGCGAGATGGCAACCCTGCCTAAGTTTACCTATAGGCTACATCCTAACTTAAATTGTGTAAATGAGATTATATTTGCATTTTAAATCTGTTACTTATGGTAAATAACCAAAGATATAGACTGAGAAATTAAATATTTATTGTTCTTTTAAAGTCCCCATGAAATCAAAATTGACCATACTTACTTTGTTTGCCTAAATTGATCGTTTTGTGGTAAACAATTCATCCGTGCAAGTCAATCCACACAAAAAAATTTTTTGGCTTCATAATCTTTCATCAAAGTCTGAAAATGTCCTTCCCCTCTGCCTTGGAGGACCTTCCCTGATGACGTAGGTTTGACGGTTTGGGTGTCTGCTTAACATCTGTAACCACACCCGTCCAACTGACAGTAGACAGGCTACTAGAAACACCTACTTTTCTAGATCCAATCAGGTGCTAGTTGGAAAAAAGCCATGCCCACTATTTTGCCTCATTTAGTATTCAGTTTCTCTCGGAAATACGTCACAACACTGGAGAAAAGTCGGTTGCAATTTCCGGTTCACGGGGACTTTAACTGCTCAGCATACTACCGCTAGCCTGTTAGCCTGCAAGCTTATTAGCCTATTAGCTTATAATCTTTGATCTATTATCTTTTAGCATTTGTTAAGAACAGGCAAGTAGCAAAATGTGAAAAAATAAACTTTTCATATAGCCTAGTCTATTTAATATTATAAGACGTTTTATATATAATATATGACGTGTGAGACTTCAAAATCGTTAGCCACTATACGCTATATTTCATGCAGCCGTTATTTTGAAATCGAAAGGGAGGCTTCGGTGTGAAGAAAACCGGAAGTGTTGCCTTTAATCACAGGAGAGTCTGGAATGCGATGACATGTTGTTTAATGTAGAAATTAGTTATTCTAAAACCGTACATAGGCCTACATTTCTTTCATACTTTAGACTATATACAGTGAAATTCATTTATAAATGAAATTATTTTTTTATATATATTTCAGAAAGTAAAAAAAGAAGCAGGAACGAACTATATATCCTAAATTGGATATTAACATCCAATAGTGTAAATCGGGGCAGCAGGTTCAGGTTGGTAGTCCAAGGCATTGTTGTTTATCTTTACTTCTGGGGTTCTTCTGTGACTCACTTTCGATTTTAAAATGGCGGCTGCGTGAAATCAGCATATTGGTAAACAACTAAATAGGCTATAGAGAGCCTAAGTCCCTCCCCTTCCAGTGGACCACCATGGGACCTTATTTCGGAAAAATATTATATGGTAGTCAATGGCGAGAGACAACAAATAGTTTTACCCCGTTTGAATTGTGCCCTGAATTACACATATGATGTTTGTCAATTTAAAAGATACATTTTAAGTCAAGAAAGTCGCAGTTTGATGTAAAAAAGTTTAGGTATAAGACTGAAAATACGTAATTACAAAGACTACAAACCCAAAAGGCGCGCATGTGACGTCATACCTTTTCTCTCAATGAATGAAGCTAACTTTACTGAAGCTAACCTCTGTCATTTTTTCTATAGTCTAACATTACAATCGTAACGTTACGCCGTCATGCCAGTGTGTTTTGTACCAGACTGCACACATATGAGCTTGGTGACGTACATAGTGCGAGACGAGAGATCATTGAGCGATTTTCACATAAAACTAAATGTTACTCTTCTGTTTTATGACAAACTGTGACTTTCTTGACTTTCATAATTATCTTTTAAATTGACAAACATCATATGTATAATTCAGGGCACAGTTCAGACGGAATAAAAAGTTAAGTTGTCTATCGCCATTGAATTTTTTCCGAAATAAGGTCCCATGAGCCGGAAGCGGAGGTCAGGGACTTATAGGCTCTCTATAGCAAAGTGCAATAAATGGTAAACTATTTGAGCTATCTTTGGCATTATGATGAACACAAACAACTATTTGTTTATGATTACAATAGTAAATTTAAAATCATATAACAATATTTTGCAGTATCAAGCATTTATAGCCTATATTACATCGGGTTGATATTAGACAGATAGATATTCGGCAGATGATTTTGCTAAACTAACACAAATCAACAAGAGTCAGCTAACACTATTAAAAAGTTACCATAATATAATACCCTGTAATTTTGAGTTAAAAAACACAATCCAACACATTCTCAAAGGTTTTTGTTTTATTTTTATTAGCATAAGAACAATCAAATAACAAATATAAGTATAAATGAAAATTTCAATAATGAAGTGGCAATGCATGACAGCATAATTAAAGTAAAAGGAGACAGTAAAAACAAATTAAGTATGAAGTACAGTAGAGAGAAAAAAAAACAAAGAGGTACTTTCTCAAAGGTTATCCCATAGAATGGTGCTGGTATGACGTCAGAACCTAGAAGTTTAATTTGCCGCTGATTCCTTCGGGATTTTCCTATGGGTTTTTATAATGTCTTGTAATTTAGGAGTAAAAACATAACTTGATGATACTTTTTCTACAAAGTACTGCAAACACTCACACTTCAAGCTGTCTTAACTGTCTAGTTATAAAAAAACGCACATTTGAACTGCTTCAAAATTAGCTTTTTCGCTATAGGGGTTTAGAATTAAAGCTGTAGAACTTCTAACTTCAAAGTATAGTCAAGTTATGTTTACCCCATAGGGAAATCTCATAATCTCTGCGGTTTCACAACCAAAAGTTGTGGCATCCATTATGAAAAATAAGTTTATTCAAGCGTTATATTAGTATACTTCTTTTCAACTAAAAATAAGAAAGCATACTTTGTCTACATTTTATATACTTCTCAAATATACTTTATGTACTTCTCAGAAATATACTTAAAATTACACTTAAGTGTACTTGACTATAGGCTATACTAGAGAGAAAAGTCCAAGTATATTTGGCCAGTACTTGTAGTATAAATTATAATATTTAATTTAAGTATACTTGGCTTGTAGTGGGTTAACGCTTTTGATCAAGTAACCTATTAAATATACTCTTTTTTTTTTTTACATAGGTTTTCATTTACAGCCTTATGAAACTTATAATGTTTAAAAATATTGATTAAAATATTGACATAAAACAGATATGTTTCTAATTCTGTGTATCTAAATTTTTTGTGTAGGCTAGTCCACTGGTGTACAGAAATTCACTTTAATTCTACTTTATTTTTTCCCTGAATTTTCCAGCTATCCATGTTTTCACTGTTATACGGTAGGGGTGATATGACACATCTTCTAGTACGGAATCTCCGGATCAAAAACACAGGAGAAGAAGCTGCTGAAACAAGTGATAGAAGATTGCTCACTCAAATGTAAAATAATGTGATCAAACATTAAACAGCGTGTAAATCAAAACTGCTCAATGTTTCCAAATTAAATGAAGCGTAACCAATGAAGAGAAAACGACTGTGAAGCTTTGGGGTGTTGCACTCGATCGACTCCATCTGTGTTTTGATCATCGTTCTGAATCTGATCAATCTGATCAAGGCATGTAGTCTTTGACACAAATTATAGATTTTCTCAACTTTTTTGTTTAAAATGTTGCCTTTCTTTATGAAACTTACCAACATTCAAGGGTTGATAAAAAAGGATGCATGAAGCCAATTAAATGTTTTTAAAATTAAAGTAAAAGGTATTCTTTTCCAAGTATAAAAAATAACATTTGAACATAGTAGTATAGGGCTCCTGCAAGTGCAAAAATAATATATAAATAGTAAACTATAAGTTTAATGTTAAGTTCACTTGAAAACTACAAAACTAGTACTTTACGGAGAGTAGGCCTACACTAAAAGAAAACTTGCAAGTACTTGCAGTATAAAACTACTAGTAATTTACTGAGAGTATACTTCAAAGTGTACTTTAATAAACTAAAAATTTGCTAAAAGTATTAAAATAGTAAACTACTAGTATACCCATAAGTTCCCTTGCAGTACAAATGAGAAATGTAATTACACTGTAAAAATTAATTTTGATGATTTGTTTTCACAACTTTTTATATTTTGTCAAATCAACTTAGATAATTAATGTAGTTCAGATAGCATAATATTTTGAGTTTCTATTTATTAAACCAATCTCCTTTGTTGTATTAACTCAAATTTTTAATTTCAATGAACTCAAAATTTTAAGGCAACCAGGTAACTTACTTTTTTAAGTTAATCCAACTATTTGTTTTACAGTGTATGAACTAGTTGTGCACTTAAAGTTTACTACTGTTACACTTAGAGTACACTTAAACATATACTTCTTTATACTAAAAGTGGGCTAATTTAGTCCCAAGTGGTATTAAAATAGTACACTTACAAGTTTACTACTAGTACATATTGACTTTAGTACACTTACTACATAAAGTATACTTGAACATTACTTTCATAAAATGAATGTAAGGGATCTTTGACTTTTACTGTAAGTGACGACACACTGACCTTTCCAAGATGGCGGGGGCACCGTGTCTGGAGCGGTCGAATGTGGCGTCCACGTATTCATATCTATGGTTTTAACAACATGCCCTAGATGGATATGTTTGCACTCACATGTCGTGCATGATGCTGTTCTAAAAAATGCGGCGCTCAAGGTTTAATTAATTAAACTTTTTTAAAAACCCCGGCCTATTCAGTATGTCTTTAGAATGCTCCTCACGTAGGCATACAGGATGATGTATTTAACGAAATAAACACCTAAAAAAATAAACAATGGCACAAGGTTTAAAATCGCCCCATGAGAACGAACGAGAGCATCTGGAGCAGGTGACAGAAGGGAGGAAGGGGTTTACGGAATACACACACCGGCATAAATCACACGCCACGCTGACAAATAATGTTCAGTGCCACAGCCAGCTGATTGCAGGTAAAATATATAGGCATAGGCACTCATGTTGATGAGATGCTTCTCCATAACGACATATATTGTTATGGATGGCCTATAGTTTTCATAAGAGCTCCGTGCTATATCCTGGATTGCGATGACAGGGGTGTTTTATTAGGAGTACACTGGCTTTGCTACCAACATCTGCACAGAGAAGCACAAGCTACAAAAACTGGCCATTCATATTTTATTAGCCATTTTGCTGGCTATCCATAATTCACAGCGGAACATGCTTAACAGGCCTGCTCTGGGAGAGTGGACCAATTATACGGCCCCTATGAAGGAGGATTGATTCTGTTTGGGTCGTGGTGTCTATGTGTGTATGCACTATCTGTGTGTTTGTGTGGTCTGCAGGTGATTACTGGAGCTATAAAAAAGCAGCAGGCTGCAGGGAGATGGAGAACACGCAGGAGTGGACAGTCGAATTAGCTTTTCTGGATCTCAGCTTGGATTCTTTAAAATGAGCTTTTTGTAATGCTATATTATTATTATTATTATTGTTCATTTGTTCAAAGAAATGTAACCCTTTTGTTCCAATTTACTGTTCTAGAATACATTTTGGTAAAGTGGGACAGTTATGCTTGATCCCTATGCTGCACCTCATCCTTTGCTAACACACACACACACACACACACACACACACACATTCAAGTACAAGTTTAAGTTTAGCTTAGGGCTTTTGGCAATATATATCTCTAAGATATATTATTTAGGGTTAAATGACATTTAGATCAGTTCAAAATGTAAAGAAAAAAATCCCACTTTGTCAATACTTGTCCTATATTATGGTTGGAAAGTATGCTGAGTCACATGCTTATTATCTTGTTTGCAATGTTATACAGTTGAATTCTTGTCCTTTTTGTTACTTGACCTTGTCTCATAATGAGCATCTGTTTGTACTTAACTGATACATTGTCAGTTATTTGTTCAGTAAAGGTTGCTGCCGAACGTCATGAACAACATTTAAATATTTGACGATCTGATTACTGTTTGTTTGTTATTGGTATGCAGGAATTATGTCATTGTTCATTCTTCATGTGATGGATGTAATGTGACATACTTGTCTCATACCCGCGTGATGAGTCCGATCTTCAACCAGATGGAAATAGATAATATTCTGACTGTTCCAATCCAATCTGACTTCTGACCTGTAATGCTGACTGAATCATAATCATACACTGTTGTTGTTTCGTTGGCCAGAGGAGAACTGGGCCCCTGACTGAGCCTGGTTTCTCCCAAGGTTTTTTTCTCCATTCTGTCATCTGATGGAGTTTTGGTTCCTTGCTTAGTTGGGGACATTTAATTTAATATTCAACAATATTTTTGATCTGCCTGCATTGACACCATTATATGAGAACTAAACTGAACTGGACAAGGACATCACGGTTTTCTGTTGAGCGGCTATATATATATATATATATATATATATATATATATATATATATATATATATATATATATATATATATACATATATATATATATATATATATATATATATATATATACATATATATATATAAATTAACTAAATTGCTAACTTTTTTACAACAAAAATGAATCATCACTGAACTTACTTAAGCTGGACTATGACATTATTTTCTTCTAGAAACAAACTTTGTTGCATTATTTTCATGTTATCTCTGTAAAGCTGCTTTGAAACAATCTGTATTGTAAAAAGTGCTATATAAATAAAGGTGACATGAATTGACTTTACTTTTTTTATCTTTCTGTCTGTCACACACACACACACACACACACACAACAAACCTTCTTATATTCCCTGAATACAATCCTGCAGCTTTACTAATCACAGACTTCAAGACTATTGTGGCCTAATGCATGTATGTGCTGTTTAATTAAGAAAGTTCAGTAAAGACTTTGAAAAGTCCCCCTGTCTGTCAGTCCTAACTTACGCCCCTTGGCGAGCACGAAATCCTCCTAAGGGCCTGTGCATCTTTCTATTTTACACTAATATCTCCCTCATTGAAGACTGGAGCTAACCCCTTTCAACAGAGCCCTGCCATGGCATAACACATGCAACACTGCACAAAAAGATTAGTCCATAGAAGGAAGAATTTCAGCGACTGCTTACATTTGCTTTTGATTCAAGATCATTAAATGTTGACAGTTCTTCTGTCATTAAGGAGGGAGTTAATTATGGATTTGAAATGTAGTGCCATCACATTCAAACAAAAACTGAATATTAGAAAGCAGTCATTTCAACAGGAGAAGACATATCCATTTCAAACTCCATGTAAAAGCCCTCTGAATGTGCATTGTGTTTTTAACAACATCATTTTTAAGCACATAATTCTTAGACTAAATTAGAGACTAGTGTTTGTAAATTACACCCTGTCCAGACCCTACTCAACATGGCATATTTAGAAACAATGATTGCAAATGAGATCTCTATAATATCTCTATTGTTTGAGATATGAACTGAGAAGAGAAAATGCTTAACTCAATTCTTTGTTGTATGATTGCATCTCATTTCAAACCATTTGAAATGCACTTTTTACCAATTACTAACACAGCAATGAAAAATTACATTTCTTTAATCTTATTCGCTTCTAGACAACAATGAGATTAAATGAAGAGCAAATTTAGTCTATCACTTAAAGGGATAGTTCACCCAAAAATGAAATTGAATTAACCTCAAGCCACCCCTGGTGTATATGACTTTCTTCTTTCAGCCAAACACAATCTGAGTTTTGTTAAAAAAAATATCCTGGCTCTTCCAAGCTTAATAATGGAAGTAAATGGTAACTTAGATTTGGAAGCTCAAAAAAAGTGTGTCCATCTCGACTCCATGGCCGTTAACGGAAGCCAGTGATTCTAGTTTGTAAAGTTGTAAATAAGGATAGTTTTCTTACAAAAACGCATTGGTTTGCCTCAAAAGGCCTTCGGAGCCGTATGGATTACTTTTATGATGAATTAATGCACTTTTATGGGCTTCAAAAGCCTAAGTTACCATTCACTCCCTTGAGGAGCCAGGATATTTTTTTAATATAACTCTGAATGTGTTCGGCTGAAAGTAGAAAGTCATATACACCTTGGATAGCTTGAAGGTGAGTAAATTATGCAATAACTTTTGGGTGAACTAACCCTTTAAGTCTCCTCACCTTATTTCTCCTCCAAGTTTCAGAACACATCTGAACAGTAGCCTATATCTTAAACTGTGCTCATTTGACAGATTTCAATATGAACTAAAACATTTCATTTCGAGCTACTATCCACATGAATTTTATCACTCCTGTCTGCCAACGATTGTCTCATTTGCATCTATTTTTATTTCTCCCAAGGAATTTTGTCATCGGAGCTCCACATGAGCACACAGCTCACTGTGTTGGAGTGCATGAGCTAAACGCAGATTACATCTTATACAGATGCTTAAATGGAACATAATGGTATCTTCATTAAGCCTACTGAGATATTAAAAAGAGCAACCTCTGAGCAATACAGTTTTCATCTGGGTATGTCCTTTTCCCAACTGTGATAAAAACCAAGGAGCATCGTCATCAGCAGGTGAGTCAGCCAGCTGGTTTAGCAAGGGACAGCGTGTCCTTCCGGCATAGAAGTGAAAACTATAGTCTTCCAGTCTTGTACTCCACCCAACCCACATGATCCAGCTCCCTGTGGGACTAACCGAACCAAATCAACAGAGTTTCCAAATAGCACTGAACAGGCCAGAGAGAGACAAGGCTAATTGATCACCCTGTCACCGCTCTTTATCGTTAACGGCTTCGTGTCACAGTAACAAATTAGATTGTTGCAGGATGAGACCAATTAATTGTGATGTTGGAAGGGCTTGCCAAGTTCCCCGTGCCAGATGCAATTGTGAACACCAGTGATTTCGTGGTTTTGCTGGAGCACTCTATCAAAATGCCATTCTCTATTCTGCATCTTTCATGATTCGTAAATGCTTCTCAGAAAGAATGTGAAAGCATTTTCTTTCATTCATATCCTCACTTTTTCTTTCATGGCAGAAAGAGTCAGGTCATACTTTGGTACATCTGTGTTTTTATTTGAACACCACTACAGTAGAAACCAACTACGGTATTCGAGACGCACTTGTGTGAAGATCAATGACAGATTAAACAGTTTAAAGAGGGAGAAGAATGACAACTTAAGAAAAATATGAATAGGGAGTAGGGAGAAAAAGTAACACTTAATATGGTGACCGTAGGATTGTAAGAACCAATTGTCAGCTCTGATTCCAAATTTAAAAATTGGGTAACACTTTATTTTGATGGTCCCCTTTAGACATTCTGTTGACTGTTGAGTAAGTGGTTCCCAAACCTGTCCTGGCGCACCCCCAACACTGCACATTTTCTTTGTCTCTTTAATCAAACAAACCTGATTTAACTCATCAGCTCATTATCACATGTGTTAATGAGCTGATGAGTTGAATCAGGTGTGTTTGATTAGGGAGACAAAGAAAATGTACAGTGTTGGGGGTGTGCAAGACAGGTTTGGTAACCACTGCATTAGAGTATTAGTAGACTGTCTGCTCAATATCTGCTAACACTTTTTTGATGGTCCCCAAGAGAGATTCTACTGACTATAAGTAACTTTGTCAAATTATTCTACTAACCCAAACCCCTTATTCAACTAACCCTAACAGTCTACTAATACTCAACTAATACTCTAATGAGAGTTAGTTGTCATAGGTGCAACGACGTACAGAATGTCTGAAGGGGACCATCAGAATAAAGTGTAACCAAAATTTGTCATTGAAATGTTATCAAGACAAACAGCATTGGAATTTGTAGAAGTTCTTTTATCAAAATATACAGGATTTGTACTTGTTTGCCTATTACCTATTTAGAAAATAGCTGTATTACCAAGATGGCAAGCAAATAAACTAACTTGCCTGAAAGAGACTTTGGCCAGAATCAATCCAATCCAATCTAGTATTTTAAAGACATCATGCTGCATTTGTGAGGTTTCTCATTTAATCTCTCCTTCTCTAGCAGATATAATTTCCCCATGGATTAATTAAGAACCTAAATGACCTTTTATTGCATGTGTGTCCCATGATAACAAAGCGTTGTGGTTTAAGACAAATCCGCATAGCTATCAGCATGTTGGTCTGAGGTATCAGCTGCATATCATTACATTACCAAGTTGCTCAGATAGTGCTAGAAGACAATTATTCCTTGTGTGACAACAAGCACAACCGAGCTCAGTATTTCAGAGGATCCTCCTATAGGTAATACCAAAATACGAGAGAGCCGCATGGTATCACAGGTGCTAATGTGTGTTTATCCCGGGCTCATGCCTTTGATGTAGTCTTGAATTGAGGAGTGTCATCATCTATTAATGTACTCGTAATACGTGGCCTGTGAAATTCTGTCTTACCGCTTCGGCTCTGTTTACTTGTGATTGAGCTACAAGAGACATCTTTTGTTATGTAAATCAACCCCACAGCATGATATTCTGTCACAGATTCAAGGTTATTACAGCACATATTCATCCTGTTGCTGTGCTAGGACCGTTTTTATTCACTGGTTAAAGAGAATCATGAGAATCTCGAAAGACTGCATTAGACAAAGATGATGAAATATACATTCCAGACAGATCTTAACATTCAAAATTTAAAAAAGATTTATTGCATGCTTGGATGCTTCAGATTAGCACTTTATTGAGTGTCCTTGAAATGAAAGAGCTTGCAAAGTTACTTCTGTCATTTAGAGATCTGGTTGCGTGACCAGCATACATCTGACCCTGTTCTGGAAATTATTCACACACACACACACACTCACATTTTGGAGCTATATGGGCTGTTCTTACACCAAAGCTTGTGAGAAACAAACCCAGCTAAATTATTACGGCAATTAAGCTATTAAGGCAATTTTGCTGTACATCTTAAAACTCAATTTATTGTACAGCTGAAATGGTGGCAGAATTGGAAACACAAAACGTTATCAGGTTGAAACATTAGATGCATTTCGCTCGAAAATTAGATTCGGCTTGGAACAAGTGAAACTATTTTAATGCTTCGATTTTTAGTTGAGAAAAAGTCCAACAGCAATTTGTTTCAGTAGCTTCGAGAACAGAGACCTAATGCTGTTAACTGCAGGCCAATTGATTCCATTGAGTTATGTTGAGAAAATGTATTGGCTCAAGCCAAATTCACACAATAATGGAAAGTGATGAAAAGTCATTTCTATGCAAATGGTCTTGACAAATGCATTATATATTCCCTGCTTATTGTGAAGATCTAAATTGCTTTGCCTCACTCTTATTGAATTGAGACCTAAATTATCGTTTAATCTAGTTGTGCTGTGATCTATTTTCATGGGGCACTGCTTTAATTGGTTGTTATTGCTTTTTGTTGGTTTCAACAGCATGCATGAGTATTGAAAGGATATTTCTCCATCAATAAACAGCTTTCCTTTTCCTCCTCCCCCACCCCTAGAAGCCATTAAATAGTCCGGTCCATGCTCTCCTGCGTATAGCGTCATCAGCGTGAAAGAAGATGGGAGGATTACCAGATTAGATTGACTGCAAAAATGCACACTAGCACCATTCTCTGTCTTGATGTGTGTCATAGTGTCTCTTGTTCCTTCTGAACAGCATAAATCCTCCTTATTCCATCACATCTCATTTCCTCAGTTCTCACAAATCGGGAGAAACACTTGTTCCATGTAATAGAACAGTTCACTTCGGATCAATTCCATTACATCTAACACCTGCAGCTCATTTCTTCAAAATAAACAGGCCATACTTCATAATACTTCTCTTTCATTCTAGATGCAAAGAAATGCACAATAGCCAGTGTCCCCTGTCAGATTTCAGTCACTTGACAACAAAAGGGTGCCCACAATGAGATAGCGTCTCTGACAGTTGCTTCTATTTTCTGTGATTGACATTGTCTGTGCTGACAGGGGGTGGCATGTCGAGAATGGGAGGACAAGGCTGGATGTCACAATCCATTGCTGTCATTGCACAGTGAATGGAGACACAGGACAGTCAAATAGACATGCCAGTGCTGAAATGAACATCATAAAAGCCTGCAGGCAATGTGTCAGCCATTTTGATTAAAATGCTGACTGTTAAATCTAATAAGTTGCCTTGTGTTGCTTTTTGCCTTGATGTTTGCCATGCATCAGAATGTTTTGTTTATGCCATCAGGTGATGTAGGCTACTAAACTTACAGATTGGAGTGTGCCTGAAGCAAATGAACATCAACAGATTGAGTCATCAGTCAATCATCTTATTGTTATGGAAAAAATGAGGGTGGATTTCACGGGACCTTCATGTCACAGACTGTTCTGTTCTATTTCAGTAATATATAAATTATATATATATATATATATATATATATATATATATATATATATATATACACACACACACAGGTGAAACTTGAAAAATTTGAGTATCATGCAAAAGTTCATGTATTTCATTAATTAAAATAAAATGTGAAACTAATATATTTAGTATATATAACTATTTACATATGCATGATTATACTTTTCAGAGGGCTGACATTTCTGTATTTAAAATCCTTTTTTTAAATTGATTTCATGTAATATTCAAATTTTCTGAGATTTTGAATGTGGGGTTTTCATAAGCTGAAAGCCATTTTGCAGGACATTTCACCTGTATATATAATTTATTTATTTTTTTATTATGTTTTATTAAAGTTTGGGAGAAGCACGTTCAGATAATTAACAGGGGTGGAGAGCACTCAGCAATCATGATTAAATGATGTTTTATTAACAAGTTAGGGAGAAGCACGTTCAGATAATTAACAGATAATTAGTAGGGAAGTACTCTGGTTTCAGGCCTAATTCCGAGCTCGGAGCCCTCCCCCGTAACCTGGTTAAAACCAGACCATTCTCAGTTGAAACTGAGTAAGGGTCTGGCAAAGCTCCATAGACCTTATTCACAGCAGCGCCATCTTTGATTTTTAACAGGAATGAAAGCGAGGCTGTGAGGGATAGACCTCCATCTCTTCAGTGGGTTGCACTGCTATTAAATGTGTTTGTGGATTGTTCTGCTGATGAAACCATGCAAAAATATGTTTCTGAGAAATTCCAGTAGACCAAATAACCCAGACAATATGATCTGTTTAAAATTATAAGTGATCTAGGAGCTTTATACAGCTTTTTACAGCGGATCCCATTGAAAACACAGTAAGTCTATCCCTCACAGCCTCACTTTCATACCTGTCATGGCGCTGGTCTGAATAAGGTCTATAGACAAATAATTTCCAAAGGGGCGTCACCAACGGACGTCCCTCAAATGCCTCTTGGCGCAATTGGATAGACCTAAAACCAATCAGAGCGATGAAGGAGATGACGTATGCAGAGGACTCTCGCTTAAGACAGTCTATGGCTAAAAGACCCACCCATTCGTTTAGTATTGACCAACGGCTCGTTGTCATGGGAAGGAGGAGGCGGAAACCGGCGAACATTCACACATTTTAATGGCAAAATAAAACAAATACAAAGTCCCTCATGGTCGACTGCCGCCACACATAATAAAACAAAACATCAAATAAAATTCAGGCCTATCCTCTCTCGATCTTCACCGTCGTCGCTCCTCCTTTTATGCTTCCGCTCCTCCATGAGAGATGCGAGACCGTCGAGAGTGAGGCACTCACGCGTTCTCTCACGTCCCTCTGCCTCGATCGTCCTGCTCGCCACACTGGTATTTCAGACTTTTGCCGAATCCAGTCGGTAAGACAGCGATAACATATTTTTTAGACATGAAGGCTTTGAGTGTTGTTCTTTGCTCAGGTTACAACGAAAAGGACATTTTTAAATCGCTTAAAACAGACGTGATAGCTGATTCGAACGAGTGATGTTCAACGGTGGAATCCATCTTTGTAATGTAGGCTTCAAAATCCCAGCGCTGTCGTCATCGTGTAAAGCCCGCCCCAACGTTTCTGATTGGTGCCGCGATTTCGGCGGATTGGAAGTAGGCTTGAATGAGCTCTTTGCCAGACTAATGCCGCGTTCCAGTCAACCTGAAACCCGTGTTTTTCCAACCTTATACCCGTGACGTCAGAGCTCGTAACTGGGAGTACATCGATCTAGTACGAGTTCACGGGTGGGAAGTCACGGGTTTGACCGCCGTTCCAGTGCACTTTCACGGGTTTAAGGTTGAAAAAACACGGGTTACAGGTTGCATGGAACACGGCATAACTTTCAGAGCAAATCTAAATTTGCGGAAGTTGTCTGGGTTTTCCCAGGCTACTCCCTCCCGGAGGCGATATTTTTTTTCACAGGATGGTAGGGGAAGACTCATTAATATTCATTAGGGAACTCATCCCTGATTGGTCTTAACCCCAGTGACTGGTAGGTTTAGGGGCGGGGTTAGGGGTAGGTCATCAGACCCCCAGTGACGGGTAGGTTTAGGGGCGGGGTTAGGGGGTAGGTCATCAGACCAATCAGGCATGAGTTCCCTAATGAATATTAATGAGTCTTCCCCTACCATCCTGTGAAAAAAAATATCGCCTCCCGGACAGCACGCCAAAAACGCATTATACTTTATTCCCTTTAATTGTATGTAAGTGTGAACTCGTGAATTACCTGCAGTCTCCTAGGATAGAAGGAATGGGTGGATATTCTGGAGCAACTTGGCATTTCTGACTGTCAATTGGCCATCTTGGTTTGGAGGGGGAAAAATCTACACACAACAGCTTACTTGATGGCAATATGTAGGATGATGCACCAGGGTCCAATGTAGAAGTTCACGAGTTCACACTTGCATACAATTAGAGGGAGTTTATGCGTATTTGGCGTGCTGTCCGGGGGGAGGGCTCCAAGCTCGGAGTTCGGCCCGTACCCAGAGTACTCCCCCGTATGTAAGTGGTTAGGACTAGAAGTGTGGAGAAGGGGCGGTGGAGGGATGCAGCTGAGCTGTCAATGAATTGAGGTGAGATTGCTGAATCTATATACACCTCTTATCGTTGATTGCTGGGTGCTCTCCTCTCGTGTTAATTATCTGAACGTGCTCCCCCCGAACTTTGTTAATAAAACATAATTTGATGTGCAACAATGCCATATAACTGTGATATGGCTCATTCATACTCTAATGAGTCATATCACAGTTACATTTTCCAATTATTGATTGGATTTTACAGATGGAAAATTCTGATTAATCATCTGGGGGTGTATTATAGAAAGCTCCTAACTTTAGAATCCTATAATCTGTTTGGTAACCATGGCATTTTCAGTTAGGACCTCATTTAGGACAAAAGCTATTACAAATTACATTTCTTAAGTGTAAAATCTTATCTTAACTATAGGGAAAGGATATTACAGAAACATTGTAACTCCACCAAAAAAATCATTAAAACTGTCGTAACTTTAGGACAACCCCAATGGTGTTATTGTTACAACCCCAAAATTATTTGAAAGCCAACTGTAAAAATCACATAATAATAGCCCTGACTGAGAATGACGTCACATTTATTAATGATACAAGATGAAGAACAGCGATGTTTGATGGTGGAAACACTTTGTGAATACCCAAATGATGTGCTGCACTTTGACAACAAAGGCTTTGCCTCTTCTATCAAGCTCTATCAATAGGCTATAAGAAAAGACAAAAAGCCAGGTCATGCAAGATTATCTTGTTGCTTGAATTTACACAGCCTAGAATAATTTACATTGGCCCATGAAAACCTATAGGCCTATGTGAACACAGTTTGCCAAAAAATGTGCGGGGGACGATTTATTAAAAGGATTTTACGTGTTTGTGTGTGTGTGTGTTTTAACGTTTTATTTATAAAGACCACACCCATGATCTTTAGTGAAAGAATTCCACACAAGTAGGCTAAATATAAAGATTGTTAGGCTAATATTGTAATACCTAACAGCAAAATATAAAAATAAATAAAAGTTAATAAAACAAATGTGAACCCAAAACATTGTTTTGTTTTTTGTTGCACAAGTTTTTATTATTATTAAAATAATTAAAATAAAATGAGGATGGAGAAAGTAATTAGGCGAATTAATGCAATAAATTCGAGCGAAAAACATGTTATAATAGCTATTTTTGGGTCTTCTTCAACAGCTGTATAAGCTATACGTAGCCTATATAGGCTAGTTTAGAAATAAACCGTAAACTTGAAGCTCTAACCGACAAATTATGATTATTAGCCTATAGGCTATTTGAAAGTATGAGACAGCGCAAAAAAAAAAAAAAAGACTACAATGTAATTCCTCTCTCGCTCTCTCTAGTGCGCAGGTGGGGAGGGTGAATTCTCAGTTTGAAGTCTCAGTCTTCCTCATTTCAGCGGACTACAGCGGCAGCGTCTGTCAGACCTTCAGAGCTCAGTCCCATCATTCGGTGCAGTTTTGAGAAATCGTTTCACCTACATGGCTTTATTACACTCCAAGCTATGCACGTGACCAAAACAATGACCTGTTGTTATTTTTGGTACTGTTCTCTGCGCTGAACGACTAAAGACCCATGAGCATCTTCTCAGGGAACGGACTGACTGGCTTAGCGCAGGACGGGATGGCATCGCAACAGAGCGTTTAGTTGAGGGAAATGGGAAGTTTAAACGTTCGTGGACTGCGGCTACCGAATAATAAACAAGCGAGGATAGGCTTTAATGGAAGTTGTAAAAGTAATATTCTGCAATTATAGGCCTACAATAATCGCCTCTGAATGAACTGCTCTGTTTGTGGCGGACTGTTAATTCTTTACATTAAGCAGCGTTGTCTCTTCTTGCACAATGAAATCCATCTTCTACTCTCGCCTTTTCATCCTTCTTCCGTGGATCTTGATAGTGATCATCGTGATAGACATCGATACGAAGAGATTGTCAGTTCGGAACACGGCAAGCTTCTATTTGTCTCGGCTGGGAAATGTGCAGCAGCGGCAGGTCGTCAGGACGACTCGGACCAGCAGCAGCAGCAGCACCAGCAGCAGCGGGAGTAACACCACATCTCCCCCGGTCATTTATGCCATCACTCCCACTTACAGCCGAGCGGTGCAGAAAGCAGAGCTCACCCGCTTGGCAAATACGTTCCGCCAGGTTCCGCAGTTCCACTGGGTCGTGGTGGAGGACTCGAACTCCCAGACGGAGCTGGTTTCGCGGTTTCTTGCCCGGTCTGGGCTGCGATACACTCACCTGAACGTGTTCACCCCGCGCAGGTTCAAGCGGACGGGAATGCCGCGAGCGACCGAGCAAAGGAACTTAGCGCTCGGCTGGCTCAGAGGACATCGCACGTCCAAAGAGAAAGGAGTCGTTTTCTTCGCGGATGATGATAACACTTACAGCCTTGAGTTATTTGAAGAGGTAAATAAGACTTCTTTCTGCTCAGTTTAGAGCTGCAGAAGGCTTGAAATGAAATCTAGAAAAAAAAGAACTTGTCTATTTGATGAGATAAGACAATAGAAATGTTAAATTACATCATACAGACAGATATGTCTGGGGCTCTAAAGAAACCTCTGCTGGCCCACACTGGTCAAAGTCATGAATACATGCCATTCTGTGTCGAGATGGCTGGAACTAGGGGTTTGCAAGGCAGTTGCTACCACCCTGAGTAAGATATTCTCATCCTGATGTGAGGAGCCATTGTAAAGGGTCATGTCTGTCTTTACAATAACTCAAATGGTGCAGGATGAGTTAGTTTTTTTTTTTTTTTTTTTTCATGAAGAAGCTAATTCATATATAGCCTATCTTATTTCTCCCATCAAATGAGAACTATAGCATCTATAAGACCAGTGGCGTACATGCTACAGGTAGGCTATAGCCTACTGTACAACTCAGAGGTCCTATTTGCCTTGAGAACTTGCACTGTAAAAATGAAATAAAATTTAAACCTAAAAATTTTAAAGCAGCAATTAACCTTAAAGCTGCAGTTAAAACAAATTGGTGCCATGGTCAATTTAAGCTCTTTATTGTCACTGTACAACAGGATGTTTTTGCACTCCACAAGGTTTTTGCATTACACTTAAATGTATAGTTTAGAGAGAAATACTATTTTAAAAAGTTGGCCGTTAATAAATAATGTCTCTGGAGATCTCGCTGTAACATCTGTCCCCATGGAGATTCATGTGGTGTGTTTTATCATGCCATTGTTATCTATTTCTTAGGAGCCTTTAAATGTGCAGTGGTTGACTCACATAAATGAAGGCGACCCAGTATGCAGTGTAGCCAAGCAGAGTGAATTAACCCAGTTTGAGTGGAAGTCAGAGAAATGACAAAGCGTCCTGACAGCTGGCAAATAAGGATTTGTCTGTTTAGCCGGTTGTCTGTGGACGATGGACAAAACAGATAACATGGCGAAGTGATGAGAGGAGATACACTTCATTTGAGGCTCTGTCTTACACAGGTTGAGTTTTTCTATATCTCTCACACACAATAATTTTTTTTAATTTTTTTTATGTGCATATATTTCTTCAGATAAGTTTTTGATAAAGTCAGTTTAATAAAGGCAATTAATATCGGTGTGTGAAGACACACCCTTGGAATTTCAGCCAATTAATATTGAAGGAGTATAGTTAAAGAAGTTCTCTCAAAAATGAATTTTCTGTCATTATTTACTCACCATCTTGTCATTCCAGACCCATATTTTTCAGTGGAAAAAGGAGAAATTTGAACTAATCTTTATACAGCTCTTTTGCTATTTAGTAACATTGATGTCAAGCTCAAAAAAAGTACAAAAGAACTCT
Source organism: Semotilus atromaculatus (assembly GCA_031834385.1). NCBI lineage: Eukaryota > Metazoa > Chordata > Actinopteri > Cypriniformes > Leuciscidae > Semotilus > Semotilus atromaculatus. Next base: position 23,708,977 of record JAULUF010000025.1, on the reverse strand, counting down.
ATAAAGTCGTATGTATGAAGAACAGACCAAACTTTAAACTAAAGCTATTGTGTACTATGTGATACCAGTGCACAAGTCATATAGATCACATTAATGTTATTTTATGCTGGGTTTTTGTTTTCTGGTCTTTTTAGAGTTTGACCAACATGGCCTCCACATGAGGTGAGTAAATAATGACAGTAATGACAAAAAAATTTTTTGCCAGAACCATCCATTTTATCATACCAATTTCGAGGTGACGAGTTCATATGAATCCGTAAGGAAACGTGCAATTTTCAGACAAATTTAAATAAAATTAATTTAGATAAAACAAATTTAGATGCATTTTCATTTATTTGTCTGGGATATATAAAAAGGGCAAAGAGGAAAGAGGTTTCCTCCACTGCATTACACTCAGTTCTATCTACAGTAACACAAAATATTCTTCTCTCTCTTGGCTGTTGTCCAAACCCAGTACTTATAGCTCATCGTCTCATTTATCATCAATTATTCTACCAGTTTTTTACCTCTGCTTTTTCCTCCTCTTTTAGCCGTTCTATTTTCCTTTGCCACAGGCCTTGCTGCCCTCCTTATTTCTTCAATGCTTGCTTTGTGCATCCCTCCCTCCCTTTGCCTCTTTCGCTCTCTCTCTCTCTCTCCATTTCTCCAGAACACAGCTGGACATGTGGATGAACACATGGAATGGTCCCTGAGGGGTAGAGCGTAGTGTCAGTATGCTGATGACCCCTGCTCTGCTCAACACAAACACATTACACAGCACAACAATGAGAGTCATTTGGCCATTTTCAACAGCTAGTGCTTCATAATGACAAATAGTAACGACACCAAGGAAATGTATTCATTTAGCACAGTGGTTCCCAAACCTGTCCTAGCGCACCCCCAACACTGCACATTTTCTTTGTCTCCCTAATCAAACACACCTGATTCAACTCATCAGCTCATTAACCCATGTGAACGTGCAGTGTTGGGGGTGCGCCAGGACAGGTTTGGGAACCACTGATTTAGCACATACTGTTTTCCCCAACGAGAAATGCTACAGCTCGAGTGATTCATCCTAAGGCGACATAAATATAAAAGAGCTGCAATGCAAAGTCTCAAAATTGGCTAGAAAAGTACAAGCTAGTACAGAGATGTGAAACAATTGAGTTTTTTAATAAAGGTTTAGTAGGGACAATAGTACAGTGCGCTAATGGCCATTGATCAAGTGCTTGTGGAAAAAATTGTGTTCAGCTGCTTGAGTGGAGTGTGGAAGATCATTTTGTGTTAAAATAGCTTTATCATCAAACATGCAAATTAATAAAAAAAAAAAATGTTTCATATATTTTTGGTTAGAATAATAATGCAATTTGATGAAAAGCAATTTGTCCAAAACAAAAAATGGAGTGTGATATAATCTATCACGAACCAGCCAATTTAGAACAGTTCTTTCTGTTTGTGTGGCTCTCAGACTCACAACCTGCTGGAACTGAAGAGCGTTAAAATAAGAACAAATAGCTTATTTTTATGTGTAATATAACGCTTTACCAGACCAGTCTGCATGCTTTTCCTTTTGAAATGTGAGGGTCATGATATCCACAACCAGTCTCTCCTCATTCATGTTTAATTTACATGAAGACTGGTACTGTACTTAGAAGGATAGTCCACCCAAAAATGAAAATGATGTCATCGTTTACTCACCCTCATGTTGTTTCGAACCTGTATGACTTTCTTTCTTTTGTGGAACACAAAAGAAGAATATTTCGAAGAATGTGTATAGAAGAATGTAACCAAACAGTTTTGGATCCCATTGACCTCCATTACATTTTTTTTTGAGGAAGTCAATGGGAACCAAAACTGTTTGGTAACAAACATTCTTCAAAATACCTTCTTTTAAAGGGATAGTTTACCTAAAAATGAAAATTCTGTCATCATTTACTCACCCTCATATTGCTTTAAACCTGTATGAGTTTCTTTGTTCGGTTTCTTTGTTCTGAACGCAAAAAAATATACTTAGAAAAATTTTGGTTTCTGGTCCCCATTGATTTCGATAGTATTTTTTTTTCTACTATGGAAGTCAGAGGGGACCAGCAACTGTTTGGTGACCCATATTCTTTAAAATATCTTATTTTGTGTTCAACAGAACAAAGAAACTCATACAGGTTTGGAACAACTTGAGGGTGAGTAAATGATGACAGAATTTTCATTTTTGAGTGAACTATCCATTTAATGTTCAACAGAAAAAAGAACGTCATACAAGTTTGGAACAACAGTTCGTAAATGATGATAGAATTTTTGCATGGACTATAATTTTAAATCCAATGAGATTTTTCAGTGTGTGCAGCACTTCTGAAAAACTAAACAACCAACGAAATGTAGCGTTGCTCGTTGTGGTTGGTTAGGATAAAAATGCTTTATCACCTCAATACTCTCATTAAAAAGTCATTTTTTAAGTTTCCAAATTAAATATGTAAAAACAACATGCATTTACTGAAAAGCCACTCTTCTGTTTCCTGCACTGGCAGTTTTTCACTTGTTTGGAGTTTAAAGTCAGTGCAGTAAAACTTCAAATTAATACAAAATGCACTTTTACATAAAATTTATGAAAATGAATCATATCAACTTATGCAGAGCTGCTTCTCTTGTTTCAAGGATTTTCAGACATTGTTACTGGAAAGCATGTCCACGAAGTCTCAGTATACTGTATTGCTACTCTGCCTTGAGGCTTCAGTGCCACGACAAATTCTGCATTAGATTTATTTTTCTCAGTTGTAACCTGTCTTTCCCTAGAAATACAGTTCCTTATTAGATCCGATTTTAGATTGTTGTTGTTGTTTTTTTTGCATTGTTGAATCCTCTCTGGAACTGTCAGGCAGCATGTAGAGTTTTGTTATCGAAGGTGATTTTGCCTCCCTAAAGATATTGAACACACTTGTCTACTACAAATTTATTTCTCTGCACTGTGTTGCCAAAATGGGGCCAGAATTTCTTATTCCCTGTCCCTGCAGGAAAACACAAGGGTCACAAAAACTGCCAAATACAGATGTCTTTCCATATAGCCGCCAGTAGCTTGAGAGCTCAACTCAAAGAACAGTGTATGTGACATTGCATTTGATGGCTGTGCCTGTTGCCCTTGTTGTCATCTTCAACGCGAAAGGATGCTTGGCACCTGCAGATGACATCCTCTTTACTATAGAAAATTCTTTGATTTTGCCTTTGAGTTTTGTTACTCTTCAAGAGCAACCATTATGGAGACGAAGCCTTTGAAGAGAGGGAGGAAGACAGGCATTAGAAACACAGCTAAAGGGGCAGCAGTTTGGGCTTCAAAGCTTGTCCATTGCTTAGGGCCGCCAGCCACAGACACGTCACCCGACTGCGTACAGCACTCACATAAATAGCACAACCATTAAATATTCAAAGACTACTCTGACCATTTGTTTGAGAAATTGCAGTAACGCTCTGCAAATAGTAATATTATTATATATGAAGGAATGAAGAAAAAAGGAGATTCTTTCAGCTGTAGGATGTTTAAAATTTCACAAGGAAGATGGTATCTTGTTGAAAATGACAGTTTTAGTGTTGCCGGGTGGTTCAATCAGATGTGATCGTGTTTATGAAACTGAAGAGCAGTGTGTGCTGTCTCCAGCAAACTGCAGGTGGACGGACTTATTTATGCTGAAAATGAGCCAGGATTTTATAATAAGCCATGCTGTTCGTGGCAGTACTTTACTTGAAGGCGTAAAGTGCGCAAAAATGAACTGAAAATATGCTATCATTTACATGATTCATGTAATTCATAACTGAAAGTGATGAGACAAGAAATGTCTTGCATTTTCAACATATTAGACATACGAATAGTTAATGCGTGCATTTTTTTAAAATAAAATATTATTTGCAAAGTTTAAATTGATTACTTCACAACTACAATTAGACCTAGAACTTCTTTTTTTATTTATTTCCTCAGAGGGGTCCTACTATGCTCTTTTATGAAGTCTTAAAGGGCCCCTATTATGGATAGGACATAATATGGATATTATGTTTCGTCAAAACGAAACATTAGCCCGCCCACTTATTGTGCACGCAGACACCAGGGAAGCTTAAACCTCAAACCGGCAGCTGATCCTGTGGACACTGGATAGCATCATGTTGAGGAGACGCTGTGCTCTACAATGTGACGGTGAAGACATTTTTTTTCCACTGCCCAAGGACGAGCTTGTGAAGAATCTGTGGTTAAAATTAATCTTTACCATGCTACTACAGCAGTCTTTTCCTGTTACCTTTATTTTACTGATGACTGCTTCTCTAATATCGGAGTCAGCTAATCAGCTGTGGGCCACTATTACATAAAACTATCTATTAATGCAGATTGTCTGTCGTTCTCACTAATTTGAGGAAAGATTAAGCATGGAGCAAGATTTGTTTTACCAATGTTTATGTTACAGTCATTCACGCTAGAGCTCGGCTAATGTATACATTGCATAGCCTACATGCACTGTTATTGATACAGTTTCCACGTGTTCACCACAATATATTAGAAACATACTCGGTAAATAAATTAGTACAAGTAAAATAATCGGTTGATGGACATGCACTAGTTAATGGTGATGGTGAGGAATAGCAACATCTCATAATGTACCTCATACCGAGTAGTGAATCACTGAAACGTCCTGCTCGAGTCGTCCTTGCGATGGAGGTTTGGGTTGAATGAATGGTTCTTCTTCTAGTGTTTTATCATTGGACTTTTTACATGCATGTAAACCTGTAGGAGACTCCAAAACAACATTAGGAAACTTTAAAATATCATAATAGTGGCCCTTTAATTTTGTTTTTGGGGTGTAATAAAATATGCTTTTATGCTTGATTGTTCAAAAAACACATATTTTTCATTATTACAGCACCTCTCTCCCCAGTCTGGCCCGAACACGCCATTTATTTCCTGTTTCGATGAAACCCCTCCTTCTGAAATCCGAAATGTGCTGTGATTGGTTAGGTTTCCCTGTGTGTTGTGATTGGCACTGCTTAGCGCATGTTTGGGAAATGTCACTCTCCTTGTGTCCGTCAGCCTTAGGAAGGTCAATCAAACGAGTTTTGGAAACGGGGTGGAAAAAACAGTGTCTCTTTGACATAGCGACAACACTGTCTTCTCTAATGCAGCAGGCCTTGACCCCTTTTTCTTGTATTCCGTGGGCAGGGATTATTTAAATGAGTAACATTATGACTTCACAAGATCCTGAAAAATCGCGTTGTAGTTCAAACGAGTTGTTTGTTAAAAGTGGATGCTGTTAAAAAAATTATCTCCCTTTGGAGTGGACTTTGAGCTTTGTAACCTTGCAGATCTCTTTTATGCTCTAACAGTAACATTACACACTAACTAAAGTTGAAAAAGTGAAAAAGCATAATAGGACCCCTTCAAATCATTCAATCATTTAATTATTTATTTCCTTTTAATTAAAAAGCTTTTAATTTAGTGCATTTGCAATATTATCATGTTTCCCTTCTTCTACAGATGCGGTCAACCCAGAGAGTGTCAGTGTGGCCAGTGGGACTCGTTGGAGGCCGGCGGTACGAGCGTCCCCTGGTGAAAAAGGGGAAAGTGGTCGGCTGGTACACAGGCTGGAAAGCTGACAGGCCGTTTGCAATTGACATGGCTGGTAAGACGTCACACAGGAGTAATTTTCCCCCCATAGTAAGTTATCAAAACGCCGCTAACGATCTTTACTGATTATTATTACGACAAAACTGATTGATAACTGCAACAGTGTTATCAAACCAGGAAAAAAATGTCACATATATTTGAAATATATGTGTTTTACACCACCTGTTTTACACCACGTGCAGAAGCAGCATATTCACAAGGCTGAACAAGCATTCAAGATTACACTGTTTCTGCTGTGTAACAGAACAAAATAACAGAAAATCGACTTCTGTGTTACTGCATTTTGTATTTCCCTTTAATAATGGAAGAACATTCTAGACTGGTTATTGGAGTGTGCAACTGAAAATGATTAAAAATTGATTATCACAAAATTTTATTTACGTAAGGAAATCCAAATGCTAATTAATTCACACGGAACAATCTAAACCTTCCATTCATTATTTTATATTCAAAAATCTAGATTGATTGTGTTGATAAATCACTTGATAATGCATTTTCTACACATTTCCCGCACATGGGGCTTAAATCTTCAATGCTGAAACCTCACTGAGGCATGCAGTATTAATGGTCTGACGTTAATATGGGCATCCTGAAAAAAACAACAACAAGCTATGCCATAGACCTGAAAAATCCATCAGTGGAGTGCCATATTCTCCTCTCACTTTTAAAGATGGTTCAGTATTATAGAATAAGCAGCCATTTGAAAAAGACTTTAAAAAACATTTGACTAGTTCTCAGAAATCTATTGCATCTATTTCTGGATTTCAAATATTTATTGGCCCTTAACATTATCTGGCTCGTGTGACAGAGAAAGATTTTTGACAATAGATTCCTCTGGTTAATTAACAGGTTTCTGGTGACTGGCACATTCTGTCATCCAGCTGGTTTTGAATTTCATAACTAATTTGTGCAAATCACGTAAACTTCGAGCTAAACACAATTACCAGATTTCGTTTTTCCGTCCTGCACATCTGAAAGCTTCTATTTAAGTTACATTTATTCATTAGACAGATGCTTTCATCCAAAGTGATTTACAGAGCATTCAGAGTATACATTTTTATCAGTATGTCGGATATCAAACCCATGACTCGTGGCATTGCTGGTGAGCTACTGTGACCAATTAACCATCCATCAACCGACTTGATGAAAGTCATTTTTAAAGTTCAGAACCATTACTGTAAATGCCTTAAAAGTATTGGAGAAGCAGAACCACATTACCTGGAGCATTATGTCTTCAAGTTTCACCGCAAGGTCTCTCAATTTTATTTAATGTTATTAAGATATTGAACTTCCATATCTCTGTCTATCTTCTCTGAGTTCTAAAGGATATTCTGCTCACGTAATACCATGTGCTGCTGCTGATCATAACATCAGCTGTATGAGGAGCAGCTTGCCTGCTCAGATAAACAGATGGGACTTCTTTGCAGTTTGGTCGTGTTGATACTTTCCAGACTGCCCCTCACTGAAGTCATTTCAAACAGGCATATAAAATTGGCCTAAAGCAGGCAGCAAAACACACCAGAGAGTTTTTGAAGAGGCTTTTCTCCTATATTATACTATAAGACTGGAAAAACTGGAAGAGAGGGCAACTCTTTAAGAAAACAAAGGAAATTAACATTTAAACTCTCTTGTAAAGTTAGCATCACCATTTGAGACGCAAGTCTCACCTCAGAATCATCCTTCATCAATTTATCAATTAAATCATCAATTTACATATCTTTCCCTCTTCCCCCATTCCTTCTCTCTCTCATGCTGAGATCACCAACATTCACCCAAAAATCTACATGGTTTAATGTGAATAATTATCATACAGTATTATACATGTTTGGTATCATTTGAAATGTCTCATTCCCAAAGAAGTAAACCAAAAGGTAAAAAAGTTCTTAAGAGTTTAGAGATAACTTGCACACAGAGGAGGGTGTGTAATCCAGGCAAATGGCATCCTGCCCAAAAGGTATGAACTCTGGATGCAAATTCCCATTGTTAGCAAATGTTTCCATGTGAAATAAGTTTCTGTCTATATAAAGAAATGCAACGAGAGGCTCAGGGAGTGATGCGGAGTGTGGGCAAGACACTCAGCATCATGTATTTTCTAATGTCAGGTTCGCATCTTTTCTCTTTATTCCAGAGCATTTGATGTTTTGTATTTATTATCTTTGAACTGATTTTGAAATTGGCATGATACATTTACCAGAATAAATTTTTACATTTGATTTTATTCTGACTGACTCTGATATTGTTTTCCCAAGTAGATTAAACGGATTCGTATATTACCGCAAGTCTGCGTCAGATTAGTGACGACTAATATTTGGCACTAATTCAAGTGTACTTGGTTCGCAAAGACAAGAAATGAATTTCCGTTTAGGACAGCAAAAATGCTGCTTGACCAACCTAAATTCGTGTGTGTGTGTCTTACCTCTGTTTTAATTTAATGTTACTTTAGATAAGTGTGCGTGGGAAACCACGGCATGGGCAATCCAAAGCTATTATAAGAGAAGTAATATTGGTCGACTTAATTCTGTAGAAGTGGCCATACCTCTGTCTGAAGTAAACAGGGAAATATTTTAAATTCAAGTGTATGCTAAACCACGGGGGCTATACCAAAGTATCTTTGATTGTGTAAGCGTGAATGTGTCCATCTCAGGTATATAGCCAATTACCTCTGTTTAGTGACCGAACCTGGCAAGTTTGTGATCGTGAGACCCGCGTTAAACAGAAGACGTGAGGACCTCAAAGCGACATAGCTTCCTAATATTAATGGGGTAAAATGTAAGTAAACAGTTAAATAGAATAATCAAATGTATTACTAAACTATTATAGAATTGACCAATAACTAATTGGCCATCTAAAAACCTAAATTCGAGGTCTTTATAAAATGGATTCCGATAAAAGCTTAAATGGAATTAAATTTGCTACACGGAAAGACAGTAACGCGCAGAGAGCTTCACACATTCTATCGGATAAAGTAAAAAAATAACTAGCTAAAGTTCATCTTTGTCAATACGGAAGGCACTAAGTGAGTGAACTGTATTGGGGTTGTTATTGTTAACGAAAGGCAAAATTATAAAAAAAATTAGGGCTGTGCAATGATTAATCACGACTAATCACATCCAAAATAAAAGTTTGCGTTTACATAATATGTGTGTTTACTGTGTATAATTATTTTGTGTATATATATACAGGTCCTTCTAAAAAAATTAGCATATTGTGATAAAGTTCATTATTTTCCATAATGTAATGATAAAAATTAAACTTTCATTTATTTTAGATTCATTGCACACCAACTGAAATATTTCAGGTCTTTTATTGTTTTAATACTGATGATTTTGGCATACAGCTCATGAAAACCCAAAATTCCTGTCTCAATAAATTAGCATATCATGAAATGGTTCTCTAAACGAGCTATTAACCTAATCATCTGAATCAACTAATTCACTCTAAACACCTGCAAAAGATTCCTGAAGCTTTTAAAAACTCCCAGCCTGTTTCATTACTCAAAACCGCAATCATGGGTAAGACTGCCGACCTGACTGCTGTCCAGAAGGCCATCATTGACACCCTCAAGCAAGAGGGTAAGACACAGAAAGAAATTTCTGAACAAATAGGCTGTTCCCAGAGTGCTGTATCAAGGCACCTCAGTGGGAAGTCTGTGGGAAGGAAAAAGTGTGGCAAAAAACGCTGCACAACGAGAAGAGGTGACCGGACCCTGAGGAAGATTGTGGAGAAGGATCGATTCCAGACCTTGGGGGACCTGCGGAAGCAGTGGACTGAGTCTGGAGTAGAAACATCCAGAGCCACCGTGCACAGGCGTGTGCAGGAAATGGGCTCCAGGTGCCGCATTCCCCAGGTCAAGCCACTTTTGAACCAGAAACAGCGGCAAAAGCGCCTGACCTGGGCTACAGAGAAGCAGCACTGGACTGTTGCTCAGTGGTCCAAAGTACTTTTTTCGGATGAAAGCAAATTTTGCATGTCATTCGGAAATCAAGGTGCCAGAGTCTGGAGGAAGGCTGGGGAGAAGGAAATGCCAAAATGCCTGAAGTCCAGTGCTGCTTCTCTGTAGCCCAGGTCAGGCGCTTCTGCCGCTGTTTCTGGTTCAAAAGTTTGAAAGTTCATACTAATAGATTAAGGGGTTGTAAAAACAAAAACAAAAAACAAACAAAAAAATAATTAACAGAAAGTGTTTACAGTACTAGTGTCTCCAAATGGAATAGCAATAATAATAAATAAACAGGCTTATGAACGCCAACCTCCGCCCCGTCTGCTGAGACCATCAGAACCTTCAAGAAAGAGCTGAAGACACACTTTTTCCACAAGCACTTAACTAAAACACAACCATAAACAAAGGCACTTGGCACAGTGTACTGCAAATATTGTTGGCTCTTCTGATAAACTGCTCGTGATGTTCCTCATTTGTAAGTAGCTTTGGATAAAAGCGTCTGCTAAGCGTCTGCTTACATGGAAGAAGTGACTTCCATGTAAATTGGAAGTTGACATGTCAAGCTGGTCAGGATACGCAAACAGAACAATGTTAAAAGCATCCGTGTTTACATTTTCTGGGAAAATCAGCTTTCAAATGGTATGCTAATAGTAAACACACTATTACAAAGCATTATAGACAGGCAAATAAAACAGATACCCTATATTTTTAGAAGAAGCAACCATTCGCTCCCTATAATTGGCAAAAAGCCCCTTTACCGAGGATAAATTCAGCAATTTCTCTGCATTTTTAGCAAACGTGAGCTCTCAGTGCATTAAAGAGGGTGAGGTGAGAAGATGCTGACAGGTTGGAAACATCCTAATGGAGAGAGGCAGGGCTCATATGGCGCTCGAAGGAATGAATACAACGTCAGAAATAGCAGTGCGTATAGTTGAAGCAATCCCTAATTCCCCAGACTCCAGCGCTGCCGCTGGATATTATGCTGTTCATGAAACTCTAATAACAAGAGATGGTATCATCTCTTTCTCATGTGATCTCTGTTACTACCACTAATGCTCTTCTTCCAAAGCTCACATTTTTCTCACGTGTTCACTCACCCATAATATCATCATCGTTGTCATCAGAGGTAATGTATTCATTGTCAGGCCCTACCTGACAGTGAGCACATCTCCCTTACAAACACTTCACACAATGCGTACGCTTCCTCACATCGCTGGCATAGACTAAACGCATGTTGAAAATGAGCTGTTTAGGGTTCATAAATCTGCCGGCTCTACACTCCTCCCTGAACAAAAGCTGAGAACAATAAGGTTATTTAGTATTCCTGCTGTACGGCTTCTTCTGAGAGCAAACACAATAGCAGAGAAAAGGTCCTGAACCGCCTCTCTCATTGCTTTCAAGCACTGCTCTCACCTAAAGAGGAGCTCAAGTGCTTGTCTTAACATGGAAACCTTTTTAACACACAATAGCAACGTTTTGCACATTAGGCGGAGAAGGGCTGAAATGATTATGCATGACAAAAAAGCTGCATCTGTAGTGTACACAGTGATTAAACCATGAGTCACGCTAGCCTTTACACAATTTGTGTCACCAGTATAATTTGCAGAATTATATTTTACAAATGTTTTATAATAATTGTAATAAATATAAACTGATTAAGACAGCTTAATTGTGGTAGACACAATACAATCGACACACTACTAAATATTTAAGAATTACACCATTAACTTTAGTTGAAGCATCTACCGTTCATAAGTTTGGGGTCAGTACGATTTTTTAAAATGTTTTTGAAAGATGTCTCTTATGCTCACCAAGGCTGCATTTATTTGATCAAAAATGCTATATTACCGCAATTTAAAATAACCGTTTTATATCTGACTATATTTCAAAATGTAGGCTAATTAATTTCTGTGATGGCAAAGCTGAATTTTCAGCGTCATTACTCCAGACTTTAGTGTCACATGAAAATGTCAGAAATCATTCTAATATTCAGATTTTGTACTCAAGCAGCATTTATTATTATTATCATTAGTGCTTAATATTTTTGTGGAAACCATGACTTTTCAGGATTATTTTATTAATGTAAAGTTCAAAAGAATAACATTTATGTGAAATACTCTTTTGTAACATTTTACATTCTTTTATCACTTTTGAACAATGTAATGTCATCTCTGAATTTTTTTTTCTTTCCAAAAAATGACAAAATCTCACAGACCCTAAACATTTGAGCATTAGTGTATGTATAAACGAGGAATAATGGTTGTAATAAAACAGATTGAATTACATCAGTGAGTTCATGTTGTACGTTTACAGAATTTAATCCTTTTGAAAAATATGATAATGTTATGTAAATAACAGAGTTGTTAGTGACAACATAAAACGAATTTAAAAGGTGCTCTTTCCTATGTGCATTTTACAGATTGCTCTTTTAGTATTTACTTATTGTCCCTTATTAATTTTAGACCGTTTCTGAATATGATTTACATATTTAAGTACTAATGATTTCATGATTTATGCATCACATTTCCCTGGAAATTAAATTACTTGACAGTTCTGTAAGGCAAAATAAGTTTTAAACATCAATCACTTTTCAGCTTTTCAATGCTACAAATTTAAAAGGCAGGCCACCCTAATTAAAGACCTTATACACGGCTGGTCATGAAGTCTTGGAGTTGGTTCAAAAATCAGGATGTGATTGTTTAGGATGGGCTTACAGTTTATGCATCACACCTAGATGGACCCCGAAGTGCTGTTGGTGCAACAGCAGAAACGTGTCCGACTCTTCAGCTCTATCAAAGCCGCATCCCTAGATCTCTGAGCGTAGGTTCTTACATCATTCCTCAAAAGGCAATATAGTCATTAAAAAAAGAAAAGAAAAAAAAGATCAAAAGAAAGGAGTTGGCTGGCCTTCAACTATTAATAAACCTTGACTTTATGCATGTCGATCTGAGGGAGAGAAACCTTGTAACTACACAAGGACACAGTTAGCCAAGGCTTAGATGAGCACTGCAATTCTGTCGTGAGCTCGCCCCTGAGGATTTGAGGGAAACCCAGGTGGTTTTAGCTGGAATGCAGGCGTCCTAGAAAACAGCCTGTGTCCATGCAGGATAAAACCCCACAACACAGGGTGATATTCCCTATAGTAAAATTTGAAAAGTCCTTCTCCTGTTTTGGGGCTGAGACGGTGTAGGAGAGAAATGGAAACAAGTGGGTGAAAAAATTATCCTGACCCATATGCTACAGTGGGATGGTTCAACCTGCTCCCACGAGAAATGCATAAGGTCAAGAGAGAGCAGAAGAGCAGTGCATTTGTGTATATAGTTAATAGACAGTGAATGAGAGAGTGTGTTTGAATATTTAACAAGATTATTTGGACAATTTATTTTACATAAATTTGCAATCAACAATTTCAGGCCTTTTCTATTAAGCTTTTTGATGAGCTTCAATGAGCATCAAACCAGACTTTATCGCTTGCAAACGAGGTATATAATACCTGGAGAAAGTTATCCAATAGTTTTCCCATTCATTTCAATGGCAGTTGCTCAATTTTGTGCAATTTGCCAACACTGCTTAAGGGCACTCAATTCTGCAGCCAGGTTTAAGCTAATCACCCGAGCCGTATGCGACTAATCACTCTGAAGGAAATGACATCATGACAATGCTGACACCACAAGTGGACACAAGAGTTCCAAACCCTTCTCAGTAATGACTATGATGAGCTGTCATGTCAAAAGCAGCAGAGAGGATACATACAATGAAATACATTTTAATTTAAATGTTTGATTTATAATTTGCTTTCAATTTTTACTTTGTTAACACCAGGCTTTGCAGTGAACCTGCAGGTGATCCTGTCAAACCCGCGTGCCCTGTTCAAGAGGAGAGGAGCCAAACCAGGGATGCAAGAATCAGATTTCCTCAAACAGATCACCAAGGTGGAGGACTTGGAGCCAAAGGCCCAGAACTGTACCCAAGTCAGTAGAACAGCTTGCATTTGCATCCTTCACCTTTGATTATCATGCATACTAAAAAAAAAGTTACAGTTTTCGATGTTCCTTTCCTTTATTAGCTCCAGGTATCTCTTAAATCTGAGACTCATTATTTTGGGCAATATGACTCACCCCTACCTTTTTTGTATTACTTTGAAAACATAACTATGTACGCCGGTCTATTCTTCTACCAGTGACAATGGTGAATAGCTATGTCAAGTAGCGCTTGAAAAAAAAACCCATTCCTATGTATTTGACTCGGTCTGATTCTAAAAGCTCCTTCATTCATTGGTGGCCCATTATCTCAGGAGCTGAAATCTCAAGCTCAAACCTCTTCAGTCGACTCACCTTACATGTCAAAATGCTCTCTTCCTCCCTGTACTGCGCGTCACTGCTACTGCCATCATCATTATCACCCAATTACCCTAATGGTAGCCGGCCTGGGTTATTAATAGTGACTATTAGCGGTGCTGACAATTCCACTAATCACCAACACCAGCGAGAGCAGAACACATTTCCAACATCAGCCAATCAGTTATGCGTCATTTTTCCAGACGCAGCATAATGTCTGCATTGTAAACACTGCGGAGAGCGCAGGTTTATTCCTGTGGTACAATGCCGTGGCGGGTGCGAGCGTGTAGATATCGTGCCCATAAACGGGAGGGAAAGGCCACTAACAGTTACAAAGAAGTGCGAGGTGCTACTTGGACAAAGTGGGAGTTTAATATACTTAAATTTGTGGCTGTATTCCAATTATATGAGAATGGCATTATGGAAGTAAACAAACGAAAGTGCATGTGCAGTTATGGGTCCTCGTGATGGGCGTGAGCGGGTCTCTGTCCAAGTGGAGCACTGCCAGCAATGTCTTTTGGAAAGGTCACATTTGTAGAAGTGTTCTTGTGGGTCCCCGACGGATGACTGTGACTAAGCCTGCGGGCAGAGCAATACGGCTAAATCCCAGCATGCACTTCAAAATTAAAGGCAGGGAGGCTGGGTAGGATTGAGGGGGGGTCATCTTATGTGAGTAATCGGACTGAACTGATGTGACGAGGAGGAAAGGGACAGAGGAATAAGGGAAACTGTTTAAGAGAGATGGCACTCATGCTATATATAGAGGTAAAGAGGGTGTGAGAGAGATTCACAGGCTTATTTACAGAAGTCAGTGCATAGACTCTCCTGTTTATTAATGTCAGTCTCAATCGTGCTGCTGCCAGACTGCTGTCTGCGTGCCAGCTTGCTTCACTCTGAACAGGATGAGTATCTGAAGCCTTGAGAGAGAATGATCATTTGAGAGATTGTGTTGTGGGCAGATTCAAAAGAAACACTTATTCAACATCTTCAACAAAAGCATTGTTTGAGGAAAATGGCTTCATACAAGACTGGCCAAATAAAATTCAGACATTTTTCACACTTTTTCCCACAATGGATTTTAGAGTAATAGACCTTTATTAACCGAACAAATGAGCTAGAATGCTTTAATTGTGTAACAGTTAGTTCCGATGTTGTGCAAGATTCTGTCCCTTTTGTACAATTATAGCAAATCACTTTATGGTGTACAGTAGTTATTAGTACAGACTAGGTTCTATACATTGTTAATGGCATGCAATAGATAACATGAACTAACAATGAACGATGCATTCATTAACGTTTGTTAATGTACACATTTTTAACATTGCAAATTGTAATTTTATAGAATAGTAGGCTATAAAATGAACTTTTTATTGTTAGTTCAAGCAAATCTGTTCTAAAGTTTGGGGTCAGTGGGATTTTTTTAATGAAGCCTCTTAGGCTTACGAAGGCTGCATTCATTTGATCAAAAAATTCAGTAAAACAGCAATATTGTGTAAAATTATTACAAAGTAAAATGTTTATTTATTTATAATATATAAAATATTTTAGAATTTAAAATGTTATTTATTCCTGTGATAGCAAAGCTGAATTTTCAGCAGTCGTTCCTCCAGTCTTCAGTGTCACATGATGCTTAAAAAATGCTGATTTGGTGCTCAAGAAACATTTATTATCATCAGTGCTTATTATCATCAACTGCTTTATATTTTAGAGGAAACCTTGATCAACTTTTTTCCAGGATTCTTTTATGAAAAAGATTCAAAGGAATATCATTGAAATATAAATCTTTTATAACGATATAAATGTCTTTACTGTCACTTTTGATCAGTTAAATGTGTCCTTGCTGAATAAAGTACTTTTTTTTTTTATATATAAAAAAATCTGACCGAAATCACTTTTGAACTGGAGCATACAGTTCACCCTAAAGCAGTCTGCAGAGTTTAGCTTCAACCCTAATTAAACTCTCCTGATCCAGCTAATCAAGTGTTTAAACTGCAGGTGTGTGTGTTGAAGCAGTGTTGGAACTAAACAAGTATTAAACAAGATAGTTTGGCACACATTGCAAAAATGATAATGACATCTGCCTTTGTCTTACAATATTCCCAGTGATACACACAGCCAAAAACTAAAACTACTCCCAAGATTAGTCTAAAAAAGAATGAAGGGTTTAAATTTTAATAACCTTTTCCTGAAACCCATTTAGATTTACTAGAGCCCATGGGGACTGCTGGCTTCACACCACCGCACTGCTGTTATATCACTGCTTTCAACCTTTGCGCACCGAGTTGTAGCCATTACATTATCAACATTAAAAATTTAAGGATTTATTACATATGAAAGCGGAAGCGCACACGTTTAATTCTTCATGTATTACATTCCTCTTATAAACATTAGACATCTCTGTGGGCTGCAAATGTCTTAGACAGCTGCACACAAACGTAACTAATGAAGTTTAACCACCCACAAAACCAATTATGATCCACTCCAGAAAGTTCCACATTTAAACTAAAAACTTTTATCTATATAGCTCTGTCTTACAATTTATGTTGCCCTGATACTATTTATTAAGGGAACATCAGGATTAGTAGATGGCAAAGAGCTTCAGACACCTACATAAGGAGCACTTTTACAGAATCTACCAGAGGGATGCAACTTGTTACCGGGCCAACTACTACAGCGTGCTTTGGGTTACTTATGGGTTGCTGCTCCAAGGTGCACAATATTTATCTCTTGTGGTTTTGCTAAATTAGCCTTGTAATGGAAAACAATCCAATTTGCAGTACCATGTGTTCTGGAACTGACGCGTCACACATGGGTGCGGCCATTTAACAACACACATCCCCTGCACCGTGACCGCATCAAACTGATAAAATCAAGACATGTATCCAATCCGAGAGATCCTGAACTTCCAGCACCCTTCAGGCACCAACAGTTTAAAACATCTCTGCTGAGAGATCACATGCACTGTGTGGGGAATGGGGAAATATGCTTGTCACTCAAATTTAAACGACATATTTCAAATCAGCAATGAAATCTGACATGAACTCACATTAATGTTGTTTCTTAGGCCCACCATATTGCGCATTGCACTTTCTCCCGTTCCTAGTAATATGAGTAAACCGTCTTCATATATATATATCATTTTTGGTTTCCACACACGCGTTTGATTCGCAAATTCTGAAATAACTGATTACAACTGGTTTCTTTCAGGTCCTGGTCTGGCATACCCGGACAGAGAAGGTCAACCTGGGAAATGAAACAAAGCGGCAGCAGGATTCGGTTTTTATAGAGGTCTAGTGACACTGCACTAGGACTGTCATGACACTGGATGGAGGCTCACCATCACTGGCACTTTGCTGCATTTGAACTTTAGGAAACCTGCTCTGGCGGAAAACCATGCCAAGCTATCTCGGGTTTCTGGATTCTCTACTGACACACTGTATCTATCTGCTGGAGCTTCTCACTGTGGCGTCACACTGGATTACCTGTAAAGTGGTGGAGGAGAAACCATGGATAAGGGGTTTTCAAATGGCAAAAACCTGATCTTATTCCCAATGCGGTAGTCAACAAACCACCTTCCCTTTTCCTCGGACTCTGAACGCTCTGAGAATCAGATCAACTGTGAATGCGGAGGACAAGAACCGGCTGCTTGAAAAATGTACAGAGAGGTCGGGTGGTGCTGAAAATAAACTGTCCATGAAAATAAAAGGAATAGTCGATAAAAAACACTCTGCAAATACAGTCTAAAGCGTGAGACAGCAGGGACAGAACTTTTGGATTACAACTGTCTTTATTCCAAATGACCTTCTTTAAAAGCAAAAAAAAAAAAAAAAAAAAAAAAAAAAACCTTTACAATAAATGCGTCTTTAGACAAAATGATCACGCAATAGTTCATGGCTATTCACTGTTTAATGCACGGAAATAACAATATTTTGTCTCTGTACTAGGCACCAGAAAATGTAAACACATTATAGAAATAAACCTGGATGACACGGTGGGGATGTTTAAATTATTGCACAGCAGAGAGACCCTGTCTGAGAGGATTGAAGCTCTGCTACAGCG
The DNA here is from genome assembly GCA_031834385.1 of Semotilus atromaculatus. Taxonomy (NCBI): domain Eukaryota; kingdom Metazoa; phylum Chordata; class Actinopteri; order Cypriniformes; family Leuciscidae; genus Semotilus; species Semotilus atromaculatus. The sequence goes on along the minus strand of JAULUF010000025.1, from coordinate 23,691,012 downwards.
GCGGGACTGACGTGTTCGACTGCACGCTTTTGATCGGTCAAACCGAGCTGGCTAAAACGACAATTCCTTCCACAAGCCCTTTTCTATTGACCCCAACACCCTTTTTCCCGTTAGCCATCGCAGCTGTACAGTCGTCCAGGTTTATTTATCTTTCACTCACTGTGCTTCTCTGTAACGCACACATTAAAACATCACAGTAAAGATGAAGTTTGTCATGGAGCTACACAGATGCGGTGGGGTGAGAAGCCAGAGAGAGGGGGGCGAGGTGTTTGTCTATCATGGTTACATTACATTACATGGGTCTATACAATATCTGCTACAGGGTTTCTGGGACATGGGGCTACAGAAGATAGGAAAAGGAGGGGGATGTCACAAATATGATAGCCATACCTCTGTCTTTTAAATACTATGACTCACTATTTGGTAAAGATATATTAGAAGCCTGTATAATTGGTCCAGCAGCTTTCTTGTAGCTGATATGTGATTTGAACCACCCCCCCTCACAAAAAAAATATTATATATATAGGCTATATATATATATATATATATATATATATATATAAAAAAATTGCAAATAAGACGGTCAAAGCTGCCAGTCTCTTACACGCCATACTCTCGCTCACTTGATCAATACACAGAGGCCAGGTTGAATCAATGCTCTCCAGAGTAGTAATAGTTGGAAAGAGAAAGGGGGGAAAAAAATGACAGTACATGAATAAAACTGTGGGTGCGAGTGGAGGAGGAAAGGAGAGATGGAGGGATGCGGTGCCCCTTGTCCTCCATCGCCCCTCATTCATTTACTTCCAGAGCTGGGTGCTGAGGGTCTGACCAGATGGGGGTGCCACCCAGCCGCCCATGGGGGCACCAGGTGGCCCAAATGCCATTGGAGCAGCAGAACCATTCAGGTTCATTCCAGACATCTGTTGGTTAATCTGAAAAAGACAAAGCAGAGAGAGAGAGGTGTGAAACATCTATTGTTACTAGACTTTTTAGAATAATTTGAGCTGGTCCAAAACCTACAGAGCAAGCATTTTAAGGCATCATGGACAACCATCATAAAAAGGGTTTCTCCTAAAAATACCTAATTTCAGCTAAATTCTTTGCCAGGATTACATGTGCCCTTTGTGGAAAAAGGCAAGAATGCACTGAAATGAGTTTAAAAAAAAAAAAAATCAAAATTGGCAGACATAGGGAGAGAAATCATAAGAATTTAATTCACAATATTTTATTGGATGTTTAATTAAAATTTATTTAAACATTTTAATAAAAAAATCTTACATACACTACCCTTCAAATGTTTGTTGTCAGTTTTAAAAAATATATTTTATGCTCACCAAGACTGCATTTATTTGATCAAAAATACAGTAAAAACAGTAATTATTGTGAAATATTCAGTGTCATGTGATCCTTCAGAAATCATTCTAATTATCTGGGGCTCAAGAAACATTTCTTATTATCATCATCAATGTTGAAAACTGCTTAATATTTTTATGAAAACAGTGCTCAATTTCTTTCTCCAAGAGTCTTTGATAAAAAGTTAAAAGAAAAGAATAGCATATAATAGCATATGAGTAAAAAGAATTAGCATTTATTTGAAATTTGAAATATCAATTTGATGCTTCCTTACTGAATAAAAGTATTTCAATTTCAAGTTGGTCAGTAACAAGATTGCATGACTGTTAAGATGCGTCTATGAAGGTCACTAGGTTTTGAAACAGAATTTTGGTATTAAAGAGAAATAATTGCTTTTGGTGTCTGCAGTTCCATGAAAAGTAAAAGTTTTTTTTTTTTACACTTTCAGATCAGATATAAGTGATTTCACATGAAGATGGGCTTTCCCTCCAAAGTTCCATTTTCCTCTTTTCTTTTTGTCAGGTTATTTTTAAACTCACTCACCCCTCTTATTACTCTTCGTCTACTTCTCTCTCTTTCATTTTCTATACCGCTAACCTTTTCCCTTGACTTCCACCAGTATTCTTCCTGACTGGTCCTGTGGGGCAGCCCATCAGACACGTCTGTCTGATTTATACTCCTGTCTCTACAGCTTATAGCCAGCAGAGAGAAAAACTAATGGTTTCAAATAAGCAGTCTCCTATTTTTCATTATTAACTTGAATTCTGGGAACTAAAGTTTGTGCAATCTTTATCCAGCTGTCAAAATGGAAATATAATGGAAAACAGGATTTTTCTTTCTTCGCACTAAGACTTTGCTGTACTATGTTGACAATGGATGTACAAAAACGACATAATCCACCAGTCAAGTTGGTTGTCTGGCATTTACAAAGGCTAAAATAAATTACAATCTTTTATTACTCAAAACTAATCTCTTCACAGAGAACTGTGGATGATAACAGGAACACTGCTCACAGCACATGATCAGTGCAACAAGTCTGACAGTAATTGTCTTAAAATATGGCATTGAATGCGGTAGATTTGTGACAGAGACGACGCTTTGATGGCTGTAGTGCAGTGGTGTTTTAAAGGGAGATGAGAGATGTGATTTTACCATACTGACAGTCTAACAGCACACTAAACCACTGTTTAAAGACGCTGCGTTCAGTCTCTTAAATTATAGCACAGTTTTCCACAAATATAACACTTAAAATAGTCAACCTTATTAATTGGCTGGATGGTTGGTGTTTACATACAACGTTACGTTAATGTTTACCTAACTGTTTAGCCACTATTCAGCTCAGCCCGATCTGTGGAGCGAAACAGTGAAATGAGCCAATCAAAACAGAGCTAATTTGCATATAAAAGAATTAAGAATAACACAGCTTGCATAAATATTGCATAAAATAGTAATGAAAAAAGAAATTACGACCATAATTACAGTTTTTTAGACTACACAAAAGTTTTCAAATATTTATTTTTAAGAAATGTATTATAAAAAAAGAAAAGAAAAATCTATTTCAAACAAATGCGTTTTCAAATATAAGAAACTTTTCTTGGTCACCATATCATTATTTTAGAATGATTTCTGTGAGAATGAAAGAGAATGTGACTCTGAATCAATACACTTTAAAATACATAAAAATAATTTTCACAATTTTACTGTTTTACTATATTTAAGATAAAAAAAATGTGGCCTTGATGAGCATAAGAGACTTTATAATAACATTGAAAAATCTCACCGAACCTAAATGTTGGAATGGTGGTAGTAGATTGAAAGGAATACATATTGATATGGTACAAAAAGGCTAAAAAAAAAAGCCACTTTAAATATACAGAAACAGTGGCACTTGCCTTTTCCCATACAATCTTGAAATACAGACTACAACGCACATAATTCATCGGGCTCCTATTCGTGTTTAATTCCAAAGCACTAAACCCCTTCCTGAGGCGGTGAGGGAGGTTATCCATCACCGTGAACTCCTGGAGTGCTCTGATGTCTCACAAGGTGACTAAACCTCTTTAGGCCATGAAGTGTATGACTAGAGTGAGATAGTCAGAGGGAAAAATGTTTTCAAAAAACCTTCCCAAAATACTCAGGAGGACCCACTGTGGACCTAGACTTCTTTTAGCAGGACAAATTTGGCCAATCTCATAATTACACCTGCTTCCTCCACAATACCGCATACACACAGAGAAATAAGTGTGCCGTTAGAGTGTGTGTTTGTAAATACTCCTTGAGCCGTATTAAAGGGAGTGAATATCAAACGCTAATGATTCTTCTCCTCCCTGTGCACTGGCTCTCCTCAGAAAAGAGGGAGACGCTCAGTGTGCTGGGTAACAAAGAAAAACATTTCAAGTCAGATCCATCTCAGAAAAAAAAACACTCCTCCCAGGAACCGTGCGGCAAAATTACCCTCACTCCAAAAAACCATTAAGCACACGCATTTCTTTCCTCAGCCGGTCTCTCAAAATACAAATGTGCTGCTGAAGGCCTATAACTCAGGACGCACACGCTTGCATTGTGGGGAGGGATTTTAATTAAGGCCGTGTGAGTGTAAGGCACACTATATTGATTTATGATGTGCAATTAACCTCCCGGAGGCTGAAATCTCGGACTCCCTCCGCTCACAGTCTCATACACAGGGGGTCATAGGCCACGGGAGGCAGGGAGATGATAGAAGATGAGAGGTCGGAGTCACTGAGCCCTCGTCTTTAATGAGCCACATGCAGATGGGAGGTGACAGTAGATTAGATGAGGATTTTAAAAACCCTTATTATGAATCTCTGATTATACGGTGAGAGTGACTGAATGTGACAACTGGCTTTTCACCTAAAATCGCTCTGAAAATGTGAAAGATCTGATCTGAATAAAAAAGGAAAGCTTTGTGGTTACCGGGAGATGCATTGTGGGAATCGAATATGATGAATGGTAATAGCTTCAGATATAGATGTTCTCTCTATAAAAAGCAGATACTGATCCACTGCAGCCATTGCGTCATATCAATGACTCATGGCAGATTCGGAGAGGGTTGGTAAAAAAATACACCCCCAGAAGAACATTATGAACCTCACCTGAAGCTCTTGACCTCCGGTATGTGATTTAACAGTATTTAATTAAGACATTTCACAGGTCCCCTTTTTTCACCTACATCATTTTTTTGTTTTTTTGGTTCAGTTTATCTCATATGATTGCATTTATCATTCGTTTGCCAGCTTTTTGAATACTTTGACAGGCTGACAGGCAAAATTGACAGGCTCTTTCCTTTTTCAATGGAGCTAACAAGCTTTTTATCTGCTTTCAACAAGATTACCACTCGACAGATCTACCAATTCAAACTCAAAAGTACAACTAGTTTCATAAGGACTTCATTTAACATTACAGCAGTCTATTCTTATAATTACGAATCTATGGTATATGGTATGCATCTAATTACCATCTTTATAAAACAATATAAAAGTAGTTTTGAATGTTTTAGATGTAAATATTTTCCTTAGTGGGCCTTCCTAATTATACTTGCTCACCACGGCTGCATTTATTTGATCAAATATACAGTACTATTGTGAATACTATTACAATCTATTCATCTACTATTTTCTATTTGAATGTTTTTTCAGTCATATGATCCTTCAGAAATCATTTTAATATACTAATTTGCTGCTCAAGAAACATTTCTTATTATCAATGCTGAAAACAGTTATGTTGCTTATTATTTTTGAGGAAACCATGATACATCTGTGCAGGCCAATCCCTGAACTTTTTTTTTTTTTTTTCAAATATGGATCTGTCACAGAGAATGGTGTGATTTTATTTGTATTTTAAGGGACATTTTATTTGTAGTAAATTGATTACAGCAGCATAACATACCTGTGCCATATTCCACTGTCCTTGCTGACCTGGCTGCATGGCATACATGTTTTGAGGGGCCACCATGCCCTGAGGTCCCATCATGCCTGGAGCCAAGCCCATCACCCCCGGCTGTGCGTTGCCCATGAAACCATTAGGCATTGTCATGCCAACCATCATGCCCGTATTCTGGCCCATCATCGCGCCACCCTGGCCCATGACGGCCCCCATCATGGTAGTGGGCGGCATGGCTCCACCCATCCCAGGGAAAGCCTGGAAGTTCCCCTGTGGCTGCGCAGGGAACTGCATCTGAGACGGGCCCATGAACATTGCAGTCGCTGTGGGAGCAGAATTGAACAAAGGTACACAAATAAGATTTACACACAACGCCATGTTCAATATGTTCAAAGAGACAAAAACAGAAGCAGACCAGAGCACACGGACACACAAAGCATTACAAGCGGAGGAGAGCAATCAATATCTGAGCTAATGTGTGCAGTTTCTTGCCCTAAGCACAGAGGAAATAGATCTTTGAGACAGGAGAGGTGTGCAGGATGAAAGGGGACATATAAAGCGTCCTGATGGTGGAGTCTTCGTTTTGAGCATCTGAGGTTTTGGGAAATGTCCTCTTTGAAGAGCAGGGCAGGAGAAGCAGGCAGCTTTAAAACTCGTTCAGCAGTATCAGAGTGCTGAGACACGCAGTGCTTGAATTATTGATACTCCCATTAAAGCAGGGCTTCTCAAGAACCTCGCTTGCTTTCTCTTTCTCTCAAACACACACACTCCCACTGCACCATTAGAAATGGACTCTGGACGCAAAGCGCCATTTATAGATCAGCATTTTCTCGCTCAGATCACTCATTCTCTGAGGAATAAGAAAGTGGGACTCTGGGGGGATGGATGTACCTTGTGCAGACTGTTGTGGGACGGTGCTGGAGCCATACAGGGAGAGAATGGAGTCCTTGGAGAGAGGTTTCTTGGCCGATTCCTCTGCTTTGCTGCTCCCGCTGGTTTCGCTGAACAGATCCAGATCTCCCTGTGCTGGAGCAGAACTTGCAGTGGCCGTAACACCTGCCACAGCCCCTCCGGCAGAGCTGGCTTGAACGCTCCCAGCTGCCTTACTGGAACTGACCTGCAGAGCACAGGAGACGGTTGACTTAAAGCCACACAGACTCTCAACACCTGCTAATGCACTCAAAAAACAAAATTTCCTGATAAATCGACAAACTTTTTAGCAATCACACACACACGCGTGGATATATATGTGGGCTTTAAAATCATGAGCCAAATGAGGTATCTCTACAGTTTAAATGATCAGAAAACTGGATACAGCTCCAAACATCCACAGAAGAAATACCACTAACAGAAAAGTACCAAAAAATTATTATATTCATGTATATGTTAAGCATGGGCCATTTAAGGTCTGCTTAAGTAGCTTAGGCTGGGATCAAAACTTGACTACGTTGCTGCCACAGTACCAGAAAAGTTGCGGTCACATTAGAAACCATCAAAAAGGTTGTGTAAAATGTATAATGTATATAATACAGCTCACACAGAAGTCACTTTCAAACGAAGCAGCTTTCTGTAGAAATCTTTTGCTCTAATGTGAAATTCTCAATCATGTGGATTCCTATTGAAATGCCAGCATTTTGCCTGCAAAAATTCGCTGAACAATGGTTCTTAAGCAACCAAAAGAGAGTCAAAAGATGGCAAATAATCAAATCAAAGTTGGTTAAAAATATTCATCCTGTATAAACTCGAGAGAGAAGACACAAATACACACACACACACACAAAGATGAAAGAAAGGCTTCATCATCTTCAAGCAGAGAAATGACATTAATTAGACTGCAGCTGTGATGAATGAATAGCTCAGGAAGAGGAGACAATTCACCGTTTACGCAAAGTTATAGCGCACACAAATAGCAAAAGATGGAGGAGACAATCAGTAAGAGGCAGTCTGAGTTCAGTCAAAGCACCTGCATCCTTTTACTCAATTACAGTCGTGCGACGCTAGACTAGCAGCCACAAAGCTGCAGATGGTACGGCTGATGCCATGGTTACCCTCCAAAAAGCAAGTCTGTCAATATGAAACTGAGGGAAAATTCTAAGCCCAAATCATAGTTCATATGTTCAGGAAAGTCAGCATGGTGACAAGTAACTGACTGACTCTGGTGGCACATGGCTGCAGAAACTCAACAGTGGCCCAAGGTCATGTTCAGTGATGTGCGAGACCTGCGTGAGCCTTGCTGAGATTTGGCACAGGCTCCATTCCATTCCTGATTAAGAACCAGGAGGGCATCACACTATTTAAGCAGGACTGAGGTGCACTATGCTAGCAACACACCATGCTACTGTATATATTAGCCATGCCAGATGGACTTCATGAATCCTAGTGTATTTTGGCTGCAAGAGTATTTATATGCTTGTGATAAATTTAACATTACATCGAAACAATTTTTTAAAAATACAAATATACACATTTACATACTCAGAAAGAATGCATTAAACTTATAGTAAATATATTTATAATGTTACAAAACATTTCTATTTCAAATAAATGCTATTCTTTTGAATTTTCTATTGATCAAAGAGTCCTTGGAGAGAGGTTTCTCTTGGTCAAAAGAAAAAAAGAACAAAAGAAACGATTCAACAAAAATATTAAGCAGCACAACTGTTTTCAACATAAGAAATGTATAATAAGAATAATACATAAGAAATGTTTCCTGAGCACCAAATCAGCATATAGAATGATTTCTTAAGGATCATGTGACAATGAAGACTGGAGTAATGATTCTGAAAATTCAGCTTTGCCACCACAAGAATTAATTACATTTAAAAATCTATTCAAATAGAATATATATATAAACTAATAATATTTCATAATGTTACAGTTTTTAATGTATTTTGATCAAATAAATGCAGCCTTGGTAAGCACAAGAGACTCCCCATTAACACAAATGTTAACAAAGTCAAGAAACCGATCTGCCAAACGATTTCACAGGGTCTTTTAAGCACCAGAGCTAATTATAACATTTCACCCTCCATAGAGAGTGAAAGAGAAAAGCAGAGAGAGGGAGTAAAAAAACAGAGGGAAGAATGTGCCACATCATTTGAATTCAAATCGAGCGAAAACAAATAGATGTGTGTATCAATCGATTTTCCCCACAAAAATCACCCCACTCTAGTATCATTAAGTGGCAAACATGCTTACTCAGATGGCAGATATCGAACAGGCCATTCTTTGAAGTTCACTGCTGAAGAACGTGCCTGACATGAGCTCATAAATAAAACTAAACGAAAAGAGCGCTATTCAGAGACCGTCTCCGCTCTCCTGCTGTCCATCCATCAGTGTCCCGGAGCTCCCGGAGCAGTGTTTCACAGTAATCAGAGACAAAAAGGCAGGGTTGGGAGGATGGGGTGGAGGTTGGCAGGGACACATGCGGACGCTCTCTTCCCATTTAGATGGGCCGACAATACACAACTCTGCGCTTAGGTATGTGGGAGGAACACCTCCAGCTGCTGCGCCAGTCGCCCCATCTGATAAGAACCGAGCAGAGCTGAACACGGGTGAACAGCACTGCGGCGCGATAAGCCAAACACCGCCTCGCAGATCTGATACGCAAACCCCTCGGCTGATTAACCTGTGAAGGCTGACGCTAACAAATGCTTGCTACAGTCTATAATGGGTTCATGATTTGATATGCACGAGAGAAAAGAGACGAGGAACAAAGAAATCACACAAACTCTTGACAGCTAGTCTCAAGACCTCAGCAACAAGCAAGAACATACATACTTGGCAGGAGTGAGCTTTTTTTCAGGCCATTATGAAAAAGAGATGACATAAGCCCTTTTCTCTATTTGTAATACGAGTGACATTTAAAGGGATCCATCGGGGGGTCCGCAGAGGGACACAGGAAATGCTATTAGAATTAAAAATAGATGGGGAGAGGGGAGGACAGGAGACCAACACTCCAGAATTCAGAGAGAGGAGCAGATATTTTCTCTATGCTGAAAGGGAGAGACAAAACTTTTTTTGTTCTCAAATGCACACGTCTTTAGTTTATGGTGATGGAATGCTCACATGAATGTGCATCTCAAAAGCATGTTACAAAGATTGCAATGCTTCCTCTTCTATATACAGTATATCCACACAACACATATTAACACTAGGGCTGTGTCACTATAATATTGTATTGATAGAATGAGCAACAGAATAATAGAACAAATGATAGATGGACAGAACAATAGAATGATAGATATAACTATATATTGCTACTGTACAGTATATATAGATACAACAATTGCTAGAACAATATACAGATATAAGGTTCAACAGAACAATAGATAGAACAAACGACAGAACGCTAGATAGGTAGAGCAAACGACATAATAGATATATATAACATAGGTAGGTTGAACGAAAGACAGAACGTTAAATACATAGAACGAATGACAAAACATTAGAACTAACAGCAGCACATTAGATAGGTAGAGCAATCAACAGAACGATAGATAGATAGAACAACAGGAAGGTTGAATGAACGACAAAACATTAGATATGTAGAACAAACTACAGAACGTTAAGATAAATAGAATGAAAGACAGAAATGTTAGGTAGACCAAACAATAGAACGTTAGAATGGAAGATAGCTAGATAGAATGATAGATAAGATGATAGAATGATAGGACAGACAGATCTATCGAACGGACAAAAAAATATATATTTTTTTTTTTTTACATGTCTTGAAGTACGTTCATCATCAATGTTTTGACGTTTTTGATATCAGTCCAATTACATCACTGTATTGCATTGCAATGCATTGAATAGTGACGTATCATGTATTAAACGAAAACAACTAAGACAACTTCTCATCCATTAACAATCAGTGTGGCACCAAAACCATGAATATTTGATCTTTCGCTCCCCCACATTAGCACAGAAACACACACGTGCCTTACAAACACACAGTGCAGCCTGTATTTCACTGTGACATTCACAGAGCACCATGCATATTCCAGCTCTATCCACCCCCAAACACAATTCACTCGCTCACTCATACCCCAGAGAGAGAGAGAGAGAGAGAGAGAGAGAGAGAGAGAGAGAGAGAGAGAGAGAGAGAGAGAGAGAGAGAGAGAGTGAGAGAGAGATTTTATGTGCAACAGAGTAGGCTTTGTCTGATTAGCAGCCCCACACAGATAATTAGCACTCTGGTGGTGCTGTGGGCTGGGCTAATCCACTTTTCCCCACAGCACCCTACTGCCTGGGAAACTAGAAAAACCTGAGGACAAAAAAAGAAAAGAAGAAACAAAAGAACAGAAGTGCCCCAAAATCACAAATGTGTTAGGTTGGATTTGGTGAAGACGGCTGTTCGCAGCAGTGGGTGCAGACTGGGTATGTGCCAGATCAGAGTCTGGCAGTGCCAACCTGACAAGGTCCCACTGCAGCTCAGAGTCTGAGGATCAGTCAGCAGGAAAGAGCGGATGAGACAAGAGGCCATCTGGGGAACACAAATACACAATCAACAACATAAAGAGGAAAAAATTAAACGAAGAGTTAGGGCACGTTTACACCAAATATAACGTTTCCAAACATGAACAGAAAAACTGTTTTTGCACCAAAAAATCCGAAAAACTACTCGTGTCAACTCATTTGATGCCAGATTTTCACAATTCTCGGTTGCGATTTCAGACCTTGAGATTTAAAAGTAAGCATTTAGACTAATTCTTCAAGGACAAGAACATTCCTTTAGAAAAGTTTGAGAGCATTTATGAGGTTCCCTGCCAATTTCCTTACAAACAACATCCCATTAGCCATTGAGATGTTCTGGTTGTATTGCGTTCATGAGCTCCACTGGTCCAACAGACATTGTGAAGAAAAGTGTCCCTGCGGTACTGCTCTGGGATCAGTTAACTGTGTTAGCAGTGGTTACAGATAGAAGATGGAGAAATCTGAGCCTGCATTAGCACTCTGACCTATATGTTTCCAGTCAGCCTTCTAGTAATATATCCACTCACTGCCTCTCTTTGTCGTGATCGATACTCAGCTGGTCTAGACTTAGTCATAGTGCCATTAAGTACAGGTAATATTCTCACATAAAAGCAGCATGATTTCACCTTCTGCTTCATACATTACCAAAAATACCATAAGTATAAAAGACCACTATAGCACTAATTTAATATTTCAATAGTTAAAGGCTTCCTGTGATTCTATTGAAAATTTACTTTATTGTATGGCTAGTACCTGCTAAAAACGGCTGTATATAAATATATATGGTCACAAAGAGATATAATATTTCAGCTATATTTTCCACTGATAAATATGGCTGAGAATAAAGCCTGATGCCACTGTGCCATAACATTTAACACCCTGCTTAAGACACCCAAGGACGTTCTGACTCAAGAATGCCTTTAAGAAAATGAGCTGCCCTGGAAAAGCAAGAACATCCATACATGCACACACTGTATATGTGAAAAAAGCAAGACCAATTAAGGCTGGCTTACCACATCTGGTAAAGAGAAAAAATAAACCACTTAACGCTTTACTGTCCCTGAATCCTAAAATATGCATGTGTTCTTTAAATATCCTAACAATTTGCATGTGGTCACAAGCGACAGCCTCACCTTTTCCTGAGAAGTGTGAGCAGATTGGTTGTTTTCAAGCTCTGTGGCTTTAAGGTAGAGCTGGTAACATGCGTACATTTCCATTGTGCAGGACTGGAGCATGAAATAACTTAATCCTCCATTGCTGCGGTTCCTCAAGCAATCCTGGCAAGGTTCTTTGTGAGAACCAACAATTCATGCACACATCTGTAATGTTTTCTATGACCTTGGGATAGTGACATATAATGGTTTCTAAAGGTTTCATGAGTAGGACAGATAAGGGACCAAGAGATGCTGGTTAGATTACCTAACTAAACCTCCTGGCAAAAAGCATTTTTCCCATGCTAATGGACAGCTTTCTTCAGGCACATTAGACCTCCTTTTACCCTTTGACTTGCAGAAGTGGGTGTGTTGTTCAAATCAGATGCAGTGGACGAAGGCATATAGAAGTACAAATTAGATTGACAACAGGGATAAACACGGGACCAAAGTGGGACCATGTACAGCGCAGATTCTGCCACCGGTGGCAGTAATAGCTCTCAACCAGGATGATACATCAGCCAGTCACTTCACAGACAGCAGACTTTAAAATACAAGAACAGGTATTACACACACACACTGTATGTGCTTGTGTATGTATATACTGTGTGTGTGTGTCACACCAGTGGCCGGAAAGCCAGATTTAAAACCTGGACAAAGCAGCCACCCTGCAGCACACCGGCCACATCGGAGCCTTTTCTCTTTGTAGAGGAGTACAAACTGAAGTAGCTCAGCTTTTATTAGGCATAAGTCCTACTGAGAGACCATCTGTGCTTGAAACATGCACACGAAACACTGAGACTGCTTACACTGGAGCTCACTAGTATGAGTAGATACAGCGTACATATATTCATGTGCTCCAAGGGACTCGCTGTGGTTTTCCACTGTGCTGTATGCATGGCAGGCCCATATGTTGAACGTTAGGGCCCACGGAGCTCAAAAGAACATGAGCGGATCAATATCTGCACTCTTAAAGGGACGACGTGGGTTTTTCTGATGAGTTGTGCCTCTTAAAACAGCTGAATGATTCATTAGTGAGTCAGCACGCTATACATCCTGTGCAGCAGATTCTGGGGTGAGAAAACAGTGCAAGAAAACAGCTGACAGACGGTACTAAGCAAAATGAATAAAGTAAAGCAAACCTTTCTGCAATAACATGACCTAGTACACTGCATCAATGAAAGAGCAGAAAGAGGTTTAGAGAATTTAAATAACCCTGCAATGCATATGAAGTCCTTAAGATCCTAATAAGCAGCTAAATACTAAGAGGGTCATTTTCAAGATATGGAAGTGGAAGTGTGATTTTTGGGTTAAATCATGTCACGGTAGACATATGGTACCATATTAGTTAACAGCATAATCCAGTACACTGTAAAAATGATCAAATCTATTTTTGTAATAATTTATACTTATTGCAGTAAGGTTTTACAAGAAAACACTATTACAGTCTTTCTACTTCAAAAATGCATGGTTAATTAAATGTGTTACTTGCCATTACTTTGTAGATAGTAAATTTTACTAACAATTTCTGAGTGAAAACTGTTTCAAAGTAAATCCTACAGCTTTTTCAGTGTAAAGACTTTTTTCCTTATCAGTATCTGTTAAAATTGGATATTAAATTGTTCATGGTCATTTGCACCATTTTTACATTTTTAGATGGACATTTCCATCATCCAAAACTCACTTAAAGTTAATCTTAAGCAAATCTCAAAAAGTAATTAAATTTTTCATACTGTACATTTTAATGTAGTGAAGCCTTAATAAAATAAAAAAAAGAATGTAATCTTAAAATTGGCTATTTTATCGGACATAACTCCCATAATTACTGGTATTTGCTAGAAGTTTTGTATCTCTATCTCTATGGTACAAAAATGACATAATCCCACATCAAAAGTCACACGTAAACACCTCAGTTTGACAAACTCCAAACAACAGTGACAAACATCATATGTTTAATATGCAAACGGCGAATGATCATGATGCAAACGAGCAGGGATGTTTTGCCTCCACAACACTCACAAAATGTTGATGTTGATATCCTCACAGCCCTTATGTGCGCAGACAGCTTGATTAGGGAGCTGCAGAGAAACAGGCTGGTCAGGATGTCAATAACGGGGAGGGATTTCTTGCTAACAGAGCATCATGGGATACCAAAACTGGCTGGCAGTTGTGCAATGCAATCACACAGAAGCTGCAGGGAGGGGGGGTGTGGGGTGGGGGGTGGTCCTGCGGAGGAGACTGCGTGTGTATGTCTCAGGGGGTGATATAAAAGCTGGCAGTAGATGAGATGTGAAAAGAGGAAGTGTGAGGAAAGATTAACATGCACCGGCTGGAGTCACACTGAAGGAATGGAGAATACAGAAGCCTGGCGGTTTCTCATCAAAGGCTCCAACAGTCTCCCCAGCTCTCATCTTCCTCTCCCCTTAGGCTTAAGAAGAACTGGGAGTGCCTTGATTCAGGCCCTAATGCCAATCAATCAGAAATCTCCTGTCTGTCGGCTGCTTGTTTCCACATGCTGTCGCTTGGTATCGGGGCAGGGAAAAAGAAAAGTCAACATGCATTTCCTCATCGTGTCAATCATGTCCCACTCTCTCCACTTTTGTTCTTCTTTTCCAAACAGAGATGTCTGCAGAGTACCAATTGCATGCTTATTGGTCTCATTACTGTTGTGTTATTCTGGGTGTTAAACTGATTTCCATTTTGTGCACACTCCACAAAAGGAATGAGAGAAAAAAAAGAGGTGGATGAGGGTCAAAACATAATACCCTGCCGGTGTTGGAGATGTGTGATGCACAAAACCAGATTGCTCATAACAATGAACATTGCAGGAAGAGACAATAGGGTTGCAGTATTGATGAATGCCTATTTCCATTTCTGAGTTACTCAAGTAACTATTTTGTATATTTTTTATTATTTACAAACATCATTAGTATGATTGTGAATATGTGAATGGTGGTTTGTGTTGGGGTCATAGAGCAGTGTTTATTTATATACTATTATAGTATTTGTTACAGAATTTTGAATTTTTATATTTTTTACTATTCATTTTAATTTTGGTTTAAGTTTTTGCAATTTTACTTTTGTCATTTGTATTAGTGTTTTTTATATTTCTATTTAGCTTTAAAGGTTGTATCAGCGATTTCAGGCCCAAAAATAAATGATTACATTCATCATTCATCTTTTGATTAGGGAGTCAGCGATTTCAGGCCTAATCTAATCTTTCCTAACGATCCGCTAGCTGCCCGCCCCATAAGCAGGCTGTCAAAAAAACAAACACGTCTCTGTATGCAGCCTAGGCTCTGAGATCTGCACACAAAAACAAATGGGTACAACCACCACTCAAAACCAAAATAAACAGTGTTCCAACCAATCACCGACCGGGGCGGGTTTTGCTCAGCGCAAAACCTCACAACACCCGCGCCCTGTCGGTGATTGGTTGAAACACTGTTTATTTTGGTTTTGAGTGGTGGTTGTACCCATTTGTTTTTGTGTGCATATTTCAGAGCCTAGGCTGCCAACAGAGACGTGTTTTTTTGACAGCCTGCTTATGGGGCGGGCAGCTAGCGGATCGTTAGGAAAGATTAGATTAGGCCTGAAATCGCTGATACAACCTTTAACTTATTTATAGTTTTTCATCTAATGTTTATACTTTATTTCATTTCACATGCATTTCAATAAATTAAATGCTTTAAATTAATGAAAAGTTTAGTTTTAGTTAGTCAACATGACATCAAATTTGACTTTTTTATTGAATAATGCAGTATTCATCATAAATGATTAATCCATGCACACCATTATTATTATTATTATTTTATATCTATGCACCCTTGTAATCTTTAATGCCGACTTTAACAATAACAACACTGATATGGAGACGAGGTCAGGCTCGTCTTTGCACTTCCTGCAGGCGCTCTTGCTTCCAAAAATGACTGTTTGGGGAAAAACAAATCCTCAATCATACACAAGCAATCCAATTTCTATAAGTGACATTTTCAGATATGTGAAATGCCTCCAAATCCTTTAAAGAGCTAGTGTGCGGCTCCTTCAGACACATCTTCCACACAAAGACTCTAAAAGACACAACAAACAGGAATCAAGGCATAATGCTGCCATCCTCCCTCATCAGACACCCACCGCCGCTCGATTCATCTGGAGAATAAGAGCAGAGATTGACAGCATGCTGTTGAGACCGAAGGCTTTGTGAAAGCCTGAGCATTCGCTTACTATTCTCAAGTGATCTATCTTTAGCTCTTTTTTTATCCTTTATTAGTATCCCATGAGAATGCAGAATGCATGTATGAATGTACATTGTGTAGAAAGGGCTGAATTCTGCTTGGCCAAAGAAGAGCAGGAGGGCAAGGAGTCCCAAGTCAGTCCAGCGGCTCTACACACAGAGGGGAAATAGCTTTTTGTCGAGCCACCTTTCTGACTTCAGCACAGCTTCAAGCTTTAGAGATCAAAAACAAGAGAACCGTCCTCAAGCCATTCCGAAAATGACGGCCAAAACAAGTGTGAAAGGAGGAAGGGAATAGACCTTAGTCAGGGTAGACACCATATTGAATTTAACAGATGAAAATGAGGCTAGCATATGCTCTATAAAGCTCATGTATTTTTCAGCTGAACAATCGGTATGTTGTTAAACAACAGTACAATTCTTTTTTGAACACAGTGTACTTTTATCACTAAAAGCCTCGCCTTTTATCCCTGTCCAAAATTAAATATGGAGGACAACGTGGGTTGAAAGTGGATCTCAGGGGTGAAGACGACCTTCCACAAAGACAAACTGCTATTCATGCTGGGATCCTCCAACGTCCTGATTGGCTATAAGTGTGTTAATCAGTGGTTCTCAGTGTTTTTTGGTCCAGCACCCTTTACCGTATCCAGGATCTTTACCGCCCTCCATCAAACAAAAAACAAGCTACTTGTGATCCCTGAATATTAATGTTGATTATTATTCTGTGTTTTATTATTATTAACATGTCATTAAAAAAAGCATGGCCCATGCTGGACAAATGGCCAGCTGTAAAATTCGACAATTTTTTCTAAATAAAGTTTTTTCTAAAAACTCTTAAGTTTTCATTGCAACAAGTGAATTCAGGCACATTAAAATTGAAAGTCTTCTAAAAGTCTGCTAAAGACTACATTTAACAGTGTTATTAAATCATGAGTGTAATAAGTGAGCATTAGCTGATGCCAAAGGTCATTCAAATGTAAAAATAAGGGAAGTGGGCATGTACAACTAAATACACAATATTAGTTGAAAACAAAAACAAATCTTGAACCAATAAGGAACAGACATATTGTCCATCTCTGACAAGCATTTACCAACTCTCTCTCTTTCCTCTCAACATGATTTTCTTTTTTTTCCCACTCTCTTCTCTTGACATTATTAAACATCTCTCCTCTTCACTCTCCTCAGTGAAGGGCTGTAATAAATGCTAATATCCCTCATTATTCATGCTGTATCCTTTAGCCAGGAAGACCTTGCAAATCAATTCTGTCAGCCGCAACTAGACAGGCAAAATGCAATCATGTTGTTTGCAGAGAAAATTAAAACAATTGGGTTTGACCTTTTCTTTGTCTCTTTTAGTCAGTTGATTTTAGACTGAATGAAGGCAGGCAGAAACATGCATATTTGTAACCCAGGACAAAAGCTTTTTTTAAATTTTTTTAAATTGTACCTCCTTTCCCTTGCATGAGGCTTGCTGGTCAATAAAGGTCTGATTAACCAGACCTTCATAGACCAGCAGCTTTAGCCACCTTATGCCATGACACTACCAAATACAACCGAAAGAGTTGACATAGCACTGACGATTAGTTTTTGTATTTAATATCATGATTTAAGGTTCAAATTTATATGTGTATATAACACCAATGAATATTTTAGGTGCTAGTAACAATTTATTTTTTAAAACATTGTAAAGAAACATTTGCAGTTAATTTGCAGCTATTTAAATAGTTCCACATTGTGACAAAATCATTTGTCACAAAGTAGAACTAAAAAGTTTGAGGTTGGTAAACCTTTTTTTTTTACTGTTTTTTTTTTAAATAAGTTTCTTATACTGACCAAGGCTGCAATCATTTGATAAAATAATACAGTAAAAACAGACATATTGTAAAATATTATTACAATTTAAAAAATTTTATTTAAAATGTAATTTATTCCTGTGATGGTAAAGCTGACTTTTCATCAGTCATTATTCCAGTCTTCAGTGTCACATGATCCTTCAGAAATCATTCTAATACGCTGATTTGATGTTAAAGAAAGATTTTTTCTTAAATAAATGTTGAAAAAAGTTGTGCTGCAGGATTCTGTGATGAATAGAAAGTTCAAAAGAATATCTTTATTTTAAACATAAATGTGTCACTTTTTTGTATTTTACTTATAAAAAACTTTTGCATGGTAGTGTAATTTCTCTAATATGGTTGGTATATTATAATTTAAAAAAGGACACTGCAGCCAATGCTGTCAACTAACCAGCACTAAGAACCAGCACTGTGACTGACATGACAACAGGAAAGAGCAGGTATCTTGATTTCAGGCACACGCACAATTGATGTTTGCATTAGCGGAGTCATGTACCTGGTTTGTGTTGGTGTTTGAGGGCAGAGGGTTGGATACCATTGGTCCAAATATGTCCAAGTCATCACTGATTGGAGCTGCACTGCTTGTTCCTGTCCCACTGCTGACAGAGCTAGCTGTGGGTGCATCTGAATGAGAAAGAACCAAAATGTCATTACATAAAAGGGAAAAGTGCATACTGCTTTACACAGAGTAACTGTCACTGATTTTTAATTGGTTTCACACCAAAGTTGGAGAAATACAGAGGCCACAAAGCCACATAAATATGTACATATGTGATTGCATAAAAAAACTCTGCCAAAGACCACTGAAAAAGCACACTTTATGGAAAATTTACTTTTGGTAGGTTTTAAAGGCAAAACCATTATTTTTATTCATCCACTGGTCAATTTTTTGATTTTTGGCTATTTTGCTTCCATAACATGCCCTTCTTTCAGACTATTGTACTTTATCTGTTCACTTCTGTAGTTTTCAAGTATGATACGTATCTAAAGGCAGTTTCCTCAAAATTAGTTTTTTTCTCATACATCGAGTCGGTAATCTCCACCCAGTAACACTTACGAGAACAATGTTCCAGTTTTACTCCTATCTATATTCTGAATGCTTTTACAGTGGGGTTTGTTCATATATTATTCACCTGATTCATACATTTTATTCTTAAAAACATGGTGATTTTTTTCAGGCTATTGTTAGTATTTTCTGATTTATAGAGAGATACAAAGAAATATCCTAATTCCCGTGTGTAAAAATCTGTAACTCTAATGTCACAAAATTGAAACAAGAAATTTTAACCTGGCTTTATCCAATTCAGATTTCTGTTTTGGACATTTATGAAAATTTGTGCATATTTAATACATAAAACAATTGTCTTAATGGACTGTGATTAATCAACAAGTATGGTAAAACCTATTAGTTCAACTTTTTTGAACCTATTCACCTGTTGTGTCTAAAATGATAAAACACTAAATTCTGTTCAAAATGAAGCCGAAGTATTGAGACACTCTCTGGTAGTCAACCTTAATGCAGTCCATAGTTTATGTGATTTTTCAGCTAGGACACCTGTTTGGCAGGGACCGACAGATTATCAGAAATTGCAAAAATCTCTAAGAAATTAAGTTTAATTTGTTTGCGAATTTAAGTGTCCAAAAACTTTTTGGGGACACTATTTATCTTCTCTGTGCCGCTGGAGTCAGATGTCGGAGACGCAGGAGCTATACAGACTCTTTACATGACAATTTAGACGCATGTGAGACACATTGACTGAGCAGTGATGACCAATGCCAGGATAAACCTGCTTGCATGAGTTTTTGTCTCTGTAGAGAGAAATAAAAGCGTTCATCTGGAAGCAGCCCACACCGCCTGCTCAGCTTGCTTTTCCCGTTCCCGCTACCTATCGACTTCATCCAAGAGAGCAGGAAATCTAATCACACTCCGCACACGCCTCCGCCAACGCTGGAGAAAAAGCACCCGCTCGCCTCCAACGCCAGCCTGCCGCTCACACGCACTCTCTCATCCCATTAAAGTCAAAGACTCCATCAGAGCCCTGCCTGTGTTCACATGTTACAGTGCACAGAGTCAGGAGCTGCTGCCATCTCTTTATGACTGATAAAATCCATGAAAATAAAAGAGCTCAAAGTAATATAACTGGAGGTAATAGCAATGGGAGTGGGGAAGAAGAGAGATGCAATGCTTGATGAGCTGGGGGTGTGACTGGAAGGAGAAAGGAAAGAGGAAATTAGAGAACCTACGTATAGAGAAGAGCGCAGCATCTGGAAAGCACTGGACTCTATTTTAAAGAACTTTATGTGTGGAGTCTAAATCAGTGGCTTTCATCTGGTTGTGGGTCGCAGGTCTATTCTCGTCATGAACAGCAGGGAAATATAATGCTAGATGCAAATAATAAAAAACTACTATGCATAGAAGTTAATATAAAGAATGAACGCGCTGTGCGTCCAATCAAACTACAGTATTTTGACACAAACTCTTTAACTCGGTAGAATGTAGGCAATCTAGGCAGATGGCAAAATGGACAAACAAAAATGGCCTTTTTCGACAAACAGTTTTGTAATGTCAAAGTTGCAATGTATAGAAAGTAGTTACATCTTTTTTTTTCTAACATCTGAGAGTAACGGATTATCGGAAATGTGAACTTGCAATTGATAAGAAATTGGCAGGATCTATGCAGATGAAATGATTGTCTGGCATATGAAACCAGAGAAAAGTCTGTAATTTCAGATCAAGTTATGGTATTTTGAATAGAAATTTAAAAAAGATTTAAAAAAGGCAACATTTGCATGGATGAATTGATCAAAATAAGATAAACACACACACACCCCCAACACACACATACATATATATATATATATATATATATATATATATACAACAAAAAAAAGATTTCAACTGTAAACATGGCTTAAAATCTGTGATGAAACAAGTCAAGTCAAGTAGATTTATATCGCGCTTTTCACAATACAGATTGTATCAAAGCAACTTCACAGTATCAATCAAAACAATGTTCGTTTCTTAGTGGAAAAAAACATCCACGTTTGGTAGGGCTGATCAATGGTATTAATGATTGGTTAATTAATTTGAATATCCCCAAGATATAAACAGAAGTAGTGAGATCTTTTCTTCCATACTGTGACAAACATTTCAGTGAAATGGATTATCGAAAAAGAAAAAACGCAGGATGGGACTTCTATCAACAAACTTCAATTGTTGAATGTGCGTTGGCAGTCAGTGGAAAGAAAGGAGCAGGGTTTAAGCAAGCCAAATGATTGGAGCAATCAAAACCAAAGAGAAGTTTTGAAGATTATGACATTTTGATTAAAAATGTTGGTAAAACAAGTACAAATGGGGATATTCAAATTAATTAACCAATCATTAATAACATTGATCAGCCCTTCCAAACTTGGATGTCTTTTTTTATTTTATTGTTTTCCACTAATAAACAAACATTGTTATGTTGTTTTGATTGATACTGTGAAGCTGCTTTGATACAATCTGTATTGTGAAAAGCGCTATATAAATATACTTGACTTGACTTGACTTGACAAATGAAACATGCATGATTAAATAATCCACAATATTGTTGAAAAACAATACAGGTGCTCACTTAAAATTCCAATAAGCATCCCATTCAAAATGCACCATACTTTTGTGATGAGAAAAATATTCCTAAGTATGCAGTCATGAATAATTCACCTAATAAAATCCAGGCGTTAATACCAGCTGTAAACAGATGCCCAAAAAAATGTAATTAAGCCTAGATTCAATGCAAATATGCATATTATTAAATTATTTATCAACAGCCCTAAAGTAACAACATTGATGGAAAGAGAGATATATATCTTGCTAGTCTGAACAGTGCTGGAGCCTGTTGCTGGTATGGAAGAGTGAGGAGAGATGCTGAGGCCTTGAGCAAAAACACATCAATAAGACGCATGTCTCAATCTCAACACCATCATCTCCAGCCTCTCTTCATCAGCACTGACCCCTACTGCCCCCCAGCTGAAGACGTTCATCTAAACTCTGTAACCTCCTCGCCTCAGACACACACATTTGCGGAAATTTATTTATCTCACCAACTCTCTCTCTCACTCATCATAACGGACAACTTGGTAGCAGACCGAGATTGAGAGAGTAAGAAATATTGAATGAGAGGGAGAGAAAGTGATAAATACACAAGACCGAGCGACAAAGGAAAGCTCCAGGGCAGCAAATAGAAACTTTCATTTCCCAGAAAGTAATATAACATCAATTGTGTTTGGTCATCTCAAGGGCTCGAGTTGCCGGCCTGATCAATACCGCCAGGACTAAACTAGCAGTGTGCTTCCCTGAACCTTCATCTAGACAGTAATAGCAGTCAGTGTGTTCATCTATCCGAGCCTTAACACACCCTTATGTCGCTTTTGTGTACAGCAACACATTGTCTTGGAACCGTTCTTCCAGTACTCGCTGAACTAGGAAAAACAGGCCAAAAGGTCATTTTAAATGTTACAAGACACTATTTTATGTAAACAAATGAAAAATTAAACAATTAAAAACTAAGAACAATAGGGGTGGCACGGTTCACAAAACCCACGGTTCGGTTCGTATCACGGTTTTAGGGTCACGGTTTTTGGTTCTGTACGGTTCTTGTTGTTATTTTTTCTTTTAATCTTTAACACTCCAGAAATGTACTTCAGCATATGATATATGCTATAGCTTAATTATCCACAATTCAGGATACAGTATTTAAAAAAAAATGTATATCATGTAATCATGCACAAACTGAATTTGACTTGACTTTAAGCACATTATTGAGACCATCTCTGAGGAAAGCTAGGTGACATTTTGATACAGCAAGAGAGAAGACATTTATTTGGCAAAAAAGGAGAATGTGTGTTGCTATCTCTACAGGAACTTATGTGCATTTTTAGCACACAAAGATTAAAATTAACTTGCATTTATAAAACTGTCAACTTTAGTGTAGCTCTTACAAAATGTTTATCTTTTAAAAGAAAAAGAGAGGAACTCTTAAAGCACTATCTTTTAAATAAGTCAAAATACGTTACAAATAATTGCCTATAATGAGGCTATAACAATAGCAAAGGCCATAATCATAAAGTGAAACATAAGTTCAACCTCAACACAAAAACAGTATCAACAATGCTTCTATTCCCTGAGAGTGAGGATAAATTTTTTTCACTTGAAATTAAAGTGCAGTATTTGGAAACACGACTGGAGTTCTTATCTAAACTTACTGTCACTGTATATATTTAAATATCATAGGTAACATGAAATCCAAAATGTTCCCACACACCGGACTTATACGACGCTGGTGCATCCTCCAACTCCTGTTAGCCTTCCTTATCTCTCCCACTAGCCATTTCTATACGTGACGTGACCTGCAGCGCTGCACAGACCAATCGGTTTATGACATCAAAGTACTGCGACTGCGAGAGTGATTGAAAAGCATACGGAGCCGTTGCTATCGCGGTACTTTTATGTTATTCGTCGATCGGTCTGTGCAGCGCCGGTTCAAGTCGAACAAGCCTCATATGTATGTCCACAAATCTCTTATTTCGCGCGAAAAGTAAACGCACTGTCTGAGGTAACGGGCACGAGGTTACATTGCGCATGCGTCGAACGAACCGTGCGACGCACACACGTACCGAACCGAGACAAGCGAACCGAACGGTTCGGATGTTTTTTCATGTACCGTGCCACCCCTAAAGAACAATCATTTGAAATGCTTTAAGAACTCTTTAGGACTGATTTGTGTGTAAAATCCTGTATATTTAGACACTCGTTAGGTGCGAAAAGTAACGCTTCCATTCCGCCACTTCCCTCCCATTGAAATATTTTGCCTTAAAATGACCTTGAAGTCTATTTTTCTTCCAGTCTATCTTAGATGAGTCCGATTCTCTCATCGGCAATGAGATGAGTAATCAATTATTCATGTCTTACCAAGGCCTAACAGGTCGATGGCGGGCTCTGCACTCTTCTTAGGACTGAGTCTGGAATCTGTCTGGTTGTCCTCTCTTTTCTGGGATGAAAAAAAAAAAAAGAGATAAGAGAGAAAGTGTTATTGAGAAGCTTTTTTGGATTACAATTCCGAACGCAGGCATTAGCATAACAGGCCACCAGTTGTTGTTCTGATTCGAATGTTGTTCTTCACTAAAAAACAGCCTTTAGATGCCATGTATACACAGCTTCCGTGTTTTATCTTTGCTAGTCGGCACTTGGCGGCTCAGAACATCCTGCGCTGAAAATTGTGTGAATAGATAATGCAACGCCGTGCCGAAATAGCTTGCTACCTCTATTTGTTTGTGCCTGGCTGCACCTCACAGGTGCTAACTGACCATACCACTTTTGAGATACAGTTCAAAGGCACTCTTGAGGCCTGTGATTTGTGACGGGCAGAAAGAAGGATCACGGGCTGAGAACCCAAGCGTAATCCGGCCTGAACGGCCGATCGATGGGCGCTGGGTTTAAGCCTGGATCAAAGCCAGACAGAGGCCTTTTAAAACATCATTCTACACAAAAACACACTCACATATATACAAAAACACACAAGTAAACTCAAGAGGACAACACTGTGTTGCGCTTTTCTTCAGGGGGAGGCAAAAGACCAGTGAGACGAAAGGTAACAAGAGGGCAAAACACAAACCGAACCAGACTGCACTGTTAAATCTGAATAAAACCACCAGTGTCTGACATCAGCCTTATTAGCACAATAAAAGAGAATGATAAATGTGAATTTGTCTAGAATTGTCACTTAACGTCATCGTTGCGCAATTGTTCTTGGCAAAAGATTGGATTTGAGCGATTGAAAAACGGGACAAAACTGACACAAGCACTCTGATGAGCATCTGCAGGCTCGGGTTTGTGGTGAAGTGTCAAGCCAGGTGCAACGTGGGTAGAGGATTAAATGGGAAAAAGAAAATGTGTTGCTTCTCTACAGTTAGCTTGAGACTTGGGTCCATTCAAGTGTGAGGTAAAAAAAAAAAAAGAAAAAAAAAAAAAGGGGGTTTGCTGATTCCAAAGCAGTCAAATGCGATTTCTGATGATATAAGCTCCAGAATACAAATAAAATAAAACTATCAGGAGGATGTTTTTTTACATCACTGGGCCCATAAGCTCTTGAGAAAAGGTTGGAAATTGAATTAAATTGAATTGAATCTTAATCTTTTCGTGATGAAAAGCCTCTCCAGCCTTGCATGTCAGCTTTTGTGTACAAAGCCAAGTCTTTGACTTGTGACCTTATTTATTGTAGTACACAGGAGCAGACACACACATTGGCAGAAGGTGAGCTACAGCTGTCCTTCGCAAATAAAAAGATGCACAACTTTTATTCGTCCCTATGATTGAAATCCGTAATCTTAAAATGGTTGGCTTTGGTTGAATTATGTATGAATTGGGGGGCTTAGGTGCTCTACTATTTGTTGACTTTGACACACGCACACTTTGAAGACAACTTCGAAGATGAAAACCTTCAAAAATGTATTTGTGCTTCAGATGATGGAAACACGACAGGCTGAGACAAACAAACAATACACACATTCACAAGACAAATAAACTGAAATAGAAAAGGCATATGGCACACAATCACACATCGTAAAACAGGGATACTCAGCAAGGGCACACCGTAAGGGTCACACTTAATTTAAATTAAACTATTAATGAGGTGAGCAGACCAAAATGAGTGTCTGAATTTAACCCAAAAAAATATTAAAAATAAGAGTGAAAAAAAAATGTACTACAAGGTTATTATTAACTAAAGCTATTAACATTTTGTTCATTTAGCTTGAAGCCCTAAAACTACTAACTGGAAATATATAAAAATAAATTGAACCTAATTAGTCATATTAAGCACAAAACAAAACTGCTAAAAATGGAGCAATTAAAATGAAAAATATATATAAAATAAAATCTAGTTAAAATATGAATAAAGCTATAATAGTATATAAATAAGATGAAAATAACACTGATGACCAATTTGAAGAGTAGTCTATAGTTTATTGCTTTTTCTCCATGCCATGTTTTCACTTATACACATCTAATCTACATTCCTCGCTTTCTCTTACTCCTCCACACCTCTTTCAATGCATTTCATCCTCTCTCAGCCCTTCTTCACTGCCTCCATCACTCTCTCGAAAGCTGTTGAGTGAACGGGTGTGAAATTGCTTGAACTGTGACGTTGTGTCTCTGGGGTTTCTCCAATCAAGGTCATTTCTAATTCATGAATACTTCCCTTTGATGGAAGAATAATTCCATTTGGGTCACATTCCCTCACACTCGATGCGCCCGCGCCATGCAAACAGGATCAGAGGGAGATGCTCATGTGCGTTCAGGCGGTATGAACAGGGCCACTCATACTGCACTTCATTCTGGGCTGATGCAAAAGCTGAACGCACTCGGCTGGGCGCTCACAACTTCATGCATTCCAGATATAAATATCGGAGAGGGAGATACGAGTATTCGTATTGATTCATGGACCGTTATGTTATTTTTCTAGGTGTTCAAAGACCAAGAAAATTAAGTAGTTTTTGAAAGGAGGCAGACAAGTGTTTCATAAGACATCACTTACAATATTCAAAGATAATCTGTGGGTTGAAAAAACAACAACATTTACCATAACCATAGTTTCTGCTATAATACCAGTTACTACAGCTATAGTTTCTACAATACAACTTTAAAAGGAAACCATTATTATAGTTTACAGTAGTTCTAAAAATAGACTTCTAAAAGACTTATAGCCATTATCAATAACTATTAATAGAAACTATGGTTTAAAAGGTACAAAGGGACCCAACAAAATGGACAAGACACAAAACAACAACGCACAACATACTATAAACAAACACAAAATACCTAAATAGCGTTTTAGTTTCTGTGAAATAAAAAACATTAAGTGACAAACTTTAGATTACAAATGAATAGAAGATAAAATAAGATCAAATAAATGTGGGGAGAAGCAGGGGATCTGGCATCTTGAGGAGAAACAGAAGAGTTTTTCTTAATAAAGAGTTCTGCTCTACTTCTGCAGCCCAGAAATAATGATACTGCAAGCTCTCTGCTGAAAGTACAGTGTGTGCTTGAGCTTATGAGTGGGCACATGCCACTTCCTGTAGCACAGTTCCTTTACACACTCACAGTCCGGGACAAAGGCCTCACTCCACAGAAGCAAGAGCGGAGGTATTAATTATTTGTGAAACAGAAAGACAGGCGAGAAGTGCTTTGAAGGCTTGTTAGACCAGTTCCCATTGGAACTAACACTAACAAATAAAAAGATTGCCAACTAATACAATGCAAACCTATTTAATATTTTACAACAATTAGTGCCAAACTTCTACTCTGACCGACCAAGCAGTGTTATGGGCTTTAGTCGCCAAACACTAAAGGTGGATGTAATAAATTAGACCCATGTTACAGAACATGATAAGCAGTCAAACTCATTCAGTTTCCAGTAATTAAAGCAGCACAAACCACAGCCAGTGGTTAATGGAAGCGTGGCAACATCTGCCAGCGGATGCACACAATGAAGAGACGGAGACCTGTGCCGTAGGGGGAGAGAGCAGGACTCGGTTATCATTTAATATGCTTATCTTTAATTATAGTTCATCATTGTGCTTATCAGGGATCTAAACCGGGGTGGCCTGAGGAGTCTTCAGCTCGTAATCAGCACAGGCACTTACACCACTGATTACTTTATTCCAATTCCACTTTAATCAGCTGTTAATCCACACACATACTCTCTCTCACACACACACACACACAGAGTCCACACTTCCTGCAGCACAAGCGCAACATTGCAGCTGAAGCCCCAAAACTCAGAGATACGGGATGAATGACAGACTGATCGTCAGGCCCAGACTGAACCTGGGGAGATTTTATGCGCTCTGCACAAATTTCTCAGAACAGATGCTTAAAAAAAAAAAGAGAGAGAAAAAAAAAGATATGCAGTACAAAAACGCAGTACACTCTTATTAGGTAATGCACAATTTTTACACTAAAAATGAACAAAATAGTAAAATAAGTTTTTTTTGCTGTTTGTATTTGATCAAAATATATAATATATAAATAAAAACTTTAAATTTCAAACAACATTTTTGTCAACTGATTTAAGCCGTTAAAGCAAACTCAAAGAGTCTTTCAGCTCAAGCGGGTCAGATCCCTGCATACTATGATTTCAATATTTGATTAAATTTAAATAAAAAATACTGTCAGGCCATTGTTAATATTTTTCAGGGTTATTTTGTTTGCAATTCAAATGATTTAATTGCAATTGTATATTCAATTAAATTGCAAACCATTCAAAAGTTTAGGGTCAACACTTGTTTTGTTTTTTTAAAATAGTTATTCACACTTTTTCAGCAAGTATGCAATAAATTGATAAAAAGTGACAAAGACTTTTATAATGTCAATAATGTTCTTAATGTTCTTTTGAACTTTCATCAAAGAATCCTGAAAAAAAAGTGTCATGACTTCCACAAAAATATTTAGCAATGGAAAGGAAAAGTTTGAACACCAAATCTTCATATTAGAATAATTTCTGAAGGATCATGTGACACTGACTACATTTACAAGCAGCCAATAACCCGTTCAAAACCGGAATATTAGCAATAACCCGGTCGTGCACGGCCATGTAAACACCGGCAAAAACCCAAATATGCTCATATTCTGGTTTTTAAAAACTCGAATATGATCCCTGGGTTACCCCTTTTCTAACACGAATATTTGGTCATGTAAACGCGTATTGGCATACAGTATCCCCATCAAAAGAAACATTGATTTGTGTTCTGCGCATATTCGCAAGGAATCTTGGTCTTTTGAGTAGAGGAACTGCTTGTATGCCGCATACAAAAATCCGCATACAAAAACCCGCATGCAGTATACCGGAAGTAAACAAGAAGTAGAGGTAAACATGGCGAGACGCAGCACAGCACCATACTTTTGGAGCGAGGAGGAAACCAATTTCTTTATTAGTGTGGTCGAAACCATGAATATAATCTCTTTTAATAGAAATAGTTGCCCCGAACTATTCATTATCCGCGTGCTGCTGCTGTTGTTGTCGTCTTTGGATACAGGAAGAAGAATCGGAAATGACTCATATTGCGTCTTAAGGTTGTCCGTACGTCCAGACGCTAACCATGCATTGCCGTTTACGTCGGGATATTGCCAATTGATTACAAATTCTATGTATACAGGAGAAACTCTCTCTGCTCACGCATATAAACGGGTTATTCCGAATGTTTCAGAAACCCGAATAGTGACCTTAACCCGACCATAACCCGAATATTGACAGCTTGTAAACGTAGTCACTGAAGACTGGAGTAATGACTGCTTTTGTTGACGAAATTAACACTGGCTGAAAGCATATTAAGGCAGGAAAAGGCAGGAAATGTGTAGAATTATATGAATGACTAGCATTACAATTCAGCATAAATCTGCGGGCCTGCTGATGGCCTAAAGCGATGATGAGGTGATGATGAAGGGAAAGAGATGAAAAGAGCTTGTTTATGTGCTGCAAGCCCATGCGATGTATTTCATATGTGTGTGTGTGTTTTCAAACATTTCACAGTAAACATGGCCACTGTAATCTGTATTATGTATGTGCTGGGTAGTGGGCATTTTCCAGTCGTAAGCCTTTGTTAGCATTAGATGGGATGGACAGGCATGAAAATTCAACAGAACAACAATAGATGTGAGGGAAGAGCGAGGGAACGCTGGTTCGAGGGCTCACTTCTGTGAATGATTCACTGCAGGGGGTTCAGGACCGAGCTTCTGGCCCGTCACAAACTGTCAACACACATCACACTGAGGAGGCTCCAGTGTACTGATACTTCCACGCCTGCCTGCTTGCATACACACACATGCACAGTGTTCTTCCCTAGAAACTGCTTTTGTGAAGGCTACAGAAACCAACTTTGAGGGGTCAAAATCCTCAGTTGCCAGACAGAATTTTTTTTTAATGGTGGCTGCACTTAATTCATTTGACAGCGTAGCAGGAAAAGGAAGGAGGTAGCGAAAAAGTAATGGAGCACAAACATTCTACAGCAGTTGTTGCATTAATTACACATTTTCTGTAATTTACTGAAGTTTAAAAATATTGACAGACAATTAAATATGCTTTCAGCTATTATAAATATAAGTTGTACATATAAAACTAAGTTATTTAGTCTATTGCATTTCCCTATTTTATATTTTTAAATCCCACAGTAAAGGAAGCTAATAGGGGTTAGAACTGAAGAAAATGGACAAATAGCTTGTGCCCCAACAAAAACAGATATGAGTGTGGATTTGGGGAGAAAAATTATACATTCCTATTGTAATTCATGAAATATTGTTCAAATAATCTGGTGGTCAGAGAGCAAACCTACAGTAACTTCTGTCTTTATTTTAAGAGCAAAATAAAGGAAAAAGCCAAAAATCTACAACACTGCACTTGGTAGTGCTAAAAGAGCTATTGCCATAAAAGTTATTGTAATATTAACACAGCAAAAACTGCCATATAAAGGTTGAATTAGCCTGTTTTTTCTTGTTTTCCAATAAAAACCTATATCTTTAAGTAGTGTATTTTGTCTTTTCACTTGTTTTTAACTTTCTTATACTTCAAACTAGTGAAAAAAATCTAGCAGTACAGTTAGAAAAAAAAAAACACCCAAAAATAGATACATTAATTAAAAGCAAGTCTTAATTTCTCATGCAGTTTTGCTTCACAAGCAAGTACATATTGTCTTAGGGATTTTTATATATTCAAACTGAAATTACGATAGAAATACTTGTTAAATATAGAAAATGTCATTAAAAATACCAAGCAAATATTTTACTGAACATTGTAACTTGATATAGCGGGAGATCAATGATTACAATTTGACTTCAAAATCAATTGCTTTTGTGATCAAATTAATAAAGTCAGATTTACAGAACTGTTTGACTTTAATTCTTTCTATCTTCCACTGTAGACTGTATTTTGTGATGTTTAGGTCATTATAGACCAAAACAAAATGATACAGGCTTAAATTATAACTAGTATGTAATAAGCTAAATTATCATCAGTGTCACAAATCATTTTACTCCATAAATCATTCTAAAATGCTGATTTGGCAAGAAACATTTCTTATTATTTTCAATGTTGAAACCTGCGTTGTTTCATATTTTTGTGGAAACCATGATACATCTTTTTCAGGGTTCTTTGAAGAAATTTAAAAGAATAAATCTAAAAAGAACAGCATTGTTATTTAAAATATTCGTATAGGGTATATCAAGAAGAAATACCATACATCTATATAATTTTCAGGAAAATGAAAATAAAAACAGGAAAATTTACAACCCAGTCTGTCAAAGTGATGGATCATTATTTGCAGCGCATCCTCTGAATCGCAGGTGTGTGTGTGTGTGTGTGTTTATCACGGCCCTCCTGATGTGTGATCTCATTCTCTAAAGGTTGCCTGCACCCTCATCTTCCCAGAACCCGCCCACCCCCACCCCCACCCCCACCCCCGCACCCGTCCTCACTCTCTCCCTCACCTTTTATCTTGACATCTCTCTGGCCTGTATATCAGCTAATGTGAATTCTGAGTGGATGGGCTGAGAAGTTGAGGTTAATGATGATGCCCTCACTGCAGTATATATGAAGCTCAGCGAAGGCTGTCTGAACCCCCAGAGCCACTTCACTCGCACCTCAAGCCTCAAGTCAATACGGTGGTTAGGCCTCAATTTCAGTAAGGACACGCACATACTCACAGGGTGGGAGTTACAGTCTCTCCACTCCAGGCTCCTAACCACACAGTCATTTTCACGCCTACTGGATCCTCACGCTTTCCAAATTGTTTTTGCAAAGGTCAACTGCAATGTTCAGCTTGCAGGGTCTGACGGTGTAAATGGGGAAGACGGGGGAAGGGGAAGACCAACCCTTCGGCCACATATGAGAAAAAATGGTTGAAGTGGTTCTCTGAAAATGGTTTCTCTTTCTCCTTTGTGTTTTTTACCCCCCCACACAATAAAACAATGCCACAGAGAATCAAAGCATCCATAACCTCCAAGCAAGTTCATTAATTATAAAAAGAAATGTGAATCACCGGGCAGCAAATTACACTTTTACAGCGTCATATACAACCTGAATCTAAAGTCGAGTAATGCACGGCTGCACAGAGAAATCTCAAACTCGTAGAGGTCTCCAAATAAACAGTGAGAAATGCATAAACTGAGTTTAATAGCAATTCTGAAGGTGAAGTGTGATTACTGTGCCACCAGAAGCACCAAACAGAACTGTAAAGAAATTGTGTTGATTTCCTACTCTCGTACCACTAAGAATGGGCAAAAATTTGGTCCAAAAGACCCCTGATATAGAATGTTTTTTGTTTTTTTTACGTTCGTGAAGTTTGTTTCTCATCTCATCTGCATTACCTGCTCAGACAGTATGTGAATTTGGATGGACCTATTGCCACTATTGATGAATCTTCAGCAAAAGAGTTCGATTTAATAAACAAATGAGTTGTGTGATCTTTTTGGGGAGTAAAAAAAAAAAAAAAAACAAGCAGAACCAATGCAGTACAACTCACAAATAAATTACTAAATCAATATCAAGTTATTTTGGTATCCATTGGTGAATAAGAATGAATACAAATGGAATCGAAATCGAAATCTAAAGGTCGGGAATCAGAACCCCTTTTTGGGAAGTCAACATACAAATGACTTATATCAGTCTGCACACTGAACAAGGACAGGAGAAAGCATTTCAACATAAAAAAATAATACACGTTCACATTTAATTTATGCAAAAAAACTAAATATTCTTGGCACAAATTTCATATCAGGCCATGGTTTGAAAGAGGAAGAGATTTCATCAGGCATAGCCGGTGTTATGGGAGCTGACCCTATTCTGGGGTCTGCTGTGACGCATACAGGCAGGCCACAGGCCCAGAGTTCAATGCAAAACACGTTTAAGGACGCCGTCAGACTTGGTAAATGATGGCTTATTAAAAGAGAGAAATGGTGGGAGATAGTGGTAGGAGGGGGTGAGTGAGAGATGGTGAAACAATTAAAAAGAAAAAAGGCTCTTAGAAGTTCCTTGTCTGCTTTCAGAAGAGGCGTTACATCTACTCGCCACTTTCAGGTGCATTTTTGATGCACTTTCCTCTGACTGGCTCTCCAAAACTCATTTGCTCTTGCCACATCAAAGCAATCTGCTTTTTGCGCATTAGGCACCGTTAATAGATTTGAATGCGAGTTTTATTTTGTTCTTAATAAAAATACAACTAATCTCACTTTGCATAAAGTAATTGGATTTGCCGTTTTCACAGGTCTCGGTTCATGACACTGCAGAAGGGGGTCTTTTCCGACAAAATCTAGAATCGTAACTACCGCAGCATGCTTTTATGTTTGTGTTCAGATGTATTCAAATATGGCCGTGCAACATCCTAGTCAGGTTTCTGAGATCTTATCTTTCTCTTGCAGCCTCACACAAACAGATGCATAAAGGCAACAGCCACCATCACCAGCCCATTCGCCAGCAATAAAACTTTTGATTAAGACTTTTCATAAATGCTTATCTTTATCATGAAGAACTCCATAGGGCTTGAGAAACCCTAGCCCTCATTTCCACAACCAAACGTCTAAAAGCTGCCGCAGATCTAATTATGATTCCCACCAAGTGCCTTCGTGCTTTCGTTACTCTGAAACTTCGCTAATATTCCGCCTCCAGTGGAAGGTTTGGAAACGAGGCATCAAACCCACCAGGACAAAATGTTCTTTTATGACATCTTTGTGCTTCGGTTCTGCATCTGACACCTTTAATGAATGTGGTGACTGTTTAAGTGGACACTAGTGGATTTTCTGAGAGCTCTCGCATGTGTAAAGATGCAAATGAATGCAACACAAATGCATCATACAAAAACACATTTTAGACCGAGTAAGCCGCGTGGGCTCCCTTGATGCCGATATTCGGCGGGAAACGTCTCAGCTAATTCACCGCTCTCCCGCTGCTCCAAATACAGGCAATATTGATCAGACTCCCTGCGGCACTGCTATCGATCGTCTGTTTGCAGGTGTGTGTGTGCATGCGATTGCTCGTGGTGTGAAACTAAACTGGGTCCCTGCAGGGTGACTGAGCGGATGGTGGGGGAGGGAGATGTCTAGTTAAGGTGAAGAGTGTTGTTTGTCAGAGGACGCTGCTCATTTAGGGCGCCCTTCACTCTCTCGCTCTCGTACACGTGGCTCCTGTCGCATTAAGGTTGCCAGCGGTGGGGGTTGGAGGCAGAAGTGTTGTTGAAAGGCGGAGGCAGAGATAAAGGTGGTGCTGGGGGAAAGAGTATGCTAGTGTGATAGTTAAAGGGCACCTATTATGCAAAATTCACTTTTACATGGCGTTTGAACATAAATGTGTGTTGGCAGTGTGTGTACACAATCACCCTATAATGATAAAAATCCACCCAGTGCTTTTTTTAAAATCCTCATAAATCATAAGCACCGTCTCAGAACAAGCCGTTCTCAGATTTGGGGAAATAGAGCATCACAGTCCCGCCCACAGCCGGTGCCGGAAGTAAAAATACAATACAATTTCTCCATTGACAGTTGGGGTATAAGCCATAAAAACGTAACCATACATGGTAGACTTAAAACCAGCTACGGCTGTACTAAGCGATTGTATATGCTCATAAAAACGCCAAAAGTTCATGGGGCACTAACCTTGTTTTAAGATAAATGCCTTTTATTCGCAATGTCTTGGATAAGTACTTCATTACCCACAATCCTGAACAATCCCACAATCCCACAGTGATGCATCTGATTGGTGGAAGCAAAGCCCGACTGTGGATAAACCCTGCGAAAGTCCGTGAAGACTATTAATAAAAAAAACTGTGTTGCGTTTTTGCACGGTACATTTATCAGTGCAATCATGATCTCCTTGCCGGTCAATGTCGCTTTTTCAAGGAGGAAAACAAAAGTGTTCAAAGGGGTGAATATAAAATTCACTTGAGGAAAAAGTTCGCCTGGCTGTTGTCAGATTTGGAAGTCGCTCAAAAGGTTTTTCCGCGGTTGTGGCTTCAGTCGACTTACTATTGGAAAACAGTGAGGCATGGTGGTTTATGGGGCGAGTAGTTCCTTCGCTCGGAAATAAAAATAAGTACACAGTCTTGTACCTTTGACTTGAAATTATATGTTGTATGCTTATGAGTTCAGCCGTAGCTGGTTATCCTCATACATGCTCTAAAACTCTTTAGATACGATTTTTCCAAATTGTTAATTGGGAGAAATGAATGGGAAATTTACTTCCGGCACCAAAGCGCTCTCGGGCTGTGGGCGGGACTGTGATACTCTATGTGATGTACTTTTGCACAAGCCCCTCCCACAGCTGTTGACGTACCCTGCAGTTTTAGCATAGACCCGCCCTGAGTGAGCTGTACACAGTCCGCCACTGTTTCGACGCAAGAGCAGCTGTAGACAAGAATGTCTTCTAAAGTGATCGAGGTGTTTTGTTGTTGAATGTAAGAATCAACATAGCTATCTTTATTTACTCTCGTTGTTATTTGAGGATGGATCTGTACCAACTGTTCGTGATCTCACTTTACAGTCTCCGGAGCGATTGGCCTAATATTACAGATCATGGCAGAAATGAAAGTGAGAGCGCACACTTTATGACAGCTCATCGAGTCGTTTTACGGATATAAAGCTTACCAATTTATTAAGCACCCCCTGAAAAGGTGTGTATATTTGTTTACTGTTAGTTGTAAAGAGTGTTTTGTGTAATTCGCTGTGTATGTTGATAATGAAAGGGGGAGAGAGAGTGTTTATCGATAAGACTTTAATGCGCACTTCTTATACTGTTTATTCAGCTCTTAGTGATTTTTTTGGAGTAAAACTAACGCTTCATCGTTTGTGTGTAGTACAGTAAACTTCATTAAACTAATTTTTTATATTTTTGGCCATCATTCGGACGGGGTCCACTACAGCAGGCTTGTATTAATAGTGGATAAAAGCAGATGACAAATACGTTATAACCGTAATTAAACTAAACTATACCTGTTCTATCTCCATACAGTGTATATTCTCTTACTCTGTAGGCCTTATTGTCCTACTCCATGTCGAAATGAACACCGCTACTGAGAGTTTCTGTTTTGATATTATTATTCCGAGATGAGATTCCAGACAGAGTGTGAGCCCGTGAGGCTTCACCTCTGTGCCGGCAACAGCAGCTCATTTACATTTAAAGGGATACACACTAAAACGGTGCATTGTTCTGAGCCCAAAAAAGTGACACTTTAAACATGCTGTAAAAAATTTATCTGTTGGGTATTTTGAGCTAAAACTTCACATACACACTCTGGGCACATCAGAGACTTATTTTACACCTTGTGAAAAGGTGCATAATAGGTGCCCTTTAAAGGTATAGTTTTTTTTCTTCTTCAGTGGAACACAAAAAGAAGATATTTTGAAAGTCAAAACAACATTGGACCCCACTGAGTTTCATTCTATGGACAGACAAAAGAAATCTTGTATTGTGCTTGAGGCGATAGTTCAGATAAAGCAGCCCCTAAAGCTAGATTCACACTGTCAATCCAAATCTGATTATTTGTGTATCCGATTGGAATCTGATCTAAAATTATTGACTGTGCACATTGTGTATCGCAACTGTTCAGATATGATTTGTGTGTCCATGCAGCTCTTTCATTTTCCAGAATATCTGTATTTGTTTCTATGGCTATGACATTGAGTTGGTAGCCAAAAATCCCAACAACAACCACAACATGGAGTGGTATGCAATTCAGATGTTGTCTTATTTACAACATGACAATGTATAGCTGCCACGCTGAACTGCAATGTCTTCCGAGGCAGTGGCAAAACTGTAGGAGGCTTGTGTGCGTGGCTTTATTCCACGCTGTCGTCTCCGCCGTTTTCAAAACATGTCTCCGTTATATTGTCATTTTCTGCTCGTACGGCGCTTTGCAGTGACTTTCAGCATGTGTCCTATAACCTGATGTTTACGTTTTACGTGGCGTGAGAGTGACAAACCACACGAAATCCGATCAGAGCAGTCAGACTCTAATGGATTCCCAGAAATGCGAAGTGATTTTTTGCTATTCACACATGGAAAATCTGATCGGATTTGAATAAAAAAATGCACAAAAATCTAATTTTGGAAAGTAAAAATCAAATTAGATATAGCTTTAGATTTTGGTCCGACAGCCACTATAAATGGGGAGCTCTTGGCCAGAATAAGCTGCAAATAGACCACGGAAGAGAGTGGGTGAACAAAACGAGTTCTGTTCGCAGAAACTATATTTTGAATACAAGACTAATGTGATTTTCAAATTCAGTACAAGGTTTAAACAAAAACAGCCTACATGGTTTAAAACGAATCAAGAAAATGAAGACAGGCCTTTCATAGCCTCATATCTCAGCTGTGGTATGGGTGTTATCTTGAGTTCTGTGTCATCATGTCTTTCTCTGATTTATGCTCTTGCAATATGGAGCGCACCGCGCAGGCTGACAAGCTCTGATCTATGCATTTACTGGATCACACATAGCTTGTTGACTAATACGTATACGTAATGCTAATACGTTGACCTCTCCAAGTCACACACTTGCCGCAGCCTCACAGTTAAAATCACACAAAAGGGATGTAAAATACTACAGCAGTGGTTCCCAACCCTGGTCCTGGAGTACTCCTAACACTGCACAATTTTGATGTCTCTCTTATTTGACACACTCATTTGAGGTCTTGGAGTCAACTCTTTACTAATGAGCTGATGAGTTAAATTAGGTGTGTTTGATTAGGGAAATCTTAGGGGCTGTTTACACGACACCGTTTTCAACTCAAAACTTAAATTTTAGCCCTTATTTACACGACAATGGCATTTTGGTGGTCTGAAACCGCAAACTTTTGAAAAGTGGTTTCAATGTGTTTTTTGAAAAAGATACCATTATTGTCTCCGTATAAACTACAAAAATGCGGATTTGTGAAAACTGTGACTCATGCGCATGTGTATGATGTCTTCAGTCTATAGAAGCATAGTGTTTCTTTACAAAGTCAACTACTGGCCTGGCATGCATAATACAGCATTTTTAATCTGTGTGAGCTTGCTTTGATAGTTGGTGTTACAGTGTTCAGCCGCACACTGTTTAAATCGCTGGCCCATCGCTGGCACCCTGGCCCATCGCAGTTCACCTGTTCAATTCCATAACACTTAGTTCATGAGCAATAATAGCAAAGCTTTCCTTAGCAATCACTACAACAATCCCACATTCACAATCCAATTAAATGCCATTGGATCATTTTGTTTTGTTTTCCGTTGAATATTCTAATTCACTTAGATGTGCCATTTTCTAGACACTAAAGGTGCTATAAGCAATGTTAGCTGCTCCGCTACACTTCTGCTATTAAAATCCCTCAATCTCACTCTCCAAAGACATGTCAGCAAACCAGAATGCTTATCAGACTTAAAAGCCAATTGCCTTCAAAAGCACCTGGTATCAGGGACATTTTCTATGTGCCACTAAAAATACTTGTAACATTTAAATGCGTTCCACATGTCATTGCATATACACTTAAAGCACAAAGAGGGTCTTGTGAGGGTCTAATTAAAGGTGTTACAATACATTAATGCACGTATAGTGTATGTGTGTGTGTCCTTTGTGCTTTGACACAGAAAAAAAAAAAACATCTTAACAAAAGCAGCACTCACTCTACCAGGCCCGAGTGTGCCAACTTAAAGCACCACAGCAAATCACTGCATTTTCCACCTCCTAAAGGGCGACTCTCTCCTCCATCTCTGTTCATTTCACTCAATATAAAATTCACCTCACCATCTCCAGTGCCTCCGTAAATCTTTTTTTCTAATCTGTTTACTGTCTGATGCCATTCCGATCTCCTTTATATATTTAAAATAAAGACTTTCTCCTCCCTCGATTGGCTGTCCAAATCAGAGGATATTATTCCACCACACATCAGGGTCTCAACCACTCTCCATACAGTCCAGCATCTGAGGCACACCTCCATCACAGTGGAAGCGGTCTCTCCCACGGCACAAACTGATTAGCTGAGGTCTCGTGCACACAAACACGCTTGCATCTATACAAAATCTGGAATGAATTCTACAGACATACTACATTGTGGAAAAATCAATCTAGATCAAAAACACAAAATAAATAAACACCAGAGACAGTTGAAACAGTGATTTGCTTATCTAAAAGGTAGGCAGCTATGCATAATAAGATGACCTCAGAAATCACATGCATCCTTCAAGAAAAGGCATTGAATCTAAAGCAATTTTTCGGACAAAAAGACAACTTAACAGCTTTAATGAGGGAAAGAACTACAATCCTAAGAATCATTGTGAGTGACAAATTAAAAACAATGGAGAAATAAAACTTATGGATAAATGAAGGTAAATTAGTAGCTAAACTCAAGAGCACGTAGATGTGAATTTGAGAACTTGTACAATAAATATTCGTACTTGTACGCGAACATTTACACTCACAACTCCGATGTGAAAACCTGTAAAATACAAATCTGAACTTGAACGCTGAGATTTGCACTCGCAGACAATAGTCACAAACCTGTATTCTTGAAGCTGCAGACAAGTAGTCACAAATTTGTAAAATGCCATTCACAAAGATACAACGACAGAGACAAACTTGTAATACAAATTTGCACTTCTTCTGACATTCAAATTCGCAGTACAACTTCAAACTGGCACTTGCAACTTCTCAAATCTGTCACTGCAAGTGCAAATTTCACGCCTTGACTTTTGCTACTCTTTTTGCGATATATTAGGTGCAAAACTGATTTGTGCACTTGCAACTCAGTAGAGGCGAGAGGGGGAGAGGGGCGGGGGAGTGTTGCGGAAATGGAGTCGTTTTATTGGTTGGCGCCTAGCCAATGAAATCGGACTTGTATTGTACGCGATGATGTCACGAAACCCGCGTCCTCAGGGACGCTCTGTCTGAAATGCTATCATGGCTTAATGCATTAGACTGATATTAAAATAAAAAAAAATGATATTATCAAAATCAGTGATCCAAAATTCAGTTAACACCATACTAATAATGCATACTATGTACAGGAAAGCAGATGAGCTTTTTATTTGCTTTTTATACGCGTTTAGTTGTACGTTAAGCATTTTCCTTCCATAGAAAACCAAGAAAGCACTTAATTTACATATATATACCATACATACACACACACACACACACACATTATATATAATATGTGTATGTGTGTATTGTGTATATACATATATATGTATGTATAATACGTGTGTTTGTGTATTGTCTATATACATGCATGTATATAGTATGTATATACACTCACCGGCCACTTTATTAGGTACACCTGTCCAACTGCTCCTTAACACTTAATTTCTAAGCAGCCAATCACATGGCGGCAACTCAGTGCATTTAGGCATGTAGACATGGTCAAGACAATCTCCTGCAGTTCAAACCGAGCATCAGTATGGGGAAGAAAGGTGATTTGAGTGACTTTGAACGTGGCATGATTGTTGGTGCCAGAAGGGCTGGTCTGAGTATTTCAGAAACTGCTAATCTACTGGGATTTTCACGCACAATCATCTCTAGGGTTTACAGAGAATGGTCCGAAAAAGAAAAAAACATCCAGTGAGCGGCAGTTCTGTGGGCGGAAATGCCTTGTTGATGCCAGAGGTCAGAGGAGAATGGCCAGACTGGTTCGAGCTGATAGAAGGGCAACAGTGACTCAAATAACCACCCGTTACAACCAAGGTGGGCAGAAGAGCATCTCTGAACGCACAGTACGTCGAACTTTGAGGCAGATGGGCTACAGCAGCAGAAGACCACACCGGGTCCCACTCCTTTCAGCTAAGAACAGGAAACTGAGGCTACAATTTGCACAAGCTCATCGAAATTGGACAATAGAAGATTGGAAAAACGTTGCCTGGTCTGATGAGTCTCGATTTCTGCTGCGACATTCGGATGGTAGGGTCAGAATTTGGCGTCTACAACATGAAAGCATGGATCCATCCTGCCTTGTATCAACGGTTCAGGCTGGTGGTGGTGGTGTCATGGTGTGGGGAATATTTTCTTGGCACTCTTTGGGCCCCTTGGTACCAATTGAGCATCGTTGCAACGCCACAGCCTACCTGAGTATTGTTGCTGACCATGTCCATCCCTTTATGACCACAATGTACCCAACTTCTGATGGCTACTTTCAGCAGGATAA
Organism: Semotilus atromaculatus; assembly: GCA_031834385.1. Taxonomy (NCBI): domain Eukaryota; kingdom Metazoa; phylum Chordata; class Actinopteri; order Cypriniformes; family Leuciscidae; genus Semotilus; species Semotilus atromaculatus. The sequence goes on along the minus strand of JAULUF010000025.1, from coordinate 23,649,866 downwards.
TGCGCCATGTCATAAAGCTGGAATCATCTCAGACTGGTTTCTTGAACATGACAATGAGTTTGCTGTACTCAAATGGCCTCCACAGTCACCAGATCTCAATCCAATAGAGCATCTTTGGGATGTGGTGGAACGGGAGATTCGCATCATGGATGTGCAGCCGACAAATCTGCGGCAACTGTGTGATGCCATCATGTCAATATGGACCAAACTCCCTGAGGAATGCTTCCAGCACCTTGTTGAATCTATGCCACGAAGAATTGAGGCAGTTCTGAAGGCAAAAGGGGGTCCAACCTGTTACTAGCATGGGGTACCTAATAAAGTGGCCGGTGAGTGTATATATATATATATATATATATATATATATATATATATATATATATATATATGTATATATACACAATACACACACACATACACTCACCGGCCACTTTATTGGGTACACCTGTCCAACTGCTCCTTAACACTTAATTTCTAAGCAGCCAATCACATGGCGGCAACTCAGTGCATTTAGGCATGTAGACATGGTCAAGACAATCTCCTGCAGTTCAAACCGAGCATCAGTATGGGGAAGAAAGGTGATTTGAGTGACTTTGAACGTGGCATGATTGTTGGTGCCAGAAGGGCTGGTCTGAGTATTTCAGAAACTGCTAATCTACTGGGATTTTCACGCACAACCATCTCTAGGGTTTACAGAGAATGGTCCGAAAAAGAAAAAACATCCAGTGAGCGGCAGTTCTGTGGGCGGAAATGCCTTGTTGATGCCAGAGGTCAGAGGAGAATGGCCAGACTGGTTCGAGCTGATAGAAGGGCAACAGTGACTCAAATAACCACCCATTACAACCAAGGTGGGCAGAAGAGCATCTCTGAACGCACAGTACGTCGAACTTTGAGGCAGATGGGCTACAGCAGCAGAAGACCACACCGGGTGCCACTCCTTTCAGCTAAGAACAGGAAACTGAGGCTACAATTTGCACAAGCTCATCGAAATTGGACAATAGAAGATTGGAAAAACGTTGCCTGGTCTGATGAGTCTCGATTTCTGCTGCGACATTCGGATGGTAGGGTCAGAATTTGGCGTCTACAACATGAAAGCATGGATCCATCCTGCCTTGTATCAACGGTTCAGGCTGGTGGTGGTGGTGTCATGGTGTGGGGAATATTTTCTTGGCACTCTTTGGGCCCCTTGGTACCAATTGAGCATCGTTGCAACGCCACAGCCTACCTGAGTATTGTTGCTGACCATGTCCATCCCTTTATGACCACAATGTACCCAACTTCTGATGGCTACTTTCAGCAGGATAATGCGCCATGTCATAAAGCTGGAATCATCTCAGACTGGTTTCTTGAACATGACAATGAGTTCGCTGTACTCAAATGGCATCCACAGTCACCAGATCTCAATCCAATAGAGCATCTTTGGGATGTGGTGGAACGGGAGATTCGCATCATGGATGTGCAGCCGACAAATCTGCGGCAACTGTGTGATGCCATCATGTCAATATGGACCAAACTCCCTGAGGAATGCTTCCAGCACCTTGTTGAATCTATGCCACGAAGAATTGAGGCAGTTCTGAAGGCAAAAGGGGGTCCAACCCGTTACTAGCATGGGGTACCTAATAAAGTGGCCGGTGAGTGTACATACATATATATAGTGTGTGTGTGTGCATATATACACATGTACAGTACTGTGCAAAAGTTTTAGATCGGTAAGATTTTTTATGTTTTTAAAAGAAGTCTCTTCTGCTCACCAAGGCTGCAATTATTTGATAAAAAAAAACAAAAAACAAACAGTAATATTGTGAAATATTATTACAATTTAAAACAGCGGTTTTCTATGTGAATATACAGTAAAGTGTAATTTATTCCTGTGATCAAAGCTGAATTTTCATCATCATTACTCCAGTCTTCAGTGTCACATGATCCTTCAGAAATCATTCTAATATGATGATTTGACGCTCAAGAAACATTTATGATTATTATCAGTGTTGAAAACAGTTTTTTACATTTTTATTTCATGATGCTATGATGAATAGAAACTAAAAAAGAACAGCATTTATCTGAAATCTAAAGCTTTTGTAACATTAAACTCTACCCTTCAAAAGTTTGGGGTCAGTAAGAATTTAAATTTTATTTTTGGGGGAAAGAAATATAATAAATCAATACTTTTATTCATCAAGGATGAGTTAAACTGATCAAAAGTTACAGTAAAGACATTTATAATGTTAGAAAATATTCTATTTTAAATAAACGCTGTTCTTTTAAACTTTCTATTCATCAAAGAATTTTGAAAAAAAATTGTACACAAGTGTTTTCATCATTGAAAATAATAATGAATGTTTTTTTGAGGATCAAATCATCATATTAGAATGATTTCTGAAGGATCATGTGACACTGAAGACTGGAGTAATGATGATGAAAATTCAGCTTTGATCACAGGAATAAATTACACTTTACTGTATATTCACATAGAAAACAGCTGTTTTAAATTGTAAAAATATTTTTGACAATATTACTTTTTTTTTTTTTTTTATCAAATAATTGCAGCCTTGGTGAGCAGAAGATACTTCTTTTAAAAACATAAAAAATCTTACCGATCTAAAACTTTTGCACAGTACTGTATATATATATATATATATATATATATATATATATATATATATATATATATATATATATATATACACACACATACATACACACACACACCATACATACCTATACGTATATATACACAATATAATATTGGTAAGATCATTTATTTACTATCCTTAATTGACAATGAGCAATGCAATTGTTAGAGTATTTATTAATCTTGTGAATTTTTGTTAAAAATACAATTGATCATTGTCAGCGGTAAGCTCAGCAATTTGCTTCTTTCGTTTCTGATTGGTGGAGACTTCTTTGACAAGAGTCATGAGTAATGCAGTTTTTTTTGTTAAACACAATAATGAAAAAAATTAAGCTGAAATAATGTAGGGTGATGGCTTCAACATAAGCAACATAAGCATAACCTCAGAAATAACAGTAGGCCTTTATTGCAATTAAATTATCATTAAAAATCTGTTTCCCTAAGGAGAAAATTAATGGGATTTTTACTTTTGGATATTTAGCTTGGTTGGGCGATGTAGCGATAATTTTCCTGCACAACTAAAAGATAGAGATTAAAACAATTTTTTTTTTATTGAACAAGAAATAGAGAGATACTGAATGAGAAGTGATTGGAGGTTCATTGTGGGAGAAAAAAACCCCTCAATCTGAGCTTAGTCAGTCTGATCTGAGGTCAGTCGTGCTCTATAAATAACAGACGACAGACGGGCAAGCAGTGGGCACAGCACAGGTGTGGAGGAGGGCCTGGAGGAATAGAAGCTATGTGTGTGTGTCAGTCCTTACAACTGAACATTTATTATGAGTCAGAGAACTCCAAGTCTAAAGTCAACATGAATTTGCAACATGCAACCTATTTCTACTTCCAAAATTGGACATATTTCATATTAAGGCTGCACAAGTATTCGAAATACAACTGAAATCGCGACATGGCTTTGTGCAATTATAAAATCGCAAAGGCTGTGATTTAATAAGATAAATAAAATAAAAATCGTTTTAAAAAAGAAAGCGTAACAGTGTCAATTTCCACACTTGCAGCTCCCGATCAGGTGTTTTCAGTGTCTCAGAACGGCTCGATTCGTTGCTCCACACTCATCTCTGCATCTGCTCTGAGTTTGGGTCGCTTAAAACATGTATTTGGGAACACAACATGCACCAACCATCGTCGCAAACTTTTCATGCGAAACGCTTATAAACCGGTTGTTGTCAAAACCAAAGAAGCTTCCCTATGGATTTCCAGCAAAATAAAAGTTTGATGGTTTAACATTTGAAAATTAAGAAATAAAAAAAAAGAAGAAAACTAAAACCAACACTAAATACTAAAATAAAAGTTATTATTATTATAATAATATAATTATTATTATTATATATTATTATATAATATAATTATATTTTTCATAAATACCCACAATTCCTACAGTGAAATACGGTTCCTATACAATAGTAATATTTCTTATTTTAATTCATAACTTTATTTAGTAATAATAACAATGACAAAATTTTTGGTAAAATTATGCAGCTCTAAAAAAAATATTAAAAAAAACCCCAATCTCAATTTAACATTAAAATCACAATTCGATTTTTTCCATAAACCGTGCAGTCGGGAAACGGGACTTTCTTCATTGGGAATAGATTCATCATGAGAGGCGTTTAGTGTTTATGGGTGTGTTTGGGCTGCTAGCTTGTGGCGTTAGCTGCAATGACAAGTCATTGATTTAATATGCACAAATGATTTTGTAAATGGAGTCTGTTTAGATATCATGTTGACTTTCAAAGGCTTTGTGCATGTGGTCTGGTAGGCAGAAATCCCTCAGCGCCCATCTTTGATACAACCACTGGTGAAGTCACAGACCCATAGTATATTTTGTAGCTATTTTATACTGCACATACACCAGAAACACACACGAACCCTTCCTCTGTCACACACAAGCCTTCAGGCAGAGTGGACAGTGAATCCTGAAATCCCATTCCCTGCATGAGCAGCCCAGTGAGAATCTCTCGTTCTCTCTCACACACACGCACAAGCTCAGTCTCACACCAACCACCAGTCTCTCGCCCAGCACCAGCACACCTTTTTCGTCTTTTATCTCCTCTTCCTCTCCTCCATCTCCCCCTTCCTTTCAACACCACCTCTCTCCCATCTCCCTCGACACTTCTCTCTCTCCCCTTCTCATTTCCTTTCCTTTTGTTCTGTCTTCCTCTCTCTCTATCTCCATCTTTCCCAAACCTCATTTCTCTCTCCATCTCCCTCATCAACTCTCCCTTCTCAATCTTTTCTGTATCCCCAAACCAGAAACCCATCTCCCTGTGTGTGTGGTATAAGCACAGGCCCAAGGTCATTGTTAGCCTAGATTAGGCAGAAAGAGCAGGGAGGAACGGCCATCATCATGTGACCGACTTTCTTATTATTTGGTGTCCTCAGGCTGGAGAGTGAATCAGCATCTACAGTTCCAACACAGACTATGAGTGGGAAATGAAGAGAGAGGAGAGAGACAAGTGAGGTTGTGCCGAGGCGGTTTTAGACAGAATGACTCAACATTTTGATGAGGTAACACTGAAGCGAGACCACCTCATGAAGAATACATTTAAATTTACTCTAGTTCTCTGTTCGGCTGGGATTCGGCCGTAGGCAGTCATTACAACAGCACACCTTCAAGTGAGATATTGCTTTTATGGAACAGTTCAATACACAAGTAATTATGATCAAGTAACTTACATTTCAGACTAATTTGACTGGATTCTATATTTTGTTTCTGCTAAAAAAAAAAAAATCTAAATAAACTTTTCCTGTGACAGTCTATCTCAGTTTCTCTCAACTTTGAAAATGTACATTCCTAAAAGAACTCCATTCAGTTTTGCAGGATTCTGTCAGAACAGTGGTATCTCACCGTTTATGTTTTGTTTTCAGCATTTCATGATGAGCAGAACAAAAACAAAAAATGGAAATGAATGAAATTAACAGGAACATAAAAAAATAATAAAAAAATAAAAAAAATCAAAAAAAAAAAAACCAAACTATCTGAACAGAAACACTTATTTGAAATGATCATTAACTGGTTAAAAACATTATTTTATCGTTCTGTTTAAGATTTTAATTTGCCAGTCAACCAATCTTGAATTCAAATAGTACGGCCTATGCAAATGTGATGTTGACACATACAACCTGAGTGAAATGCCCACGCTCGGCTGTCAAGTCGTCCTATGTAAGTGAGCTGGCATTAGATGTTGGATCGCAGGAATTTATCCGATGATATGTTACCATGGTGTTTTGAAACCAGTGAAAAAAGCAGGTTAGTGTAGAACCTCTAATATTCAGAGAAAAAAATGCAGGAATATTTTTTTAAATGACACCCTGTTGTCAAAGTTAGTATTATGACAATGTATGGTCAAACTTTTAACAGTTTAAAAAAAAAAAAGTCCTCAAATGGTGTTTATGAGGTTTTTCAACAGCGTGTGTTTTGTCAGTCATTAGAACGGTCACATCTGAGGCAGTAAATGCATAGAATTAAAGGGTTAGTTCACCCAAAAATGAAAATTCTGTCATAATTACTCACCCTCATGTCGTTCCAACCCTGTAAGACTTTCGTTCATCTTCAGAACACAAACCAAGATATTTTTGCTGAAATTTGAGAGCTGGCTCACTCCTTCATAGGCTGCTAGGTAATTGTTTTTATTTGATTTCATTGCGCTCCATCTAGCTTTTATCAGTGCAAAAATGCATCCCGTGGTAACCGAAAAAACTCGAGCCCAAGAGGACTAGAGAATTTGTTCAAGCAGGGATTAAATCATTTTCATTTATATCTTTGTGTCAGTATCAGGTCTGTAGTTAAAAAAATAAAGAAATACATAGCCTAGTTATTATGAACATTTCATGTTTTTATTTTAATTTAAATTCATCAAAGTGACAGTAAAGACTTTTAAATGGTTAAAAATGTTCTCTCTCAACATTGTTCTTTTCAGCTTTCCACAAAACAATTAGGCAGCACAACTGTTTTCAACATTCAAATTATGCTCTGCATCACAGGAATAAATCACTTTTTAAAATGTATTCAAAATAGAAAAGAGTTATTTCAAATTGTAATACGATTTCACAATATACCTGTTATAAGCCTTTAAAATTCTCACGACCCCAATCTTTTTAATGGTAGTGTACATGAAGAAAGAGAGCAAGGAGATGTGCATCACACCGGTTAGTGCCAAGCCTTGAGCTTTAAATATCTCATCTGCATTAATTATGCATTTTACCTCACAAAGACTACAAAGGAAAAATATCACCTGCTGGCACTACACAAATACAAAACACTCATGCAGCCTTGTACTAGTGAGATGCACGTGTGTCTCTTCATTAAGTGCAGTGATCAGGGTCATAGCTCTTACACAAAAGCAACTATTCAATTAAACGCATGCATACTGCTAACAGCAGGTCCTGCTCTATTAGCATGTTAAAGCCTGAACTTATTGATCTATGGGATCTCACCTGTTCACCTGCAATCTTAATGCGTCTATGACACGTACAAACATGCCACTTGTATCCCCTTTGGCACCTCAATGACAGTCTCCTGGCAGGAGGTGATGTGTGTTGTGCATTCTATGTTGGCTTGGTGTTGCCCACCAAATAATTTATATTTCTTATAATATAAATGCATTAAATGACTGTTTTTACTGTATTTTTGATTGAATATATGCAGCCATGGTGAGCATAAGAGGCTTCTTTGGAAAAAATGGGATTTTTTTTTAATCCACCCCAAATTTTGAAAGTCAACAAAAATGCATAAAATCTTTATACTAAGATACTCCTCTTAGTCACTTGCTCATTTCTTCCAAATGTTTCCTGTGTGTAAACACACTGCACACACATACTAGCCTGCCCAAAGAATTTCAATTTCAGTACATTATTAAATACAAGTTTAATGATTAAAAAACCTTAAATCAAAAATGTTTTAATGTTTTGGGGAAACTAGGCTAGATGGTACATAGAAACACTCAGAATTTCTCTTCATTCATTTTATTTTTATTTATTTTTCAAAACAGAGGGCCTGGATATCCAGTTGCCCTTCATTGCAGGGTTGAAAACAATTTAGCCTGATCAAAATCTATCTGAGCACTCTTTAGGAACAATCACAGATCGAACAATCGCAACGACAATGACATGGTTTAAAGCGATTGGCTTTTTCGATTGAAGCGAGGGACTTCCTGACAGTCAGCTTGAAACATAAATCTCACTCAGCTCAGATTAGAGAAGTGGTTCTCAACAATGGAGCCCCCGCAAACTTTCAATGGAGCTGACTTAAAAGTATTTAAATTAAATTTCTGGAATTAACTGTGGTTAATTTCTACACTCTCTGTTTCTGTTAATGAAAAAAAAAAAAACTGAAAACAAGCAGCTTTGTCAATTTTAGCAGATATACTAGAAATATCGTCGCCTATATGGAGGGTGGGTTGTCTTTGAATATTGTGCTGGACCACAGGGTCAAAAATGTTGAAAACCACGGGGTTAGAGTTTCATTATGGAGCAGGGGATCTGAAAACTTATTCCATCTTTAGGCTGGGAAGGGCCTCTGTCTCCCCAGCAGTCGACTGCACATCTGGATGTGCCGTATTCTACACAAGGTCGAGTAAATCAATGTATGGTCGAGTAATATGGAAATTCCTCCTCTCCAACTGCTCATAGTCCCCTGACAGCAGACTGTCACAAGAACAGCAGGGGGATGGAAAGATCTGAGCAAGAAATGCATGCACGCACTCAAAAAGGACAAACACGAGTGTGATTAATATGTGGAGCTTTCCACATATACACACACACTTACTCCAATGTCTCACACATCCACAGCATGATTCTCAGGTGAACAGATGGCTTCCTATTTCATACAATAACAGACACAAATCCCAGAATCCTACGCACAAACTAAGAACACTACACATGCATGTGTACCAAACCATAACAGCAGCATTTTCAGATCGGCAAACGCTGCGTGTTTCTTCTTTGATAATTTATTCATTGCTCAAATGGGAAAAAAGACTGAAACGTAAGCTTCATTTCCAAAGGGAAAAGAATGGAGGATAAGTGAGCGAGAAAGCAAGACAGGTGTTTGAAGGAAGTGAGACACTTTTCAACTCGATGAGCAACACAGAACCAAAAAAAAAAACATATACAGGAACATGTTGCGGCACCACATGTGGAATCACACACGGTGTATGGTGTAGTGTGGGCACTAACCCTGGAGAGAAAGCAGATGCTAGCATAGCCTAACGCGCCAATGAGAGAAAGGGGAAATGATGTTGAGCATAGCAATAGTGGATGTTTTGTTATTATATCTATGAAACGTTTGCAAATTCTGGACATGACGAAAAAAGACTGAGTTGTGTAAATGCAGAGATAATTTGTGCAGTTACCTTGCCTACTGGCCTTGAAAAGCACATGGGATAAAACGTGGTCGAATGAGAGAGAGAGAGAGAGCTAGCAGGGGGCTCGGTCAAGGTTTCTGATTGCATTCAGGGAGTCACGGCAAATGAAAACAATTGTGGCGCGGCTGCCTTCATTAGCGCAGGGAGAGAGCTTTTCATACTAATTCCACTTAAACCCTAATGAGCATCTCACTGAGTTTTAATGAGAGATGGTCGGGCAGGATGAGATACTCGGGCAGTCGCTGCCCTGTGGAAACAGTTACTGGGGTCACTGGAAAAAACAAATCGCAATCTAATAAACACAAAGCACAAGCCAACTGTTACGTTTAGACCCTCCAGGATCTCGAAAATTCTGGAAACTGCTGCAGGAGGAGATTTAAATTATTATATAAATATTAGCCTGGAACTGGAACTTTTCACCAACTAATGAAGTAGACAACCCAAACCCGGCCTACAAAAATACCATTACACTGTTGAGAGCACTGTAATACAGATGAAGAGAAGCAAAATGTCATCTTTGTGACATACAATGGTAGCAAAATAGTGTTTTCACATGACAATCTAACAACTGCTTATGAAGCTCAATATGGTACTTAACTTAAATGATCCGCTTCAGCTACCATGATCTCAACTTCTAGCTTGGCAAATATGGAACATCCAAAATGACAGAAAGAAACGGTCTTAGTTTGGATGGATGAGGAACGAAAGATTGATAGATGGATAAATCAAAATTCATTACCTAAGCAATATACAAATTGCGTCAACAATAAAAAATTAAGTTCAGTCAGGACCACTTTGAGAATGAAATTCATTGACAATCTTTGGATATGGCGAGAGGTTTAGGCTCTAAGGTGCTTGAGCTGCCATACTAGACAGCTTGAGATACATCCTTGAGACACAAATCCTCCAAGCCTTTTAATAACCAAACGTTTCTTAGCATATGTTTACAGAAGGAGATACAATGATTACGTACATAGTTTCTCTATACAGAATCCACTGCTCTATTATAAAGATGCTAGGAGGTGAAGGGGTGGAGGTGGGTGTAAATGTCAGACGACAGACTGCGGAACATTCGTGGAATGAGCTTAAATACTATAGTTGATTAGAGTAGGTGGAGTAACAAATCAGCTGAGTGTCTGAACTACGCTTGAATTCCATTCAATCACTCAAGCTCTATTTATATAAACAAATAAATTAAAAATGGTATTACTTGACTACTGTATTAAAATGAGTAAGGGTTACTCTTGGTGCAAGTTGACTTACGTAGGCCGTCTGCTGGAAGCTAGTTATTTTAGTTGATAAAGTTTTAAATATGGATATTTTTCTTACACTAACGCATTGCTTCACTTCAGAAGGCCTTTTATCTTTTTATTTTGGAGCACTTTTATCATGGATGAATGCATTTTTATCGACTTTATATCGCCATTATAAAGCTTGGAAGACCCAGGACATTTTTTAATATAACTTTGATTGTATTCGTCTGAAAGAAGAATGTCATATACACCAAGGATGCCTTGATGGTGAGTAAATCAAGGGGTAAATTTCCTTTTTGGGTGATCTATCTCTTTAAGTACAGCAGCAGCACCTTTAAGAATAATATTGTGTAATTTGTAGATCCCCTTCCTGAGTTTTATGCGACTGTGATGGTGAAGGTTAAGTAACAGCTTTTTGACAGAGTTACATTTTGATTTGTACCTTTCCTACAGTAATGACAGACAGTAGACATGATCCTGTGAACAGGCATGACCCCTCTGGAATGAACTGTCCAGACAGAATCACATCCATTCATTTATGAGCAGCATATCATAATAACAAGCCTCCATCAAAAACTGATCCTTTTGCAGCACTATTCCAGAGAATGTTATAGACCATCTGCTGTACATTTCAGTCCATATAATGGACCATTATGGCTAAAAAGAAGAACAGAAGAATGGAGCACAGCTAATTACAGCTTAAAATGCAACTTCGCTTTCATATAGATTAGAATGACTAGATTAGAGTGTTGCAGGAGAGCCAAAATTGTAGGCCATACTAGGCCAAAAGAGACCACCGGAGTCTTGACAATATTTTGGTCCTTGGATGATAAAATCCCATTTACTAGAGCCAAATCTGAGTCTGATCACTTAGAAAACAATATCACAACAATATCACACAATACCTCAAACATGCCCCACTATGTAAGGTTTTACTCATTCTGTAGTGGTACCACTGTACCAGTTACGTACAGTCTATGGTTACGTGCTACAGTTTAATACCTTGAGTTAGGAGTTTGTTTGAATCCCAAACCGTGAAGTATGGACAACAGTGATGCGTGTCTTAGCAAGCACCACTAATAAAACAAAGACTTCCAGTAATGGCTGTGGAGATCAGGCAGTTTTCAGTTGCTGAACGAGATTTTTTTTGCAAGAACTCTCTTAAGCTCATCAAGACTGCATTTATATGATCAAATATATTCAGAAAACCAAAAAGTAATATTGCAAAAAATTATTACAATTTAAAATAACTCTTTTATGTTTGAATATATTTTAAAATGTAATTTATTCATGTGATGGCAAAGTTGAATTTTCAGCGTTCAGTCTTCAGTATCACATGATCCTTCAGAAATCGTTCTAATATGCGGATTTGGTGCTAAAGATCTTTTTTTTTTAATCACAGTTTCAAATTATTTGTGATGCATAATGTTTTTGTGGAAACAGATACATTTTGAGGTTATTTGATGAATAGAAATCTAAAAAGAAAAGCATTTATTTGAAATATAAATTTGTATGTAACAATGTAAAGGTCTTTAATGTCACTTCAGATCAATTTAATTTATGCTACAAACACTGAGATTAATTGCAAATGAACACTAAATTAACAATTTTATTAAAATCATTTAATCAGACGGCCAAGGCTGTTTATTTGTTGCCATCGATACTGAGGTTGGTACCAAAGGCTGGTATCGTACCAAGGCCAAAGCATTGGTATCAATCCAACCCTACAGCAGACAGATGGAGCAATAGCTACAGCCAACTGAATTTACTTGGTTCTACATCATCTCAGGCTGGCAAACACACAAACATCTCTGAATGTTTTTATGCAGCTAAACAAACCATCATACATAGCGAAAGACGTTCACCTTTCTCTCATGCAGACAGGATGTTGTATGAAGGCTGTTTTAAGTGTCAGACTCGCTATAAATCCCTCCGTTGTTTCACACATGAAGCCAGACTGCCATTTTAATCAGTCTACATTGACCTGGGGTCAGTGCTGGTTTCTCTCTCTGGTTTTTCCTTTTTCACACTCCCTAAAACACACAGTGCTCTGGCGATCTCAACATGTGACTCACAGACTATGGATCAGGAGAGGTCATGCTGGGGGGCATGACAAAAGTGATACAGTCACACACACACACACACACGGTTGTGGAGGTTCAGGAGAGGCTATGAATATCATTGTAAGGTCCTCGCTTGGCTGATTTTAACATAAGCCAGCAAGCACCTTTGATGGCAAAGGAAATATGTATGGAGATTAACTCACAACGACAGACAAATGAAGGTTGTCGAGGAGGAAAATATGCATCAGATGCCACAAGGCACCCATGTTCCCCGCAGGAGCGCTTTAAGAGACGTGCATGGCATCTCATTCTGCCATTCAGGGATGACCAAATTAAGGTCTGATAGATAGCTAGCTGTGGAACGATGTTTGCACTCAACAGAGGAAAAACCGGATGGAGGCAGACTTGTCTTACTCTTAAAAGGTGCAGTGTGTCATTTCTGAGCCGATACATATACATACACACACACACGACGTGGAGGCAAAGAACCGCCCGACGCAAAGCGCAATACCATGGTAATTTGGCAGCATTGACAACTTAAAGCTGTTATTGATGTTTGCAGTGCAATATTTAACCGGAAGGGTAAAATTGACGGTCATTTTCGTCAGTTACTTCTTGTTAGATCTAACATTCTGCCCGCTTTGAATCAGACACAGAGATAAAGTAATGCGGTAAGATTACATTTACATTAACACCTGCAGGTGTGTCCACATCATCAAATCTGGCCCTGTTTCTGTTTTCAAATAGATTTTCCAGACACAAGCTAAACCTGCAAAGGTTTATTATTATTATTGAAAAACACAAAAACTAGAAACACACAACTAATCTTTGCAGGTTCCCTATTAGCATTGGGTTTACATCCAAAATATTGCCAAATAAGTGCTTCTATATTTTGCTTTGAAACCAAATTTTGTCAGTCAGCTCCTCACTCTCGTGATAAATGAAATCTGACTCCTGCTGCGGATCTCTTTCTGCCCACACTGCATTGAGCAGACCTGTGCCGTTTTTAAATTGTAGTCTCTGTTCTCCAACTGAACTAAATTATTTTTTATACTATAAAACAATCAAAACACCGGTAACAGACTATCGCAGCAAGCCTAAACACGAGATATTACAAATATTAAAAAGCCAATTAAATAACAGACATCCTACTAACCCATTGTGCCCTCTTAGGGGACAGTTTGAAAACCTCAGGGCTAAGGTGTTGATTTAGTATTGGTACAGTATGAACCTCTGGTACCTTGGTTTCAAGACAAAGTTAATCTCAATCCAGTCTGACAGCAGACAGAGAGACTGCAAACTGAATGTAGTTTGTTCTATATTAGTGCACTGGTTTTGTGTGTGGAGGTTCACACATGAGCGGTCACGTATGGCCACAGGCACCAGCCCCAAAGGCACAAAGGTGCTGAACTGCCCTGTCAGGATCTTTCCCTCCATTCCTTCATCTTTCACACTTTTGCCTTCATCTCATCCCTCTCCCTCTGGGAACGGTGCCAGAACGCTCCAGAACAGGAGGTGCCCCTGCAGTGTTAACTCAGTCTCTCTTAATGCTTAGTCGACTTCCAGGAGTTACAAAGGCGGTGAATATTCTTGACTCAGTGGAGCAGAAAGCGGAGAGATTGCAGCTGGACTTCCAAAGGCCACTGCATTTTTCAATATTCTCCACTGTGACCCACAATTCAAACGACATACCACCACACATAGTTGAGACAGATGGCAAGAAAGTAGGATAGTTGACTAGAGCCAAAAAAGTTGCAGGTTGGTTCTGAAGCATGCAAATCTTAAATGCAAATAACAAAATGCAACTAATCATATAATGGTGCACAGCTAGAACAGCAAAATATCCAACATTTATAAATAAATTAAAAAAATTAAAAGAAGAAAAGAAAACATTTGTCATGTCCATATTAGCTGACTAAAGAGGCTGTTCATCCAACCAAACTCTACAGTATTTTGGTGCAAATTATCTGTCACTTTGTAATCCGGCAAATAATAATAAAATAAACTGACCAGTGTGTCTTAAACTGATGGAAAAAACACTTGTATTTACATAATGGTCAATTATGACTCATATTTCTGACTCTAAATTCTGATTCTGAATACTTGCCCACTTTTTAGAGGCCTTGGTTTCCCAATCATATTTCCCAATTTTTTTTCCATTTATTTTTTTAATTAAGTCTTTGTTAGAGTTATAAGTCATGCACCAAACCAACCAGCTACAAGGTAATGTTGATTTGAAGCAAAAAAGTATTTTCTGACAAATCTGACAAGAAAGACAAAAGGTACAAGATGGACAAGGAGGAAAGAACTACGATCCGGCCTTTCTCGACGGTTTACTTTCACTTAAGACATAACCTAGTATGTTTGCTAGGATATTTGCCAAGACAGGCAAGTTGACATAATTTGTGTGTGAATTTGCCCATTCAAGCGCAAGACTTGAAAAATAAATCAATATTTGCACGCTGTCTGACACAAGACTTTCTCTATGCATGCTTCGGATGAGTGCACACACAAATCTTCTCACAGCACGCAAGTTGAGTTCTCCTTTGCAACTTCTTGAGCTTGAATGTTTAAATTGGCAAGGCTTAAATACAAATTGTTTAAATACCGATAGAAACATGTGCTGTTCAGGTCACACCTGCGCTAGCGCCATCAACACCTGGGTGATGACGAGAAAATGACTGGTCATATTAGAACATATGGCACTCGCATTGAACACAGTTTAGTGGAAGCCAGAATGCGTATCCATCGACAGAAACATACATTAGCCTAATTCTGTTTTACGCATGGCTATTTTCAACAAACCATATTATAGATGCGTCGTCAGATTTAAGATGAACCGTGGGGTGGAGAACGATACGGTTAGAATTTCTACTGGGAACAAGCGTGCTCGGACTAAGACCGCAGCAATCGTGCCCAGGTAAAAAGCACCCTAAGACAACAGTTAACCAGCCATTCAGACAACCTATCATCTAGTTTTGGATACTCCTAGTTGAGAGCCACTTGTGCAGGACAACAGAGCATGAAGGATAAAGCCCAATTTATACTTCTGCGTCAAACTCACGTCGTAGGCTGTGTGTAGCGTGCGTACCCTTTGGCGTACCCTGACGTGCTCCTCTTCAAAAATGTAACAACGTGCCAATTCTACGTGGGACAGAAACACTGTGATTGGTCTGCTAGAACCGTTCCCTCGGGTTTCACATGCTCCCTCTGCATGTGTAATTGCGCATCAACGCAGACAACGACGCAGAAGTATAAATGAAAACCAACGCGTGTTCTACAGCGTAGAGGCTCTGGAGTAGGTCTGACGCAGAAGTATAAATCAGCCTTAAGAAGCCATACAGAGAGAGTAAGAGTGCGAGAGACACTACTGAAGAAAAAGCACAGTGCACTGCCCTCTCCGTGACTCTTTCTCCACTCTCACTCAGGGCCACCCAGCCTTGCACTACCGCCTGTCAATCAAGTACCACCATTGTACTCCCTGACTGCTAGACGACAATAATACACATTCCCGAAAGCCTCACACAATCTTTTTTTTTCTCTCACACTCGACTGACAATTTCTTATCCTTTTTTACACTCGACTGCCAATTTCTTATCCTTTTTTTCCCTGCGTTTGTTTTCTGCGTTACAAACCCAGATGACCCCAAACTGCGCTTCAGTGGTGGGGAAGGTGTGTGACTGCGAGTGGTTATGAAGTGTAGCCCGAAGGAAAGCAAGGTGCCTGGAGTGAGAGGATCATTACAAGTACAAATGTAAGTTGCCTGTTCATGTTTTTTTTCTTGTGCTGCAGAGTTGTGAATGTGCACTGTCGACTTGAAGAAAAAACACAATTATTGCTGCTGTGGCTATTTCAGCGCATCTATGAAGTGTTTGCTTGTTTGCTCAACATTCTCTGCAGTACAGAGAGATGAGGTCAAGCCTGCAATATCTGTTACTCTACGTGTCCACTGGCGCAGAAGAATCCCGCTCGATACCGCTCAAAGCACTACAGATCAGACACTCTGGGGTTTGTCTGTAAAATGAACAGCAGTGTGGTCGTTTCCGTGCAGGCAATTGCATTCAATACATCTTCAATCAAGTCATCGTATATATATGTGAAAGACTATAGCTAGAAAAATGCTAACTTAATTTCTGAATGCCAAAAGTAATCCATGTGGTGTCAATTTAATAAATTTTTTGATTACGCTATTCTTTTGACAATCATAATTTATAATACATCATAAACAATACTAATATATACAGTGAAGAAAATAAGTATTTGAACACCCTGCTATTTTGCAAGTTCTCCCACTTAGAAATCACGGAGGGGTCTGAAATTGTCATCGTAGGTGCATGTCCACTGTGAGACAAAATCTAAAATATTTATTTGTAAGATACAGCAGCAAATAAGTATTTGAACACCTGTCTATCAGCTAGAATTCTGACCCTCAAAGACCTGTTAGTCTGCCTTTAAAATGTCCACCTCCACTCCATTTATTATCCTAAATTAGATGCACCTGTTTGAGGTCGTTAGCTGCATAAAGACCCCTGTCCACCCCATACAATCAGTAAGAATCCAACTACTAACATGGCCAAGACCAAAGAGCTGTCCAAAGACACTAGAGACAAAATTGTACACCTCCACAAGGCTGGAAAGGGCTACGGGGAAATTGCCAAACAGCTTGGTGAAAAAAGGTCCACTGTTGGAGCAATCATTAGAAAATGGAAGAAGCTAAACATGACTGTCAATCTCCCTCGGACTGGGGCTCCATGCAAGATCTCACCTCGTGGGGTCTCAATGATCCTAAGAAAGGTGAGAAATCAGCCCAGAACTACGCGGGAGGAGCTGGTCAATGACCTAAAAAGAGCTGGGACCACCGTTTCCAAGGTTACTGTTGGTAATACATTAAGACGTCATGGTTTGAAATCATGCATGGCAGGGAAGGTTCCCCTGCTTAAACCAGCACATGTCAAGGCCCGTCTTAAGTTTGCCAATGACCATTTGGATGATCCAGAGGAGTCATGGGAGAAAGTCATGTGGTCAGATGAGACCAAAATAGAACTTTTTGGTCATAATTCCACTAACCGTGTTTGGAGGAAGAAGAATGATGAGTACCATCCCAAGAAAACCATCCCTACTGTGAAGCATGGGGGTGGTAGCATCATGCTTTGGGGGGTTTTTTCTGCACATGAGACAGGGCGACTGCACTGTATTAAGGAGAGGATGACCGGGGCCATGTATTGCGAGATTTTGGAGAACAACCTCCTTCCCTAAGTTAGAGCATTGAAGATGGGTCGAGGCTGGGTCTTCCAACATGACAATGACCCGAAGCACACAGCCAGGATAACCAAGGAGTGGCTCTGTAAGAAGCATATCAAGGTTCTGGCGTGGCCTAGCCAGTCTCCAGACCTAAACCCAATAGAGAATCTTTGGAGGGAGCTCAAACTCCGTGTTTCTCAGCGACAGGCCAGAAACCTGACTGATCTAGGGAAGATCTGCGTGCAGGAGTGGGCCAAAATCACTCCTGCAGTGTGTGCAAACCTGGTGAAAAACTACAGGAAACGTTTAACCTCTGTAATTGCAAACAAAGACTACTGTACCAAATATTAACATTGATTTTCTCAGGTGTTCAAATACTTATTTGCAGCTGTATCTTACAAATAAATAGTTAAAAAATCATACATTGTAATTTCTGGATTTTTTTTTTTTAGATTATGTCTCTCACAGTGGACATGCACCTACGATGACAATTTCAGACCCCTCCATGATTTCTAAGAGGGAGAACTTGCAAAATAGCAGGGTGTTCAAATACTTATTTTCTTCACTATATTAGGAACACCATACTAATACTTTGTTTGACCCCCTTTCGCCTTCAGAACTGCCTTAATTCTACGTGGCATTGATTCAACAAGGTGCTGAAAGCATTCTTTAGAAATGTTGGCCCATATTGATAGCATCTTGCAGTTGATGGATATTTGTGGGATGCACATCCAGGGCACGAAGCTCCCATTCCACCACATCCCAAAGATGCTCTATTGGGTTGAGATCTGGTGACTGTGGGGGCCATTTTAGTACAGTGAACTCATTGTCATGTTCAAGAAACCAATTTGAAATGATTTGAGCTTTGTGACATGGTGCATTATCCTGCTGGAAGTAGCCATCAGAGGATGGGTACATGGTGGCCATAAAGGGATGGACATGGTCAGAAACAATGCTCAGGTAGGCCGTGGCATTTAAACGATGCCCAATTGGCACTAAGGAGCCTAAAGTGTGCCAAGAAAACATCCCCCACACCATTACACCACCACCACCAGCCTGCACAGTGGTAACAAGGCATGATGGATTCATGTTCTCATTCTGTTTACGCCAAATTCTGACTCTACCATCTGAATGTCTCAACAGAAATCGAGACTCAGACCAGGCAACATTTTTCCAGTCTTCAACTGTCCAATTTTGGTGAGCTCTTGCAAATTGTAGCCTCTTTTTCCTATTTGTAGTGGAGATGAGTGGTACCCGGTGGGGTCTTCTGCTGTTGTAGCCCATCCGCCTCAAGGTTGTGTGTGTTGTGGCTTCACTAATGCTTTGCTGCATACCTCGGTTGTAATGAGTGGTTATTTCAGTCAAAGTTGCTCTTCTATCAGCTTGAATCAGTCGACCCATTCTCCTCTGACCTCTAGCATCAACAAGGCATTTTCGCCCATAGGACTGCCGCATACTGGATGTTTTTCCCTTTTCACACCATTCTTTGTAAACCCTAGAAATGGTTGTGCGTGAAAATCCCAGTAACTGAGCAGATTGTGAAATAATCAGACCGGCCCGTCTAGCACCAACAACCATGCCACGCTCAAAAATGCTTAAATCACCTTTCTTTCCCATTCTGACATTCAGTTTGGAGTTCAGGAGATTGTCTTAACCAGGACCACACCCCTAAATGCGTTGAAGCAACTGCCATGTGATTGGTTGATTACACAATTGCATTAATGAGAAATTGAACAGGTGTTCCTAATAATCCTTTAGGTGAGTGTATATATGATGCATTATTGTTTATGATGTATTTTAAATTATGATTGTCAAAAGAATAATATATATGTCAAAAGAATAATATATATATTAGGGCTGTCAGTTAAACGCGTTATTAACGGCGTTAACGCAAACCCATTTTAACGGCATTAATTTTTTTATCGCGCGATTAACGGTCTTTTTGGCCTAGCAAACTTTGTAGGTTTTTTTCACATGCTTTTGCACCAGGACGCGGCATGCGCGGCGCTGCGCTATGAAACCCATTCATTTCAATGGCTTGCGCCGCGCGAGGACGTTTTGAAAGCGCAAGCGGATCTAGCTAGACCGGAAACAAAACAACAGGCACGCCGCACACACTTGTTTGGGCTTGCGAGCCGGATGCGTGAGTGCGAATCTCTCTGCTCGAGTCGCGCCTCGCGCGCTCTCAAATACACGCTGCTCTTGAAAGAATTTTCTCTGGGCTCGCTCAGAGAATATGCCTGCACTTAAAACGTGTTCAGTCAGTGCAATCGCGAATCTCTCCTCTTCCCCAGCTAACCATTTTAGGTTATAAGAACGTTTTCATAACGTTCCCATTAAGTTATAAAAACGTTATTTCTGAATGTTATAGGAACGTTCAAAACGTCCAGTTTTGAGTGGATGACGAGCGCGAGACGTCGAAATGGATGCCAATAAGATTCTGAATTGAAAGTTTACTTTTAAAAAGTTGCCAAATGGTCCCATTGACAAGACCAAAGTGATCTGTGTGTTTTGTCATTGTGAACTGAGCTATCATCATCGCAGCACGTCCAGTCTGAAATACCACTTGATGATGGCCAAGCACACACACACACACACACACACACACAGCTGATGCGAATTCTCCGCCCCCTCGTCAATATCAGGACCTCGTCAGTATTTCTTTCACCATTTTATTGATGGACAGTGTTACATTGTGTGAGAGATTATTTGCTCCAAGTGTTTTAGTGTGAAATTGAACAGTATATATGCCAATATTGTTTTCAATAAAAAACATTTGCACAAAGCAAGCCGATCCACTTTTCCATGTTGATAAGAGCATTAAAATGAGAAAAAATAATGGGACAAAAAGAAATCAAGAGACATTTAGAATAGATAAAAATGTGCGATTAAATGCGATTAATCGCGAGTTAACTATGACATTAATGCGATTAATCGCGATTAAATATTTTAATCGTTTGACAGCACTAATATATATATATACACACACACACACACACACACACACACTCACCGGCCACTTTATTAGGTACCCCATGCTAGTAACGGGTTGGACCCCCTTTTGCCTTCAGAACTGCCTCAATTCTTCGTGGCATAGATTCAACAAGGTGCTGGAAGCATTCCTCAGGGAGTTTGGTCCATATTGACATGATGGCATCACACAGTTGCCGCAGATTTGTCGGCTGCACATCCATGATGCGAATCTCCCGTTCCACCACATCCCAAAGATGCTCTATTGGATTGAGATCTGGTGACTGTGGAGGCCATTTGAGTACAGCGAACTCATTGTCATGTTCAAGAAACCAGTCTGAGATGATTCCAGCTTTATGACATGGCGCATTATCCTGCTGAAAGTAGCCATCAGAAGTTGGGTACATTGTGGTCATAAAGGGATGGACATGGTCAGCAACAATACTCAGGTAGGCTGTGGCGTTGCAACGATGCTCAATTGGTACCAAGGGGCCCAAAGAGTGCCAAGAAAATATTCCCCACACCATGACACCACCACCACCAGCCTGAACCGTTGATACAAGGCAGGATGGATCCATGCTTTCATGTTGTAGACGCCAAATTCTGACCCTACCATCCGAATGTCGCAGCAGAAATCGAGACTCATCAGACCAGGCAACGTTTTTCCAATCTTCTATTGTCCAATTTCGATGAGCTTGTGCAAATTGTAGCCTCAGTTTCCTGTTCTTAGCTGAAAGGAGTGGCACCCGGTGTGGTCTTCTGCTGCTGTAGCCCATCTGCCTCAAAGTTCGACGTACTGTGCGTTCAGAGATGCTCTTCTGCCCACCTTGGTTGTAACGGGTGGTTATTTGAGTCACTGTTGCCCTTCTATCAGCTCGAACCAGTCTGGCCATTCTCCTCTGACCTCTGGCATCAACAAGGCATTTCCGCCCACAGAACTGCCGCTCACTGGATGTTTTTTCTTTTTCGGACCATTCTCTGTAAACCCTAGAGATGGTTGTGCGTGAAAATCCCAGTAGATTAGCAGTTTCTGAAATACTCAGACCAGCCCTTCTGGCACCAACAATCATGCCACGTTCAAAGTCACTCAAATCACCTTTCTTCCCCATACTGATGCTCGGTTTGAACTGCAGGAGATTGTCTTGACCATGTCTACATGCCTAAATGCACTGAGTTGTCGCCATGTGATTGGCTGCTTAGAAATGTTAAGGAGCAGTTGGACAGGTGTACCTAATAAAGTGGCCGGTGAGTGTATATATATATATATATATATATATATATATATATATATATATATATATATATATATATATATATATATATATATATATATATATATATATATACACACACACATATACACACACACACACACAACTGGTCAAAAGTTTGGGGTCAATAAGATTTTTTTCTTTTGTTTAAAAAAAATGTATGAAGCAAAGACACTTTAAATTATGAAAATTAACCATTGAAATTTATATCTCCGTTTTCACAAAATATTAAGCAGCATAATGTTTTTCAACTGATAATAATAATAATAATAATAATAACAATAATAATCATTGTTTTTTCAGAACCAAATCAGCATATTAGAACGATTTCCGAAGGTTCATGTGACACTGAAGACTGGAGCAATGATAATGAAATTTCAACTTTGCCATCATATAAATAAAATACTATTTAAAGTATTAAAATGGAAAGGTTCTTTTAATATGGATATTTCACAAGTTTTAATGCATTTTTGATCAAATAAAATGCAGTCTTGGTGAGCAGAAAAGAGTTCTTTTTTTTTTTACCTTCTCAACTCAAATATTTTTATTTGTAGTGTGTACTGTGTATATATAAACATAAGTGTATAATAAATATATAATTATGTCAATAAATATATAATTATATTTAGTCAAATGATAAAATGATAAAAAGGTCAAATTTGGTAAATGTTAACTTTTTTTTTTACATACTTTTCTACAAACGCCCTGAGATCTATTTATATCAATGTAACACACTTTTGTCAACTTAACCTCATTCTAGCCACAAAGAGAACATGCAAACTAAATTAGAAATTTGAATAAATAATATTAATAGGTCAATGTGATTTCAGCACCAGAAACACCACTGTTTACATTACTTTATTCACATTCACATTAAGTTTCTCAGCTATTTCACATTCATACCACCTTAAATCCACAATCCCCCATATGAGGTTTTTAATTAAAATGAAACCAGAGATTCCAGTGAACTAATTTCCTGCAAAGAGATGTATGAATATGCAAGGCAAATTAAACTTAAGTGCCCAGAGTGTTTGATCTCACAAGAGACGGGACTGTGATCTTCCTTATGGTCCCTGTACACTGTCCTACTCATGTGTGATTCTCAAAAACTCAGTTTTGACAAAAATGCAAGCATTGGAAATCAAGAAAACCAGAGAATCAAATCATTCATATTTGTAAAGCCTTTTCCCACTGGGATCATATTTAAGAAGCCCAGGAGTATCAGGTACCTGCTTTTCAAAGAGAACGACTTAAAATGATTCAAAAACACAGCTCTCATTAAAAAGGTAATGGCTCCAGTCTATTTGGTCAGTAATGAGGTTGATTACCTTCTCAAAAACTGCTGGCTTGTTCCCTTTATCTGTGTCCTTTTCCCTCTTCTTCTCCTCCTTTTTCTTCTCTCTCTCTTTCTGTGTCAGAATGAGGAACAGAAAATATAATGTGTCAGGATACACTGCACTCAGAGACAGGACATAGACACAAGCACATCACACACACACACAAAATTGAACATGTAGAAAAAGTTGAGTCAGCCACAAGTCTGAGGTGACTTTAGGGCTCAAGGCTTAGCGTTTTGCCTTTAGGTCTATACTTAAAACACACACATGCTCGTATATATATATATATATATATAGACCACTTCTATTATTGATTGCTATCACGATGTGAAGAAAGTTTAAACCAGTATAACAAAAAGTGTTTAAGAAAAACATTGCCTGCCCTACATTTAATATCAAGCACATCCTACTTAACGAAAGACACACATTACATGATTTTCCTGATTTGCAAATTAAGTTTGGGCTTTTAAGGAGAAACGAAAGTGCACAGCTAGAAAAAAAAAGTAATGGTAATTTTGAAATTAAATGGGAGAATGTTTTTTTCTGTTAAGGCTAATTTAGAGTTTATCTCTTAAATAGATTAAATATAATTCTATAACCTCGAATTTTCTTTTCATTTTTTTTTTCATAGATCATGGTTTTTTTCCCTCACACATCCTTTTTTTACCGACACCATTTTGTCCTCGTAAAAAAAACGAGTGCACTAACCCCTGGCAAAATCGTTTGTCAAGATGGAAAAGATTCCACAACAACTGAGGACAGTCATAATTTTTGCAAATGTATATAAATAATTTTAACAAAATTGATAATATAAACAAAGTCAAATGAACAAATCATTTAAATATCTAAGTTTTTAACATGTTCACAAACAAAATGAGTATTATGATTTTTTTGTTTAAGAGATAACATGTATACATATATACACACAAAATGTAAAATTTTTGTAACATTCAAATTCTGGGAACAAGTGCCTAGGGTTGAAGAAACACCCATATATAGTTTTGCGATCGCTTTTAACAAAGTGCACAGTTTAAAAACTCACAATACTATGGCAAAGCCAAACAATTGCATCATAAAGGTTTGGCCTTGATATCGAGCCATCAGCCCTACTTTTCTCCCAGCGCAAATCAATTGCTGCTGCAATAACGCTGAGCGAGAGGCTGGTTCAGGTGTGGGAGTAAAGGATCAGAGTGGGTTTTCTGCAGTCGTGGTGGTGTGTCTGACTGGCACTATGATTACCAGCAGAAGGAACAAATGGAGAACAGGCCTAGAGGAGAGGTGCGGATTGGCCGTTCGGAGCTCTTTATGGGGCCATTGATTATTCTATTTCCCCTCTGCATGCTGCCAGAGCTGTGCTATCGATTCCTTTCCACAGCAGAGCACAGAGGCATCTGACTCCACACACACACTCAAATACAACCACAGCACTTTTTAACAATGGATGTGAACCCGTCAGTGTGATTTCTATAGGTTCTTTCATCTTCCCCTTTGTTTGGTTAAATGATCGTTCTTACAGGCTGTTATATAATCTGTTGCTAAATTGTCAATAGTCAGACGGTTCTGGTTGAACAATTACATCCGCTTTACATGCTCCATTTTACAAATAGATTATGTATTGGAAATTGTAGCAGTAGGAAATTAAATAGTACTGGTATATGTAATTTTTTTTCTTAGATATTATAATACTACTTATAATTTATAGAATAATGACAATAATAGTTGTTATAATTTTATAATAATTGTTGTTATAGTTGACATATAATATATATTATTTATAATAATGGCCACCCACATATTTTGGTGCTTCTATGCTGTTGCCAAACATGCTGGCTGACCAACTAGACCAGCTAGACAGTAGAAATGTGCTAGTCTAGCACTAACCAGCATAAACCAAGCTGGACATGGATATGGGGATTGCGTAACACATTATTTCATAAAACATTGATTCAGTGATTGATTAACAGCACAAAAAGGGCTGTCCCAATACCCATACTACTTTGTTGGTGATGTGAAAGTGCATTCAGAGTATGTAGTAAAGATAGTTTTGTGATGAAATATCACCTCAAAAAATTGCATCTGAATACAGCATATCAAAGAGGCCAGTAACCAATAGGTCTTAGTACAACATCGATTTTTCTAGTTCGTTTTCATCCATGTAAACGCTAAATGTGTCAAGTTAGTGCATACAGATGGATTCAAAGCTACCAGACAGGGACTTTGTTATTAGGTTTTATGGAAGTACATTTAAAAAAAATGTAGCAGACATTTTTTCAACATAATATAATTTGGAATGTAATAATTCTAAACTTGCAAACTATTCAGGATGGAAAGCATGCGAATTGGGAAGCAGGCAGAATGCACAGCACAAGCACACCAACATCAGTGATCTGCACAGCACAGAGAAGCAGAAGACTACAGTACCTCCAGTTTACTTTTCTCAGCTGCTTGCGAAGGAGGAGGCGATACTGAGGGCAAAGCAGCATCAGAGGACTTCTGCAGGAGCAGAGGAGAAAGAAAGAGGACGAGAGGGTAAAAGAAAGCAATTGAAAGAATGAGAGAGAGAGAGAGAGAGAGAGAGAGAGAGAGAGAGAGAGAGAGAGAGAGAGAGAGAGAGAGAGAGAGAGAGAGTGAGAGTGTGATAAAGGGGATGTGGAATAAAAAGAGCGAAGAGAGAAAATCTGAATTAATAGGCTGCAGCAATCACTATACAGTGAATAATTATTCAGCCTGTGGGAGACTTGGAAAAGCAAAATTTATATACTGATACACACACACACACACACACACACACAAAGACACTTTATACTGGCAAAATCTAACAACAAAGTAGAACTTCTGTGTAAGTAAATATATTTAAACATCATTAAAACAACAGTCACTCGTAAAGCAAAACTGCTTAAGATATTATAAGAGTTGTTTTCAGATAATATATCTTGAGAATTAAGTTTTTGTTTACCCACTGGCATTATTTTCACATGTAAACATGTATTTTCACAATAAGATTTATGCTTAAAAACCAAAAAAAAAGACTATATGCCAAAGGGCTAAGAACTTAGTTCATGGTATATTTAACGTATGCAGTTTTACTTCTCAAGTGAATTTACCTTGTTTTAAGGATGTTTAGATATTTTAACTGGAAAACAAGACTAGGTTGCACAAATATACAAATCAGGAAAAGTATCGAAGTATCTTGATCTAGTTTCATAAGCAGTCACATCGATCATCAAGGACACACTGTTGGTTAAAAATAGACCAGACTTTTCCAGATGTTCCAACAGACTCCATAAATGAGTCCATCTGCCGAATCTGCAGTCAGTCTGTCAATCTGCATGGCCAAAACTGCCTCAAATCAATAGAATTAACTCACAAGTGTAGCCACTGAAAATAACGGCATCAATCAGACAAATTATGTTTGAAAAGTCTGCTCATATACGTTTACATACGCATCAAAAGCTCAGCCAAGTTCAATAATATGGATTTCTATTTTCAGTTTCATTAAGAATTGTATTGTCTGGGGTAGATGAGCATTGTTTGTAATATTATGACAAAATACCCAAAGTGGTTCAATTACAGCTTGTATTATAGAACTGCATGGCCTTATATTTGTATTTTCTTTTGAAAAGAACAGAGTGCAATTTGAACAGGGATATGAAACATTTAAAATCTCATCGACACTGTTTAGTTATGAAAGCAAAAAAACACCAAAAAAAAAGCATAGCAGCTGATGTTCAACAAGGTAAGTGAGAACTGCAAGCCAGCAAGTGATGCCTTTTGATTTATATTAATTGCAATAGCAGGTGTAAATTCCTGAAGGCTGAATACCGAAGGCTGAAAATACAGTTAGTCTCTGTGCACAAACTTCTTATGATTAATGTTGTGTGGAATACCAAAAGAGAAACTAGGTTGAGAAACTAAACTTAATATGTGCTTTCAACTAGGGATGTGCAATCAATATATATTTACATTTATACTGTATTGTCTATGATAATATCGTGAATGTTGTTTTAACGATGTGTGAAATTATCGAGTATGTCCCTCCCTTTACAAAAACACACCTAGAGAGTGCACCCATACACTACGTGATGTAGTCTTAGTAGGTTAGCGTGCATGTGAATTAAATTGAATTTATTGATTACATCATTAAAAATGATATAAATCAAATGGAAAAATGCCTATAGAAAGGTAAAAAAAAATCAATTTAAACTTATTGCCAAAAAGATGATTTCTGTCACTGCTGTGAACGGACCACCACACAGAATATGAAGAATATCAAAAGCTTTGGGAGTCAGCTGCCAAAGGCAGTCCTAATCCTGTCAAGGTACTAACACACTAAACACACTGAGCAAAATATTGTCAAATTATTGGTAGCAATAAAATCCCTGATTTAATTATAATTAAATCAGATATAATTTGTCAATATCACACACTCTACTCTCAACATGAATATTAATCCCTCTTTTTATGAACTTGTACTGTATGTATATAAACAATTTAACCTTAATTAAACAATGTAGAAATTCAGGTTTGAGTCTGTATTTCGAAAACTCTTTCACAGAAAACGTAAAGTCAAACTGCTTAAAATTTTTAAATCACCCTCGTATTCATGTTTTCTTAATACAAAGCGCTTTTTTTGGTAAATCAAGATCACCTGTTATAATATCTTCCAAGCATCGAATGATACTGATCAAGCTCTTGACACACACTTTCTTTTAGTTGTCTTCTCCCTTTTCCCTCACTGTGCCCCCTCTCATTCTCTCAGTTTGTTTAGGGAAACGGTTTCAATGACTCAGGCGCAGATAAATGGCCCTGCTCCTTCACAGAGTCCCACAAAGCCTCTTTCTCTTGGGGGAAAAAAGAGAGAAGGGGGTGATATGGATGGGTCGGGGCCAAGGTTCTTACTCCAATCCCTACTAGACAGATGGAGGAAAAAAAAAGGAAGAGGGTGAAGTGGAAGAGTATTGATGGGAAGCACCTAATAATGATGTGCCCGAACTGTTTCATCAGTTCAGTGTACTGGTGATTCGAGAACTAATGTAACCATCAACCATACATACAGTGAAGAAAATAAGTATTTGAACACCCTGCTATTTTGCAAGTTCTCCCACTTAGAAATCATGGAGGGGTCTGAAATTGTCATCGTAGGTGCATGTCCACTGTGAGAGACATAATAAAAATAAAAAAATCCAGAAATCACAATGTATGATTTTTTATTTATTTATTTGTAAGATACAGCTGCAAATAAGTATTTGAACACCTGAGAAAATCAATGTTAATATTTGGTACAGTAGCCTTTGTTTGCAATTACAGAGGTCAAACGTTTCCTGTAGTTTTTCACCAGGTTTGCACACACTGCAGGAGGGATTTTGGCCCACTCCTCCACACAGATCTTCTCTAGATCAGTCAGGTTTCTGGGCTGTCGCTGAGAAACACGTGGTTTGAGCTCCCTCCAAAGATTCTCTATTGGGTTTAGGTCTGGAGACTGGCTAGGCCACGCCAGAACCTTGATATGCTTCTTACAGAGCCACTCCTTGGTTATCCTGGCTGTGTGCTTCGGGTCATTGTCATGTTGGAAGACCCAGCCTCGACCCATCTTCAATGCTCTAACTGAGGAAAGGAGGTTGTTCCCCAAAATCTCGCAATACATGGCCCTGGTCATCCTCTCCTTAATACAGTGCAGTCGCCCTGTCCCATGTGCAGAACAACACCCCCAAAGCATGATGCTACCACCCCCATGCTTCACAGTAGGGATGGTGTTCTTGGGATGGTACTCATCATTCTTCTTCCTCCAAACACGGTTAGTGGAATTATGACCAAAAAGTTCTATTTTGGTCTCATCTGACCACATGACTTTCTCCCATGACTCCTCTGGATCATCCAAATGATCATTGGCAAACTTAAGATGGGCCTTGACATGTGCTGGTTTAAGCAGGGGAACCTTCCGTGCCATGCATGATTTCAAACCATGACGTCTTAGTGTATTACCAACAGTAACCTTGGAAATGGTGGTCCCAGCTCTTTTCAGGTCATTGACCAGCTCCTCCCGTGTAGTTCTGGGCTGATTTCTCACCTTTCTTAGGATCATTGAGACCCCACGAGGTGAGATCTTTTTTCACCAAGCTGCTTGGTAATTTCCCCGTAGGCCTTTCCAGCCTTGTGGAGGTGTACAATTTTGTCTCTAGTGTCTTTGGACAGCTCTTTGGTCTTAGCCATGTTAGTAGTTGGATTCTTACTGATTGTATGGGGTGGACAGGGGTCTTTATGCAGCTAACGACCTCAAACAGGAGCATCTCTAATTTAGGATAATAAATGGAGTGGAGGTGGACATTTTAAAGGCAGACTAACAGGTCTTTGAGGGTCCGAATTCTAGCTGATAGACAGGTGTTCAAATACTTATTTGCAGCTGTATCTTACAAATAAATAGTTAAAAAAATCATACATTGTGATTTCTGGATTTTTTTTTTTAGATAACGTCTCTCACAGTGGACATGCACCTACGATGACAATTTCAGACCCCTCCATGATTTCTAAGTGGGAGAACTTGCAAAATAGCAGGGTGTTCAAATACTTATTTTCTTCACTGTACATACATTTTGCCCCTGTAATGAAACCCTCAGCAGACTGTTCTAGTCGGATATGTCCGAAAGAATGAGTTAAGAAAAAAATAAAGCATTATTGGATCATAGATCTGGATATTTGGATCATTTTGAGTCTGTCACACTAGCAAGCACGCCCAAAAGTAAATTTTGACTGAGTAACAGCAGATCTGTTCTGACTGCCGCAAAGAGTTTCAGACGGTTCAGTCCAATTTGGTTCAACCAGTTCACTAAAAAGAACCAGTTCAAAAGAACGATTCATTCATGGACATCACTAATATGGAAAGGAGCATGGGTGAGAAAAAAAACAAACAAAAAAAAAACACTCATGCGTTCTCCCTGCTAATTAGGTGCCGAGACCTATATATCAGTACAAAAAAGGTCTGCACTCTAAGAATACTTTATTTGTTACAAACGAGATAAAGATTAGACAAACATTTCGGTTCTTTGCCTTCGTCAGTATTTTTTTATGCTGGAAATGTTTTCGTAAAGTACGTATTATGGCCTGAAGTTATGGTTATTTATTGGTACGTTAACCTGAGGGTTAATCACCTAATCAGAAAATAATTGATAGATTTATTGGGGGTGGGGGTAATATAGAACTACTAAAATAAAATAAAATATGATAGGTTAATTGACAGGGAAAAAGTATTGTAGTAGCATCCTTAATATTGATGGTTTCAAAGCTAACAGACCGGGACTAAAGCCCACAAAACTCCAATTTTGATTTCATGAGGTCTTTCCAATGTTATCAAATCACTTTTAAGTTTTATTGATGCACACTTCAAACATAGCAAAAATAGTAATTGTGTAGCAATTTTTGGCATATTGTTTATTACAAATATTTTAAATGTCCGTTTTTTAAAGGTATATCCACATGTTTTAAACAATGTTTTAAACATCTTAGTGTTAAAATTGTTTACTGAACATGTCGGTGAAACACTACGTCAAATTTAACGACTTGCCATGACAACGTTACACCATAAACCTGAGAATTACCACAAAAAAGTGATGTAAACTACTTTACAGCTAAATTAATACATATGTTTTAACACAAATTTATACATACTAAAGATAAAAATTAAAAAGTGTTTTTTTATTAAATTGTAAGCTTCACATTTCTGCCATAACAGCATTCTAGGTGCTTCACTATTTAACCTCATTATTTTATTTATGGTATTCAACATAATGTTGCCGGTTGAGCTTAACTTGTATTATCATTTGAAGCAAGTGACGTTCGTGAGGGAGTTTCAGGAAGAGAAAGGGACAAGAAGACAGATGACTTTCCCTTTGTCCCAGTGTGGAAGTAGTGCTGTCAGCAGCATGCGTCCACAGAGCCCAAGCTGAACAAGTAGGTCCATTACAGCTCGCGTTAGCACAGAACTGTCCGGACCGGTTCATTACCTACTGATGGATGCCCCTCATAATCTGCTTTTGTTGGGTTAGCATCACCACTATGCTCCACAGCAGCATGGGCCCATATTCATTAGAGAGCCATTAAATAATACCACACAATACTCCTCCTCTCCCCCAATCCCTTTAATACCAGCGTGCCCGTCTGGGGAAATAAGTCCAGAACGGGAAGCAGGAGGAGATGAAGAGAGGCGGTCAATAAGCAGAGACAGCAATCAGCCTGGAGTGTGAAGGGAGAACCCATCTCCATCTAAATGCAGCCAAAGGCGTGAAGACTCCCCATCCTCTCAAAGAAGTAACAGCATCGATGTGAGGTCCAAAGGTCTCCAGCTTTCTAGCTGGGGAGTAATAGAAGGAGCGAACAGCTAAATGCCCCATAATGCAGTGCAAACGGCCAAGCAGGCCAGGTCACTTGGGGCTGAATAAGGCTTAGATGACTGCAGTGAGAATAGAGAGAGTGAGAAGTATGAGAATTGTCCAATCGCTGGGTGTGGAAGGCTGAAGCTATTATTAGTTACGCTCTGATATCTCACTCACACATTCACGCTCACACAGGCAGTTCTGTGGCGTAGGGAAACTGACAGTTCAAAATAATAAATATATATATATCAAGTTACATTTACCATAGCAGAGCTGAGCCTGTGATGTTCATATTCCTGTCGTCTTTTATATATTCTGTTCTTGATATTAAAACCGGCCCAATGAGATTCTTCATTTTGCGCATTTTCCATGGCTTCGGAAACACTTTGATCAAAATAATGAAAAAAGCATGCAAAAAAAAAAAACATGTTTTGAAAATATCAAAACAAAACAAGGAAGTGCAGGACGCTTAATATCCTGGGACATTTATTTTCTGAGGTTCCGCTTCGCTGTTGGCTTCACACACACAATCATTTAAATGGTGCGAATCAGCAGGGAGGGAACATGACTTCAGCACGCTGACTGGAGATAAGGCTTTCAATAAGACACATTTATTCCCCATCTACTGCCACAGAAGAACACACAGAACTTTCATTACAGCCACGAGACAGGAAGACAAGGAGAAGGAAAGCGAGGGATGGTCCGTTAGACTCTCTTGAGCTTGTTTTAGTAATTGAAGCAAGGAAAGGCTGCAATATTGCACTTCTCTCCGCCTGGGTTGGAATCAAGCAACTATTGATTTCTTTTCTTGCCTTTTTTTTGGCCTAGCCGCTCATCAGATGCCTCCATCTCAGGCTTAGAGTCAGAGTCACATGATGAGACTTAAAAGACATCACTGGAGCAAGTTGTTACCAAAGTCATGAAACCCAACACCAGAGCTGAGACAAAAAAAAAAACCTCTCAAAAGTAAAAAAAAAAAAAAAAAAGTTCTTTTGACCTATTCTCTTCAAAAATCTTGAAAAAAAGTATCATGCTTTCCACAACAATATTAAGCATCTATGTTTTTTGTTTTTTTTACATTGATAATAATAAGATTTCTGAAGGATCATGTGACACTGAAGACTGGAGTAATTCAGCTTTGCATCACAGGCAAACGTATTATCACATTTTAAAATAAATCAACAGAGAAACTGTATTTTAAATTATAATAACATTTTACAGCATTATTGTTTTTACTGTATTTTTGATCAAAAAAAATGCAGCCCTGACAAGCATAAGAGACTTCTTTCTCAAACATTACTAAACTTTAGAATAGTAAAGTGATAAATCGACTAGTATAACATAACCAAACTTCTGACAGCAGAAACCAGCACTGACAATTGTTAATATATCTTCTATTGTGTTTTAAGAAAGTCTGTCATATAGGTTTGGAATTAAATAAAGGTGAGTAAATAATGACAGAATCTTAAGCTTTGTTAAATAGTGTTGCTTAAACAGGTGCCTTGGCAGATTAAGTGGTGACAGGTAAATAACGTGCATGATTCAGAATGACTTCAGTTACACCCTCGTCAAAGCCGGACCTTGTGCTTAAACCAGGATTCTGATGAGGTACACTGAATTAGTACACTATTGTGTAAGATTTTCTCCGCTACAGGACTACTGGGATAACTTTGGGGGTTCGTATTGTGTACGAACAATACACATTGTTCTTACACAATCAGCAAATACTAACAGTAGGGCTAAAATTTATTTTCGTATTTAGTTTAAAACAATCTCAACTGGTGGGATGGGAACCAGAAAATATTAGTACTATAACAAAACCTTAAATGAAAATTAGAAATGTTGCCATGTGTTTTTATCTAATATTCAGATTATATTTTGTTTAAGTTACATTTCAATTAAAAATAATGTATAATAGTTTGATAATAGTTATAATAGTTAACTAAAATAATAGTTTGTTAACATTACCAACACAAACCAAAACCAGTTTTTAAACATTAATACATTTTAAACACACAAAAAGCAAAGAAGACTTGAGCATTCATATCAAATAACAGTCCCTCACTTCACAAAACGGTTCTCACTCAGCTTCTCATTCTCTTCTCTTTTTCACACTCACACACACTCTCATCCAGACCCCCCTCCTCACACTAGGCAAAATGCCTTAAACTGATAACGAGCTGTTTTTAATCACTTATTTGCATTTAAAAGCCGTTGGCAGAGTGGGTGAACGAGGACAATCACAGTCTTTCTTCAGGCAGTGCCTCAACTTTACAGTGCGGTGCAGAACACGCCACTATTTTACACTCAAAAAAATGATTCTTTAAACTTACTTAATTTAATTATGGACAGTGGTTCCACACAAGAAAATTGCTTTTTATCAACATTAATGGAATTGTTTGAAACTATGTAAACTCCTTGTGGTGGGACAACACAACTGAATGGGGAAGAATCTATGTGAAATAGTAATGTTGAACCAAATCAATGGAATTGCTTCCCTGTAACTTAAATCGGTTAAGTTAAGTGAACATGCAGTAGTTTATTTAAAACTGTCCAAGTAGGTTACATTCAACAAACACAAGGAGATTTCTTTCTAATAACTCATTTAAATTATGGACAGTGGTTCCATCCAATTAGTTCTTGTTACTTTAACTCAGTAGTATCTATTTAAAGTTACTCCTTTCAAAGCAGCATTTATTTGTGTGTGATTGTCTTGTAGAGTCATAAAAAGACAAGATTTGTAACAAATTATCAAACTGTATTTGTTCAACAGTTGCAATAAACAGTTTTTAACAGCCTGCTCACCCATACATTCAACTCTTTAAACTTGTGCAAATGTATTAAAATCAGAAAATATTACTTTTACACAGTTCAAAAAAAGTCAAAAGACTTCTGCAAATTCAGTGTAAATTAAAACACATTAAAACTTGGTAAAAGAAATACAACTTTTTTCTTTTTTACAAATTTACACAATACAATAATAATAATAATAATAATAATAAATCCTCCATGCAACCAAAATGTCCAGATGGCAATGTGTCTAACGATATGTTTAACAATTATCAAATGTCTAGACATCTTTCACAGAAAATAACAGATCCACCGAGCACCAAATAGGCAGCTTGCAACTAAATTCAACAATTTTGAACATTGAAAAATACAAGAAGTGTAACCTGCAATAGAAAATCAAAATATTGCCTTTTAACATTAACATTCTGGCATTCTAGGAACAGTCCTTTGAGTCATTACTCAAACACATCAGAGAAGAGCTTGGTCTTCAGTGTTTGTACTTTATTGGACAACTTGTTGCCATCTAGCTCCAGAATTATTTTTTGAAGGACTTCGAATGTGTACCTTAGTTCAGGAGGGTAGCTCAGGTTCAGTCCATAAATCAGTCCCAGCAACATGGCTGCTACATATGGGACACTGGTAAGGTCCTGAAGAACCTTTTGACCCTCCAATACCAAGATCTGCTGGGCTGTCTTCCATGTCTGCACCTTCATGTCTTATAACATAAATTCCCATCACAGTCTTCTGGATCGCCTCCTCAATGCTGGCAACGTCTTTATTCTAGGGGATATTTAAATACAATAAAGTACTCTTAAATTCATGTGTATTAACTTTAACAAAACATTAAAGGGTTAGTTCACCCAAAAATGAAAATTCTGTCAGTAATTCCTCACCCTCATGTTGTTCCAACCCTGTAAGACTTTCGTTCATCTTCGGAACACGAATTAAGATATTTTTGATTAAATCTGAGAGCTGGATCACTCCTCCATAGGCTTTTAAGGGATTGAAACTTGTTTCCCCCGAAAAGCTATTAAAGACATTGTTAAAATAGTCCAAGTGAATACAGTGGCTCAATCTTAAGTTTATCAAGCGACGAGAATACTTTTTGTGCGCAAAAACAAACAAAAATAACGACTTTATTTCAACTATTCGTTTCCATCTCTGTTGGCCTCTAGTCCGTTAACGTAGTGTGATAGCGTAGGGCTACGTCACACGCAGGGTTCCTATTGGCTGACGCTAGTCATGTGTGTGATGATGCGTGTGACGTCCACCACAGAAGCGATACGCAGTTTTACTACGTCGAGGCCGACCGAGATGGAAATGAATAGTTGAATAAAGTCGATATTTTCGTTTTTTTGCGCATAAAAAGTATTCTCGTCGCTTGATAAACTTAAGATTGAGCCACTGTAGTCACTTGGACTATTTTTACAATGTCTTTAATAACTTTTCGGGGGAACAAGTTTCAGTCCCTTAGAAGCCTATGGAGGAGTGATCCAGCTCTCAGATTTAATCAAAAATATCTTAATTCGTGTTCCCGAAGATGAACGAAAGTCTTACGGGGTTGGAACAACATTAGGGTGAGTAATTACTGACAGAATTTTCATTTTTGGGTGAACTAACCCTTTAAGCATCCTTGACAGTGTTTCCCCTACCATTATATAAGCCCCCCCCCCCAGATTACCATTTGTTATTTTATTAAACAAACTAAATAGCCCTTAAGTAAGTTATTTATCTTATTTCCACGATGCCATGTCTTTTCTGTCTGTGTTTGCACGTTAACAAGTATCCCAATGAGTGCCAACACCCCCCTGAAAAAGCTGTAAATCTAGGGGAAACACTGCTTGAAAATACAGCAACATTTTAAAAAGCACATACTCACCATATACTCCAAACCAGACTGCTAGGGTCTTCGTTCAGGTAATGGTATGCACAGAGAGATTTGATTATGCATGCTCTCCTCACTTCAATGTCATCAGTCTAAAGATACAAATAACAACATTCATCTATTATTACTTTGCCTGATTATTACCTTAAAGGGATAGTTCACTTTAAAATGAAAATTCTGTCATCATATACTCACCCTCATGTTGTTTCAAACTTGTATGAATTTGTTTTCTTCTGCTGAACACAAAGGAAGATATTTTGAAGAATGTCGGTAACCAAACAGTTATCTGGTCCCATTGACTTCCATAGTAGAAAACATTTTTTATATGGAAGTCAATGGGACCAGATAACTGTTTGGTTACCGACATTCTTCAGAATATCTTCCTTTGTGTTCAGCAGAAGAAAGAAATTCAAACAAGTTTCAGATAAACTTAGCTCTTTAACAGGGTTCATTGTATAAAGCATTATCTATTGTGAAGACTCATTTCATTATGCCATTATGGTTGCTGTGCTGGAATTTTTTCTTCAACAAAGTAATGTTTATTATTGGGTAAAGCCACAGTAACATTTTTGACTAGTTGGCTTTCCTTTAAGAATTTTCTCATCTAAACTGGTTATATCTATTAAGCCTAGTAGTGAATGTTTTATTACCAGTAGGATCATCTCTCAGTCTATCTCTTTTTTTTTTTTTTGTAACGAGAAAGAACCATATTCATCCACATAGTCATGCAGAGCCAAAGCACAAGCAAAACGATGTTCTTCCAAATTCATGCACTACTGTTTTTTTTTTTTTTAATGCTAGAGAGCCAAAAGTTATTCACGTTTATATAGGGGTTATTTCTGTTAAATAATAGGCTCTATGCACGAACGCTGCAGACGTATTTCCGGAAGAATCTCAGCCAGCGTCTTTACTTCCGCATAACGCATTCTATAGTGAAAAAGACTTTAATAAAATTAATTTTCTCAGAAACGGAGACAACGATTTTAGAAACTGATTCGCTAGTCGGATTTAGCATGATATGAGAAAGTACTCACCCTCAAAATTGTCGATGTAGCTCGAAATATATAATTTAAAGCCCTTCTCTTTCTTACTCTTATGTGTGACAGATAACTGCCTCATAATATCGTTAACATCATTCACGTTAACCGCGGGAAGTTTTTGTAAACAGCGAGTGTAATTTGACATCATCTCCACCTAATGCAACAACAGCTGGGTATCGTTCAGAATCTTTCGATCCGGTTTTAAAATTCATTTCAACATCAACAAAAATACATTAAACAAAGCTTTTATTTTCTACCTTAAAGGGATAGTTCACTTTGAAATCAAATTTGGTATGTTTTAGCTTACCTCAAGGGCATCCAAGATGTAGGTGTCTTTGTTTCCGCAGTAGTTTCAATTTTGATATTTTAAGGTCAAATCGCTCTTATACGTTTTTTTAGGTCAAACCGTATTTATATCGTTTTTACCTCTGTAAAACCACGTCCAAGTGATCTGAGGGCGTGCGCGTTTCCTGGTGTGTGACGTGTGCGCGCGTTCTGGCTTGGTCTGCGCAACTTGACCGGAAGTGATCTCGGTTGTGTACAAGAGGTAAAAACGATATAAATGCTGTTAGTTTTCTTACACAAACCGCTCGTTTCGTGTCTTAGGCCATCAATGTGTACTTACGATGGGGAAAGAGCTCCGTTCTTTGTCAATATGCAGAGAGGACAGATAAGCTTGCGCGCTCAGATGCTTTTGGAACCGAAATTTGGCACCGAAAGATAAATAATTTTTCGATACTCATAGGATTGGAGTATTTTTTTCAATACCATAAAAGTATCGATGTTCGGTACCCAGCCCTACGTTAAAGTAAATTTTTTATCCCCTTTCCTCACTAACTTCCCTCCATCTTGTTCACAAGAATGCATGAAGGCCCTAAACCAGTGGTTCTTAATCCCCGTCTTGACGACCCCCCGCTCTGCACATTTTGTATGTTTCCTTTACCTGACACATCCAGTTCAGTTCTTGGAGCTGATGATCTAAATCATGTGTGTTAAATGAAGGAGACACAAAATGTGCAGAACCACTGTCCTAAAGGGTCAGTCACTACACTTTACGTCCCATTGACTTCTATTCATATACGTCGCGGCGTGACCTTTTGGCTAAATTAAAAGAACTATATTTTTGCAGTCAAGTCGAGCGGATTGTATATTTCCTACATTTTACATTACTAATTGTTATATGTTGAATTCATGTTTATAAAAAAAAGGGTGCGACTTCATATCACGATCGTTGCAGTGCCCGAAGAAATTTTCAATAAGCCATTGATCATCTGGAATCTGATAAGGAACTGATTTATAATTTTGTTTTCCTTAATTTATTTTAATAAT
This sequence comes from Semotilus atromaculatus, assembly GCA_031834385.1. Taxonomy (NCBI): domain Eukaryota; kingdom Metazoa; phylum Chordata; class Actinopteri; order Cypriniformes; family Leuciscidae; genus Semotilus; species Semotilus atromaculatus. Next base: position 23,611,312 of record JAULUF010000025.1, on the reverse strand, counting down.
TGATTTAATTTAAATAACATTCCAACTTTGTTTTTTCTCATTAATGGTCACTGTTTTCTACAGTGCATTGATTTAAACTGTCTGCACACAGCTAATAAATCAGTGCAGCAATAAGTGCTTTAGCGTAATTCATAAAACTTTAAATACTATCATTGTGCCGAGCCGTGGGTTGTAACAAAGTTTGCAAAATTATTACTACTTTTTATAAATCCTAAAAAGGAGCTTCACTTACCTTAGCCAAAACGTTGTTTTCTCAATCAATAAAGTTGTGGCATTCCTTCATTTCACCAAATTTAGGCAGTGATGAACTGGAAAAAACAATGAAAAACATACTTTCATAAAAAAAGAACATCAGAAAACATGCCAAAATATATCCGTCTATGACAGGCTAATGTGGCCTTATTTTTGCTTGCTTCAGAACTTCAGACAATTTTACTGGGACTGTAGCTTAGATTAAAGCACTGGGAGGTTTTGTTATTAGACATTCTAAAACGCTTAATGTGTTTAATGTACTAATACTAACCATACAACATCATACTAATAAAGCATACTATGCAGTAAGCATACTTAATACTGAGAAATTAATATTAAAAGATCAAATTCTGTAACTTTGACTTACATACCTTATTAATAAACCACAGGCTGGCGTTATAAACAGATTACCAGAATATAAACTAAACGCGTTGCATTTATATGCTGCGTTCATCTGTTTATCTGCACATTGTAAGGTTTATCATTATATATATATATATAATTAGATTTATATATCACTGTTAGCCACATTAAACGTTTTAGAATGTCCCTCGATAGTCATTTCATTAAGTTACTGCAACTGAAAACCATTTAGAATTGTTGTCAAATAATTTGTTCCACGAGCACACATACATAATATTAACGTTACACGACAGAGAATCATGCGTTTTCCACAACCACAATTAAACTCGCATCTTTTTAATCGAATGCAATCATCAATTAATACCGTAATCAACACATTCAACCCAATATTTGATAGTTAAACAATATAAAAGCATCACAGAACAGACTTAACGAAACACTAAAAGAAATTAAACACTTTGCATTCAGAATAACTTTATAATTAACGTTTCTTACCTGGCTGGTAGGTTTGACACCATGCAGGCACCTCGTTGTCACCTCGTTCGCGCGCGCCGTCTTCATCCAATACGTTGGAAATCGTCACATCCGGGTTTTTTTTTGAATCGCGCAATCAAGCCACTTACGTTTGTTTAACGCATGATAATTAAGTATAGTGGACCATTACACAACTTAAGTTACTTAAATGCAATACAATAGTGTTTTGATGGGAAAATAAATATATTTGGGTTATTTTAACAAAAAACATTTGGGTAGAACGAACAGTGCCCCAAAACCATTTTTTTGAGTGTACATTTTAGTATTGAATTTTAATTAATCCAACTGCTTTTCTTTCTTCTCTCATCCTTTCTCTGACACAGACTGATTCTGCTTGTACATGTCTGGTTTATGACTCCTCAATCAGCGGCTGCCCACCATCGCATTGACCTCTGCTGAAATCTGATTGGCTGTCTGTTTCTGCAGGCAGGGGCTATAATTGGCTGGCTCAGACGGGCCTGTCGGAGAGAGGCAGAGCTCTTCTTGGGTAGGCTTAAGTAAAAAGAGAACTGTAATTGGACAGGGCAGCCTTGCAGAGTTTGATCGAAAAGCTTTCACGCTTCAACCATGTTGCAGTCTCTCCTGATCCAAAGCAATCAGAAAAGGCCAAAAGGAGCCTGTTTGTTTAGATTGCTTAAGCTCCTCAAGCATTATCATGAGACTGAAGTCCTGCACAGCACGCTAAGGATGGTCAATTACTATTCTTTGTGGCGTTCTTAAAGATTTGGTCAACACAGACTAAGAACAGAGAGGAAAATCACAGACAGTAATTTAACATGAGTGATAGTGCTTTAATTGGCTGCCAGCTCCTGTCAATCAATTTCCAGCGCGTAAAGCACAGCTGCAACCCACCAGGCTGTGTAATGTGAATTTGAGGCCTCAATGATCATAACAACTGGCCACCAAAATCAGGCCTTCAGTACAAAAAATATACAGTAAACTTAGAGTAAACTATAGTGCTGGCTCACTATATACAATGTTACGATTCAATATGCTGCAGTGCATCACATTAAGAATCGCAACTTTGCTAAATGCATGAGAGCAACCAAATCTGCAAGATCAGTTTCAAAATTTGTCGCACAGATCGCTTCACTTCAGTCCAGTCCAGTAGTGCCTCAGAGAACTGCCACTATTTATATGAACTGCTTCTTCAATTCTTAAACTGAAGGAAGTGATATAAATTCACACATGGATAAAGATTAAATAAATAAATAAATACAAAATAGAGAAAATAAATACATAAAACAAAAAGCAGGTTTACACCTGTTTCTTTATTACTTAAATTATAGGAAGTGATATGAATTCACAAATAAATAAATAAAAAACAAGGATATTTCAATTCAATAATGTAGGGGGAAAAACACAATATATGATTGTTTTGCCACAGACCTAGTAACAAAAACTATTTTACAGTGATGTAACTTTGCTGAGGATTTAAAAAATAATGTGGTCATGAACCTGAAGAAGAAACATTGCAGTGCAGTGTGCGCACACACACACACACACACACACACACACAAAAGTTTGATAGCAACAGTGGATGTCGATACTCACAATGGCTCCATTGACAGCATTTTTATCGTAGTACTTCTTCCTCTCGTACTTGTCCCTGATGAAGAACTCCACAGATCTGAAACAGTGCTAAGGAAAATTCAAGCCTTATTATAACTAACACAAATCATTTTAAACATCACAGTACTGTAACCCTAGAGAAGGTCATGACAAACATCAAGAAACATGTCGTCAGCTAATGTTGAAGACCCCATGAAATGGTTTGTCTAATTTTCTTTATCTCATTGATGGGATATACTTCATCATACCTCCTTTTTATATGTCCTCAAAGTAAACAAACAAAGAATGAAAGCCACAAAAAATTCCTTTTTGATGTGGTTTTTAAATCTCAGGTATGGCAAATATCAGTTTGGCTAGGAAGCTTTAATTGGCATCTTGCACAGCTACAGAACAATGTAACTCCTGCAGTAAAGGTGCTGGCCCTCTCAGACTGGCTGTTATCTCTCCTCATCATTAAAGACAGCAGAGCACCAACACCTCACCTGGACTACAAACTCAATACAACTATTTGAAAAAGAGAAACACTTCCTTTCACAGCAAAAACACACACACAGAGATTGGGGCCAAACAGAAATCAAAACACACGCTCTCCGAATCTCACCCTTTGTTAACAGTGCGAATTTATACAGTGACAGGTAAATGCTAAGAGGACCGGTTCATGCAGCTTTATTGGATTTACACTCTCATGAATCCCTTATCACAATACAATAATGCATCTGATGAAATATGGATCAGGGTGAAGAAGCAGGTGGCAGGAAGAGAAAGAATGCAAGAAAGAGAAAATAACAGGAGAGTGACAAAAGCCTTGTGAAAACCTTCAGTACAAAAGATCAGTGGTTCTCAACCTGGTGGTCTAGGAAGAATTTTAAGTGGTACACTGAGTGAATTTTTTTTAATTCATAATAATAATAATAATAATAATAATAAATAGCTAAAATGCACAAATTTTCAAAAGCTTGGAGACGAAAAGTTTGTTCAACATAGCTGTATTTATTTAAAAATAAAACAGCATTATTAGCATAATTTCAGCATCATTACTCCAGTGTTAAATTCAGTGTCACATGATCCTTCAGAAATCATTCTAAAATGTGGATTTGGTGCTCAAGAAACATTTCTTATCATCGTTGAAAACAGTTGTGCTGATTAATATTTTTGTGAAGTCAGTGATGTGTTTTTTTAGGATTCTATGATGCAAAATAACAGAATTTGTTTTAAATATAATTTTTTTTGTAACTTAGTAAATGTCTTTACTGTCACTTCTGATCAATTGAATGCTTCCTTGAATAAAAGTTAATTTCTGACTCCAAAATTTTGAACAGTGCAGTACTTATAACTGCCAAAAGCACCAACACCGAATTAGCCATCTATTAAATCAACACATAAAATTGTTTGGTTCTCACTGAAAATACATCCCAAAACAAAATTACAAGGAGGAATACATTCAATGTGTAAAATGCCGCAATCCTCCATCCATCAAAACGTTACTAGCGAAACGCTGGTTTGCTTTATTCAGATGAGAAACGTAGTTTGCGTATCATCATGCCATACAGCAGTGGGATGTTTTGACATTCCGTTCACTCTGTATTTCACACTGCGCGATGCGTGAGGGCTCGCACTCTTCAGACACAATCACAGAATATGACAGAGCTCGTGCTTTAAAGCAAAGCACACACTAGCATTAATAATTCACTGAAAATACAACATGAGTATAGCATGGTATAGCATACAAATTATTTTAACGCGTTAGGGAGCTTGAATTAATCGCATACATTAACATGTTAACATTGACAGCCCTAATATATATAAATAAATATATAGAAGTACTGCTTTAATTAACATGCAGACAGCTTGCTGTGCTGTAGCTGTTTTACCACATAAAACCATCTTGGAAAAGTTTGAAGCATCTTTACATAAATACCCTTTAAAGTACCTAATTATCTTGCATTCAGTGCCATTCTTTTGCGCTCCATCTACTGTTTTTGAATGAACATAGCATACCACATGTTCTTGAAGAAATACCTTCCTGCAAAGTTCAGCTGAAACCCTAATCAAACAAACCTGAACCAGCTAATAAAAATCCTCAGGAACACTTAATTATGCAGGGCTTCTTTAAAATGCAAGAGACGCTTTGTTACATCACGTTGAGATAGAACATGATGCAAACGTTACAGAGAGAAACCGGGAGGAAATAGGCATAAAAAATAGTGCTGGCATAAATATGAGAAAGAAAAATGTGTTATATGCAGTTAAAAACACACAGAAAAATGAGAAGGAAACAAAGAATCCAAAAGCACACCAAATTAATTAAGGCACCTCTGCAACAAAAGAGAAAGAACTTCAAATTTCCTCTCTGCTGATCTGACATTTATATTAACACAACCAACTTTACCATTAGAGAGAGAAGCAGTGAAAAAGTGGGAAGTGCGAGAGGGTGAGAGTGTTAGATACCCCTACACTGGAGCACAAAAGATCCGCATTTCCATCTGAAGAAACCACACCTGTGATAAAGCAAATTCCATCAAAGCCAGTTTGTGGAGGAAGCTCACCTCTGCTGTCCAGATTAATCCATTTTGACGGTTAAGAATATTGTACCTCATCGGTCAGCATACAAATGAAGCCATTTCCATAGCCACACCAAATGCAGGAGAGCTGATAACGGGCCACGGATGCCAGGGAAATTCAATTAGAGTTTCTGAAGGCGCCAATGAGGAGAATATGGAATTATCCTGGCCGCCACACACCCAATTAGACTGATGGTGTGAAATAGGACGGAGGAGGATACCCGAGGCAAGAGAGATGAGGCGAACGAATAAGAGACATGAAGAGACTTCCTATCGGGCCTCAGAGATGAGGAAGTTCCTGTTCAGTTCTGCTGTGTGTGAATGTGCTAAAAACAGCAGCTGTTTTCTCTGGATCTCTGGAGCCAGAGGTGTGAAGTCACACAGGCTTTGCCTGCCAAACTCTCACACATCCACCAATATTAGAACAGGAATTCCCAACTGTGTTTAATATATATATATTCATGATATGTGAATATACTTTGTGACAGAATAAATCAAATATAAATCAAAATGCATCACCCATTTATTCTGAAATTGTGCAATTATTTAATACACTACTGTTCACAGGTAAGTCTATATGCATTTATTTAATCAAAAATACAGTAAAAAACATTTTGTGAACTATTGTAAAATGTAAAATAACTGTTTTCTGTTTTAATATATTTTAAAATGTAATTTATTCCTGTGATGGCAAAACTGATGTTTCAGCATCATTAGTCTCATTAAAGAGTCACATGATCCATCAGAAATCATTATAAAATGCTGATTTGGTGCTAAAGAAACATTTCTTTATGTTGAAGACAATTGTGCCTCTTAATATTTGTTGAAACCGTTCAACAAATATTGTTTTCCCAATTGTTTTAAAGATTCTTTGATGAATCGAAAGTTCAAAAGAACAGCATATTTGAAATAGTAAATATATTTATAATGTCGTAAAATATTTCTGTCCCTTTTGACCAATTTAATGCATCCTTGCTAAATAAATAAATAAAAAATCTTAACTTTTTAAAAGAATATGATGTCCAAAAATCATGGTAATATGTGCAAACAATATTAGTGCAGTTCCATGACAGTGCTTTTTTTCTTACTGTACCAATTACATGCATTCTTATTCATAAAAAAACAACATCATATAAAGTAAAAACAGTTATCCTTTCCCTTTTTCCAAGTTTGAACAACCTGTTATGCAAAAGTTCATCACCCGGAACTAAATGTCTAAAAAAATATAATGGTATTGAATGTCTCAGACAAAAAACAAACAAACAAAAAAAAAACTCTTAAGCTACAAGAAGACTATTCATGCATGCATATTCATGGTGGAAAATATGTAGTAATTTTGGGAGCAGAAGACCAAGGCTATCTTTGGAAAGTCTGTTAAATTAATTAATTCGGATATTAAAACTTTTACTTTCTTTTATATATATAATTATTTTTTATATAGATCTCATTTATTGATGCTTTTCTTCCCTTTCCGTTAAAAATAAAAACTGCCTTCAAGCCAGTTATAGAAATGTTAAAAAATCACTGGTGTGTCCCTGAGTTGCCTAACCAAATACTATGAGTAGTGGGTGATAAGTGGGTGATTAGTATTACGGGAAATGGCACACATCCTTTGCAATAGCATTAGGTGTTGTACCAACCACAACAAATTAAAATGTAACATCACTTCAATTGCAAGCTTAAGAACTTTGAGCAATATTTTGACATATATATTGGTGGAAACACTCCAAAAAAGTATTTGGCAGTCAAACATTGAATATCTTCATTTATCAAAGTGCAAGACATTCCACTATGTAGAACTACCTTTAAAACAGTAAATTACACTGCTACATAGTACTTACATACTCTAAACCCTTCTCTGTTGCTAACAAAAGAAAAGTTGGTAATGCTGGCTACAGAATCTGATAGTTTGTTTGAATTTGGCAGCAGCAAGAAAAGAGTAGGACGCGACACCACAAACTCTGCATAAACTCAGAAATAAACAGTTCTTTGCATATTACAAATCTGCAATTCGTCATTTGTAGAGCCAAGAAAAGGGATTTTTCACTTTAATCATATCAATTCTCTCCAGACGATCAAGAAAGCATTGGTACCACACAACAAACTCGGATTAGAAAGTTGAAGCTGACTTTTACCAACTGACTAGAAAGGCCATTGGAGCATACTACAACCAGAGTTACACAAACAAACAGAGACAGATAGACTCAAGGATACTGGTCAGTTTGCGGCCGTCTGAAGTTTTCTGGGAGATGAGCTTCATACAGCTGTCTTGCCTTGGTGTTGCCCATGCTCTGCACACTCTAAACAGAGAAAGAGAGACAATATAGAAAATAAATAACAGGTGAAAATACATATAAACCAACCAAGCAGTTTTCTTTATGAAAAACATTATGAAAATTAGTGAGAATTAATTCACAGACATTTTTTCACAGTTTTGTCAACTCTATTAGAACACTAACAGAAGTGTCCTTGTCAAGTACATAAGCTCCAAAATACAACTCTATAAAATAAATACATAAATTCAAGTTCAACTAATGAAGAATCAGGTCTGCTATAAAGTGTAAACTGTAAAACAGGTGCATCTTTGTACAACATTAAGACCCTTAGCATAATTGAAAATGCATAAATGATGACCAGATCATTTATGCGGGTGGGAGTATTCATTACCTATACTACTTTGACAATGAAAGAGAGATTGATTTAGCTCTTTTTAGGGGTCCAAGTACTGCAATGACCTCTGGATAAAGAGTGACCTCATTCATCCCTTGAAGCAATGGAATTTGATTGGTTGATGTGCACAATCGCCGGGGCAACAGGAGCGACGGTGCAAACAATCTGTACCGTGATTCAAGCCACAAATCACAATTTCTAATAAAGTTCCTAATAACTTCCTAATAAAGCAAAATGGTAAAACACAGGAACTTTCACCTGAAACAGGCTTAAAATAAAACTCTGGTTACAAACTCAGCCATCTGTGCGAGTTCATGGCCTTGACTTTTAATTAACCGTGTAATCCTGTACTCAACCACTGTTCGAACATATACAAATTACACGCATTTGCATTATCAGTTCAATGCCACGTACATCTAAGTCTGTCAGAGACAAATTAATATGAGAATGATGGATCAGAGTGAAGGAAAAGTATATGCCGAAAAATAGACAAGTAATTACCCATCAAGTATTAATTATCCATCCAGATGTCAATTAATATGCGAAGGGGAGATGCAAGACTCCCTTTTGGTTGCTTAAAATCTCAAATCTTTCAAGCCACACTGCTCTTTACAGCACAACACACAGAGACCTCCAAATAAAGCTACTCGCATTTACCTGTGATTTGAATGATGGTTATTTGCACCTGAAATAGCAGTGTGTTATTGAGACATCACTCACACTACAATAGATGGCCTCATAACTTCAGGCAGTGCTCTACAAGAATTTTTATGCTGGCTTGATCAGGCCAGTAATAGGCTTGCTACGGTAGTCGGCGTTGTTCGGCTGTACACCGTGTAACAGAGTACAAATGATATCAATAGGTGCGTTTCCATTACAGATTTGCACAAAACGTTTGCGATTTTTTCTAAATGTCGACAAAAAAACTATTGCGAAATGACAGCGTTCCCATTAACCGATGTTATGCGACTAAAACCGTTTTTTTTTTCCTGTCGCGATAAGTCATTCCAAAAATCACGGCAATGGACGGTTTATGTATATCTCAGCCAGCGCACTGGCCATTATTATTAATCGAAGGAGATGTATGTGTTATCCAAACATACAGCATCATCTATGTCAGGTAAATGCAAAAAAATTGTTTCCATTGCAGTTTTGCTGAATATTCCTTTTTCGCATTGCCTGAAAAACCACCTCATGCGAGCGTAAAAACTTTTTTGCAATAAATGGGACTTTTTGCGAAACTGACTTGTTTTTAGGGGTGGGACGATACAGGTACCTCACGATTCAATTCTGTGGCGATATGTGGTCCACGATATGATAATATCACGATTCTCGATATCTACGATATTCAATATATTGGAAGAAATTTCATCAACGATATATCACGATATATGTGACTGAAAAGAAAAAGAAGGAATAAGGAAATAATCAGGCACAAAAATAATCAGGCACACGAATATACTTTTGTCTAATTTCGCCATTTTGAACTGAAAATAGCCTATGCAACGTGACTCATGTAGCTAATAATTAGTTTACTGTCATTGTGAGGGGAAAAGCCGTTTTCATTATGTTAGGCACAAGATTAATAATGCATGTGTACATATTGAGAATTAATATACCGTAAAACTTCCCGGGTTTTTATTTTCCCAAATCGTCAAACTGCACCGGCTTGTATTTGAGACAGTTGTCTATATGAGACAGGCTTTTATAATTTAGTGTTGAGATGTTGTTCATTGAGTTTAGGCGAGTCTCTAATCTCTAAAAATCTCCAAATGCTCCACGTGAAACTGCGGTCTTCCAACCTTTTACTATCATGTCAATTGATCTTGATTAATATGCGCGAGGGAGAGAGCAAGACAGCGCTCGTGTTGTTTGAAGACGTGAGAGTGCGCGCGCGCGCGGCCGTTGCGCTCTCTCTGCTCGTAAAACCCGAAGTGTCCACTTTGAGTGGAAACTAGCGGGTGGGTCTTTGATTAGTTTTTTATTGTTTTCCGCCATTCTTCTCGCTTCTCTTTTTTTCTGCAATTCTCTGTTGTTGTTAGTTAACTTGTGTTCTTCACCGGCCGCTGTTTGCGCCACTTTACCCCTATTTACTCGAACAGCGCCCCCCGCAAACAGAATGGTAGATATTGGGTAGTGACAGTGACACTGACAACAGGTAAATTAATCATTTTGTGTTGTAATAAAATATCGATATTGGGCGTTAGTGTATCGATTATTTATTGCGACAGAGAGTGCAACAATATATTGCAATATCGATTTTTTTTCCCACCCCTGCTTGTTTTCATTGGGTGTATTTTCAATTCGCAATTTAAAGGGAATTGGAAACGCAGCCAAGGATGCCTGCGGATTATAGGCCTATATACACACACAGAGTACGCGCGATCGCAAATTTAAAAGCGATCATCTATCATCAAAAGTTTGAGAGGTGGGTCATCACCAAGCCTGAAACATCTCGTTCAGCCTTACACAGGAAGAAAAGCCTTGACAAAAAAGACAAGACACAAAAATACTCATACTAGTATCTGCTCGGGGGTCCATTGGTCCAAGTTGACTGATTTGACACGTGATATATGCACTCCCAGATTCCGGTGTATTCCAGCACAGCGGATACAAATAAACACACCAAGATTCCAAGAGGCCCATCGAGGTCCTGCGGGGAAAGAGCGAAAACAGACAGATTTTAGACCTGCAGTATAGCACTTCCCATTATCTGAAACAGATAACACAATCATAACAGGCAGTGAAGAAACAGCAGTTTAAAATAAATCTTATGAGTCATGGTGCCGCCTCAAGCTCCGCCGCGTAATTCTGCCTCGCCACAGCATCGAATAAACGGCATTGTTTTGTGATGCTGAAACCTATATTTAAACAATGTAATTTTGCAGGTGTGATAATAAAATTTGATCCAAGCACCAGATGAATGCAGCAAGTAGCCCACCTGAATCAAAAGTTAATAGCCACAGGTACCGGAATAAAACGGCGAAACTACATTGTGAGACTCCTGATCTCATCAGCAACAGAAAAAAAAGGAGAAGAAAAATGTGAATTGTGCTTCAATACAGACTGTATGTGATTATCTTAAGCCCGGTGTGTAATATTCAGCTCTCAGAAGTGACTATAATAGCATGGGGGTGGAAGGAAGCGCTGTGACTGTAGAAGAAATCAAAGGCAGAGACGGAGGTTATGTATCTTTTAGGGATGTACGCCACACCTAATCCCCATAACATTTAAATGGAAATTTTGTAACCGACTAGTCTAAGAGACCCCCCCCATAAGACAGTCTATATAAGCGATCCATTTGAAATAACCTACTTAATCTAGGAATCAACTCCCATAACTGAATACCGCTGAAAGAGATTATGATCATTGTATGTTAAACTTGATGTTTACCAGCAATGATGCATTTAAGTTTATACTACGGGGCTGTTAAATGTTTGAATCTGATTGGTTGACGAACATTCTAAGGAGTGCAATTATTTTCAGGGAAACGCACTGCTAAAGTAGTTCCAAGCATGTCTTGACCGCATTAATATATCCCTATCACTTTGCCAAATGATTTCGTTTTCAAAAGGTCCTTACGGACTACAACAACAACAAAAAATCAAAAAGCCACAACAACACTTAGCCAGCAAATAAATATAGTATTAGTACACAATAGGAAAAAAACATCAAATTATTTCCATGTTTTTTGCCACAAAATTAAGTTTTATTATGTACAGAAAGCATACACTCTTTCTCCCGCTTTCTCTCCCACTCATACACACATACAATACGAACACACACTCGCACAGAAACGTGTTGTCAGTACTGCTCTGACGATTTTATCAGTAAAATAGTTTAGCAACTTAAAAGCGACATGACATTTCTCTACACACTCTCATTACACACTCAGGTAATTCACATACGCTTAATCTCCCTCTAATAACTGCATTAATCTGCTATCAGTGGCTCAAGCCTCCATTACTAGCTCTAAAATGACGTTTTAGAATTAGCAACGGAGGCGTGGGATGAGATAGTCCTAAACACAAGAGCGTTTTAAGGGCAAAAACATCTGAACAATGTCTTGAGGTGTGGTAACCTCAGCATAAGCAGAATAATTGACTCTGGTCTGTTCAATTATTAGAAAATAATGCACATCCGAGGTGTAACTCCTCTTCGCGTCATTACCATCTCGGTGTGCATTATTTTCTAATTATTCAACTGCCTGTCATCAACTATTCCTTACATATTATTCTGTTAAATAGAATAGAATAGATCTGTTGCATTTAAGAAAGTTTCATTTATAATGTTTCCCCTTTAAACCGGTTTAAAATTCCATACCGGTATTGTCCCCTAACCCTTTGAACATAGCCTAAACATAAATGTGCAAAAAGAAAAAAGAAAAAGTACATGACTAGTATTGGCAACGTCGAAACTCACGGCATCGTTTAGTCGACTAGTCTCGCACTTCCCTAGTATTTTTCAGCTCTGTTCGAGAAACTGAGCGCAAGAAGTCAATAGCGCTTGTGTGAGAAGTCGCGAGTAGAAGTGGATGGATTGGGGGGTGCGGGCGCACTGGAGCGGTCCTGACAGCTCTCCGCTGGTCGGTTGATGTTGGTGAGAACACTGCTCCTGACGGGCTATAAATCACAGGGTTTGCTGGGAAATGGATTTCTGTGGTTCACCCACCCTCTTTGGCTTTATCTACACCTGTCAGCCATCTTAGGACACATCCAATTCGCTTCCTCTGTCTCACATGCTCTCGCGGTACGGAGCTGTATCTGTGGTAGCGGGGGGGATGGGATCTGTATTCTGCCCGCAGGATGCCTGGCATGCTTTTGCATGCCCATCATGCAACAGTAGAGTAAACCACTGACCCCGGCAGTGCCACCCACACAGCTCCTGAATGGAAAAAGCACTCACACGACAAGTACAGTCATTAGAATAACAAACAATTACCGCACTGTTTCTTTACTTTTAAGCGTGTTCATAATTCATCCTGCATGATTGCTCAGGATATTAATGGCTATCTTGCTTCTGTTCTGTGCTCAGATGACAAAAGAGGACGGGTGACGCGTGAACAGGCTGATAAGATTCCTCCAACACACTGGAAAAACTCCGGTAACTGCGGTAATGAGAGAGAGCGGGTTTCCAGTCTCTTATCTCTCACCCACCCTAAACTACCATCCGGCTGGGTGCACCAGCCCCGTCTGCCACCCTCCCAGATTTATTAGCCCAATAAAAGGCTGCAAGATTGTGTCTCACACCGCTGCACCAGGAGCTGCATAACTCACCCACAATTAAAGAGGGTTAATTTGTCATTGAGTGGAGCCCGGTGCAGTGAAGGGTGCAGTGCCCCTGCAGAGGGGAAGTGCTAGAGGAACTCTCCACACCCTCCCTGCTGGACTGAAACACTGCAGTGGGGGCTGGATATGCTTATTACTCAAAAGGTGTGGGGACCCTGAAATGAATTTACATAATTTGTCCATGATTTTTACAAATACTTTTGTGTGTTTCTTTGTGAGAAAATTTCCTAAATGACAGTGACTCGGCCATATCTATTAAAGCTTTGACAAAATCACAGAGTGGAACATTCAAATTTGTGTTTCCGCTGTCCCAGAGAGAGCCGTTAGGCTACCTAGGTATGAAACAGCTTCTTTTAAACCACACAGTATCGTTCAAATATCACAGAAACACTGGGATAAAGGTTTATAGATGGAATATAAACCCTGATATCTATGGAAGCGATCAAAATCAGTCACCTTTTTACCAGTTTAGTTGTCCGTTATCGAGGGAGAATCATGATCTCTCTTTATTTATTTTTTAAATTGGTTCTCAATTTATCCAGAATAGTGCAGTCCTAAATACACAAATACATTTTCAATATGCCTGTTGCAGTGATACGCTGAAATATTTAGAAATATTTAAATCAGATCACTTCCCCACAACCAAAATCTGATCAAAAGGGATTACAGGCAAAATATTTAATTTGCATAATAATGCCAGTGTAAACAGAAATCTGTCTCGGCTGCGCACTTGTGATTGGCTTATCCGAGATGTAGGAGGGGGCCAAAAATAGCAATACCAAAATATCATGAGGAGTAATTTTATATCATGGTAATATTGTATTAAAAATAAAATAAAATAAATAAAAATATTATTATTATTTTATTTTTTTATTAAAAACTATTTTAATTACTCCTCATGATATTTTGGTATTGATATTTTTGGCCCCCTCCTACATCTCGGATAAGCCAATCACAAGTGCGCAGCCGAGACAGATTTCTGTTTACACTGGTATTTTGCAAGGATTAATTAAATATTTTACAAATTAAAGATATTTATTTTTAAGATTCAACATATCAAATGAACATACAAGTCTGGCATCAACAGGTGCCTGGCACTGTGTAGCAGTGCAATACATTATAAATAGTACCATTGGATGAGCAACATTCAAAATGATAAAATAACCGATATACACAAACCTACAGTATGACAGCACATCACTTGAATTGCTGCTACATTGCTGGCAACCATAAACAATCTACACTGGCTTTCTCTACATAACAAACAAACACAGTAGATGTGTCAAAATGAAATTACTCTAAATAAAATAAATGAAGCTGGGCGCGCCTGTCCGCGATATAACTTGCAGTGTAGACTGTAGCTTTAACATAACATATACCATTGCATGGTATATAGCCTGCTGTCAAGCCGCAGAGCCCTACTGAGATGGATGTTAAAGCCAGGTGTAAACAAGGACTCTGATAACCAGCCAAGAGTAAAGGTCAGATTACTAACTGCTGTCTGTCTCACAGCTCTGCAGACAGACATGTCTACATAAACAGGAAGTGCTGCGATTGAGAGGAACTGGCAGAGGCTGCAACCAAGACAGGTCATGACCTATGACCCTACCTAAGCTCTCCCATTCTGAGGGGATTGATGACGGCCTCTACCGTCCAAAAGGGGCAATTTCGGGGCAATTTTTGTGATATGTCCGCATGATCTTTCTACTTCCTCTCATTTTCATCTTCCCCAGTCCATTTATTATCTCCACAGCTGGTCGCAGCAGATGTAGAGCAGTGCGGACGAGTCCCTCAGTCAACATACATTGGCTAATAATTCACCATTCCCTTCAATGAAATGGGAATCGGATGCTGTGAACAAGGCTGCACTAGAAGGATGTGAGAGAGAAAGTGTTCTCAGTAAGACTATGGCGTGCTATATTTAGACCTGAGGAGAACATGCATAGGATGCTATGAACAACTGGGTAGTGAGATAACATTTTTGGGGAACCTATAAACACAGGACACCCTAGGTGTGCAAGGCAGCCCTTCCCTGAAAACTCAATTAAAAGGCAGGCCAAATAAATTATTCATTGTCTAAACATCCAGAGCAGGGCTTGCTGGGACTTTGTGCATGTAGGGTACAGTGGGAGATTTACAGTTGCCTCTGCAGTTCCCAGGTCTCTGCCCACTTCATTGAGGAGTCACCCCAGATTTATAAGCCTGTAGCTCATTTGCCTGCGTGGAACACACATGAACAATTGAACATGGCTGATATAAGATGTGTGAATCACACAAACTCTTTGTCCCTCACACATGTCATCTGTGCCTTTTTAGCACCTGTCTCACTGAAAATTGATTGGCTGCCTCATTTCGTCAATGTCACCTCAAGGCTATAACAAAGCATTTGTCAAAATAAACAATAGTCTTCTGCCCTCCATTTTTCACTTTGGGGGCAATGCGTAACCGTGGCGACGAGAGCCCCTCTCTCTCTTTTCACTTCCTTCCTAAACCCCTCCATCAGCTCTGCCAATGAGGGAGGAGAGAGAGACAGAGGGAGAAAGAAAGGCGGAAGAAGAAAATACAGGAGATGAGAGCGCCACTGTACTTCACCCAGAAACCTCAAAGAACTGGAGGACCCTCCAGCTACGCTCGGGTGACACTTCAAAAGCCTGGTGCTGATTGTCCCAGTCTGGTCCAGGGACATGGGCCAGTTGCTGTGTTTCAGGATCCCACATCATAGCTGCCCTTCTCAACAGCTGAATTGGATGCAAAACCGACGAATACTTATGAATGGCTGTGGACAAGAGCGGTATTTCAGCTGGCTATGAGAGTCTGCCTGCAGTTTAAAACTGATATCTACAGAACCGTTCAAAGGTTTGGGGTCGGTACGATTTTTTATGTTTTTGAAAGAAGTCTGATATGCTCACCATGGCTGCGTATATTTCACAATATTACTATTTTAATACATTTAAAAATGTCAAATGTTCCTGTGATGGCAAAGCTGAATTTCTCCAGTCTTCAGTGATTATCAATATTGAAAACAATTGTGCTGCTTAAAATGTTTGTGGAATGTAATTCAGTTGAATTTTGGGAAACCACTTGAAACATTAGTTGTGTTGAGCTGTTTCAATTACTTTTGATCGATTTGTTCATTTTAAACAGCTGAAAGTCTGTACATTTTGCCAATAAACCTGATTTGCAATGGAAGTTGAATCATTTCGATTACAACTGTATCATACAGTATATACACACACATTTTCACAAATGACATCAGAAACAAAAGGTCCAACAATGTGTGTATTCTGGTAACCCAGAACACAAACACACTCAGTGCAGTTCGGCGAAATAATATGAATGTCTTTAAAAAGAACTTGCACTGCTTTCTTTAACAGTGCACAACAGCGTTGATGATGTTTATATAATAGACTGTGTTTGTGTGTGTGTTCATGCCTCACTTGGTCTGTAAGGGCAAGCCACGCTTGTACAGTGCATCTGTGTGCATCTCTAAGTAAGTCACTGAGAGCAGTGACTGCTGAGTATAGGTCACTGCACAAAGCATGCTGGGAATGTGACGGTGGGATCCTAGTAAAAAAAATAAAATAAAAAAAATAAAACCAGGAAGTGAGGCAGCAGAAGTTTCCTGCAGTGGCACTCAGCCTAGTGAATCGGCACAGCAGTCCATCAAACACACACCTTAATGTAGGCATGGACACACACACACACACACACACACTTTTGTACTGCATAAGGTCACCTATTGAGCCTTTTAAAAGTGCTGCTGCCATTTTCTTAAAAGCCTACATTTTTCTCTCATTAAAAAAAGGTGGCAGTGGAAAATAACCACGTCGCACAAATCTCAACTTGCACTTTTTTCAACACCAAATAACAGGCTGTGAATGTGCATGTGTGTATTTATTATCCATAACTGGAGGAGAAACTGTGTCTGGTTATGCAATAGAGTGGAGTGAGGGGGGAGGGGGGATATGCGGCTCTGCCCCGTCCATCACAGTTGTGCCCATTAGTGTTGGTGCTAGCTGTACGGACCCCCAGCTGTTTGTCATAGTGAACACACTTCATGCAATCTAAAGGGCCTTTCACACCAAACGGGAGAGGAAAAAGCTAAACGAATTGCAGGCGAATGGTCTATTCACAATAGGAGTGAAACACATATAGGGCTGAACGAAAAGCACATTCACGCTGGTTCAACAGATGCCATAATGCACCCTTCAGCTGCTCTATTAGAAGCACATGATTCAGGAGAAGCAAATTAATTGGCCAAGTTCAACATTACGAATAAAAATATTGAAATGTGATGTTTAGCTAAAGTCATTAGCAGTTTTTGTAAGATGTAAATCAGAGATGCACCATAAAGTACTAGCTGATAGCAATAAGCCAATAATTATATTCAGTTTAAGGCTGATAATTTATTCAAAAATAAAAGTAAAACAATAAAGAAATGTAAATGCTACAAGTGACTGGCACCATAACATCTACAATTTGAAAATGAGATTTGCTAAAGATTACATTTAAGAATATTAATAAATTATTATTGTTTTTAAAGATTGATGGAACATTAGATGACTACAAAGGTAATTCAAATATAAAAAATGGTAAATTGGCAATTAAATTAAATATATTGGCAATTACACAATTAAATATCAAATACCAGCCAACATATAAAATAAAAAAAAATACATTTTAAAATCGCAAACACACAAATATACAGTACTGTGCAAAAGTTTTAGGCAGGTAAGATTTTTTAAGTTTTTAAAAGAAGTCTCTTCTGCTCACCAAGGCTGCAATTATTTGATCAAAAATAAAAAAAAAACAGTAATATTGTGAAATATTATTACAATTTAAAACAGCGGTTTTCTATGTGAATATACAGTAAAGTGTAATTTATTCCTGTGATCAAAGCTGAATTTTCATCATCATTACTCCAGTCTTCAGTGTCACATGATCCTTCAGAAATCATTCTAATATGATGGATTTGATGCTCAAAAAACATTCATTATTATTTTCAATGATGAAAACACTTCTTCAATTCTTTGATGAAGAGAAAGTTCAAAAGAACAGCGTTTATTTAAAATAGAATATTTTCTAACATTATAAATGTCTTTACTGTAACTTTTGATCAGTTTAACTCATCCTTGATTAATAAAAGTATTGATTTATTATATTTCTTTCCCCAAAAAATAAAATTAATTCTTACTGACCCCAAACTTTTGAAGGGTAGAGTTTAATGTTACAAAAGCTTTAGATTTCAGATAAATGCTGTTCATTTTTTGTTTCTATTCATCATAGCATCATGAAATAAAAATGTAAAAACTGTTTTCAACACTGATAATAATCATAAATGTTTCTTGAGCATCAAATCATCATATTAGAATGATTTTTGAAGGATCATGTGACACTGAAGACTGGAGTAATGATGATGATAAATTCAGCTTTGATCACAGGAATAAATTACACTTCACTATATATTCACATAGAAAACAGCTGTTTTAAATTGTAATAATATTTCACAATATTACTGTTTTTTTTTTTTTTTTTATCAAATAATTGCAGCCTTGGTGAGCAGAATAGACTTATTTTAAAAACTTAAAAAATCTTACCTGCCTAAAACTTTTGCACAGTACTGTATATTTTTTTGTAAAGAAATGTATAGTTTTATTCAGCTAGGACACATTCAATTTATTAAAAGTAACAGTAAAAACTTTTAGGCTACATTGTCATATCAAAATTCTATTTTAATAAATCTATTTTTGCATTTTTAAGTCTTATTAATAAATTTACATTTTCAAAAAAGATATTTAACAGCACAACTGTTTTCAACATTGATAATAATAAAAAATGTTTCCTCAATATTAAAGGTGGGGTATGTGATTTGCAAAACGGCCGGTAGATTTTGAAAATACACAACTCAAATGGTCCAACCTTCTTTCCTCCAACGCTGGCCCTGATTCGTGCGAGGGGGATGGGGGGAGGGGGGTATGGTACGACCGTTTGATTGACGGACTTACTGTCCAATGATTCTAGGTGGTCTTGGAAATGATTGGCTGGAGTTTTTCGAGTCCTGCCCTTTCCACAGATAATTAAATTGCTTAATTTTCATTTCAGTGCTTCTAACTCAGTGGCTGTAAGTGGGTTATGAATACGATTTCAAGTGATTTTGAAAAAATGGACAAAAAAGATAATCACATACCCCACCTTTAAGTCAGCTAGTGGTGCACAATATATTGGACATCGGTATCATTCCGATGTCAAAATAGGGCTGATGTGAACAGGCCGGCAATCATTACTGTGTATTTGACGTGTTTGTAGGCTTAGATGTGAGTGTAGGGTCGGGGATGTTTGTTTTTGCACGAGCGGATACGTTACACGTCACAGTGTGCTGAAGCAGGTGCTGGAGGCGGCAAAAAAAGTCAAAGTCAGTTTGACTTTGCCTTTGGTGATGGAGCAACGATGTCGTCTGTCTGCTAGCTAGCTAATGCTAACAAGCAGTGACCAAGAATTCCCTGGCTCGCATACAGGTAGGCCTGGCTATTTTTTTGGACAGATGCAAATTAAATTAAAGTCAGGGCAAAAGGGAAAGTTGTGTTACGTATTGTGGCTGGCTTGCATGTCAGCTGCAATAGCCTAACACCTAGCACTACATATCTCTCATGGTAGGCTAAATATAACCGTATCAGGCAGAATGTAGTTATATGGTTGTAATAGGAATTGCAAAGGACAGCAGTCGTCTTGCCGAACATTCCAGTTTGGCTCAATCCATATATTTGGCATAGAAATGAACCCTCTGAGGTCGGCAAAAGCGCCGGCGCGTTTTGCACGATTTTTTTCACATAGCAGTAAAATAGACTTAAAATACTCCGTCATTTTTGGTCATACAGACTTAAGAAATATGAAAAAATAAACTGTTAAATTTCTACTTTACGTGTCCACTTACAATCGAATTAAAACATTATGCTTTTGTAAAATAAAGAAAATAAACAGGGTGTGCTTTCTACCTCTCCGTCTCGGTGAAAAAAAAATCTATATAAGGCCTTGTACACGGACACGGGTATTTTTATAACCGGAGTTTATCCTTCCTGCGTTTTTAAAAAAAACTCCGTCCACATGAAAACGCTAAAACACGCCATCAAGCGCTGTCAAGAGCATGCAACACCAGCAGGCGGCGATATAACCCTAACCATAAAGCCACGTTGGCCAATCAGAAGCCATCAGCGGCGCAAAAACTCCGCTTTTACTGTCTACACGACAACACTGCAACCGACGTTTCAGAAAATACTCACCCTGGCAGGGGTTTTCAAAAATGTTCGGTTTCAGTGACCTGATACTGCGTTTCCGTGTGGACGAACGGCCGAACCGCATAAGAAATGTCACGGTTATAAAAATACCCGTGTCCGTGTGGACAAGGCCTAAAAAGAGAGAGATGTCCGTCGTTCTCATTCCAGCTCATTAGAGATCATTATCTGTTAATGTGAACACGCCCACGGAGAGCAAGCGCTATTAAAATTTTGGCTCTGGCCATTTAAAGACTACTACTGTACTTTAAAGTTTTGAACTGTTGTACAATGTTCACAGAATACAGAGACTTGGTCTCAAGTGAGTTAGATGTTTATTGAGAATACTCAGGGTTGGCTTATTCATAGTGTGAATTCAGGACACACTTGTATCCTTTATAAAAAGTTTTTTCTTGTGAAAATCTCATGACATTTTGCACAGGTAAAAGTGCCCACTATCAGTCATTCCTGAAAATTAATTACAAATGTAAAAAAAAAAAAGTGTTTTGGAAAATAGCTCTTCTATACAGAGATATCGACATCGGTAAATATTGGTATCGCCCATAACAGCAATATTAATATCGGTTATCAGTATCGGCCACAATTTTCACATCTGTGCATCACTAAAATCAGCATATTAAAATTATTTCTGAAGGATCATGTGACACAGAAGAGTGGAGTAAATGATGCTGAAAATTCAGATTTGCCATCACAGGAATAAAATACCTTTAATATATTCAAATAGAAAATAGTTATAATAATAATGTAATAATACTTCACAATATATTACTGTTTTTATTGTATTTTTATTAAACAAATGCAGCTTTGATGAGAAGAGACTTACGAAAACATTAAAATAATCTTACCGACCCAAAAGTGTGTGTTCTGTGTGAGTGTATACATATAAAAATCTTGGTGCAGCAAGTGTTAAGCTTTAATATTAATACTTTATTTTGGATTTATTGATCGTACTGGGCTCACAGTTCACATGGGTTAAGTACTTTCTTTGTACTTTGTGTGTAGTTTGACTGTACTCGTCCTCCACCACCGAAGACCATTTTTGACCCAGGAAAAACCCTGCTGGTCTGAACAGCTTCATAGGAATACATTGTTTCTTTTCAAACTGTTGTTAGTGCTGGACATTTGCATTTGGTGCAAAAGGGCCTAAAAGAGACAGAAGCATGCAAAAGGGGTCATCCTAGAATCATGCATCATCCTGAGCATCTTCCAGCACTGCACAGAATGGTAACAACTAATTGGTCTTGATGGGAGTCAAGAAATGTACTGGAACCGTGAGATTACGCTGTGCTGCATGTGCCTGGGAGTGTTTTCAGATCCTTCCCATGATCAACCCCAAAAACACCCACACACAAGAGGAAATAAACTCAAAAACCAAGTGTGAAACAGAAGCGCACGGCAAGAGAGTAAAATCCTGAAATAGACTGAATGTAATAAATGTACCCATGAACACAGGGCTTCACACAAACCAAATTACAACCTGTCAGATTCTCAGCTGGTGCTTCCAAAAAATACACCAAGGAGATTGATCAGCAGGCCCCTGTGATGCTAAGCTCAACAGAGAAGGGTCAGGAAAGGCTGGGAAAAGTGATTCGGGATCAGGTATTTTCTGAGACGGATGTGAATATAAAGAACTAGAAGGATACGGAGATGGAAAGCGCACCATGGCCTGAAAAAAAAAGAGTCGTTGAGGACTCCACTGCACTGCTTTAACTATAGTGCATCCTCACAGCTCCCCCTGCAGGGAAAGAATTACAGGGTGATGATGACTAACACAGATGTTCTTCAAAAGGTGACAAAAGGCACCAAAAATTACAAATTGAGATAAAAAGCTTGTGAAAGCTGACTAATTGGTTGAAGTTCTTAAAAGGATCGTTCACCCATAAAAGAAAGTGCAGTCATCATGTACTAACCATCAAGTTGTTCCAAACCTGTCTGACTTTCTTATGTGGAACCGAAGACATTTTGAGAAATGTCGCAATTCACAGACAGTCATAGAGGTGAGGGGGAGTACACGATGACAGAACTATTTATTTGGTACCTTAAAAACTGGATCTACTCCAACCAATTAGTTGGCTTTCACATGCTTTGTATCTCACTTTGCATAATTTTTGGTGCCTGTGTAAATGATGAAAAAACATCCATTTTTGTGTGAAGAAATAATAATAATGATAATAATAATTTATATTATTTATTTATATAATAATTGTTCATTAATATTTCTTAGTGTATAATAAAAATGGCAAGTAGCATAAGCATGTAGACAACTTGCCCATATAAATATCTTAAAGTAATTCCTTACTTTGATGATTATTGCAAACAATTAGACTATTGGCTAGGGATGGAAAGGAAATTACACATTCTACAGAAGCCCTAAAAGGACATGGTGATGAAAAAAATATATATTTAAATGCTTATGCGTTCTCTCTCAATTATATAGTTGTTGGGTAATATAATTGTACATAATTTGCTGGTATCAGGGAGCTTCTATCAATTATGCGGGGTATTGAAATCGGGGTATTGAAATCTTTGGGAACATCCCTGCTTTTAGTGTACATTAAAACAAAGCCACAGTAGCTTCTATTTTCCCATATTGATCGGCTTTTGCCACAAAAGGCTTCCAACAATGCTGCAAAGCATTTTGGGAGGAACACGAGTCACACTGAGAACAGTATGAGCCTTGCAGACCTGCTGTGCCACTCCACATGTACTTTACTGCTCGTAGACCTGTCAAAGTGTCCCAGACAGCCATAGAAACACATGATACTATGACGCAGTCAGCAGTGCACACTAGGGATGCTAATGATTTATCGAAGATCGATTAATTGTCTATAATGATTTAATCTAAATATATTATTGTCTTTAAGCCATGCAATGGATTAGGTAGGCTAGCCATTTATTTTGATCTTTCATCTTCACTGCATATATATTTATAACAAAATGAAACAAAACACAGCCCTACCTCTTTTTGTTTACATTTTAATTTTATTCAACATTAATATGTGGTTCAGGCAATAATGTGCATATTTATTCTGATTATCTTCACTGTACTGAAATATGACCTAAAACACAACCCTGTCTCTTTTTGTTAAATGTCAGATTTAATGATCAATAATAGCTAGGCTATTATAAAAGCGCAAGTAAAAGGTATAAAAAGCTATTCGATAAGAAATAAAGCAAACAGTCAAACGTACAAGGTCAGCGCTCTAGAAGGCTAAAACGGTAAAGTTAATAGCCTAAATATATAAACTTATAAAACTTCACTCTGCCCTCAGCCAAAATGATTTGCCAGGGAACAAATTATAGATGACGTGGTCACGTTTGGTAATGAGACCAAAGATTGCCCGTTAGACACACATGAGACGAATTATATCTCATGTTTAACCACTACAGAGACATCAGAGCCAGCAACAAACGTCAGAAGGACTAGCCGAGGTAAGGCTGTTCCAGCCGGGGTTAATGAGCGCTGAGCGCCCTCTGATCGCATGGATCTCACAACTCCCGAAACGTCAAATTTTCTAATAGCCGCTATCTTTATAAATAAACCACAGATTTGAGCTTTAAACAACTACATTTCTGCCTGAAAAACTCTTAAAACTGTATTTTGTTACACAATAACTGTAGTATTTTTTTAAGTTACGGAGGTCATTTTCTCCTCTAAAAACGTTTGCTGGTTGGTGCGAGATGCATTCTGGGATACCTGGGTGTCTCAAGTCCGCGCGCACAAGTCACCTCTCGATGCATCCTGGATAAAAGGGACGGATCAAGAACACATCCGTGGATTTGAACTGTTCTTGGCTGGATGTGAACTTAGAATTGGAACAGGACTTGGGCAGCGACTGATGACGTTTGAAGTCCACAAGAACAGACAAGATCGCATATTGAGAAACGGCCCCAGTTTCCATTGGTTGAACTTTGAAATGACGTTGGAAAACGCCGCGTCATGATTGCGACACGATATGATCATGTGTAAATTACACATGCTTCGGTGGAGCTTTTTCACACAAATACTTGCTATACTTTGGTCTCTAACAGAAACAAATATGCTTGTTGTATTCTGCTAGTTGAGACCTTTTCAACGATAAATGACAAGTCTATCTGTTAAGTACGATGATTTTACAGGTCATATTTTGAGACTATAAAAAAAAAACCCACTATTTGTCAGCAAAGTTAAAAGCACTAGTTAAGTGATAGTCATATCCATATAGCCACGCTTCTATGCTTTAAAACGACACCTATTTTGTGTTAAGTACTGTGATAACTTAGTAGTGCTCGCTTCGGATTTAAGAGGTTAAGGTTATCAATTAATTGATGAATTGACCGTTAATTTAAACAACAATCCATTATGGGAATTTCTGTAAATTGACATCCCCATTGCACACTATCATTAACGATGACTGACAATTTACATCAACATGCCGCTCACGGATTGTTGTCGAAGACAAAAACAAAAGATGGAATAAAGCGATCTTTGAGAAACAACAGCAAAAGCTCTGATTTTTCAGACCAAAAATCTAAACAAAGCAGACGCATACACAAATTTGCCAAAACCTTCATCTTCACAGATACAAGCTCAAAAGAGCAGACGCCACTGAAGACACTCTACAAAGCCCCCAAAATAAATTAAGACTTCAATTAAAGATTAAAGCCAGTCAGAGATCCTGAGAGAACTCCTTCATTAGAGAAAAAAAAAGGCCCCGTTCAAAGAAAAGCTCCGCTCTGTCAGTCTTCCGAGGCACGAGAACACACACATACACACACGGCATCTCAAAACTGGCAGTGGAGTCCAACTGAGTGACAGTAGAACTCGGCCTCACAGAGGGAAGAGTAGTAGAGCATGAAATTAGAGCCCTCTATTCCAGCCTAGCAGGAGAAAGACGCCTGACAGAGACTGTGAGAAAAGGTGTGCGTCTGCTATCTCTGACAGGTGAGGGAAGGAAAGGCAGAGCATTTGAGAGGGAGGGGGGGGGGGGGGGGGTTAAGGTCTCAGCGCAGTGGCTGTTCTGTCAGGTGGAAAGGAGAGGAAAGACTGTGAGTGAACATGAGAGAAAGGCAGGCTCGCTGTGACCTCTGTGAACATCCATAATCGTATACACACAGCTCATAATATTGTGTTAAAATCAGGTTTTGGAGAATGTGACCTGCAGCCAGGAAACCTACGTCATTTAGGCTGAGTTTAAACAGAGCTGAAAGGATAGATGAACCGATTGACTCCAGCTTTAGGTGGTGTAGTGCTGCCCCCTGCTGGTGAGCAGCACTGGAGATTAGTACAATCTGAGGACTACTACTTTCCATGTCTGGTCAAACAGTGAGGGGAAAATTGGGAAAAATGTGTGATTATTTGGAATTAAAAGCAATGGAAATATTTGCGCTAAAGGCTGTATGTTTGGAACAATGCATTCTACCAGATTAATACTAGTTTTCAAGTACATACACTACAAAAGTATGAGTAGGGAAGTTTGTTTGATGGTTTTGAAAGAAGTATTATGATCTTTCACCAGTGCTGCATTTAATTGACCAAACCTACAGCAAAAATACTGTATTTTTACTGTAAAATATATTTTTCATTATTTTCAATTTACATACATTTTTTCTATTTTAAAATGTAGGCTAATTTATTACTGTGACGGAAAAGCTGAATTTTCAGCAGCTATTACTTCGGTCTTCAGTGTCACATGATCCTTCAGAAATCATTCTTGTATGCTGATTCGGTGCTCAAACTTACACCTAGAAATGTACACAAATATTGTCTAATTTATTATCAACAAAAATCTCTCCCCAATAAAACACCCCCCCTAGACAACACAAGGCTAACTTTCATGCTAAATTTGGCATACTTTGTTTTCACATACTAAAAATTATATAGTGTATTATGCAGCAGTACGCTAGCGTTTCAATTGGAACACAACCTCATGCTCTTTATGAGATAAAGACCCAGCAAGCTCTGCTTAAATTAATCACTCCCAGAGACACAAAAGGCTAAATTCCCTTTGTTATTCAGCTAAGACTGTAGCGACAGCGGGGAGAACTAAGCCAAAACGTCACCACAATGAACATAAATCTAGTCAACAGTTTAACCACATACTTATGCTGTAAGGCAAACAAACTAATGTCTCTCTTGCACCACCTGCTGACAAACTAAAGGAAAGTACTTAAACACGCTGAGCGTTATTCACATACACAATTATATTTCCAGACCACTTAAAGACTTCTGTATCTGAATGAAGAGACTCTAAACAACACCAACTTAGACTGAAAGTTTACCAATTGAACTGGCCAGGCTTTGAGTGGAATGGAATCTGTCTGAAAAGCATTATAACGCTGCTCTAACCGAAACCACTCCAGCTGGTGGAGCCGCCAGTAAAACAGCAGGCTAATATTTGGGCAAAATGAAGCACTGGATGAGACGCATATGTGCAAGTCCCTAAATTGATTGTAGCTTTTATTGAATTACTCTTTAAGCAACACCTGATTAGAGGTAACAATGAAATAAAGTCCTATAAGGAAGAAGCCTCATTTCTAAATGTCATATTCAGTACATTTAACAAACCTGCTATGACAGTCAACCAAAATATACAAATCCTGTCACTCTCTACTCATCCTCATACCATCCTAAACTCTGTGACTTTCTATCTTCTGCAGAACATAATAGAAGATCTTTTGAAATATGTTGAACAGAACTTTCATTGTAATTTTTGTCCATAGAATGGAAGTAAACAGGAACCAAAACTGATTTGTAACCAACATTTTCAAAATATATTATTTTATGTTCTGCAAAAAGAAAGAAGAAGAAGAAAAAAAAAGAAAAGGAAAGTCACACAGTTTTAGAACCTATTTTTGGGTGAACTTCCACTTTAAGTCTGAAAAAATCCACAGATCACTCACTGTACTTAGACAAAACATTTAATGAGCAGTTTTATTAAATATTTGTGTTTAATAAAATGTGTTAAGCTACCAATACATTTTCTAGATTTAAAAACATTGCCTGAAATTCCACAGATTTCTTTTCACACTCAAAATTGTAAAAGAAATATGCAGATTCCAAAACCCTGGAAAATAAAAGAATCAACGGACCAAAAATCTAAAGGCACTTCATGCTTTTGTCAGTCTGTAATTACTCTGGTCATAATTCATATGCAAATGACATGTCTTCTCCAGTTATTGCCAAAGCATGTTTTTAAACAGCCTGAAGTGGAGAATCCAGCCCAAAGGAAAGAAAGCAGCTGCTATAGCAGGCATTTCTAGAAATGCACCACCAGCGATAGTGATCATGCACATCATTCTTGACAGAGAGGAAAAGACTCAGCATTGTTTCATGAAGCAGGGGAAATGTTCCTTCTGATGTGTGTAGGAATGCAGGTCAGATATTTCCTACAATGAAGGGGCTGTCTAAACATACTTAATATGCACTGGTATTAGGGCTGTCAATCAATTAAAAACTAATCAAATTACATTACATGATATTCCAATTAATTACATATCAGCATGATACTATTGTTCAAAGGTTTGAGGTCGGAAGATTTTAAAGTTTTTGAAAGAAGTCTCTTATGCTCACCAAGGCATTCATTCATTTATTTGAACAAATATACATGAAATATTGTAAACTATTATTACATTTTAAAATAAAGGTTTACTATGTTCAAATGTAATTTATTCCTGTGATGCAAAGCTGATCTAGTCACACAACCTTTCAGAAATCGCTGATTTGCCTCCCAAAAAAAACATTTATTATTATTATCAATGTTAAAAACAGTTGTGGTCCTAAATGTTTGTATTTAAAATTTTCCAGGATTCTTTTAAAACAGTAGAAATGTCTTCAATGTTACTTTTTTCAAATCAATGTAAACTTTTCTTTAAAAAAAAGTTAATAAAAAAAGAAATTACTGACCACAAACTTGTAGTGTTTATTGTTTGTTTTCTTTTCATATCAATTAACATAAGCCTATGTCTACACTTCACATAAACCTAGCTGACATTTTTGGATGCCTCTCAGACCCCTGGATTCTGTTCCATTATATTGTGCTCTCAAGGTTTTTTTGAACCAAGAACACGAGCTGTGTGAATAACTCCTTACCAAGAGCAGTAGCACAGAATGAGTACAGGCAACAAGTGTTGTTTGGTGAGTCGCGTTACCTGTAGTAGCAGCTGGGACTCATTTCGATGGGCAAAAACATGAAGGTGGGATGTCAAAGCTTATATTCACAAGTCCATATGTGATTAATTGCATTTTTATTGCAGTTTTTTTTTTTTTTAAATCACAAACAATCACATCAGTTGAGGTTTTTCACATACACTCTCTCTTAATCAAAACATAACTTCTGGAAAATATATAAATTACCAAAACACACAAAGATGCTGACACAGGCTTTCAGCAGTTCTTATCTCTGTGAGCGACAGTGTGAAAGAGAGCACACAGGAGGAAGTACCAGAGCACATTTCCTGTCTGTCCTTGTGGCGTGTGTGCAGAGGAAGTAAAAGATGGGGAGACTATCAAATAGACACTTCTCTCAACACTCTCCAGTTGCCAGACACAATGCAAAACCAATACAACACACAGATATATACACCTCTATCAGCACTTAAAGCAGGAAGAACGCACACACACTTCAGTACTCTCTGCTGTCTTTTGTCTTGAGGCCTGCAGTTATGATTTAATCATTACTCATTACTAGAACTGCCCAGAGACATTCCCAGAATCTGTGCCCACAAAGTTTCACAAAAAAAAGCACACTCACTCCTTGCTGGTTGATGGCTATAATAGATAAATAGATATAATGTGTATACATTTATTTTCCATTGGCTGATTCGACTACAACAAGAGAAACACAGTGTTTTGATGCATCTAACCACAATAAAATGACTGATAATGAATGCTTTTTAACTATACAGATGATGTTCTCTAAGTGTGAGGTAGCTAAAATATGACATGAGCAACGATCATAAACTTTTGATTATAACAGAGCTTGTTTTGTGCAACAATCCAAAAGCCCATGGGAAAGCCTGTTGTGTTTTTGTTGAGGGAACCAGCGTGATGCTAACTGCAGATTGGCCTAGAAAGTGACGACATACCTGCACCTATCTGCACGAACAAAAATAACAACCTTATTCAACCATTTCTTCTCATCTGTCAGTCCCCTACATTGTAAACACAGTGCAGCGCTTTTGGGTACTACGTCAGAACGCCGGCTCATTATTGTCTGACGCCGTTCACGTGAGCACCACGACGGCCAACACTGAGCCGGTGTTCTTACATAGAACCCAAAAGCCCTGCACTGTTTACAATGTAAACAGTGTAGGAGACTGACACAGACGAGAAGAAATTGTTGAATAAAGTTGTTATTTTTGTTTGTTTTTTGCACACAAAAAGTATCCTGTCCCTTCATAAAATTAAGGTTGAACCACTGAAGACACATGGACTATTTTAACAATGTCTTTACTACCTTTCTGGGCCTTGAAAGTTGCAATTAAATTGCTGTCTATTGGAGGGGTCAGAGAGCTCTCCGATTTCATCAAAAATATCTTAATTCGTGTTCTGAAGATGAACAAAGTTCTTACGGGTTTGGAACGACATGCGAGAGTAATAAATGACAGAACTTACATTTTTGGGTGAACTAACCTTTTAAATGTTTAGGACTGAAATATTGCATGGAAGAGGAAGAGGAAGAAGAAGAAAATAATTATAATTAATAAATAATAATAATTTAATATAATTGTATATTAAATAATGCTATTATTAATAACAACTGGCCTAAAAAAACAACATGTTGAACAGAAAGAAAAATATTTTAAACACGTAAAATGTAATTACTAATTTGTCAAACTACCAACTAAAAAGAAAAAAACGTTATACATTCTGACAGACTGAGCAGCCAATAAAGATTATAACGCATGACCTCAATAACAGCAGCATTCACCCCAAAGCACAAATGTAGGTGACCTACCGAAAAATAGAGGCTGTTCTTATCGCCAGACAACAGGCATGTCACATGAGTCTCTGTGTGTGGCTCAGAGGTGCCCCAAGCTCCAAAAGACGGGTATATCTAACGCCCTGCAGCTGGGGCAAACCGCTTTCACTAAGTGTAAATAAGCAAACACAGAAATGCAAAAAAAACACAAAGACTGAAAGTG
This sequence comes from Semotilus atromaculatus, assembly GCA_031834385.1. Classification (NCBI taxonomy): domain Eukaryota; kingdom Metazoa; phylum Chordata; class Actinopteri; order Cypriniformes; family Leuciscidae; genus Semotilus; species Semotilus atromaculatus. The sequence goes on along the minus strand of JAULUF010000025.1, from coordinate 23,580,658 downwards.
TGTGTGTGTGTGTGTATGACACTCAGGCTAACACACAATCTTGGCACACAAACTAAAAAATGACCCTAAACATAGGGTCATCTCATCATTCTCCAGTGGTGTTCTGCATGTCGGTGACAGCAGGCATAGCTAGTGCATCAGGCAGCGAGAGAGCAGCACCGCACAAAATAAATAAAAGCCTCTGGACACACTGTGCCCAGCCATGTCTGACCAATCCCTACTATTCTGTCACATCTAATCGCATCCATCGGCTAGAACCAGCAGCTCCTGCAGTGCCACACTCACAACATCTACTGCACTCCATATATTTCCTCTATACTTGACAGAGCAGAAGTTCATGGCAGTCTCTCAATTCTACATCCAAGAGGAGTCAAAGTTGCAATGGCACAAACATATGGAAAAAAGCTGCAATGTTTGCGTTCACTAAAGACATAAGTGACTGTTTGCGTCTTCGCGAGAATATTTTGACATTTTGCATTTGTCCATTCAAGCGCAAGAAGATGTGGAAGAGATTGCAGTTCAGAATCGCTCAATATTCGGTATGAGAGAATTTCTGTGCGCACGTTTTGGATGTGTGCGCAACACACAAAACAGCACGCGGGACTTGAATGGTTTAAAGTCATAGAATGCACACAAAGGAATCAATCATTTTAATTTTATAACAAGTATCCGATTCCTAAGCTTAAATATCCGATTCCAGAATTGGAATCGATTTTTAATTCCCAACCCTAAACAACACTCCCTTCTAGGGCTGTCACTTTTGTGAAAAAATCCTGTTTGATTTTTGAGACATAAGTGTTCATCGAATCGATTGTAAAATCGATTTTCCATGTCTAAAGACGTTTCCATTTTCAACACCAAATATAGACAAATCCACGGACAACTAATAGGCATTAGGACGAGCGTAAAGAGGGCGCTTGAGACGCACAAGTCAGCAATATTTCTGATGATTTATTGGCGTGAAGTTTCGTGCACAATGACAAACAGGACTGCAACATTCAGGGATTAAAATGAACATCCGTTTCTAGGTTTACTCACTTTGCTGGGGAAGTTCGTGTGGCCAAAGCTGCGTGGATTTAGTGCAAATACGCAACTCGTGAGTCCTCTTGATATATTAAATACAGCGCAGAATCTGCGCATTTCTGGATTGCTTGAACACACACATCACTAAGCAACAAATTACGGCGCGCTTGTTCACTTGCATTGAAGTAATAGCGAATATTAAAAAGCATTTTGTTAACAAAAAAAAACATTGTTATTTTCCAACATCCTACATGTTCTGTGTACTGTATTTATCTGTCCAACTAAAACACATTTTTGGTAAAAAAAAATTTTTTAAAAAGAACGTTTAAATCGATTCCCTATTTTCATTTTCGAAACTTGTGTTGGTTGGTCCGATCGATTGTGCAATCGATTTTCGAACGTAAAGTGACAGCCCTACTCCCTTCATTGCTCCGGCCCAAAATGCACAAATGCGCAGTGCAGGAGTGGATGCATCTTTATCAAAGCTGCAGCGAAGCAAAAATAATGCTTTGCAAAAAATTAAGTAAATATGAAGAAATAATGACAAGGAAAACCAAAAATTTAACAGAATACATGAGTTGGATTGTACAAGCAAAGAGTTGGCTGTTAGTCGCCAGCAGCACACCAGCTTTCAGACAAACAATGACACTCAAAAGTGTCCTGTTACTATAGCTAACATTACAACAACAGAATATTTGGTTATGTGAAACATAGCAAAACCAATAGTACGTATGGAGCAAAAACAACAGAACCTCAACATCCGTTTTCAGGCCTTCCTGCTTATGTCTCTCCAGAGCTGTAAAGCTTTTCTAAAATTAAAGAGGGTTCTAAAACTCTTGCTTAATTAAAACCCTTCTTTCTTCAGTGATATTCTTCTGATCTTTTCCCTTTTGTTATTTCTCTTTCTTCAAATCTCCCTCTTGCTCCCTCTCTCCTCCCCGATCATGTGTACACGCCCCCTACTGCTGATTGGCTACAAGTGTGTTGTGGCGCTCTTCTTTCAACAGCATTTCTCAGAAATCGCTTACTAAACCTTAAAGTTGGCTTCTGTCGAGTGAACCATCATGAAACATTATTTACAACCCATTTTACTCCCATAATGTCCAACATTTCTGAATGAAATCCTATTCAACAAGTCCAAATTTTTTTTTTACCAATAAGCAGTTAGATAGTCTCTAGGCTATATGACGAAAATAGGGCATTTCATAACAATGCATATCTCAATAGCCTGCATGTCAGCCAAGTAGGAAAGTTAATTCAGAGGTGGAGTATCTACATTTCCATGAAAAATGTACAAAGTTTTTGATTTCATGCTGACTTTAATCTCTCAAGGCTGTCATTCATAAGCAAATGAAGCTACAAAACACCACCCATCAGCACTAGAATGGTGTAAGAGAGAGAGAGGCAGAAAGAGGCCAGGCAATATGAGTAGTGAGGTGTGGCTGAACTAAAGACACCGGAGAGCTCGGAGTGGATGAAACTGGTCTGGTTAAGACGAAAGCTGAGAGGGGAGCTTGAGAAGCTGCTGGCCTGCGACATCACCGCAGAGCTGAAGACTGCCTAAATATTCTCATATGCTCTGTACGGAGATAATGGACCTCTATGGAAAGGCAGAAGAGGGTTCATAACAGAACAGACGAAGGAAATGGAAAAGATGGTCATCCAGTGTTTTGTTGATGGACTATGATGAACCCTAGAACATTGAGCACCTTTAATTCATATTCCACCCAGGGTGTACTCTTTCCAATGGCACATTGTTTAGGGATTAAAACAGAATTTAAAGTAAAGATCTGAAAAATAGAACTGAATTTGTGTCAGTCCACCTATAAGCTTGCATCAGGATCTGTTGATAAGATTGTAGCTAGCAAAAATAGCAATGTCACTGCCACTGTACGGCCACAATTACAAAACAGCAAGAAAATGAGAATGCATTTTGTTCTCAATGTTTAGCTCCATGTTACAAATACAACTGCAAACAGACACAGCTACAGCAAAGTGACAGTAAAGGACCTGTTTGCAACTTTGTGACAATGTTTATTATAACAATGACATATTAAAGCCATGATAAAAAGGAAATGGCAACCAATAATTTATTTCATCTGTATTCTGAAGTACAGCCGAATGTAATGGATTATTGAAAGAAAGAAAAAAAACATTAGGTTGGTACTTGGTTCTGTGTGGGTTGTTGACTGGATTTTAAGATCCTAGGTTTAAGAGGAACAAATAATCAGACGTGATTTTCACTGGAATATCGAGTTAAGACATTAAGATTGAACAATATGAGGTCAAAACATTTTAAAATCATGAAACATGCACAAATAAATTGTTCACAATAAGATATGGCCTATGACATGTTTACAAAATAGATAATAGGAAAACAGATTATAACAGGAAATTAGAAAATAATTTCCTTTCATGATGAGTTCTGACCATTATTTTAGTCTTCAACATGCTTAGCGCATTAAAGTTAGCATGAAATGGAAGTTGCGATAGTTATTTCTTTCCTATTGTGACGTATTCCCGAGTGCAACGACTTCTCGAACGAGAAAAAAAAATGGCGGAACTTGAATTTGTCCATCTAAAATTTTCTTTTATTGCTGAGGTTATCGTAAAAGGTCTTTTGATTAAAGATTATGAGGGCATATGAATTAAAAAATAATTATATGAATGAATGAATAATTTATAATAACAACTGCAACATAAAAAAAAAACTGACTTTATAGTATTAAAGTATAATAAAGCACCAAGAAACTACTGAAACATTTATGACTATTTTAAAGGTGGGGTAAGCGATATTTGAAAAACGCAGTTTGGAAGGTAGTTGGACCAACACACAAACAAACAACAACTAGCAACTAACAGCAACTAACACTTGTGTACTGTACATTCATTTTTTTTGTGCTTCCTTGTCGTTCGTTCATCATCTGCACTTTATTTTTTGTTAAACATTATTTTGTTGCGCTTCTGCTATGATAAACAGACATCCACTCTTGGATTGCGTGCGTAACGGAGGCCAGCTATGAGAGTCGCGCTGATGACTGCTAGTTAGTGCACTCGCCTCGTATGCCGGAGACAGGGTTTCGAGACAGACTCGGAGCAGGGTGGTTAGGATTGGATGGTGAGTTTTGGAGGCGGACCAATGAAAGGAGGGGTATGTTTATTTAGGTTGACTTCAAATATGTCCAACAGCGTTTTTGAAAAAAATCGCTAACCCCACCTTTAAGTGAAAACACCTAAACAAAAACACATTGAGACCACCCACTTCAACAGCTATTGTGGTTACAGTCACCTGGTTACAATCTGAAGAAAGATATTGATATAACCAAGAACAAAAAAAAATGCTTTCACTTCACTTGTGCTTAATGGTCAAGTATCGCTTTTGGCTACATAGTCCCTGTGGACACATAATAGGGTAGTAATGGACTGTACAAAAGGTGAACCATTATGAAACAGGTGGATATGTGGAACAGTGATCATCTGTGTCATCATCATCAAAGCCGGTACACATACATAGGTTAATCTCTCCTATGTAGCACCACCTGAATATGAAACGTCAGGCTGACAGTATCAGACCTTCGATTAGTTCAACTCCAGGCTGGTTTTCCATTCATGCATTAGTAATGGTTTTGGTCAAAGACGCATGGCTGAATAATGATTCGCCGGATATAAGCACAATGAGCCGTCAGGGTCTGGGCATCATACAATTCATTTGCTGTCAAAATAGGCAGCTTTTGACTCACAGATATGGCCTTTTTTCTCCGGTGACTCAGGACCGTGAAGAAGAGAAACCTGAACGGGCTGTTCAACGAGACTCCTGCCGCGTACAGGTGATCAAAACATCAAACGCGAGTTGTAAAGAATAGTGGATTATTTTTTTTTTTTTTAGATCATCTTACCTTTGGCTTCGCAGTCGGCGCAGTACTTATTATCATCCTCTCTCAGCATTTTGGACAGAATGGCCTGATGCTGCTCGTTCAGTTTCTGAGCCTTTTCCCTCTCCGATCGAGTCGTCATCTCGGATCGTTTAATGTCAACGTCTCTGGATAAAATCACCGGTCTTTCCCCCGATTCACTCTGTTCACTTGGATCGTTATAAATGGAAGACCATCCCCTGTGAAATGAAACTATGATGGGCTGACGGCAACAGAGCGGTGACTGGGTTGAGGCTGAGCGGCGGAATATGGCCGATTGGAGGAACTGACCGGAAGCGGAAACTGAGACGAAGTACAGTGGGATGATTAAAATAGCTTTAAAATCAAAATACAGTGAATGGGAAACCGGGAGACCATTTAATAAAATTTAAGTGAAATATAATTTTTTATGTACTTTTAAAAGTCAAACCTTTGCTTTGTGAAATCCAAATTTTGAGGCCACTGTGACTTTTGCGTCATTGGTGACGTATGTGTGTAGGAAGGTTGGGTAGCCGGTTTGACGCGAAAGGTGGAGTTATGATTATGTGTAAATCATTGCTAAGGTAACGTTTAAAATAAATAGACTATCGTCAAAAGCTATTAACTGGGTAATATTATAAGCTTGCAACCCTGTTTACAAAAGCATGTCTACATTTTAAAAGCTGACAGAAGCTTAATAAATTAATAATACAACTATTACGAATTAAACCTTAAACATTACATTCTGAAATCATGCAAATTTCTAACAACACATTTTACAAATAAAACGTTAAAACTTTAAATAAACAAAAATTACCTATAAAAAAAATATCAGATAAAATATACATTGGCAAATATCATTAAAATGATGCCATTGCTGTATGATTTTAATATTTAAATACAATCTAATAAGACCTTTAATAATGCATAGGCCAAAACCCCTATTTTAAGGGGAAACAGACATTCAATGGCCTATTCTAAAAAATTGCTTTTTCATGCTGTATTAGACAGTTTATCAACAATCTTTAATAGGTCTCGCAACAAAAGTCATAGAAAAAATACATGGGACAGCAAAGTATATAATGTATTTGTTGAATGTACTTTGAATTATCCCCTGCAACATATCAGCCAAACTACCACTGTTCATTTTTGTAGTCTTTGCAGAGTTATTAGATGTTAATTTAAACGCTGATCAGGCTATCCCCCCAGCCTTGCTGCTGTGTCCTGATTATACTTTTAACCCCCATCTGCTTAAAGGCTGATATGGTACTGCCTGTAGCCATAACAATTAATGTGCAGATACGCAGGGAATCAACATATTATTTTCTAAAAATAAAACTAATTACATGATACTAAACACATAAATGTCCTTGTGACAAAACTTTCTATGAATGTTTGAAATGTGACAAAATAAATTACATTTTATGGTTGAATATGTTTATTCTTCAAATAGACCTTTTGTACACTCTGTTACGCTCTTTCATTATATATATATATATATATAGGGTGTAACGATAATGTGTCACAATATATCGCAATACAAAAATGCAACAATATGTATCATGGAAAGTTCACCCAAAATAAAATTACTGTGTGAGAAAACATTTTTAGCACTTTTTTTTTGTATACAGTTATTTGGGTATTTGTGTAAAAAGTGGCCTACATTATTTTTTATATATCTAGTCAGTGACAGAGTTCAAGCATATTCAAGCAAATTAATTCTGTATTTTCAGCTTCAGAATAATGATTATTTCTATCCTGGTGTCACCATTGTCCTCCTGTGCATTGGGTTAGTAGCACCAAGTACAATCCTATTCATTCACACCCACAATGTAATATCAAATGTAGCATTTTAATCAACAGTAAGTTTTTTGTTAACCTTTTACCATATGTCTTGTAGAATAGCAATATCGTATCGTGATATGTATCAAATAGTTATACCCCATATATATACCCCATATATATATATATATATATATATATATATATATATATATATATATATATATATATATATATATATATATATATATATATATATATATATATATATATACATATATATACATATATATACACACACACACATACAGATTCTTATCAAAATTCCAACTAAAGACTACACAGATCCATTCAAGTAGTTACTACTTTTGCACACTTACATACTACTACATAGCAGGCCCATACAATCAGGGGAGACAAACATCATTTCTGGTTCAGAAATTCTCTTATTTATATCTGTATACAGAATTAGTGATTACATGCAAATGACTCAAATGGTAAATAAATAAATCTGAGTATTTTAACAGGCCAAATCTAAAAATCAATACAACGACCCTTCCTTTCCCAGTCACCATATCGTGTAGGTTCAGGGCCTCTGGGGCCACCTTTCTCCTTAGTTTCTGGATTCACATCATCTGGAAATCCTGTTAAAGGAGAAATTTAACCAATTAAACAAACGTTTTGTGTCATAATTAATGATACACATTGAATTTTTAATCTAATTTAAAGCATCCATAAATAGACATGTAATTTTTGGAAAGAGAGAAAGAAAGTTCAAAATACAGTTCCTATCTTTCCTTATAGATGCTCTGTCCTTTAGGTAATTAATTAAACGATTATAATATAACTGTATAAATGAGATGACGTGTGTTCTTACTTTTAAGGACGTCTTTAGATTTGGACTCATTTTCGTCCATGTCAAAGCGTCCTTGGGGCGTTTTTGCTTTCTTTAAAGGTTCTTTATCTTTGGTCACCCCACCAGATGCATATCCTGCTGTCCTATGATGTGCTGTAGGGGTCAGCAGTGCAATATTTCAACAAATATGTCGCTGTTCGTAAGACTCCAACACGATTCTCAGTAATCAATTTAAAGAAGGTTGAAAATTATAGATGAATGTGACAAGTACAATTAGAAGAATATTGGGCAAGCAAGCATCCAAATAAACACTCACCAGGATACGTCGACTCTAAAAACAATCCTCTCTTAACAAAACCTGTAGCTGTCGTACAGCAAACACGTAAAAGAGACATCTTGCGTTGAATGCTGTACTGTTGTGAACGTTTCCCTTGTCGCTGCAGAAAATTACACAACTGAAGGATATTGAGACGACGAAAAATGACGTGTCTTGCGTCATCTTTTAGGGACAATAAATACACTCGAAATGGTGGAGGCGGCGCTACAGAAGTGCAGAATCTAATGTTATGCACATTTGTATCTGCTTTGCATACATTTCCCCCCCCCCAAAGCGATACTACGAAATAATACAATGACTCATGTGAAACAGGGAAACAAATTAACATTAACGTTAAAGAACATACTCAAAAGGTACTAAATTACCTTTGATGGTAACTTACCCAGCTATTAAACACTTTTAGTACTAACTTTAGTACAAAAATAGCTACAAACATAAATCGACATTTTATGAATCGTATAAAGTAAAATTATATGTAATGTTACGCTATTTTTTTCTTAAAGGGATACAATTTTCATTTTTCAGTGAATTAGGAATATCCCTTTAATTGCGTTGTAATACAAAAAGAAAACAAAGACGTGCTGCATCATGCAAGGCTACTGTATTAAATCTGCAACTGTTTTGAAATTGACACGCCTGTACCCACATAAAAATAATAATAAAAAAGAATCGCTTTTCTTATAGGCTAGCCTGCGCCTATGAATACCTAATTGTAATTTGCATAGCCTACTATCAATTAGCCTACATATCTGACTAGTATTCGTTTCGTTAAGATTCACTATTATTTTAATATTGTAATGTAGGCTACACGTTATGTCTAAGCGGCTTATTCCTCATAACTTCTGCTTGCGCAAAGTGCACTAGATAGTAGTTGGTTCTAATAGCCTAAATTTCTAATTATTTACCATATAAAGTTGGCATAGCCTTTGTATATTGTGAGAATATAGGCTAGGCATATGGCTATATTTAGGCCTAACGTTATGATTTTCGATGCAGTTACGTTGAGTGTTAATTTCTGCTTTACCTTACGTAGCAACGCGTTCTGTTTGCTTCCCAAACATAGCAACGGATCATTACGGATATATTTGTCCTAAAAAGGCAAGGTCTACAGGGGTAAGTTATCCCCGATACGAAGATAATGTGGGAAATGCCAGTAAATTAAGGTAACGCCTAGCTGCTAGCTGCTACTTAAGTTACGCCATAACTTACCCTACCTAACGTTACACAACTATCTCGGGACTTCACATAAAAAAAAAATATATATATAAAAAAATATCATTATTAAGATTAGAATATACAATCTTTATATGTTAAAGTGGGCCTATATTGTTAAACTCTCATCTCATGTCGTCTTTTTTTTTAGTCCACCACGTGGTATGAATGAGATATTTTACCGTATGTTACAGTTAACGTTAATTGTCCCATGTTCCTGCGCTTAATGACTTCCATCTCTTAACATTCTGGAAGATTTTTAGCGACACATTATGCAATTTCGGAAGCGATGATGAAACGTAACGTTATAGGCCTTTTGGATAAGCTTCTGCTTAGTTTCAGAAACACCATCACATCTGCACATCGTTAATAACACAAACACATGCACTCTCTATTCTCCGAGGCACAAATTTATCATGCAACCAAAACTGTCATTCACTTGATGATAGATTCATCTCTCCATCCACAAAATGACAAGCCCTGTGAGATGTTGCTATGGTTACTCAACAAGAAGGGTTAAACAAATCGAACAGTTAGAAAGACCCAGGAGACATGACAGATATTTAATTCATATCAAGCTATAATAAAATATAGATTTTATAGGTCACGCCATCTTCGAAGAAAATAAAAGGACAAATAAAAATCACATAAGCTTATATTTCAATGTAAAAGAATAAGCATACAGTGCTACCAAGTTGATGCCGTTGAGAAACTGTTGGATGCGTAAACAGTAGGCTAGCCTAGACGTGGAGCTACTGAACATTGATATTTCGGAACATTGATATTATGGAGACGTTAGTCTGAACATTGATATTTCGGCGTTGTCTCTTTCATTTGTATCAGTAGGCTAGTTAGAGTCTTTTTGAACAAACAAATGGCTGCTTCTGCAGGTTTTTTTCTGGCAAGTTGCAACAACATAGGCCCTATTCCTGCATTTCAAGTGCTTTCATTTAGCCTATATCACGCTTCCGTCTTCACCATAAAGGCCTAGGCTACGGTGAAAAAATAAGTCTCACTTAGCTATCACAAGCATAAAGAATGAAAGCCGGCCCATTAGACTCATGGGCCCATTTTTCCTGTAATGTTTAATCCACAGGACGAATTTGTTGAAAGTGTTAACAAACGTGCAAAAATGCAATCCCTCTATGCAAGCGTATATTACAATTATGAAGGGGAAAAAAGATAGCATATCTAAAAATGAATTGGTAAAAACACTTTATAATAACTTTGTTCACATAAAATGTTGTTCATTAGCTGATTACCATTGGAAACAGTTCGTTTAAATAGTGAGAATTAATCTTGATTGGCCCAGCTATTCTCATTCCTCCAAGAAGCCTGAAGCTATGAACGTTCGTTGTTTTTACATGCTTTTCGCAAAAGTGCACATAACATTATGCACACTTTAACGCAGATGTCGGTGTCTTTTTCATCAAACATGGAAAAGGTCCCAATCAATCCAAATTCACCAAGTGATCTCAATGGCAAAAGTGTCCCACTCAACCTGAATTCACCCAATATGATTTAATCACCGTCATTATGGCAAGGAGGTCAGTAAAAGGCTAAGCACGACTCTTTCGTTTTCACTCGTTTGTGAGTAAAGAGGTGCAAGCTTTTCAGCTTTACAGCGAGGCCGTAGTAGATGATCTGTCTCTAATCCTGGCAATGACAACAAGGATAGCCTGTTAATCATAATAACGATGCTTACCGTGAACAGAGAGGTTGCGTTAATTTACCAATCAAGCAGTGGTCTGCTTTTTTCTCAAAGTTGCCTATAGTGCTTTCATAATGGTGACAGTAATGCATTGTGCAAAATTTTGACTCTGATGTGCAAAGATATCGATGAGCAAATCTGGGCGATATGGCCAGTCTATTTCTTTCAGCTGTCACGATGTTTTCCTATTGTCAGTAATTATTTATGCAGTGGATAATGCAGTTTTAATTGCAAGATAAGTTGATAAGGCTTCTATAAGTTAAGTTATACTTTTGCGAAAAGTAAAACATTTTAATAGCAGGCCTACATATGCTTTTGGGAGCCCACAATTTTACGAAGATTCGTAAGTTCGTTTCTATGTAGCCTATTTTATTTATAATATTTTGAGACTTATTAATAGCCAATAGTTATAAACGTGTTACCACAAACGTTATGCTATTGGACGTATAGCCTACAAATTAAAAATGAATGTTTGAGATACGAAATATGATATGTTTTGCATATTGTTCGCTGCATTTTGAAAACGAAAAGATAAAATCATTCAAAACAAAAACAGATTATTCTGCTCTTTGAAATGGGGTAACGGGGAGCATCAAGTAGCCTATAATATTTTTTACAAGTTGCATATTACAAATGAAAGACTAATTTTACATTTAAAAGAAGAAAGCAATCTGATGTTGAGATATTCCTCTGTACATTCCACGTCCATAAAAGTCTGCCCATCTCAATCAGTGTTGGGAACGCTACTGATTTTCCCCGTGTTCTCAGTCCAGGGCTGGAGGTTCTGAAGTGCGAACAGAGAGCTGTTGTGAAGGCAGATTGGGTCCGGAGTAACAGGTTGGTTTATAGTCTTCTGAAAAGCTTCTTGCTGAAGTTGCATAAGAATTCGGTTCGCTTGTTGTCGCTCTGCTTCTCTTTCCTCTGCTGTCTGCCGCCTGTGTGGATGTGGATCATAGTCATTTAGTCGCGGATTCCAGTCATTATTATAGCTGTTTAGTAAGTGATTTGCTAAATTCTAAATTTAACCAAATAATAGGATCTTAATTACAAAGAACACACACACAAAAAAGATCACTTTTATTAAAATAACCTACCTCATAACGTGGATTTTCCAAAATAATTCTGACAGTAGGCTACTTACATGGTATCAATTGCACCCTTTTATTTCTTTATCCATAAACGTTCCCATAAGCACATTATTATTATTTTTTTGCCATTAATTTACTCAAGATTATGTGCATGGAAAGCTTATAGTTTTAAATATAGCAGAATAAGGCTATGCATATTTCAGGCCTATGATATAGGCCTATGTATTAATTGGAAATGTATTAATATTTTATATAATATATAAATATCATTCAATATAAATTACATTTTAGGTTCTCAGGTGTCAGTGTCAAACGCTTATTTAGCCAAATCACAATAATATTTATTTTTCATGTTTTAATAATTAATGAAATGTTATATATTGTTATAGAACATGAAAATCACCATAACATCAATTACACAGCTTCAGCAGCAGTTAATTAACGTCTTAACACAAATAGGACTTTAGAGCAACATTTGGTTACAAAATCAGAGCATCATTTCTGTCATTTTCAGGTCTGTTTCTATGAAGTTCTAGGTCTAACATGTATAAAATATCAAGAGCTGGAGTAAAAATGCAGTAAAAGTCCATAATTAAGTAAAGAAAAAAGACACATTCAATTGTCATTGATCATTCAAATTTAATTGGATCGAATTCAATATTTACTGATACTGATTTGATTGCTTTGATATTGAGTGAACTGCATGAACAGGCCTTTACAAACCACCTATGGAATGCATTATGGAACTGACCCAACTGACCTCATGGAGTAGGCTGCTTTAAAAACAAAATACTCAACTTAGTGGTTAGACGAAAAAGAATGCATTACATGCGAGTGTAAAACCATGATTAGATCACAAAAGCTCACCTCCATTTCGTTCTTCTGTTCTGGAACCATGTTTTGACCTGCGCATCAGTCATTTTAAGTGCTTTCGCTAAAGCTGCCCTCTCAGCTGACGCCAGATACTTCTGACGGTGGAAGCGTTTCTCCAGCTCACAGATCTGGAGGCGCGTGAACGACGTCCGGGGCTTCTTCTTCTTCGGAGGGGTTCGGTTCTGATACGGGTGACCTATACGGCGTGTTACAGTGAACGGTGAGAGGGCCACTATATTGAGAGACAGATTGAAAGCAAGCGGAAGAAATCAACAAAACGCCAGAGCCAAGCAGTGAGAAGCAAATGAGACTTCCAGAGGAGAAAGGCGAATTTTGTCCTTTAAAAAAACATGCAACAATCACGAAATATATATCGAATAAGTTCAGCCAAGTAAGCGGACAATGGCATTTCCACGTGTGTTAAATGTAAAAAACACTGTCAAAATGTTTTGTCAAACAAAAAATATGTGCCTCATTTAAATTGGGCTAAGTGATTTTATCAGGATCAAAAAGTAAAATGCTTTAATTTGCCCGAATCCAAGAGGGTTAAATCAATAGCTCATAACAACAGCACATTTTCACAATTCCCAGTGTGTAATTATTTTACATAATAATGCTAAAACAATAATGGGCATATACGGGCATTATAAATCAACATTAGCCTCGACTAATGACACGTTTATATCGACTATTGATACGTCCCCTTAAGGGAAACAATTTGTGGAAATTAATTCTTCTGTCGCCTATTGTATTAAATTTGCAATAGTTGATACTATTTGTAGAAATGCTTGTTTATTAATTCGTGAGACCAGTGGTTTACTAAACTTTATATCGAGTAGGCCTGTTTTTATATCGAAAGTTCTAAAACGTCTAAAAAGTTCTAAAATAAAGTAAAATTTTAATTGAGGGACTTTAACAAGGAAGTCATTATAAATTATATTAATCCGTGAATTTGCTGCGTGAAATTTTAAGAAAAAGTTGTGACAAAGTTACAACCTGCAATACGTGTAGGTTTTCGACCGCTTTGATTACTGGTATTGTTACAACATGATGACATGTTACAGTGTCTATTTTCGAGTAAGAGCGAAAAATCCAATGAGGCATAAACACCACTGCGAATTCAGAGTGATTTCTATTACCTGTAAATCTCTCTTTGGTATATCTCCTGTTACTCTCCATCCATGGAAACGTTAATCCCGTGAGATTGTTAATGGTGCCCATGCTTCCCATACTTGGCACCGTGGAAGCGCTGGTGGGAATGGACGAGTGAACGCTGCTCAGCGGCCGGTGCGCTGGAACTCGGATCACTCCCGAAGAATTAAGGCAATTCCCATTAACATTCGCGCCCAAGTTCATGTTGTACGAGCCGTTGAGGGAACCAACGCTGCACGAGTTTCCATTGTATCCACCCGAGTTATTGACGCCGTAGTTGCCAGTCATGGTATTGTATGCTGTGCTGACTATGCAGCCCAAACCGTAGTCCATGTCCTGCATTCTGGGGTTGGAGATCATGCAGCTCCCCTGGTCTGCATTGTTAAGAATCTGATCGATCCCAAAACTGATGGTGTCTGCGTGCGTCTGGTGGAGATGCGCTCCCATATGATCCATGGTGTGGAGAGGCGCGCGCTCCTGCGAGCCTACAGGATCCTCCACGTCACCCCAGTTATCATACAGCAACTAAAACGCAGTTTAGTCCAGTTTGTCGTTATCTAATAGCGTTGACTGCATGTGAGAGAAAGACTGAACTAGACGATTGTCTTTTTTACTGCCTCCCTTTACCCTTATAGCTATAGCCTGCCGGATGGAGCCACGGGAACATCAATCAAAATGCCAAAGAGGCTGGGTAAAATTAAGCCTCCAATTCTGGGGTGAGAGACCCAATTGGCTAAAGAATCCACGAAGATTCTGTTCAATGAAACTCACTGGAATTCCCTCTTCACCACAGGGAAACTCAAAAGAGAAGATTTATTAAACCAAAACACAGGCTATTAAAAAGAAAATAGGCTATGTTAAAAAAAAAAAAACACACGTGAAAAGAAAAAAAAACATTTAAATTTACATTATCTAGGCTATGCAGTCTATATTGTTGTTATTGTTGAGAAATGTTGTCTTTGGATACTTTTCATACTCTTTCACAACAGATCAATATTTCGGGGCCATGAACTCAGATTTCAAATTAATTACAGTGGTTTATCCGTATTTTAGAGAAAGATTAATCACACAACATAATCAAAACCATACTGTCAACGATATTACATTACATTGTAAAATTAAATCTGAATAAAGCAATCATTCTTTCTGACTTATCCAATTAATTGTCTTATTCATAAAAAAAAAAAAAAATGATTATTTAGATTGCAACAAGATAAGGAAATACTAAGGAAATTCTGGATGAAATGTGTTTTCAAACTATTTTAAATTATTTATTTTAAACGTTAGTCATGACCGAATTTATTTATCCACATTCATTTGGCAAGATGCATTGATCCGTTGCAGTGTGTTCACGTGGTAACTTATGTTTTAATTATTAATTTTATTTTGTATGCATTAATCTTTCTAAATAAGACAATAACAAAATAAATAAGCGATATTAGACGGAAAGCAAACACTTTCAGGTTATCGATTCCTTCTGGAAGAAAGGAGGTGATTATTTAACGTATAAGATGCATTTAAGTATTAATATTTGATGGGGCTCCAGATTAATGCTGGCCAAATGACCAACATGAATGTTTAATGAAGTAGAATGGTGTAGGCCTATATTTTCGCTAAAATTTTATTTTTTTTCCTTTTGTTTTTAAGTGATGTAGACTGAATTATAACTTTTAATTGTACTGGTGCTTAAAAATACATCATTAACTGTGCACTGCATCTGGTAAACGATTGATTTCCCTTACACACAAAAAAAGTTAATTGCTGGGAGTCATTTGGGACGATACATTTATGTGATTATTATAGCCTATTATTATTATTATTATTATTATTATAATAAGGTCAACTTGAAAAGTGTAATTTATTGCGCGTCTATGATACACTTCAATCCTCTGATGCAAATGAACGTGACTGGAATCGAAATGATTTACATTCAATTTAAGACGTCTGTCAAAATTCTTTCTTTGAATTACCAGATATTATAGATTGCACTAAAGGAATTTAGAAATTATATTTTAAAGGAATGTGTCAGTAGCCTATATTTTGGTGTGAGATTTGTTGAGGTTGTCTTTCTTTGCATAAAAAGTTAACGTTTTCTTTTACAGTTCGCTACTGAAATGTGTTTGGCTTCCTCATGGAGAAGACCCCCAGCATCACGTGAGCCCTATAGTTTCTTCCCGATTTTCCAGCACGTTCGAACTGTCTGTGGTGCGTCAGTCTACCTGTGTAATGCTCGACATCTGATCCATCGGCGCTCACTGGCGCCACTTCCATCAGCTGCATCTCTGCGCGCACAGCCCTGCTGCTGACAGCTTCAAGTACATCTACATTCATGCAGCATTCTCATCAAGACATGAAAACAATTTAGCCCTGCTTCATTTACACCTCATATTTAAGTCATGTTCCCATATTCAAAATATTCTATCTGCATTCTGCAAAAGCATCCTTCTAAAAATGAAAAAAGAAATGTAGCAGCAGCATCAGATTGGTTTTTCATTTAGCTAGCTGTACATCTAAAATACAATTACAGAGACAGATATGTAAATATATCTTGGAGTTCATCTTTTGAGAAATGTCTGAATGTTTATTATACCTCTAACATAAAACAGCATGACCAAAATAAATACTCATTGATGTCAAAAGTATCTCATGCAGTCCTCTTTAAAAATGCCAGGTAAATCTATTAAGCAGCTATTCATTGGACATTTGAACCTCAGTAGCATTTAGGCCGACTGTAGAACTACAGTTCTCAGTTCTGTGATAAGGGAAATGTTTTTTTTTTTTTTTTTTTTGGAGGACAGAAGGTCAGGTTCACTGTCTTTAACCTCTGAAATAGATTGATGAACTCAGCAAATACAGCTTCTTAATGCATTATGTCAAAGGGGAAGGGACTGGGCTTTTTTTCTTGTTCATTTTTGGCCAGTATTGTTAAAAATTAAATACGAGGAAAAGGCATGCATTATATAAACCACATGAAAAATATAGAATACACCATAACACTTTTAAATACATCTAAAACAGGTAAGCAACAAAAAGCTTTCTTTCTCAAAATATTTCTATTTTTTTTAAAGTTTCTATGGTTTTTGATCTATGATTTGAAATAATGGTATGAAGCCACAGCTGTTCAAGGAAGCGTGCAAGCAAAGTGTATGGCCTCTTTTAAATGTGAAATGTGCTGCACTAAGGTGAGACAGAATATGTCTGCTGAAAGCAAACTGGAATGATGACCAAGCACCGGTTAACAATTGTCCAGATCAGTTGCTGAGGTGCTGAGAGACAGGACATCCATTAACTTGTTGTGTCTCCCATGCTAATGACTTGTTTTACTGGATAATGTGTCTGTCAAAACATAGTATGGACAATTATTTGACAAATTGCCCATCATTACAATATTTCCTACAGTCAAGATAGAAACTAAATGCTTTTGCAATGAGAGGATAACTTGGCTAATGTTGACCTAATTTGCAAGTGAATAAGGCAAATTATTAAACTGGTTGTTTGTTACTACACCAAATTTAAGAAGTCAAAACAAGGTTATGTTATTATGACTCTGTTCAGACATATAATATGACGTCTTTCATCAAATAATAACAATGTTCTTTAATGAGGTTATTAAATCATTATCACAGCTAATCAATAATAATTTCTGCACAATCTTAGGATGTATATTATAAGTGTTGTTGGTAATACAATATAAGGCAATTTGTGTGTGCAATAACTTGGCAAAGCTATATCATTAAACATTAAGGTCAATTTAGCCACTGTGCCATTTAGTATTACAACAAAAGTTATGTTGGAGATTGTATGCTGTCTCTTAAAATACAAACTATCTCGTCCATTTTCATGTTTGACCACTTTCACACTCAATCTTATGTAACAACACAACTAACAAACTAGTAAACGCAGCCCTTCATAATGCTTATTGCTGGAGGCGTACAGATCGCTCACAGGCTGAATTGGAGTACAGATTTATTGTTTGAATCCCCACTCCCACAAACACATGGGAAGTCTCATTTCATACGGCAGGCACCATGTGGATTCACTCTGCGGTCTAATAGTGGACTTGACACCCATGACAGCGGAAGTCACTGGATGGTGCGTCTGTCCTCTCGAGTGTGGGTGCATCCTGTCGCCTGTTTTATTTAAGGGAGGCTGTTGAAGCCGGCCTTACTTCCCTTTTCCATCCTGAACACAGTAGCCCAGCTGGGACCTGTTTACTTCACAGAGATGGATGGACTCATCCCACCAGCTACTGGTCATTACGTGTGAGATCAACACTATTGCTCCCCCTCCCAAGCTCCAAGGACCAAACAGAAAAAAAAACTTCTCTAGAAGTCATCATGTACCATTAGCTGCTAGATTGCTAAAGTGAATATCCATAGTAACTGAGCATATTTTGATTATAAAAACATCAGATGTCTCCCTCCTGTATGATTTGAACGGTTTCATATTATTACCTCAACAGATGAAAATGTAGCCTGCTTAAAGGGATAGTTCACTCAAAAATGGAAATTCTGTCATTATTTACCCTCATGTTATTCTAAATCTGTATGCATTTCTTTCTTCTACAGAACACGAGAAAAGATTCCGAAAAGATTAGTTTTAGTTTCTACAATGAAAATCATTCATTGTTTGATACCCCATTAACATTCATTGACCTGAATAAAGTGGTTTTCAAAATATTTACATTTAATGTCTTCAAAAATACTTTAATTTGACCAAATATTTCAATATATTCACTTTTGGGTGAGCTATCCCTTTAAACACTTAATACACATTTTATAAAAATAAAGAAAAATGAAAGAAGAAAGCATTATAACGAAAATCTGAAGAGAAAGTAGAAAATTAGTTTGAAAAAAAAGGAGGAAGCAAAAAGAAATGAGCACAGGAGAGGGAAAAGCATGTGGGAAAAGAATAGATATTAATCCAACAATTTTACAATAAGCAGGGAGGGCATCATTAATCAAAGTTACATATTATATGTGACCTAATTTTTCTTTTTCATTATCTTCATTATATTCCAAACACTGCAGCATCTACTCTGAATACATAAAGAGATTTTCATACATATATTCATGATCACATTGCGGGAAAAGCAGGCAATATTTTTTCATTAAATCCTTGCTACATGTATATGTATCGAAATGTTGAAAGATCAGGGAGTTATCCAAACAATGCCATTAATTTCCTTTATTATCAACAGCGCGGCACGAGAGGCAACCAGAGGCATCATAATCTGTCATCACACGGTGCCTTCAACAGGTAGGCTGTTTTTGTGTTTATCTTTTCCTCCTTGTTCCCTCTCCCCTTGTCCCAATTATGCAGCTTGCTACACCATAACAAACAGGTCCACCAGCCCAAACCTACAAGCCAGAAACACAGCCACAGACTAGCTGGTGCCTGCACAGGCCTCGGGGGCTTCAGCTCACACCTAATGATCTGCTTTGACGGAAAGAGGCTGTGGGCCAGAGCTTAGCATCTCCCGTGATACCCCACCCCCCACTCAAACAGCAAGGTATGTGGCATCAGCTGACACACTGACGGTATGTTTACACGACAACGATGTACGGACATGTTTTTCCTTTGCGATTTTCACATACAGACAGACAATGCCGTCAAAACGATTCCCGTTCACACGTTTATGCGAAAACGACTAAAAATCCTGTAATGTTCAACCCAGGCCAGTAGTTGGCGATGTCACTTTGTAAAGAAATACTACGAGTCTATAGACTGAACGTGTAATACGCATGGCGTCACCGTTTGCACAAATTTTGCGTTTTTGTAGTTTACATGGAGACAATAACGGTACCATTTTCAAAAACTTCCACTTTTAAACTAATATTAAAAAGTTTACATTTCAGGCCCCAAAAATGCTATTGTTGTGTAAATGAATGACAAAAACACATAAAAGGTTTTTCGTTTTTAGTTGAAGGCATTGTGTAAACGGCCCCTTATTTAAGACTGATATTGACCCTTCCTTTTGACCCTTCTTATTGACCCCCAAAAAAACTCTAATATCATCATAAAGCACACAGGAGTAATTATGAATGTCTTATTATTTTTCACAGTTCAATCGCAGACTATTAGACGGCTCAGAAAAGAAAACAGAATGAAATGCATACGAGACATTTATCTAAGCCTTACACCGCGGCAGGACAGACATCACTCTCAGGGGTCAAAGGTCATCTCTAATTGGGTGGAGAAAAGAAAACAAGCACTCTTTCAGGGTGGTAGATCTAAGGAGGGCTATCACAACAACTCAAAACAGAGGGGACTAAAACTCCAATAACTGTTTCAATCATAGAGTACTCCATGAAGTCACCAATGGTGAATGGGGGCATCTGTAAAAAAACAAAACAAAAAAAAGTACACTTTCCTTCGTAACTCATAGACTACTACATTTATATGTACCAAAAATAAATGTACCATTAATAGATTTTAACAGTAGTTTAACACATTTTAACAGAATAACAAAATACTTTCCATGGCAATACTATTAATATTAATGAACAGTTTTTTCCTTTATATGGTACCAGTTAATGGAGTTGTGTAGAAAAAATTCTCATGTAGATGAAATTGGGCATAAAAGGATGGTAAGGAAGTCTTCCATTATGAATCATAAATCTCACGTGTCTCATGTAGTTTCATAAATCTCTATGTGTAGCTCATTTAGTAATAGACTTATTTATCCACATTGCCCAAAAAAGAGATTTAGAAAGTATTTTCTTCCATCTGGCTGTATAATCAAAGTTGATCATGATTTGTTGTATACTGTGCCCTGGTCTATTAATTTTTAACCATTAACCTGGATATAAAACAGTTATTTAAAGACATCAAACTTTAGAAGACATATTCTTTCATATATATATATATACAGTATATATATTAGTTTTTCTGCTGTTGAAAAAGTGAAGCTATTGCACTTCATTGTCTCATGAACAGAGAACTCTGCTGAGTATGTTTCATCCCACTGACTTATTTGTGACAATTGTTACAAATACTCCGTCTCTCCTAACGAAACCTTAATGTAGTTACATCTAAAGTTACATCTTTAAAAAAGTTCAAATAACCCCCCCTCAAATTCAGTTCTTGAATGTTGCTATACTTTTATATCCCAGTAAATTATAATCATGTTTTACTTTGACTCGTGGTAAAAGGTTTCTCTAGTGAACACTCTTGAGTATCAAATCAAGCTTCATACCATATTGAGCTTTATCTCATTCATGTTCACTCCACCAGACACAGGGGCTCAACTCTGTAGTACGAAAGCCATAAATATCAGAGCGCCAGCAACCGAGCACATCATATTGATGACTCCATCCAAGCAAAATGGAAAGCTGTAGACATGTGCTAACTTGGGTCTTGTGGGATTATGGAAAATCGTTCTTTCCCATCCCACAATCAATGTGCGGTGCTTTCTGAAATGTTGAGCTTTTGCATTCAGTGGCTCAAACTCTTACATACCTCTGTGATTCTGTTTCCTGAATAATACACACTTCCAAAAACAGCAGCCATTCATCCTGGAAAGACATTTTTCTCTGCATACTCCATCCTTGGAAAAGAGAAAATAGTGACATGATGAATTAGGTCACATAAATGTCTATCCATAAGAAATACAGATGCATTCATCTTGCACTTTAACTTTTTATTTATTGGAGATAGCACTTATTTAGTCGAGAAGCAGCTGGGAGAGAGTTATGCTCCCTTTAGCTGGGTAATGGTCAGAGGCAGCTTGACATCCTTCAGCCCAGTAAACAGTGTCAGGTCCTAACATTGCGCAGGCGCCACTCGTCGGCCTTACGGGGGAAACGCACTCTTCATTCACATGTCAACATGACCCATGATAGCTGCGTAACCACCGCCAGCGGCCCCCTCGGAGGAGAAGGGGGCAGGGCAGGGGACAACAATAATTATGATGAGCTGCTTTTATTGGCTTTAATTGAACAAACTTTTAGTACATCCCTAAAAAACAACAAAGCAGTCAATTTGGTAGCAATTAAAACGGACTCATGTTGGGAAGTCATACTTGCTTACAACAACTGCCTTTCCCGCTGACAGGCCGATGATTGATTACAGGGCCCGGGTCGTCTTTTATAACGCGATAAGCCAAATTAAACCCTTGACTGCGGGGGCCCATCTGAGGTCTGGCTGGGCAAATTAAATCTCCTGCACTGATGTCTTTCTCTTCCTCTCATTCTCTTTTTTCCTCTTTCCCACCCTTCTTTCCTCTGTCTAGCTCTTTGTATGTCATACCAACAGACACTATATCACTCGAAAAACGAGAGCGAGGAAAATAAAGGAAACAAAACATGGCACAAATGGCCTCAATCTCTCAGGCGGCTCTCTGGGGACCGGCATGCCAGGTGATCTGCAGCAGCAGGAGAGCTGAGGACATTAAGACATATTAAACGTACTAAAGACTTAATGAAGTTCAGGCAAGCAGTGCCACAGTTGACTTTATTAGTTTACACCAGATTAATGGGGATAATCATTTAAGTGATGGAGATGGATTACCCTCTGCAAGATGCTCCTTGGCTCGGGCCGGCCCAGCCACAGACTGACGAGACTCCATAGCCAGAACCAAGATTGAGAGATTGGAAAAGTAAGCCAGAAGCAAAATGCTTCATTCCGCCTCGCAATAAACTACAGGGCTGACACTGCAAAAAAAAAAGAAAAAAAAAAGTGTGACAAAATGTTAGTGTAACAAAAAACACAAATAAAACTGTTTGGGGAGTGCAGCAATTTAGCCATCATGATTGATCAGCAATTTCACCAATATCAATATATGTGTATAGCGTCCTCAATAATACAGCTGTACAGAGATTAAGGTCTAACCAATTCTCATGAGAAGTAGTAAGAATTTAAGAAATTGTACAAATGCATGATCTAGCCATAAAGCCCAATAAGTCATGAAAAATAATTGGTTAAAACAAATAAAAAGATAAATGAGAGGACATAAGGATTCAGATTGTTTTGATCTGTGAAAAATAAGACATGGGTAGCATATCTACCAAAAAAAAAAAAATGCATCTTGAGATGGATGAATTTTAAAAATTGACTACCATTTAAAAGTCTGTAAGATTTTCTAATGTTTTTGAAAGAAGTCTTTTATACTCACCAAGGCTGTATTTATTTTATCAAAAATACAGTAAAAACAGTCATGGGAATTATTATTACAATTTAAATAAGGTTTTCAATTTAAATGTTTTTAATGAATTAATTTAATCCTGTGAAGCTGAATTTTCAGTTCATCAGTCTTCAGTGTCACATGATCCTTCAGAAATCATTCTAATATGATTTGCTGCTCAAGAAACATTTTTTATTATTATCAATGCTGAAAACAGTTGTGCCGTTTATAATTTTATGGAAACAGTGATTTTTTTTTTTTTCAGGATTCTTTTATGAACAGAAAGTTCAAAAGAACTGTGACATTATAATGTTACATTACAGTAACATAATAAATGTCTTTAGGGTCACTTTTGATCAATTTGATCTATCCTTGCTGAATAAAAGTATACATTTTAAATAACCGTTCAAAAGTTTGGAGTCAGTACTTTTTTTTTAAAGACTGGATAAAATAGGGAAATGAGCGATAAGATCATAAAAACATAAACTTATGTATTAACAGCAATGAAAGAAAGTGTTATAAAAGACAGATCAGATCTAATAACCTTGATAGTTATGTTAAACAGGTCTGTTCAACAGATCAGAGAGGACTCAGGAACATTATTTGATGTCAAGAGGGACACAATCCATAAATACATTTTTTTGAGTTTATCCCAGCTCCACTTATTATATATGCAGCATTGGTAGCTTGAATGGCTTTTTAAGGGAACCGCTCGCATTCAATGGCATAAATAATACAAAACAACAATAATATTGTAAAGTTGACAGTGATGGTAAACTTAATGTCTATAAACATTTTCAAATACCCAGCAAACTATAATCTAAAGCTAACACTGGCCACCAACACATGGCACTGACAGGATATTGCATTTCTGACAACAATGAAAGTGTCAAGCCCCAATCCCCCACCAACCCACAAACACACAGTGCTGTATCAACCTTCCCAAGAAGGTTTAATTATTGTCTTTCATTGTCTTGCCTTCTCTAAGACAGATCTCAGTGTCAAAGTGTGTGACAGATTAAAGCACAGGGAAGGTACACTTCACCACATACCCCACAAAATCAGTATCAACTAGCCCCCATTCTCACTAGCAGGCATCTACGCATCCAAAAAAATATGCAGCATCTTTTTAATGGCTGTCTCTCACCATCTAATGTCACAAAGCTTCTACTGAGTAAGCAGGACTTTCCCAAATGATGATGGAAAGTCACTTAAACATAAAGACTGAAGAGCCCCATGCTGTTGAGTAATAGGGCATGAGACTGAGGGGACATCTGTCAGAAAGACTGCAAGAATACATCCTGTGGAGGACAGAGTTCAAATGGATGTTATATTGATGTCTGGCATACTGTAGTCTCATTCTGAGCCGTTCTGTCGTATATAGTACATCTGAACCATTGCTGCACACTCTATTTGCATCCACTGTAAATTCATAATAAACGTATGTCCTGTGGAAGTGAACATCTTGCATCTTATTGCTGTTTTTTTGTTCTTTCTTTCGGCTGGTTTACCTCCTGTGCAAACAAATATGCCTCTGAATTTAAGAAACACTACAATATCATCAATGCTATGGCAACTTTAGAAGATTGTAACCAAGCTTCTCAGTAAACCACTACATTTTGCAGGATACATGGCAAACCCCCCCCAAAAAATCATAGGTAATAAAAATGTTTTAAAATAATAAGATATTTCTGTTCTGCAATACATATTTTTGCTTTAGAAATAAAGTTTGAAACTATTTTTAAATATTACTCTAAAATTAAAAATGTTTAAACAATTTAATTGTCTTATGTTAGGAAATAACAAAACACAATCAATGAAACCATCAATGAGATCAATTGTCCTAGTGAACAACAAATTCAGGGTCAACTTAAGAAACACCTTATCGTAACAAACACTGTGTTTTTGCAGCAGCTCAACTTATTAAAGCTTCATTTCAGGCTCAAAAACAGGAATAGACAGACAGGTGCAAATAGCTTCACTTTCAACGAAGTGATTCATCATCCTGACATGCTACAGAGATTCTAAATAATGCACATATTATTAAAGAAAATACACGCCAGGGATAACCATTCAAATCAAAGGCATATATTGCACCAAATAATTCAATTGAACAAATTTACCTAAATAGCTATGATTCAATTGGAACATGGTATTATCACATTAATGCAGGAATACTTTAATTAAAACAGAAAATATACTTTTGTACAGCACTAGTTGGGTGGGCAGGCGAGCAAAGTTACTAACAAAACTAATGTTTACTTGTCTAAAAGGTACACAGCCAAGACTTTCCAAGAAATACTGTACATAACAGATCCTTCTGAAACTAATTTTGGTCTCTCAGGTTGTTTTACTGGACAAAAAAAAAAAAAAAGGTTATATATTTATTTATTCTTGCATTATGTACATTTTGAAATATAACTGCAAACAAACACCTTTCATTATGTTTAACTGATTGAATAAATATGCACAATATAACCTCAATCAGACATAGCAAAAGTGTATGTCACATAAATGTAGCCCATGCAGTCATTCTGTATTCAATTCATTCTGCATTAAGTGTATCTGAATAATATCCCAGCTCACCAATATCATAAAAGTTTAAAGCAGATGTCAACTGCATAGACATCTGCATGGCCTTGTTTCCAATTATGATGTGATGCAGTCACTGAATACATGGAAATGCATATATGCAGCTCTTATATTACACTGGAAGTCTGATATCACCACATATGTAAATTATTAATAGCATGCATAGTAAAATATAGGCTATGCATGAAGGCAAATGAAATCTTGACTAAGTGAAATTTATAGCGGTGAAAAACAGTATTTGAATATACATGACTATAAAAAAAATCAAAAAGTGCATTAATATCCATGAGATTATATGATGCAGTGGTGATTTTCCATCTTAAATATGAGCAAGAGATAAAAGAAAATAATTTATCAAAAACAAATTTCCACAAATGTTCATCTGCCCTCTAGTGGTAAGAACACTGTACCTCCACTAACAAAGTGAATTGGAAATATGCACTTAGAGGTTATTAGTTCACCTAGATGTATATGACTTTCTTCTTCAGATGAATACAATTGGAGTTATATAAAAAATGTCCTGCCTCTTCCAAACTTTGCAATGGCAGTGAATGGAGGACGAGATTTTGAAGCCCAAAAAAGTGCATCCTTCCACCCTAAACGTAATCCACACGGCTCCAGGGGGTTAATAAAAGCCATCTGAAGCGAAGAGATGCGTTTAAGAAAAAATGACTAAAATGACTAGCTTCGACAGACAGCCGTATGCATCGATTTACGGTGAAAGAGTGACCCCTTGACCTGTCGCATGACATATTGACGAACACAGAAGCAGAAGATGGAGCAAAACAAAACACCGGTCACAAATTAGAAGTCTAAAACGAGAATTTTTTTAAAAAGAAATGTCGAAGGATTTCAATATAACAGAAGAGGAGCTTGAGTTTGTGCCCACCCCTGTTTGTTTGAACCACAAGAAGCTTACGCTACTCCTACATCGTGTAAGTTAACTTGTGTAGGATGTCTGCCGGAAGCTGGTTATTTTAGTTTTTAAAGTTTTAAATATGGATATTTTTCTTACACAAACGCATCACATCGCTTCAGAAGGCCTTTATTAACCCCAGCAGTGCCATGTGGATTACTTTTATGATGTATTGATGCACTATTTTTGGGCTTCAAAATCTCATCCTCCATTCACTGCCATTATAAAGCTTGGAAGCATTTTTTTTATCTGAAATTTTGTTTGTCTGAAATAAGAAAGTCATATACACCTAGGATGGCTTGAGGGTGAGTAAATCATAGGCTAATTTTAGTCATTTTAGGGGTAATTTGGGGTTAACTATCCCTTTATTGACAGGGTTTAAATACTCTCATACAGGATGCTGTGATGTCAGTGAAACCAGTTTTGTTGGTGAAATAACGAACAGCGATTAGTGCATGCGTTACATTTATTGTGACGTAATCTATGAAGTTTGGTTCATTAGACTCATGCGACCTCTCTCACTCTTAAAGGCCTGGTTGAGGTCATGTCATCAGAAGCTTTTACTTATCAGGGTGAGTTATGGGCTTGTCTGCAGTAATGGCATGTCAGACACTCACTCTGCCTGCTGTTCTGTTTTTCTCTTCTATCATGCATCAGCAGGGCTACCACTGACCAACACAAGACACATGCAGTACTCCTGTCCTGTGTGTTTCTATTCTATCTATCATTTCTATTGCTTTTACAACTCTTGGCATTGTTATTTATTGGGTAACTTACTTTTAATACCTTAACATATTATTGGATACCTTCATAACTTAATAATTTTTAATAAATAAGCATATTGTTCAACATGCTAATTTTATACAAATTTTTATGTTTGATATATTACTGTTTTATAGTTTTGTCACGCCAACAAAATACAAAAAGTTAATTGGACCTAAAAGAGTGCACTGAAATGATGCAGTTAATATAACAATGTAGTTAGATTAGGCCTATATGCTATTGGACTGCATAATTTATTGGAATAAATTATGTAAAATGCTATTGCAATTTACTGTATAACAAAATTGTGAAGAAATTCAGGTATTTACTTAAAGTACTAGGGCTGCACAATTAATCGAATTTGTAATCGCGATTACAATTACGGATGCCACAATTATGTAATAGTTTAAAGGTGCAATTACAAATAAAAAGTTCACTTACATTATTCTGTGTGCTTAAGATGTGGTTTTTTACAGTTTTTTACAGATGTGTTTCTACAGCTTATCTTTAGGGTTTTTTACTTTGGTTTGGTTTCTTTAAATAAATAAAACAATAGCCTACATTTCACATTTGAGGCTTAATGCTATAGAAAAGCAAAAAAAAAAAGGTTTTCAGGAAGAGTGTTTTCAGCTTGTATTTTGATATGACAAAATGGCATGCAGTCGCTTCAAACAATGGCATAAAGCTATTCAAAACATTATTCAATGTAAATTATGATAATCATAATTAATCGCAATTACAATTTCAAGGGAATAATCGACAATTATGATTTTTGTCATAATCGTGCAGCCCTATATAGTACTATGAAATTAATAAGATTTAGCTTTAGTAGGCTGGTCGCTACTAATATTAAATACCTTTCAAAGTTTGGGGTCAGTGAGAAATTAATTCATATTTATATTCAGCAAGGTTCAGCAATACATTTATGTCAGGACCACTATCGTCAAATACGATTGACAATTAGCATACAGTTTGGATTGGCGGTCTGGTTCTGTCTATGGTTCTGTTCTGGACGAGATTCATTCATGGTTCATGCAGCCTAGCATGGATAAGAGCAGGAAGAGCAGCAATAACCACCCTTAGGGTAAACAGAACAGAACCAACATGAATGTATAGTAGAAAACATTAATAATAATAATAAATTTTATTTGTAATGCGCCTTTCTCAGACTCAAAGCTACAGCATGTACAAAAGAAAATAATCAAACATGAGAATAAAAAAATTAAAAATAAAATTAAAAATTAAAAACTTGACTAAAAAGATGTGTCTTAAAGGAGAACTCCGGGCAATTTTTAAGTTAATCTTGATCGTTAGACCTTTGTGAGTAGGCCTACGGTATATAGAAAGAAAAAAAAGAAACGGATTGGTGCTTGCGACGCGGAGCTGCGACAGCGAATGCCCAGAGCTCCCACTCAGCTAAAACGGCAGCTATGGGGGCATAACATAAAGAGCGTTTTTGTGCCTCTTAACAGACACAAAATGCAATTAAAATGTCTGTCCAACATGACCAGGGGCCTTACCTGTGAACAAGATGCGTTTAGCAACTTAGCCATGGTTTAAATTCACCTAAATAGTGTTTTAGACGGCAAGCTGTAGTCTCGCTCCTCCCACCTGGACTCGAGTGGGAACTCAGTTGTAGCCGGGAAAGGTAAATAGTGTCCAGGTGGGAGGAGCGAGACTTCACCAATCCGGTTCGTTTTTTTTTTCTATAGACAGTAGGCCTACTCACAAAGGCCTAACGATCAAGATTAACTTAAAAATTGCCCGGAGTTCTCCTTTAAGAAGTTTCTTAAAACTATCCACAGAAGCAGCATCCCTAATAGATGTGGGTAGTGTGTTCCAGAACTTAGGGACGTTATGTGAAAAGGCCCTTCCCCCCATTAATGTCAATATTTTAATGTACAACATAATTTCGAGAATTTAGTCTGATTCAAAGGGGAATCAGAATGCCAAATCCCAACTGACGAGAGGATGGAGGAGGAGCTGGGGATGGAGGAGGGTAATTAGCTCCTGAGAAACGAGATACTCGCTGATAATAGTGAAGGAGTTTATATATGTATGATGTGACCCGTCGTAATTCATGGATTAGCCGAGAGTCAGCTGATGCGAGCTTGACTAACGTGACCTGCCAGAAATAACTCTATGTGATATATATATATATATATATATATATATATGAACCGGATATATATCTATATTAGGGGTGTAACGGTTCACAAAATTCACGGTTCGGTGTAATATGATACATTGGTGTCACGGTTCAGTACGTTTTTGATACAGCAAAAAGAAAGAAATGCCAAAGAAATTTCCATGATTTAATTTTTTTTTTTTATTAAAACTAACATCATAAAGTATGATCCTTTTTTACTTTGAGCAATGATGGAGCTATACTTGACTCTTCTTAGGAGAAAAAAAAAAGAAAAGTAATATTGTTATAAACAAAGGTTCATTTTTATTTCAGATTAACATTTGAGGGAAGCAATTTTATGATATGTTAAATATATACACAATTTGACTAGGTTTGAAATGTCTTTTAAAAAGTATTGAATTCTTTCCGATTAGCTGGTATTTTTCATATTAAAAAATGAAAGTATACCTTAATTCTGCATACTCACATTTCCTGCTCTGGTTTCCCAGAAGTCTATCTTTCCCCATGGGCAATGTCTGGGTTGTGCTCTCTCTCCCTCAGCTGTGAATGCATCTCTGATGGGTCCAGACAGCATGCAGGCCTCGATCCTCTCCCCAGGGCACTGAGCAGCACTTCCACACACCCACAGGTCACTTCAGTAAGATAACAGAAGGCCAGAGGTCAGGGATCTCCTTATTTTCATCCACTGCCTTGGTCATAGCCTACTTGAAAAAAGAGACAATATTAAAATATTTACAGATATTTAGGCCACCGAAAGTTGATTGTAGCCTATAGTAACCTAACTCTGCCTAAGCACACAGACTGGAGTGCATTAAACTAAAGTGCAGTAAACCAAAATCAGAATTACCATTGACAACAGAAATCGCTTTCTCCACCTTATTTTGCAAAGCGGAAGTAAGCTGTTTTCTGTGAACGCGCGAGACTTACTATACATTATCCGCCCGCTACATGTTAACAACTAAGGGTACGTTTAATTACACGACAATGATAAGTTATGCTACGGTGAGTTTTTTCATTGAGTTTTTCGCGTAGCCTACTCGACACCATTATCAAAACGATCCCCATTCACACGGATCCGCGAAAACTACTAAAAACGCTGTATTCTGTAGGCTGTAGCTACAACCAAGTTAACGTTACATGCTGTAAATAAAATATCATTAAAATTGTCCTTATGTTACCTTTTAACAGTGTATAGGCTTCTGCCGTTTTGGCTGTCCCACAGCACACTACAAACATAATAAATCTGAAATACTCTTAAAATAAAACAAATTTTCTGATATTTACATCTTTCATAAATTAATTAGCAACGACAGAACCCCGGTTTTGAGAAGCCTACTGTTGCTATGGTTACCTGGTAAGCGCGACTTCAGTTCATCATTTAGTGCGTTCTGACTAGGCCTACCTGTAATCCAATGTTTGTGGTTATTGAAATTCCGACTGAAATGTGCATACGATTGTAGGTAAAAGTACATATTTAAACATTCAAGTCTTTTAATCTCCCCGATTCTCACCAATATACGCAGCGTCTGCATACGTAAGCACATGCGTGTTAAATGTGTTACATACATTTCACCACTAGATGGGGCGACAAGACCAAAAATACACTATATGATTTGAGAGCTCATAGAAACATGAATATTTAGGCCATACGATGGCTCCCTTTCTTTTAACAAACCCCAAAGACAACGGATAATAGGCCCTACCAGAGCCGGTTTTAACTCTGGGCCCTACTATCCGAGCTGTCTGTCTCACCTGTGAAAAAAAGCCTCTCCTCTTAAAGTTTATGAAATTAACTCATTGCTTAAAAGTCATTTTTATTCTTAGTTCTTTTCTTTCAGTAGCTACGTTTGCATGTATGAATTATCAGTGCGTTTATATTTACAATTTGAATATTTTAGTAGTCTCGCTCTATCAGTTTTAATTTAGTTTTCAGGTGCTTTATTGTGGCATGAAGTAGCCTAGCTATTTTTACGTAGCCTATTGCCAAAACATTTTCAGCGTTGCTTCGTGCAATTTAAACCGTTTTTAATTAAAATAAGAGACAAAAAAGAGCGGTAAAGTATTATTGATAGATGAAAAAATGTGCCTTGGAAATTATTGCATTTAAACCATAAGTCAGGATTACTAGGCTTAAATGTATTTAAGAAAAATAAATAAATGGCATTAAAGAATACAAAAACTTTACAAGTAAAAGTAAATAGGGGTGAATTCAGGGTGATTGGGACACTTTTTGCCATTGAGATGACTTGGGAAAAGTATCCCAATCAACCCTAATTCATCCATACTAGTCATTAGAATAATATAATGAAAGGGCATCTGAGGCAGAATAGACTGACGTTGGTTATTTTTCTGTTTCGCTCATGTTCGTTCTTTCTATCTAAATGCTTTCAAAATTTCTTCAGAATCTTTTTTTCTGTCGGATGTTGTTTCAGATTTTATTTTTTGGAATTTATTTCAGAACTATTTTTAATTTATTGTACACCTTTTTAAATTCCATTAGACATATTCATAATTGTAATTTTATACAAATATGGTAAAAAATGTGATTTAAAACGTTTAATCAATTAACTAAGTGGCCTTGATTGCCAATGGCAATAATTTGGCCAATGAGATCAATATCCACAGACCCTATAGCCTATTTAGAGCTCGCCAGTTTTTTATTGTTGTTGTTGTTTTCTTTCATATTTGTAACTAGTCAGACAAAAACACCTAAAGGTAGATCAAATGATAAGCACTTACTGATATGATCATGTTTTATTTTAATGAACTTCAATGGCATGTCATCTTGTCCGCGGACAAATATCCTATTCAAGCTCAATATGAAAATATGAAACGTTGTGTGCCATTAGGTTTTCTTTAGTTCAATATGCTAAACTCTTTTCTATTGGCAAAACAAAAACGAAAGCAAATTTATCGGAATTAGCGTTTCTTCTCATTTTCCTCTGAATCACAACATGTTGAGAATGCAATTACATATGATGTAGCAGCAGATGAGGAGAGGTCCCTCAGTAGACAAAATCAATACAACTGTATTGTGACAACTTCTCAATTATAAGCTGAGAACAAAAACAATGAAATACACACTTACCTGCATGACTATTATAAATGAAAAAGAGGCTTAAGAGGTGAAATTAAGGCGCTTCATCTCTCTTGCGCTTAGGGTAAATTAACTCAATTATAAATCAATCAATAATAATTATTATTATTGTTGTAAATAATAAATGATAAAGAATAATAGTAGCAAAAGAAATAACCATGCCATGAAAATATAAAGAAATTCTAAATATTAGGACTAATCATGCATGCTTCATAGGTAGGCGATAAAAAGAGGGATTTTTGTGGCAAATTACACATATGAAAGCTTTGCTCCCAGTGCTCTCTTTCAAACACACACACAGTTCCTATGTTGAATAGGCCTCTTTCCCCTTTAAATCTTAGACATTTTGACAGGACACATTAAGATCTGCCTGCTCAGCATGAACACATCATAAAACTGGACAGGCAATTTCTGTTTTCACCAAATAGCCAGGCTAACTCGTTCTGCATCTTTGATTTTAATACACTAGACACGCAGCTTAGCAGCGTGGGAGGGGAAAAATATCTGGCTTAGGTATATTTTTCGAGTTATGCCCCTCAACTCCCTTAGATTCATTTTTCCGTTTGAATTATCAACTAGAATTTGATTAATATGCAAATTCGAGGCAAAAAAAGTCTTGTATAATTCTTTCAGTGGAGAGTAATTAATCAACAGTTAAAGAAAATTAATACATATATCAATTTTGTCAGGGACATGCTTAGTTCAATCGTCCGTAAAATTGAAGTTTGAAGTATTAAGGGGGTCCCACAGAAGCGTTATAACTAAAACACAGGAATCTACCCCTATTTAGTGATCAATCAAGCTTTCCCCTCAGGTTAATCTGCTTAATTTTTCAACTCGAATCATACACTTTTATGACATCTAGTCTCGCATGCAGTCGATGAAAGGGTTTTTAAAATAACTGCATGAAAGGGAAAATCCATCCATCTATCTATCTATATATTTAAAAAAAAAAAAAAGATTACATTTTAATTAAGGCAGAAAATCTCTGGTATCTCCTCTTTTCTAATCAAACAATTAGCCAGAAAAAAGTAAGGGTAAATGGTTGAGGGGAGAGAGAGAGAGAGAGAGAGAGAGAGAGAGAGAGAGAGAGAGAGAGAGAGAGAGAGAGTGTGAGTGTGAGTGTTGGGAGGGAGGGAGGCTGCAAACCCCATTGTTTCAGCAGGGACTCATGCATCAAACTTCAATTTTCCGGGCGATTGAATTAGAGATTTTTTTCTCTCTCTCTCTTGAGCTGAAATACACTTAAGACTTTGGGATTAATTACCACGTTATGCTCTTTCAGATTGTAGTATTACTTATCTTTGCCACATTTGACAACACCTCATAAAATAAGGAACTGAACCCCACCAGCTCGCGCGCCCCTGATATATCAGCACCCCTTATATACATTTTCCACTTTCTGCCTGTGCAAACAGCGCGAAGAGAGAGGGACGGACTTACCCTGGATAAGGACATTGAGTCTTCTCATTTGTGAGCTAGCCCTAAATGCGTCCCTCTGGTCTGTGTGTTTTATGTGGGCTTATAACTATAACCACAACGTTCGAAATTGGATAGAAAACGGTAAATCACACATATACAAAAGGTGTGTGATGATTCTATTCCAGCAAAGAGGCGCATGAGCAGACAGTGCTGGAGACTCTGGCGTCTGCTCATGTTAATGGAGCGGTGACAAATATCACATTGTCCGCATATCATCTCTGATCCCGCTATTATAGCCGCTTCATGTTTCTTAAAATAGGCTAGTCTGCGACGGAGATCTTAAATTTTTATGATACAGAATCATTTGCTTAGTTCCAAAACACGAATAATGGAATCACGAATAAAAAACTTTTTTTCACTCGACTGTAGGCTATCTTCCACATTTCTGCAATTCGATTACGAAAGATATTTACCAAAATGATTAGAATACATTGGATATGAGCGGACCTAGACGAGTAAACAAATGATAAAATAATTAATAACCTTATGTTGTATAAATGTACTTTAATTTCTATAAAAATATTTTATTTGTTTTGAATGTGTATAATAATGTTATTACTGAATTAAATGCATGTAAATAATAATAATAATAAAGTACTTAATAATAATAATAATAATAATATCCTATTATTATAATCTAAGAAATGTTGAAATAAATCTGCACGGCTAGATTAACTTAATAGAAATAATTAGTATAGAATCATTCTTTAACAGATCTCATCTAATAGCCTACAAAAATGCCTCTCAAATCTGTTTCGAATTGAAAAAGACACGTGCAAAAAAAACATGGCCGAATTATTTATTTATTTATTTATATATATATATATATATATATATATATATATATATATATATATATATATATATATATATATATATATATATAGTTTTTTTTTTAAATATACAATGTCTAAAGAAATAACTCGGTCAAACCCCGTAAGGAATTTTGCTCCAATTCCATACATAGTGTCACTCCAGCCATATGCTCTGCTTTTACGCGGCCAAAATGGTAACTTTATTATTTGAAGCCAAACACTCAAACAAACAAAGGCAGAAGACAACCTCTTAACAAGACGAGTCAGTATCATTGTAATTCATTGACTTGTTTAAAACAGCCGAGTGAAAGGAGAGAAAAGAGGGGACATTAATAGGCCCAGATGCCCTCGCCCCTGTGCGCATTATTGCCTTTGTGAAAACTGAACGAAACACTTTAAAAAGAAGGCCAGCTCAATCCATCAAATTGTCTGAAAATTGTGAGGAAAATTCAAAAACCATATGGCCTCCAAACGTTTGTGTCCTTTTTATTCGGTGGGACACGCTTGTCTCCGTATTGAGAGCCGCGGGAGGCAGAGCATGCTTCATTGTAGCTTGTCACATCAGGGGAGACTGCTCATTTGTCCCCAGTTTTCACGCCTTACGCTAGAAATGACTGCATCTCTTCGCTTTGCAGGGAAATAGCGTCTTTCAACCGCGGAGAAACGGGCCAAAAACCCTGAGTTTTTGGGCATCCTTTATGCGCGCATTCATCAATCCAGATTCCTGTTTCTCACACACATCCATTGTGGATATTGAAACCCATCGTGGGGACAGGAAAACATGTTATGCCATTTTGAAAATCAAAAGCGTAAAATGTCAAATCTAAAACACATTCAATTCACTTCAAAAGAGTGTTGGTGCAATGAAACAAAAGTATGCTACAAATATAAACAACAACAACAACAACAACAACCAAAACACTTAAAAATGCTATTTTACACAAGCTTTGTTTATATTAACGTGATTGCTTATTTCGAAAATTATAAATAAGACTATCAGACTAACGTCAAAAATTTTGAGAAAGACATTTTTATTTCATTTTAAATACATTACACTTTGTACACTTGGTTTAAATGGTTTCCTGGCTTAAAAGGCACTTACAGGCATACAAACCATAAGAAATATATTAAAATGTGACAATCCAGATTTAATCAGAGAAGTCGATTTGTTCCTGTGATATAGCTTTTGTAGGAAATGTTCTATAATACACTCTTTTATCAAACGATTTTAGTCATAGGCCAAAAAGCACAATAGAGACACGCAGGGGGGTGTGAATGCGCGTGTGAATTTCTTTTCGGGATATTTAGAGATATCTATATAAGATCTGCAGCCGTTTTAACTAAAATAATTTCGTGAAAGAAAATAAAACATGCATTCAATGTAGTCAGAACCTGGTAAAAAAAAAAGTTCTGCGTTGGGGATCGTGCTATACGTGTGTGTGTGTGTGTGTCTGTTTATATCTGACTGAAATATTATCAATGTACTTATTGCTCTTCAGCTATCTGTTTAAACGAATAGGCTAAATGATTACGATACTGCCACTGCATAAATAGATCTGAAGAAACTGTCCCATGCTTGCTTTGATTTAGTTTTTTCCTTTTTTTATATTTGCTTTTAATACAAGTCATTTAATACATTTGGTGCATTAATGGCACTTTCAACTAGGACCATCTCAGAAAAAAAGTAAATAATACCAATGCTGTTCAAGGAAAATCAGTCATCGACATCAATTTCCTCGTCTTCGTCCTCGGAACACTCTTTGCTCGTTGTGTGGTCTGTAAATGGTGATGATGGTGACATGTGGAGTTTGTTGGTGCCTTCGTGCTCGTGATTAGACCGCGTTGGAGACTTGGCCCCTGATTCTCCGAGAGTGCCATTGACGCATTTCTCTAGGTCTGCTAGTTTGGCTAATTTCTCATAAGGTACATTGCCTACTGATTTGGCCGACTCCACGTCCGCTTTCATTTCCTCCAGGTCTCTTTTGAGTTTGGCTCGACGGTTCTGGAACCAGGTGATGACTTGAGCATTGGTGAGCCCGAGCTGCTGAGCGATCTGATCCCGATCAGCAGGAGAAAGATATTTCTGATACAGAAATCGTTTCTCCAGTTCGTAGATTTGGTGATTGGTAAAGGCTGTTCTCGACTTTCTCCGCTTTTTGGGGGTATTCCTTTGACCGAAGAGTGTCATGCCGTCTCTTCCTAAATCGAACGAACAAAAATAATGCAGCGGCGTTAAATGCAATCAGAGCCTGCTAGCCTACTTTTCTTGAATTAGTGGCAGCAAATACAGGCCTGTAATATAAATAAGAATACTAGCCTTCTATCATTTCTAAAATGTCATCAAGAGTCTTTATTTGTTAAGCATCAATTGACAAAATAGGCCTGAAAATACGAATACGTATAAATAGCCTACTATTTTTAATTGCACGTGCACATATTTTAGCCGTTTGTTTTTTTAACTGCACGTAGATATACCTATAATTTAGCTATTTATTTTTAATTACACGTGCACAAAATTAATCTCACATTTGTGTGCTTTGTTTAGGTTATTTTAACAAATACATAAAAAAAAACAAATAAAAAAACAAGCGTTTAAAAACACACAACGTCAAAAAATACTATAGCTACTGAATTTCACTTTAGCTGTTGACAACATTTTTTTTGAGTGATATCATTTTTAGGGACACTGTTACTAAAAACTATCACAATCTGACAGTCTGAATAATTTTGAGGGCCTTTTGTTTACCTTCTGCCGCTTGTAGAACACTGACTTCCAGTCCCTTGAAGGTTTTGCTGGCGAGTTCCTCCAGGGCGCACAGTGGAGATGTCTGGGTGAGCAGCGCGCGGTTAGAGAGGGGATGGCCCGTGGATGGGTGCTTCTCACCGGACGAGAGCAGGTGCGCCGTGCCGCAAATTGTGTAACTTCGTTTGACTGATGGTTTGTTTAAAATATCCTCTATGCTGAACGGAGTGAGGGGCTTGTTTGAGTTAGCAGGGGGAGGAAGATGGTCCAACGGACTGCGCCGTCGATCCTCAACCGAGGCGCCTTTTGCGTCTTCTTTGGAGGTCATTATTTGTCTTTTTAGCTTGTTTAAAAAATATGCTATTTTTTTCTCGATTTCGCGCAATGCACAACGGCTCAGTTTATAAAAACTATTGAGAGCAACTTGAATGAGAAGATATCCCCAAATCCGTGGAATTAGATGTAGCCGATCAGCAGCATGTTGTTGCTTTTGCCGCAGGGTTGGAGAACTTTAAGTCTTTCTTTAAAAAACGCCACGTCTGCTGTCCTCAGCTCCTGGATAAGGGTTGAGCTTCAGTGAGAAGCAGCCTGACAACCTCTGATGCTTCAGTGGAAACAGTCAGCCTCAAAAGCAGCCAGAATTGACTATTACTAACAAGTTATTCTTGATAGCAAGACAATCAATTACATCCAGTGGCACTTTTCTCTCTCTCACTCTCTCTCTCTCTCTCCCTCCCTCTCTCTCTTTCTTTCTCTCTCCCTCTTGCTCTTTGACTATGTTGCAGTCTGATGCAGACTTTAGCAGGAAAGGAGCCCCGTTAATTAGAGGGCATGGCCGGAAGGAGGAGCTCAGCCGGATTACACTTAACGCTCCCACTCTTTACTACAAACTAATGATTTGTCGATATTCTCTTCGTTCTTATTTACACTTTAGTATAACGTTAGTGTAATATATACATTTTAGGAAAAATTTAAATGTGCTAAAGTACAATTACATATCAGAAAAATACATTCAGCAGGGTACAAGCTGTCGGTGCTTGCAATTAGCCTATAATACATTTTTAAACAAAAAAAAGTTCCTTAACGTATATTCTCTATGGTTTGTTTACTAAATGTATTTTAGAGTCAGGTAGTATATCATGGCTGATAATAGGCTCCTTGTGGATAAAACAATAAGCGTGTGTGTGTGTGTGAGTGAGAGAGAGAGAGAGAGAGAGAGAGAGAGAGAGAGAGAGAGAGAGAGAGAGAGAGAGAGATCGTCCCCTTCAGCTGCACCAAATCTTCTTTGCCATAATTCAAGCTCAAAGGGCCAGCTCACATCAGCAGTAAGATATTTCATCTCTAAAAATCGCCTGCTGTTCAATACCCGGTATTTTTGGCATTATGGGATTTTTCGTCGATTTACGCAGAACGGGGGTAAACTTACAGATGCAAAGAAATAATACTAAAACCATGTAAAATAGCTCATTTTAACTTAATTATAGAAAATACAATTTATTAGGCTAGGCTAGGCTATTACCCAATGATTTTTTTGGCGCGTATGCATTTCATATAATTAGTGCATTGATTTAAGCGTCTAATTATTGTTTTTGCATTGTTCCGTCGTGTAGCCTACTTTAGCGTAACGAGGCCTCGCTTAAATTGGCAGAATAAGGCTGAAGCTCACCACGAGGGACGTCGGATAACAGCCGCGTATGGCGGATAAAGGCTGATAGCATCAGAAAACAGTGCGTTTTGTTGTATAGCCTAGACTAGCTCCATAGTCCATATAAAGTTTTCCTTTCTTGCCGTTTTGTTATAGTCACGCATTTGTTTAAATGTCCTTGAAGTGAACGTAGCCTATTCCAAGGCTAATCATATGTGTCATTATTTAACAACAACAATAATTCATATTTAATTATATAATTTGCTTAATAGTTTATCAATAGTAAATTATGGGCTATTTATTCTTGCAGCGAGTAGGCTACGAATTCATAGAATTCGGTTGAAACATTAACCATAACAGTCCAATTAATAACAGTTCAAATAAATAGGCTACTAGAAAAACAACAACAAAAACAGCACCTTTGCATACATTCCTAATGTATTTCTTAATTGGCCAAATTAATAGTCCACTGAAAATGAAAAGAAAGAAAAAAACACACAAAAAAAAGGATACAGAGGCAGGTTACGCATGTGTGACATGATCATTTAGTTTTGTCAACAGTGAGCAGGATGCCTGCGTGATATGACGTAATGAAATGTCATGAATATACCACTGAATTCATATCATAGGCGTACAACATTTCACGATTTACAATGGAATAAATTCAGTTACATGACAGTTAATAATAATAGCCTAATAATAATAATATAATTTTTAGATCGCATATTACAACAAAGTAATTTAAATATTCCACAATTATCGTCCTGAACAAAAATTGATCAAAAGAAGCGTTATAGCGGTTAATTTGATATGGTGCAAAATTATAATTGTGTTGTAGCCTACAATTCAGAACTTTGTTGTAGAAAAGATTCGTGCACAGCTAACGCATGTAACTTGATTGGGGATTGCCCATGCCTGAAAGACTGACCAAACCAAAAATATTAATAGCCTAAGTAATTTTTCATTGTCTACACGGGGTGTGTGGGTATTCTGCATGCGTCTAATGACTCAAGAGGTGTTTTTTTAATTTTGATTATTTACTCCAGTGAACGTCTGTCTGGACAGTTTTATTCCCCAATTTATTCTCCGCTTCCAAACATGAGAGCTCCGATTTCACAGGCAATATCGGATCTTTTCACTAACTTTTATTCACATGACCTTTCTGGGGATTGTAAATGATCTGCCTACACATCTGGTAAAATGGAAATATACATGTTGATACTGTCTAAACTGAGAGGCCATTTTTCACTTTTCACGAGAGAAATGTATCATTTGACAACGATTTTATTCCGTTTCTAATGCCTTCTAGGCAAAACGTTTTATTAAATGTCGACAGTTTAAATTAAAACTGAGCGAAAATTAGTTTTGATCCTTTGTTTATTCTTAATCTATCGCTTGCTACCTTTAAGATAGTATCAAACATCAATAAATGTAATATTTTCCATTTGATAATATAGGCTACTCCTTATAATTAGCCACTGATTCAATCAAAGTGAAAGACGTTTTTTCTAAACCGTCACATTCTATTAACATATTCAGGTGTACTGAGGCAGCTACTGAAAATAGCTACTGAGAAATGAGTTACTGTAGTTTTACAATAAGTTTTAGGCATGCATCACAACTGCTGAGGAAAATAATCTATTCCAATACAAATACAACTTTATAGGGCCAGTAAAACACATTTTTAGGTCATAACATAGTTCTGGTCAAGTGTTTCATTATATTTCACATTATTTGTCTGAGTTTTTCAATTGGTCACATCTTTCAGTGATTTATATTTAACTTTGCCAACACATAAGTCATCTGGAAAAAAGTTGCCTTTTTGAGGCCCTGAGACCAAACATATTCAATGTGACACTCTTGCAATAAGATAAATATATCTCCATTCATGAGATCAACAATATACGGTTTCATAATGTGAGGAAAGATGAGGCATGAGCATGAATCACGCTAACCAGGCCCTGAATCTATTATTATCAACAGTAGCTTGGATTGCTGCCCAACAAATGTGGATTAACATTTGGCAAACACAGCACTGGCAACAAATGTCCTGTCATCCTAATGTAAATTACCTTCCTTAAAAAACAAACAAAAAAAAATTCCAAGGTCAGTCTACCTGAGGTATTTCTCTGAAGAGATAGTCACTCCTATTTCTTTTCTGAAACAATTTTCGTGATGTTTTTCACTTCTTAATGGTGCATATTGAGAGCAAGGCATTGTTTGAAAGACTAAACATCTCAGAACAGAAATCAGAAAATCATAACCAACCAAACCCATGCTTATTATCTATAGATATTCACCTGCATCTGAACACAAATTAATGTGTTTGCATGCTCCTCAGGACAGCCCTAAATACTGCACTGTTTTTTGGCTGAAGTCCATATCATGCTCCAAACACCATGGATGCCCCCTGTTTTTCCCCCCATGCCCTTAGGGGCAGTACAGAGTAATGTAACACTAGACTGAGATGCTCTATGGGTCGCAATGGCTGCAGTGAAAATAATTCTGTCTGGTTAATCTGCAGGGTGGCAGCACAGCACAGCACAGAGGCGTCGACATCAATTAGGTGAGTAATAGATGTGGAGCTGGCACAGGATCTGGGTGACACCAGAGTTGACGGCTTGCAGGAAAAACAAGTGCCGAGTCAAGGCCTGCGTGAGGTCCATTTGGAAGGAGGAAGCATGCTTCCGCTAAAAGCAGAGTAAATGTGAGGGGGGCAGTGGGTGGAGGCTATCGAAAGTGGGAGTGAGGCATGAACCCACTGAGTCTGGCGACATTTCAGTCTAATTGCAGGACCGGGCTTTGACGGTTAAGAGAAAATGAGTGAAGATTAAGTGCAGATCCACGCTTAAAAGGATCTAGCATTACTTAAAGGGTAAGAACAGGGAAGTGGAAAAGCTTTTCACTTCAAGTAGAAACAATATGATGACTGACTTCAGGCATGATATCTATGTCAAAAATAACTCTTTGAATAAATTATGGCCGATTAAGATCTTTGGATTGCCTACTTGAATACATGCAGTCTGGAAGCAGGGAAGACAATAGCTGTTTTCTTCCAAAGTTGAGAATTTAACTTGTGCAAATTTGGACTATCAGAGCGCGCAGACAAAACACAATAAAGGCCGTCATGTTATCTTGCGTTCGGATGCCTGGTGTTTGTAAACACACTCCTGTGAGACTTTCTGGGAGGTCATTATACCAACTCATTCTGATGATAGACTTTGGCTCAGGCATTTCAGAATGATCAAACCAACATTTGAGATGCCGTGCGATGAAAGTGGTCTGCTGGTTAGTCTAGTTATCCAATCACATCTAGTGTTGAGGCAAAGTGACAGTTGAAAACCAAAGTGTTTTTTTTTGCTGCGCATCAAGGGATTTATTGGGTAAATGTGTTTTCATCGTATTTTATGCACATTTCTTCTTATAGAAAGAAAATAATAATTATGTGTCTCAATTAAACGCATACAATTTTTATGCACATTTTTAATAGTTTCCATCCAGGGGTTTTTATGCGATATCCCAAAATGCGAATGAAAATAGGTGGATGAAACATAGCTATAGGTAGAAGACACCAGAAGTTAGCAGATCTCAATGAGTTAGAACACGAGAGGACGACTAACGCTTAATAAAGCATCACAAAAGTGGACCATATCTCATGCGCTCTATTTATGTGAATTAATTAATTTGTATTGTGGGT
This sequence comes from Semotilus atromaculatus, assembly GCA_031834385.1. Classification (NCBI taxonomy): domain Eukaryota; kingdom Metazoa; phylum Chordata; class Actinopteri; order Cypriniformes; family Leuciscidae; genus Semotilus; species Semotilus atromaculatus. The sequence continues at coordinate 23,537,712 of JAULUF010000025.1, read as the reverse complement.
AAAATCTTTTTAATGAATTAGTGGATTCAGTTCATAAAATTATCTGAATGATTCGTTCAAATTACTGACTTGCAGTGTTTTTCAAGTTCAAAGCGGGAAGATTATCAGTGTTGCCGATTTCATAAGAAAATGTAGCAAATTTTATGGAAGAATGAATCAAATCATAGGAATTCATACAAATTTAAGTACATTTTGTATTAAAAATTAAAGTGAATTCCTATGATTTGATTCATACAAAAATGTATAATTTTTTAGAAAAAAAAACCAAGCATGAAGGTCCACCCCAACCCCACTGTCAGTGGGCGTACGAATTCAAAATTCATACAAATTTGCCACCAATTCGCCAAAAGAAATAAAGTGTATACAAAAATGATATGAAGAATTATAAAATATGTTTCAAGTAGTTTAAGCCATTGCCGATTAATAATAATCAAAAAGATAACAAAACATAATGGATGTTTTGAGAATTCCATGTTTTTGAGATACTATTAACATAACAGTAGTAAATAAGACTTGAATATATTTAAAAAAAATCAAACCTGGTTTTCACCCAGATGTCAATCATAAATATCCTGCTAATATGGTTGGCACTTATTTGGATTTAAACGCAAACACAGCCACCCATCAAGCATCTAGCTGATAGTCCTAGAAAAGAGGGGAGAGAGGGGACATAGATAACAAGTAGCTCATAGTCAGACACAGCACACTTATCGCCTCTCACTTTCTGACAGACCCCTTTCTAATGCCACAGCCTGGAGAAGTTCTATGGCAGACATGAGAAATAGATCCCTGTCGGAAAAAAGATATCGGGAGGACAAAGTGTGTCAGGTCAGCACCTGAGGAAAGCTGCCATGGCACAAGCCCAGCCTCTGCCACTGAACAGCATTGAGAGCCTCCTGCGGCAGACAGGAGAGAGCGATGACCCATCCCTTTGCCCCTGATGGCCTTATTAAAGACATCCACTACACACATTGACTCACTGTATGTAAATAATTCAGATGTACAGTAAGAGCATCAAAACAATATGTGTATCGTCATAACAGTAAAGTGCAAGAGTAATCTGGCATTTCATAGCATGGGACATGTGGTAAATCATACGCACAAGTAATCATACTCAAGTCAAGAGCACAAATATTCCACTATCTCAAGTAACTTAAATATAATAATTTAGTGAAAGAACTTTTTACAAATATTTTTAATACAAAATATATAAGTATTTTTATGTTCCATTATCAAATGAAGAACTAATATTCAAATTCAACTGACAATTCAATGTGATAATTCACTCATAATTTTATCTTAGTTTGTAATCATACTAAATAATTGTATACTCTTTATTACAGAATCGACTGAGATCTATCGGTCACGTTAGGCTGCGTCTGCTCATCAGAGATAATTTGGGTGTGCAGTTAACACTTCCATAAGCAAAGAGAGTAAATGTGGCCCTATTAACGAATGCCTGCTGACAACAGGACAGAAATATTCTTCCCCAGCTGTGATTTCTCCTTTTTTTCTCTTTTTTTCACCCAAATGAACATGTCATGCTTCACCTGCGTTACCAACAGCATTGCCAAAAGTAAATGAACACAAACACAAACACAAAAAACGTGAGTTGAGCACAACAGAAGCTCTTATCCTTTGGGCTGCTTAACTCATTATGGTTTAATCTGTGGCACCCAACTGACAACCCTGTAGTAAAATAACTATACAGCTTTTATTCAATACTTGTACTCAAAAGTAGAGAGGAAAAGATTTCCGAGTTCTTGTAGAGTAGTGGTTCTCAACTCTATTAGGGCCGTGGACAGTAGGGACAAACAACGTTTTACAAATTAAGCAAATAAAAAATGAAAAATGTTTGGATAGGAAAATCAAAAGGGTAGGAATGTAGGAAGGAGAAAGCACTTCCCATATTTTGTTGTTAACATCATATAAAACTAATCTCATCTGCCACTGCCCTCATCCATTAACAAAGAGGAAAACAGGAAAATACTCAGACTATTAAAAGACACATGAGTATATACACACTACAGTTCAAAAGTTTGGGGCCTCTATGATTTTAATGACACGTTACAACAGATTATTTCAAATAAATGCTGTTCCTTTGAACTTTCTGACTGTTTCCACTATGTTAGGCAGTAACTGTTTTCCACTTTAATAACAAGTATCAAAAATAAATGTTGATTGAGCACCAAATCTACATATAATTTCCTGATAGATCCTAGTGTGTGCTCATCGTACAATAAATCTGTCAACTGCAACTGGCTAAAATTAGCAGACAGGTTCTGACATTTGACAGCTAGCATCTGGACAAAAGTTACATCGTGTATTCTAGCCTTTAGTTTACACTTTGTCTGTAAGTATGCAGAAAACAGCACAAAAATACCCCAGCTCCAAAACCAACAACATGATTCTGGAGGCATGGGAAATCTGTCGGCTCTGGGAGTGAGTCCTCTATCAATCACAGGTGAAGAGGAGAGTGCAGAGAGACTGATGTGCAGCACAGAGAGCAAGGAAAAAGAGGAAGCCATCCTTCACCTGTTATAATTAGCCCTGACCTTTTCACAGGATTAATTAAAACAAGTTTCTTTCCTGATTTAACCACAAGGGATGACCTGCAGGAGCGATATAACCATAGCCGAAGTAGAGATAAACTACACGGCGATGTCTACGGATCCCGCTCTCTCTATTTTTCTTTCTCCTGATCCGTTGACCCTGGTGATTCAGCTTTAAGGCCTCATTCACAGCTCACTCAAACAGGATCACCCCATCTACTAAAGATTTATGAGATGACCTCTTTATGTCAGTGCGTGTCTGCAGATCTCACACACACACACACACACACTTTCTCCCTTTATTTTCCCCTCTCTCTCTCTCTCTCTCTCTCTCTCTCACACAGGTATTACAGGGTCTTGTTATCTTCCCAGTGGCTTCTGCGTTGCATTAATATGGCTGTGAGTTGCATTCTCCGTAAGAGACACTACTTTAGGGAGAAGGCGGCATAGTAGGATAAGAGGCCTGATAAATATCTTTACCTGAGTGGCTAAAAGCGGAAAGGAGGGCGCGTGGACCTTGAGCAGCGTGAGGGGAGTGTTGGTCTTATGATGGATGGCGAGGAGCCGGTTGTGTCTGGATCAATGCTGTGAGCTCTGCAGTGTGGAACAGGTGAGAGAAAGATGAGAAATGAGCGCTGGGGCCCGGCCTTGCTGTGCGGTTTGGCATTTCAAAGCACACTGATCATTTTCACACCCGCACACACACACACACACACACACACACACACACACACACGTGTGCACAAAAAACACACAAAATAAACCAACCCATTTGCATCATCCTCAATCTGTCTTCTCCATCCAAGCCGCCTGAGAGCAGCTAACTTGGTTAGCCTTTCTTCACCCCTCTTTTTCATGGCTGTGTGAGGAGCGGCTTGGACTGGACTGATATGTTCATTAGTGCTGAGTGATGCTCCTGGATGGGTCCGGCAGCTGCCCGCCCTTTGCGACAGCAGAGCAGAGACCGTGTGAACCGAGCAACTAATCTTTCACTGACAGACAGCCGGACAGCCTTTGCTCTTAGATGACAGACTGGAAAAGCGCTCCAGTTCTTCTTTAAAGTACAAAAAAAAAATGGCACTCTTCCTGGTTTTCACTCTTCCTAACACAATTATCATCAAGTCTCCTTAATCTGTATTTTATAAAGCGCTATATAAATAGTTTCAAAACAGCTTTACAGAGATAAAAAGGAAAATAATGATTAATGATGCAAACAGAACTCAATTCTGCAGTAAAGCAGCTCTAAAAAAGACAATTGTGTCATTATTCAGCTGAAGTCAGTTTGGTGTTGATTCAGTTCGGTTCAACAACTGTGTTAGGTTCATCAATTATTAAATTAGTCCAATTCAGCTATAAAGCAGCTCTGCAGAAAATAGTGATGTCATCATCCATCCAGCTGTTCTCATCCAATAGTGTTAGTGCAGTCAAGTCAATAATATTGCTGAATATTAAGTTGTTGCTAAATGTATAAATGTAGCTGCTGGTATAAAACACTAGTTTTCAGGTAAATATTTATTAATTATAAATAACTACTCCATTTTAATATAAAATTAGTCGTGATGCTAAAAGCACCACAATTACCCCCATTGACACAAATAAAAATTAGACGAGGAGACCATCAGTAAATTTAACAAATAAATAAATGTCTCTTCAGTGTGAGTAGATGATGACATTTAACAATTTGCATGAATAACTAATTCCAGAACAATATTTTGTTGTAGACCTATTTTAAAGAGGCTTACTACACTCACCGGCCACTTTATTAGGTACCCCATGCTAGTAACGGGTTGGACCCCCTTTTGCCTTCAGAACTGCCTCAATTCTTCGTGGCATAGATTCAACAAGGTGCTGGAAGCATTCCTCAGGGAGTTTGGTCCATATTGACATGATGGCATCACACAGTTGCCGCAGATTTGTCGGCTGCACATCCATGATGCGAATCTCCCGTTCCACCACATCCCAAAGATGCTCTATTGGATTGAGATCTGGTGACTGTGGAGGCCATTTGAGTACAGCGAACTCATTGTCATGTTCAAGAAACCAGTCTGAGATGATTCCAGCTTTATGACATGGCGCATTATCCTGCTGAAAGTAGCCATCAGAAGTTGGGTACATTGTGGTCATAAAGGGATGGACATGGTCAGCAACAATACTCAGGTAGGCTGTGGCGTTGCAACGATGCTCAATTGGTACCAAGGGGCCCAAAGAGTGCCAAGAAAATATTCCCCACACCATGACACCACCACCACCAGCCTGAACCGTTGATACAAGGCTGGATGGATCCATGCTTTCATGTTGTAGACGCCAAATTCTGACCCTACCATCCGAATGTCGCAGCAGAAATCGAGACTCATCAGACCAGGCAACGTTTTTCCAATCTTCTATTGTCCAATTTCGATGAGCTTGTGCAAATTGTAGCCTCAGTTTCCTGTTCTTAGCTGAAAGGAGTGGCACCCGGTGTGGTCTTCTGCTGCTGTAGCCCATCTGCCTCAAAGTTCGACGTACTGTGCGTTCAGAGATGCTCTTCTGCCCACCTTGGTTGTAACGGGTGGTTATTTGAGTCACTGTTGCCCTTCTATCAGCTCGAACCAGTCTGGCCATTCTCCTCTGACCTCTGGCATCAACAAGGCATTTCCGCCCACAGAACTGCCGCTCACTGGATGTTTTTTCTTTTTCGGACCATTCTCTGTAAACCCTAGAGACGGTTGTGCGTGAAAATCCCAGTAGATTAGCAGTTTCTGAAATACTCAGACCAGCCCTTCTGGCACCAACAATCATGCCACGTTCAAAGTCACTCAAATCACCTTTCTTCCCCATACTGATGCTCGGTTTGAACTGCAGGAGATTGTCTTGACCATGTCTACATGCCTAAATGCACTGAGTTGCCGCCATGTGATTGGCTGCTTAGAAATTAAGTGTTAAGGAGCAGTTGGACAGGTGTACCTAATAAAGTGGCCGGTGAGTGTATATATATTACTTAACACTTGCAAAGTCATGGTCTTGGGTTTGACTCCCAGGGAATACACAAAGTGATAGAATTTACCTTGTTAAGTGACTTGCATCACAGTGGTTTCTTGAACTTGAACTTTAAAATTACATTTAAATACTCAGAATCTTCTATCTTTATTGTACACTTATTTAATAAAAATGTACAGTAATAAAAAATGTAAGTTTATTTTAATATTAACATTCAAGTTTTGTTCAAGTCTCTTATGCTCACCAAGACTGCATTTATTTGATCAAATATAGAGTAAAATGAGCAATATTGTGAAAGATTATTACAATTTAAAACAACTGTTCCAGTCTTCAGTGTCACGTGATCCTTCAGAAATCATTCTATGCTGATTTCATGCTTAATGCATATCAATGTTGAAAACAGTTCTGTGTCATGACAACTCTCGTAGTGTTTGGTATGGTAATGGATATTACAAGGTTGATGTGTTGGCGGAATAGATCCACTACTGCCAATCCACACTCAACGACATTCTGCTGTGAGCAAGTAAAACATGCTGCTGCAGTACCATACATGAATAACACGTTGCAGATCTTTACAGGTGGAGCTGAGGAAGGTGGAGGGGTTCTGAAAGCGTGCTACAAACTGCTACAGCAAATGCTGACCAAGTATTTGAAGGTTGAGCTGCGAGCTCATTGGCTACTGATACAGCAGGAACCAATCAGCTCTGTTCTATAAAGAATGATGTGATTGCAAGCAGGTTGAGTTGAGGACATATCAGCCTGCACCATCTAGTGTTTCATGACAGAACTTAGTATTTGTGCTGCTTAATATTTTTGTGGAAACCGGGATACACAAGATTCTCTGTTGAATAGATAATATATATTTGAATTTTATTTATTTGAAATTGTAATAATAGAAAATATGTTTACTGTTACTTTTGATCAAAAGTAATGCATCCTTGCCAAACAAAAGTATTAATTTCTTGCCAAATCAAGTATTAATTAAAGCAAAAAATGTCAGGCACCACCAATGCCAATACTCTAAAACAGTAATGATTAAGTACCATATGTTTCAATATATACACCTAAACACATACACAAAGTCACAAATATAGTGGAAGAGAGTCAGAGAAATCAAACAGCAGATGAGAGGGATACAGAAAGCCGGGCTGTCGGTGAGAAAACATGAGACGAAGAGGGAAAAGAGAAGGGCTTGAGGAAGATGTACGACTCACTGGCCTACCACATACAGCAGATGTTGTTGCCTATTGAGCTGTTAATTTAACGGGAGTTTATTGAATAGTAATTAGGAGGAGCTCACTTACCATGATAGAGGAAGAGCCTGCTATGCAAGCTAAACTCGCCTTCACCCTCTCTTCCTCCTCCTCCTTGCTCTCCTTCACCTCACATTCATTAGAAAACCTGCAAAAAATAAAGACATAAATATTGAAAAAAAGTTTTTTGAGGGTTGTTATTCTCATTAAAATATGTTAAGGATATGTCTGAGACTGTAGGTGATAATAACCTTTACTTGCGCTATGCAAGATAATCAAAATCCAATAATCCAAGATATTACTCAATGCATTGTGGTTCCCCAGATATAACAAATTTTATTATTCCACAATGTTATTATTTGTGGAGACCTTTTAATGCTCTATTTATCAGGGTGAGAGGGTGCAGAGGAAAATCAATGTTTAATCAGCAGTAAGCTGTTTGCACGGGGCACCGAGTGAAATCCTGTAACCCAGGCACACTCGTGATATAACTATCTCAGAGTCCATAATCAATCAACATCTACAACTCCCCAGAACACAATGCCAAAGTGCATATGATCTCATCAAAGATTACAACAGCCTGCCCACTAAACAAGCATACACAGAACTCTTTCTGTGTGCTAAATGGATAGACTAGCTCCAGTTGATCGTCTTGGGAGGGTGTGTTATAAATCAGAGAAGTGTTACTAACAGTGTTGACTTTCCCTTTCGTCTCCGAGTGTGTGGGGTTCAGACACCTGGTCTCTGTCATCAGTCTAATATGGACTCTGCCAGAACCATGCGTTCAAATGCACTCAAACATATGCTGCCATTGTGATGGAGATGAGCAGCAGGGATGTCTCCCGCTTTCCTTTCACTACGCAGCCAATGGGAGACCCCCGTGGAGGGTCGTAGGTCAAGTGGGAGGCCATTGTGATTGGTGGGCTCAGGGGAAAGGCCTTGAGGATGTGTGAATTAGGCTCATCAGTGCGAGGTCACGCGTGTTTGAAAGAGTACGTCTGACCCCTCGTGTGTCTTCCAGACCTGACAGCTTCATCAAGGTTGGGCCTTATGAATAAAAATCAGAAGTCATGAATTTTAACATGCCCACAGGGCCAGGGAAGTATTCTCCTTGGTTAACAAAACTTAAACCCATGAACTGTTTTCATCATCTGTCACACACTCATTTGATTTACACTGAATGAATGGGCATTAAATCAACCATTTTGATTCAAAACCAAGCAGGAAAAGGGAGAGTTTTATTTATTTATTTAATAATCCGTTTGACACATTTGTGACAAAGGAGATATCGGCAGATAGTTTATCGAAAACAATTTAATCCAAAGAGTTTTCAAGGCATACATTTGTTTGCCTGTGTATACTGCAGTTAAATTGATTTATTTTAGAAAAAGTACTAATACATTTAAAAGGATAATATAATTTCATAAATCCTTTACAAAAGCATGTAAATCCCTTTAAAGACTTTGACATATATGTTACATGTTCACTATGCACTATTATAGTATCATAACATTATGATTAAACTTATATTTTCTCATCCCATTCTTTTTGCTTACTCCATAATTACTAATAATAAAAATTATTGTGAATACTAATCACTGATACCCTCATGCTTTTAAAATATAAAGTTTGGGTTAAGTCATTTTTAAAAAAATATATTTTTGAAAGAAGTCTTTAATGCTGATCACTGTTCTGGATTTAGATGATTTGAAAACCACAGTAAAAACTTTAATATTCTGAAATAATATTACAATTTATAATAATATTACAATTTTATATACACTCACCGGCCACTTTATTAGGTACCCCATGCTAGTAACGGGTTGGACCCCCTTTTGCCTTCAGAACTGCCTCAATTCTTCGTGGCATAGATTCAACAAGGTGCTGGAAGCATTCCTCAGGGAGTTTGGTCCATATTGACATGATGGCATCACACAGTTGCCGCAGATTTGTCGGCTGCACATCCATGATGCGAATCTCCCGTTCCACCACATCCCAAAGATGCTCTATTGGATTGAGATCTGGTGACTGTGGAGGCCATTTGAGTACAGCGAACTCATTGTCATGTTCAAGAAACCAGTCTGAGATGATTCCAGCTTTATGACATGGCGCATTATCCTGCTGAAAGTAGCCATCAGAAGTTGGGTACATTGTGGTCATAAAGGGATGGACATGGTCAGCAACAATACTCAGGTAGGCTGTGGCGTTGCAACGATGCTCAATTGGTACCAAGGGGCCCAAAGAGTGCCAAGAAAATATTCCCCACACCATGACACCACCACCACCAGCCTGAACCGTTGATACAAGGCAGGATGGATCCATGCTTTCATGTTGTAGACCCCAAATTCTGACCCTACCATCCGAATGTCGCAGCAGAAATCGAGACTCATCAGACCAGGCAAAGTTTTTCCAATCTTCTATTGTCCAATTTCGATGAGCTTATGCAAATTGTAGCCTCAGTTTCCTGTTCTTAGCTGAAAGGAGTGGCACCCGGTGTGGTCTTCTGCTGCTGTAGCCCATCTGCCTCATAGTTCGACGTACTGTGCGTTCAGAGATGCTCTTCTGCCCACCTTGGTTGTAACAGGTGGTTATTTGAGTCACTGTTGCCCTTCTATCAGCTCGAACCAGTCTGGCCATTCTCCTCTGACCTCTGGCATCAACAAGGCATTTCCGCCCACAGAACTGCCGCTCACTGGATGTTTTTTCTTTTTCGGACCATTCTCTGTAAACCCTAGAGATGGTTGTGCGTGAAAATCCCAGTAGATTAGCAGTTTCTGAAATACTCAGACCAGCCCTTCTGGCACCAACAATCATGCCACGTTCAAAGTCACTCAAATCACCTTTCTTCCCCATACTGATGCTCGGTTTGAACTGCAGGAGATTGTCTTGACCATGTCTACATGCCTAAATGCACTGAGTTGCCGCCATGTGATTGGCTGCTTAGAAATTAAGTGTTAAGGAGCAGTTGGACAGGTGTACCTAATAAAGTGGCCGGTGAGTGTATGTTTACTATTTTAGTATATTTTAAAATGTAATGCACTCCTATGATGACAAAGCTGAATTTTCAGCATCAATAATCCAGTCTTCAGTGTCACATGATCCTTCAGAAAGCATTCTAACATGATGATTTGGTGGTCATTTCTTGTTATCAATGTTATCTCTTAACTATTATCAACAGTTTTGCTGCTTAATATTTTTGTGCAAACCAATCTGCAAACCAATAAATGTTTCTGCACGGCAACATGATATTTTTAGGACAAATGTCTACGCAACAACAATGCAATATTTTAAAACTTCCAACAACGTGACAGAAAACGCAAGAGGTACCGAACAAGAGAGATGGAAACATAAAAATAAATAAAAAATTGCCACATAACAGTCAAAACTCTTAAGCAGGCTGTTCCAGGCTAAACATTGATTTTAAATAAAACACTGGATGTCTGCAGGTACTTGGAGCACATTTCAAAATGTCACATTTCTAGCCTGTCGAGCTCCCGCTGGCTTTAAGCTGTTTTGCTGCTCCACACCATGAGAGTAGAGGCGAAAACGGCCTGCGTTAATACCACATCAGTCTCTCATTGATTTCATGTTAGTTGCTCGGACCACCTTTTCTTCTTGAATCAATTTTAAAATAAAAGAAAACCAGAGGCAAAAATAACCACGCAAGGTTGCAACCTTTGATCCCAGCATAATTGAAAGAAAAGGTCAAAGCTTATCACCGCAATGCATAATAAACGTTTCAACGATTTCTCATTGTCAAAAAGATTCATTAAAAATTATATATGTGCATTCAAAAGATATCATATAACAAAGTGAGCAGACCAGTAATGAGGGGGAAACTGAAAGTAGCAACGCTATTATCTTGTGTACATTATTCAGCAATGCGGATGTGTTTTGAAAACACATTTTCCAGTAATTAGCTACTTTTCGCAAACATTTGCGATATGGCGCAAACAAACACCATTACGACAGCTAGGGAATAATCAAACGCCCTGACCAAAATGGCTCTTCGTAGTGTTAGTGTTAGAAAGTCTGATTCAATCAAGTGAATCAGTTCATCATAAACAGTCCTGTCCCTCTCACAAGCAGCCACATGTCAAATCACTGTCCTGCAAAGTTTAGCTCCAACCCCAATTAAACACACCTGAACCAGCTAATCAAGGTCTTACTAGGCATACTACAAACTTCCAGGCAGGTGTGTTGAGGCAAGCTGAACAAGCTGAGTTTGCACACCCCTTTCCTAAACGGTCCTCTCTTGTTTAGCATTGGAAAGTTCAGTTCATTCTGGTGAATCGATTAGTTCTGAATATTCATGTAAACTAGGGGTGGCCAAATCTGTTCCTGGAGATCTACCTCCCTGCAAAGTTCAGCTCCCACCCTGATCAAACATCAACTGAACCAGCTAATTATGCTGCCTTCACATCCTATCCGATAAATTGTAAATACAAATTTCCTAGTTAAAAATTGGACATGAACGCCCTTTCAAGTCGTACACCACTAAGAGGCTCGGGGATAATTTTGATACCCAAGTTCCAGAGTTGGGCGTGCCATAAACTTTAAACATGGCGGAGGGGAAAACAATTGCTGTGACTGGTATTCTTTATTAGTTTTTTCCACTACAGCTACATCACCTTGTCTTGTTGTAGTGCATATTTACACATATGAATAATCATTTGAAGCCCTATGTTTTAAACACTGCGAAAATAGCCTGTATTTGACCCAAATTCCAGAACTGTTAGCAAGCTGACTAGATAGATAGCGAATGTTCATATGGTTCTCGAAGAATGGGAAGCTAAATATCATATTGGATTTAATAAGATTTACCAATACACAGGCAAGAATAAACCTGGGGTCCTCCATAATTCCTGTATGCTCATAATCACAACTTCAGAAGAGGGAAGAAGGAAATTTCCGATTGCACATGAAGGCAGCATTAAGATCCTTAGGAGCACTTGATGTAAACCTAAAAGAGGTGTGTTGGATCAGGGTTAGTCAGATGAATCAATCTCTCTAAATCCCTCCTTTCCACAAGCTACTCTGCTCTGATTGGCCAGACAGCTCAGTCTGTTGTGATTGGTCTACAGTGTACAGCGCGTGTCGAAAACAAAAATGCTCATTTCCATAACAACATCAGCTCTGCTTGTCCTGAGCCTTCCTACACCGTAAACTAAACACGGTAACGAACAAATGACATTGATTTTTCCATATCAATGCGAGCGCAAGTCTGATGATGAAACATTGAAAGAACTAGTAATTCAACTCGAACCTCCATCGCAAGGACGACTCGAGCAGGACGTTTCTCAGTGATACACTACTCAGTTTGAGGTAACGTTACATTATGAGATGTTGCAACTGTAATTCCTCACCATCAGCATTAACAAGTGCATGTCCATCAACAAACCAATTATTTTACTTGTAACGTTACTTATTTATTTAGCAAGTATTTTTCTAATTTATTGCTGTGAACATCTGGAAACTGTATCAATAACAGTGTATACATTAGCCGAGCTCTAGCGTGAATGACAGATGTAACATACACGTTGGTAAAACAAATCTTGCTCCATGGTTTATCTTTCCTCAAAGGAAAACATTGCGTCACACAGCGTCTCCTCGACAGGAATCAGCTGCAGTGTTTGAGGTTCAAGTTTTCCCTGGTGTCTGCACGCGCAAAGTGGGCGGGTAATATATGCTAATGTTTTGTCTTGACGTCACATCGAAACGGCTTATGACTCATTTGAAAAACGATTAATTTCATTGACTCAAGAGTCGACTCTTTGAAAGACAATAACTTTATATACGGTGCACTTTCAGATTTAAAATGTTGCAGGATGTTTTCATTCACTTAGAGCTACATTACACACTACATGAAAGGTCATTTAAAAAAAAATCCATGATAGGGGCACTTTAAGCTTGAAATTGACTAGCCACTGATCATGTGATTTTGACACTTAGGCCTACACATGGCCGCCTAGCAGAAGTCAACAGGCAGAAAACCTTCAGACTGTTCTGACTGTGCTATATCTTTTCTAACTGATTAGAGTAGGTGGTTTTCATATAAATTATGATCAAAAGTCCCAAAAATTGGCTGTACTACTTATGCTGTTCAATAGAAGGGATCACAAGAAAAGATGAGAAATCTTTGAAGTCCACTTTTACGATCCATTTCCAACAGTTAAAAGAATAAATTAATGAATACTCCGAAAGCTCCACAATTATGTTTGTTTTTACGATCTATACTCATCGAATGCACATAGAACATTCAGGAGTGCAGAAACTTGCAGTCAATGCTGTCCTGAGATTTTATCAATAAAATAGCTTAGAAACTGTAAATTTCTAGCATATATTTCTATAAAAGCATTCCCATTTCTTGAGTTTTTATTAATGACGTCATCAGCAATTGCACGAATTATGCAAATCACATAACTTAAAAAAATGTGAAGTGGTTCATCCCTAATCTCAATTCTGCAGGTAGGTAGATCTCCAGGAACAGGATTGGGCACCACTGACATAAACAAACAGATAAAAAAATAATAATAATTAATAACCATACTTTGATTTTGTTGTGTAAATTAGTGTTTTTGTTGTATTTAGCATACGTGTGCCTGTTCAAGCATATGATGCTGACTAAAAATGATCAGCAATGATATAGATGTTATATACCCAAATATAATGTTTGTAATTTTTATAGAAAAATAATATAAAAATGCTACAGTAAAAACATTACCTTACCATACGGTGAAAAACTGTAAATGGTTTAACATCACGTTATATGAAATTTTACTGTGCTATATATTACTGTGCTAAATTTTAAAATGCTATATCTTTTATGGCTTTTGCAAGTAATAACTATGTACAGTAAAAAAACTGTAAAAGGACATTCCCAGAATTCCCTGCGTTACACATCCCGTGTGATTACTCATAACACAAATAAGAAACAAAATTATTCGTTAAAAATGTAATGTACACAAGTGTGTTTTGTGTTACTTTATGTTATTTAGTTAATGTTTATAGCGTTATTTTATTTTTGTGTGTTACCCTGATTTGCCTTTTCTGTTTGTATGACACTCTGCACCATATAAGTACAGACCATGTTTTATGAACAGGCCGTTTACGATAAACTTAGTATTAGTGTGGTGGTTAAAGGTACATTGTACGGTAAAAAGGCTGATTTTGGTGGTTAAAAGTAGGTACATTAGCATTATATCACTTAATGAAATGTACAGTTTTAAGTTGAAAAATATAGTCATTATTATGATACATTTCTGACATCAAAATCTGCCTGTTTTTTACAGTGTGTATGTGTGTATATATATAATATAGTAATATGCATATATATCTAAACACACAGTAAAAATAATCACTGACATACTAAATTAATCACTGCCTACTCTACTGCCCTCTAGTGAACACTACAGAGATTAGCATACTGCCCCCAAAGCACAGAATAGACCCCAGCACTCCTGAGGCTTAGAAACCTCCTTTAGCATAACTAAATGCACAATGACTTCCTGCACGAAAACAGTTTCTAAAGAACTTCATATCTGATAAAGGTGACACAGAGACAGATGAACCAGAAAAGCTGCAATGCAGAGAGGCAGATGGGGGAGCAGAGAGCATTAATACGGGACAGTCATTTAGCTCTTAGACACGCACCCGCAGATGGGAACTTGATGAATGAAATTCATCTGAAATGTGACGTTGAGCTGATGTAGTTAAATGTCAGTCGAGTGACTTTTAGCGGGAGTCTTTCCGAGGCGACGAGAGGAGGCCACCCTGGCTCGCGGTCGGCCTTCTTCCTTTTCACAACTCAACTGCTTGTAATGAATCACTGGCCCACACAATATCCACTCCCATGAAAGAGCGAGAGAGCCCCTTGAGCTTTAAAGCAGCATCCATCTGCACATAAGTCTCTTCCTGCCACCTCAACTGCAGCAAGTAAAACAAATGCGGTTGGTCATCACTGCCAGTCGTGCTTTAAGGGCCTGACGAGAAACGACTGCATGTCTCTCCCACCCTCCCCCAGCCGCTGGGCATATCTCTATTTCAATCTCTCTGTTCTGTCCCTTCCTATCTCTCTCTCTCTCTTTGCAGTGGAGCCCAGGCAAGAAATCACTCCCATTCAGCCAAGGACACAAACTCTCATCACACACACACACACAAGCTCTCAATATAAATATCTCTAGCGCTCTGGATAGCTCTGAGATTTATTTTGCTGCCAAGCCAGCAGAAAATTGACTTGTTTCATGGAGGCAGGCTATTGACACACTACCGTTGGGAGAGTTAGGGAGGCAGAGAGAGGGATGGAGAGAGAGAGAGAGTGTGTCTGCACATGTGAGAAAAAGAAAGAGAGAGAGTCATAGAGGATGAAGCGAGCCCCTCCATTACAGGATAATGTAATCAGCAGTGTGGGAAATGGCGATGAGTAAAATGGTACAGCTGACATTTATATAAGAGGATATTGATGGCATAAGCTGAGGAGGCAGACGTCCTCCCCTCTGCTCCTGCGGATTGATAAAGAAGCTCATTTAGCCAGTATATCATTCTTTCCCCAGAAGAGCAGCGAGAACTGCTGGGCCTGGAGCGAGGCGTGAAGGCGGGGGTAGACAGGGAGAGACGGCAGATAAATAGGCTTAGATCTAACCATAACCTTTCCAGGCAACAACAACAAAAAACATGACAAAAACGCACAGTCTTCTTTTTGCCAGTGCTGAGAGGCGAGGCAGATTACATGGGTGATGTACAATGTGGGACTTATGATCCTCTCTAATCCTGAGTGCTTTAGAGTCAACATGAATCAAAATTGACCCCAAAATTTTGAAATGTGTGTTCCTGATCGGTGCATGTTTTGCTTCCAAAGAAATAAACTTGCTCTTCCTTTCCAAATAGACTACTAGCTATTTACACTACTGGTTAAAAGTTTGTTTTATGTTTTTGAAAGAATTCTCTGATGCTCACCAAGACTACATTTTTTTATGACAAATATTGTGAAATGATTACAATTTATTTATACTATTACAATTCAAAATAACTGTTTTCTATTTTAATATATTTTACAATGTAATGTATTCCTATGCTGAATTTAACTCAGTGTCACATGATCCTTCAGAAATCATTCTAATATGCTGATTTGCCACTAATTAAATATTTATTCTTATTATCAATGTTAAAAACTTTTTGTTGCTTAATATTTTCATGTGACACTGGTGATATATTATGTTATAATAAAAAACCTTTATATAAATTATAATAATATTTCACAATTACTGTGTTTTTCTTTAAATAAAAGTGGCAGTGGTGAGCAAAAGAGACTTCATAAAAATATATATATTTTTTTTTATATATTCCAAACATTTGACCGGTAATGTAGACATTTAATGCCAACTTTTCACCATCTAAAATGTCTACAACATTTTATTCCATTTCAGTCTAAAATATGTCAGCTTATGGAAGTAAAATGGGTTTGGATGTTCAAAAACAGACAGAGTGCACACTTTTTGTATATCTGGAAATGAGAAAGTGAAAAGAAACGGAGCAGGAGAGAAATGAAAGAGTGATGCGAGAGAGCAAGCATTTCTCCCTCTGGTCAGGTTTAAAAGAAGAGTGGAGAACAGAGGATGGGCAAAAGATGGTGAGGTGTGCATGAATTTTTTTGCTTGAATCAGCATTCGCTCAGTCGAGAGAGGAGAAGTGCGGGACTATAATTTAGCCTGGGCACAGCTCAAGGCTCATGTCAACCCTAAACAGACACCCTGGTTGATTATTTGAGAGGCGCTACGCCCAGCAACTTCTCATTAGATATACTAAATCAGTGAAGAATTATAATAGCATGCACCAGGAACTTGAGAACAGACCAAACAGTAAAGACAGGTGGTTCAAATGTGCGTTCTTCAGTTTCCCTTTCCTAGATGTGTTTTTGAAATTTATGAATTTGCTAAACGGCTCAAGCATTCAACCTTCTTGAAGTCGTGTTCCATATCAACCCATGGAAAATGCTGGAGGAGCTCCACAGTATGTGGTCTCAGAACTTCACCATGACAAACCCATGAGCCTTTGTGAAAACATACTGCTGCCTCTGCAATACAGTAATACTAATACCTGCTTTAGTTCTGATAAATGCTGAACTGACCAACTGATATACATACATACAGACAGACACACTAACGTTCAAAGGTTTGGAGTTGGTATGATTTTTCAATGTTTTTGTCTGAATTCATTTGATCAAAAATTTAATTAATTTTATGATACAATATTATGACATAATATTATGAAATATTTTACATTTAATTCTGATTCAGTGCTCAGGAAACATTTCTTATTATTATCAATATTGGAGCTTAATATCTTTGAGGAAACCATGATAAATTTTTTCAGGATTCTTATATGAATAGAAAGCTTCTGTAACATTGTAAATTATTTACTGTCACTTTTGGTTAATTTAATTTAACGTATCTTTGCTGAATACAATTAGTTTATTTAAAAAATAAAAACTTTTCAATGGCAAGAAAAAGAAAATTACAGCTAGATTAGCAATCAATATATGTACAGACCTGTAAACACCAATTCGTCTAACAAAAGTATGACAAAATGACACAAAAATGGCTAATTTCACTTTAGTATGGAATCTTACACTCATACCTTATGACATGTGCACCACAAACCATTTTTTTCCACCAAGGGACCACCGTCGGCATTATTTTCCTGGTATTCTTGGGGTTCTAGAAGAAATAAAACCAATTGAAAAACAAAATACAATTAAGTAATTTTATTCATAAGTGTAAGGCAGGATAGTCTATCAGTATAGCTTTTATTTTTGCACAACATGTTAGACAAGATGTTCATTGTAAAGCCAATGATTTACTGGATTGGTCAAAAAACACTTTTTAACACTTTCAGGTTGAATATGCATGATGCTTCTGAGAGCAATGAAAATGAATGGTTAAGTAATTAAAAATGGTCACTATATGACAAAGTAAAAAACACACTCTGCTCATAAGCTAATGTGGTATCAAATGCACATGCATTCAGGCTACTTCCCCATGGAATACTCCCTTGGAAAAAGCCACCAGGATGGATTCCGGCAATGCACCTTTCAAACAACCTCGGGTTTCCGTCAGTGTGGCCAGTGCGTGGCCACAGTGTTGCCACAGAGGCTTGACCTTTAGCTGCCTTTGTTGTAATTCAATAAGAGGCTCAGGGCTGACACCCTAACCCAACACGGGGTGCAACACTACCCCACTACACTTCTAATAGGCGTAACCGCAACTCTCTCATACTCACAGATAACTCAAATTTATTGAAACCCCTTTTCCTCTGTTTGTCTATAGAATTTCCACGGGGCCATGGATGACATTTCACATGAATATAATTAATGGGCACAAGGCTTCTGAGGTATTCTGTATTTTTCCTTCAAAGGCATAGAAGACATGTCATTTAGTCTGTATATGAAGCAGATTCAAAATATACTTTCACCTAAATTTGAAACTATTTTACTTTTGAAGAAAAAAAAAAAACAGAATAAATGACCAAAAGTTCTGAACTTAGAGAAAACACACATATTATTAGATTAAATAACTACGTATTAATTTATTTATTTTTTGTCTGCCAATATGTGAATTTTCTCAGCTTAAATTAGAAAAAAATGACTAAACTATTAGTTAACCACAATAAACTATTAAGAAAAAAACAAGTATTTGTAAGGCTAAAGTGAATCCGTTTTTACATTTAAGTACTAAATTGCATAAACACACAAACTAAATTTAAATAAGGCATGTTTTGGCAGATGTATAAGCCTCTTTAACTAGTGAGGATCAGTAAAATGTCCAGACTATTCTGAGGACATTTGGCCCTCACATATATAGCCATACCTGTACAAATACACATTACACACACACATATTTATAATAGATTCATATTTAGCAATTATCAAGTAACCAATTAAAGTGTTTTTTAAATCCAAAATATTTGCTGTCTGAATTCAATTGGCAAGTTTTTGGAGAGCATTTACCTTTAAAAACAAAGGCACAGCATCAAATTTGTCAAAGGAATTCATCCATGCTCCTCGGTTCGGCACCAGATGCCTTTCTCCTGACATGTGTCATCCAGTCTGTCATAAACCCTTTCCCTGGGTACAATAATTCCTCCATTACTTTCATTTCATTCTGTATTATGACCACAGAGTCACACGTCATGTTTTGAGGTCAAAGCTCTTACACTGATGGACTTCAGATATTATGCATCAAACTACAGCTCTAGATGGATCACTCACAGCTTAGCTCTGGCATTTTTAAATGGTGAACTGTGTCTACTAATGTGCCCCTACAACCTTAATAATTCCCTTGTGTTTCTGGAAAACACAAGAATAATAAAAGAGGTGTTAGTCTCAATACAGATTGTGTTAAAGCAGATTTTCTCTGTTTCTTGGTGTTGGATCAGCTGTTCTGGTGAAGCCCAAGGGTTAGTCCTGACTTATAATGTGGGTGCAAGAACTGTGCCATATTGACCTTGCTGTTGGGGGGGGTTAAGCACTGCAAGGTTAATAGCTTACACCAGATCAAACATCCAGATGGGCTAAAAGAAAAAGGCAAACTGCCACAGTCTAGACTAAGTCACTGAAACAGATCTCTTTTGCTCGGTTTGCCCAAACAGGAATCGCAACTTCTGTGATTTTGTTCAACTGACCCCTATTAACCTCTGGACACAGAACGGACCTTTCTCACTCTGAGAGGGATCCATCAAGCTGGGAGATCCCTCTCATTTCAAGATTTGACTCAAAAATTAATTACGTCATTACTTGAATTACTCTCACTAATGTCGTTCCAAACCTGTGAGACATTCGTTCATCTTCGGAACAAAAATAAAGATCTTCTTAATGAAATCGGAGAGCTTTCTGTCACTCCATTGAAAGCCTACGCAACTGCCACTTTCAAGCCCCAGAAAACTAGTAAAGACATCATTAAAGTAATCCATGTGACTCTGGTGGTTTAACCTCAATTTTATGTTTTGTTAGTGCAAAAAAAACACAATTTACCACTTTATTTATAAAATAATAATCTCCAACATGCGTTGGAGAATAATATTTTGTAAATAAAGTAGTAAATTATGTTTACCACTTTTTTAGTTTTTTGCACAAAATCGCTTCATAAATTTGAGGTTAAACCACTGGAGTCACATGGATTACTTTAATGTCTTTACTACCTTTATAGGGCTCAAATGTGGTAGTTGCATAATATCTTAAAATATGTCAGTGACATTTTTTTGTCTCGAGATGCAAACCAGTAATGTTTTTTTTCCAAGGCACGTTTAAAAAATAAATAAAAGCTACTTAATCGTCCTAGTTAAACTAAGGCCTAATCCTGAATTAATCTAAGCCCTGTCTGTGAAACCGGCCACTAAATCATAAATATGAGATAAAATGTCAAAATTATGAGAATTCTAAACTGACAATAAAAAAATTATTATGACAAAACATCTCCACTTTTTTTGTCAGAATGACTTCTTTCCTATAATGTAGACCTTTTCTCAGAATTATGACTTAATATATCAATTTCGACATAAGATATCATGATTATTTACCAAAGCATGATTTGTTTTTCTTTTGTTGCAGAAATGGGTTTCCAAACTTCCAAATCTATTTTATGAATTTAAAAACATATCACTCCAGGTTATAATTTAACACCACTTATATTTTTCATTAATATTATTTTACATTTTCATATTTTTTATAAATGTTTTATAACTTAAACATGTATATAACTGTCTACCCACACATTTAAGGGCCTGTTATTTCCGCCATATATTTTACCATGTCAGATGTTATCACACGAAGGCCCCTGCTGTTCAGCCTTTGAATCAATCACGTTAATACTGTCACGTAACAATTGCCACCGATATCCAGCTTCACTGCTGATCAACACATGGGGGCCATGAGAAGGTTGTCTTACATGCGTGTCGCACAACAGGTGCTGGATTTCGCCATCAGCCTGGAGCCTGGAGTCTGCACAAAACAACAGGAGAAGAAAGAGACTGAACACACGCAATGGATATTAACTTCACTTTTCCTACAATACTATACTTTTTTATTGCTGCTGCAAATCTTTTTAATACAGATGTCTCATAATTTATGACATAAACATCCCAGCACAGTCTAATTAAGAACATAGAACAAAAAACATTGCATTTTCAAAGTACTGAATATAATATGCAGTAGGAAGTAGGTCCATTTGTCTTGCATCAGATCATGAGACGTGTATAATCACAACGTCATCTACCCTAAAGTGACAATGACTACCATCACACTTTGAGCTCTATAAATTGTTGTCATGAAATGGATACTGTATGAGCCAGAGGGGAAGCCATGCACAAACATTTTTCTTCGTAAAAATCCTGTCACTCAGTTTTATGAGTTGACCTGTTCGGAGTGAGAGGAGATTAGTAGGGGTCAGAGGTCGCCGTGCAAGATTCTGACACCACCGTTGCATTCTGGACACTTGTTAAGAGCACAGACATGGGATGCGAGAGAGGCCAAGGAGACACAAAATAGAAATAACATGTAAGCGGATAGCAAATGACGACTTTGTCCGGTGCCTCTCGCTCGCATTCTTTTACGATCATTTATGGCCGAGGATTTACGCAGAATGCATTATAAATCCAGCGCAAGTTATACGTGTAATATTAATGATTTTCGTTACAGAATAGCTGAGGAATGGGCAGGTTTACGTCACACCTCAGGCAGGATTATTTGCATTTTCTCCCAAATAAAGCAGTTATTACCCGCTACTGTTTCGCAGTGCTTTTGTCCACATAACAGCAGCATAAACATAACGTCTTTTATGGGGATCTGAATGACACAAGCAGATCTGAATTTAGTGTTGTTATGGCAGCCTCTCACCTCACACAGAACGATGTTGGCAGCAAATGTACTGAAATATTGCCCTTCCTTTGTTTGCCAAGCACTTTGCCATGGATGCGTACCCTCTCGCTCCCTCTCTCTCTCTGTCACTCATAAAAATCATATTTAGATCCTTATTTCTCCTCCTTAGCATATTTATGAGAGGACCTGGTGGGTATTATTCCTCCTTTATGACACGATCCAGAGACAAGGAGTTAAGCTCATCGCCCCAAACCAGCGATCAGCCCAGCACTCTAGCATAACTGTCTCTGGCGTTCTCCATCCATTACCCAGGCTTAGCGAAGGGCCACTGCTGCTCTATTCCAACATCAGCTCTCTCTCGCTCTCTTTTCGCATTAACTATTCAGATCAGCTTGACGCACAGGCGCTCATCTCCATACCCCGAGCCATGTTATTATCTCGTCTCTCGTCTTTTTCGTCGCTGCTGATCGGCCCTTCTGCAATAATGGCCGTTGTGAATTATTCAGGCCTAGTTAGGCGCAGAGCTCACCCTGACGCAAAACTCGCATCATGAAGTCCATCCATCTCCACGCTGAAATATAGCTGCCAACAGCCTCTCCAACCCCAGCGTCTTCAATCACACAGTCGCGTCTGTCACACCACCGTAGCCGGCACTTTACTCAACCTCAGACTGGACAAAAGAGCTCCCATCAGGACCCTATACACATATACTGACACACATATGAACACATAATGTGTGTTATTTAGGCTCATTTAGTTGAATCTGTCATTCTTGTAGCTCAACAAGCATAGCATAGTGCTAGCAACACCAAGGTCATGGGTTCAAATCTCTAGCACAGAAAATGTATGCCTTGAATGCAATGAAAATAGTATCTGCAAAATGCATAACAATGATGTGATCTTGAAATACTGAAGATTTAAAATGTACTCATTGCGTTTTATATTATATAGTATAATTTACAAAATAGTACATACAATTATTATACTCTTTTACACTTAAAATAAAAAACTAAATTGTAACAAAATGATAAACCTTGTGGGGATATTTTTTGGTCCTCATAAAACATCTTATAAATCATATTAAAAGTTTGTTTTGAAAATGTAAAGGTGCAGAAAGTTTGTGAGGTTTAGCAGGGTTGAGGAATAGAATAAACAGTTTGTACGGTATAAATCATTATGTCTATACATGGAAAAAACATGGAAACCTGTGTATGCGTGCGCGTGTAAATATATACACTATTTTAGTCTTTAAAAGTTTCACATTTAATTCAATGTGTTACTTGATGTTTCTTTGGCAATTATTAGTGAAATCAACTAGAAATTTGGGAAAATGGTTTCAAAGTAAATCCTACACCAATTTTTTTGCATGCATTTTTCCTTTTTTTCCAAATTACCGGTATATATATAAAATTATCTGTTTATGTTGAAATGTTGAAAACAGAGAGAACAAACAAAAATAACATCCCTCTTCTCTGAGTCATTTTATTAAATTACAGAAGCCTTTGTAAAAGAGCAGCCACCCGGGATAAACAATGTCAAGAACTTCAGCCTTTAGACACAAGTCTATTTCCTGAAAGCTTTAGGGTTATTAGGCACTCATAATGAAGCTAATTAACAGGCTCAATTATTTTGTACGAAAGCTCATCAAAGAAACAATTGAGAGATGGAAACAGGCAAAACTGTTTTCTAAATCAATGAATGTGTCATTAACATCCAGTAAATTAAGTAATTTATCAGACGCTACAAAACAGGGCCAAGTATTTACACTAGATAGTCAGGACACACATGAACACAAATTAATATAACAAGATCTCAAATGACATAAATAAACAACATCAGATATTTTGCGTCTGAACTGCGTGATTCCACATAGGAAAGCATAAAAGGTAGACTAATCGCACACACATAGACAGACTTTTGGGAAACTTACCTTTAATTAGTGTTCTTCATGCTATTACTGCTCATGCATGGACATGGTGTCATTCCATTGATCAAAATGTTTTATAAAAAATGCCTTGAAACGGGGGGGGGGGGGGGGGGACTACAGAGAAAAAAATGACAGAGAATGTGTTTAAAAACAAGCATTTTAAAAAAAGAAGTACTAAATGTATATATTTGTATGTCAGAATTATGTCAGGAAAACATCTGAAGCATTTCAAAACTCTAAGCAAGTTTAAAATTTCGATCTTTCTAAACAACATCACACACAGTCATTACAGCGGTTACTACACAAATGTTACAATGGGAGCTCCTAGCTCTCAACATCAATTCATGATGTCTTAAAACCAAAATTGGTTATAAAAAAACATTAATTGTTGCATATAGAAATGGGCAATAAACAAGCATTAAATGAAACATTTCGTGTGTATTCAGCATATACAATTTGGATCCAAGTACTATCAGATAAAATTTATAAAATAATAATTAAAAATTAAAACAGCATACCTTAATTAATTAGTAATTTCTTTAAATTTGAATGACATAACGTAAGAACCTAGTAAGTAATATTAAAGAGCATCATATATGCATTTAATATGTAATCATTTCCTGCAGGTTATTATACATATTAGTTTGCCCTACTTTAATTATATTAAACATGCAGGATGTGTAATATTAACACTGAAGTCTAAAATCTTCACTCAAAATTGTTGTATAAAAATATGAATGTGGCATTTCTTTGTCCACATTTTATTAAAGTAGCATTCAAAACATTCTATAATGACAAAAGTATAAAGACATTTTAGGTGTCAGAGATATGAAGTGCCATTCCCATGTCTCATTTTATTTGTAAGCTGATCTAAATAAATAAATACATTCATTCATTGATTCCCACAAAGAATAAGAACTTTACTAAGAAGATTCTTAACTAAGATAGGATAATAACTGACCAATAACCACATTGTTGAACTTTGGCCCTGTTTACACCTGTTATTAAGATGGGTTTTGTCTCTTTTGTCCACTTTCAACCACTTCTGTCCTGATTTCTTTGAGGGGAGGGTCTATGGGCGGGTAACTGTATGGCCGTTCTCAGATCTTTCCATCTAATAGACTAAATAAGCTCAATCAATTTACATATGAACACGCCCGGAGACGACAGAAAAGCACACAGAGATGCAGCTTTCGTTTCTGCGCTAACAGCGCAAGACCACGCCAAACGCCATGAGTGAGTGTTAGAAATCAGGAATGGTGAGAGGACATTTTGTGCTTGGTACGTTTTTCATCTTCAATCAAAAATTGGGTCTTTAGCCAACAAATTTTAAATCCCTTCAGGCTAGAGTGCTTCCCATAATGTTTTCGCATTAGGTCAGAAGTTGGAGAGTAGGTGGTCTTTTGTGGATGATCGAACGCATTTGACCACATGAGCGTTTACACAACGAAATCAATCCAGTCGAATGCGCTTTCAACTACCTCTGGAAGTGGTTGAAAGCGGACAACCTCAAAACGTTTTAGACTCCATTTACACCTGTATTTAGCGCTGTCCACTTGTGATCAGATCGACAAAAACGTATTTTAAAGGAGCAGTATGTAAGATTGTGGCCAAAACTGGTACAGCAATCACTTTCAAATTACTGTAGAGCGGTGTATCCCCTCCCCCTCCCCCTGACTCGAGGTTGCCAGATAGGCTGCAGGATCCAGCAGGAACGCAGGCTGCTACAAGGAGCTGCAGCTGTGGTAAGTAGAGCAGAGCTGGAAACCCGGATGCCGCAACACTACTGACTTCGTGATTGGTCGATCGGTGGAGGGTGGAGCATCAGACCAAAACACAACATGACAACATCAACATCAGTTGAGGGCTGCAACTTCACTTTTTAAATGACAATATCCTGGCCGGACCACTGTTGTCAGTGACATAAGTATTTGAAATGAACATGATTTCTTAATGTCTAGTGACATATCAGGGCCATTTTATGATTAATTGAAATACATTTCTTACATACAGCTCCTTTAATAGCCTACCAGGTGTTAACGGGACCTGTGTGTTCTTTAAACATGTACAAACACAATCACAAACTTTGTGTTAAACTTTGTTCAAATGAGTTGTCTGAGCCTGTATAGAAGTCTAGTGTATGAATAAACATCTTTGTTCTGGGATCAGCCATGGGAATGTAAGCTCGTCCGATTTGCTCCAGCAGGTGGGAACTGCTGGCCTCAGCATTTTCCCCAACTGAGACTCACTTTCTAGGGCACAATCCCTCAAAGCGTGTTCACTGCACCACACGCATACACAGACACGCCAACTTTCACACGCACACAGATTTTGTCCTCCTGAAGAACGCTTTCTCTCATGCAAATTGTCTCCCTGTCTGTGTTAAGCGCCCCACAAGGACAGACCACACATATTTAACACATCAACAGGAACAGAAATTTGCTCCAGACTTATGCAGTCATTTCCAAAAAGCCAAGCATGACCGGCTCTGAATGTGCTGCAGTCAGACCATGTCATGTTCAATTGACACCTCAGATCTCACTGACGAACCAATTTCGGAATTTCTTATATTCAAAAGTTGCTCTGATCAACCCTTTTGTTGACACCCAACATTTGGTTGAGTTACCATATATTTTACGTTGTTGTAAAATTCTTGATTATGATTGGTCATGTGTGGCATTTAGCGGTCTGATATTTCCTACGATTCACTCTCGTTCATCGCACCACACTATGTTCTCTCTCTCTCTTGTTTCATACAAGCACATCTGGAGTCATCTTGCATCTCATTTATCGAAGATTGTCGTGAAAGCGACCACATTTTCATTGCATTGTTTTGTAAATAATGGAGTATTTTCGAGATTTAGTTGGTTAGCGGCAATTTTTTATTTATTTTTTGACAGGAATGAAAACAAGGCTGTGAGGGATAAAATACAGTATGTTCAATGGATTAAAGTACTGTTATTTAACAACATACTGATTGTACAGCTAACGAAACGTCTATATGAAAAAAATTATTCAGTAGACAAAAACTCCATAAGTAGTTTTGAAAGTTGTGGGTTTTGAAAATTACATGATCTAGGACCTTAATACAGTGTGTGCAATTATAAAGACTGCAAGTCTATTCCTCACAGCCTCGGTTTCATCCATGTTAAATTCAATATGGCGACTACCCTGACTAAAGACTATTCTTAACGAAAGCTTTAAGGTAATAAATATACTGGTAAGTGGTATAATACCCAAGTATTTTTTGTCTTTCCCAAATTAAATTAAATTTAAATAAAACTCTAGAACTGAAACTAGCCTACACATTCAAGAAATCTGTATTTTCCTTCTCGACATGCACAAATAAATAATCTAATGCTTAGTAGATATGTAATAGGATGTCCCATTACTGTTATTTTTCTAACAATGATCCCCTTCACTTTCAAAAATAAAGCTTCCATGTTTTTAGTAGTAAGGCCATAGAAGAACCATTTATGGTTCCCCTAAAGAACCTTTCAGTGAACAGTTCAGTTCAGTACAACTTTTTAAAAATCAAAATAACCCCCACCCCCCACCAAAGAACCTAAGTTACCATGGACGTTGAAGGTTCTAGGAACCATAGATGACAATACAACACCTTTATTTTCAAGAGTGTTGTTATTAAAATGTTCAAAGGTCTTGGTGGAGCACAGAGATCTGTGAAGTGGGACATTGTTCTCTTTCCTCTTGTCCAAATATGGATGTCAAACAGGTGCCGTTGAAACGCATAGCAATACACAAACAAACTAGTGTAAAAAGTAACTACAAAAGTCAAATGCACACTTATATCCATTATTAGCAATTCAAATCCAATGAGAGCAGAGAATCAGGGGTAAACAGGTGACGCAAACTGCTGATCTCTAGGATGGTGAACAATGTAAAACTCGGCCTGCAGTGAGACACACCATCTCTAATTACACCAGCCCAGGATGTTCTGATGGGCTTTATTTAACACACACTTTGATGTTGTAAATTCCATGTGGACAGTTTAACATGTATTACTTATGTATTTTGTTGTTTAAATCACCATAACATTCAGACAAACTACAATAAACAGCTGGAATATTTTGTCCATAAGTATGCAGCAGTGCAGTAATGTTACTGTAACATTAAAGTGCTGGTATCTATTTGTCTGCTCCATCACTCTCTATGGCTGAAGGGTAATGGATAAGGGTTAATCAATGCATCTTCATCTGACAGACGCTGGGCTGGTCAAGCAGGCATTACCCGGACTCATCACTAACATAATGAGCCATTTCCACTTCAGGATTTACCTCTTGCTGCGTGCCTTTTTTTTTCTTCTCTTCTCTCAATCTTTCTCCTCTTCCACAGAGCAATTTATTCATAAATATGAAAAGCCTCTTCAGAGTCAGCACTTTTCTTGTACAGTAATTCTGAGGCATGTCCAGGGGACTTCCTCTTTAAATGATGCAGTGTTCTCCTCAGTGGCAGAAGCTCTGACTTGGCACTGTGGTTTCAGCTGATTAGGAGGAAACGACTGTGGCTAGTGTCATACTATTTACGGTCTCATCTTTATTTCTGTAGCAGTACTGTTAAGTCCTGTTGGTGCGTGAATGCATGCTGTGCAAATATAGGAGCGCACACACAGTGACAAACTTGGGGGTAGTTGGTTAGTTAAAGGGATAGTTCACCCCAAAAATTTTATCCTTTCAACATTTACTCACCCTCTTGTCATTATGACTTTCTTTCTTCAGAAGAGCATGCAAGAAGTTTAGCAAAATGTTATTGCTTCTCCTTTCAAAGCAGCAGAAATTAATTGGGAAGGATGATGTCAAGCTGCAAATATGGCACAAAAATAAGCATATTAAAAGAGTCTTCTGAAGCTATCCGATATGTGAGGAACAGACTGAAATTCAAGCTTTGCAGTAGCTCTCACAACTAACTATCCTTTTAAAATTTTCATCAAAACACTCTCAGCTGTGTTACCCATAAGAAGAAAAAAACTCCAGAGTAAAAAACATTACCATTCAAATGTTTGGGGTCATAAAAATATTGATTATGATGTAAGGATGCATTAAATTTATTAAAATTGACATTCAAATGTTTGGGGTCATAAAAATATTGATTATGATGTAAGGATGCATTAAATGTATTAAAATTGACAGTAAAAACATTTTATAATACAGCAGTTTTTTTTTTCTAAAAGAATTCAGAAATAATGTATCACTGATCAACTGTTTTCAACATTTATTATTACAATAAAAAAATATTACTTGACCACCAAATCGGCATATTAAAGGATTTTTTTGTGAAGCTAGTAAAGATTCAGCTTAATCATCACAGAAATAAATGACATTTAAAATATTTTAAACTAGAAAAGTTATTTTAAATTGTAATTTCACACAATAGTAATTTTGAACAGAAGTGTTCATGACACTAAAACCAAATATTAATCAAGCAAAAAATGCAACAAAACTTTTTTATATATATACATACTGAAAACAAAAGAAGAAACAATATAACAGAAACAACATGTTATCAAATTTTATGCTTTTCACGGGGACATCTGGGAGTGAACTATTATCTTGTTGAATACAATTTTAGATTTTGGCTAAATTATGTGTTAATTTATATTTTTTACTTGCAAAAACATAACTTTGATAGTATTTTACTTTATCCAGTTAAATCTAAGCTTTTCAACAGTACGTAAGGTACAGTACATACAGTCAAACCAATGAACATATTTAAACTGTAGAATAAATAAAAAATCCATTTAAATTCAGAGGGGGAGAATGGAACAATTTTACACAACTTGTTAGCATCTCGAAAACTATGAATAACGTAATTATAAAGTCCACTGAGGTCAATGGAGTTGGTATTTGCATATACCTCATGAAAATGGGCATACATTTTTTTTTTTTACTGCACTGCACACATGGCCAAGTACGCAGTCCTAAACTCCAGGCTAAGTTTATAGTGTTCTGTTCAGCAGATGAAGTGGCAGTCAGGCAGGCCTGTTTCTCTTCTTCAGTGCTGAACTAAAAGTGAACTCACTCTGCTATATATAAATACAGCTTTGCAGCCAATCAGTGGCGTGGCTCCGGGGCATCATCTTGCTGCGCTGACTTTCCCATTACGATAATGTGAATCTCTCGCTCAGCCTCATAATACTGGCAAGCGTGGATAAAATACTGTCTCCCCTCTGCTCCACGCCGGCCTGCTCCCGCTCCTGCCACACACACACTGAGAGACTGTCTGTGCATACTAATGAATTTGTGCTTCAGGGCCTTGGGACAGGCAGCGCACGGCACTGCGCAGGTGTTTCCTGTAGGGGGCGCAATATAAACCTGACATGGTGAGCTCCATGTAGTCACAAGTTGCACACAGCAGTGAGATGTGGATACTTTTTTTTTTTTTTTTACAGTGTATAAGTGCAAAACATGTTGCTTCTGAGTGATCTTTGAATGGTGCACCGAACATTGTAAAATTAATTTTCTTAATCAGTACTTTTGGTCCTGTTTTCAGTAAAACTCCAAAACATCATTAATAGAAGATTATTTTCCTTGCAATGCATATGATAAATATTTCATTTAAGAAGTGTTTCTTTTTCGTCATGAAATTGGCACACATTTTTCTTGTTTTAAGCATAAGTTATTGTTATATTTTTGTTTTAAAGCAAAATCACGAAAAAAAATCATGATATATTCTCTGAATAAAAAACTGATTATGCAATATTGATTATGCTAAATTATATATTTTGTGCAAATTTTTTATTAATATTTATGCTAAATTGATTATGCAATTTTGATGATCTTTTTTTAAGAATATTTAGGTGTTTGTAGTAGAAAATAAGACCAATAAATCTTAAGTGTAAATGAAATGTAAAGGATGAATAATACTATACTAACAATTCAATACAGTAATTAATCATCTCCATACCATTGTCAGCAGTTGGTTACATTTTGCTAAATTTACAAATCATAATAATCCTACATATTTGTTATATAAAATATATAATCCTACCTATTACTTGCACATTTATTTATTGCAAGTTGTTAGAAAGACATCAGAAGTGCAGTTAATCTACCATATCTGTTTTATAATCTTCCAGAAATCTGAAAGCCAACACACAAAACTGTCCATTACATGGTCACCTGTACCAACCCATACACTCACACACAGGTAAACTCACGCACAGAGAAAGCCAGACACATACGCACACTGCAGTGGGGGTGGAGTTGGGGGACTCGTGGAGCATGAACGGAAAACATGAAAAGAGCGTTTTGATGGGGACACTCTGTTTGCCATTTCTAATTTGTAGGCGGGGGACGAGAATGGGGCGATCACAGCGTGATTCATATTAAAAGTCAATTGGCCTTCAAATTCCTCGGGTCCCCCAAAGTCACTACTGGTGAGAAGGAAATGAGTCTTAATGGAGTGGCAGTGCCACAATAAAATATCAGAAATTGAATCTGACCACAAAACTCAATGGTCCAGACACAGCACCTGAACGACTGACCATTACAGATATGAGATTCTTTCTTTTCTGACCATTTTTTCCTTATCTATTATTTGGCTATATGGATGTCCTCCGATTCTCTAAAAGTCCTTTAGTGTCCACCTTTCCTCTCTCGCCTGAACATCGGAGCACTTAGCAGTAATCTGTTTCGGCCTCACTTTTAATTTCTCGCATGTCTGCCTGCGCTCTGAGTGCTGGGGTAACTGGGTAGGCAATACAAAGCAAAAGGCCATAAAACCCTCCTGCTGTGTGAGATATATTAACTTTAACCTCATGGTAATTACCAAAAACTATTTAAAACCAACTTTTCCATTTAGGCTACTTTCCGCTAGGTTACTCGTGACAACTGCCCACATTTTAAATGACTATAAACTGACAGGATCAAGAAATTGCAAAGATTCATAAGCGCACATGCAGATGATCATTTTTAACTGTTAGATTAATGTCATATAACTTCACTAGTATATTTTATTTTGGAGAATATCATGACACACAGACACAGTCCTTATATTATTACAGACATTATATTATTTATTATTATAATGTATAATATCTAAATAAACATCATGATTAAAACTTTAAACTTGTTAAAACATTTTATGTAGTCGGTTGTACTGATATAAAAATCTCAAAATTTCATCTCACTTTCTGGCCATAACATACATAACATCTGCAGCAAATTACATATTTTTGCTCAGTGTTTTTTTCTCCGATTGTGAACTTCATATTCTAATATTCATATTTTATCTAACGATTCACTAAACTGTTCTTTTTTTTTTTTTTTTACTGACTTTTCTGAGTATTATTTTATGCCAGGCTTTAAAGTGGAACTTAAGGAAGAAAATGAATGCCAAATGTTTTTGAAACAAAAAAGCTTGTTGAATTGCACTACTTGAAAAAGTACTTGCTTTGCTTTAACCGGGCTTGCATTTTAATGCATTGTAATTTTAGGGCTTGCATTTTTATGGGCTGAAATTTAAACATGGTCGTATATTTAAGCTGTGAATATTTCAATTCAAAATATTTTACACACATTTTCATTATTAAAAATTCAATAATACATATTTCACCTTTCAGATTTCACTTCCAAAATATTCATTCTGTTTAAAAATACAACCTATAATATTAGACAGGCAATTTTCGGTCCGTTTTATTTTTGCTTTACAAATTCGCTTCCACAAATTCAGTGGTTCAAATTCGACAGAATTTTTTTTTATTTCACATCCGGAAACTGCAGGAATAACAGTAGATTATACCGCTGTGCTGCAGTACTTGGGGTTCCCTCAATATGTCATACTCCAGGATTCCCCTTCCATCGGGACATATTAAACGCTCAACGTAGATGGATGTACTGATACAGTGATATAAAAGACTAAACTCACACATTATTGGGAATGTAGTATATACTATATAAACTAAACAAAGCAGGTGGATTCAAGCAATTTGACACGCAAAGTTGGCGCTAAGCATTTCCCAGAGAAATACTGGCATAAAGTTGGCTTGACATTGGACGTTCGATATTCACAAATTTAGGGTCCATCTCTGAAGTTACATATCCTGCGTCATTGGTATACACGTTTCTAACTTTAATAGCAATTGAAGATCATTTAACTACAGCATGAGCTCATATTAATTTTTATATCAACAATCTAAAAGGTGTGCATCATGCCTGACACCTACATGAAAACTTTACAGTTGGGTTTATGACTAAGTCATTCTCTTTAAATGCTATAGAGCTTTAAATTATGGCATATTTTGTGTATGAGCCCATACGGAAGTTAAAAAATACCAATATTCACACATGATTTGACAGATTATTATTTTATTAAATATCAAGAATCTAAAAAGTGTGCATCATGTCTGACACATACATAAACACTTTACAGTTGGTTTTAAGTCATTCTCTTCAAATGCTATTGAAGTTAGAAACGTGTAGGCTATATCAATATTGTATGTCACTTTAGAGATGGTCCCTAAATTTGCGAATATCAAACTTCCAATGTCCAACCAACTTTATGCCAGTGATACGTTAAGCACTTAATATGTTTCGACGGCAGGGGAATCCTGGAGTATGACGTATTGAGGGAACCACAATATAAAGTTAAGAAAACTAAACAATCAAGATAAATAAACGTCTGCCTCAGATTTAACGTTTGATCTGTACATCAGCATCGGGGAATAACGTTATAATTTTCTTCACGGTTGACTAACAGCAGATAGAGATTATGCATCGGTAATCAGTTCCTGGATGTAAAATGTTGAATTTTCTGTCGAATTTGAATCCCTGAATTTGTGGAAGCAAATTTGTAAAGCAAAATAAACCGGACCGAAAATTGCCTGTTTAATATTGTAGGTTGTATTTTTAAACAGAATTAATATTTTGGAAGTGAAATCTGAAAGGTGAATATGGATTATTGAATTTTTAATAATGAAAATGTGTGTGAAATATTTTGAATTGAAATATTCACATCTTAAATATACAACCATGTTGAATTTATTTCAGCCCATAAAAATGCAAGCCCTAAAAAATACAATGCAATGCAAATGTATATTTTTTCCAAGTAGTGCAATTCGACAAGCTTTTTTGTTTCAAAAACATTTGCCATTCATTTTCTTCCATATAAACTTAATTTTGATTATATGATTAGCTATTATATTTTAGAGCACTTGCATGTTAAAACACCGGCAAAGAGGATATCAAGAGGAAGGTCTGTCCAGATCAGATTCACATGTGAAATCTTGAATAGGCTGAAAATTAGGGGGAAAAAAGTATAGAATCTATTTGCAGTCATTTAGGGAAAGGGTGTGAGAAACATGCCTAATCCTGACACAAGCACATATTGCCCTCTTCAGGCCGGGCTGCGTAAGATGACCCGGCTCATTTGTCACCCTGGCTGGAGGAAATCCAAACAGCTCAATATCATGTTTAACTAATCAGACAAGAGAATCTATTTAATGACAGCCTTGAGACATGAGATAAATGTTAGCCACTCACTCAGTCAATTCAAACTGCCTGAACACTCAATCAGGATATAATCTACGATTCGGAACTAATAGCCAGAATATAGTGTCTTATTTTGTAAACACGGTACTCATTTTGCTGAGCTTGTTAATCCCTCTCTTTTTAAGTCTAAAATGGCTTTGGCTTTAGCTACATGTGTAAAGATAACTCGCCATCCCTCTGTGCCACTCTGTTCTCCCTCCTCCTTCCTTTTCTCTGTATTCATCTCCATGACAGATGCAGAGTGAGGCCTGAGGCTGCAGTTAAGAATATGTGATGCAGAGATTCTTTATTAACATTTCATTCCCATTCCCTACACGACATAAATTAGATGGGACGTTAAAGGCTGTCAGCTGTGGCGATCTGTCACAGAGCCTTGGCTCCGTCCGACGGCTGTCCCCTGACTTCTGCAATGTCTGCCACCACCAAGCCGATCACAGTCACAGCTCACAAGTCTTCATTGGCTACACATAGAGCTGCCAATGAAACAATCCAAACTGCAGAATCACACTCACTACGAATGAGATCTAATTCTGGACCTTGTTCACAAATTCAGCCCCCTCACCTTTGCCTGTGCGTGCGAGCTGTACTCTAGCACGATGACAGCACTGATGTGACTAGATTATAAGCGGTATCTATTCAGCGTGTGCTCATGGCGAGAGATCTGAAATGTGTCTTATGGCTAGCTCAACGCTAATGTATTCATCATTAATCTTATCAGCGCTGCCTTTCCACATCATTTCAGGGCAGTAGCACGATTTTTATCTCTAATTTGATGGTAATGAACCCATCAGCATGGAGTGGTTGATGAATATGATGAAAAATGGCATTCATATTCACTTTGGACACATCTTCTTATCTCATTAGAAAAACTGATATTAGAATAACTCTTTATTTATGAAAATGCACATTAATCGTGTAAGGTCTCTTGGTCAAGACACTTTTTAAAAACTAACAAACAATATAAACTACCAGAAAAATGTGTAGTTATTAAGGCACTTGTACTGGGAATTCGCTCTGATTAAAATTATGCACAGAAGAAAAAAAATACTTCATACTAAAACTACTAATAGACATACAAGATTAGCACTTCAAACCTACTGTACGCTTGTGTCTGTTGCTGGTGTGCAGATTTTCAAGCCTGGCCAGACAAACCAAGCCATCGTCTACAAACACACTAGAAAAACATTTCCAATATTGAACATTGAACAATGATGGCCCATTCTAGCCAAAATTGGGAGGTTACCTCAAACTTTCCTTTGGCCAGACTGCTGGGATTTCAGTGTGGTACCAGCCTTTGCTTGAGTTTATTGACTTTTCAATATGGCATGATGCTTTTTTCTGTCTCGCCGGGTTGTTGGGGGCGACACGGAGGACATATTTACAAACCAGACATCTGCAAGAAGCAAATAGCTGTAATAAGACACATTTATTAGTGCAATTATTAGAGGAGGAGTAATTATTGCATTCCAAAATTCATGCATCAAGTCGTTAAGGCAGGTGAGTTCACTAGGGACAACTGGACCTTTTGTCCCAGGCCCGGGCTTGAGGGGGGCTCAGGCTGCATCGTGAAGGGGGACCCCCGAAAAGTTATGATTTCATCTGAGAGATAAATGTTTTGTACAAAACACATAAAATAAAATGTATAGTCTGTTACACATGCTTAAGCTAAATGACTTTCAAAGTCATACTGACTTCAGCTGTTCGCCCCATCTTAGTAATTCCACCATCAAAGGTAGCTGACCTTCGTTTTCTCAGTGCTTCTGAGTGTTATCCTAGAAGGCAGTGTTGTGAGGTGTGTGTAGTTTTTGTTGTTTAAATTGATAGCTCAGTGGTACACACAGTAGATGAAATGTCAGCGCTGTGAGGGGCAGCACTGCCCCGGGGTCTCCACGGACTCCCCTCTCCCTCAGATAGGAACACAAATTGGATATGAGGTTTGATCACCAAGTCCAAATGTTACATTCCCATTTTTTACACATGGACAGAAATGGGGGGAGGGGGCACTCTGTGTGACCATAAATGACATATGTTTGTCACCTTTAAATGAAATGACCTATTTTGTGGAAACAGCTATAAGCCTACTTGTGCTCTTTCAGGAGAGGAGGACTGCAATATGTAGTAAAAGATTGGCTTTCTTTTCTGTCCCAGCAAAACACAGAAACACCCTCAGGGTATGTCATTTCCCTCTCCGGGAAGGTTAACATTAAGCTTGCACTCAAAAGAGTTACTCAAGCAAAAGTAATGCAACTAAATTCAAAAAATCATCCATACAACAATAAACAACAAAAGCCTCTTTGTGTGCCACTAACAGTAGCGGCCTTCCGCTAAATGGACGAGTTTGCGGTTCTCCAACCCATATTGAGTTCTGGAAGTCTTACAACGACTGCTCACACGCTGCCCATATTAGCGAGTTAACTACTGTATGGTTTGCCTCCCTGCTGGTTCTTGAGTGGCGAGCGCTGATGAGCTCTTTGTCGCCTGTGCCTTTCTAAAGAGGAGAGGCAGCCGCTTCTGTCGAGTTGACTAGGTGCCAGGCCTTCCAGTTTGGCCCAATCCCTCAAGCATGAGCCTCACATATTCAAGCTGTTTCAACAGCCTGTCAGCTAATGGGATTTGGGAGAGGTACATTAAGCCTGTATGAATTTGTGAGGGAGAGCAGGACTCTGGATGCTCATATTGCTGTGCCATATTAAAGGGCTGGAAAAGTGCTTTCCTGCTCCATGTCTTCCTGTTAAATGTCAGGCCACATATGCTAGGAGAGGAGTAGCAATGGATCCGGTATGTTGTGCTTATGCTGCATTAAACCCATAGAAACCTTGATTTGTCCAATCATCCCTGGGGGTGACAATTTGTTCACCATGTTATATCTAGTTTCTATGTAATGTGGTGAGGCCACTGCAGAGGATTTGAGTGTTGACCGTGTTTTGTGTCAGTGGTCACCATTTCACTCCAGTCTGACAATCACTCCTGGTGCATATTTCCAAATCTTGAGAAACATGGTTTCTATGCAGATGGTAAAGCATTAAAAGAAATGGTTTGTATTTGAGTTTATTGCCATATCAGCTTGAAAGGCTATTTCATGGCAGATGTAAGATGCTAAATAAACATTCGATAAAAGTCAGCTTATAAATTTTTTTGTAAAACTAAAAGAAAAAAAAAAAGGATTAAAAACAAAAATAATATAAAAATAATAAATAAATAAATCCATAATTTATTTTATCATTATTTACTCACCCTCATGTTGTTCCAAACATGCATATGGACTGTATGCATAACTTTTATAACATTCCTTATCCCCATTTATTATATGGACAGGATATTCTTCAAAAATTTATATTTTGTAATCCATGAAAAAAAAAAAAACCTTTAGAACAGTATGTATTATTGCTTTAAAAGCCCAGTTCACCTACAGTTCTGTCATTTAGAGGTTTGTGAATTGTGTTAGGTGAAGGCGAAAGCCAATGATATTTATTAATGAACATAATAAAGTAAAGTGCCAAGCAGTGATTTGCTAAAGGATTGTCTGGACAGCAGTATGAGTGGCATAATAAAGGCCGTTTCTCCAGCTGGGTATAAAATAAGAAATATACATCACCCATATTCCATTCAACAGCACGGCCCAGTCCGTGCTGCAAATATGGCAGAAGGGTGATAAATTTCAGCAATGCCTTGAGTACTATAGACTAATCTGTGTGAGCAATCACAGGAATAATTGATAAACCAGATAAGATTTAATGTTCCCGGCCATCACCGTGGGACCGGGAACCTCTTGACACTTTGACGTGTACGGTGTGCCCGCGTGGGGATGAAGTGTGTGCGTGACTGATGGATCTGTGTTTGGGAGAATGACAGCCGCGGTGCTAAAGCGAGCTGTTTAATTAACCCTACGGCGAGTGGCTTGTCACAAACGCCCATTTCTTCCTGACTGAGACCTCAGCAGATCTAAGGGAAAGGCAGGGATGAAGAGGAGGAGGGGAAAATAGTAATAATGTGGATCCACAGCGCAAGATGGCTTTTTTTATTCTATTTTATGGGTCAGTGATCTGCATTCATTACAGGGACGTGAAGACATTCGGTTGTAAGACTAATGCCTCCTTCCTACGGACCGAGAGTAGTTTGTAGATTAATATGTGACACATTAATATGTGACGTCTTAATCAAGGTGGATTTTAAATCGTAAATAAACTGGTGGTGTTAATTTAACGAAAATTATGCGATCATCGGTTCCTTTTTCCATTAGATCAATTGAATTATAATCAATTAAAACCACGATTGTACCTTCAGCTTTGATCTATTCCTCTCCTGGCATTTCACTTAGTCAGGCACCAGCAAAGCGCTTGTGATTTTAGCACAGGACAGTGAAGGTGTAGATTAGCTCTGGGAAAGTTCAAGCAGAAACCTTAAATCAAGGTTGAGTTTAACCCCCATTCATCTTGCATATTGATGGCCACATTCCCTCCCTCCCCTTGTCTTCCATACGGATAATGCATTCTCCAGCCTGGAATTCTATCAGAGCGGTCTGCTTCGTCAGTTAAATCAATAGGCAGCGTATGGCGGCGGGTCAGCAGTCACGTTCTGCACTGCGTCTTCAGGCAGCAGGCTGATAGTTTGAGTGTAGGAAATTTGCTTAAAGCCCATACCAATTAACTTCAGGATGATGAATGCTAGGGGTGGGCAGGGAAGGACCGAGGGGTTCTGCCTCTTTTTTTTGTGCGAGACTGTGAGAGTCTCAGCTGCTTTGGAAAAGAAAGGGGAGAAGAAGTGGGAGGGGCCACTTTCAAACAGATAAAACCAGGCGCTTTGAGTCTGGGTCAGCCCACCCCCTAATGATTATGTCAATCTGTGTAAGTGAGCCAACATTGGAGCTGTCAGGACATAATCAGTCAAAGCTGGATTTGTAAAAGGCGTTGGGGAGACGCACAAGGCTGGGCACAAGACATTTGCATGGGGAATTGCCCTGATCTGTGGAGAGAAGGCGGCGCAGGGGTCAGACTCTTTTGTTGAGGTTGACAGTCAGCCCTGTTGAAATGAAGTGAGCAGCGTGTGTCTCCTCATCACATAGTTCATAAAGAGAGAAAGGATCTGCTGGAGGAGGGATGCCAAACAATAGTGAGAAATCAGCACCAGGTTTTCACAATATGGAGACTATTGATCAAGCCCTTCAAAGGAAGGAACACTTCATAAAACACTCCATTTCCAGCTATCTTCAAAAGAACAACAACAAAAGCACTTGAACACTGAATTATTATTATTATTTACTAACCATTAGGAATTTAATTATTCCTGAACAATTGTTAATTATTTCGAGAAACCATTATAACTATGATTCAACCATATTTGACAATACTATTACAAAAACTTATGGCCACATTTTTTAAAGTATATTTGAGAATCATTTTCCTAAAGTGTGTATAGTATATTTATTGATGTAAATAAACAAAGTTTTTCTGTGTTAAAAATAATATTATACTGTATATTCAGCAAAGATGGAGTTAAATAATCAAGTGTAAGCAAAGAAAAAAAATTTGTAGTTCAAATAAATGCTGTAATAATAAGAATTGTTTCTTAAATCACCAAATAAGCTTATTGTAAATTTATTTTGTATAAGGCTAATTAAAAACCATCAAAGGAATACCCTTCATTTTAAAATATATTAAAATATAAAACTATTATTTTAAATAATAAAAATTAAAAACTGTTTTTACTGTATTTTTGAAAAAAAATTATGCTTGGAGAGCATAAAAAATACAGACTCAATTTTTAACGGTATATGAGTTTAAAAATACACATTAGAAACAATTTTGTATATATAAATAATACGCATTTAATAGAAAATGTAAACACCCCTCTGTATTTCTCTGATTAGCTGTAAAGTCTACCAAATTACAACATAAAACAGTAATAATTCTTGGTTTGATTTGAGTCAGATCAGATTCAGACCTGTATTATCAAAAGTCAGTTAAAACAATTGTTTTGCAGATTCAAGCAGTGCAGGAAAGAGTATTTTAGTACAGAGGTGATAGAATGCCACTTCATTAAAATAATTTTGCTCCAGATTTTTTTTTTCTGAATAAGACCTGGTTCTAGATTCATTATTCAACATCTAAACCAAAAGAGCTGACCTCTAAAACACGACAGAATAAGCTTTATACACAAAAACATTAGTTAACTATATATTCTTCTCCAAGACTAAAGAGCAGCCTACTTGGTTTCTGACCCCATAAAAAAGGTTAAAGCACTTCCTGAGATACAGACTTGATAAGTGACAGCTCAAAGAGTTTTTGAGAATCTGGAGTGGAGACAAGAACATTTAAAGTGTCACATGGCTGTGAGGAAGATGAACGTCATCATGGGGAGCAACAGCTGCTACACTTTGAACAGTCAGGGACCAGATGTCACCCAGATACCACAATCTATTCACTATACTGAGAACAACCATAAAGGGAGATATGTTTATGACTGAACAGCTCACACCTTCTAAAGAGTGATACAGCACTACAGGATGTAAATATTATATTAAATTACTGCCAGTGGACCAGAGAAAGCCAAACCTTAGTCCTCATGCAAACTTTCCTCCACTAATTAGCTTTCTTTCTGAAATGCTCAAATAGCACCCTCAGTTCTCACAGCTTCATTGAAAAAAGAAGCCCTTCACATGAGGATATAAACATCTGTGCATCCAAATACAATCAGTGGTTGCGTGTTTTGGTGACAGTTGTTGACACCCATATTCCCAAGACATTTACAATAAAGCACTTCAGAACACAGCTGTTCAGCTTTCAGCAGAAAGATACCGTAAATGCACTATTCCTCAGCAGAGCGTGTTATTGT
The DNA here is from genome assembly GCA_031834385.1 of Semotilus atromaculatus. Taxonomy (NCBI): domain Eukaryota; kingdom Metazoa; phylum Chordata; class Actinopteri; order Cypriniformes; family Leuciscidae; genus Semotilus; species Semotilus atromaculatus. The sequence continues at coordinate 23,496,799 of JAULUF010000025.1, read as the reverse complement.
GTGTATAATTATGATATTGCAATGATTACATCATGATGCTACGTCTTAAATTATGCATTAGGCTCTGTGTTTTTACATTAGACTATTTTCAAAAATGACAAGAACCTAAGCTGATTACCGTTTTAAACATCCTACTTTCAACACAAAAAAATTGCTTTGTTTTGCTTAAATGGCCATAAATGTAGAACAAGATGTGAAAAGAAAAGCCTAAGATGATCAGAATTATCCTCGTGTTTAAAAGGACCAAAAAGTCCCATGATGCTTCAGCCGTTTCCACTGCAAGAGCTCCCGCTGCGACAACAGCCTGTGATATCTCATTTAAGATCATTTACATGGAGACATCGTTCACTCCCCCTTTAGACAAAGCTTATCCATCGTTATAAATCAGCTCAACGTCAGACAAAAAAGCACAGGTCAGCAGTTTCTTCCCTTCAGTCTCTCTCTTCCCTGCCTTCAGCTCTTTAATATATATTTTTTTCTGCAAGGATAAGTATGCCCTCTATTTAACAAGCTTTTCAGCTACCTTTGGTATAGACTTTCTCATAAAAAGAGAAAATTCATCTAATCAATCGCTTTTAGTATGTTATCTGTTTCTCCTGACAACTTAAGTCCCTATTGATTTGCCATTACTATGTTGGATAATCTCTTGTCAGGGGAACATTATAAAAATTAAGCCATTTTCAGTCTTCATATACCTTACAGACAGGATCGATTCTCTTTATTTGTTTTTATATATGTAGACGAAACTGACCTGCTTAGAACAATTTGCCTACAAATAATCAGCTCATCCCATACAGACTTACTATTGTGTTCCTGTAACTCAACGACTAGAGCATGGGGTTAAAAAGAACATGGTAATAAAATAGTTTAAATTCACTCCAAATTGATTTAAATAAAATCGTCCTCCAAATGAATAACAGTAAATTTTGATACAGTGTTTGTGTAGTCTAAAAAAGGGGTTCTTAAACTAGGGTCCATGAGCCATTTTTAGCATTTCAGTTAACTTTAAAGCTGCAGTCCGTAACTTTTTTGGGTTAAAAATTATCTAAAATAAATTTGAGCAAGTACATAACCAGCCAGTGTTCAAAACTATCTGGTTGCCTTAGCTCGATTAAAAATGGTAAGCTTGTAATAATGTTTTAATTCCAGTGGTACTGGTGGATTTTCCGCAAGAAATTTGAGCATGTCTTTGCATCATTACGTCACATCTGTACACATAAAGAAGGTGTCTCGGCTAGTAGGCTATATCGCTTGTGAGGATGTTGGAGGTGGAGATTTGTAGCCTTTTCTCACAGGACTTGATATAATTAAACTTTTCAATTTGATGGCGGATCCAGAAAGGTTTCAATGACAATGACCAGTGACAACAACTGGAGATTAACCCGTTGTAAAATGCTTGTGTGTAAAACGTAAAATAATTTGCACGGTTTGACGTGATATGATAAGCGATCATTAGATTTAATCAGCACGATTTACTACAATGCTTTTTTTTCCCCTTAGTTAGTCAGAACAAAAGTGGATGTTTCTTTCTTGTTCAGAAGACATTTTCCGGTGAACATTCTTATGGTGGTCATACTTTCAAAAAGTAGAATCTGTGATTCTGAATGACAGCATCCACACCGGCGCGGCGACTGACAGCAGCACATTCTCCTCAAAACATTGGATTCATCCGCGCTGTGCCGAGGCACAACCCACGTAAAGTTCATAATTCTGCGAATAACTGCAATTGTATTTTCGAACAGAGATGGCGACAGAGAGGAAAAACTACAGACTGCAGCTTTAAATATTTATATATACTTAAAATATTTATTTATAATGTTAAAACAATTTAATACACTGCTATGGAACTATATTCATTATTAAAATTATATATCATATATATGATGGGTCTTTGAACAAAATCTTTAAAAAAATATACATTTTTGTTTTAATCTGTAAACTACTGACAACAAATATTGAGAGCATTAATTTGCAGAAAATGTTATTTTTTATTCATCAACACAATACTAATGTTTCAACTTCAGTTCAGAAATCAATATTTGGTGGAAAAACATTGATTTCCAATCACAGCAACTTGTCTTCCAGGATAACCTTGCACGTGCCTTGATTTACACGTTCTTCACAAATACGCATCTGTCTGATTCTGATCTTCTCTGATGATTCCAGTTTTCAGCCTTGCCCAAAACCTGGTCCTCTGATTGTTAGACAGAACTGGGCTCCATTTAAGTTAAAAAATGTTATGGCCTTCCCTTGCTAACTTCCCTCAGTCTCGGTCACTCGGATGGATGTCATTGCTTACATTGCACAAGTGCCCACTACTGGCAGAACCCTTGAAATGTGTTTAAATGGTATGCCCTAAGCCCTTGGAATACGGAATGGAGCAGATTTATTATTTACAGGTTGTTGTTGTTTTTTTCTTATGAATTTGTTTTACACACCATTCTATAGGCCTGTATGTATGCTTGGGCTGTTGGAGAATTTCTCTTTTTTTTAAGTTACAAAAACAAAAATACAAAAAACTATAATAGTCAACTTAAGGTAGCTACAATTATTATGCGATTTAATGTCAAAATAACTCCAATATCACACACTACAATTCTGTGGGGTGGGGGTAAATTAAGCTTGATCTGCTGTTGCATTGTGGTCTATGGATCTGCCTGAAGTGTACATATTCAGTAGACTCCCTCCCTCAGTCAAAATCGAGGAGTTGAGGGTCTGTTCGAGCCACATACAAGGTTATCCTGAAAGAAAAAATGCTTCCTTTTGCTCTGACAATGTTCCCCAACACAAAAGATAGTTTTTTTTTTTTCACAGGGCAATGCTCCATGCCACACAGCCAAGCCAATAAATGTGTGGATGGAGGACTATCCCAGATCAAGACCCTGTCATCGCATGGCCAGCCCAATCAACAGACCTGAACCCCACTGAAATGTGATCAAGAGGAAGATGGAAGCTCACAAGCCATCAAATAAAGCCGAGCTGCTTGAATTTTTGCTGCAGGAGTTGCATAAAGTCACCCAACAGTTAATGTTGAAGACTAGTAGAGAACATGCCAAGACGCATGAAAGCTGTGATTGGAAACGTTGGTATATTCAGCCAAATATTGATTTCTTAAATCTTCTAAAGTTAAAACAGCCTCGTATTGTTTAAAAATTAATACAAACTTGTTTTCTTTGCATTATTCGAGGTATGAAACCATGGCATCTCTTTCATGTTATTTTGACCAGTTGTCGTCTTCTGAAAATAAATGCTCGAAATGATAATGTTTGTTTTTACTTGAAATTCTGAAGAAATGTTGGTCATTTATAGAATGAAACCAATTTTTATTTTACTCAAACACATAAATATAAATGGTAAATCCAGAGAAACTTCTATTTTTTTTTCCAGAGCTGTAGAACACCGGCTCGATTTTAAATTTTTATTTTATTTTTATTAAAATAAGCTTTTAATAAGTTTTAATAAATTCATGTGGCGATATATTTGCGCATGCATCTCATCGCTGATAAAAATGCCTCTCTTCACTGATATAAAACTTGAAGTGTAGCATCCTGGAAGTGTAGGAAGTGTAGCATCCTATCCTGTAGTCAAGCCATGCCATATAATCTACAATGTTTGTAACATACACACACATACACACCTGCATTCATTTGGAGCATGTGTAGCAGGCTGACCCCTAACAACAGTTCCTCTCCTGTGTGTGGGTGCCTGGGGCTTCTTCTTCGGCCCCTGAGGAGCCCCTTCATTAATCGGCCTCGTTCTGGGGGAGGTACTTAATGCACACACACGACAATCGGCAGGGCTGTAATTGCGTTGTCAGGGGCCAAAAAACAAGCCCGCTCCTTCAAACAGACATCTGGCAAGGAGGCAGAGAAAGCCATGTTGTTAGGAGAGGGAGAGCGAGGCAAGACAAATAAAATTACTGCTTGGATTGTGAGATCGGTGGGAGCCCAGCCTGCCTAATCTCACCAATGGGAGAGCACGCCTGTTGTAACCCAATTACAGGAGCATAAGCAATTTGTTAGACACTTCACATAATGTAACAATTTCCCAATAAACTCTGACTTGTAATAACATTGCTGAGTGAGTGCATAAATTCTAAAGGAACGAAGGAGGGTTGGATGCCACAGCTGCGGGCAGAGAGTTAGCAGCATCAGCAAGATCTCTCACATTTACACTCAGACCTGCTTCCAGTTTTTGTGCTGTTTAGATTGGATGAGAATGGGGTAAACAGAATTATGGTTTTCAGCCGCATACCATAAAGGACTGTCTCTGGGGGGTTGTGTATTAACACCTGATAGATACACCAATCGAGTGCTATTCCATATAGTACTGTAGGAAGCATAATATATGCAGTCCAGAGAAAACTGTAAAAATGGATTAGGGAAACTCGAAATACAGTCAAATTTACCCATCAGACATTACACACCACATTAGGACTACATGAAGAGATAAACTAAATATGATGAAAAGAAGCTGGGGGACACCATTGTTTTTATTTAGCTTAATTGGCCCTCAAGAGCAGTTACTTGACAGTTGAGCATTTTGGTTAAAGTGCACAAAATACATTTCAATGCCATGATGGTGGGTTGGGTTATACAATAGTTAGGGTTTTACTGCAAAGTAAATCAAACTAATTTAGGGTCATTATTGTTAAACCGCTACAGTATCACTAAATACACAGCATATGACAAACAATATGACTAATATTAGGCCTAGTTTATTGACACTACTACTAATACTACTACTACTAATAATAATAATAATAATAATAATAATAATAATATTAATAATAATTTTAGCATTTTTGTATATAAATACACAGACATTATAGTATTTTATAGAACATTTACTACTGTTCAAATGTTTGGGATTGGTAAGATTTTTCAAATGTTTTTAAAAGAAGTTTCTTATTTCTTGGGCTTCAATAAATTATCAGCATTTATTTGAAATATTTTGTTTTTGTTTTAATGTATCCTTGCAAATAAAATAATATTTTTTCTTAGTAACCCATACTTTTAAACAGTATGTGTATATGTATTAATTTATTTAGGTAGCCTATATGAAATAATATCATGCTTAATTTCCAATACTCATAACTCAAGGTCATAGAGAACTCACATAATGATAAAAAGTTAAATTCACAGTCATTAAATAAAAGCAAAGTGTAAAGTAAAGCTGCTCCTATTGAAATATCCCATGCTCAGTCTGTAGGGAGCAGTGCAGGATCCATATGAATCAGAAGACGGCTATTGTAACTCCTCACATGCTACACACACTATTTATACAATTACATGCAGACTATTTTATGCAAATAAACAGAAAGAGGACTATACATGTTCAGAATTCTATTACATTTGCAAAACATTTTACTTCCGTAATGTGACATTTCAAGAATAAAATCTTGAGTGGTATTTGATGTTATCCACTGAGAATTGACTAATGTGGGCATTATGTTCACTACTAGGGGACATGTCCACTGTACTAGAACAGTGGTTCTCAACATTTTACTTCAATGCCCCATTTGTCCAAGACAGTATTAAAATATTCCAGTCTGCTATATGTACCTCTGGTAAATTAACACAATGATGTAAGTTTAATGTTGTGTTTTTAGCATTTTAATTAAGATTGTTATTATAACTGAATGTAAATTTTCAGACTTATTGGGGCACCCCTGAACATTTGCTGAGGCCCCCTAGTTGAAAAACCACTGTACTATAATGAAGGAAGACCAAACGAGAGTTTGTTAAATCAATGCCATAATCTCTTTTCGGAAACTGGTAAACTATTAAATTACCAGAATGGCCAAAGTGAGTTAAGAGTAAAAGGGAAAGTTGATTCAGTGGAAACGTGAGCCAAGAACATGAAAACAAACTAGAGATGCACTTTCAAATTTCTTGGCCGATTTCTTGGTGTTTCCTGCCGGTACCGATTGTTGGCAGATTCAATGTTATGGAAAAGGACAACCATGACAGAATTCACAAATGTATAAATTGTAAGAAATAAAAAAGCTACAATTTGAGATCAGAAAAGCGTCACATGTTAGAATGTTACATGTTAGTGCTTGTTTGTAAGGAAGGTTGGGAATTATTGTCTCCAACACAGCAGTCTGTCAAATCAAGTTATAAAAGAAAACATGACTTAGATCCGAAGACTCTGGAGGTGAACCTGATGTTGCGCATGCGCAGTCAACACAAAATGAACGAATCACTCTCCGAGACAACTCGCTGTTCTCGAGTCATATTAAAAATGTGTTCATAATCAACCCATCACTAACTGTTACACAACATGCGTTATCTTTTTCAACTATTTACATTCCAAAACAGCTGTTCATGTGCGTATATAGATCGTGCGTATATAAACCTGCGGGAATTAGCCTAGTAAAATGATGCACAATGCAAGCACTATTTAACCGGAGCGAATGAGACAAGTGAGTGAGAGGAGGCGGGAGTGTATCACTTCGCCATTGGAGAGAACTGAGAGAGAGAACAAGCAGCTGACGTTATTGCCTGTGCCTCTGGCAACAAAACGGACCAGCTCGGAATCGGAAGGACGTGAGACTGACCGGCCGGTCATGTCCGGGTCAATCATGCAGAAAATCGTCTGATTCCGGTCACTTGGCCGGTCGATCAGTGCAAACAAACGATTGTTTTCTTCGGAATAAAATGCAGATGAATTGCTCACATTGAGTCCAGCCACCCTAATTTACAGTCAGTGGGTTCATTTTAATGTTTATATGGCATCTGTGACAAAGTCACATCTGAGCAATTGATATACATTTTCCCATAAAATCTCACGATACCATTAGCTAAAAGCCCATGGTTCTGTGGGTGACATATGTACTGGCTGCAGCTCAACACAGTTTGGCACAAAGTAAGAGAGAAAGCAGGATAGAGAGAGAGACCATTCCCCTGTGAGTGAAAGCAAGCAGTCAAGGTCGGAGGAGATCAGGATGGGGTTAATGAAATGATGACAGCAGGGGTGAGGGGGAAAACTCCAGTGGTAATTTACAAGCCTCTCCCCTGTAGGGCTGAAGGTTACACTAGGCCCTGTTGGGGAAAAGCAGGAGAATGGGACAATGCGATGGATCTACACCATGCTTCTCGCCCCACAGGCTGACACACACACGCATGCCCATATCAAACAACTCAAATGAATTTAAGATAGTCAGAAAAGAAACTTTTACTGTGACTTTTGAAATAAGTTAGGGTGTTCATAAATTAGAGACAGTCTTTAACCTTCTAAAGCCTGACATATGAAATAATTATAAGAAAAAGCAAACATTTTAAATGGAACAGATTATTATACCTTTAGACAGAAATGTAAAAAAAAATCTCTTTAATGGCTCATATACCACGACAAACATGCATTTTGGTGCAGTTGCTGATATTTATATGGCCCAAGCGAGATGAAATTGTGATAGCTTTGTAATGCGACTACTACATATGCATATATAAATATTAGTTGATTACCACACTATATCTCCTAATAATATGTCTTAGTGAGATGATATTTAAATGATTCGTTGTATGATCAAAGCTCTGTAGTTTTCATTGGGGGGCAAAACTTATGCAATGCAATACATTACAATGATGATTGAGAGATGCACAAATAAACGCTCCTCAAAAGCCTCATGTACCATAGCTGGTCCTCACATTTTAACATGATGTTTCTAAAAATTGTTTTATAATCAAGTAAACCTAAAGTTGCTTCTGTCAAGTGTTAATCTCTTAACATATTACTATCAACATAAGTTACTTAAAGGTTTACTTAACAGTAAAGATTTCACAGCAAAAAAAACATGACCGGAAGTGGGACAATTTTATAATTATGCCAGAATGGCCTTTTGCTAAAAAAAGTATAAACTATAAATCAGACAACAGAAGGCATGTAGTATAACAGGTTTATCAGCAAAGCCTTAATTTAGAGGCCTTAGAAATTCCATGTCAAATATGACACGGCTTTGTAGGGTTAATATTTTTTTTTAAAGCTCTCTTCATCCCTGGAAATGACCATTGTGTTAAAATTTCACATAAAACTACACCATATTTGGCCTGATTTGAAAAAAGGGTACGGAAGCTATCCACTTGCATTGCTAATCGTATTACGTTGCGACACAAGTAAAAGCCTGGATGTAAGTGATTGTTGTAATTAGAGTGCTTTAAATTACAGCCCTAATTCCAGACGATGTCCCCCACCATTCATATGCTGCTGACCACGCTAGAAATTCCTCCCTGATGGGACTCCTGGCTCTGTCATAAAACTATCTGAGGTGTAATCTTCAACTGATTTACCTGCGGTTTCCTCACCACCACCCAATAAAAAGGGCGAGACCGTCGAGGTTTCGTGGGGCTAGTTTGAGATTAGGGATGCATAACCATATCCTGCTTTGATCGTTTCCATGCCTTATAACTTCTTGCATATATAATGCGAGGGACTCGGGAGACAGACAGAGTGCAGTGTAAGCAGGGAGGATTTGGGAGCAGCACTGGGCTACAGTCTTAATCTGGCTCTGGAGACAAAGCGTTTATGATGTACATCATTGGCTGAAGTGGAGGAAGGACTAATTATAGTCATCCCACATGACACATCCTAAGGTATTGACCATTTGTTCTTTTTGGTTAGATGGGGTACTAAGCACCCGAAGAGCAGCTCTCAACTGTCCAAGGAAAGCTGATGAGTGCGTTAAAAACAACAAAGAACTCTTATGAGAGACGAGCGGATGAAGTTGCTGACTACAGCGAAGTCGACAAATTAAACCCCAGTTTTTTTACTCATTTGTTTCCAGGGTAATAGTTTTCAACCTGGCTAGAGCGTGATGTTTGTTTTCCGCTCTGCCATTTGGATCGGCAATCGCTACTGTTCTTGTTCATGGAAAGTTCAAGGCATTATTCACAAAGTAAAACTGTGACACTGACATTAAAGAATAAATGAATGTGTACTCTCTTCCACCACTCTCTGAGGTGGAGATAATGAGATGCTATATCACCATGATGGAGGGAGGGGAAATCTGATTAAGATGTGTTTGCATCCAATGTCTCAACTAACTGCGAAACTCATAAAACGCATTTGCTGTCTCCCCCATAACTAATGGCTGGTTTTCACAGCTTTGACAGCGAGCCGTGTGTGTTATTTTGTCCGGGTATTATAATAATAATGAGAGCAAATTAGAACAATCAATTTCCATGGGTGGTTCTTGATTGGGGATGATGGGCAATATGGCACCGGGTAATCCATCTTCCCGGCCCTGTCTCATTAATGGCTGCGTCGCCGCGACAACAGCCAATGGCTGTGCGGCGCTATGGAACACATGGGGGCACCATTCTGTGAGCCTATGTTCAATTAGCGGTGGCAGCGATAAACAGAGTGATGTATGCAGGCTCGCAGATGCGGTAGCTCGAGTTTAGAGCCTTTTAAAGCCCCTGTATCTATCCTCTGTGCCTCGACACACTCACATGAGCTTGTGCGATGCCCTCGCTGAATGTGTGCTAAACAGCAGTCAGCCAACAGTAGTTCTAATACAGTGAGCACTCGAAAATACAGGTTCTTGCATTACACCAAGAGTAGGCAAATCACATTTACCATCCAATATCAGTGATTTTTGTAACTGGGAGCTTTTTATGTAAATGAGATGGCCACAAGAGGGCTTCAATGGTTTGACTTACAGGTCTATACAAGGATGTTACTTTTTTTCCTCAAAACACAGTTGACCACATATAATTACACACACACTAAAATAAGCATACACACACGTATGTGTGTGTGTGTGTGTGTGTGTGTGTGTGTGTGTGTGTACACTGAACAAAATTATAAACGCAACACTTGTTTCTGCCCCCTTTTTTCATGAGCTGAACTAAAAGATCTAAAACTTTTTCTATGTACACAAAGGGCCTATTTCTCTTAAATATTGTTCACAAATCTGTGTTAGTGAGCACTTCTTTGCCGAGATAATCCATCCACCTCACAGGTGTGGCATATCAAGATGCTGATTAGACAGCATGATTATTGCAGAGGAGTGCCTTAGGCTGGCCACAATAAAACGCCACTCTAAAATATGCAGTTTTACTGTATTGGGGGGTCTGAAAACCAGTCAGTATCTGGTGTGACCACCATTTGCCTCACGCAGGAACGATAATAGCACAGGTGTGCCTTAGGCTGGCCACAATAAAAGGCCACTCTAAAATGTACAGTTTTACAGTATTTGGGTGTAACACTGTATTGGCCCGAAAACCAGTCTCTGGTGTGACCACCATTTGCCTCAAGCAGTGCAACTGTAGAGTTGATATAGAGTTGATCTATATCAATAGAGTTTATCAGGTTGTTGATTTTGGCCTGTGGAATGTTGGTCCACTCCTCTTCAATGGCTGTGCGAAGTTGCTTGATATTGGTAGGACCTGGAACATGCTGTCGTATACACCGGTCCAGAGGATCCCAAACATGCTCAATGGGTGACATGTCCGGTGAGTATGCTGGCCATGTAAGAACTGGGATGTTTTCAGCTTCCTGAAATTGTGTACAGATCCTTGCAACATGGTGCCGTGCATTATCACAGCTACAACATGAGGTGATAGTCGTGGATGAATAGCACAACAATGGGCCTCAGGATCACGTCACAGTATCTCTGTGCATTCAAAATGCCATCAATAAAATGCACCTGTGTTCGATGTCCATAACATACGCCTGCTCATACCAAAACCCCACCGCCATCAGCAAACCGCTCATCCACACGACGCCATACACGCTGTCTGCCATCTGTCCTGTACAGTGAAAACCGGGATTCATCCATGAAAAGAACAGATCTCCAAGTGTCAGACGCCATTGAATGTGAGCATTTGCCCGCCCAAGTCGGTTACGATGACGAACTGCAGTCAGGTCGAGACCCTAATGAGGACGACAAGCATGCAGATGAGCTTTCCTGAGACCTTTATGACAGTTTTTGCAGAAATTCTTTGGTTATGCAAACCGATTGTTGCAGCAGCTGTGCGGGTGGCTGGTCTCAGATGATCTTGGAGGTGAAGGTGCTGGATGTGGAGGTCCTGGGCTGGTGTGGTTACACGTGGTCTGCGGTTGTGAGGCCAGTTGGATGTACTGCTAAATTCGCTGAAACGCCTTTTGAGACGGCTTATAGTAGAGAAATGAACATTCAATTCACGGGCAACAGCTCTGGTGGACATTCCTGCCATCAGCACGCCAACTGCAAGCTCCCTCAAAACTTGTGACATCTGTGGCATTGTGCTGTGTGATACAACTGCACATTTTAGAGTGGCTTTTTTTGTGTGGCCAGCCTAAGGCACACCTGTGCAATAATCATGCTGTCTAATTAGCATCTTGATATGCCACACCTGTGAGGTGGATGGAAATGGATAGAAGTGCTCACTAACACAGATTTAGACAGAATTGTAAACTATATTTAAGAGAAATACGCCTAGGCCTTTTGTGTACATAGAAAAAGTCTTAGATCTTTGAGTTCAGCTCATGAAAAATAGGGGCAAAAACAAAAGTGTTGCGTTTATAATTTTTTTCAGTATATATATGTATATATATATATATATATATATATATATATATATATATATATATATATATATATATATATAAATGCTGTTCTTTTTAACTTCATATTCAAAGGATCCTGGAAAAAAGTATCATAGTTATGCAAAAATAGTAAACAGCATAACCGTTTTCATCCGATAATAAAAAGAAATGTTACTTTAGCACTAAATCAGCACATTAGAATGATTTCTGAAGGATCATGTGATAGTGAAGGCTGGTGTAATGACTGCTGAAAATTCAGCTTCAAAAGGTAGGGTAGGCAATGTCGGACATAGGGCTGTGCAATTAATTGAATTTCAATTTCGGCTCCCAACGATCACCAAAATAGTACAATCGAGTAAAAACGATTATTTTGCCATGTTCTGTTTTGCAAGAAAACTCTTATTTTGTCTTGTGTTCTGAATGACACGCGCACATGCACCCCACCCGAAGCCATAAACTCTCTCATTTTAAAAGTAAGTTTTAAAATGATTGATTTAAAGCTACACTGTGTAACTTTTTTAGTTTATTCTTAGCTAAAAACACTTAGTTCTTTAAAAAATATATGTGCTCATTAATGTATATTTACTTCGTTCAAGTAATAAAGTATTCTCGTGAGTGTATAATATGCCATTGAAAATACATACGGGTGAGGGGTTCCAATGTCGGCCGCCATGTTGCCCCTCCATCTTGAAAGTACATTAGCCAAAGAGGGACATCAAGCTTCGCCTTTCGCGTTTTAACACTCAATGGCACCGTGTCGAGGAGGTCGAACTGGAAGCCATGTTAATCTTGGACTACATTGGCCACCGTAGGAGTTAAAACGAAATCGGAATTGAGAGGAACAGAAACTAATATTCACTGGATGGTCATATACCTTTTCACCGCTAGATGGGGGTAAAAATCACACAGTGTAGCTTTAATTTTACAATCTGTGTGGATTAATTTAGGCTACTCATACAATCTACATGTTAAAGTGAATCAATGTTTGCAGGGGAATTTCCCGCATTATGAGTGGTAGACCTGCGGGAATTATTAAAATACTTATTGAAGTATTATCTGTTATATTATTTATTTTAATAGTTAAAGTACAATAAATGTTAAAATTTCAATTCTTTTAAAGAAATGTTAAAAGGTGTCTTTAATAAATGTAACACGTTTCTAAAGTCATGTGAAATAATCGTGTTACATAATCGTGATTTCAATACTAACCAAAATAATCGAGATTATGTTTTTTCCATAATCGAGCAGCACTAGTCGGACAGGCTAGCAATAGCAAGCTAGCTTTGAAAGCATGAGATCCCACCCTCCCTTCAGAGCATCTCCAAAGCCACACATCCTTCAAAACACAAGAACACAATGCACAAAGCAGCATCTGCAAAGCGTCACAAGACGAGAGAGACGACGTTAAATTACCTCATGTCTCAAAGCACATAACATTACACTAATAATAAATGAAAACAACTTACAGAGCTCTAGTTGAACCACCCGACTGCTGCGGATTCATTTGGCCGTTGATACTATTTATATAAAAACGCATAAATTGGAGTCTGAGGATGTGAACAGCTCTGGGTAGAACGTCACGGGTTGCCATTTCCTAATTACGGTTACGACATGGCGTGAAGTTGAACCCAGCATAAGTTCGTTGTTAAGGAAAGCATAAGGAAAGGTGGCTGCTGTTTCTTTGTGGCGCTCTGTGACTGTGGGACAACTCTCTCCCAAGAAAGGCACAGTGTCATCCGTAATTTGGAATTGGTTCGGATTTGCGGCGTCAGACACAGAACAAACAACAACACCCTACTGCAAAGTGTGTTTGAAGTTTGTTGCTAGCAAAGGCAGCAATACGACAAATTTACTGCAGCACCTCAAACAGAGACATGCTGCCAAGTGGGAGAGATGTTACGCCCTACGAAATGAACAAGAAAAAAAACAACCTACAGTCTTACAAACATTTACAAACTGTATCCAGTATGATAAGAATGGGGCCCGGTGGAAGACTGGCTTGTCTTCTGGTCTAAGAATGCTAATGTTTAGAAAAAAAGAAAGGATGTTCAAAGTTGTTCAAACTAAAAACAGCACAACAAATAAGCACCTTATGCTCTCAAGCACTGATATTTAATACTGTTGAATGTTTTGCTTCCACTTTATCAGAAGAACTACCTCCTACTGAAGCAAGATGTTAAACTTGTGTTTAAAGAAAACTTATCAAAAATGATAACATAATTTTATGTTTTATGTTCTGTTACGTTATGTTAGGTTACATTTTCACTGTTTACAATGGCAAGGCCTTCCATCTTGTCTTTTTGGCTTGGTTCTGATTGCACTTTATAACCCCAACGGAGAAATCCAGATCAAGTTCCAGAAGGGAAAATAAATTAAAAATTAGGTTAAAAGTAAAACTTATTTTGAACAATTTCATTGTCACCTGCATAGAGACTTGATTTTTTTTATGCCATATGGCCCAGCCCTACCCCTTTTATTAATGATTGCTATCAGGATGTGAAGAGAGTTTCAACCAGTATAACAAAAAGTGTTTATAAAACATTGTCTACACTGCCTTTAAATTACATTTTATAATAGATTAAAAAAGGAAATTATTATTATTTTTACATTGTAATAATATATTTCACAATATTACTATTTTAATATATCGATCATAAATCATATACAGATCAAGTTCTTCTAAATCAATAAATACAGCTGAGTGAATGAGATGTGATTTTTAACAACGACTGGCTATAAAGAAAGACTCTAAAAGACAGAAGACATTGCCATTGATCTGGAGAAATCTAACCTGCTGTCAGCTTGTGAGTAGCTGTCCCTGATTACATTCATCAGAGAATCAGCCATAGAGGGAAAGGATATTAGGTTTCAGGGGCAGCCATCAATCTATGTCATTCTTAACCTGATCAAGTACACAACACTCTCCAACCCAACATTACAAGAACACACCAACAGCAATCAAGACTGGCTCAATCTATACTCCAGGGTCACATGTGCTAGCGAGGATTGAGGAGTGAAGGAGGAATGATGAGCCTGTGAAGAGCAAGTTTCTTTATGTTTACTCTATCAGTGCCATAATAAAACCAGGGTTGAATCAACATGAAAAAAGAGAACAAAAGACTCCCCTTTGATTTGAGAAGTTTGAGCTTTTTCTAAAAAAAAGAGAGGAAAAAAAGAATTCAATCATTTTAATTAGGGTTGCACGATATTTAAGAGTGTCATATGTGATACGATAATGTCTGAAACAGAAATTGAACAAGCAAATGTAAAAAATAAAAGTCTTCACTGTATGAATTAAATAAACACTGATTCTTATTAAAGCTATAAAAGTTATTCAGTCAAGAGTAGGCTGGCTGCGACTGAATAGCTTTTGTAACTTTAATGATTCATTTTTATTTAATAGTCAGTGACGATTATATGCAATGTTGTCTTACATTTGATTACTTTATTTACTTTCTGTACCTGAAAACCATTGTTAGATACCTGAAAAACACTTGATTTTATTTGTACCTTTGCTCTATTGTATTTATTTGTGCTGTTGCTTGTAGTTTGATTATTTGTTCTTATTTTCTATATTTTTATTTGACAGTAGTTATTTTCCCTTAACATAGCACATACAGAACCGTACCGAAACCGTGACCCTAAAACTGTGATAAAAACCAAACCGTGAGTAATTTGAACCGTTACACCCCTAGTGACGAGAGTGAGGAGTGCTGACTTGACAAGAGGAGTGAGGCGAGCTGACTCGAGTCGTTTTGTTAAAAAAGCAGTCATTTTGTAAAAGGTCTGTTTAATAAAAGCAAGTTTGTCATTGTACTGTTTTGTTGTTGTGCTTCATTGAGAATAATATTGAACCCACCATTCAAGCAATTGCCACCCCTAAAATTGCTGATAATCTGAAAGCAAAAATAAAATTTGCAAAGTCACACGGGCATTGATAAGCGATTTAAAAGCGAGGTGGAAAAGAGGGAAAAACAAGGATACAATATACAATATGTGCGTTTTCTTTGTTAACCATTTACGTTCACAGACATAACGGATTGTTACATGAATACTCACCAAGACGGGTATTTGCATTATGTATTTGGCCATATAGGCTGCAAAACAGAACTGAATTTTTGTGATTGCACGCTGTCTGAGAGGTGCGTGCTGGTACTGCATTGTGTTCTTTTCCTTGACTTATTATTGCCCTTAACTCTTTTTAACATTATGCACACGTATGTAACAGTCATGTCATTGTGTCCAGTCTATTCTCTACTATCTGCATCAACCTAAAAATAAACAAATCAGGAACAGATCCTTGTAGATTCAGCCTGATTGTTCTGAAATTGTAATTTACCATGTTACACTCATTACTGTAGTGTTCAGTGCTAAAATAGTAAGTTGTAAGTAAGTGTTATGCTAACTTTAATACAACTTGAATTAAAAGATCTCACTTCTCCTGAGTTCTACTGGATGAATAAGAAAACAAAATACAAGCAACTCAATACTGGGGAGTCTGGGGACATCACAAAAACAGCAAACCTGTCATCTCTCAAAACAGCAAAATTAATGCTGATAGCAGACCCTGGTCCAATAGGGTGGCCATACGTCCGGATTTTGGCCGGACAGTCCGGATTTTAAGCCCCCTGTCCGGCGTCCGGCGCAGCATCAAGCCGGACACTCATTTGTCCTCCTTTTTGAGTTGCGGTGAATATATATATATTTTTTAAATAACCTATAAAAATCCCGCATACTGAATCTAGAGCTGCGAATGCGAGACAGAACATAGCCTACTGTATGTGGCTATGTGCGCCAAACCGTGTGGCGCGTGCGCACGGCAGAGAGGGAGAGAGCGAGAGAACTTGCGTGCGAACTTGCTCCCCCCCCCCACCCCGATCACAAAACCGATCACCAAAATATATTAATAATGACTTCTTGCAGGTTGGGATGTCTGTGTCCTCCTTTTTGATGTTATAGAAATGGCCACCCTATGGTCCAAGCAAGCACTAAAAAGACCCTGCAACCAAGCTAGCTACCAGTTCATATTCATAAAGGGAAGAGCTTATACATATTACATTTCAAGTTTATATATCTTCCTATTTGGGTTGCCCCTAAGACATTGCCCCTTTCTATGTATGGAGTATTATTTAAAAAAATGGATTTTCGCAAAGCAGCATGAGGTTGTTGATATGAGTCTTATGACAGATCAGTCAGATCCTGTGTAGGCCCTAAGGGCAGACACAGGCCAGTGACGAAGATCTCTGGAACTTTCTTTGAGTTTCATGCATCAAAACGTGTCATCATCATCACCACACTTCAACTAATAATGATTTTATCAGTGTTAACTCGGTACTCGAATTGTAAATGGCAGTGAAGCCACGCCGACACATAACAACATGATTGTACATCTGAATTTCGTTCATACACATTCACACAATAAAAAATACTTTTTTTTAAACGGTTGCGAATAGACTCATATACAACATATCTTTAATGTAAAACATTCAGGAAGTAGGCTAGCTATAATCAAAGAGAGCCATCTTAAGTTACTGTCACCACTACTTTCTTTCACCTCAGAGTTAAGTCAACATGAATTGACATTTACAAAAATCCCAAAGCATAAGCATATTTAACAAAAATATATGACAGGACTTAAAGTCGCTATGAAATGGCAATAGAGACAGATCTTTTAGTCAAATTTGACAGTATGTCAATTTGTTGTAAACCCATCCAACACATAATTGAAAACGAAAAAAATATAGACCTTGTGTAGCCCCGCCCCTTTTCAGCGCTGCGCTCGTCTTTTGACAACAGGTGTTCTGACGGAACACCATACCCATCAGAATGGAATACCTTCGGTTAATGAAATTTGTGGCATTGCGCATGCGTTAGATTTAAACCATCATTTCAGCGGTAAGTGTTGGTGTATTATATCGCATATTATATTTTAATTATATATTATATTTGTATTAAACCAGGGGGCTATCAAAACCGCATACCCTTCACAAACACTGGTATGCTGTTTTGACAAAGTAGGCTAAATTGACAGACACCGTGTTAAAACTCAACTTCCGGTATGCTATTCTGACAAAGTATGCTATACATTGACAGAACACCGGTCTGTATTTTCACAGCGATCTTGCGTAACTTAACTTAGTTATGAATGAACGGCTCGTTTAAAAGAATATATTACCGGTCGACATTTGTTAAGACATCTGCTTTGCAATGCTTATAAACATTACAATACTCATGATAACTTTGGTTAACTTTACAATAAGTAAATCCACTTCAAAAGCTAATTACTCATGGACAGCAAGAGATATACGGAGGGACCGCAACAACGGAAGTTCAAAGACAATATTCTAAAGATGGCGGCGCCCTCGTTTCTCTCTGGGCTGGCGCATAGGACGGAGCGGGGACTTCTATGTATCGGTCATTGATTGGATTTTGAAATGTGGCCGTTGTACTCAAAATGAATTAATGCGGTTTCTGCGGTCATTTTCACTGAAGTCCCAATAATGAGATTTTGCTCATTACTCCCAAAAATAAGAGAGAGAAAACATGCACATGAATTTTTCAATATCTAGCTATAACATGCTTTTTAGAAAATAGATCGGTTAATTTTCATTTCATGCCATGCCGACATAAACTTTATTCATCAGGAATTAACGTTATTGTGTCAGGAAAAAGTGGGCGCCTGTCAGACCAAACACAAGTTTAAAATAACTAGATAAAACAGGCTATATAGTATGTGTTTAAAACTAACTATCTCCTCACTGAGTTCACTGAATTGACAATAGTGGCATTCAATAACGCTTAAATAGCCAACTCATCTATTCTAAATCGATTGATACATCAAACGGGTTATGAATATCGCATTTTTGCTCCCCGTGCTGTCTTTTTGGATTACTTACTATTATGATTCTCCGTAGTTCATTCTAGTGTGCGTAGACCTTGTAAATTCACTTAACTAATTGATTTCAGCAGGAATCACGTTGCTGACTGTCATGTGATTGTACAAGCTTGGCCTTGTTAAGAGACTCGCGCCTGCAGGACAAGACTGATGAGATGAGAGGCCGCCTCGGTGTCAATCATACGATGTTTTGGCTGTCACTCCAGTGTGACCACACCCTCATGTCCGCTATGACCACACCCTCATTTACAAAGATGAAGTCGGGGAGAAGCCGGTAGCACTAAAAGACGGCCAGTAGTAATTAACTAAACTTAACTCACACGGTTTATCTCGAAAAGTATTGTAGTCTATAAACAAGTTTAAAATGGCTGAAGAACTGTTAATTACAAATCCAGGCAAAATAACATCGGTAAGTAGCCTATTTTATCCCTTTAAATTGTGTTATTTTGTTATAAATATGAGTAACGTTAGGCCTATGTTTTGTAACTATCCTATTTGTTTTCGTTCTAGTTGTCTTATCATCCTTTTAAACCGTATTCTGATTGTCATATAAATGCTATATGCCCCAAATAGCTAACTACTTTATTAAAGGTTATTTTAGTAGGTCGGTGACGTTTGGTTGATTAAGGTTTTGTACTAACGTTAATTGGTTTTAAAATGTATTGTAATATCAATCATATTTATGTAATCTTTAATGTCACATTTTTCTTTTGTAAGAAATGGTTTTGAACAAAGAAAAGCCATTAGGTTAATGTCACAAGATATTTTCTGAACAACTTCCCTCACATGTAGGACTATACATAAGCAACTGTATCTGACCACTTAGTGGAACAAATTAAGTTTTCCACTCATGATCAGAAGTGTAACGACCACTGAAGTCACACTATGAGAAAGCTAGTCTCTCCTCATCTGACCTAAACTATTGCTCCAACATTTTAAGATAAATAGAATAGAACAGAATAGAATAGAATGTTTATAAACATAAAGATATTTGTTTATAAACATATGTGTATGTGTTCCACATGCATATTGATGTAATCAGCAGTAGGCTATATATCTGAATTTAAAGAAAAGTCAATAATTGTTTAATTTCTGATTTAGTTCTTCCAAAACACACTAAGAATGTCTGAGATTACTTCTGAATGTGATTCTATAACATCAGGTCCACATGTGCTCATAGTTTCTTTCAAAGGTTTATTTATTTTTTTAAGAAAAAATAAATAAACAACAGAGATAGCTTGCTGCTGGGAAAATTGAGGAAAATTACAACTCATGGTCCATACATATTTGCTCTTTTCTTTTTAATAGCATCTTACCTCATCTCTGCTGGCAGTGGCTTTCCTGACATCCTTTGGTAGCTCAATGCTCTATGGATACAACTTAGCTGTGGTCAACTCTCCTGCTGGGGTAAGAGCTCATTAACACACTCAATATCTTGATTGCCAAAACTGCTCATCAAAAAAAAGGTAATCAGTAGACAACATAATAACCAATACATTTTCATTCATCACAAAAAAAAACTGGCTTCAGTAGAGAGATGCATGTCATGTTAGAATAAACTAAGTGGCCCTAACAGCCTCTACTTTCGCAAGATCTCAGAGAATGTTGCTTTAACACGATTCTATGCATTCTAGACATTTTTGTTGTAGTGTGTAAAATTAAATTGAAGGAATTGTGGGATAATAATTAAATAAATTAAATTAAAAATAGTTAATATAACTGTATATTTAATATATAATACAAGTGTGTATATATATATATATATATATATAATCTCCTTAGTATTTCTCCATAAACTTGAAGAAACAAAGTGTTGATGCCTTATTTTAATATTTTGTAATGACTCAGTTAGATGTTATTTGTTCATCTTGGCTTGTCAGGCATTTTGTTCTGCAGTGGTTGCCTCTAGCAGCTCTTCATGTATATAAGTAGGGACCTATTTGCCCTGCCCCATTAGCCTGTTAATGATGAAAATATTTAAATGTTCCTGTCTGGTCTCCTGACTGGCTGTTATATACCCTATTTAAGTGGCTTTGTTTTGTGCTGTTTTTCTTGGAACATCACATGCTAATGAAGAGGATTCAAACAGAAATCCAAAAATTACTGCTGAAATGGTTATTGGTTATTCATTTTTTTTTATTCATTTTTTTAAGCAGAAGCTCAATCAATGTTATCTGTAATCTAGATTTTTGTTAAACTCTGTTTTTGTTCAGTTAAGAAAAAATGAAATACTGGAGTTCTCCAAAGTCTATTAAATCTGCAGTGTTCCAGCTTGAGTTAATTTGGAATAGAAAAGAAAAGGTACATCAACTGTAATTAAACTAGACTGACCTTAAAGTAGGCCTATATGCAGAAAAGTGAGTGAGTGACAGAATGAAAAAGAGAGAGAAGAGCTTTTTATGACACATAGGCTTGTAAGTCCATGTAGATAGGTGTCTCACTGAACAGAAGCTTGAAATATGAAAAGTTGTTGAAATTTGAAATGGCTGGTCATGTTGCATCTCTGTAAATGAATTTAATCTGAAAATAAATAAATAATAATAATATAATAATTTACTGAATAGTTCACCTTCACCCAAAAGTAAAATCACTATCATGACATTCAAAACATACTTGCTTTCTTCAGACGATGAAGTTCTTCTCTTAGGACATGGACTACTATTATGAAACTTTTATAGTTATTTTTATTTTGTAACGTTAAAATCCTTTTAACTTACAATACATGGTAAAAAAACAAAATAGTCTTCAAAAATTCCACTGAAAAGGAAGCCCAACAGTTTTTCAACAGTATGGTGAAGAGTAAATGCTAACAGGATTTTTTTGTGAAATATTTGCTTTCATTTCTCTGTCTCTCCATTTCCCTGTCTCTCACAGTACATTAAAGACTTCTATAACCGTACAGTGGTAAGTCGTAATGGAACTGGACTAAACGAGGAGGCCCTTACGCTCATGTATTCTCTCACCGTTTCTGTGTTTGCGATTGGAGGCCTGGTCGGCTCTTTGATGGTGGGCACGCTGGTCACCAAATTTGGAAGGTTAGTCAGGAGGAGACCCATAACATCTGGCATAGTGTGGTCACTGGTCACTCTACCAGAAATTCCTCTGAGTGTCAAGGCCACCGAGGCATATTCTTCCTCATCTGTCACCCCACCTGACCTCTCTGACAGCACTGAATGACTTTGCCTTTGCCTTGTAAATGGCCTTGTTTGTACTCTGGAAAAGAGCAGTCATTTTGTTGAGTCCACTATAGGCTCCGAACATCTTTGTTCCTGATTAGTTCAACCAAAAATAAAAAATGCTATCATCATTTACTCAAAATGTTGTTGGATGACTTACTTAATCCACGGAACACTAATTTTGAAAAACACACTGGTCGTTTTTTCAACACAAATACAGTGAATGGAGAATATAGAACTTAAAAAATAAGACAAAAGCACAATGAAAGTATCATAAAAGTTGTCCGTGTGATTTATATTCCAAGTCTTCTGGTGCCAAACAATAGTTCTGTCTTGGGACCACTTTTATGGTAATTTATGATGCTTTCTGTCCTTTTTGAAGCTTGAATGCTTCTGTCTGCATTCTTTGTAATTGTATGTAAACAAACTACTAGTACATTGTTCAAATCCAGCCATAAATTTCTTTAAAGAAAAAAGTCAGATAGGTTTGGAACAAAATCAGGATGAGTAAATAATGACAGATTTTTTTTATGGCCACAGCCACAATTTTTATATCTGTAGCAGCATGTAGTATTATTGTCTAGTGACAAAACCGTTTAATAACCAGTTTCTTACTATGTGCACTACGTTAGCCATAGCTTACACTTCTATTTTGTGCTCTCCAAGGACTCTGGAAGTCCTCCTGTCTAGTCTGTTCTGAGTGTCTATGAGTGGCGCCTCAAGATTTGACTGCAGACATTTAAATGCAAATGAAAGATGATGATTCATGATCCTATTTATTGTTCTAATCAATTTCAGTCCAGCAAAATGTTTTATAGCAGTAAGGTGATCATAACGCAGAACACGGTGCAGCCGTCTGTAAATCAGGGGGAAAGTTTACAACTTGATAGAACTAATCAAGGAATGCAGCTATTTCACCCACCAGCACTGTCATGGAACATCAGTTATCTGGTTTTGATAGTTAAACTCCCAGGTGTCCGGATATCAAGCATGACTGTCCTAGCTTAATGAGCAGTGCCAGAGCAGGACTTCACAAGGTTTGCTTTTGCAGGAAAGGAACAGTGGTAAACTCCACTGTACTGGTGTTCTTAGCAGCATCTTTCATGGGGTTCAGCAGGATCTGCAGCTCGCCCGAAATGGTCATCTTTGGTCGTTTTGTCACAGGAATACATTCAGGTATGTCCAAACTGAAAAAAAAGCATGTATAGCAAAGACAGACATGAATGGACTCTGATATTCTTTCCTCATCTCAATCTTCCAGGTATATCTCTTAGCGTTGTGCCCATGTACCTTGGAGAGATCGCTCCCAAAAACCTTAGAGGCTTCCTGGGGCTCATGCCCAGCATTTTCATTTGTGCTGGGGTTTTCTCAGCTCAAATATTGGGCCTGCATGAACTTTTGGGGAAGGTGCAACAGCATACTTAACTTCAATAATCTATTTAACATCATACAGTTACATTTTCATTAAAGTTATGAAATAGAGTTTCATGTTGAATTTAATGTTCATTTGTGCTTCTTTTTTTTTTTTTTTTTTTTTTGACAGGAGGAGCACTGGCCTCTGTTTCTCTCTCTTGTGGTTGTCCCTACCTTTATCCAGCTGATGTTGTTACCGTGGTTTCCAGAAAGTCCACGCTACCTGTTGATTGAGAAGCACAATGTTCATGCCACTATCACTGGTGAGAGAAATGATTTCGAGTAAGAACTTGAGCCATTTAGGTATATCTCAAAAGATGAATCTCTATTTATGGCGTAATCCTATTCAACCATGAAATCTACCATGAATTAAAAAAAAATACTACATTATATACAATAGATCAACTTATTAATCAGTGTTTTTGTCTTGATTTTGAACTAAGTTTATTTTTCTTACCACGCTGGCATTTTTTAAAGCATAAATCGAAAAAAATATATTGAAAATATATTCATTATATATTTTTATATATGTCATTAATATATATTATCATTATTTATTTATTTATATATTTAGTTATTTTTTGCTTAAAAAAGAACAAACAATTGAATAAAATCAACTTAAATCAACATGTTCTGATTGTCTTAATATCTCGAGTTAATTTATTTTGTTTTAAGGGTGATTAGATATTTTTACTGGACAATATTCTGATTAAGAAATTATTATTTTGCAGTACAGGCACACATTAGACCTGTTCGGACGGGATTTACTTTATAAGGCTAGATGCCAATTCGCACGTGATAAGATATCTCAGTAAAACCCGCAGAAGTGGGATGGGTAATTAGATTTACGCACCGCCGTCTATTATGTTGTCTCGTGGGTATTACGTTGCTTCCTAATATCACATGCGCAAACACATATAACCTTTATTATATATATATATATATATATATATATATATATATATATATATATATATATATAAAACAATAATGTCCGGTCGAACAATGTATTAATTAACTTCAGATTGGATTGTGTTGGTAATAGGCACTTACCTAACGCTAAAAGATGTTTCGTACCTCTAACAAGTGCTTTTGATCTTCTTTCTGATCTGAATGGTGTGTGGAAACACTTGAGTTTTGCCCAGCGTCTAGAACGCATCTGAATGCTTTTTTAAGCGTCTCCACGCTTGAAAAATCCATTGGAAAAAACACGAAAAACTACTTTTAAACAGGAAATGACTAAATATTTACGTACATATTTAGAGCGGGTCTATTCGCACGGGATTAGTATTAACTGAGATAATTTTTACTTTATTTTATTGTAATTTAAATTTGTACCTTTTTACTGAAGGTAAAAGTCACCCTAATCTTTACTGACATTGTCCGTATCGATTACTGAGATGGCACAGTCGGGCGGGACTAAAATCACAGAGAAGCTCTGGTAATTATTACTTTACCCCACCTCTCCATGTTAAACTAGTCCCATCCGAATAGGGCTATTCTTTCATCGACATGTAGGAGGGTGATTGTTACATGAGATGAGTATTACAGTATGTGATTTTGTTTTATTTTGTTCATGGGTCATGCTTAAGTTGGGTATGTGGTGGGAATGGTATGACTAGGATATGGTACAGTGGCACCTTATGATAAAATAAAGATTAAACCAATATCTTGTGTTCTCTTTGTTGGTGCAGCCTTGAAATGGTACAGAGCCAAATGTAACATCCAAGCAGAGATAGAGGAGATGCAGGAGGAGCAACGCTCTCTCTCCTCAGATGAGACCGTGTCTGTCTGGCAGCTACTACTGGACCATACAGTTCGCTGGCAGGTCCTGTCTGTCGTGGTCATCAACATCGGTATGCAGCTGTCTGGCATTGATGCGGTAAGGTTAACATCCTGGTTTACATATAGAGATGACTACACTGCATGTTTTGAGATCGCTTGTTGTACCTTCACCTTCCCTGTAATAGAAAGGTGATGATATGAACACAGTGAACAGTGATGGGATCTGGGTATGGCGAGCATTTAGCCTCTAAAGCCTTCCAATTTCTTCCAATATCAAATAAAAAGCAGGAAACTGAGGGTATGTTTACACGACAACGATATGCTTAAAATGGAGAAGTTTTTCCTTTGAGTTTTCCGCATACAGACGACACCATTGTCAAAACAATCCCCATTCACACGGATCTGCGGAAAAGACAAAAAACGCTGTATCCTGGTCCCAGGCGATGAAACACTATAGACAGAACATGTAATGCGCATGTGCATGACGTCATCATTTTCACAGATTCACGTTTTTATTGTTTACACGGAGACCGCTTTCAAAAGTTTGCGTTTTCAGCCACCCAAAACGCTGTTGTCGTGAAAAGAAACGAACGGCTAAAACGCATGAAAAGCTTTAAGTTTTTAGTTGAAAACCAGACCTTAAAGTTAATTCTACCTGCGCAGCAGAGCATTGGCTATGGGCCAGAATTTAAAGTGGCTAAAGAGCCCTCATTTCTTTATTCATCAGAAAAGGCGAATTACCTTTTTAAAATACTTAACTGCAGATTAATTATTCAGATGATTAAGAGGACAGAGCTGACATAAACCTCACTCTTTATCTATCAGAGCTTAACAAATTACAATCTTCTTTTCTGTTTATGGAATCTAATTTGCACTACTCTGCTACAGCAATAAATATAAGCTATTATTCAAGCAAATTAGATGTATTTTTTAATTGTTACATCGTTAAAAGGGTGATTATGGTGATTTGGCAGATCTTTTTCGATCTATAAACATTCCCCTTTAAATCAGAGCTAATAATTTAACTATTAGCTTGTGATTCAGAAAAGGATAGCTTTCCATTTTGTAGTAGTAGTTTGATGGTATAGTTTTGAAGTTGACACCTGTCAGCTGACACCATCCCATTAAACTTGCCTCTGTATTGCTCTTTTATGGCATCTGTATTATGATCAGAATCAGGGTTATGAATAAGAATTCTGATGCATCGCAGCAAAAACACAATGTGCTGTTAAAGATCTTCTCCCTAAGGAACTGTGCAAAGCTTTCAGCATCACAATTAAAGTTTTTACCAGAGTGACATGCTGTAGAATTATTAGTTTTAATTTCTTTCTTTAAAAATGTATTTTAATTGTATTATTGCCCTAAAAATGTTGTTGGTGGCAGATTAATTCTTCATCTAATAATGAGGATACTGACCGATAGAGAGCTCATTACCTGGCCCACATAGAATCCGTGAGCCTAGAACTCATTTGAAAAGTTATACATATTCCTCACTCCTTGCTTTTTGATCAATAAATCATTCATTTGATGTTGGCTAATTTGACACTTCTCAGCTGTGTTTAACACATCCGATTCTGCAGAATTCCACAGATTATCTCCCAAAATCAGTAGAAAAAAATACTGAAAATTTCTATTTCTGCCATGTGTTCAGTTAATCTAATTTTCTCATCTAAAACCTCACAAAGGCTATAAATAAAAGCTATTATCCCAGTGGCGATTCATCAATTTAATTTATTTACTGACATTGACATTCATTCCACTGATTCTGAAAAAAAAAAAAAAAATTTAAGGAGTTCCAGACCATGACAATGTGTGTGACTTGCATTATTCAGTTAGCCTGGCCTTCACAGAGGTTATTATGAAATAAATGAATAAAACAACAGAACAGCATATCCTTAGAGTTTCATATGGCTGCAAAGCTGAAATATCAGTATTGTCTTTTTAACTACTCTACTTAAAAACTCTCTGAGACTCTTTTGCAAATTCATAGTAACTTTAATTCCCAAAAACATAGTCTTGAGCTGCTGATGTCAAATCCAAGTGGGAGTATCCCGGTTTGCCCAATGGGGTTTTGATATCAAATTTGAATATTAAATGACATTGACTGTAGGGCCCTTAGGTGGCAGGTGACCCTGTGAGCGTCTGTGTGTGTATTCAGTGTAAATGGGGCTGACAGGTGGTGAGTCTTGGCTGACTTCAGCATGAGCAGCAGGAGAGAGGCAGGCCGTGAGTGTCCTCTACAGTCCCAGCAGCTCTCAAACCGTCTGTGTTCTCTCTGATTACCCCCCTGCCTAACCTCACACACAGCCCTCCAGCTCTCAAATTGAATCTAAAGTGTTGTATGCCGTAACCGCTCGCAGTCACGATATGCCACCTGTACAAGCCAAAATCACTATCCTTCCACTTACCTTCTCATGTTCTCCCCAGATCTGGTTTTACACCAACGACATATTTGAGAACGCTGGAATCCCAGCCCCTGAGATCCAGTACACCACTGTAGGAACTGGAGCTATAGAGATCGTTGCAGGCCTCATAGGGGTGAGTTTTCATATTTAGCCGATCCTTTCACAGAGTCGAATGTGAAAATTGTCTTTCAATTATTGATAGTGGTGAAAGACTATATGACAGGGTTATAGTGATGCATAATAGTTTATTGGACATCACTTGGTCTATTACTTAATAATTATATCAATCATATAGCATACAACAATCTCAAAATATCTTGTATGATTTTTCTTCTCGTGTAAATGTATTTTGTTTTAAGAATGATTAGATATGGTACACCACTGTAGGAACTGAAGCTATAGATATGGTACACCACTGTAGGAACTGAAGCTATAGAGATGGTTGAAGGCCCCATAGGGGACATATTCTACCGATGTATTCACAAAGTCGAATGTGAAAATTGTCTGTTTCAATTATTGATAGTGGTAAAAGAATATCTGACAAGGTTATATAGTGATGCAAAATAGTTTATTAGACATCACTTGGTCTATTACTACACTAGAGATGCTACATTTGAGAAGGAACGTCTTTTCATATCTCAATCATTTTCATTTAGCTTTGCCCTCAATCTTTCTCAGCTCACGTTGTGTATTTTTCTGCTTTGACACTCATAAAAAAACACTGTATATGATGAGCGTTAGAGAGTGATGTGTCTTGTTTTTGCCGCCTCCTTCCTTGGGTCACATCTCAGAGCTGTAATGAAGGCCAGATACAGTCCTCTTGCTCTCTCCCAGTTGCGTTGCTTAGCCAGGATTTAGTGATGCACCAGCAGCAACCGGAGAGAAAGAGGCACACTGTTAGTCAGAAGAACTCATTGCTGTCAGTGTCAATTGGCCCTCACTCGGGAGGCGAATGGCACACGAGAGGAACGCTAGAGATTGGTTATAAAATTACAGCTATTCATTCTTATGTCAGCTTCACCCGCCTTTAAGTCAACAGTGCACCGCTTTAGCGCTCAATTTTAGCAGCATTTAATGAAAAAACAGGGTTCCACTTTATGCTTTTACAACATTTGCTTTCAAAAAATCACCAAAAGCCATCCTTTCAAGACAGCAGTTACTGATTAATCTGATCAAGACAAAAAGGAAGTGCCTATTGTGAATATCCAAATTGCATCTCTTGTTTTTCCTTCAGTGTTTCACCATTGAGCGTCTTGGGCGAAGGCCATTGATAATTGGAGGTTTTAGTGTCATGGGAATTTGTTGTGCTGGGATAACACTGTCTCTCATTCTTCAAGTAAGTAAAACATAATTAAGATACTTCAATCTAACCTGAATTAAATTTAAATTGCACTGCCCTTTGAAAAAACTTTATATCATCATTTAATCACCATTTCCTATTATCATATTTTCAGATACATGTGCCTTTCATGAAATATGTGAGTGTGGGGTGTGTGGTGGGTATAATCGCTGGGTTCTGTATTGGACCAGGTGAGCTTTTTTTGTGTCTCGTCTCACCCTTTCTTCTTTTAATCTACATCTAAAGTAATCTGCATGGCTACATCACTTTAAGTCATGCTCAAACCTATTCAGTAAAGCACTGTTTCAATTGGATGAGTAGTTGCCTGCTCTTTGACCCTGAATTCCCAGATGATGTCTTCAAATAGTGAAATAGCGACACCTGGGGGAAGAATTTTGAAAAGCAAGAGCTTAGACCTCAATATATGTTTGAGAATTAGATGGTGTTGACATATACAGTATATTCATTTAACAATGACATTATATTTTGTCTATATTTTCCATATGTTTACACTTTATCTGTTCAGAAAAGTTTAAAGACGTTCAAACTTTCAGAAATAAGTAGTTTCAAATGTATTTGTTTTTTATTACATTTATTATTTTAATATTTTACATGTTATTTTTGTATAATTGTTAGTATATATATTACACTTGTTATTTATCTATTTCAAGTATTTAATAAACATTGTTCACCGAAATCCAATAGGATTAATGCTACCTAGCATTATTAATCCATTAAGAGAATTTTTTTTTTACATTATATTTTACATATCTTTCATAACTTTTTTTTCAAATTAGATTGAAATTTTTTTTTTTAAACAATACTAACTTAGATGTTAAAAAAATATATGAAAATATAATTTTCTGTAAGCACACATAATCAGGAGATACATTAATACAGATCTATTGAGTTTCTTAGTTTATACAAAAATGTGTGATCATGAACCACATTTTTTCATATTAAAATATTTGGTAATTGTTAGACAGAACAGATAATATTGTACAGATATCTTCGAAATCTAGACCGAATTACATTAAATTGATATAGTGATAATAAATTGTACTGTTGAGGAGAAGATATTGGCATTTCAAAGATCAAAGTATGAAAGTTAAAGTGTGTACTTCCCTCTATTAGTCTGAATGAGCATGAGACTCATAGTTTATGCGCACAATAAGAACAGAGAGGAGTAGCTCTGCTACAGTGATGAATGAGACTAGAAGTGCTTTACTGAGTTGATGCATTATCCAACCCAACTCCAAAATCTATAATTCATTCTCAGGCCCCAGTCTCAATCGGTGTAATTACGTCTTTAATTAGGATTTTTTATGGCTCATTGTTCATAAACAATGATGAATATGGCTTTTTAAGACAAAATCTTGCATGAACAATGAATTACAAGCAGAGTTCCTTATCAATTTAACTGCAGCATGCCTCCTGCTGCAATTATCACGCACAAATAATGAAGCCATCGCTTGGCTTGTTCCTGAATTCATTACATTTGAAATAACACCTTGTGCCTCCTTATTTTTCACTTGTAACCAAAAGGGATTAGAACTTAAGCAGTGGAACAATCTCTGCTTCCTGCATATTGAGATAACGAGCTCTTCATAAAGCTAGTTTATTATCCTCCCTCCAAGAACTGTTGCACTACAGTAGAGCTGAGCGTACATGCATGTGCATAAAAGTCCATTCATAATAATATGCTTTTATGCATTGTATTAGGCAAAAAAAAAAATATGACAGTTCTAGGTTTCACAGTACTTTTTCTCTGAGATGAAGTTTGGTTATTAAACATGAAAAATAAACATGCTGTCGTGATATACCATTAGTACGGATGTGTCTGTTATAGCGGGTGTTCCGTTCCTGATCACGGCTGAGCTCTTCAAGCAATCCCATCGCCCTGCCGCATACACCGTGGGAGGGTCTCTTAACTGGATGTCGAACTTCACCATCGGCTTCATCTTTCCGTTCCTTCAGGTATCGTATTCATATAGCGCAGTTGAAGCTAAGGCTACACAGCGTATAATCAGAAAAGGGTTTTCCAGGATTGAGGTCACCTTGTGCATTGAAAACATTTGTCAAAGTCAATCAGTGTGAAATTCAATCATCTTCATTTAATTCAGCTGCTTTAAAAAGGAATAACTTAGTTTGCATTCCATCCTATTTCTCTGCTACAGATGTCTGCTGGGTCCTACTGCTATCTGGTGTTCTGTTCCGTGTGTGTGGCAGTGGCCATCTACGTGTACTTTGTTATTCCTGAAACTAAAAATAAGACGTTTGTAGAGATTAGTCAGATGTTTGCTACTAAAGAGGCTGTGGAAGAGAGTCAGGCCCTCACTCACCCAGACCATCTCAAACTGAAAAAGATGAATGGATATGGTTCACTTGAGAATGGTTCACTTGAATTCGACAGCTCTTCTTCCTGTCCTTGAACTCAGATGAAAGCAAACAATGCATAAGAAAAGTTTAGGGATTAGATCAACTCTAATCATATCGATCATCATCCATGCAATAAGCCTGACTGAAAGGCATGGTCATGTAGCTAGTGAATATTACTCTTGTGCTCAATGGGCTCAGACTGCAAGAAGGTCCATTCATCCTTATAACAAAACCTAAACTGAAATTAGTTCAGATCAGAATCAGATTTAGTTTTGCAATAGTACTTAAACATCCAGCGCTTTGTGATACCTTGTGTGCAAGGACAGTGACATATAGTACATGTATTGCAACATGTATATTGTTCTTGAAAACTATTGAAATCACAAGCTAGATTTGGGACTTTTTTTTATGTTTATGAAATGTCTTCATGTATATAGGCCTTATACATTATGTTTATCTTATATAGTTGATCTCTTGATATAATGATCTCTTGCACACATTGTGAGCGTTAAATGGCATTGTATCATTTATAAATGCTCAGGTGCTAACATGCCACCTCATGAGAGACTGCTGTAGCAACTTTAAATACACTGAGATCAAACTTGCACAGGTATTTTACATATAACTCTTTTAATAATGTTGAATTTAATTTACAGTCATTTTGAATACTGCTACAGCTGTAAATGTGTATTAGTACGTACTGTATACACTACCATTAAAATGTAAGGTCAGTAAGGTTTTATTAAAACAAATTAAAATTTGTATTCAACAAGAATGCATTAAATTGATCAAAAGTGACAAATACATTTATGATGCTTCAAAAGATTTATATTTTAAATAAATTATGGTCTTTTGCACTCTCTAGAAGAATATAAATTAAAAAATATTTCTGAATGATCATGTGACACTGGATTAATGGCTGAAGATTCAGATTTGTCAAAGCAGGAATACATTTCTATTTAAAATGTATATTTTTAAAAATGATTTTAATATTACTGTTTTCACTGTGTTTTTGATCAAATGAATGCCAACTTGGGCCAAAGAAACTTCTTTCAAAAACATTAAACAATCTTACAGACCCCACACTTTTGAAGGGTAGTGTATTAAGGTAATATAGTATATTAAGGATATATATATTATTATCTATATATTATATCTGAATTTCAATCGAATTTATATGGATATAACTATATTTGACCTCACATGTACTAAAAATATTTTTATAGTATTCAAAACCTTATAACACACCAAATAAAAGTGTTTTAAATGAGCCTGTGGTAACTCATTTATTGAGAACATCAGGGTGCAGAGTGAAAAAAGCTTACAAAGCAGGATCTGAGTACAGACACCATTGGTTTCTTCCAAAGAGTGCCTTTGCCAGTCAGAGAAGAGCTTCATTAACTCACTGAAGAGACAGATTTAATGCTTAATTAAAAAGAAGTCTCTCACCTTCCCCTATGGATACCAAACAGCTGTACGGCAGTTTGTATTCAGATACACATTTGAGACACACCTTTAACATAGTACTCTTGGAGGGTACTACATTACTGCATTTAAGGTATGTATCAGATTATGGATATGTATCTATATAGAGAGCTTTGTGGTTGTATAGTGCTGTCTTTTCTCTCTTATCCCAGGCTTGTGCGAGTATGAATGGGTTTCTCGGGTCTATCAAGCCCCTGGGCGGTGCTCTCCATCTGTGTGAGCCTCTCCAGATCTCCCCAGAAGAGACCCACACAAACTAATGATATCATACGCCTGCGTCTCCCGCTCCAAGAAGAGAAATTGTGAGCTGAATTGTGTCTGGCTTTCTGTTTGGGCAGTCTTCAAACACCGAGCTCAAGGTCACTGGTTAAACAGGTTCTCGATGGGCCATTGTGCACAGCTGTACTGTCCCAAGTCATTTTAAGAGAAATGACAGTGTCGGCAAGGTTTTGAAATACATCATACTTATTTTTATTCTGCTCCTACTATTCTGCTATTTTTGATTCAAATATAATTTTAATATACATACACACGTGTGTGTGTGTACGTGTGTGTGTTATGAGGACACAAATGTGTATAATGACATGCGTATTACAACTTGGTTTGTGAGTGGTTTATGAGTTTCATGAGTCCTCATAATTCAAATAGCTTAAAAAAACAATGTTTTATTAAAAATGCAAAATGTTTCCTGTGATGGGTAGGTTTAGGGATAGGGGCAGTGTAAGGGGATAGAATATACAGTTTGTACAGTATAAAAAACATTACGCCTATGGAGAGTCCTCATAATGTAGTTGCACCAATGTCTGTCTGTGTCTTTCTTTCTTTCTTTCTTTCTTTCTTTCTTTCTTTCTTTCTTTCTTTCTTTCTTTCTTTCTTTCTTTCTTTCTTTCTTTCAAGGTGGGACAAGCTCATGATTGGGTGGTCCAGGGCCACCATGGCCCTATTGGTCCAGATCTGTTTTATTTCCCAGAAGGCAGAGCTTCGACATTTTCCACGGATAAGACTTTGAAGAATCTGCACCACCAACTTCAGGTAGCGCTGACATTTTGGATTTATGAACTGATTGGAGAGAGGGAGCATGGATAATAATGGCCGCTGAATCTAGTTTTGTAGAATAAAGTCACTCTTAAATCGCCACCCACCCAGCGCAGCTCTAAATACGGCAGCTCATATTTCACTGTGAATTGACTCCCCTGATGGAATGAGTGTCTGTGTCCTGTAGGTCAGCAGGAGGAGAGGATGCTGGTCTAATTAGCAGCAGAGGAATCTACTGTCGGCCCAACACCTGTCATCACAGGCACAACTCTGCCCCCTGCTGTCTGAAAAAGAAAGGCAATCAAGGTGTCTACAGCGAGTGAATGTGAAGGTATGCTGTATTTATAGGCACATGATCCTCTTCAGTGTTACGAATACATGTATTAGACATTAAACCATATATTTAGTAGCAAAATGCATCAATATGCATGCACCTTATGAATGTGTCAAGATGTGGTAGCAGAATACCCACTTTCAAGCAAGACATTTTGTCATAATGACAATGGCAGGAAGCGGGAGAATATTTCAACACTCCCACTCCCACTGTCACCTCATAAAGAAACAAACACACACAGTACCCTCACACAGAAGACCTGCTGCTCGCTCCAACATTTTAATTAATGACAACAGATTTTCTTCTCATAAGTGCTTTAATGTGGCTTATTGCTGTAGCAGTCCCCTTGGCCGTGGAAATATTATGTTGACGGATGTGCTGTGTCGCTGGGACTCCCTGGATGGAGGCAGCTGTCAAGCCCGAGATGATAACATTAAGGCGAGGGAAAGTGATGACAAATGCCTGTTATCAGCGAACGAGGCCAGTGACAAATCGAATTGCGGCTCCCAAGAACCCCCATTACACCGTAATAAAAAAAGATTGATGGTCCTCTCTGTCAGGACCTCTGTTAATGCGATTTCGACTGGTCTCTCCGGCTTCCAATTAAGATGGCGAGGAGAAGGAGGGAGAGAGAAGCGACTACACACAACCGACTAATTGGATCTGAGAAGCCAAAGGCGTTCTCTCATTCTTTTACTCTTTCTTTCCCCCCTCTCTCTCTCTCTCTCTCTCTCTCTCTCTCTTCAGCTGTTACGCATTCTTTCTCTCTCACTCGTGGCAGCGCAGTCTGGAGCGAATGCTCTTGCATTCCGTTATTTCAGGATTTATGGCTGGAAGATGGGGATGCAGACTGCGCTGCCGGTGATGGGGAGCGCTGTCTCACTGCCAGCTCCCGCATACAGACGGGCACAGATGGGAGCGGAGACGTAAACCCAGCCAGTGATGAAACGTCCTGACAAACAGTGGGACAGACAGAGAGACAAATAGCTCCATGTGAGCTGCTTGCCATGCAATTAAGTAAATAAGGATTGACTGTGTGTCAGTGGTGGGCTCCGAGTACGTCATTCTTCACTGATGTCTGTGTGCCCACTGATTTCATTACCACTGAATGCTTGTTATGCTCCTCAAGGACTTTTTGAAGATGAGGTGGTGAACAACACCGTGGTGGTTAAGCAAAGAGATTCACGCACCTTATATAAAGATGCTTGTGATCGTTTTGCAATC
This sequence comes from Semotilus atromaculatus, assembly GCA_031834385.1. NCBI lineage: Eukaryota > Metazoa > Chordata > Actinopteri > Cypriniformes > Leuciscidae > Semotilus > Semotilus atromaculatus. The sequence goes on along the minus strand of JAULUF010000025.1, from coordinate 23,461,797 downwards.
ACATTAGGTTGACCTCAGAATTGATGGACCTATGTTTGATTATTGCTGATTTGAACGTTTGTAACTAGGTCACGTTCGTGCCGGTGACAATATCAGATCTTGAAGCCTGTGCAGTGGCATCTGGAAATTGTAGACTGACCTATAAAAGAAGGCACTGTCCATCAGCTCATCCTCCAGAGAAGCCTCCATGGCTCCTCTGTGACCTGGGGATTCATTGAATGATATAGGAGGTTTTATTGTGCCAAGCTTGTAGTTTTCATCTGAGCTGTGCAGCCAGAGGGGAGCCATTTTGTCATTTTGACAGAACCTTCAGAACTTGGTGACATGAAAAGGGGGATGTAACCATCCAATATTTCTTCCGCTGTTTTACTTTAAGTATTTGACTTTATTATATCAAACCTTTGGCCTGGCTTTACAGACAGGGCTTAAATTAAGCCAGGATTAGGCCATTATTGTTGTATATCTTGAGAGACATAACAATAGCATTGACATATATTTATAATAGTGATTTGTGATTGGCTTAAACTCTGTCTTTTTAATATTTTTTTTTTATTGTATTATACATACGCCCTGAGGTGAAAATCAAGTTTTTAATGTTGTGTATATGTCTATGTGGTGGTTTTAATATTATTATGCACATGGTTTGTCTTAAAGCATAAGTCAGCACCATTGCTGAGTATTTTCTCCTTCATACTGCAGTAAACCAAAGACTAGTCTCAAAATCGTGGTTTGAAATCGCTGGTGTTTCTGACGTCACAAACTACCTTGTAACCAATCATGTCAACGAGTGATCGTCAACAAGTGGATCACTGCTGGTGTGAGTAAGTGGAGGCGGGGCTAATTTACATATTCATAGAACCGCGTATACTAAATGAGACAAGGGTGTAGAGTTGCATTCAGGCTATTTTAAGGCATGAAGAATTTTTTTTTCAATAAATGGTTCATTTTGGTAATCAAAGATCTACAGGGGTACTTTAAAAGAATGTCAAATTGGAGTTGGGTTATTAAATTAAAAAAGAAATGGTTGTTGTTCAAACTATTTTTTATTAATTACAGTTTTTTTAAATTATTTTTAATATAGTATTCAAGACAACTGTCAAATTGTTGCATTATTAAATTCATTTAACGTATAAATTTAAATGTATTGTTGATCCAAAAAAGTATTTGGTTGTGATTGGATCAAACTATGTCTTTTTGAATGCTTTTTGAAAACAGTATACATTAATTTAAATAAATAAATAAATAAATAGCAACTCTTTAGAGTTTCATTACTACAAAAGCAAAAGAGGATGTTTAGTAGACCAAAATCGTTCATTTAGAATTTTGGTTTGAAAAATTGCTGTCAAGCTGCAATTGGCAAAAAAAATTATGCAAAGCAACTTCCAGTGAATTTACTGGGAATGCATGCACTTTATATATAGTGCATGTATCCCCTGGGAATCAACCCATGACCTTGGTGTTGCAAGCACTTTACCGGCTATGTAGCAAAGCTGCAAGAAACAACAGAAATACACCACGCGATCATTGAGCTTTCTTCTGTATGCTTGTGTCAAATATGCCTGCACACGAGAGTATTTTGCACACAAATGTTTATCAGGAAATGCTGGTTTGTGATTCATTCTGTGTCGAGAGAATGAGTTTCACTGAGCAACGTGTGCTCGTTTGATGAATCTGGCCTGTTGAGTTTATGATGATCTAATAAGCTCATTTTGTGGCGTAGCTTTCATCACTTGGGCACTGCTCAGAGCAGAGCTGTGAATCCAGGGCTAGGGAGGTGTGTGATGAATGGCCACAGTCTGGCCCCTACCTCGCCCCCGTCCGGCTGGAGCTCCCGACAGCCAGGCCGAGGTTAGGGAGACAGAGGAAAGAGATCAATTCTTTGAGCACAGGGAGAAATAAGGCATGAAATTAAAGCGAGCTACTGCTGACCGCCGCCTGATCCTTACTGCAGTTAAGCCTTTATCTCACCCTTTCTATATGATGGCCTCAAAAGCAGGGGGCCACTCATGTCCATTTGCCAATGCCCGGGGTAGAGGCTACACCGAGAAATAGAGACAAAAGCAACAGACGAGCCCTGCCTAAGATGGCTGCCAGATTCAGCGCTGATGACCCACCATTACTTATACTGCTTGAGACCAAGTGCAAGGTCAGTTCAATGTAGCCCCACCATAAATCAATGCACTAGTGGAGAAGCCAAGGTTATGGCCCTGACAGCCATCACTGAGGAGAGGGTATTTATAGACAAGGAGCGAGGAGGGCTGTGTGTGCGTTTCTTTATCTGTCTGCATGTTTTCTCGAATCACTGTGCGCACACCTGACTTAAACATGTTTATGTAAGTACGTTTCGGTCTGTTGGTTTATCAGTCACTTGGGGGGAAAAATGGGAGCAAACTGTTTGAAATGTGGAATGATTGTTGTGTTGTGTTCTGTTTGCTACTAAATCAATACTGCTGCTTGAATATGAAAAATAAGAAGGAAGCACAATGTGTTAAATGTGCATTTGTATTCATATACATATGCAAAACAACAGTACACAGGCAGTGCAGCTCTTAATTGCAGTCCCAGAAAACGTGTAGAAGTCTTTTGGGGAGAAACGAAACACAAAGGCTGTCTGGTGTGCCACCTAGAGTCTGCTGTCAATGGCAGCACCAAGGTGTTATTACATTGGTTTGGCACTAAAGATGACACCTAGAGCTACTGTTTTTGTCCTATAGAGATGAGATGTAGAACAAAAAATTAATTATAAACTGATAACTGCCTTAGAAAACTATAATACTCAATATTAAAATTGCTTCTTGATGCATCACCATTGACTGTCAGTACTTTAGGCATGAACTAAAGAATTTTGGTTGGTTAGTCAAGGACAAAACATACTGATATACAAACATTATTTTATTTAAGATTAAAAGTTACATTTTTAAATTAAACGTATGAAAAGAAGGTAGATAGAATCACCTTTATTGCCAAGTAACGTGGGTTTACGTGTACAAGTAATTTGTCTTGGTGAACTGATAAAATAAAATAATATTAGTATTAGTAAGATATAACATTGTTGGTAAGATAAGAAAGTGAAGCATAAATATAAAGAAACTAAGTTATAAAAACTATGAGCATCAATAGAAAAATATGAACAATTTAGGAAAAATAAAAATAGAGACTATATTAAGTGTAGGATGCGCAAAATAGGCTATTGCAACAGCTCACAGTTTGAATAAAAGGTGCAGTAGCTGTTGTAGTAGTAGTAGGAGGAGGAGGAGGAGGAGTAATAGTAGTAGTTGTTAATGAAATGTGTAATGTCCATGGAGGCAGATAAGAGACCATGGTGGGTCCTGAGTATTGTTGAGGGAAAGAAGCTGTTTTTGTGGCGTGAGGTTTTAGTCTTGATGGACCGCAGCCTCCTGCTGGAGGGGAGTGCCTCAAAGTTTGTGTCCAGGGTAAGAGGGGTCCTGGAAGTGTACAGGTCCTGAAGAGGTGGCAGATTGCAGCCGATCACCTTCTCAGTAGAGTGAATGACACGCTGCTGCAGTCTGCTTTTGGCTTTGGCAGCAGCGTATCAGATGGTGATGGAGGAGGTGAGTATGGAAGTGTAGAACAACATTGTCTTTGTAGGTTGAACTTCTTCAGCTGCCACAGGAAGTACATCCATTGGTGTCCAAAACAAAGACAAATGGCTGTGGTTTGCTCAAACTTTGTCTTTTTGAATTCTTTAATTTGCTGTACAAATTTACCATACTTCTTACTACCTACTTATTCACTTACTTACTTACTTATAAATAACAGCCTTAGAAAACAATAATATTCATAATATTCATTTGCATATCGCTGAATCTCTATTGACTAAATATAAATAAATATTAGCAATACGTATTGCTTTTTATTTCTCACATTGAACCGTAGGCATGATTTGTTAAAACAAGGACAAACATCAAAGATCTGATTGTTTCGAATCAAACTTATTATTTATGATTAGATTTATAGCCAACTGTGAATAACAAAAAAACACAATGAAATGTATGAATCTTTGCTCCAACAAACTACCTCATACTCAAGTTACTCAAGTTACAACATTACTATAAGCATAACTACATTTTGTCACAATGTTTCTTCCTCCATTGTAAATCTGTGTAACACGTAAAATTGTGTTGCCTATAAACTACAATTTGTCTGTATGCACAACAATGTCTGTAGCACAACAAAGCAGAATGAGTTCTACAATGTATTTTAATGCTTAAGGTTGGTGCGTTTAAAACCCTAGTACGAGCAAATGATAATGTGATGAATGTGTAACTAATGAATGTGTAAAATTACACTCAAAACTACATGAACATCCACACAGAGAGTGTCACGTCCCTCTTTCTCTGTCTCGCTCATTCATTTGCATGTTTTAAAACTCAATTCTCCACCATTCTTTTTGTCAACGTGCCAGCAGATAGCTGTCAAATATGACACGTTCCTGCTACTTAGCTGCTAAGTCTCTTAAACGACTCACTGACAACTCTCAAATCAGTGTGAGGCACACCAGGTCTTTAACTGAGACACCAAAAGACATCAGTTCTTGTTCACATGTGTGTATTTCTCCTAAAGATTGTTCTTAAGTAGGGCTGCATATGCATATGCTTCTTGATGTGAAATATGCATTTACGTCTGGTTTCCTGTAGATATGTTTGAAAGATAATTTGAATATACATTAGCGACTGGTTTCAGAGAGATGTTTCTTTTCCCCTTTTTTAACTAAGAAAGCTTTGCCTTTGTTTTAATCCTGTAGTGATCCAGATCTTTAGATATAAACCGGTTTCTTTGGTGTTTGGTTGTCTGTTGTGTATTAGAACTCTGAAACTTATTAGCAATGCAATCAGTCACATCTTGGAAGCATAAACATTTCTTTTCTTTTTTATCTCGGTTTTGATTTCATTTCGCGGTTTTCTGTAAAGGATTTTGGATTTGACATGTCCCTGTTTTAATTGGCTTTCTATGTATTGTAGTGCATGTTTTCACAGTAGTGTTATCTTCCTGAGAAAAATACCACACGTTGCTTTTAAGAAAGAATCTAAATTTTAGAGTAATTGAGTTAAAACCTGTGAAATGTGTCACACATTTAAGATTAGGTAAGAGTTTGACACTTCATTCAGTCTGTTTGGTTTCTGTGGTTGAGTTTGCTGGTAATGGATGTGCTAATGTCTCTTTGTGACTAGGGAGACAGTGGTCTGAAACTGCAGTAATGCTAGCAGATGCTGCTAAATGGTAACATTTTATTCTTATAGATCTGTCTTCTTGTGAATATGACCTTTACTTGTGGTGTCATACCCAGTTGGACACTAGAGGGAGCTGAGGACACACTCTTTAAACTAAAGGGAGGTCAAAGGTCAAATGTTTCTCCCTGAAATTCCTTGGCTATGTTTGAAATGGAATTCTAATGTTCTTAATAATATGCAGTATATATTTATACTACTTAGTATATGAAACAGTTCACCGTATGCAATAATTAACATTTAAATGAGTAGTATAATGTATATTTTTCAAATGTTTTTATGTTTTCACAAACAATCAGTCAAGGGCAAATATTACTTCCATTTCGTTCATTTGTTGCATTGGAAATGGAAGGTCAAGCCTAGTAAATTGCATTGTATAACACATTTTTTCATATAATGTTTTCCCCATATACTTTTTTTTTTTAGTACTCTGTTGTATTTGTATTGTAGTAGATGTAGTAGATTCTCCGGGTATTCAGCAGTAGCGGCTCCTGACCTTAAATTTAGAAATCTTAGCGCTAGTTTATGTTAAACTTTTTGTAAGCTTTATATTCTAATCGCTGAGCACATGCAGACACACTTTTGGCAGAGGTCTAGTGTCCTTGCATTATTCAGCCTGAGAGTGGTGCTCTTATGTTGATTGACAGGCTTTAAAGGGTTAGTTCACCCAACAATGAAAATTCTGTCAGTAATGACTCGCCCTCATGTTGTTCCAACCCCGTAAGACTTTCGTTCATCTTCGGAACACGAATTAAGATATTCTTGATTAAATCTGAGAGCTGGATCACTCCTCCATAGGCTTCTAAGGGACTGAAACTTGTTCCCCCGAAATGTTATTAAAGACATCGTTAAAATAGTCCAAGTAACTACAGTGGCTCAATCTTAAGTTTATCAAGCGACGAGAATACTTTTTGTGCGCAAAAAAACCCTAAAATATCGACTATTAGAATATTCAACTATTCCTTTCCTTCTCGGTCGGCCTCAAGATAGTTCTCGTAGTAAAACTGCGTATCGCTTCTGTGGTGTACGTTACACGCATCACACACATGACCAGCGTCTGCCAATAGGGACCCTACGTGTGACGCAGCCCTACGCTATCACACTACGTTAACGGACTAGAGGCCAACAGAGATGGAAACGTATAGTTGAAATAAAGTCGTTATTTTTGTTTGTTTTTGCGCACAAATCTATTCTCGTCGCTTGATAAACTGAAGATTGAGCCACTGTAGTCACTTCAGCAGGCATCACTCCTCCATAGGCTTCTAAGGGATTGAAACTTTTTCCCCCGAAATGTTATTAAAGACATCGTTAAAATAGTGAAATAAGAGTATTAAGCTATTCTGAACCTAACCTATAGATAAACCTGTCAGATACTACTTTGAAAATAATAATCCTGAAAAAAGATCAAACATCACAAATTTTTACTGTCTTCTTATAAGTTTAACAACAGTTGTCCAATCTGCTGGTTTTATTTTTAAGAACTAGACTTCTTGAATTTTAGGGGAAATGGTAATATTACAAAATTCTTGTGAAGCTTTGGCTTTCCCTGGGTGAGGGGTCATGAAAAAAACAGGGATGCCCAACCTTTATTCATTCACAAATGCCGGAAGACATTTTACTGTCCTAATTTACAACGTCAAAACAATAAGCCAATACACAGCTAGAATACGCAAGGTACATGTGTCTGAGTACAGTCTTCTCTTTTATACGGCTCTAAAGGGAGTTTACCTAGAAACCTATTTGAAGTCATTGTACTTCCATTCTTTTTGTGTAGTGGGCCTAAATTTCAACAAGTGGTGATAGGTCACAACTACCTGTAACGGCGGAGTATAACCAAAGAAAAAAGAGCCTTGAATGTCTGCCCTCTACGAATGACAATAAGCACAATTTCCCAGTTTGCATTGTGGCCTGTAGTCAGCGAGTGTGAGCTGGATTCTTTCTCAATCAGACAGGGAATTTCTTTCACCCCTTAGGTGGCACTTTACAGCTCTTTAAAGTGAAAACAATGAGAAGCTGTAATCAGCCAGCAGTTATTAAGTGTTCTTGAAGGCTAGTGCTTTAACCTTTAACGGTCCGGGTCATCTGCCCAACATCAGCAAACAAAATGCTTTTGTTTAATACCTTATACAGACTCTCCAGCACACCTGAAGAGCCATGTTGGTATTAAAGGGATAGTTTACCCAAAAATGAAAAGCCTTTACTCACCCTTACGTCATTCCAAACCCATATGGCTTTCTTTTTTCTTTCTTGTTTTTCCCATACAATGAAAGTCAATGGGGTCCAACATTGTATGGACAAAAAACACAGAATGTCTTCTGTCGATTTAACGCCAACGGAGGGGAGTCCGAGATTGTGGGTCACATTCAGCGGACAGACACAAACAAATATATATATATTTTTTGTCTATGTTTATGTCAACACACAACAACCAAAATCAAATCCCTTGAAGCTAGTGAACAGTTTTGTAGTGGCTGCCTGCAGCTACTGTTAATTTACAAGCCAATAAACTGTGAGAGTCATACTCACAAAGGTAATGTTAAACCAAAAAAAAAAAAAAAAAACTTTCTGAAACTCATCATTTTTTTAATAAAAAATGAATGTGATTTTATTGAGTGATAGGCAGTGGGTTTAATCAGTAACATTATTAATATGTTTGCTATCCGAGTGATTCTCGTCACTCCCTCAACCTGCTTCCCTTAAAAACTTCCCGGAAAAACATATGACATTGTTCTGTTTTCTCCCTGAACGATGAAGTGAGTTAGTATGGCAATTTGCGATGCAGCATGAATGACCTACAGTGGTGACATTTTTGACAATCACGACAGAAAATCAAAACACTGCCTTAACTTCTCTTGCAGAAATGCAGGTCGATGCTCCTAATATGGCGGCTAGACAAGACCGTTACCCAGAACTCAACACGCCGTGACGTCAGCTTCACATTCACTATAGCATAGTGCAAATGTGATATTGATTTTGAACAAAAGTTCAGTTATTAAGAAATTATTATTGTATTTTAAACAAAATATTGTCTGTTTTTGCTCAATTTTGGCAACGAAAATATTACATGTAAAGCCAGGGCAGAACTGTGTCTCCACAGTGGTTTCATTTCTGAATGAATCCACGTTTTGGGCGAATCTATCAGATGAACCAATGAATCAATGGTCCATTTAAAAAGAGCCATTTATTTAATTCCTGAATGAATTAGCCGTTTGAACGAATCGAATGAATGAATGACTCAATAACTTATTAGTTTAGACATTTACCGCCACCTACTGGCAGTTTTAGTTTCTTATTTAGTATATCATAAAAAAAATTGGGATAGTTTGCCCAAAATGTTCTCACCCTCATGTAGTTTTAACCCTGTATGACTTTCTTTCTTTTGCGGGACATAAAATATATTTTGTAGAATGTTGCCTAACCAAACTGTTTCGGCCTGTACAAATATCTAAATACCTATTCAGATGCAGCCTAAAAGTTTGTGTAATAAATTCTATGTTGAATCAAATAAAATATTTCTTTCTTTCTAAAGCTACTTTTTATTATGTCTATTTGATACTTTTCTCATTTAACACAATAATGACTTTTGGGGGTAATTTCTCATAATGTAATTAATTAAAATATTTAATCGCTTGACTGCCCTGTGTCCCACATAACAAAAATAATAATAATTCACGCAGGTTTGAAACAATGTGAGGGTGAGTAAATGGAGAGATAATTTTTTTTTTTTTTTTTTTTTTTTTTTTTTTGGGTGAGCTATCCCTTTAGGACGTTATTGTTTTGGGACAATCAAGAAGTCTGCTGTGATTGTTTCCCTCCTGAGGTTGAGGTATTAGATGCATGATCACACGTAAGTGGCAGTGATAAGTGTTTGCGCCATGGTGGTTAGGATTGCATCTCTGAACATGTTCTCAGAGAGGAGCAGTGAAGTCTGGCTCTCATTAACACAGGCAAACGGGCATTCCCTCTGCAGCAGGTGCTAAAAAATGCCCTAATTGTGTGACGATGAATGGCTTGTGTCAAAAGGGACATCATCTGCTGGATAAGTACGTGTGTGTTTGTGGGTGTATGTGTCATAGTGAACACTTCTCACTGCATAGCACATTATAGGATGACTTTTTTGGGAATTGAGTGGATGGCTGGGAAAGCTGTTGCTGTTCTGTTCACCACCCAGACTACTTTTTAGTCCCCAGAAAGTGACTGTATTAACAGAAACATACACTTAGCTAGACTTACAAACATCTCTGTAAATCAGTCTCACGCATACAGTAATATGCACCGCAGGGAGACGTGCCTAAGAAAAAGTAGTTAAGTATTCGTGAAAAATTCATTTTCACATGCACGACTTCCACCTGGGAAGCTTGGCAGCTGCTCAACTTGTTTAACATCCCACCATATAGATCTTTATACTTGTAGAGCATAAAAATAATAGTGTAAAACTTGTTTGATATGAGTGTCGGCTACAGCGAGCTGAAGTCACTTCTGTAAGCCATAAAGGGGTGTGGAGGACGCATATTTTTGGCCTTGTGTTCCAGATGTTTGTCATCCTCTACATGTCAGAGGAACCTCTGAACAATTTGTCAAATACATATTTTTTGGACATTCAACACTTGAAAGGCATGAGGCAGGTTGTTTTTAGGACAGTTGTGACAGTGGCTTTCATGTTGAGATAATATCCACCGTTCTACATCTGGAGCAAGCTGGGAATGCAATCCCACAATAAAAAAAGACCTCAGAATTGTCGGTTTTCCTCCTTTCACTCATCTAAATCATTTTAATCGTTTCAGGTTTGGACACAGCTGACAAAGTCAGAAACACAGAGAAACAAACCCTCAGGTTCTGCTGAGATTGACTGTTTTGGGTTCCTGTGAGCTATGAATTATGTATAAAAAGAATATTGTACTTTTAAAAATAAGCTCTTATTTTTCCTACAAATCCTCTTAATGTTTTTTTCTGAACACATCAAAACCAAGCACTTTTTTTTTTACCATGGATTAGGCATAAGCTTTTCAGAAATATTACTAGTATCTGTTCTAGCAACTTTGTTTGTCATGTAGTAAAAACGTATTTTAATCAGAAAATAAGCCCCCAAACATTAACATGTTTCATGGAGGATATTTGAAGGATGTTATCAATTTGAAATTTTGTTTATAATCAGTTCTCGTACATTAAGGATCAACCTGTAACTAGTTTTTGAAAACGGCCCGTGGGCTCTCTTAGACCCCGAACGGCAAATGAGGGTTTGAGTTTCACACTGATCTCTCTGTTCTGCAAGTGAAAACAACCCAGTAGTAGATGGAAAACATTATTTCCCCATATTTGTACTAAACAATCTACCAAATGATCACTTCTTTCCTCTCCTTAATTTAATGATCTGTCCCCATTGTGTGGCCGAGGACATGTCCCCAATGAATATATAGTCTCATTGTAATGCTCCCAGTTGTCTTTTTCAAAGTCAGGCTAATAACATGTCTTTATACCCAGCAGGAGTCTTTTCATGTTGTATTTATGAGCCAGCTTCACTTTACATATTCATTCTGCTGGTGTTAAACAATTGCCGGCGGGCTGCCGGGACTCTCTGTCCCTAAAGCTTTTCCAAAGCCACCTACCATTCTGGTTCACAGCTGTGGGACCGAACCCTCTCATCTTTCACGTAGAGCATGAGAACCGGCTAGAAATACGCAATTGGACTTTCTTTATACTTACTCCAATGAATCAAGTGGATTTTGGTTCATACATATCAATACATCAACATGTCTCACCCCACTTCACAGCAGCACTCCACTGGAGAGGCTAAACTTAGTGCAGTGAACCGCCGCGTTGACAGTGCAGACATCAGACGTTTTGCTCAGCCCTACCGGGTCAGAAAGAGACTCTGAAGTGACGTGAGAGTGACATACACAAACACGGGAGAGCGGAGGCCAGGACTTGCTCTATTACACCTTACCCAGTTGCAGAATGAACGCGGGAGCTGGGGAGGGGGTGGCGGGGTTACTGTAACAGCACAGCCCTCGACTCTACAGGCCTCGTTCAACACAAACAGGGCATCCCCAGGCTCTGGGAGACAGGCAGGCCAGATAGAAGGCCAGTGATTGATTAGCCTCCCCTGCCAGCACATTGACAGCTCGTGTCGAGGATCCAGTGAGTCCCGTATCAAATGTATCAACTGCTCGCCAAAACAGTTCTTATTTCAGTCGGCCCCCCTCCCGCCCAGTTCCCTCCTCCTTCTTGCCACTGCCAATACATCAACTTTAAAGAGTCTCATTCAGAGATGCTTCCAGGTATAATCCACATCTATTTCCTCTCAATTAAGTCTCTTTTTTATTCATTTTGTTCATGTAGTTAGAGTCGTTTTGATATTACACACTGTGTATATATATATATATGGTGACAGTCTCATATGTGGCCATAAAAAAAATAAATTTGTGGTTTTGCAACAAGACAGCAGTATTTGTTAAAATTCTGCATTGTTGTGTTTGGCAGCTTTCAGAGTGTGTAATATCAAAACGACTCTAACCACATGAATATATTTATTTTTTGGTGACAACACAGCCCTGTTTCTCTGAGGTGGCCACAAAGTAAGTGGCAGCAAAGATTCTCATTGACCCCTGGTGTCTATTTCTGGGGGCTTTGATAAGGAGTTCTCAGAGTGTTTTGGTTGGGGGTGGAGGTGGCAACGGGAGAAAGCTTCGAGATCCAGAGACAGGGCAGTGAGAGAGAGAAAAGGAGAGAAGGACATGGAGGTCCTGCACGGGGTTATCAGGACGTCAAAATATCTGGGTCCTTCTGTCAGCAGTGCAGGGTGATTAACACATCGACGGCCACGAACGGGAAAGCAGGCAGGCACAGGGGTGAGACCAGGGAGATAACAAGACTGATTGACATATGAAGGGTGAGAGAGAGAGAGGGAATGCTTGTGGAATGCCGTGTTGTTAGCCCTCCTGTCCTTCCAATGTCTTGAATTTTCCCTCTTTCTGGTGGCATGTCTGATGGTTGGAAACATTCTGATGGTAGGTTTACATAGGTTATATAGTATTATATTTGTATAGAATTTTGTGCAACTAGAACAATGTGGATTTCACACATTAATAAAAAAAAAAGACATATATATATATATATATATATATATATATATAGCAATAAGTCTGTGTGTGTGTGTGTGTGTATATAAATATAAATATAAATGGTTATATATATATATATATATATATATATATATATATATATATATATATATATGGTAAAATAAATGTATAAAATATAACAAATATTTTATACTAAATAATTTCCTTTTATTTACTTTACTACTATTTATTGAGATAAATACTGATAAATAATTAGATGGATAAATGACAAAAATATATTTAAAATAAATTGATAAAGAAACTTTTTTGTATTCAATTTAAAATAAAAATTTAAAGAATGGTAAAGCTGTTTAAAGGGGTGGGGGGAGCGGTTTTGATGGTATACATTTCATAATATTATTATTTATTTTTTATCAGCTATTTATCTATATGCATGAGCAAACATACAAACCATTATATGACCTTATAACTAATCCGGATTAGCAGCTAGATTTTAAAATAATAGAAAACAGGACACACAAAGTTACTGAAGCATAAAGTAGCAGTTCTCATTCATCTATGGTCATATTGACACATTTAACAAGTCCTTGTTGAATTTAACAAGCTCTCTGTTCAGTAGGCAATCCAGCAGCACTTGATCTCCGGCCTCTATGAATGAGCTAGTTAAGCATATCACTTAATTGGGCCTAATGGAACACGCATCATATCCAGCTTTATCACACACAGTATGGCTGCTCAGGAGATAAGAGCTCTTTGGTGATCACTGACTATTTAGTGCCTGTAATCTGCTGTTAGAGACCCCTTACACGCTTTTACTCGTTTATTCAGATCTCATTGTGCTGTATGAACAAGAGTGCAACCAGCTGACTGCTGTAGGGAGTCCACTTAAAGACCATTTGTCACAAAGCACAGCAAATAAAAACAACAGGCTATAATAATAAGTACAATAACAGTCACAGTAGTCATTATTTACTGAATTGTACTAGTTAGACATTCTACAGTGTGACTGTTAGTTTGCATGGGATATTGTACGGTTGTATTTAGATATTCCTGTAAGTAGTAGCTACTCTGTGTTGAGTCATTCTCAGCCAGCTCAAAGCAGGACCTCATATTATTTTAGCGCTTAAGGCAGAGTCCAGTGGATTATTCTGAGCAAGGCCTGCACAGCGTCTAATTGGTTCCCCAGGTTGTCTGTATAGGTAACATCTTGTTTCCATGCTAATGATGCTGTAGTGTGGTTTTACAGCTGCGGAGGGACAGCAGAGGTTACGGGGTCAAGGAAGGCGTGAGGGTGGCAGGGGATCCCCGTGCTTGTGTGAGACTGACCCCAGAACAGCGTATATACACTGGAGGTTTTACAGCCGAAACATTTGGGTTATCTGGTGTTAGTTGCACGTGGTGTTATGTTAACCTGACTTATGACTTGAAATGACATGAGAGAATTTGGCCATTCTCTCATCTAAACGCACTTTTGCAGACCCAAGCACAGTCGCTTTATGATTATTTCTTTGCTCCAGATGCAAAAGCAGATGTATATTCTCATGGCTACTAGATGGACTTATGTCATTGTGGCCACAAATGTGTTATTTTATCAACCACACGGCGAATTACATACTGCATCCAGTGAGCATCAGACGTGCTGAATCGCTCACAAACATACTGCATCCAAATGTGCATATGGACCTAACATACTTTGTATGGAAAAATAATTACGGCATCCTTTGAAGAGGACTATATAAACACAAGCACTCTCTACATGCCGTTTTCTCCTTTCAACTCTGCCTTTCCTTAAAATTCCAGCAAGATTTGCACCTTCTCTGCTTTTTCAATCTGTTCATTCTTTGAGTCTGCCCTCATTTTGCTTCCCTCTCTTTCTGTCCTTCTTGCTTAAGGCCAAACTCTGCTGGTTGCTTTCTTTTAGCTTCTTTTTTTATTTTAGTGGCCTTTTCTGGAGTCCTAATCCCCTTGTCTTGAGACATATATGGTGTTGTCTTGTGAATATGGGATGACAAACCAGTTCATTTAAATGTCTCCACTGCAGCCATGTCTGCATATCATTTTGTTATCTTGTAAGTATTGTTACTTAATTTTAATTGTTGATTTGAATGCTTTTAGACATCAATTAGAATCAGGATAATCACCAATTAGCCAAAAACATACACATTTTGAATACATGTTTTATTTAAAAAATAGATTAGTATTAATTATATAAATTATTTTTATAATGTTTTTTGATTAATGATTTTTATTTTATTCTAAACTATTTGAATCCTCTTGATAATATATATATATATATATATTATATATATATTATATATTATTTTTTTCTCCTTTCTAAAGTTTGATTCCTTTGAATAGAGGGTTATATAAATTGTATTTGCAAGTTGTTGGTTACATTCTAGCATGAGATTGGGGCAATCTCAATATTACACCAATTATGGAAAAAACCCATATTATACCCATATTATATGGGTTTTTTCCATAATTGGTGTAATATTGAGATTGCCCCAATCTCATGCTAGAATGTAACCAACAACTTGCAAATACAATTTATATAACCCTCTATTCAAAGGAATCAAACTTTAGAAAGGAGAAAAAAATCCTCTTACGAGAAAATCTTTTCACAAAGTCAAACACTCCTTTTCTCAGGCAGAGAAAGAACTTTAGTGAGCAAATGTAAAGTAAATGTCATCATTCTGGCATATTTGTAATTTAAAAAATGTAGTGTTAGAATTTCCCCCGGTATCCCCTACTGTAGGTATTTTGGCCTCATAAAGCTTTCAAGAATTTCAAAAAGATCTGACACGGTGAGATCCTGGATCTGTTATCGACCTTGGTGTTTATAGTCTTAAGAAAACATGGCAGTATCTCTTCTTGTATCTTGAGGTTTGTGTATTGTGAACGGTCTGTATTTCTCAGCCTTTATCTGTGTATGTTAGACTTTCCAGATATGTGCTGAAGAGTGTGTCAGACAAGACACTATGAGAAGAGGCCTCCAGCGGAAACATGATCCAGCATAAGGGAATCTCTCCCTCACTCTGTCATCCTGGCTGGGGAAGATTGAGAGACGAGTCAGAGTCCCTGTGGGCCACTGAAATCTCTTTCTTCTTTGCCCCTGCCTTTTTCCTCTCTTTCTCAATTCTGCAGTAGTCACCCTCGCCCTAACCCTGTCCCCACTTAAAAAGACAAGATTTTTTAATAGCCCAGCAGAACGGCTGTTAAATGCATTGATGTATGACAGGGAGAAAAAGAGAAAAAGGCGGACAAACAGAGGGATGAACAGAACAATAGAGAGCAGGTAACTAGGGAGAGATTAAATGGGTGTTTAAAAAAAGATAAAGAGTTTAAGATTATTGGATTGTGAAGAGGGATAGTAAAAAAAGAGTAAAAAGCAATAAAGATGTGAAGTGAGATTGCCAGTTTGACGTCTTTTTTGCAAGGGAACACATCCATATAACAAAAAAGGCATCCGCATTGTCTGACTTCAAATTGGACAAAATATTTCATAAACACACGAGGGAACTTTGTGAATGACAAGCGTTCCAGTTCTGCAGAAATCTGTGAAGTTCGTGTGGGCCTGCTTATGTGTTTACAAGACTGTAAATCACATTTTGCTCAAGAGATAGCGGCCATGCAACAGTTCGAAGACAAGAGAGCCGAGAGGACAATAAATACCATTCTACCATGGGCTTGAGTTCAGATGTTCTCAAGGACGTCATTTTTTTCAATGCATAGTCTTACCATTTGTTGAAGGCAGTGTTGGGGAAAGTTACTTTGAAAAGTAATATGTTACAATATGCGTTAGTAATTCGGTTACTCATTTGAGTCTGAAACAACCGGTTGTGTTCCATCCAATTCCAACAGTGACCGCAGTGACATAACGTTTGGAATTTGTACCGAGTCACCATTGGTAAAAGTCGTTAGAACTCTGTTTACGTATGAGCCTTCGACAATTGTCATTATAGCTTAGTTTATTTATTTTTTTGCAACACTGAACAGTCTTGAGCCGTGATGTCCAATTTGAACCTATGAACTGGCTATTTTGAATGATTCAGACAGATTCACAAAGTAAGCTGTGTCCCAATTCAAAGGCTGCATCCTTCAAGATCCTCATCGTTGATGAGGGACAGTAATGTTGG
This sequence comes from Semotilus atromaculatus, assembly GCA_031834385.1. Taxonomy (NCBI): domain Eukaryota; kingdom Metazoa; phylum Chordata; class Actinopteri; order Cypriniformes; family Leuciscidae; genus Semotilus; species Semotilus atromaculatus. The sequence continues at coordinate 23,445,327 of JAULUF010000025.1, read as the reverse complement.
TACTAGACTTTTTTGAAAGTTATATTAAACCATCTGAAAACAAAACAGTTTACAAACTGTCTAAATATGTTCATCATGGTCATTTATGTATATAATAAAGAGTATAAACTATATATAATCACATCTTAGTAAGATATGTCAACATTTGAACCAAAGTTTATTTTTGTTTGTTTTTACATTTGTATCATTAGATATTTGAGTAAGTTAAACCCATTACTCGTGTTTAAAAGTGCAATTCGGCAATTTGTCACCGGCGCGCAATTAATTCTGGGGTAGGCAAGGCCGCGAAGGATCCATCTGTTGTATCCTTAATTTCATGGGAAACGAATGATGCACTTGGAGGCCGCATTTGAAGGAACCTTCGAATTGGGACACTCTACGTCCTGCTGTGGTGACTCAATCGGCCTTCAAATGCGCCCTTCGAAGGATGCAGCCTCTGAATTGGGACGCAGCAACAGCCTTAAACTTCCTTCATAAGTTACCGGTTTGAATTCTCAGTCAGTAAGTGAATCGTTCAGAGCGGTCATTGATTTCACAACTGGCTCCCTCAGTGAACCGTGTAATTTTCGGTCCGATTCTAAATGAACTGGAAGAGACTTTTCTTTATTTATATATATATATATATATATATATATAATTGCCCATTGTTTATCATAGTGAGGTTCAGTTGTAATGTTGAATTGACTGTAAGGGAAACTTTGGAGTAATATTTGAAATATTACAGAATTATTGTTACAAAACAGACAGAATGCACAAATATAATCAGGATCACTACTGATTGGTAATTTTCCAATAAGAAAGAAATTTGGCTACTGAATGTTTAATAGGGGCCAATGGTTCCATGGTAAATTTTTTTGTATGCAGCCCTGTTCATTAAATATTGAAGAAGAATGTGTGCAGAAAAAAAGGGTACTAAGGTTTGTCCGTCTCTCCATTTCATTATTTCATTAGATTGACAGATTTTACCTAGAATCCTGTTCGTGGTCGACAACTGAGTCCTGATCCAACAACACTCTGTAGCTGTCCTCTGGAGTTAAAACCCGGAAAAAGTTACGGAACTGAAAACCCAAACATCATGACCACATTTCCTTTCCGGACAGCAGTCTGACAGTCGTTGGCCCCATCGCCGGATCTTACAGGCATACTTGGCAAACCACACAGGCAAGCCACGCGGTCATTCTGCATTCAAAACTTACACGGTTCCTTTGTTTTATTGTGTTATGCTGTGGTAGGTGGTGGCAGCTTTAACAACGGAAACAAAAACACTGATATAGTCTACATTCACAGTCAAAATTCAGCAAAAAGTCTGCTCTACACCTTAATGTTATGGTCCAAACATATTTCGAACCAGGTTTTTAACCAGACATGTAGAAAAGTCACAGAGTAAGTGATTAACTGAATCTTCAGACACATTTGTGAATTTAATCAATGAAATATGCAGCACTACCTCATATTGGAGACTTGTGCTGGCCTAAAATACATTTGGAAAAGTGAAAAACTTCCGTCACTCTGTGGCTTTAAACCCACGCAAGGCTCTGCAATGACATTTGCCAGCCAGCCAGGAACAACTTCCCACGCTTTTACCCCTCTTCATCGACAGAAAAAGTAGCCGTCAGCTTTGCCTGAACAGCCTTCCTGAATCCTTGCTCTCCTGCGACAGCGTGTCGTTTTATGTCTAGCTTAAGCCTGCAGTTATGCCGCCGTAAATTTAGCCATTTCAGACATTCAGTCACTTCTTTCAGCTATCGAGCAGCAGTGACCCGCCAGTGCTTTTACAGCCTCTTTGCTGTGTGTGTGTGTGTGTGTGTGTGTGTGTGTGTGTGTGTGTGTGTGCTGATCATGTATTGTAATAGCAGAACAAAATGTAAAAAGCAGTCCGCGAGGAGGGCAGGGGGAATGGATGGTAGATGGAGAACATGAATGTGCTGGGAGCAGGGCAATGCTTGGAATGAGTCCAATGTAACTTTCTCACAAATGGAGGCCAGACTCCAGCACAAGGTGTGTGAAAAGTAATGAAATGGTAACATGGGAAGCACAGATTTATTCTGTATGGCTGCGTTCAAAGCAGCAGAATCAATTAGGTTATGAGAGCAGTAAAACCTTGTTCAGTAACTGATGTGACTACCTGTCAAAAACTAATTTTGAGAACAAGTTTGGTTGATGTGTGATTTATAAACAGAACTGCATTTCCATCTACGTTGCAAATGATGAACAATCGGGGTGTTTCCATCCCATATGTTCAAGAGAATGAGCAGAGCAACTTTTATGTGATGTTAATGATCTGATATTTCTTCTCTAAGTGAATTATTCAGTCACATGAGGTGAAGTCACATCACTTTTATTTTAATGCACATCTAGGAATTTATTTGGTAAATGCGTTTCCAATATACTTAATGTGCATGTCTTCTTACCACATAAATGTTTTATTAGTTTGGATTTGCTTACTTGTCTTTTGGATCCGAAGAAACAATTATTCATGTGTATTCAAACTTTTAATTGGTAGTGTTATCATGGATTTCACAAAAATAAGCAGTATAACTGTTTTCAACATTGATAATAAGAAGAAACGTTTCTTGAGCACCAAATCAGTATATTAGAATTAGTGCTGTCAAATCAATTAATTGCGATGTTAATGAGTAATGACTGTTGAAAATTCAGCTTTGCCGTCACAGAAAAAAAGAAAACAGTTGTTTTTCCTTTTTTGTCACTTTTGATCAAATAATCTTGATGACCATAAGAGACAAAAACAAAACAAAAAAAACTTACTGACCCTTAGCTTTTAAACTGTAGTGTTTATTGAACATATTTATGACATGAGTGGGTTATGCAAAAATACCACATACAGCAGAGAGTTTCATCTTGGTAAAGCATATAGTCTAACCCACGGTTTCACAGACATGCATTTTAGTGTGGTACTATAGACTTAAGCCTTGTTTGAGCTGTTTTAACTAAAAGCAACTTGCACAGACATATCTTAAAATATGTCAGTGCCATTGTTTTGTCTCGAGATGCAAACCAGTAATGTTTTTTTTAAGTTTATAAAAGCTACTTAAATGTCCTAATTATTCTAAGGCCTAATCCTGGCTTAATCTAACCCCTGTCTGTGAAACCAGTCTTAAATGTTCAGTATATATCCATCAATTACTGCCAGGGCGTAAAATGTGTAACAGCTTTTCTACGGTAGTTATCTGGGATTCCAGTCTGCATGTGTGTGGTGTGCCCAGTGACAACCTAAACCTGGTTTTTGGATGACTGTTGACCTTCACCTCTCTACCAACCCAGGCTCTTAAACGGGGCGTGACGCGGCTCTTTAAGTTACCACCCAGGAACCAATGCTGCCTGCAGCTCAGCCTGGCTGATGGATCTGAGAGTGGCCGCCAACCTGCAATCACCCCAGACACAAGCCCCAGGACCCCACACACCACCCCAAAGTACAGCTCTGTCACACACACACACACACACAAATCATTTAAAGTGACATTAAAAGTCTGTGAAATGCAAATGGTAAGATGTTACTGTACTCAGTCCATGCACCGGATCAGACCTGATGTGCCTCAATACAAACAGCTGGCACACGATCAGTATGAGTGGGCAGAGTGCTAGATGCTGATACCAAATTGTTCAGCATGTTCGTATGGAATATATATTACTAACATATGTTCAATGAGGGAAAAAAAAAGTATATCAGTTCAAACACAATGGGACTGTGAAACAACTACAGGCTGTAAGTATGCAATAAACTGCTGTAGTATCTGCAGGTAGATGTTTTCATAAGCAGATGCCAGTAAAATGCCTTCCTTCTTGAATATATATCCATATGGAGGATTTTGTTTTGACCCAGAAAAACCCAGAAAACCTTGATGAATGCATATAGTGGGTTAGAATGATCATACTGGATTCAGTGGTTTTCTACAAAGAAAATAGAATGATTTCTGAAGGACCGTGTGACACTGAAGACTGGTGGAATGATGCTGAAAATTCAGCTTTTCCATCGCAGGAATAAATGACATTTAAAAATAATATTAAAATAGAAAACAGTTATTTTCAATTGTAATTATATTTCATAGTAGTACTGTTTTTACTGTATTTTTTTATCAAATAAATGCAGCCTTGGTGAGCTTAAGAGACTAAAACATTAAAATCAACGATCCTAAACTTTTTAATAGTATAGTGTATATACTTAATATAACTATAATATCTCTGTTCATGAGAGTTGAGTTTTTGTCCAGAAAGTATCGCACAAAATGTTTTCACCTTTTTTGCTGATTTTACATCACTTCTTTTTGGATTTGCTTGCTTGTTATCATCTTTTGGATCAGAAGAAACAATTATTCAGGGGTGTCCAAACTTTTGACCGATAGTGTATTAAGAAAAATAGCCTATCAAGTGAAGAAAGCACTTTTTAAACATAGTAAAGAATAATAAAAAAATATATATATATATATATATATTTAAAGCCACTTTCAAACCATTTAACAGGTTTGTAATCTTATTCAAATAGTTGCACTAATTTTACATTGTTCATGATTTGTTTTTGCATCAATCATATCCCATATTGTATACTTCTCCTCCCTTATCAGCAGGATTGTTGCGGTGGTATGATAAGATAATGAGGAATGGGGGTCGATTGCTGCTTTGACCCACCTTGTGCGGTTTTCGAGCCCGCCAACACAAATGCAAACATGTGACGGTCTGTGTCGAAAGCGATCACTTTGACATTAGTCTTTGGAGATCATTAGCTGGTGTTGGGCCAATTACATTCTTTGCATACTGGACTAATCTGTAGCTCTGCTGTCGAGGTTCCTCACCATTAGTGTGTTTGCTTATCCATTTCCTTCCCTCCCTCCAATTAACATGTCCCTCACTCTGGGTTTGTTCTGCCGGTGTGTGTTGCTGTGACGCCTGTCCATCACCCTGAGTCCCTCTGAAAGAACACTTTAAAAGTGAGAACAATGCTGCCACCTCTCAATCACTGCTGAGTGGTATTGGTACTCAAATGAGTGTTCTTCCCTGGGGTGTGTTTTGTCTTGCTGTTTTTTTTGTTGTGTTTTGTTTTTTGGCCTGATCTGTGATGAATCTTGACTGTAACCGGGGCTGTCGCATGTTACCGTGGCGAGGGGTAAGGCGAGACAGGCATCCGGCGTCATCGATGACGCGGTTGAAAGCAAGGCAGATTGACAAGCGCTGGGTTCCAGTACGGGGAGTCTCTCATCCACCACTCTGCCCCTCCTGCGCTCTTCTCTAGGCCCTCTGGAAGAGCCATCAGGCCCCAGAGGCTCCCAGCAGGTTGCCTACTCCCTGCAGCCAGGCACAGGGCCTGCCTGCCCTCCTCTTAACCCCAGGAGCATCGACAGCCATCCCAACCACCGCAGGGGTCCTCTGGCCCAGCCCCCTGCTCTTCTCTCTCTCTCTTCTCTGCTTTTTCTTTCCCTCCTTCTTTGACTTTATATCTTTTTTTTTCTTCTTCTTCTTCTTCTGTCTTAACTAAAGCTCTGACACTTGTTCTTTGCCTCTCAGACCCCCAGCGCTCTCATTTTCTCTCTCTCTTATTCTCTTCTCCCGTAAAGCCACTTGGGATTCTTGCCACTGAATATCACAAATAAGTTATGGAAAACATAACTTGATTGGGGTTTCTTGCAAAAAAAGTGCATTTGTGTAAAATGATTCAAACACAAAAAAAATATAAAGAACTTAATTACAAATCCAAAAATGTAGGTTTTTTATTATTATTTAAATGTTGCAATGTAAAATGCAATGTAAAAAAAAACCTTAAAGAGATAGTTCACCCAAAAATACAAATTCTACAATCGTGTACTCACAATAGTACAGTTTTGGTGTCCATTGACTCCCATTGTATGGACAAAATATATTTTATTTTATTTTATTTCTAACTGAAGAAATTAAGTCATACAAGTTTGGAACAAAATGAGGGTGAGTAAATTATGCATGTTTCATTATTATTATGTATGTTTCTTCTTTTGTGGACTATCCCTTTAAGCTGTATCTATATTTCTTTTTACAAATTTTTCTCATTTTTAAAAAATTACTTTGGAAATGTACAAGTAACAATGACAGAAAAAAAGTCTACAACTGCCATCAAGTCTAAAAAAATGTCAGTTATTCCAGTAATTCCACTCTGGCACCTTGCCCACATCAGACATGGTTGTCAACACTTCAGGAGAGCTATGTGCTTTACAGGAGTTCCATTCCACCCTCCACATATCTCTCTCTCTCTCTCTCTCTCTCTCTCTCTTTCTTTACATATCCAACCCATCAAAAGAGATGCATTTTTAAGAGCCAAATAATTTTTTTTGAAAGATTTGGTTAAATGAAACTAATCAAAAGTGTACTGAATATTTAATACAAGATAGCTATCGACCAAATTGTTGGCAGAGGCCTTCCATTTGGGACATTTCAAATTCAATTTAGAATGAATTAGCATCATCCTCTGCTGCTTTAATAGTGATTACTGCATTGAAAAGTCTCAAATGAAATCCATGCTGCACTTAAGAGAGATATTATGAGATATTATAAATCCTTCAGCAAAAGCGCATGGTTTTTCCTTTAGCTCTGCTTGTATTTAGGTGTTTTTGAACAAATGTGTGCAGCGGGTTGACAGCAGCTCATCCTCAGATTAGTCATCTTGCAGTTGATTAGGCAATGAGCAACAGACAGTTAGACACGAAGTTAACCAGGAGCCCAGCTCTGCCTCGGGCCATGCTGAAGTACTCAGCCATGGAATGAGATGGTTGACTTTTCAATGCTCCATTAATATCGGTCCACTTAAACACCAAGCCTAATGTATACAAAAAAAGAAAGAAAGAAAACATGTCATGTCCCAAGACACCAGAAGAAAGCACGAGGAAGTGTCTCCATTAAAAGCAGATATATGATTCTTACTGCACAGATCAATTGCTCATCTCATTTCCACAAATGAACATGAAAACATTACCACAGAGAATTGTTGATGGGCATGACGTACATACACTAATGATATAAGGCTGTATTCTTACTGATAAGACACATTTTAGGCATTAAAAGTGATATTATAGAGCTTATCAATAAAAAGCTTATCTTTATAGAACAACATTTTGTCTGTGTATTTTCGATGTGTGTAAGATTCATATAAATATAAACCTTAGTGGAATCTCAAAATTATTTGTAGCCTATATGGGAGAGCAGGGTGTTTTAACATCTGTCTCATATCCATCTCATATATGTTTGCTACAAATTAAAGAGTCAAATAAAATTGGGAACAAATATAGAAATAGGTTAGCCTAACAACCCTAAAACGTTACAAACAGCATTTATGAATGTTAGTTCACAATTCTCCTGGTCGACCTTAACCAATTTATAAAATATATAAAGTGTAGCCTATCTTACACCTGCAAAAGTTTTGAGTGGCGCCCTCCTGTGGTACAAAGTACTGTTGCACTGGATATTTTACAGCTCATATTCCTCAAATTGGTGCTTAGTGGAGAGTTTTGCAAAAGTCAATTTAGTATTCACATAAAGAGTGTTTGTGGTGCAGCGCACACACACAAAAACAAAAAAATGACTCTAATATCATGCCATTTGTTGTTAGCATTTAATTAATTGTTGATTAAATAAGTTTCACTAATTCACTTGTAGTTAGGCTATTCATCCTTTCATCTTCAACATTTCATTTGACGGGCGTGGGCTATAAGGTATTTAACCATTTAAAACCCGCGAATAAGGGGCGACCTCTTTTGAGTGATGGTGGGCCATCAGACTTTACTCTGATGTAGGTTTTTGAAAAGTAACATAATGGAGGGTGGGGTTGACTTATTTTGACGTTTAATTAGTCCAGATTAGAAATAGATTGATCGACTTAATCTTTTTCTTTGCTTGACTAAATGCCCTTTCTGTACATTGTTCGCACTTCTCAAATCGACAGACGTTTTTTTAAAGCATTTTAAGAATAAGTAGTTAACATTAAATACAAGTTGTAACTCAGTATTGTGCGTGATTTTAGTAGCAATCAAGTATAACTTGAAATAACATATCAGAGGCGTACCATTAAATGACAGATTCTTATACAGACTTTTATGTGAGTTTAAAGAGCATTGTCAGTGCATGGCAAGAAATGGGACACTTCACACCTGTGTTATCCTTCTGATGTTTTAAGGATTTTTCTTTTGAGGAAAAAAAACGCTAATCGTCTGTAATCCTTTTAATATGTCTCACACTTTCTTTTTGCAATACACAAGTCAGCAGCAAACCAGTTCTGCAGTCTGTTGCATTGCACAATAGCCTCGGTTTCAGTTTTGAAATCAGAATTAACAAATTTGATCTAGCCTAGCCTACTTGATGCTTGATTATTGAAGATTTGAATGATAATTTCTAAAAAAAAAAAAAAAAAATTATTAGGTCTACTTTTTTTATGTCCTTCATAAAGTCTTATGCTGATTATCTATAAATAACCTTACATTTTGATTACTCACCAAATTTATGAATGTCTTCTAAACTCCTCCGAGTGCTTATGGACTCAGGTGAAGGCATATTTAAAAATGGTTCGGGGTGGGGGTTTGGGTGAGACCCCCCTGCTTTTGTTCTATTGAAAAGGGGGCTTGTTCCTCCAGGACCAACCCTACCATTTTAACCAGGGGTGTCAGCGCAAGCGGGGTTGACATTGGAGACTGACTGGCAATGGTAGAAGAGGAGGGGATAAGAGAGTCCAGCAGCACTGCTTCTTGAAGAAAGCTCATCAGATGCACTGTCCTGCCTCCTCTGACTGACATTCACGCAGGAGTCAGACTGGATCAAACGTCAAAGGATCTATTTCTGCTGCGCTCCTCACCTTCATGGACAGACAGCACGGGACTTCTTGAGTCTGTAGCCTATGATCAGATGCGCCAGAATCTCTTTCGCTAAAACTTGAAAAGTAAATCGTTTACATGCTGTGAGTTTTTGCGTTAAGTGCACTTATTTGTTATTCTCGTTCTTATGAAGGAAATCCAATTAGGGCTTTTACTTGTCAGTGGTCTCAGTCTGAAAAAAAAAAAATCTGGACCTTTTTTTTCTGCTTTTGAGCAGCAGATCTCGTAATTTGCCAGTTGATCTGTTCATCATATGTTGCGAGTCACAGGTTGGATACTAGCGCAGGACTTTACACATTTTAACTGGAAAACCTGATAAATAAATAAAAAATCTCTGCAAATTACGCATAATTTTTTCCCGAGGCCCTTCACGTCCAGCAACATGAGACTCATTCCATCACGATTGAGTTATCTGTAAGTAGCCTATATTACCTTTATTATTTGTTTTCACGCATTAACAGCTTTGCTTTCCAAAGACTAATGTAAGATTTGCTCTCTTGCAGATTCCTTCACCTCTTTGCGTTTTGCTACTATGCTCAGGTATGTGCAACATCTTCACATAATGCTTATTTAGCCTACTGTCATTTTATTAGATGCTTTAAGCTTGTTTTTTTACTTATTTTTTTATTTTTTTTTTTTTAGAAAAACTGTAAAGCATCATTACTCTTATATATCGATTCTATTTTGATACACTGTAATATAGCTACAGAATGCGTCAGCAAGCGCTCCTAAATTAAGATTTATATATTTATTTAATTTATATATGCCGTTGTTTTGCAAAGACATGCACGTATAGCCGTTAAATTAAAAGGCACTAAAAGTGCGACGGGAGAGGATGTTCTTATCAGATGGGTATCACAGTGGGCGCTGTAACCTGGCAGGTAACACTAACATACTGGCACATGCGCGTGGGCATGAGCTCGTGAAGTATGCCAGCCTCGAGTCAGTGATGAAACATGTCGTAGGGACATAACATAAAAAGCTCAATTTATGCGTTCAGGGCAATTTGACCTAAAATGTATGCAATCATACATTTAGCGCACCTTGTTTTATTCTAAATTTAAAAAAAAGAAAAGTCTTGAAAATGATTAGGTTACGAAATACTTTTTCTCATTTCGATTGCATTATTTTAAATGATTAGCCTATATGGAGGGGATTATAATTTATAGGCCCGTATGAACGAATGATGAAGCAATTTGTGCAGGTATTGATTATATGGTATTTAATTTCTGACAGGTAACCATTCAGTCCCCGCCTAATTTTACACAGCATGTGAGTGAGCAAAGTAAGGTGACGGACCGGGTCAGCCGTAGACTAATCCGGACCTACCAGCTTTACAGTCGAACCAGTGGCAAGCACGTGCAAGTTCTGGCCAACAAGAAAATCAACGCCATGGCCGAAGATGGCGACGTTCATGGTAAGAGCATCTTCCTTATTTATCTCATACACAATCATGAATCCATTGTGGAGTTTTGAGGAATTATTTTAAATGCGTTTTTCATGGAAATATTTTGCTTATTCATGAAAAATACTTTACTTCAGTGGTAGTTCCATTTTACTCCAATAGCTGTATACGGTGTTAAGTTCACTGTATGGATCCTTGGAGATAATTTTATACACGCACACACACACACACACACACACACACACTCACACTCATTTCATTGTAGGTTCTTATGTTCCAATGTGTCCAAAGCCCCAATCCATAGATGTTTTCTGAAGAACTAGAGGATAAAAAGGTCTTTTTGAAACCAGGCTGTAAATGTCCTTTTTGGTTCTAACTGGAACTTTATTTGTGCTTCTTTATTTTGTGAATCTTTATAGTACACTGCACTTGAATTGTTGGGCATCTGGTCAGTTGGTGAAAGTTAAAAAAGCAGTGGAGCGCAAAAAATGTTAAATGGATTGTAGATTGTTGAAGGTGAGTCTCTAGAGAGACGCACATGTCTGGAAGAGCCATTAGAACTCATCTTACTTCAACCTTCTGAACATTTCCTGAAGAACGTTCCCCTCCTCTCCCGACCAGCTCAGGATGAAAATATGTCTAGCCGAATTCTGACCCTCGCGTTTTCTTTCTACGGTCATTCGGTCCTGTTGACAGATCTCATAGAGCCTAAATACCCTAAATAACTGTTTTAAAGATTTCTAGAATCAAATTTTATGATTAACATGTGTCTTTGGTTTTATAGAATAATACATCAGTGATTATGTCTTCTATGAGTTTAATAAGAAAATGTATGTAATGGTTTGAAAATGTCCTCACAAAAATATATTAATGGAATTAAATTAATGAATTTCTGTTACATATTTAATTTGTCACTTCAGTTAAATCAAATCTGTTTTATTTGTAGCGCTCTGTTATGTGGTTTCGCCACATAAAAACCCAATAATTACCAGCTCTGTTGTGGTATTTTTGGAAGGCTGGCTCTAGCCCTGCGTGGTTTTGGTGACATCCATGTCACCTGAGCATGTTGTAGAGACAGCAGGGCTGTTAGTTCGGGCCAGTGCCTGGCTCCGGCTCTGGGCTTGTGGTTAGGCTCTTCACCAGCAGGTTATCTGACCCCCTCCATTTGAACCGTAACTCTTTACGATCACTCAGAGTACGGGGGCTGAATCTGAGAATGGCTGCAAGTGCTAATTCTTGGCATGGAGAATATATATCATGGAAAGTCAATGTCCCAGCAAATGCTGCTCTGATTTTCTTATAACTGTCATCATACTTTTCATAATCAAAAAACCTTTAAATTTTTTTTGTACTTTTTCAAAATGGCGCATTTAACTAAAATATTTCACATTTCTTTATTGTTTATTTGTTGGTACGTGGATGACATGTGATTACAGATCACATATTGTATTTATATACTGACATAAAAGGTAAAAAGTTGAAAGTCCTGCCAGGAAGTCTTTGGTTCCTTCCAGAAGAATTGAAGTGCACATGTTTTTATCATTCTGCTAGAATTTAAGCTTACATAAATCCTAAAGAGTAGTCCCTCTGGATTTCACATATTTATGCCCGTATGTGTATCTCTATGTGCATGTGTGTTTACTCATGAAATTTTCCTATTTAGACTTTAAGTCACATCATCTAATAAAAATATTCTTTTCTTTTCTTTTTTTACAGCCAAGCTCATAGTGGAGACGGATACATTTGGGAGTCGAGTTCGAATTAAAGGAGCTGAAACAGGCTTCTACATCTGTATGAACAGGAGGGGGAAATTGATTGGCAAGGTATGAGAAAAATTCATAATATAATAATTTTGTGATTGATCAATTGTGGTCAGTTTATGTATTCTATTATATACACGCACAGCATATGTTTCAGTCATTTTTCTGTTTGGATTTTTGGTGATTGAAAATGAGAAGAAAGCATACCTAGGGAGAGAAAGACCAGATAAATTAGAAATTCAGAAACGCCTCTCATATAGTCATGTAGTAGTTTATAGCATTCAATTGCTTGTGGACATCCCTGATAGTATCAAGGAGATCGTTCAAACAATCAATCAAACAAAAGTTTTATATTTGTATCTGTTATTGGGCAGCAGACGTTTCCTGGTTGCAGTAGGTAAAATCGAGTGTGAAGAATGGGATCTTTCTTTTTAGCTGGCTACTCTTGTTCCAATGTGGATTTGTGCCTTCTCCTTGCTGTGAATGGTAATAAAGTGGGATGGAGGTTCGGCCCCCACCTCCCAGCACCCTGCCAGGTGGACCATCTGCTTGGCACCCCTGATCTTATGCTATCTGACATATTGGCCGCCCAACGACAGCCTGCATGAGAGAGGGTTTTTTTTTTTCTGTTGTTGTTTTTTATTGGTTGATATGCAAGTCATTTTTTGGTTTTGGATTCTAAATTTTTAACAGGCCATTTTGTTAAGAGGCTGGGGAAAGGTTCGGACTCCTGGTTTGGCTCCTTACCCCATTTACATTTACTGGCCAGATAATGTTTAAAGATCCTGTTGTTATGAACGTAAAATGATGCGATGCCTATTACGGGCAAAATAGCCATCTATACCATATATTATACAGTCTTGAAAATAAACATTCTAAAATGGAGTTTTAGAACATCTTATGCAATGGAAAGGTTCCATGGATGTGAATGGTTCTTTATGGAACCATAGATGCCAATATGAACCTTTATATCTTTTTTGAGGGTAGTTCATCTATTTTTTCCTGGAGAAAGTAAAATATTACTGTAACGTTCTAGACTCATTTTATGCCTTTATAATGAACATTAGAAGAACTATTTTTCTCAGAGGAAGAATCCGCAGCGGTGTTTACTGAAAGGGGAAAGTCATTGGTTTTTGCTGTCATTTCTCTCTCTCTTGATCTTGGATCGTAATGACTTAAGCATATGCTGTGTGTGCGTTTGGGGAACCCCTATGTAAACTGGAGCAGACGTTTTCCAAAATACTTTTCGATAAGCTTCATATTTCCCATCAATCAGGAGCTAAAAGTTTGTCTTTGTCTTGTCCTCACAGAGAAACGGTCTGGGGAAAGACTGCATTTTCACAGAGATAGTCCTGGAGAACAACTATACAGCTCTACAGAATGTGAAGTACGAAGGCTGGTACATGGCATTCACACGCAAAGGCAGACCCCGCAAGGGCTCCAAAACCAGGCAACACCAGCGGGAAGTCCACTTCATGAAGAGGCTACCCAAGGGACACCAAATCGCAGAGCACAGACCCTTTGATTTCATCAACTACCCTTTCAACAGACGGACTAAACGCACCCGCTACTCAGGAGAGCGTTGAAGAGTGAAGCCGGAGAAAAGGAGAGGACAGAGAGCGAGAGACTTTCTCAAACAATGAACAGACTCCTCTTGTGGACTCCTAAACCATTTTTTTTTGTACTGAGCAACAATATACCTAACATTTAGTTTTTTATGAATTTTCAGAAATAACAAAAAATAAGGAAAAAAAAACATCTCAAGAAAAAAAGAGATCTATTTTTGTACCCCCTGACTTTTAGTACTGACCTGTGTAAGAGTATAGAAAAGCGAAGCGCGGGACGAGTGAGTGCTGACATTTTAGTTGTGGGTGGACTTCATCCGTCCTTCCGCTCTTGGTTTCATTTGATTTCGATGGTTTTAGAGTAATTTATAACTCTTCGTATTGCTGCTCAAGGGGACTTGAAGGGCCTGAGAGAATGCACTGACAACACAAGGCTGTATTCGGTTACACAGGCAGCCGGGGCACCTCTCGACCACCCAGCGATAAGATACCCAGCTCATCTCTCAGTAACCTCTCTGGTTCTTGATTCTGGAACTCTCTGGAGATAAACACGGTTAAAGCAAACAGAGCTTTAAATGCATATTTAAATGTGGCAGCTACATTTTGATTATCGCAGGTTTCCGACCGTGGTTTAAACTGTAAATTACAAGGTGTGTAAATGCATTGTACGAACTGTAGGAAAAGCTTTTGTTATTTGTTGCATTTTGTTTGTCTGTTTTTTTTTATACAAATATAAATATATTTTTATTTGAGGATGTGTAAAATAATTTTAATGATGGAAATATTTATTTAAAAACCTGTAATAAATTTACCTTAGGATACTGACGTCTCTTGCATTTTTGCTTAATGTACTATTCAAAATTTGTTTGAAATTTTTAGAAAATCCTTGTTGTTCCCAACCTTCTTTTATTCAGTGAAACATAAAAGAAGATACTTTTAACTGTTTTTGATCATACAACGAAAATCAATGGGGTCCAAAATCCCACTGGACTCTAATAATATTTATATATATATATAAATATATGATGTGATATATATATGTATATGTATATATATATATATATATATATATATATATGTGTGTGTGTGTGTGTATATGTATATATATGTATATATTAAATACACAAACAAAATTTACTTTTCAATACCTTTTCCACAGAAGAAATAGTCAGAGCATGGACAACAAGAGAATAATATGATACAGAAATCTTTTTTTTTAGGTGAACTATTCCTTTACATAGTAAAAGGCATCAATTTGAAATTGCCAAAGGGTCTTTTCTAGAAGCGTTCTAGACGTTTCAATGGCCTCATCCATAGAAAATTAGGCCAGTGCAGTCTTTGTATGAAACAACTTGTCATTATGCAATTGCATCATAATAAATACCACCATTGTTTGCATAACCCTTCTGGTTAGAGACCGGTACAGAGTGAGATGGAGATACTGGGTCTCTCCCCCCAGAATGTTTGGAATGGCACAGCTCAGGTCAACAGCTCAGTAGGACTGTCTCTCCAGGGGGCTACACTGTTTGGTCTCTCCTCTGGATGAACCGGACACACTACGGCTCCCTGGCCCCGTCTCTTCACCCTCGCTCAGGTGTTTTTGTTTAATCTCAGACCTTTAACTCCCTGTAGCTTAATCTGATTGGAGGGGTATCTGTTTTGTCCGAGCAGGGGTGCTGTGTGTTTGCAGACGGGGTTCCAAGGAGCCGAAAGCCAAGATCAGAGGGCAGCATATAGTAAGAAAATAAGAACCGGGATTTGTGGTGTGAGATCACTATCACGTTCTTGTCAGTGATGAGGAAGATTATTAATGACTCTTCTCTGCCTGAGATATGCATTACTGCAGTTATAATGCTATGTAAATTATGATCAGAGAGGAAAAAAAAGACATTTTCCAATCCTTTTTTAATCAAATTAATTGCATCATAAAATTCTAAACGATTCAGCCAAAAACGGTCCTCTAATTGGCTTGACACATCTCATGCATCACTGAAAAATGTGTAATGCAGGTACATTAGTGAAAGATGGCATTGTTTTTATGGTGCAATATGCCATGTGTTCTGCCTCATGTTATGCTAGTAGCTCAGCCGGGGTGCAGAGGTCAAACTCCTAGAAAGGCCAGAGCCACAGAATGTTCTTTGACTTTCTAGTATGCTGGTTTAGTTCCATTCAGCAACAATGTAATCCAATTCAATGAATGGTAATCAATTAAGGAAAAAAGCTTCTTGACATTTCTAAATAAATTACTTATGAGACAAAGCATTCACTTTTTTAAATCTTAAACTGACAAACTAAGAGGACAGGCTGAAGATTATAATGCAAATCTTCATTTAATAAGACTTAAAGTAACTTTTTTATATATATTTGTGGTCCAAGTGTGATTTTAATTCATGATTTTTGAAAAGGGATTTGGACATCAACAAATCACACAAGCAAGCAACCATCTTACACATTTGCAAATGTTACAGGGTGGTTAACATGAAATTTCAATCAGTTTCATCATGTTGTGAGGTGTGATGCTATAATAAATCTAAAACAATTTTTTGTAATATTTATATATATTTAATTAATTTATCACACAATAGGACCGTTTTAAGTGAAACAGTAATACAACAGTAATTGTAATTAAAAATTATGCATTTTTAAAACAAATGGTGACCAGTATCTGGATCTAAGATACTCTTCCCATTAGATTTCTAAATGTTTGTTAAATGGGGGAAAAAAAGTGAATGCACATGTTTGATGTACCCCAAAATACTCCCAATAAAGCACTTAAAAGGGTTTGAGTAAGAACCACCGGAACCACCAATTGACTCCCTGTGTGTTCACATTGATGATGTCTGCAATTGATTAACAGAGCTTGATGATTTGCCATGGTTATTCTGCATTATCAGTCCTCAGTTTCCCCTGAAATTTGTCTCCATGACCATAAAGTTGTAAGAAACCGTGGGGATCCAGCAGGTTGTGGGAAAAATCGCACCTTCTGTGCAGCTTGTGATGCCATGCAAATGAAGAGCAATTCCACTGAGAAAGAGGGGACGCAAAACTGCTTTCATCCATTTTATTGAGCTGCAACCCTCATCCTTAACCCCTGATAAACAAACAGGGCTACCTTCTTAATTTGCTTAGGGAGCAATTTAGACTTGTACAAGCCCCCCTGCTGAACTGGCAGAATGGCAGGGGTGAGAGAATGGGATGACCCAGACCTCTAAGCTGCCTTTACTTCACATTCTGCCTAACCCTGGTCATAAAACCCTTCCTGCAAATTGGAGCTCAATGGAGGAAACATGGGTTGAAATGATGGAGATAAGTCCACCTCGAGTGCTCTTTCTAGCACCAATATAGTGTTCACAATGACTAAGCCATTAAACGTCTAAATCTGCTGAATAATTTACAACCTGATCCACAGGAAAGAGTACTGGATCAGTAAGGTTTTACTGAAGAAAGAAAATATGCATGAGATAAAAAATAGCAATAGTATTCAAGCGCACAAGCCAGCAGCCAATCACAAAGTTATAATTGACATGCAAACACTGTTCAAAGAGAAGATGGGACACGACAGTTTGACTGTTTGTATACGGGACATATGGAAGAAATGTTGACTTTTCCAATTGGAGCTGTAATCTTTTGTTTGCCCATGCATTTCTATGGCTGATTGTCTGAATGATCTGAACAATTACAGGCTAAATGTGTTTGCCAGCCACACAGAGCACCCTGCACCCCTCTTAAAAGATCAAACGGCAAGATTCCCCCTCCTTCTTCATCTCCTTTCAGTCATGACAATTCAGCTGGAAAGCCAACCATAAATTATTATTTTTTAAATTAGAATTTCCAGTATCTGGGACACAATTATCCAATTCAGGGGTTAATTAATTGAGAAACGCCATGTTTCATCTACAGGAACTGGTCACCAAAATATAAAAATGATGTCATTATTTTTTACTTTTATGTGTTAATTTTTTTTTAAGTAGGCCTATCTAAAAGAAAGAGAGAGAAAGAGAGAGAGAGAGAGAGAGAGAGAGAGAGAGAGAGAGAGAAATCATTACAGGAGTCCACCGGACTAGTTGGCCTACACCATATTCCAAGTCTCCTGAAGTCATAAAATAGATTTGAATTAGAAACAGACAGAAATGTAAGTCATTATTAACTGATACTCTTCTCCTCCAGTGATCTGTTAACTTAAGAAACGCTGTGACTGAATCATTTAGTCAGTGAGTTGAACTCAAGAACCGGATCAGTCCAAGTTGTGAATGAATCACTCAAGATCGCTGATTCATTGAAAAGATCCGATTCAAAAGACCGATTCAAATTGCTATCTCTCTCATGATCTATGAATGTGCCAAGGAGAGCTTTTCCGTGAATATGAATTAAAGGAACACTCCACTTTTTTTGGAAATAGGCTCATGTTTCCAAAGTTAAACAGTTGAGTTTTAACGTTTTTGAATCCATACAGCCGGTCTCCGGGTCTGGCGGTAGCACTTTTAGCATAGCTTAGCATGGATCATTGAATCTGATTAGACCGTTAGCATCTCTCTCAAAAAAAATTACCAAAGAGTTTCAATATTTTTCCTATTTAAAACTTGAAAATGAAATGAAAGGAAACGTTGCGATTTTCTAGGCCGATATGGCTAGGAACTATACTCTCATTCCTGCGTAATAATCAAGGAACTTTGCTGCCATACCATGGGTGCAGCAGGCGCAATGGTATTACGCAGCGCCTGAAAATAGTCCCCAGTTATATAACTTCTAATGTGACTGGCAGTAAGTTTCAGGCACTGTGTAATATCATTGCAAAAAAATTGTACAGGCTTCAAACATTTTGGTAGTGCAGACCACAATACCTACCTTAAGCAATAACTTGACAATGACAAACTATATATCAGGTCCACTGGATTCCCTAAACAGCAATAAAAATGGTATTTCCTTCATTTCCATTTACTTCTTAATGTTTTAAAACAGCTTAACAATACACAAACAATATTTGTCACCAGTGTCTTGTGAAACATTGTAAGTGTTGGGGGTAACACATTACAAGTAACGTGAGTTACGTACATAATCAGATTACATTTTGAAGTAACTAGTAAAGTAATGCATTACTTTTAAATTTTACTTAATAAAAACAAATATCTTAATTTGTGTTCCAGAGAGTTTGGAATGACATGAGGGTTAGTAATTAATGACAGAACTTTCATTTTTGGGTGAACTAACCCTTTAAATTACACAAATATACTTTATGTATTTAATCTCACTTTATTAACCAATGTCTCTGCAGCTGACCTTCGATGATCCAATTCAACCATATTAATAAGCGAAAATGACTTTAGATTAACATCACATTTGTGTTTCTTTTATTTTATTGCTAAAGTAAGAGTGTTGAACTTTCTTTGATGAAAAGGTTTGTCTGAGCTGTGCCCTTTACTGTACAAGCATTCATGTTTACATTTCCATCAGCCTGAGGCTTATTCATTTCACTTTTGGTGTGAAAGGACCTTTACATCTGCCAAAAAGAAAAGTTTTTTTGTTATTAAAAAACAAACAAGCAAGCCCAGCTTATGAGAAAAATAACATTACTTTCCATAAAAAGTAACAAGTAATGCAATTAGTTACTTTTGTACAGAGTAACGCATTATTTTACTGCATTACTTTTAAAAGTAACTTTCCCCAACACTGTTTGTTACAAACTCCTATTGTTGCCAAAGAGATTAACTGTTGGTGAAGGCTAAAAGTTAAGAATGAAGTGTGTAAACCATGATTTCTATAGCAACTGAGAGAGGATGTGGCTGTTAAAGAGGTAATATCTGTGACAGTGTATTGAACTAAACTCAGCTCAGTAAAGGAGATAGGGAAAAGTAAAAGGATACAGAGGCCTGCGTAACTTGGTCACCGCACTGAATGGGCTGAGGTCAGGCCACCACTTTGGTTCAAACAAAGGCAGCCACCAAGTAGTCGCATTACTGACAATCACATACCATAACCTAGGATCAAATGGCCCCATTGTGGCACTAATATAAAAAACATGTTGTAGAATGACAAGCAGTGAATGCTTACATGAGATGGGGTCCTCTGTCAATTACAAGACACTCACCATTCAAAAAGAAGAGGAAAAAGAAGAAAAAACATCAAGGCAATTGAATGTGCCATAGAGTGAGGGGTGGACAAGCTGAGTGATTGGAGGACAGGCCGACGAAGAAAAGAACAAAATTGCATTCCACAAGCAACTGAGCATATCTTCAGAGAAATAACATCTATAGAGGCACAAGAGATGTGAGGAGAAGACGAATAATTACAAACCTTAATTCTGTGTCTGGTTCTAAAATGCTTCTTTATGGCCTGTCTTTTAGTTGACCTGATAAACAGTTTCACAAATCTGTGAGAAAGAAGGCTACATTCAAGTCGGTCCTTTATTAAAGCCTGCATAAAATATGTTAATAGCCGTTTTATTTTTTCATTGTTATTTCTGCCGTGTGTAAGCTCAGAATTAATGTAAAATGGCTTTTACCACTAACTAAATGAAATATATAAATGATATAATTGTCACTATTTCTGATGAACAGACCGTGGCAGTACACTTTTTAATGAAACAAATTAATGTTTTTAATTGTTTTTTTTTTCCTGTACATGTAGCTTATTCCGAAGAAGAGATTTAATAACTAATCTGACTATACTTGGCCATTTTTAGATGTTTCCCCATTTTTTAAAGTGTTGTTTTATTTATTTATTGCAGCAATGAGTTAGAAATACCACATCATACTGGAACCAGGCTTTTTTTTCAACATAATGCACTTTGGGACTAGATAAAAATTCAAGAAAAGGTTTTTTATTTTATTTGAAGGAAAACAGGAAGATTTTTTTTTTAAACACATTGCTCAACTATTAGCTATAAGACTCACATTGGGTGTCATAATAACTCATATATAATATCTCAGCATTATCCTCATCAATGGAAAAATCATCATAAGTTAAACAGAAGCGAGATGATGGCGTGTGCTGTGAACCTCTAAATTCTGCATGGCAAATAGCCTATTATGTTCACAAACAATTTTTTTCAAGTGTAGGCCTATACCGACATTTTACATATTTTTACAAAAAATTGGGTCACTGAAAAAGTCCTTAATTTTTTTAATTAACAACAAAAAATCAAACTATTAAATGTTATTAGGAAAGCCTTACTACATAGGCTACCACATACTAATTTGCCTTGGGCAAAAATTATTATTTTTTCTTTCCTTCCCTTCTTTACAGAATGTTGAAGTATCTGAAGTAATCTTTACTTGTTTATTATCAACCACCTTTTTCAGTCTTATGTACATTTTAATTGATTCCATAAATTAAAAAAATACATAATCAAATAATCATCATCTACATCAACAAAACAACAACAACAACAGAAGCTCCAGCAACTGGTCACACATCTAGCCTGAATGAAAAGTAGTCCTACCACAGCAAACAGAATGAATTTGAGTCACTGGCTCTGGTCAGTCACTACACTGCGCACAGCGTGGATCACGTGACTCTTCTGGTTGTGATGGCTTCCTTCGCTTGCTGTGTCTACACGCTTTGAGAAAAAAACATGGGCTTCTGCGCATTTCTGCGTCAAACCGACGAATGTCCTCTCAGTAAAGCCCTTCATATTAGTGGAGGCAGACACAACGTGACAAAGAAAAGAAAAGAGGCGCTGATCTGGAAAAGGAGCAGCGATGCTTCTGTTTCAGTTACCCGAGGATGTGCTCTTCCTCGTCCTGTCCTACCTGGATCCCAGATCGCTCTGCCGCCTCTCTCAAGCGTGCAAGAGAAGCTACCAGTTCATCTCCAGAGACGTTGTTTGGAGGAAAATAGCTAAAGGCATTATTAATACTGGCTTGACACGACAAGGAATAGATTCGTAAGAATTTTGAGATTCTCTAGCTGTGTTGCTACTAGCTAATAGTTCTCGGCCTACGCATAGAATAACAAAGTTACGTAGACTGCGTAGAACAACGCGCATTCGTAGCCGTCGTGACGTAATACAAACAGCGTATCCTGTGATTCAGTTCATTTCTTACGTTGATAGTCATGTGGGTTTTATTTACATGTGTAACCTGTATGTGAGAGGGACCTTAACACAAAAGAACTGTGCTGTGGAAGTACTATGCATAAGTAGATGAATAGGATATTGGATAAAAAAAAAAACAGGTTTTGTTCGTATAATTGTTTAGATTATTAGACCAATTTGAAGTAACGTTAGCCCCTCAGTCCCTTTAACATTTGACCCACAAAACCCAATTGTTTGAGAATATGTTGCATGTAATCTTATCACACGTTTTCCTCTTATTGCAAAAATTGTGGGATAAAATCTTTTAATTTGTGTCACAAAAATGTTATTTGGAAGCATTACGGAAAGACAAAATAAGAATCTATTTTCTTAATTTTTACAGAAATCAGAATTTTTACACTGCATTTAGACTTAACTCCAAAACTTTGGTGGCAGGGTTGCAAAGATTTCAAGCCCCACAGATAATTAATAGAAAATCTGTTTAGTTTGACTCCTTGAGGTTGTCGGTCAACATTTCCTGATGGTTAAGCGCATCATTATAAAGACCATTTGTCAAAAAAAGGTAAAAAAATTGATGAGTTTCTGGTACTATGTATGCGGTATCCTGTTTGTGGGAAGTGCCAACCAAGTCATAAACATTTGCTTTATAAACTTTATAACCTACACCAGCCAAAGTTATTTACTATTATTTGCATACTGTATTGTAATCGCACATGGCACACAACAAATAGGTTGACAGATTCGTCTTCACTGTCTGCTGCAAGGGAATGATAAAGAAGCAGCATGTCAAATCAGAATCCAATTTAGCCAATTATCTAAAGTAAAATCAAATAATGTAAACCATCAATCCCCTAATCATTTTTTTCAGATGTCCTTCCATTCCTCTTAAGGACAGAGTGAGGGTGTCCCACAACTGGATCCATGGAGTCTGTCGTAAAGAAGTTCTTTTAAAATGGAAAATTAAGTGAGTTATTTTATATTTTAACTTGCACTGCTTCAAAATTGAATGCATAAATAACTTGAATCGTATGTATAAAATAACTAGACATATACAGATGCAGAAATGCAATCCCTCAAACTAATGGAATGAAATGGTTATGATGTGACCCACCCCTGACTTCGAAAGGGAGAAGGGGAAAAAAGGAATTTAAAAGCAAGTAGGAAGATGTCATACTTTCACTGTCCAACCCCAAAATACATATTTTTTCAGACGTTTATCCTCTGACTTAGGGTGTGTAGTTGACCTTGCCAATATGGACAAGACATTATTGTGTTTTTTTTATTAGCCTCCTCGTCACCTTAAGCCCCAAGATACAGATTGAACTACAGAAAAAACATGTGTAGGAGTAATTTCCATTCCTTGATTGTTCGCCCACAGCTTGTTGCCGTGGATACAGCTGGACTGTGATGTGCTGTATCTCTCTCAGGCAGCAAACATCAGTGCGTACCATCTGAGAGCTGAGGGGGGGAAGTTACAGAACAATCAAGTGGCCCTGTTCACGGGACACCAAGAGGACGTGTGCAGATTCACTCTGACAGACACACACCTTATCAGTGCAGGAGGGTAAATCCATGATCACTGCTTACAGATCTTATGGTCATTCAGTTCTTTTATTTTATTTTAAGAATCAAGTCAGCAACTATATAAACAGATTTGGTGAGGTATCACTTCCTCATCTAATCTTATCTGGTTGTTGCTGACTTGTTTATAATAAAATGAAAAAAAAAAAAAAAAAAAAAAGAGAGAAACTGATGTTAAGGTTTAGTTTGATGTCTAGACCTTTAAAAAAAAAGTCTTGCATAATGTGCTGTTTTCCCTCTTTTTTATTATTGTGCCAAAAGTCCTAAATTTAAAAACAGTAAAATATTAACTGCAGTAGTTCAGCCTTTCAGTGAGTCCACACCTAGTGGTTTGATTGCTTGGGATAGTTTGCTCTTTAAAACACATGATCCTGAACAGAAAAGTTTTGTATGTATCTACTCTTGTATGTAGTATTATTACTACCAATCTTTACTGTTTGACTTTTTTTTTCTTTTTCTCAGAGATGGTAAAATAATTCTTCATGACAAAGGAAGTGATTACTCTGTGGAGTATTATGGTCACAATCAGGAGGTGAACTGCATTGACTGTAAAGGTGGTGTGATAGTCAGTGGCTCCAGAGACAAGACCGCAAAGGTTAGTGACTGTGTGTGTTGCTCTTGCTTTCATTTTAGTAACGCTATGGCCATGACTAGGTGTTTTGCATTGTATTATATCCACTTACTCTGGCATTCAATTGATTTTGAAGGTTACATGTGCAGTATAGAGAATAATTTAGTTACAGGGAGTGTTATGCAATTGTTGGAATTAAATCTTTAAATAAATTCCAGTACCGATGTAAATTACAGTTATAGTCACAGTTATAGTTGGAGCTGCCTTTGCTACTCCTTGACGGGTCTATTTGGTATGATGTCATAGTGTCAGTCCATCATCCTAGTGATGCTACAACTTATATTTGAGAAACACCTTGGAAAGACATCAGGGATGCCATCATATTTTCTGGAAAAGCAATACATTTTTGGGATTGTTAAAAATGTACTATTATTGCTATACAACATACAGCACATTGTCATTAAAAAGTTTGGGGTCGGTATTATTTTTTTTAATGTCTCTTAAGTGTCTTATGCTCACCAAGGCTGCATTTATGTGATAAAATAAAAAAGTAATATCGTGAGATATTACTACAATTAAAAATATTTTTTTCCCTGTTGTAATATATTATAAAATGTTATTTATTCTTGTGATGGCAAAGATTTTTTATTATTTTCAGTGTTCAACAGTTAATATTTTTGCGGAAACCATTATACATTTTTCCCAGGATGTTTTGATGAAGAAGAAAAAAAAGGACAGAATATATTTGAAATATAATAATGTTTTTGTAACAGTATAAAAGTCCTTACGGTTACTTTTGATCAATTTAATGCATCCTTGCTAAATTCTTTTAAAAAAAAGTTACTAAACCCCAAACCTTTGTACCGTTGTGTAGATTATTGTCCAAATGACTTTGGATTTGATTTTAGATTTGGGCTCTGACTCCAGATCGATTTGGACAGTGCTTACATACAATCCCCATGTATGACAGAGTGTGGTCGGTGGCCATCAGTCCATCTGTATGGTAAGCCTGTACTCATGATTTATTTGTGCAATGAGGTTTGTCTAGTCTTTGTGGTTAATAGTCTAACCACAAAGCTAACATATACTCTACCAAATACTTTTGTTCCAGTGTTTGATGAATTTGATGCTGTCAGTCCTTGATTTTTTTATATTAAATAAAAGATATTGGGTAAAGTCATGTCATTCCATGACTGACTTTCTTCTGTGGAACACAAAAGAAGATATTTTGAGGAATTTGCTCAAAATAATATATTTTATGTTCCACAGAAGAAAGTCATGCATGTTTGGAACGTCATGAGGGTAAATAATGACAGAATGTTCTTTTTTGGGTGAACTGAAACTTGAAACTAAAAGTTTATTTTTTAAAACTCTCTCTCTCTATATATATGGCAGCAAATATACAGTAGGACCCAAAAGCCTGAGACTGCATTCAAAATCTGGGATTCAAAATCGAATTCAAACCTGGAAATGAACAGAAATGTGTAGAATTTTGAATCAATTCGAACAAGAAACATTATGCTGAAAATTGAAATGTTTATGCTTCTGGACTATTTCTATGTCACTGTATAAGCAGACATATGCATATTTGTGACATTGACCATGCCAACTTCTTTGAACAAAAGCCAGGATTTTCTTGCTTCAATGAAGCACAAGATACTCAAAATACAACATTTTTAAATGCAAAAATATTTTAATTTAACTTGTCACTCAAATTGTTATGCAAATAAAAGCATTTAGTCTAGTGGCCTCACTCTTTTGGACACTGTAATTCCCTCTACTGTATCCACGATGCTCTTCCAGTTTCAGACCGTCTCACTCGTTAGACATTATGTGTTTGATTCCGCTACATACTTCATACTCACTGGTTTCCTCTGTTCTTCTCACCATATGAATCACCAACAGACCTGAACATCAACCTTTGCTTTCATCAAAGAGAATTTGAGATCTTTCAAATAATGAATGTATCACTGGGTTTAAAAGAGCGGGGTGGGGGTGGCGGCATCGTTACGGCTCGTGAGGTGAAGTGGTCATAGAAAGGGCAACCCAATGCAGGTGGCAAGACCCTTTTTTAATACATACTCTTCAATTTATTGCCATGCCATTTCTTTGAAGTCAATTAGCTCACACCTCTGAAATGCAGATGCAGAAGAATGTGGTCCCGGCCCCTAAAGCCTTAGAAAGCAGAATTTTGCCCCCTCATAGTGTGGAAAAAGACCCTTTTTATGGTCTGAAAATGCTCAAATGTAACCTACGCTATTTTCCCCGCTTCTAAACTCTCACTAGGACAGGGGTGATACATCATTGAATGTTTCTTTGTGTTTCTTGAAATGTGTTGAACCTTCCATTTGATAAATCGTTACAGACTTTTGAACTTTAGAGAGCTGTTTCAGTCTACAACTGGTTAACCGTTTCTCCCCCGATACATCTGGGAAGTTTCCCAATGTGATGAGCTGTTTAAACAAGTGTGGGATGGAGTGAGACAGGCGAAGAGGGAAAGAGAGAAAAAAAACGTGCAGGATATTATTGCGAAGCAGGGTTGCCTTTGCTCCTGCTGCCTTTGATTGCTCGGCCATGTATACTCCCACACGCTTAATGACACGCAGGCACATGAAGCTGTAACACTAGCGCAGAGCCTCCACCTGCCCCTGATCCGTCAAACGCACCTTCACAGCACCGCTGAAGGAATGGAAACACTGTGCGCTGGGAGACACTAGAGGACATTGACCGCTATCATCTTTTGTCACGACAAGGCCAGCGTGTAGCGGAAGAAAGCCACTGCTACTTGAACAGATCCAATGGTTCAACGCAGTTTTAGTCACTCAGCCGAGTTATTAATCCCCACTGCCCCGTCTCCACAGCCAAGAATTTAGATTTCAAAATAAGAGACGATTATACACATCATTAATTCTCCAATTTGATGGCTGAAATAGCAGGCCTCCAAAAAAAGACTGCTGGACCCAGATAATGGACCACACTTCTTTACATGTATTGACGGTGGGAGTCAAGTCAAAGTTGATGAAATAAAGTTGACTTGAAATAAAGGCGTCAACTAAGCCAGGGGTTTTCAAACTTTTTTTATGCCTTTTTTTTATGAATAAAGAAAGATCTGTTTTTTACTGTTGATCAGTAGTGATGGTAAAGACATTTATAATGTTACAAAAGCTTTTATTTTTACTTTCTAATTCATTCAAGAATCCCTAAATGTATCAGTTTATCAGTTGACATTAAAGACATTTATAATGTTACAAAAACAATTCTATTTCAAGAATTCGGTTCTATTGAACCTTCTCTTCATCAACAACAAAAATGTATCAGTTTCCACAAAAAATATTAAGCAGCACAACTTTTTTTCAAGAAGAAAATTATAGCACAAACCCATAGGAAAAAAGAATTTTGTCTTCCATTATTTAATTTTATATAACATACTAAGGCTGTTTTTTTTTAGACTTTCCTCTCCAGATGATCTGTTTCTTATGTGTGAGCTCCACCAATTAAAAAGAGCAACAGATGTCCTCTAATTGAGAGTATGTTCTGCTTTCACTCCTACAACAGTCAGGAGCTGAAACTGTAGATGGACAGGGTTTCAAAATAGGGATTGCACAGTGTGTTTTAATTTGGAAACCTGAAGAACTAGATGGGAAGCCCTTGTGTTGCAAATGTAATTGTTCCAGCTTCACGCTTGAGGTATCTAAAGGACAAGGAGCAAGAGAGGAGACGCTGCAGTGAGCAACGGGTCCGAGGGAAGGGGTGAGGGACAAAGAAGGGAGAAAGAACAGAGAGAAAGATGTCGAAAGAGAGTGCATATGGTCGCCTCTGACACTCAGGTGTTAGGGGCTGTATTGTTCCAACCCAATGCAGAATAACACTTGAGTATAAAACAAAAGAAAGAAAATATAGCCCTTCTCTCTTTTTTCCCGCCACCATTTGCTCATGCTATGATTTTTATTTCATTCTTTTTAACCTCCCTCCTCGTTTGTTCCATAACCCTCCCTCCCTTTTTGCCGTCGTATTTTCCAAGGAACGTTATCTCAAGGTCTGTCAGTGGGATACTCCGGCTAGAGCGAAATGCCAAGGCTGACTGTAGTCTATCTTTTTGTAGTCACTGATCCTAACCGTAGCCAGTAGCCCTTGTCCTATTTCTGAGATTGCTTTTTACAATTGTAGGCGCTTGCGTTTTTCACTGCATTTTATTTCTTTTATATTGGACCATCTTCTCAGGTTTTTCAGTAGTTATATCAGAGCGTAATGTAGGCGAGCGCTGGGCAGGACAGGTCCTGTGCAGACTTGAAGAACTCCACGGTGACTGCATGACTTTCACAGCTGATGTTGCAATGTGAACGCTAGCTCTGAAATTCCCTAAATGGTGTCATATGGCTAGCGGTCCCAGCCTTAACTATGAGACCGCTCCAAAAAAACTGCCCCCTCTCCCATTGCGAAGGTAATGGGCACTCTGGCTCCCTGCATTGTTCTCATTTCACTCCAGTGGGTTGCTCTTCTGTTCTGAATTCCATTTACAATCTCATATCAAAGAGACAGCAGCGGCCATATTGAAGAAAAAAAAAACCTGCCATTCACAGCAGCCCAAATGATTCCTGATTCTTGATCTGTAACCCGTGAGCTTGACTGGTTCATCCCCCCCCCTCCAGTAACCCCCCTAATATCAGTCTAGTCTTTGTCTGCCATGTCAGACTTCAGACTCTCACCCCAAATGTTGATTCATCTGCTCCTGTGCAAGGAAAAGCCCTGATTGCTACTAATGGCCTCTGATTAGCATACACTTTATCTTGAGGACACTGTTTTAGGACCTGGAATGACTCGTTCAGTTGGTAATGTGGCTCTCAAAGGAGAAAACTACTCTTTCAAGTCTTTCAGTTGCTCTTTGCAGCTAAAATTGGTTGACGGTTTACATTGCGATTATCCTGTATACTCTCTTCTATAACCACAGCATATAGACTTCCTAGCAAACCATGTGATTAAGGAATAAGCTAGAGCTACTAAAGATCTGTATTATGGATTATTAGAAAAATTAAGTTTTAAAATAAAGTGTTTCAATTTCTTAATCCACTAGAGATACTCCCATGTTCATTTGCATATTTACATATACAATCTGTTACAAATGGATGAAGGCAATGCAATGTCAAACAAATGACATTTCCCCTCAATTTAACTTATTGTCTTTCAAGAAAGTATTATACACTTTTTAAAAGTTTGGCGTCTATAAGATTGAAAGAAATTATCCCTTTTATTTAGCAAGGATGCAGTAAATTGATCAAATGTGACAGTAAAGACATTAATAATGTTACTAATTCTTACTATTTCAAATAAATGCTGTTCTCGTCAACTTTCTATTCATCAAATAAACTTGAAAAGTTGTATCATGCTTTCTTTCCACAAAATGAATAAGCAGCACTGCTATTTTCAACATTGATAATAATAACAAATCAGCATATTAGGATGATTTCTGAAGCATCATGTGACACTGAATACTGAAAATTCAGTTTTGCCACCATAGGAATTAGTTAATAAAATATATTACAATAGAAAAGTTATTTGAAATTGTACTCTATTTATTATAATGTAATAATAAACTAATAATATTATACATTTCGGCCGCAAACTTTTGAATGGAAGTGTATATTTTTAATATTATTGTTTATCATTTTATAGGTCTACTTGCTATATTATTTATACAGTTTTAATGGATTATACTGTAACTAAACCATTTCACTTAAAGTTTGCAGGCACTTGATATTGGACATCTCCTGATTTCCTTTGGACATGATTTTCTTGCTTTATGTCTGTCTGACCCATCCTATTTAAAATATTCTGTCGTTCCCTTTTTACCAGTAGATGTAGAATTAGTAGGGAGCGTCTTGTGTGATAAATAGTTTCCTGTAGTGTCAGACATGACAGATTTTAACTGACAAGATTGGACTTGTTAAGTCTGGAGGAATTCATACAGACCTGGGTAACTCTAGCCAGAGTGTGTGTAGAGTACACACACATGCACCACAGAGCCTGTCAGCTAGTTCATTAAGCTTGTTTGATATAAAGTGAGGTTTGGGTTTGTCTGTTTTCAGTTCGATGTCAGCACTTCACTTGCAGAGAAATTAAGAAAGCGCAAATTTTATTAGCCTGATGTGTAATTTGGTATTGTTAATACCACATGCACATCTCAGATCTTGAGAGAATTACGTTCGTTTAGCTTTTCAGACATTGTTTAATTACAGTTTAGACTAAGAGCCCTCACTTGGAAGATCAAATGTGCTTGTCCTCATTGGCTGATGCAAATTCAGCATACATTTGTGTCTGTTCATCGCCCAGAGAGTTTTTAAACATGGCTAATCAATGTCTTATGCAGAGAATGTAAATGTAGATAGCAGATTTTGTGCTTCTTGTATGTTGTGATGGGATAGGCCTACGGACAGAAGCGTTCCTTCTATCTAACTGCCTCAAAGAGCGCAGTACACACTACCTCAGTAGTCGCAATGAGCCCACAGCGACCAGGCAGGGGGGATGAAAAGGAACAGGGCGCAAGCGTCAAAAAGAGAAGCAACCCCAAGGAGAAGTGAGAAAGGCTTCTTTTTGGGGAGGCCTGTTTTGTTTCGAGTTGGTCAAGCACAACTACAAAGATGTTGCAGGGGTACTGCCTTTGAAATTTTCCAAAGAAAATGATTGTTGGATAAACCGCCCCCAAAACGCCACTCTCTGGCAAACGGAGGGAGCGTGACCTATGACCCTCTGCATGAAAGTACAGCGAGACGTACCCCTCTCTACCACCCTAAGCTCACCCGCCCTAATTTCACCCCCTTTGCTCCACCTCATTCAAGCAAAAAGAGAGAGAGAGAAGGGAAAAAAGAGTGAAATTCATGTCATTCATTTTGCTTCTCATCTCTCTCTCTCTCTCTTATAAGGCTGGGAGGGCGAGCCGTGTCTTAGGAGTCAAGAATTCAATTAGTTAAAAAAGGGGAAAAAACAAGAAAGAAAGCAAGAAAAGAAAGAGTCTGCAACAATAAAGCGATAACGGACAGAATGTGCGTTCCCACACGTTAAATACAGGGCGCTTACTACTGAAAGCACAGCATGGGAGCTATAGCCTCTGACTGCAGGTGGTGTCCTGAATAATTGCAGTCAATATGCCCCTTCTATGCAGGCTTTGCACAAGCAGATCATTACACACATGCCACATACAGGTGTTCCCCAGGCGCATTTGAGATGGAAACTTTTGTTATTCCCTAAAAAGCATTTTTGCTCTGAAGTTAGCTGGGGAGTTTAACTCTGTGGCTGTGGTGTAATGCATGACTGTCTGCTTTTCTCAACCAGATAGAGTTAGACTGTTGACATAAAATGAAACAAATAAGTATAGACATATTGTAACAATACTAAAAGAGACTTAAAATATCCTTTTTGAACAGTGAAAATTTAAAATCTACGTCAGAAAGTGTAATTTTGCTAAGGAACCCGCTGTTCCTGTGACAAAATGTGACAATAATTGAAAATCTAGTCGGAAAGAAAGTCAAGTAAACAAAGCATCCATATGCATTTCGTCAGATATCTTGTTAAAACACGCGTTAGTGATTCTTGTATGGAGAATCAAACATGAGCCATGTCTGATTCACGAACAAATCACTCTTTTTAATGAGTCAATCAAAAAAATGTACAATCACAAACTCAAGTTTGCAATTTGAATCAGGCTTAGTCACTCAGTGAGTCATTCAGAGCTATTACAGAGTTCACAACTGATTCCTAGCAAGCCATTCTCTATAAATATACATTGTCATAATAAAAAATGTGTCCTTATTTAGCATTGTGACGTTAAATTCTAATGAACCGACAAAGAGAATCTTTGTTTTACTGTAAAGACCTGTTTACACCAAGAATATATAAAACTATAATGATATTAGTGTCCACACCAACGGACAGTAACATTCTGTTTATTATAAGTGTACACTGCAGTTTTGTTGTCTGACACTTTAAATGCTCAAATTTATAGCCAGGTGAATTCTGATTGGCGGTGGATTCTGATCAAATGTTTTTATCATTCATCAGGTGGAAAAATAGACGATTCCAAGGATATTGTTTCTATTTGTTGTTACATAATGTGGACTTCCTCATTCTCATAAAATTAGAATTAAGTCATCATTATAGTTATCATCCTTTTTGTCAACATGCCCTAAAATTTGTGAAATGACATGTTGGAGCCATAATTTGTTACCTTTTTTGAAAGTGGTGTCATGTTTATTTGAACTATTTTGTAATTTGGCGGTAACTGAATTTGGTTCCTAAATGTTTATTTTAAAAATGCTTTTAAGACTACCATGTCATTTTGTTAATCTGAGGCACTGATAAAATTGCTTGTCATTTATTTGCATGGAAGTGTTAATAAGATGAGATCTGCGTAGACTGGCTGCTGTCTTTCTCATGGATTATTTTTGTGTGTATTTTATTTATTTTTTGGCCTAAATTGATGTGGTGAAAGCAAAAGGTGGTGTATGGAATGTTCCTCTGACCTCAGATTCAGGGGACATGAACAGAAAGCCAAAAGGTCTGTGAACTCGGGTGTGAGCTGAACAGGGGGGCGGGAGGGGGGCTTGGGGGAGCTGGGCTGGGGAACGGGGCAGGAGGGTCGACACAGAGAGGGAAAGAGAAAGACCCTGTCTATTGTGTTCCTCCAGCCAATATAAATACATCATAACCCTTTTCAATTCAAACATATTTAGGGACTAAGATGAAAGCACTCTAACATCCCCTTGAACAAAGCCAGGGGTCAACTATAACAAATGAACAACATCCACTGCAAGGCCGATGCACGGGGGGTTAAACTCCCTTTGAACCCTGTCTTTACCCATAGGCCTTTAGGACAGAATGAGATGCATTTGGGTTCAATAGGTTTATTTCACTGTTTAAAATATTTTCCTCATTTATTATAGTCATTACACAATTAATGACAATTTAAATGTCATATTTCTAATTTAGGATTGATTCTTTCTATTTATCTTTAGATAAATATAGAGTTCAAATTTTGTAAGACCTTTCTACATTTATATGTTAGCTGAAATATGTACATTTGTATTAGGGTTAGTCTGTGTTTATGTCTTTTGCTGTTTTTATTTTAGTTGTGATCATGTTATTGTGTGCTCTTTTGGTGGAGATAATTGGGGAGTAGCTGGTTCCCTGAATCAAAAACATTGTGATAAAAGGCAGTGTTTAACTAAATATGTATTTTAAAAAGGAACAATTGATTTTCAGAAAAAGTTTAACTAAAACGAGGTTTATTTAAAATATTATTTATTTATTTTTTATTAGGTTTTATTAAAAACTAAACTGATAAATTAACTAAACTAACTTTAACTAACTAACTGGTTTTTATTATAGTCAGTATTATTTAAAATCCCTGAATCAATATAAATACATTCATTTATACCAACAAAACATATTCTAATCATTTAAATATGGTATAAATAGCTATTTTTTCTGTTGGTACAAGCTGGTTTAGGTGGTTGACCTACCAGCTGGTTGTTTAAGCTGGTCAGAGCTGGTAGACCACCATGGGCCAGCTACCATGTTTAAAAAAAACAGCTTGTTTACTTGACCAGTTTTTTCTAGTAGGTTTGTCTCATTTTGCTCAGTATTAAAGCTGTGTACTACACAATATAATGTGACATAGAAAGCATTATGGCACTTTATAGCACTACATGTTGTTAGCAGCATCTCTATTTTTGATTTATTTATTCTTAAAACTGTCTTTTGTTTTTACTGTTGTTATTGTCGTGTATTTCTGTGAATGTTAAATGTGTTTATGCTACTTTTACTTTCTTTATACACTATTGTTCAACAGTTTGGGGTCAGTACGATTTTTTTTAATCTTATGTTATCTTTTAACAGTAATATTGTAAAGTATTATCTCAATTTAAAATAACTGTTTAGTATTTTATCATATTTACAAATGTAATTCATTCCTTTGATGACAACGCTGATTTTTCAGCAGCCGTTACAGTCTTCAGTGTCACATGATCCTTCAGAAATCACTCTAATATGCTGATTTGGAGCGCAGGAAAGTATAATTTCTTACTGACCCCAAACTTTAAACGAAAGTGTATATTTTAGTTTGCATTCCACATACGAGTATACAAACAACAATATATAAAAGGGAAAAATATGTAACAACAATGTTTTATTTTTATTTTTTAAAAACAGCTCATCATATCTCTGTGGGACACTCAGCACATTTTCAGTGATTTGTGCAGTTTGGTATGAAAAGCGCTTGCGGTGGTCTTGACCCAATACGTGTGGTTGCTTGTGTTGGTTTGGCCCTAACAATGTTGTTACTGTGGAGTTCTTCTCCCAGCAGGGGTTGAATTAAAGTTTGTGTGACCCCGGCACTAATTTCATGCTGCACAGTTCCTCGAATAATGATGTCAGCTGATTAGGTTACCAAAATGGTTGTGTTGGCAGTGAACCCCTGACATGTTCTAATGATCCTGAGGCGTGCTGGGTTTTTTGGGGCAGAGGAGTTGGGGTTCGGGGTGGGCAGCGTGGGCCGGGGGCTTTGGAGGGAGATTGTTCTTCTGTTTAGAGGGGTGGGGGGGGCGTAAGGTCGAGGGAAGGTGGAGGCACATTAGGCGAGAGAGAGGCTTTGACCTTTTACAGCTATAATATCACTAGGAGTCCCTTTCAGATCAATCAGAACTTGTCCGGGAGACAAAAATGTATTTAATTGTGGTGTTCTATTTTTCTCCTTTTCTCTCCCTCCCTTGTGTTTTTTCACAATCGGACTCACTGAGGGATAAGTAATTGAAGTAATAGAGAGTAATAAGGGCTGGGAAGAGAGAGCTTTGGCCTTGCCCCTATTGTATCTTGTGTCACACGGGTTCAAAGGTCAGGCAGACTGCATATTCTATTAGGGCGCACGGCCTTCATTGGGGCAAATGAGTTTACCCAACAGTAATTAAAATGCCAGCACTGGCCAGGCGAGCTGAATATGGTTGATGGGCCACCGCTAACTGAGTTGACAGCTGCCATGGCTGTCTTTGCCAATATGCTTGGGTCCTCAGTGAACAAACCAACTGAAGCCATCACAGACGAGAACGCATGTTCCCTCAACTTTACTTGCGCTCTGTCTATCTTTCTTTCTGCCTTTTTTCTCCATTTTCACACCAAAATTGGCTTCGCATTTTGCTTATGTGTCTCAGTTTCTCGACACCTGCATGAGATATCTTCAAAGACTTGTCGGGTTGCTGTTTGGTACTACTTTCATGATCAATTTTATGTTTCTCCTCATCAAATGTTAAAATTCATGCACAGCTTTTCATTCGAGTCTAACTGACCGTCCCTGTGTATGTTGTGTGTAAGCGAAATGAAGGGTCACTGTCCCTCTCTGTTTTTGTGCCGGGGGTTTAGAGTTGGACACCAGGCGCTACAGAGCTTATTCACACGGGCTGGTTGTTAATTTGAGGCCACACTGGTATTCCATTGTGAAGCCCATTTCTTTGGTTGATGTTAGTGGGAGGGCAAATAACCCCCTGCTCTTTCTCTGGGTTTTCTCTAGAGGTATGAAAGTATGTGAGAGAGGAAGATGCTTTGTGATTCGTGTAGTTTTACGTGCCTCTCGCGTGGTGCGTCAGTAAGCATTCGCTGCGAGGCACGTTGTTGCCGCACACATTTTACATAGTTGGCACAGAGACTGAGAAAGCATTCTGTCAATGAAAGAGACCATCCCAGCAGGGCATTGTAGGAATACCTGAGTGCTAAAACAGGCACATTCCTGTGTGTTCACTAGTGTGAGGGCCCTATTGTTCAGCTCACCTCCAAACACAATGCAGGGAGCAGGAGAGCCTTGAGCCTCGCCCGCCAATCCCAGCTGTCCAGGAGGGCTCTAATCCCTGACTATCACGCAGGTCAAAACTACTGCGGTCACACACCCGCCCACCCGTACCTGCTCAACTAATTTCAACCTGTCACCCAGCTAAGAAGGGGGCATCCGAGTGTTTTTGTTTCTTTTTCTTTTTTCCCCACGTTCCTCCTTTTTTCCCCCTAGATATCTCGTGAACGAAAACACATCTGTGAACAAATCCGCTGTCTCAACATACCCTTCAGTCACTCTTTACACCTCGCTACGCTCCATTCGCTTTTCAAAATTTGTTTTTAATGCTCTGTGTGTATTCTCTCCAGGAGCCGAAATATGACTTCACTGTTATGTCACCTGCTCAGTATTTAAATGCTATAAACATTAAACGCTGGAACAAAGATTAAGCAAATTTGATGAAAAGCACTGAAAACTCCTAATCACATATTTTTACGAATTTCGTAAAGGTTTAATTATAATAATAATTACAATCAAACTACTGCTGCTGCTACTAATAATAATAATACTGCTATTATTCTTTGCCTATAAAATGCTGACATTAGTTAAGTTGCATCAAATGAATGCATCTATTGCAATCATTACTAAAGATCTTTATATCTTTGCAGCACCTTTGTGACAGGAACAGCCTGCTGTGAGAATTTTGCTCCTCTTCGAATCTGGGACACAGAAAGGTACACCCCCCCCCATACATGATTGTATACATATTTTTAATATATAATTACAGTGATATTTATTTGTCTTGTTGAACCCGTCTCTGGCCTACTTTCCACAGCAATCCATTTTACAACTGGGTTTATTAGTCTGTAACAGGGGCAGTTCGCACAAAACATCTGCCTTTTTATTTAAAGACACTGTGCAAAGTTTAAAAATATGAATATTGTTATTGTTTATTAACATTTATTGAAATTACATGTCACGTTGATAGCCCTAAAATTTTGAAATCGAAAATTATCATTCGATTTTAACTTGGGTCCTAATTATGTTTTAATGCACAGTCTTAGAATCATTCAGTTCATTGTGTTTTCTACATGTTTAAATCTCCAAAAATCTATGTATTCAGATATGTTACTATTTGAAACTGTTAATTTCACACAAAGTGAAAGTAGAACCTTATCATGATGATAGAAGCTGCCCCATTATCCCTTCAGCTCATTCTTTTCTCTTTGGGAAGTTCAAAGCTGACTTAAAAATGCCTGCCATGAAAGGCCAGGCTTAAACCTGATACAACCTGACTGGTTTCCATAATTCCCCAGCTTTACCTACTGAATTCAGCCTTCTTGCATGTTGTCAGTCTAAGGAAAGTAAAAGAGGAGGAGGTGGGGAGGTGGGGTGGTGGGGGGGGACCGTGAGTTCCGGCACCAAATGACAAGGAAATTTGAGACAGGAAAAATTGCGGAGAAGGAGTTGAGGCGATTCCAGACAGATTTCCATGGGAATCACATGTTCCATAGAACACCGGAACACAAGAGTTGAGCCATGATTAATGCCTGCCGTTTGATCTGTGAGGCGCGGGTTGCCAGTGTCAGCTTGATAGACACGTGGGCTGGCCGGCTATCAGAATGCAGATGCACGCACAGGTAAACAGGCCATTGAATCAAGTTAGACTCACTACAAACCTGTTAAACTAAGAACCAGTTAAGGTTACAAAGAGGTGTGACAGTCAGTGAACAGCCAAAAGACTGCTTGCATTAGAATCCTTGTTGCTTTAATGTTACACGCAGCAGTTTTTCTTTTATAAAAAAAACCCTGTTTTGGGTCAGTATTAAGATTTTTTTTTACTTTTGTGAAATATGATTTAAATCTAAAATAACTGATTTCTATTTGAATATATTTTAAAAGGCAATTTATTCCTGTGATGGCAAAGCTGAATATTCAGCTTTGAATATTCAGTCTCATAATCCTTCAGAAATCATTTTAATATGCTGATTTGGTGATCATGTAACATTTCTTAGTGTTATAAATGTTAAAAACAGTTGTCCTGCTTAATATTTCTGTGGAAACTGATACGTTTTTGTTCAGGATTCTCTGATGAATAGAAAGTTCAAAAGAACTAAATTCACTTGAAATATTAATTTGTTGTAACATTTATCAAATTAATGCATCCTTGTTGAAAAAAACATCTTGAATATATATTTTTAAAAACATGTATTTTCACACACGCATACATAGATTTTGGCATACATGCATTTTTATTAGTCATCAGCCATCCCCCTTGATAGTAATTTATATTAGCTTCAGCTAATATTTGATCACCTTTTGTTGTACTTGCTCGAATAAGGAGGTTTCAGATGAGTTTTGTATCACTCATTATTAGTGTTGTTTTATGTGCAAAACAGGTGCATTTTAACACCGAGAGCATTACCTGAGTGTTAAGTGACCTGTCCTGGAGTAAGTCGTGTTGTCTTTCCTCCTGTCTTTGTGTGGCTGCACTAGGGTCAGTTGTATCCTGCCATAATGTGTTCCCGTCTAGTAATCAGGTGCACCTTGTGTGAGGAGCACAAAGCCGCCAGTCACAGGGGGCTGAGAAACCGACTGATGAGTGGAGGGGCTGGGGGGTGACAGGGAATGGGGGCTGTGTGGATGTGTGTGTGTTCCTATATCTCCCTTTTTAACTTTTCCCAGACAGGCCACCAGCATAACCCTTATATGACCAGCACAAACATTAGACATATTAGAGAAGATAAGTTTACCTTCGATTGTGGATTACATTAGCACAAACATCCAGCCTTTTTGCCAGAACTGAGATGCTCTGTAATGTTGTTTTTGTTTTGTTTTGATTTTTGTCTTGCTGATTAAAGATTGGCCTAGTTTTATGTTCAGTACAAAACTACTTGTGCTTTCAGTTGTTAAAGTTCCCATACTACTTTAGGGTATAGCCAGAGTCTGTTGTCTGTATATACAGCAGCGTTTTAAAGTTTGGGGTCGGTGCAAAGTCTCTAATGCCCATCAAGGCTGCATGGGCATAAGAACAGTAACATTATGAAATATTATTACAATTTCAAATATGTTATTTTATTTTAAATATAGTTTTTAAATTGGAATTTATTCCTGTGATGACAAAGCTGAATTTTCTTTGTAACATAATAAATTTTCATTTTCATTTTTGACCAATTAGTGCATCCTTGCTGAATAATATTTTTTTTTTAATAATAATCATGAAATTTTTTTTTTTTTAAGTCTTACTGACCCCAAACTTTTAAATGATAGTGGAATTCTTATATATCTGTCAGTGTCTGTAATTTTTTTTTTTTAAGATTGACCTAGCAACTTGAGCTGAGATGAAGTGTTGTGCCTCCACTCTGACATAGCTGGAGTAAATTTAGATACATTGGCTATGACAAAACCAAAAGCATTTGATAGGTCTTCTGAAACAGGCTACTTCTGATGTAAACACCAAAGTAACAATTCAGATGCCTTTATTTTTGTTTTTTATCCCACAGGCATATCAGATTATCTTTCTGCATGAAATGCTCAGCAAATTAACCACCCACAGTTCTAAAATAAATTGAAATTATAGGTCCTTTACATAATTTCCATCATAAAGCAATTCACTGGATAGTGGAGGTTCTTCAAAAATGCCAGATCACCTAAGAGAGAGAATTCCTGATTGTTTTTTGTTTTTTTCAACCGGCTACTTCAAGTGCAACTGGCGAGAGCCGCTGACTTTTTTTTTAACATGTTCTTGAAAGATCTGAGTATATTTTCAGCAGGGCCTGTTGACTGGGTGGAGGAATAATAGAGAGGACATGTACAGGCCAAGATCAGTCAGACCCTCATGTCTCTGAGTACCAGCTGACCGGCTGCTTGAACTAATTACGGCACTATGAGGGAAGGAAAGAAAAGAGTTTTGAGTATGAGGGACATGGAGATTTTGCTACTGTTAGCCAACACATTAGCTGCATGTTGTTTTCTATAGTGTCTTTGAAGTCAAACGCTTGAAAAAGATACTTGATAATGATCAAGCTGAAGACAGATGATGCCCAGACACCAAACAAGTTTTTTTTTTTATTGCTTTGTCAATATAGACATGAATATTGCCTTAATGTTAATATTGAATTGAAACGGTAAATAAGCAACAATTAATCTAAGGATAAATGTTTATGAATAGTATGCTGTGGATAAAATAAATCCAAGCACCAAATGTCAGTAAATAAGCCCATTAAATGATCCAATTACGATCCAGATTAAAAGATACAGTTTCATGAAAACAAAGTAATGATTGTTAAATGTTCTCAATTTGACAGATGAGGCAAAACGATCATTTTGGACCCTGAGTATGCATTAAGCTTCAATTAAACTTTCATTATAATGAAAATCGGAAACATTTCCGACTTGGACCTGGACATGGCAATTGCGTTCTTTCTTCAATGTCTTTCTCCTCTTAAAAGTGAAAAAGTCTATGATCAGCCTTAGTCAGGGACACACAAGTGGTGCTTTAAAAGGACCCCTAACTTTTCATGGGGCTCTTGCCATCAAAGAATCTCACAATTGCCCAGAAATTCTTAACATTTTTTTCTCTCAAAGAAAAGGGTTAAATGCCTGGATCCTACCAAGAGCTGTTTTATACAAATTGCAATCTCATTGTTTTTAAGAGAACGCGTGTGACATTAAAAAGTCTCCATTGTCCATGGCATTCTTTTTTTTTTTCTTCTTTCTTCTTTGCTGGTGGTTATTTCGACTGTGGGCTAAATTGGCTGACATGCAGCCGGAGAAATGCGATTTCTGTTTGTTTTAGGCCCTGAAAACCTCAGCAGGGCTCTTTATGTACCTGTCTCACATCCTTTCAGGGCACTGACTGTTTCCCATAGCTTCCCTGTGCCAGTTTACCCTCTACACTTAACCTTACAAGAGCGTTAGCTCAAAATGACCTTTTCCTGTAGATCTAACACCCAAAGAAATGTCCTCAGCATTACCCTTTTTCAAAATCCATCAATTCATTAAAGTTCCCTTTTATAAAGTGTGTGTGTGTGTGTGGCCCAAATGGTCAAACAGAGACAGAGGACTCTAGGGAGGCCAGCCCCACCATTTTTTGATGGCCCTGAGACCATAACTCACGACTAATTACGAACACATGCCATTCTTTATAGTGCAGAATAGGGATTTAAAAACTCTAACAATATCAGACCATAAAAAAGGTGGACATTTATTTGCAACTGTTTTTAGGGCAGTTAGAAAGTTTTTCACAAATATGAAGACATAACTGTGATTCAAGTAGCTGTTGGCAACAAGGCAGTTTAAAAGTCGTTTTATTTGACTTCTATAAAGACTAAAACAAATATTATCTATGAAACCACAATTGCAGAAGACCATAGATATACAGTGTGTGTGTACACTATACATACATATGATGAATTAATTTTAAAATATATATTCATTATTTATATATATATAAATAATTTTTTTTAACGTAATTTATAAAATATTATTTCATTATGCCTTTAACTCTGTTTAACTACGTGTTGCCATACTTAAATTCATTTAAATATTCTGCATATTTTCTAGTAAAATCAGTGCAGGAAAAAATCATTGTAGAAAAAAACATTGTACAATTTCTGTCAGGGTGTGTGGCTAAGTATTGTAAGTACTGAGTGTTGTTTTTGCTTGAGCTTAAACATATTCAGGGGTCAAAGAGGATTAGGTTGAGGTCATTTGCTCTTTGAGGAGCGCTTTAAAAGGATGTAGAAAATAAAGCTTTTTCCCTCTAGTGTGTCTGTCTATATTTGGTGGCTACATTGTTCATGTGATCACTTTAGCAGATTGCAAATATCACGGTTGCCCCCGACATGTCTGTTAGTGACCTCTCAGCTTCCACATGTCTGAACATTAGACATCTCCTTCGGCAAGAGCTGCGAAAAAAGCCACGATAGGGCCTCCCTTATTGTTATGTAATTTCTAGTTTTGCTTGCTTAAAGGAGAAGACAAACCACCTTTCTTTGGCAGCCTTTGAACGCACGTTTGAGAGGGAGTGCTGGCAGATGCACTGTATATGTATTACTCCACTGGGACAGTTGCTCTCATGTCTTAATTAATCTGTCCATTTCACCTTCTGACCTTAATAAAACATGTGCCGTCACTCTGCTAAATGACTCCTGTACTCTGAGTTTAAATCGAAGATCAATTTTTCCTTAGCAGCTCTCTAACCCTTTTCCACTCAAT
Source organism: Semotilus atromaculatus (assembly GCA_031834385.1). Classification (NCBI taxonomy): domain Eukaryota; kingdom Metazoa; phylum Chordata; class Actinopteri; order Cypriniformes; family Leuciscidae; genus Semotilus; species Semotilus atromaculatus. The sequence goes on along the minus strand of JAULUF010000025.1, from coordinate 23,403,548 downwards.
CAAAATCTCTCGTCGAACAAGCCGTGATCAGACAGCCTTTGGAGAAGGGACCGTCTCACCGCACGTTCCCAAACAGATCAGACGCTGCAAGAACAAGGTCGCCTGTCATGCAGATGCAGTAATTTAAAAGATTATATGGTTATCCTCCATCCTGTAATCTTCACAGGTTCTCTCTAAAACGGGAGAAAAAACATGGGATGCATAAAAAAAACCTGTGACCTAACAATTTAAGAATCCCGGGTGTTTGCTGTTGTACTTGGAACAGTGCTATTACTGGCTTTAAAATTAGAGCACAGATGCGAGGACTTCTTTTACGATGCTTGTTTTTCTCACTTCGCGCTTTGACATTTGCAAGGTTCCGAGCAGACGCCAGACATTCTCTCTCTCTCTCTCTCTCTCTCTCTCTCTCTCTCTCTCTCTCCAGTTCACACAATTTCCTAAAGCACTTAGGAAAGAAATATCTGATGCAAATTGCATGTTTTGCAAACAAATGTTTTGCATCATTTAATTGATTGTCCCCATTGTTAAGCACTGCCATCAGTTCAAGTTGTTGCCAGTGTGTTATTTTAGCAGCAAGGGGTAAATGATGGGTATGCAGATGCCCGAAGGGCTACAAGAGAGTTTGTCTTTAGCCCCACCAGGGTCTTGGCCTTTGGTTCTGCAGGACTATCTCTTAAAAAGCCTGTGTCTAAGAAAGACCCCCCTCGTCTCCCCCAGAGCGAAGGTTGGGGATTACCAGTCTGCCCTCGGTGAACAAGCTCACAGGAGACCTCGAACGTGGGGGGTGGTCGCTATGGCCATTGGGCTCCCCTAAATGGTTGCTAGGGACCAGGTATCAAAGGTCCACAAGTCGCACACAGTCACGGTCATGGAGGGAATTAAATAGCAACAAAGAAATTGTGATTCTACAATAATCTGGCCTCTGCGGCGCGGGTGGGGGCAGAGGGCGCCGCAGACCCGTTGGGTCTGTGATCATAGGAGCGTGGTGCTAGGCCCGACACCCCCTTTTTACCCACGATCTCCTTTCTTCCAGTCCTCTCGGTTATCTCACATATCTGGGAACGTACCTTACAACCAAACTAAGCTGCTTTAGCAGCCCATTCAAACTCCGAAAGGTGTTTACTTTTTTCCTCCACATCATAAGACTTAATTTAGCTTTTGTGTGGTCCGTGGACATTGGAAATGCACGAGTATGGTGGGATTTAATGGTAATAAGAGATTAAGTGAGCAAATGAAGGCATTTGGTTTGAAATTAGATCTTTATTGACTCCGAGATGTGACGACTGGGAGACGTTCCAATCTCAACAGCATGTAAACATGACCTGTTTTATGAGCCTGCCAGTCACAGAGTCGCTTTGATAAAACTGATACTCAGACAACGAGATGCAGGTGACCTCACTTGTCCAGTCGCTTTCAACTCGCGCTCTGGAATGATCGGCCTCCAGCAAGTTTGCGTAATTCTCTCGTCTGTGTTTTTATTAATGTGTTAATCTTCTTCAATGAGGTTTGACAAGGTACAATCTGCAAGCTTTCTTCTGTTCTTCTCCTCCTCCCAGGTGTCACCTGGTGTCGTGTCTTGGTACAGAGTTCCGCCGCGGAGCAGGTGTGTTGGACATCATCTACGAGTCTCCCTTCCAGCTCCTCACCTGCGGATACGACACCTTCATCCGCTACTGGGACTTGCGCGTCTGCTCCAGGTACAGGCTGGGAACCTTCAGCACCTTGCCGTTACGATTGGTGTTGTGGTGTTGAGTTAGGCTTAGCGCTAACTTTGACCTGTGCTGTCAGCAGATTTGGCCTTGTCTACAGAGACTAATAAAGTCAGCCTGTACGTCTCAGAGAGCCTGTGAGGAAGATTAGTGTTCTCTGTTAATCTAATAAGCCCTCCTGTGCATAGAGTACCGTTTAGATAAAAAAGAAGCCAGACTTGAGCCTTCTCTTGGGTCTGTGGACACAATTGTTCCTCTGAGAGATTGAAAAGGACCCCCTTGTCGAGAGAGGCTCTTGCGCCGGGACTCTCACCCACCCAAGTCCACACCGGTTGGTGGCCATATTGATGTGGTGCGCCGCGTCTCCAGGGCAACAGGGCGGGTGCTGGGGATCAGCGAGCTGCTTGTGGGGTGGACTGGGGCTCTATGTAGGGCTTTGGGGAGGGGGACCCTCACAATCGCATATGGGCAGTCAAGTAACACAAATCAGAGGTGATTGAAAGAGGGCCCTGGAGAGTTTGGGGAGGGGCAAATGTCCCCTCTTAAGATATCAATAATTCACAGTAAGACTAGTCAGGACTCAATATGTGGTACGTCTTGATTCAAAGCGGTTAGTCATCTGAAAGTCGTCATCGTCTATAAAAAGAGGGCACTTTAATTCAGTTGTAGCATAAACTGATCATGATGGGTAAGTGTGTGAAACTAATTTTAGATTAATTGTGAATAATTGAGAAGGATCTGTGCCGGTCTTTTCATTTGAATTTGATTGCTCAGAACCTTCCAAGACATGTTGAATATATATAAATATATACACAAAAATGAACAGGATTCCTATGATGGAAATAAAGAGCTAAATTTGCCCTTTGCTCTTTGAGGGATTGAGAATTAGCTTAAATGACTAAGTAAATTTTGACTAATAAACTATAATATTTAATATTCTATGAAAGTGTTCTTATTGTCATACTCATTTTTGTACTTTTATCAATCAGGATGTAATGTTTTAGACTGAAACAAACCAGCTAACAACACAAAACATCACATTCATACAATTCATTGATAATACTTGATGGTACTTGTGCTGTTGTTTTCATATCACAGTAATATAATTTCCTGGAGGATTATGTCTTCAGAAACTAGCATATGACATATAGGCATATTTTGAAAACATTTATAAAAACACCAATTAAAACTAAAATTGTTTTAATGTATAACCAAGTAGGACTTCTTGAAAATAAAATAAGATATAATTTGCAAGAAAACGTGTATGAAATATTTCAATTATAGAAAGAAAAAAATTAAGAAACACCAGGAAGATTTATTAAATTGCCATGTAATAGCCACCTTTTAAATCAGAGAATTTAAATTATTTAAAATTCACAGCCATTTTCACTTATTTGTGATAAAAGAATAATGTGATAAAAGAATATGATTTAAAAAAAAAATTAAATATTGAATTTAAGATTTATTCCAGTGTACACTCTGCAACAATTATACCTTTAGGGGTACAACAAGTTGCGCAACAAAAAGTTCATAGTAGTGGGAACATATTACTACACTAAGGTACTAAAATGCACTTTTTAGGGGTATATAACGTACAAAGAGGTCCATTTATGGCTACTGCCAGTGACAACCCCTAAAATAATAATTGTGCACTTTTTTTTCTGACAGTGTATTACGATGAAATAGATTGTGATGCAATTTTACGACGTAAGAGGAATGAACCAGCTTATGTTTTTGTTCCTCTGTGAGTGAACGTGTGTACACGCATGCAGCAAAGTAAGATCCAATCCAGACATGTCCCTCACACTCCTGCTGCCCTGCTGTCTGCAACGCGGCCCAGCCACACTCCCTCTCCATGATTTATTCAGCACACCATTAATGGAGAATTGATCTCTATTGGCTCAGCTCATGCACAGACACTTGCCCTGTCCTTCCCTCTTTTTTTCCCGACCTGCTCTAAAACAAGAAAGCCCCTTTCCGTAAACAAGGGATGAGGTTTCACCCTTGTGGCCTGCCAGCGCAAATAAGATGCTCGCCCTTAAGCCATTCAGGGAGAGCTAGCCATGGTGGCTTTGGCTCTTTTTTTTGGACTAGTCTAATATAATGTGAGAATTGTTGGAGTAACTAGGAACTTGGAACTTCTGGACTATGCATTTGGACACAATGTATAGCATAACTGTGCATTATTAATTTCAGTTCGTAATTTGAATAATTTTTTTGTGATGTGCATTAAAAGAATTCAAGCTATAATTATAAGGGGAAATTAATAACCCATTGTTCTTTAAAGGACCCCCCAAAAATTATTGTATCACCAATCCTCATTTCATTACAAACCTGCGTGTCTTTCTCTCTTCCAGTGTTATTAACTAAAACTAAAACCATAAAAAAATGTTTTACTTGAAATAAAATAAACAAAATAAAATTCAGTTATTTTATTTCAGTTAGTTGCCAATGTCTTACTAAAACTTACTAAAATAACAAATGAAAATGGCAAAAACACAAAAACAATTCTTAAACTTTGACTAAATTGAAAATGAAAACAGAAAAATGTAAAATATAATCTCTTTCAAAATATTGGTAAAAACTATAGTATCTCAATGATACTAAACACTCTTTTTTTTTTTTGTGGAACATAAAATATTTTCCATAGATATTTTGATATTTTCAAGCTCCAAAAAAGAGACAATAAAAACGTATTAAAGGTAGTCCATACAACTCCCTCAAATAGTCATACAACAATTTAAGTCATTACTCCCTATAAATGTTCCCCTTCTGTAGTTCTTAAATCACATTTGCACTTCTGCATATTGAATAATTTGCCAAACTTGATGACAATATTGACTAAACTGCCCTATAAAATAACATGTTTGTTGCAACATATTTATACACTGAATTTCCCTTTTTAACAGAAAGTGTGTGATGGAGTGGGAGGAGCCACATGACAGCGCCCTTTACTGTATAAAGTCTGACAAGAATCACATGATTGCCAGTGGCTCGTCATACTATGGAGTAGTGCGTCTTTGGGACAAACGGCAAACACGCTGTTTACAGGTAACTGAGCATGCATGTTTCAGCACCTTTTGGTATTTTATATTACTGTAGTGAAGTTCATCTTTGCAATATTCGGTTGATAGATGTTCCAGTTGGCGCCCACCACCAGTAGCCCAGTGTACAGTCTGTGCTTCAACAGCACTCACCTCTACGCTGCCCTGGCCTCCGTCCTCTACTCCCTTGACTTCAGAACTGCTGGGTCCCAGTCCTGGAAATAACCATCCATTCATGTTACTTGAGACTCGTGCTTCATCTCCTCCAAGCCCTTAGTGATGGTCTCGGACCTCAGATGGGCAAGTAGCCATCTTACCTTTTGGATAATCAGTGCAGCTAATGATACAGTTATGGCCTGGTGGATATTTCCCCTGTCACATGCTCCTGAAAGCAAGCAGGGTTCACGACCTTCTGTGGTCCGAGTCTTAACGGACTTAACACATTGCCAGCGACCTCTGGGATGTCTAAAACAAACACTGCTCAGAGCTGCCAACACCCACTGTGGGGATATATGCTAAACCACAGCACATAAGATGATAGATATATTGAAACTGAAAATATATTTTTCTAACAATGAGTCAATTAAACATGTTTTGTTTCCTTTGTGCATTGTCTTTTTTGTTCTTAGTTTGCAGAGGCTTGCATTGCACTGAATTTCTTGGTCTGTTGCTGTTTATATTGATCCCATAATGTCTTCCTCACACATACAAAATTTGATTGCTTGTAATTGGTCGCTAGTGGGCATTCCTGCTGCTTGATGCCCTAAATATTATCATAACTGGCCGTAGTATTATAAAATCTGATCACAAATGGGTTGTCATTCTATTATGACAAGGAATCAGTTTTCTTACCATTAAAAATGAACAGCCTGAAGGGAAAAGTGTTTGTATATAAATTACATTCGTGCATAATGTATCATCATTATCAATGCATGAATCAAACTCTGACCATTTTTGACACAGTTTTACATGCATCATTTTTTTTATTATGACCAAACGCACATCGTAGCACTGCATCTTACTGACACTTCACTTCAGTATCTCAGAAGAGACAGATCACATGAGCGCCAATGTCTTCATTTCTATTGGTAATAATCGTTGTATTGCTCATTTACATAAGGAGCATAAACTTGTCAAATCACTGGACACTACAACATTCCATTCCCAACTGTCATTGTTTTCTTCAACTGTCATTGAAAATAAGGGACTTTTGGTTGTTTATAAATCTCTGTGTTAAGACTGTGTTAAGTGTTCTGTTACATGTGTTTTAATAATTTCTCTGGTGTTCCTAAAGAGGCAAGGAAGATGTTTGGTGACCCTGTAAGTGTTTTCGACTAGTGTTATACACCGTAAAGTGAGAAATCTAAGGTCAAAGGTTAGGCTTTAAAAGCTATGGGTGGCTATTGGGTCTGTGCAGGAGCAGACATCTGTAAAGAGGGTAACAGAACAACCAAAGAAGGAAGCCACACACCTCTTCTATCCCTGTCCTCTCAAAGCAGTGACTTGCAGCATAGAAGTAGCTGAGCGCATTAGCATCCAGAGCTAGCGGAGGTCTGCGCTGACATGGTTAATCCATGCCATCCCAAAACAAATACCTCATGCTTCTGATGTTAAAGCCCCCTTGGATTTGGTGCAGTCACAGGATGACAATGCAAAGGTATTGTCCTGTCACACTCTAGGCAGGCCTCTTTTCCTTTGGGATTCCTCTGTGATAACTCAGGAATTTAGCCATGTTATCCTAAACATCTCAGTTGTGTCAAAGAAAAACAAATATAATGTGTCATAGGCTATACATACTTGATATATTAGCAACAACAACAAAAAAAGTATTTTTAAGTATATAACCTATGCTGCTGATATATATGTTTAAGATATACTTATAAGATAACTGCACGAATTCAAACATACATTTGACATATATTTTGGATATATGTGGGAGATAATGGAATAGGTTTAATAATGAAAATTATGTATTTATTTATTTACCCTTATATCATTCAAGAATATCCTGGTCACTTTTTTCTTTATAATGTAAGAATTAGGACTGGGGCTGTCAAGTTTCAAAATGGCATAAAATGTACCAAGGGTCAGTCCATATGTGCTCATGTGCTATATTCCAAATCATCTGAACAGACGTTACTCAGCATGAATAAATGATGACAGAATTTAAATTTCTGGGCAAACTATCTCTTTAAATAAACATTTGCACATCTATCAAAACATGCTCACCATACTTTGTTTTTACTGAGAAGAAATGTTTATCAACCCCAGACAATGCACATTTGCTGCTCAATGTAATTCTTAAAAGGTGGGGCCATGTTGGGCTTGATGTGATTTATGGTCAATCACGGAATAAATTAGATCATATGCAATGTGGGACAATCCATTAGCTGATTTTGTCATTGAGGATAAAAGGAATGCCTACACCTCCGTGCAGATATTGTACAATCATGCAGGAAATATGGCCTCATGGGACTGAAAGACGTGGTCACTTCAATAAATATTAATATATTGGAGCTCAGCAGGAAATGGGCACTCACTCATGTTGAGGATGACATTGTGGATATTCCTAAAACGAAGGCAAGGAATTTTACACTGTGTGGCTTCTGTAAAAGCATGTAAAATTAAATAATTGCCATTATACAATATGTACTATGTAGTTTTATTTCTTGCACTCATTTTCTTCCCTTTCATTTACCAGATTTCATAATGTTGTTATCTGATAAATAGAAGGGAAGAGTGCAAGATGTCTATCTATCTTTCTGTCTGTCTGTCACTGTCTGTCCGTCCGTCAATCTATCATGTCTGTCTGTCTGTCTGTCTATCATGTCTTTTTGTCTGTCTATTTATCTATCTATCATGTCTGTCTGTCTATCTGTCTTTATCTATCATGTCTGATAGATGTCTGATCGTTTCGTCACGTCGCAATGCGTTGTGGCATTCGTTCCGATTTTCCCATGGCGTCTGTCGTTGCTATGCAACCATGCACCGCGCTCTCGACAACGACAAAGAAGTTTTAGTAGCTAATGAATTTCCACCACAGAAAAACGCTTGCTGCACCCCCATACTTAATTTTTTTCATCTCGCTGCCCATGGAAAAAATGAGCGCGTCGCTTCAATTATGAGCGCGCTTCTCGTGCGCCTACATTTGAAATAACCACTGTCTATGGAAATAACCATAACGAACTCGAGCGCGCAAAAGACGCGATATATGAACGGCCCCTTGGTGAGCTACCTCCAGTCAGGAGACCCCCTTGACATAGTTTCTGTGCACTGCACTTTCTCAGCAAGCAGGGGCGCCATTGCCTATAATTGAATTGAAATTATAGAAATAGTAAACCGCTTCGCGGCGCAGAGGTTTTTATTATTATTATTATTATTTACTGCTCGTGCCGCCCCCCCATGTGACATGAAAAAACGCCATCCAGGCGACTGCCCGGTTCGCCCGTGCCAAAAACCGCTACTGATGTCTATATCTGTCTACTATATATCCATCTAGTGTAACGTGTGTATGTATCTAACGTTATCTATCTATCTCTCTATATAGGCCTAGTTAGCGCAAGGTCATTACCAAAAGCCCTTTGAGGAACTTTAGGTGAGTCACAAGCTCACAGTTTCTGACAAAGATATGAAGACCTTCCGAGTTCAGAGGAGGGGTTGGAGGCGACTTATGGGAAGGGGATTTGAGGATTACGTTTTCAGAACCTACAGCACACAAAGGAACACACACAAACATTGTCCACAGACCAAGCAATGTCACGTCTGGCATAACATGATTATTCACACTTTATCTTTACACTTGCCTGTGCATGCAGCTCAGATTGGAAATGATGGCATATAAAAAGGCAATGATTAACAAAGACATGGGATTAAAACCACTTTACACGCTTTACACCTGCACAAATCACTGTAAAATCATACTGGCAATTTGAGGACAAAAGGTCTACTTTTCTTGCACCAGGGTTTACATTATCTACCAGTAGGCTATTACACAACAAATACGTTTCCACCATTAGACCACATTCCTGCTTTGATCTCTGAAGAAACATCTGGATGGGAAGAAGCAGTCACGAGAAACCGCTAATGACATTTTTGAAAGCATTATGATCTAATTTGTTTTAATTTATAACTCCAGTTGTTTTGTTTGTTTGTACAGCATCTTTTCCCATGCTGGACACATGCTCTAGCATCTCAACAGCGTTCAGAGTAAAGAGTGCAAACCACCGAAAGAGACCTGAGCAAAGACCGCTTCATAAATTTAGCTTTCAAAAGACAGGCCGAACACAGTAATGATGCATCTGGTGAGCTTTCTGGCATGCCTTTTTAAAGCCTCAATTACACCGTGATTCTCCCGGCAGATGTTGGAAGAATAGTGGAAAGCCAAGCTATTTGGCTGGGAGAGCAAAGTGTTTTGCAGGTGAAACAGTATCCGTCATGTTACCTTAGATTTTAGGAGGGTGAGAGCCTGTCTTTAGTCATTCAACTCTTATCATGTTTTATATTTTGTAGATACATGAACAAGAACTTCATAGCTTCACATTCTCCATTCACATTTCTCAGGGTTGTCTTGACTTTTATTAATATGAGAATGACTATTCTGCCTCAAAATTACATAGTAGGTTTAGCTGAATTTCACACATTATTCACTTGCACAATAATCCACATGTGTTCTCTTTATTTATGGACCGGATTGGAAAAGTAATGTGAGATGAAGTTAAGAGTCACATCATGTTTTGCTTGGCCAAGTTCACTGGACTTAAATGGAATCAAGGACTTCCTTTTCAGCGCAGGTGACCCTTGTTTCCTACAGGATGATGCCTTTCCCAAGCTGCATTAGCTTGTGGTTAAGTATCAAATGTCACAGTGGCTAATCACACACCCAAGAATAGGCTTCAACCCACAGACATCTCAGTGGATTCTGGGGTAATTTTACACCAATAGTGCCATCTAAAGGTCAGAAGGAAGACACATCTATGGTACAGGCAATATTATTTCACGGCCCAAAATGATGGACATCTGAACCATTATATAACAGTATAATATTTGAAAAATACCCTAAATAATTTTTTTAAAGTATATTTTTAAATATATAAATATATATAAATTACATGATTTAATATAAATATAATGTAATGCTTGATTTAAAATATGGACAAAACCGCTATGAAAATCAATATGGAAAATTCCTTAAAAATGGAATTCTATTAAAAATGGTTCTTTTAAGAACTGTTCTCTATAGGTTCTTTGGGGAACCCTAAATGGTTCTTCAATGGCATCACTGCGAAACCCTCATGTGGAAACTTTATTTTTAGTGTAGGCTATACACTTAATTCGCTGTAAAATAGCCAGTTTTCAAGGTTTTATGTATCAATTGTAAATATATGTATATATATATCAACAAGCAAAAACTGCCCAAAACATTCATCTCATTAATGAAATAAAAAAATAAATACAAATAAAAACATGTTGCATGGCTGCAAACAGGCATCATATCTCACATTGCCCTCATCATTTAGTCTTGCTGATCTGCTACATGTATCCTCAGTGGAATCTGATCCATCTGTCAAACACTTTTTAAAGGAATTAGAGTTCGAATCATAAAGGAGTTGACAGAGGGTAAAGGGGTGGGGGGGGGGGGGGGTGGGGGGGGGGGGTTGCCCAGGCCAATGGTGCGTCCCTACCTTTCAGCCTCTGCTGTGGGAGAAGGCCAGGACCTGTGTGCTGGAAGCGAAGAATACATGCCTTTCATGCGGACCTCCAGCATCTGTCCTAAAGGAATCCCACCAGCAGTTAATGAAAGGCACCTTTTCCCTAGAGGAGGGAAAAAAAGCTAATTTGAAGAAACTCGACCCTACTTTGCAAATCAGTCAGTAGATATCTGATTGTCACTCCAAGAGCTGGGGTCTAATCCTATTGTTTTTTCTATAGGATTACTTGTGCTGGGTACCTCTCCCCCTTTGGCACTGCACGGGAGAATAGACAGATTAGGGGATTAGCTTGTATCCTCCTAACTTGTCAAGCTGGGATGTAAGGATCCATTGACTTCACTGTTCTGAATGAGAGAAGTGCCTAAAAAAGAGAGAAATGAAAGCCAGTGAACAAGAAAAATTCCTGAAAGAACAATGTGATTTGTTTGCTTTTGTTCCTTTTAACTTGGCTCAGTTCAAAGAGTCTCACCTAAGAAGCCGCAGTCCCAAGTCGGAAAGATATGTCGCAGGAATAAAGCAAGTATAAGAGCCCTTAGCTATGGCTGTCAAAATAACATTTAGCACAAAACAAACAAGTTTACTTGAGAGAGATTACATTGATTTTGCAGGGATCAGTGGTTGTCACTTTCTCAATGATACTCTTGCTGTGTCCGTAACCTGAACCATGCTCTGAATCTGAAGGTATAGCATCAAGGCTGTAGAAACCAATGTTGTCACAACATCCTATCTAATACCATGCCTTCATTTGCTGATATTTTGAAGGCATAGATGTAGCCTGTGTGTGTAGATTGGCATCTTGTGAAGTTGGGAAAAGAAGAATTTTTAAAACTTTCCTAACTATTTCTAACAAGAAATAATTAGGCTAGTAGTTACTTAATATTTGTTTGCCTGATATGTTGCCAGACTGGCCAGCAAGGCAGCTGCTTTTGTACACGGACATGCAGCGACGATATTAGAATGAAAATCAAAAGTTTGACTTTAGAGAGACACTTGAGATACTTGAATCCAGCATTTTTGTTTTATGTTCCACACATTTATTCATTAATACATTGTTCTGGACTGTTTCTAGTATTCTTAATATTCTATATGTATTACTGGATTGTATCCTCCAAGAAAATATTTTGTTAAACTTCAGTCATATACTGAAATTCAATTATTAATATCCATACTTATATACATTTATTAATATAATAATTAATACATTAATTAAAAATTACTAGTAAATTAATGAAAAATAATATTTGATTAATTTTAGTCTATCTGCTCGCTTGCTTGCTTGCTTTCATTTTTGCATCGGGAAATATGTCATATCCTTCCCCTTTAAATTCAATGTCAGCTGATTTCTTGTTCTCAGCTGGTAAAGAACAACAAAGCCACGCCCTACCGTCTCTTTAGTTGTTTTTAAACGACCGATAAATCAACCAATCGTGGCTACGTTTCTTTGTCAAAGCAGGAAGTGTTCGCTTGAACGGACCAATAGCAGCAGGGGGCGGGCCTTGAGGAGACTTTCGGAGTTTGTGAGAGAGTTGAAAGAAAGAAGAAAGAGACGTAACTGAAGCTAGCTCGTAGGCTAGCTGAATGTCCTGCCGTGTCGCAGATGTGTCGAAAGCCACGGAAAAGGGCGGAATGTGGGGGGTTGGATATATAAAACTGGGCATGGGGTTGTTTGTAAGTAACGCGGTTATTGGACCAGTCGGTTCGGTGTCAGTGGAGGCAGCGTTGACCGAGGTAAAGACACTGTTAGCATCATTAGCCTAGCCGGTAGACTGTGGCTGCGTCTCCAAACCTAGTGTGCTGCCTAGTTAGACAGCATTTTTATGCATCTTAAGTGCGTTAAACGTTATAATAATGGTGCCCAGAATGCTGTCTAATTAGTCAGCTCATTAGGTTTTGAGGCACAGCCTGTGTGCTTGTGTCCACAGCGGTGACAGCAAAGATTACTTTAGACTTAGTTTTGAGTCTGACATGCCATAAACATATTTTTCATGGTTCATACTTGATATTTTTCGTCATTTTCTTAACAAAATGATTCAATTTTTATTTAACACAAATGTTAGGAAGTTGACAGCCTGGAGGTCTGATCTGAACAGCTTTAGCTATGTTCTTTATATTGTTTTTTTTATTTTTTATAAAGTTGTCAGCTTGACTAAATGTAGTGTAATACATATTAAATCCTGTAACAGTGCCAAGTCATTAGATATCATGATTTTTTTTAGTGTAGACTGTGTTTTTGATAAATCCTGTAAAAAAATCTAGATTGTGTATTAATAATAATAATATAAGATGTTATGATTTTTGGACCCACTGTATTATAAGTGTCTATAATATATTAAATCATGTTACATGTCTACTATACTAACATTTAAATGAATAATTTGATGTAATGCACGTATTGTGTGTACAACATGTTTTTACATTGTACCTAACATATATGTACTTATATATAGCCTACTGTACTGTGCAAAAATCTTAGCCATCTTAGCATTTTTCTTATAGTCTCCAAGACGCTTGAAGAAAGACCAAAGCTGTTTAAACGCAACGGGTGGTCACACCAAATATTGATTTGATTTAGTTAATAGAAGTTAATTGATAACTAAAATCTAGCAGTTTATTACATCACTTTTAAAAGCATCCTCACGTTTACAGCATTTTTAATTGTCTAAAACGTTTTGTCAACATTTGAAGTGGATCTAAAAAGTTAATCAAAGTTGTCCTAAGACAAGAACGGGTATTATTCAAAATTCATTTATAACTTTGATGAAAGGTTTTGATCCACTTCAAATGTTGACTATTGTGTGTGTGTGTGTGTAATATATATGTATGTATGTGTGTGTACATTAGAAAAATAAAATATTGCAGTCAAAATATTTTTTCCACATCTCAAATTTGCACTTGTTAAAGAAAGGACAGAAAGGGAAGTGTTACAGTTGTTAGTGAATGACCTTGTCTGCTTTTGAGTAAGTGATAAAATGTCTTTGTATTAAGTTTTACAAGTCTTTATTAAAGTCGACAATTTGAAACCTAATTATCTTAATTTAGATTCTCATTTAGACCAATTCAAAAACTTCAAGAAATATTAATATTTAAATAGAACACAATTCTTTGGCCAGTTTGTTCAATTTCAATCTGGCTGAGATTACAGGTAAATACACAACCAGATGAATGATTCATAACGCTTTGTCTCGTCCCTTGTTATTCTTTCTGAGTGATTGGTAAATAATTAAAAAGGCCTGTCTATTATTACTGCTGCTGATGAAGTAAGGGTGTACAATAGGAGATTTTTCAGGCTGAGCCATGTTTTATCTGTAGGGTTGTGATCGGTCTGCAAGAAACTTAATTGTTTAGTGACATTTCGAATTGTACAGTTGACTGTGATTGACGCTTTAATATGGGCTGTCTAGAAAAAGCACACATTTAAAGATTTGGCTGATGATGGGCTGAGGCTGTTTTGACTGTTCTCATTCTGGCCTTGACTGTGAAAGGCATGTATGTTTGAAGATGCTCTTCTTCTCTCTGTTGTGACAGGTGGTAGATCAAGGTCAGGGAATGAAAAAAAAGGGAGTGAGCTGTTTGCTCTCCACAGGTGTTATCTCTGAGGGAATGTAGGTGCCTGAAAGATAGGCTGATTTCAGATCTGCTAACATGACTAAAACCACACGCTTTATACCTGTGAAATGTCCAATTTTAGAGTGGGATTTGATTATATTAGATAATGAAAAGCAATCTCTACATCACCACCTTTTTTCACTTGAGACCCCCATTTTCAATGACGCAGACTCAGTACTGTTCAAGAGTTGGATCGGTACAATAAAAAAATTTTTTTTTTGAAAGAATTCTCTTATGTTCACCAAGGCTGCGTTTGTTAAAAATGCAATACAACAGTAATGTTGTGAAATATTATTACAATTTAAAATAACTTTTCCATTTCAGTGTATTTTAAAATTTAATTTATTCCTGTGACGTCAAAGCTGAATTTTAACAGCCATTACTCCAGTCTTCAGTGTCACATGAGATTTTCTTTTTCAGGATTCTTTGAATAGAATGTTCAAAAGAACAACATTTATTTGAAATAAAAATATGTTTTGAATTATAAATGTTTACTGTCACAATTGACCAATTTAATGTGTCTTTGCTCAATAAAAGTAAAAAAAAAAAAAAAATACTGAGCCAAACATTTGAACAGTTGTAGCCTAAACATATCAGAGATACAACACCAAACTTTTTTTCAAAATTTAACAGACGTGCATTGCATTCTATATTTTTATGAGAGATTATGATTTTTTATTTTTTTTTATAACATGATCGGTACAGTGCAAAACTGATCGTCCACATTTTCAATGACTTGGTTCCACAATTGTTTTTCCCATTCATTTTTCTACATAAGGATTTAAAAAAAATCTTGTAGGTTATAAAGATTGATTCATAAATATGGGAAAAAAGAGACGAGGGGAAAGCCCTTGTGTAATTTAAAAGATAGGCCTAGTTTGCCAAAAATGCTTAAAAAAGTTAAAAAACTTTTAATCGCTCTCATTTTGTTCTAAACCTTTATGACATTCTTACTTCTGCGAAACAACATATATATTTTGAGAAATGTCTGTTTTTGTATCAATACAATGTAAGATATCTTCCGCAGGAGAAAGAACGTCATACAGGTTTGAAACGACACGAGGGTGAGTAAATTATGTCGGAATTATAGTTTTTGGGTGAACTAGGCTATCTCTTTAAAGGTTTAAATTAAGAAGCTCTGTAAACAGCATATGTACCATAATGTGGACTAACCGCAACACCCATACAAGCTCATAATTCAAACTGCCTGTAGCTACAGCAGTAGAGCATTAGTGCTAGCAATACCCAATTTTATGGATACTTTTCCCAGGAAATGCAAAAGCTGATCAAATGTGGATAGTACCTTTAGTAGACATGAATGGGATCTGATGTCTGAAATTCAATCTTAAAATGTCTGCATCACTAATGGTTCATTGGTTGAATGCTTTACAAATTATCACAAAAAATATGATCTGGAACACTTTCTGTTGCTCTACTAATGTGTAATAATTAACTAATTAACCTTCAACTCAGCTGTTTGCTGCCCGTTGACATCCCTTCTATGAACTTTTTGGCACTATGTCCGTCCTTACACAGGTTTGCAGCCCTGAATACTCAGACTTTAGCTTTCAGCTGCTTGTTATCGTTAGCCTAATCGTTATCTCAACCCAACGCATTGAGAAACAAAAATGCAAATGAATTACCAACCAAATATAAAACACATTTTTATTCACCTCTGTTTCCATGAGCAAATGATAAATTATATTATAGTTATTATACACCACAAATACATTTTACCAACCAAACAAAAGTACATTCTATCCATGTTAGGCTATATGCCTACCTGATGATTAGTATCGGTTTACTAAATATTCAATATATACCAATTTAAAATAAGCACTTAACTCAAATAACTATTAGGCTAATTAATAAAAATAACTAGAGAACTGGCTTGAGCCCCAGAGCACCCACGGGATCAGCGCCTATATAGCATTTTTACTCTTGAGTAAAGATTATTGTTCATCAGGCAAGATTTCAGTGTTACTTACATTTGTATCTAGCACAACGTTTGAGACAACTGTCAGACCAGCAGTTGTCGTCATTACTTTGTGTATGTGAGAGGGAGTGAGGCACAGACCGCTTGTCTATTCATCCTGTTTACTTGCATTCCCTGGCAGCGTTCGCTGGGTCTGAAATGCCATGAGGGAGGCTGTGTATGTATGTGTGTTTAAATCGAGATCCTCCGGCTAATAAAGGGGGCAGTTCATGTCGCACTGTACCATGTGTGGGTGGTGGGTGGCCCGAGCCCGACCTGATCTCTGTCTCTCTCTTGGTCTTTGCAGCCCTGTGTGTAACAAAACTCTGTCTCTGCTGTGTTGATTTTCCTATCAGACGCCTATCATGCCTTTTCTCCTGGGGTTTAGACAGGTAAAACGAGACCACGGCAATCAGCATTTTATTAATTGAATTAGCAAATGTAACTTGAATTGCATTGCGTATAATATAGTCTGAACACTCAAGGGTTTGCGTAGGGATCTGCCTCTGAATTGTATTAAAGGGCTTTTTATTATCACCTGTATGTAAAGACAGCCAGATGTCACTGTGTTGGGGACATTTATTTACTTATTATAACACAGTGACATCAGGATGTCTTTACATTCATGTGATAATAAAAAGCACTTCAATACAATTGAGCGGAAGATCGCAATGCAAAGATATGCCATATATGTCCAAAAGAATAAAGGACTACAACATAATCTTTTCTTGTCTAATCTAGCTATATTTGTATTGAATTTTTTTTTTTTGTGCCATGAAAAAAGTTTTTGGTGCTCAAAGCTCTTCTGATATTTGTGCTGATTATATGCTTATATTTTCTTTATGGTTTTGCAGAACCGTCTGCTTTGTGTAGGAGTGAACAACCAGAGCTACTTCTGTGATTCGGGCCACTGCTGTGGAGAATCTCAGTGTTGCAGCTATTACTACGAAGTGTGGTGTAAGTATCTGAGTCCCTGCTGCTGATACATGCTTTAAGATCAGGCCAGTCCATGGTGTAAATGCTGTTCGCTATAGTGTCTGATAGCATCCTCCAGTTGCTCTGCACTTGAATTTAGTTACTTCAAGTCTGTATTAGCCATGTGACGGTATCAAACTTCCATGTTGTGATGCTGAAGCTTTTATCACATTGCAATAAGTTGCAAAAAAATGTAAAACGTTTTTTTCTTATAACAAAAAGAACATTTAATAACCGTTAATGCATTAACTATTTAAGTATTTGGTGCTGTGACAAACACCATTCCGAATACCAAAATCTGAATGGCTGTTTAAAACATTTAAATACTGTTCAGAAACAGAAAGTAGCACAGCTGTTACCAGTGCTGCATTACAAGCACTGCATCAGCGCCATGTGCTATCAGTGAGTGAATGTGCATTTTCATTCAGCTCGTCTCCTTCACTCGTTCTGCCATGTTTCTTTTCCGCGTTGGGCTTATTTACATCTGAGTGTGTGTGTGTGTGTGTGTGCCTCTTTGTTGTACATTCTAACCGGTTGATGCATTCTAAAAATCGGAATAATTTGTAATAAATAATTATTCACTGTATTTTAAAGTGACCACAATAACAATACCGTGCATGTTCATTATCATGATATATTGTATTACCGTATATCGGCTAGGGGTGTGCAAAAAAATCGATTCACATCTGAATCGCGATTCAAGCTTTACCGATTCAAAATCGATTAATAGAATTCCAAAAATCGATTAATGTTTTTTTTTTATTTTTTTTTTTTAACGGCGTGCAGGGGCGGAGTGGCAATCGGGGAGTCGGGACTTTTCCCAATGTGCCGGTAGTGTTTCGTGGCCGCGAGGGCCGGTCTGATAATAGTTAGGCTATACATTGCAAGTTCTTAGCAACACCCGTCGGCCTGGCGTGCGGCCGCTGCCCGCTGGTCAGCATCTCTGCAACAGCGTTTAGATTGAAGAGCGCGTCCGAGTGAAGAGAGACTGTGCACGCGCCACAAGACAAGAGAACAACTGTATCCATGCAACTGATATAGCAGCGGCAACAAGCGCTCAGCTGGATTTCAAAAACAACAGATTTAAGCGCTAGATCTCTTATTTAATAGCGAACTAAATTAATGCTCTGCTAGTGAACTGGGGATGTTTTATTTATTTGTATTAGGTACATCCGTGCCTCAATGTTTAAAAAAATGGTTGCTGGTTGGGGACAATATCGATCCTGAGAAAAAGGGGTGGGGACATGTCCCATCCGTAAATCAGGCCTATGACATGACTTCACTGGATCTAAACAAATCAATATAACCATAGATGTTATCAATATAACCATAGTAGCGGTGGCTTTTTTAATCTATTTAAAACAATTTTGCAAGGGTTCTATGACATTAGTATATTTTTTAGGAATTTTATGAAGTTCAAGTGCCAGGTCGAGTTCACATTTCAACAGTCAACCTGTAGCTGAAATACTCTAGCTAAATGTAAACGTGTTTTATTTAAGTTTTATTTTAAACTTGAATTAAATGTATATGGAAGCTGGCCAAAGCTTAGCACTTTTTTTATTTTTTATTTTTGTATGAAGACATATAAAGTAATATCAAACTACATTTAATTTGTTGTGTTTCTTTTCTTTTAAATTTTATGTCTACTGCAATCAATCACATAAGAAAAAGTAAACTACATTTACATACTGTGAATCGTTTTTTGAATCGAGAATCGTTTTTGAATCGAAAATCGTTTTTGAATCGAATCGTGAGCCTAAAAATCGTTATCGAATCGTGACATTTTCTGAATCGTGCACCCCTAATGTCGGCACATGTCTAGTCTGTATTGATTTGTATGTAATGCACTTATCGCCCTGGATGTGGTCCCAATTCCAGAACACTGTAAACTCTGATACAAAAGGCAGTCTGTCTAGTTATTTAAATAAGACTACATCTGATTCAACTTTGAAATGATTCAGCATTGAAATACAGCTGAAATAGCATTTAGGGGTGTTACATGCCACCTGCATTTGTTCTCAAGTTGTTTGCAGTAAGCAGCCCAAGCTTATGATGCCAGAAATGGGTTGGACAAGAGGCGACATGCCTTGGGAAAAGACATCCAAGGCACGGCTCATGTTTGACACTGTAATTGTTTTTTACCGTAAATAGTCATTAGATTTAGGTATTCAATCACGCATCTTACTGGAATCAGATCTGCAGTTATTTCAAGCACAAATGTAATTGAGCTTACAGTACATTGGATATGCCAGTTTTTGGTGTGTTTTTTTTTTTTTGTCTTAAAGAATTCCTTTTAAGCATATTTCTCAGTTTTTAATTATGGGTCTGATTTGTGTGTTGCTTTTAACTTGTGTCATTGGCTGGCCCTGATCTAGTTGTTGTTTTGCCCTGTTCACGCCCGTTGGCACTGTTTCTGTGTTATCAAATTACCCCTCTCCCTCTGGTGTACCATCTATTTTAATAACTGAGGACTAACCTCATCTTCATGGTAATTGCAGCACATCGTCTGCTGAGTCAAGGGGCTGCACTTTGGGTTTTGTACATCATGCCAAATACATGCGACCCGGGCAGACACAAATCCAGTGTAACCGGATCAGAGCAGATCCTGTAAACAGCTGCATTAAATTTCTTAACTCCCCTCCCCTTCTGCCAGAAAAGGTCTCTGCTTTATTTGGGGCAAAGTTTCACACACTTGTCTCACATGACATAGACCTGCATGGCTCTTACTGTTGAGTGACGAGCATCCCACCCTAAATTCCAGTACATTCTTCTCCTGGGATATGGTGCCAGATTGTTAGGTTGTTTTGCAAGACATAAGGCATTTTTGTACTATTATGGTTGCATTTCATAGATTTTTTTATTTAAGATATTAAGGGGTTAGTTCACCCAAAAATGAAAATGATCATATAAGTTACTCACCTTCAAGCCAGCCTAGCTGTATATGACTTTTTTTTTTCAGCCAAACGAAAAAAAATATAGCCCTTCCAAGCTTTATAATGGCAGTGAATGATAACTGAGATTTTGAAGCCCAATAAAGTGCATCCATCCATCCATCATAAAAGTAATCCATACGGCACAAGGCGGTTAATAAAGGCCTTCTGAACCGAAGCGATGCATTTTTGTAAGACAAAAATCAGTAATTATTACTTTATAAACTGTAATCACTAGCTTTTGGGCTTCAAAATCTCATTTACTATTCACTCCCATTATAAAGCTTGGAAGAGATTTCTTTGATTTCTATTAATCAAGAATCCTGAAAACATTTATCACTATTTTCACAAAAAAATTTATAATAATAAGAAAGGTTTCTTAAGCACCAAATCAGTACATTAAAATGATTTCTGAAGGATCATAAGCTTTTGCCAAGAAAAATTAATTTGTAACATATTAAAAACAAAAGTTACTTTAACTTATTAAATATATTTCACAATATTACTGTTTTATTGTATCTTTCATCAAATAAATGTAGTCTTGGTGAGCATAAGAGACAACATTTTAGAAAATAGTACTGACCCCAAACTTTTGAATGATATGTGTATACAGCTGTCAGCCAATCAAAAAGTTAGACTAAAAAAAGTTCACTGTGGGTGGAGCCACCAGACAAGATAACCAAGCAACTTATAAAGCATCTTGTCAGGCAGCACTGTTGACAACAACTCAAATAACATGGAAGAATTGTGATTTATAGTGTGCTGTACCTGGTTCGAACATGATGTTCTCTTTACTCATTAACGGTACTGTGTTTTGTGCTCTTCCATCAGGGTTTTGGTTGGTCCTGACGCTCATTATCATTCTGGGCTGCTGCTGTGTGTGTCACCACCGCCGAGCCAAACACAGGCTACAGCAACAGCAGCGGCAGCACGAGATCAATCTCATCGCTTACAGAGAAGCCCACAACTACTCCTCTCTACCCTTCTACTTCAGTCAGTACCCTCTTCATTCTGCCTCTAATCGAAAAAAAATACAATATGAATTTAAAAATAAATAAACCTGTAAAATAAACTGATTTAAACGGTTTCAGTTTAGTTTAGGGTCCAATTCTCACTATTTACTAGTTGCTTATTAGCATGCATCTTACTAGGATATTGGCTGTTTATTAACTACTTAAAAAGCACATAATGCCTTATTCTGGGTGACCATATTCTACATCCCTTAATCATGCCCAATACCTAAACTTAACAACTACCTTAATAACTATTAATAAGCAGCAATTAGGAGTTTATTGATGCTGAAGTCATCGTTAATAGTTAGTTAATGAGAATTGGACCCTAACTAAAGTGTGACCGTTTAAACTTTAGATAGCAACTTATTGCTTCTGTAATCCTATTATAGTACATTTCACAAAGAATAAAAGAAATAAAAAAGGAAGTAAACACTAAGTATGCGCACTATGAATTCTATTTTCTCAAAAAAAGACCATGTAACACTAATTTTATATATAGCACAGTGAATAGGGCATAGTGACCAACTGGATATAGTGCAGCAAAGTTTATAATCAATGATTTAAAGTTGCTTGTCCTGTATGCATCTAAATCCAACGTTACTGTCTTTGTCTACCAGTTCTGTCAAATCATTTATTAGATGATTGCAAATTTTTTAATTCGCAATCATTGTGTAGTATACTGTAGGCCTATAATTTGCGGGCATCAGGGAGCTGCTATCTATATGCGGAGTATAGAAATTGCTTTTGAATGCATGCTCGTTTTTCACTTCCGAATTCGCGATCACGCATACTCTGTGTATAGGGAGTGGCGATATTGACCGCACTGGTCAGTGTGCTGTGACTCTGCAGCTCATGCTGTATGGAGCAAAGCAGACGATTTCAGGTCATAATTGCAGCATCCGTTGTCCAACTGAACCAAATGTTTTTTATTTTAATTAAAAAAAACAAAACTCCAACGGGGGCAGTGCTGTGTGGGAAAGTAATGTCTTGTGTATGGCTGACTACCCTGCCGTGGGCAAGTAATGTATCAGTGTGTGGCTGACTACTGCAACAAGCCTTACAATAACTGTAAATAGCTTACAATTATATCTGATAATATGTGATAAGTGATCAGTCAACAAATGCTGTCAAAATAAAAAAAAATTCTTCTTCTCCAGGGTTCCTGCCTGGCTACCTCTTACCCGCATACGAGGAAGTCGAAAACAGACCTCCGACGCCCCCGCCTCCATACAGTGCCTCTCAGCCAGCCCAGTCCACCAGCTCGGACCCCCTGTGCTCTGAACAACAAGATGAGTACTGTCCTCCATTGCAGTGCAGCCCCACTGCCCCGCCTGCATCTGCGAACTGTTCCCCGGGACCCTGCGTAGAGCAGCCACATTCTCCCACCACACACCGCCCTGCCACAAACGCCCTCAAACCACAGTACCTCAGCCTAGAGGAAGACAGGCAGCTCCAGCAGGTGGCGTGCGCTACCTCACACAGCCCAGTCAAACAGGGCAGCTCCAGCGAGGACCTGACCGAACCCGGAGAAGACTGTTCTCCCGAAAGCAAAGACAAGACTCCAGGGCGCCACCGGCGCTTTACGGGCGACTCTGGGATTGAGGTATGCGTGTGCAGCCAGGGGAAAGACGGAGAGGAAGAGGAAGAGATGAAAGAGTTTGTGGGGAATATGGATGGAGGGGAGCTTGAGGAGCAGGACTTCTGTGATAGCTGCAACCCCCGCAGCAGCAGCCCTCCTCTGGGTCCCGGGGATGAGGAGCAGGGCCTGGCTGCCTCAGACATGCCTCTGGAGCACAGAGAGCCTCAGCGACCTCCAGTCTGCCTCCATCTGCACACCATCAACGAACAGGATGGTTCACATCACGGAAACAACACGGATCCCCAGAGTTGAGCACAACCAGTTCCAGCAGAGACTTACTTTAGACTGCTGTCTCCCTTTACTTTCTTGAGATACATCAGTTTGTACTGTCAGCTATGTCACTTTCGGTGTAGTTCTTGTGTGTGCGTGTGTGCATGCAAGAGAGAGTTTTAAAAGGGCGTTAATGTCACGTTTTTTTTGGATTAATAGGGTAATCTATTAAAGACGTTAATGGGTCTGTTGCCTGACAGAGAGGTCGCGATCAAAACCACAGGGGAAATTCTCCCGGTTATAGCCTTATCGAGCTCTGTGTGACGTCTGTTGATTTAAGGCTTTTTGTCAGTTTTTAGGGGCTGATTGCCTCCTGAAATGAAGCTGGCACTCAAGGTCTGGGGATATTGATTTGTGCTGGTTTTTGCTCCTGAATTCGTACTTTTAATATTCTTTTTAAATACTTAAAGTGATGTTTTACCCTAAAATGAAAGTTCTGTTATTAGTTACTTTCATCTTTGAAACAAATGAAGATATTTTTAATGAAGCCTGAGAGATTTCACAAAACACCATTCCACCAAAACCATGACGCTTTAAAAAGTGAATAAAATTGTATATCCATATGCACATACATGAAGCACATCGAATATGGTAAACAGAAGCTGAAACATACTTGCGTGGTATGTGACAACCGATCAAGCTTCAGCAAGAACCAATGAGGCTTCTTATGTGTCAAGCAAGTACACTGGAACTTCTGTTACTGTATGTTCGTTGATCAATGTTTATATGTGAATAAAAGCCTAAATTAGATCTGTTAATCGTATTAAATGATGGTGTCTCTTCAGAAGACTTAGATTAAACCGCTCGATTCATATGGATTTATTTTACTATCCCTTTATGAACCTAAAAATAACCATACAATTTTAGGGGGAATGGAGGTAGAAGTTCAGGAAAATGGTGGAAATGGACTGACATTTTTCAGGTTTCATTAATCTTAATTTGTTGATATTGTTCTTTTTAAAAGATCTAAAAGATTATATTGTGCACAAAAAAAATGAAAAAGACAGCCACTGAGCAGTCTGCTAACACTTCAGAGCTTTAATATTCAGTTGTTGTTTTTGTCTTTATTAGTTGTCCTTTAAAAAAAAAATTATATCTGTAGTATCTGCATGATGCTATTCAGAAAAATGAAGGAAAATAATTCTTCTTTTTTTGTTGTTGGTCTTTTTGTATCAATAAGTGAACATGCTCCCTTCCTAGCAGGGTATGGTTGCCATTTTGTTTCATCATTGTATGACATGGTCTCAGGCTCTATCCAATATTTTGCATGATTATTTGCAGAAACTCAATAGATCCACAAACAAAAGCTGACTTTATCCACATACTATATAGTAATACATTTTTAAGTTCATTATGCAAAGACTCTTCAAATGAAGGCTGAAAATACCTTTGTATATAGATTGAACCCAGCTTGTACATTTACAATAGGTGCCTTTGTTGATTCAAGTAGTTTTCATATGCCTTAAAGAGAACAGTATGCGTGTGTCATAGAATTTCTGCATAAAATAATTAAGGGCCAGGATGAGTGAACCTTTTGGTCAATGGTAACTTCTTGTTTGAAAGGATCATTTGATAAGCCTTCCATAGATATGTTTGTTTTTTGCCTTAATCTTTTTTTTTCTGTACTCTCCCATAGTGCTTTAAAATTGTTTTTGTATCCTAACACTGTAAGGGAACTCTAGCACCACTAACAGTAACTTATGTATAGGCCTTATTACATAAAATAATCGTTTAATGTGCGTTTTATTGTAGCAGATCAGGTAAGGTTACTGTCATGCTAGTGTAGCACTTATGTCGGGTTCATGATCAGAAAGAGATTTGTTTTTCTGTGGTGGTGGTGAGACTGTCCAAAGCTGCTCCACTACATTCCCTAGACTGTGTGTGAGTGAGAGTGTGAGCGTGTCATAGTGTCGTTCTTCAGGCCACTGTGTTTGTTTGACCTTTGGTTTGGATTAGCAGTTAGGCGTCCTTTAATAGTCTTAGCTTGGGCAAAGATGGCTTTTCGGCCCTGTTGATCTCCAGATCAGAGTGTTCCTGTGTAAATGCTGGCTAATTTTCTTTCGAAAGTGTTGTGGTTCATAAATTAGGTTCCTAGTTTGTTAGCTGGAAAAACTGGTTTTGGGAGGCAGATTCCAACACAGACATGATGCCTTCAAAAACATTTATGTAGCAGTAATCCAAATATTGAGTGTTTAGACCAGTTATATCATCATAGTTAAAGCATTTATCAAAATATTGGACTGATTAAGGGAAATCTTGAGGTTATGAAGTCATCTGTTGCAGCGACGATGCTCACGCCGTTCTTTCTGTAGCTTTAGTCTCCATTGTTTTTTCTCGTCCTTTGATGTTTGAGACCAAAGGTATATGAATAAAGTGGAAATCTGAGTTACTATGTTGGATAGCTCACTGTGAATGAGATGTGTTCATTTTGCCTAAATAAGTTGTCATTGCACTGTTTTGACACTGAGCGGTGAGTGTGTGAGTGCTTGAAGGTGACGAAGGCTTTGCAAGCCAATTGTTTTTTTTTCTTAAGCTTTGATTTAAGCCTGGTACTACGTTTTAGTTTTGTATCTGTAGTCACTTTCTTTTTATATAAAACTGTATTTTCTGCATTTTATAAGAAGACTCAAAGTAAAGAGCATCAAAGAATGTTCCATATAAATAAAAAAGTTATTAAAGCCAATACATTTCTGTGACTGATTTAGTTTAGTTAGTTTTTTTTGTAGCCTTTGTTCTGTAAGTATTTTTCCCATTAATTTTCCCATAGGAATTAAAAAAAGTATTTGTTAAAGAGTTATAAACCACGAACCAAGCCAACCAGGGGATCGTTTGCCAAAACGATAGTTGCTAACTGAGTTAGCAACTTTGTTGGTTGCAATGCAATTTCCCATTGCCAACCAACTAAGTTTCTAACAGGTTAGCAACTATGCTTTTGGAAAACACTCCCCTGGTTGGTTCACAACATTACAATCTTTGATTTGATGCAAAAAAAGTATTAAAAAATTGGACAAAAATACAAAAGGTACAAGACTCAGTTCTTCACTTTAATGAGGGAAAGTATAAACAGCATAATTAAAATAAAAATGGTGGATAAATATAAACTGTTGTTTGAGGTTTATAGAAACAATGCATACATATACAGTATACACACACACACACACACAACTATTTAAGTAAGAGTGTAGGGAGATTGATGTCATTCTCTGGTGTAGCTTACTTTGCAGAATCATGGGTAATGTAGTTTTCCACCAGGGCTTACACCATTAAACATGATTATTTTAAAAAAAAATTATATAATGTATATTGATGACTTGATCAAAAAACATATACCATTGAACAGTTTAAAGTTTTTAAGTTCGTGTTAAAAGTCAATTCCTCTTTGGAGAAAATGAATGGGATTTTTACTTGCAGAACCCATCTGCTGCACTTTATTCAATAACTGCTGAAGATGGATTCATATTGTCTCAAGATATGCTTTTTATTCATGTTTGATTTGTGATATTGGATAGTAGGCTTCATAATTTATTTTATTTTTTATTTTTTACAGAGTAGAACATACATGCATTTACTCAGCAGTGCTGCATTAGTGGGGATTTTTCCCAGTCTGCTCTTAGTTTAGCAATGACCTTGTATTTCTCAGGTTGAAGAACCACACCAAACTTGCCCTGGAGGTCGGGCAGAGGCTTGCCAGCGGGCATCTCTAGTGTGAACCTTTGCAAAATCCATGACAGGAAGAGGAAGAGTTCCATCTTTGCTAGGGCCTCCCCGAGACAAACGCGTACTCCTGCGCCGAATGGCAGGTAGCTGGCCGATGGGCAGCACAAACCATCACCCTCCTCGTTCAGAAATCGTCCTGTCAGAAGATGAACTGTTTTGGAAACTTTCACAGACACAAGATTTTTAGATGTCATTGCAGATTCTCACCTGGGTCAAATAGCTCAGGATTCTTCCATTCCTTCTCATCATGATGTAAAGACCACAGATTAACAATGACTCGGGTCCCTTTCTGCACAGTGTATTCTCCCACGCTACAAGTGAGCAGAGAAGAAATCAGGACTCTACAGTATTTTATGTGAATAATTTAGTTTTCTATTCATTTTCAATAGGGTTAGGGTTCAATAGGGTTCAATACATTTAAAAGCCTATTGTGGGTGTTTCAAACAATGATCATTAAATAAATATGTAATCAGTTTTATTGGCTAAATTTACAGACTTTCAGCTGTTTGCAATGAACAAATCAAACAAAATTAATTGAAATAGCTCAACACAACAAATGTGTCAAGTGGTTCAACTAAATTCCCTAAATTCAACTGAAAAGGCAACTTTTAATGACTTCGGCAGTCTCAAAATTATTCAACCCCCTGGATAGAATCCCTTACAACAGCACAGATCTGCAAAACGTGTTTTCTCAAGAACACCTGATGTAACTAATCAAGGGCTTCATAAGTTGCACCAGGTGTGCTTGAGCTAGAACACATGAAATGTCTGAACTGTCTTGTTGAGTGTCACGTTTGACTGCATGTTAGAAGTCTTCAGTGTCACACGATCCTTCAGAAATCATTCTAATATGCTGATTTGCTGCTCAAGAAACATTTCTTATTATCAGCGTTGGAAAACTTAATACTTAATTTCTATTCATTTCATCAAAAGTTGTATTTGAAATAGAAATCTTTGTAACATTATACATGTCTTTACTGTCACTATAGATCAATTAATGTATTCTTTCTGAATACAAGTATTATTATTATTACTATTAAATCTTACTGTTATTACCTGGAGTCTTGGAGCGCCACATGAGGGATGAGGAGTGGGGAGACGGGTCGGATCCTCAGGACTTCTCTTATAGTGGCCTCAAGATAAGGCAAATTCCCTCTATCATTGAGCTGAGGGTGTCTGTCTTTTCCAATCTTATTGTCTAGCTCCTCCTGAATCTTTCTCTGCACCTAATGTCAAATGCAATGTTTCATTACAAGAAAATATGAATTAATTCAGTACAGCCAGCTCAGCTGTGAGCAGCTTTATTTACCTGTGGAAAATGGACAAGGTAAGCTATTGACCATTTCAGTACAGTGCTCGTGGTTTCCACTCCTGCCCCGAAGATGTCTCCTACAGTCATGAGCAGGTGGTCTTCAGTTAAACCAACATCGTGAGAGTTGGTGTTGTTATTCTCTGAACTGCGTTTGGCCCTCAGAAGTGCGTCCAAGAGGTCCCGCTGGACGTTATCACTGTAATCCACCTGTAGAGGGAGACAAATCCCAGGGAATTGAGCATGTCTTTTTCTCTAAATGCACTTGAATGAAAACTGCTTTTTGTCGAGTCTGCAACACTAAATTAATCTAAAACTATTATTATTCATGCAGTTTTTATGATACCATGTTAGTTACAGACTACACAGAATATGTATATATATTTTTTACCTTGTGTTCCTCATATTTCTTTTGAAGCAATTTGTCTCTGATGGAAACACACTGTCTTAAGATTCTGAGTTCTTTATTTGGGAATATCTTGAAGGAAGGAATACATAGTTATGATATTTATTACATTTTAGTTAACAAACCAGTTGCAACATCTGAGTGTCATAACTTTAATATGCACACTACTGTTCAAAAGTCTGGGGTCAGTAAGTTTAAAGAAATTAATATCTTTATTAATCATTAAATTATTACAAAGGATTTATTTCAAATAAATGCTGTTCGTTTAAACTTTCTACACTTTCTAAATAAAGGTTCTTTATTAGCATTGATGGTTTCATGAAGAAAAAAAAATTTAAACCCATGGAACCTCTCATTCCACAAAAGGTTCTTTATAGTGGAGTCTGATTAGTTCTATTAAAATTATATACATTTTATTCTATTCTATTAAAATGTTCTTTACACTAAGAAAAACATGGTTCTTTTTTATAAGAACTTTTGTTTGGGGAACCCAAAATTATTTCCAATGGTATCTCTGTGAAATCCCTTCTTCCTTATTCCCACAAAAATATTAAGCAGAACAACGGTTTTCAACATAATATTAAAAAACTGTTTTATATTTTAATATAGGCTAATTTAATTGTAATAATACTTCATAATATTACTGTTTTACATACTTCGTGAGTATAAAATACTTCTTTTAGAAACATTAGAAAATATTTTCCGACCCCTTAACTTTTGCACTGTAGTGTAAATTGATAATTATTTTAGCTAAGACACATATTGAATTAAATCTCACCTGCAGCCATGGAAAAATATCCACCAAGCTGTCCTTAGCAACTGTATCCACGATACCCTGGCTGTACTGGAGCATGGACTCAAACTCAGGATCTCCACGTTTGTATGAGGAGTTGAAACACAAAGCACATACGACGTTTGTGACGGCACGCGTCAGCTCCGGTGCCAGATCCACAGCTCTGTTCTGGGTTTCAGTCAACACTTCACACATAGAGCTCGCCTGCCTGCAAACTTTAGAAGAAGAATTGAGTAGAAGGTTCTTTAAAAAATTAATATTTTACATATTTGTATAATATCATGTCGGCTGCTGTGTAGCTGATGTGATACTCACTTATCTTCTCAATAGAAACTGAACCTTCACCAAACATACAAAGAGATCCATGCACCATTTTCCGATGGAACTTCCATGTGGAACTGTAGTCAGCAAATGCTATATCTTTCCCATCTCGAGTTAACAAGTCTGTTGTAACCTTTAAGATATTTATAAAAAGCCTCATTTAAAAAAAAAAAAAAAAGTAATCTTATTACACTGTAAAATTTAAATGTTTAAGTTTAGTCAACTTGAAATGTGAATTTGTAAGTGACAAAGTGATATTTGAATTGACAAAACTTAAAATTTTAAGGCACCATGAGCACTAACTTTAATTATTATTATTTATTTTTTAATTTTTTTTAAGTGCTGTGAAATTCAGTTGCTGATGAAAGTGATTTAAAGCAGTTTACTTACAGTTCGTGGCCTCCCTGCAAATATTTTTCCTTTTTTGATCAGGACCTCTTTTGCATGATGGTGGTTGTTCACGATAAGGATTTTGTGTGAGCCCATCATGAGGGAATAAATATCTCCGTATTTCTTCTGCAGTTGTTGAAAGAAGATGTGTGGAGGACTGTCGCTCACAAGGCTGAGGAGACTCCCAATGATGGGCAACGAGGGGAGGCTTGGAGGAGATCTGTTCCCTGGCACAAATCCATTAATCTTCCCTTTGAGATAGAGCGCAGCCAGAGTTACTGCCGATAACAAACATGAACAGAGAAGCCATGGCAGGATGAATGATTCAGACATTGTCAGCATACATTCAACCAAATGTCCACCAGCTCAATATCCAAAACAGCACTGCCCGTGTGTGCAAGCCGAAGGAGACTTTTATGCAAAATCTTCAATGCCACCTCCTTGACCCTGGAATAGTTTAGCTTCATCTATCTAAGTGTCATTGGGGCTGTTTTCAACAAAGCTGCTGATTGGATCCCCATATTCAAAGATGCATAAAAGTGCACATGTGAGCACAGCTGATATTTTATTCTTTAATAGGTAATTTTTCTGCAGTTTAAACTTTCTATTCAACTTTTAGTTTAACTTTGTGAATTATATTTCTATAATAGCCTACAGCTTGCCAAAATATTCATTGCCAGCAATTACACTGCATTATTTGATAGCCTACTGTGCATTTAGCCTAATGCTACTTTCCACAAAATAGAGTACAAAATATTTTATATATCACAAAATTGGGAACATTTTATTTTTTATAAATGGTCAAGGAATGAGGAGGACAATTAACATAGGTGAAGCTAAAATTTATATGGACTTGTCTTGAAGATGTCTTGTTTTCTGTTAATTTTCTATAGGGTTTTAAACAACAGTATGACAATAACATTAAATAAGCATTCAAATAAACAAAATGAGTAACTAAAAATAAATAAAATAAATATATAAAATATAGTCTATTTGATGGTTTACAAATGTAATATATGAATGAATAATACAATTTAAATTAATATATTTTTCCTCACAATAACTCGAGTAACGACATATGTTTTTAAATGTGCTACGTTTAATGCTAGATTCTTTTTTATGTTAAGGCGAGACACGGCAGGCAAAAACATCGTTTTTTTTTCACTGGTCAATTTTGAGATTTTGGGCTATTTGTCTTCAATAACATGTATTCTTTCAGACTTGTGCTGAAAAAAAGTCCAAAATACACATTTAGGTCTTTATTTTACTACACTTTGTCTGTTTGCGTGTGTAGATTTCGCCTCAAATTCATCAAAAGTTGGCGTTCTAAATCATCCCGCTGCTCCGCGATCGCTGTCTGCTCCCTGTCATCACATATACCGTTGGAAAGCTCTCTCTCTCCTCTTCAATGCTGTCGGATCCAAATATGGTCATTTCCTATTTATCAGCAACGAATCATGAAAGTAAAATGGGCCATTTACTCGACATGCGCAATCTCATTGGCTGATGCCAATTTCTGACAACGTGATTCGTTCAGAATCGTCACGTGACGCGCTCTGACATTTCCGTGGTAGTTCAAAATGTGGAAAGATTATGAGTTCATTTAGCCTACTATTTGTATTTATAAGTGATTATTTCTTATACGATAAGTTTAAAGTTTGTTGTCATACCTTGACAGTTTCGACTGCTGACTCTGCAGTCATCTTCAGAAGCGTAACGTGATGTTTCTGTGACGTCTACTATAGGTGTGATATAGTTAGTTTTTGTCATTCCACCTGTGTGATGGACTGGTGATGTGTTGTTTTGGATGTTATGATCAGTGATGGATGAAGCAGTAATGAGTTTTAGATGTTAAACAGTGTGATACATGGATTTTACTTGGACCTAAAACATATTTTGTCTGTAATTCATGGCTTTCAATAGAAATTAGTGGAATTTTGCCATAAAAATCTTTAAAGGCCATTTTCTCAAAATGAGTTTTTTCTCACACTCCTAGTGACGATTTTTCACGTCTGTAGCACCTACATACACCAAACTTTACAGCCGTATTCCTAACTATATTGTGAAGGTTTGTTCAGAGGGATTTGTTGATATATCATTCTGGGCCTGATTTATATGACATTTTATGCCTAAAAATAGGGCGGAAATCAATTTTTTAAGGCTATTGCCAGTATTTTCTGATTTACAGGGTAACAAAAGGAGATATTAATAATCCCCTCTGAAAATGTCTTTTCATTGAATATATCAACAAAATGTAAAAATCATTTTGAACCTTGTTTTTTTCAATGGTCAGATTTGTCACTTCAAAATATATGCAAATTAGCGCATATTTAATTAGATATAGCCTGATTAGCATATTTAAACATAAAATTACAGAAAACTTGCAATACATTTTTTTCTCCTATTCATGTGAGTAATCAACTGGTAAAGTTTCATGGTGATATCTGTAAGTAAATTGTTTTACCCTATTCACCTGTAGTGTCTCGCCTTAAATAATTGATTATAGGATTGGTTTCACAGCACAAAACTTTACTCCACTTAATCGGAAGTGCACGCTTTTTAGATATCATTTTCATAGTAACTATAAACCTATATCCTCTCGTCAGTGTCATAGATATCCATAATAAAGCCTTTATTATGGATATCTATGGTCAGTGTCGTCAAAGACTGTCATTCGCGTTCACCTTTTAAATTGTCCCTCTCCAGGACCCGTAGTAAATAGTGATGGCTTCCTCCGAGACACAGTCGCGTTTCGGTCAATCTGTTAAAGGTTTATTGTCTGATAAAGTCACTTCTTGCAGTGGAGATGTGATCGCTCTAACCCGTCAAGTGTTGAAAGGATCCCGGAGCCAAGAAGTAAATATACGAAACGTTTTCTAACGCGATATTGTTTCTGTAACTGTTTCCCTTTTATAGCAACAAAAAACTGGAGGCAAGCCTCAACTTATTACGCTGCCTAGACAACATTTTTGTATAGCATAGGCCCAAATATTCGGTGTCATATGATGTCCAGACATGCTGTCTAGACACTGGGTTTTAGGACGCGGCCTGACAAGGGTCCGTATTAATGCAATTAATATTCATATTCATATTCATATTCATATTTGCATCGGTCCCTTCTACTTTACAGCTACTTAGTCAGGCAGCGAGAAATATGGTAATTCAAGAAGATGCCATTCTGCATTCTGAAGATGTATGTGATATAAAAACTTAATTATTATATTATAATTTTTTGGTAATAGTCGTTAGCCTATTTCATCTTTAGTAAAGCAGATTTAACTTCTTCAGGTATCTTTATTCTTACAGAGTCTCCGGAAAATGTCTATTATAACGACCCACTTGCAATATCAGTAAGTATATATGTGTATTGAATTTATCTTCATTATCATCTTGTACACCACCAGTCAAAGGTTTGGACACACTCGTGTATCCTGTGATTTAAAAAAATTTTACAAAATTTATTTATAATTTTTTGTCTCTATGTAAAGTCCCAAAATAAATTCCTAAATATAAGAGAGAGTCTGTCTAATATATTTATTTACTTCTTAAATCCAGGCAAGAAGCCATTCAAAAGAAGTAAGTCATAATATTTAGCCTACATAATTAAAATCTTTACAAAATTACTTTCAATAACTCTTCATCTTTAATGCTTTCACAGTGTAGAACACTCCAAAAACCTGCAGGACCAGCTAAGACACTTGATGAAATAATGGAGCTCTTCTAACATCAAGCTGGATATAGCCTATACTCTGGTCTTTCATTGATTTTTTTTTTTTTTAACAGTAGATCTCATCATAATTTAAGAATGCAAATGATGACTCATTTCATAGCAGATTGCTCTTTTAGAAAATGCACAGGTCTTTATCCTCCTCTTCTTTTTTATTGCCTACTTCTGGATGCTCATGCAAAACATGCATAAGACTTTCAAGTGAAAGATTTTCTGTGAAAGACTATTTCCAGTATTCACATTTGTCTTTTTGAAAGGATAGTACAATGTCAAAACAGGTTGCACTGTTTTTTTCTCTCATCTTTTAAGCATACGTTTGTATAAGAAAGTGCTTGTGCTTTTAGACTTTTAGATCTTGAATTCATCGTACACCAACTGTACAAATAGTATTTTCTCATTAATTTATTTGTTATTGTTGCACTATATTTGAATATATTGTATAAAATGGCTCAAATAATTGTTTCTGCACATTTTTCTAAGCTTGGAGCAACTTTATGTGGAAAACTATGGCAAATGGATGAAATGTGTCCTTTGTTGAAAGTCCAACACGGGGGTAAATGATAACGTTTATCCCACATGCAATATCAGCAGCTCCTCTGCAAGGGCAAGCAGATGGATGTCCATGGCCTAGAGCGAGGCCTTGAGCATAACTATCTACTTCAACCAAGTTTTGACTCTTATCTGCAAGACTTGTGCATATATGCATATATATATTTATATATTTCAGTCAAAATATAAGTGAGCGTCAAAAACTATACTGATTTCAAAATTGTAACACAATGTATTGTAACAATTGCATTTATAAAATGTTGACAGTTGCATAACTTTTTTTATAATATGAATAATTCAAGAAAATTATAAAAACCATTCGAAAGTGTTGAGGAAAAAATAGTTGGTCATGCAATATCAACAGTTATAATAAATGCAAGTTCATTTTAAGTCCTTGTTAAATGGTCTTGCACTTTGCACATCTGCCCATTCATACTCAAAGGATCATGTGACCTCGAATTGGAAAGAATGTTTTGTACCTCCCATAGTTCAACTTATCAGTAACCAAGGTCTATATTAATTTAGTCTTGTCACCTGCCAAGAGCTTGTGTAAAAGCAAGTCTTGATTTAGTCATTACTATTAGAATGGGTTTTTTAAAAGGATAATGTCTTATGACCTAATATATAGGACTACAAAATATTCTTTGCTTTAATTTATGTGGAATGTCCATAGAAATCGCTCTGAGCAACATTGAGTGCTTTTTAACACAATGATAATCGCACATTTAAGAATATTTCCATATTAATTTTATCTTTATTAATTTATCAATCTATGCAAAACCCCAGTTTTCATTCTAAATATGCAATATTTACAGAGCTAAGCATGGTTGTATTCGTGTCGTGCCCGTCAAATCTGTAACATCCTCTTGCTTATTTTACGTTGCTCAGTTTGACTGTCATTTATGTTCAGGTGGCACTGATTTTGAAAAAGGAAGTCGATTATTAGTCAATCGTCAATATGCGTTATTGTTAGCGTTTTGGCTCCCTCTATAGGCAAAACAGCAGACAAACACATTATTAAAGAGCAAATAAATAATCTGGGGAGATTACAGGTTTCCAGGCTTTAGTTACTAAAAGAATGCAATGATGGCCCTTGCCCTATTATCAATTAAGGTACAAGGTATTAAGATATAGTTTTTCTTTTCAATATTTTATAGTCTATATTATTTTGTACATATTCAATATATTCATAAACAAACAGTTTTCCAACACAATGTCAATGTCACAATGTTTCCCAGAACAGGAAAGAGCGAGAAAGATGCGCACTAAACTCAAACGTAATGTGTATTTGCATGAGCCTACATACATTTAGCAGTTTTACATTTGTATTGTTTTAGAGTACAGTTTTGTCACAATTGAAAGGGTTTCCATATACATCTTGAGATTACAAAGACGTTTTTGTGCTATTTCATTTTGTGAATAAACTTTACAAAAGGATATCCGCACACAAGAAATAAGACAAAAAGCATACACCTGCTTACAGGCTTATTACCGTAATCATTATAATACGCCGGACATTATCTTTACCACCATATAGGTCAAGTAAACAAAATCCAATAAATTATAACTAAACTGGGTTTTGTTATAACGTTTATGTATTATTGTATTTTGTTAACGTGGTGGTAAAGTCAGTGTCCGGTGTATTATAATGATTACGGTAGTAAATGAGCTCGGTGTATGCTTGGAAACACATGGCACTGATGAAGGGTTGAGCCCGAAAACATTTTGCACACATTGCACTTTTGCACTTTATTTGTGGAATCTGGACAATAAATTTACATGAGCTTTTTTGGCCTATTTCTCATATTTCTCACGCACTGTAAGTAAATGGAAAGGAGAATCGTTTTACTCTGGTCGGTTAATTTATTGTAGATTTCTTCATGTATGATTTACACTAGTAAAACTATCAAATTGTTTTTCTCTCTCTCTCCTTTCTGAATTAACCCCGAAATGTCAGTACGTTAATGCGATGTTTTGACCAGTATTTTCAATGGTGAGATTCAGATGGCCGTCGGCGACCACTCCCACCTTTTAGGTACTGCTCATTTTACCCGCTGATTGGTCTTTGTAAACACCCACTACCGAGTTAAGACCGATAGCACCGCCTCTCCTCCGACATCTCGCGCGATGTCATTGGATGCACTCGGGCTTAATTTGCATACGCTACCGGGTTGGTCAAACCGAACGTCCGTCATTAGGCATCTGTACTCAACAGCAGTTCACATAGAGCGTGTTGGTGTGTCATCGTGGTGCAGAGAGGCAGCGATACGCGGTGAGTAATGCCGGCTTTGTTGCTTGATGTCAGGACGGCTATAGAGAGGATGAAGGCTGACGCGGATTCCCTCTGACTGTGGCATCCTACATTCATTGACTAAAGCCTGCCCATTGTCAACATGGCAGAGCAATGGACCGCAGTGCCCACTTCTAATATGGCGGCGCTGAACCGTGCTAGATCATTGACTGTTATATTCTTAATTGTCAGCAGTTGTCTGATCAGTAGCACTGATGGCAAAGACGCGCCAGAAGAGACTGTCATCATTGGCATCCGGCTCGAGGACACCACCGAGGTGTCGTGTATGTACAGAGGCATTCTGCGCGTCAGCGAGCGATCTCGTGTCAGGTTAAGGGTCTATGGGCAAAACATCAACAACGAGACGTGGTCCAAACTCGCCTTCACGGAACACAGCAGCAGCGCACCTGCGGAGAGCCAGAGCCCCGGAGACAAACCTGCCTCGCATCCCTGCGGCATCCGATCCTCCGATATCACCATCCTTCCTAACGTGGAGGTAAGCAGAAAGACATCTGGGATTATTGAAGTAGATGTGAAGCCTCTTCGAAAAACAGAGAAGAGAAAATTGTATTATCTGTGCATCGCCGCCACGACACCTGGCGCGCAGGACTCGTGGTCCGAGAACACCTGGTTCTATCACGACGGGCATGA
Source organism: Semotilus atromaculatus (assembly GCA_031834385.1). Lineage (NCBI taxonomy): Eukaryota > Metazoa > Chordata > Actinopteri > Cypriniformes > Leuciscidae > Semotilus > Semotilus atromaculatus. The sequence continues at coordinate 23,366,526 of JAULUF010000025.1, read as the reverse complement.
CACTAAAGTGCTCGTGGTGGAGGAGAAAAAGTTCCTGCTGCCTTTCTGGCTGCAGGTTATTTTTATTGCCATGTTGTTGTGTTTGTCCGGCATGTTCAGCGGGCTGAATCTGGGACTGATGGCGCTGGATCCCATGGAGCTCCGGATTGTCCAAAACTGCGGGACTGAGAAGGAGAAGAATTACGCGAAGAAGATCGAGCCAGTCCGAAGACAAGGAAACTACCTTCTGTGCTCTTTGCTTTTAGGAAATGTTTTGGTCAATACCACTTTGACCATACTGCTCGATGACATCGCAGGATCGGGGCTGATCGCTGTGGTGGTGTCCACTATAGGGATCGTTATATTCGGAGAAATCGTGCCACAAGCCATATGCTCCAGGCATGGGCTCGCCGTTGGAGCAAACACAATATTCCTTACTAAATTTTTCATGATCCTCACTTTCCCTGCGTCCTATCCCGTCAGTAAACTCCTGGACCACGTGCTGGGGCAGGAGATAGGCACTGTGTACAACAGGGAGAAGCTGCTGGAGATGCTCAGGGTGACTGATCCGTATAATGACCTGGTGAAAGAGGAGCTCAACATCATCCAGGGTGCTCTGGAGCTCAGGACTAAAACTGTGGAGGATGTCATGACACCCTTGCGAGACTGCTTCATGATCGCCGGTGATGCCATCCTGGACTTCAACACCATGTCTGAGATCATGGAGAGCGGCTACACGCGCATTCCTGTGTATGAGGGTGAGAGATGTCATATTGTGGACCTGCTGTTTGTCAAGGACCTGGCCTTTGTGGATCCTGATGACTGCACGCCATTGAAAACCATCACCAAGTTCTACAGCCACCCTCTGCATTTTGTCTTCAATGATACAAAGCTGGATGCCATGCTCGAGGAGTTTAAAAAAGGTAAAGTTGTATACAATTACATTTGTTTTTTGTTTTATTTAAATAAAAGCTACATCATTAAAGATTAAATAATGCAGCTATATTATAATAGTTATGCTCTATGAGTTAAATGTAAAGTTGTTTACAATTGCATTGTTTTTTAAAAAAAAGCTACAGCCTTAATTGAATTGTTAAAGAATTCAGCTATATAATTATAAAAGTACGCTCAAGGAGTTTATAAATGTAAGGAGGGTGTATATCATTTCATTGTTTTATTTTAAAGCTACATCTTTAGTTACATGTTAAATAATTCATCTATATTATAATAAGAGTATGTGTTCTTTTTCATGTTTAAATGTACGTTTCAACAACATTTTCAAACTTTCAGTTACCACTAAAGTTAGAGACTCTAGGAAACAAGTCACCTGAAGAGGTAACCACAGCAAAAGTACACTGCTAGAACGCTCATATGAGACGGTTTGGCAAAACCATTGAAAAAAAGAACTGTACCAATAGGCTAATATTTATTGGTTTATTACCACTGATCAGTGTTTGTTATACCGCTGCTCTAAAGTAACATACAATATATATAGAGGACTATTGGAAGTGTTGTATTTCATTATGTTCAGCATCAGTGAGTAGTGTTATTATTGGTTGTAATGTAAAATGTTACTTGAAGGTGGTACCTTGTTGATGAGATGATCTGTTCTTTTCTGATGTGTGGGATTCAATGAAGACGGTTCAAGAGGAGTTAATTAAACTTCACTGTCAGTGATGTCTTTGACTTCGATATAACATTGATCTCTGGAGTTCATGAAAAGACTGTTGAATGATCAGGCTTAAGCTTTCATTTTACAACATCACAGTCATCCCATAAAGCTGTTTTACGATTGCTGTTCAGGGAATCATTCCTTCAACAGGCACTGAGTAATGATCACTCTGGCTTGTGATTTTCACCCATTGCCCTGAGCAATCAGAACATGATGTCTGAACCAGTGAATTATTTTCTGACAGAAATACCAAACAGCAATATGAGTGGGTGAGGTTATTATGGGCCATAATGCTCTGTAGAAGAATGCAGTCGTGACATACAAAGTTCTGTCATGAAAATCTAGATAGCGCAGGCTAATATGGCCTTAACTCAACCTGCTTGCAATCACATCAGTCTCTATAGGGCACAGCCGATTGGTTCCTGCCGTATCAGTAGCCAATAAGCTCACTGCTCCACCTTCAAATATTTGATAGCATTTGCCTTAGCAGTGCAGCGCGCCTTCAGAAACCCTCCACCTTCCCCAGCTCCACCTGTGTAGATCTGCTACGGGTAATTCATGAATGCTATAATAATGTCTTACTTTCTCACAGCAGTGTGTTGTGTATGTATTGGCAGTAGTAAGTATTTCCACCAAGACCAAACATATCAGCATAATCATATATCCATTACCATGCCAGAAATGTATTTAAATGCGTAAATTATATTGTTTTAGTTAAAGTGTGTCTTAATAGGTTTAGTCAGTTGTTTCAATGTTAGTGCAAGTATCAATGTAAGTGCCTTTGGATGGTGTCATTTTTAAACATGTTGTCACGCAGTTGTGGACACAGACCATAGTAGGACCGTGGCCTGACATTCCACAAATTGTGGCTGTACAGGAAATGGACTTAAACAGATTTGGGCAACAATTGAGGTATGTGTAGTACAGTGTGTCGAGCTTGAGTCCATCAACAAAGCCTATCTTAGAAGTCCCCACATCTCCTGTGTAAAGGACTTCGTATCACCCACATAAGCCTTTCTCCCCATTTCTTTGTTGTGACTCGACATACCTTTCAAACTGTGTTTACTCAACACAAAAGTAGTGATATGCTGTTATGGTGAAAGCATGTTGTCACCTGATGTGTCAAAGGGCAAGTGTCCATTAAGCTGTTGGAGTCTGATGGTCTATTTTATATCCTTATTTTTGGTTTATTATGCATCTGTACTGTATTTCTAGGCTAATTATATCTGGCTGTTGTAGCATTTTGTACTCCGATGCACTTTTTTGCTTGATTTCAAGTTGCTTGTTATGTAAACGGCTTTGATTGTGGCTTTTTTGCTCTTGGCTTCTATAAAATGACTCTTCTCGGGAATGAGAGGTATTTGCATTCAAAATGTTGTGGGGTTGGTATGCGTAATCCTGTAAGCAGGGTCAGGAATTCACAGGGTTAATTGATGCTTATGTTGTTGACAATATAATGCGCATTTGGCAAATTTAAACATAAATCGTGTAGTAAACAAGACAAAGCCACTAGTTTCCAGTAAAGGCTCTTTTAAGATTTATGCACTGTTGTTAGTTACAACTGAGCAGTAAACCGATACAAGAAAAGGTCCATTGGAAGAAAAGGTCTTGATTAATATATTTTTATAAATGTATTATATATTATATTATGAATATTGTTTGTTAAAATATACAATAGGGATCAGTAAGATATTATAAATGCTGATCTTTTGAACTCTATTCATCAAATAATAATGAAAAAAAGATGTTTCATAGTTTTCACAAAAATATTAAGCAACACAGCTGTTTTGCACATTGAAAATAATAAGAAATGTTATTGTACACACACACACACACACAGAGAGAGAGACATGTATATGAGATATATATATATATATGAGATATATGTATATGAGATATATATAATATACACACACATATTATCTAAACAAAAACTTTTGCAATTAATGCAATTAATCGATTTGACAGCACTAATTTATAATTTCTTGTTTGCATTTTACAAAAGCATTCAACTGCAAATCTCCTATTCTCTAGCACACATTTTAATAATGTTATTATTCTGGTTGGGAACCGAGAACCGGTTTTTATCCAGAACCGTTAGTGTTTTTGAAAAATACCGGAACCGTGCGGTTTTGGTGCAATCAGTGTGGGCGAAGTGCTGGAAGCTTATCCTTGAATATTGAATATTCTCATGAATATTACAATAGTAATGAATGCACAGAAAAGCCCTTGCGCTACTAGAGCTGCACGATTAATTTTAAAAGATCTCGATTCAAAGACCCATGCGATCTTATTCCTTCCTAAATGAAAAAAACTTCACACCAGAACATTCAGATCTGTTTGCGCTGTCGATGACCCAGAAAGAGCAGTTTTCAATATATGAAACAAATTTACTTTCAGTCTTTTCAACCACACAGTATCGATATTTCTGTGTTACAAATATTCAAATGATCACAGAAGTACTAAGATAAAAGTTTATAGTTATGAGTATAAACACTGATGTCTACGGTAGTGCTATTTCAAATAACGAGTTACATCTGATGCTTCAGAACATTCATAAAGACAACTGTTAATGCTGCAGTCTGTATATTTTTTTTGTGTTCAGAATTGACAAAATTTACATAATGAGCGAGTACATCATGAATGCCTTTTTTCAAACCGTGTTTTTTGTCTTATCCTGAATCACTACGGTAAGCCTGTAATAATTTGACCAATTTCAGTCTGATTCTCAGATGGTTATCTCAGTTAAATGTGCATTTTTGTCTTCAAAAGCCTCCCCAGGTATAGATAAAGGGGTATTTTTTTAACAGTTTTATTTAAAGATGGAGTCCGCAGTTTTTCCTCTTTGTCATCATCTCTGTTGGAAATCAACTTTTATAAACTTTACGTGGGTTGTGCCTCGGCACAGCGCGGATGAATCCAATGTTTTGAGGCGAATGTGCGGCTGTCAGTCGCCGCGCCGGTGTGGATACTGTCATTCAGAATCACAGATTCTACTTTTTGGAAGTATGACCACCATAAGAATGTTCACCAGAAAATGTCTTCTGAACAAGAAAGAAACATCCACTTTTGTTCTGACCAACTAAGGAAAAAAAAGCATTGCATTAAATCACACTGATTAAATCTAACGATCGCTTATCATATCACGTCAAACCGTGAAAATTATACTTTGTTCTCAAATTGTTAATGTTAACAACATCAGCATTGCGTGACTACGTTTAATCCCCTTCAGATATTTATCCTTGTTTTCGCACTGGCCCGGTTGAAAGTCTTTTTCATTTTACAACGGGTGAATCTCCAGTTGTCACTGTCTTTCTGGATCCGCCATCAAATTGAAAAGTTTAATTATATCAAGTGCTGTGAGAAAAGGCTACAAATCTCCACCTCCAACATCCGAATTTACTGCACTGAAATGTCCATTTCCGGGGTGAAATATTATAAGACTGATGTAAGTCTTTTCCTTGGGAACCTACATTTACAGTCATTGTACGGTTTAAAAAAAGGACTATATAAAAAGAAACATCGCCTTGATAAGTGCCTGTGATATTTGTAAGATGTTCCAGAGAAGCATCACAGACGTGCCACCCACAGTCCCACCAACTATTTATAGGGAAATTCCATTATGGAAAATATCTAAGGAAAAACCTCATTCCATAAATAAGGTGGGAATGTACAAAATGTGTCTGTATGTGTTGTCTAGAGACCATGTGTTCATTTGGAGTCAAGTTCTGTTTATTTAAACAAAAACTCCAAGATGAATTGGAGTGCCTAAACTTTTTGGGTCGTTTAACAAAACAAAAAAAACTTTTCTGATCGACAGTCATGTCTCAAGCTCCGAAAGCTACTGTCTTATTCTCACACGCAAGAGATCATATTCGTATGCCTTGAGAACTGCTAATTGACGGAGTGATTTCCGAAGGATCATGTGACACTGAAGACTAGAGTAATGATGCTGAAAACTAGCATGACAGAAATAAATTACATTTTGAAATATATTCCAATGGAAACGAATATTTCACCAATATTACTGTATTTTTGATCAAATAGATGGCACCTTGGTGAGCATAAGAGACGTTTTTCAAAAACAAAAACTTACTGATGCCAAACTTTGAATGTAACTTTTTCAGCATAACTGCACTATTCAGAGCTCATAAAAACTAGACTGGGGACAGACCATTGTTATTTGAATACACTTCTCAAAATGGTCAAAATAAAATAGCCAGATTTTCTATTATTTGCTGTTAACGCGTCTGTGACACCGTGTGGGCATTTCTTGGAAGCTAAAAAACAATGGCTTCTCTTCTCTAGATTCTTTGGATATAGGATCTACTTGTGTTCTCAGTTTGGCTAAAACTGTATTGAACTGATGAAAGAACATTTGTTGTGTCTTAAATGGTTCATATGTTGAGAAGTGACCAAAACACAAAGTGACTAAAACTCTCCTAAGATCAGATAGATCAGGGGTGAGCGATGTAGGCGTTTCTCCAACACCAACTCCATTTGTACTGTAACGAAGAGGTGCTGTTAAACAGTTTATTTACAAAATAATCTTATTTTCCAGCTGTTTTAAGTCATGCTGTGCAAATAAGCATATATTTCCTCAGGCAAGTGTTGGTGCACTGCCGACTGATTCCAACAGGCATGAAACAGGCCCGAACAAGATCAGATCAAGATCGGTCAGTCATTAACTCGGGTCTGGCCGCCCAGTAGTTTTTAAAGAAATCTTTAAAAGAGAATCTCTTTCTCTCTCTCTCTCGTATATATAGTGGTATTTATGGAAACGATTTATGCAGACACCCTACATAATGGATTGCTACACTGTCACGCCGGTGAGAGCATCGCCCAAGTGGAATGGAAACTTCATTTCAGATCTAATATTAGCTCCGGCTCTGGAAAATTCCTTTTAAATGATCACTAGCTGAGAAACAGGAAAAGAATTTTCTTTAACATTTTGGTTGACAGTGCTGGGCAGGAATTTTTTAAGCAGCTTACCGAGGAGGTCCTGGGAAAACAGATGTGGAACCATGAGAGATTTGCTAAGAAAACGCGACGGATCATTGTCTGACTCCAGAACGTCTTGTTTGAATAGTCACAATTGTCAAATAATAACTCTCTCATAGATTTTGGTAAGCACGCGTGACATATTTTAATCATAAACCAATAGAACTGAGATTCTATGGTGCATTTATGGTTGTAGAGGGTTCAGGAGGACCACCATGTTTGATATGATCTGAAATGAGAAAAGCCTCATAACCTCAACTATATTGTTTTTGCGCTGGCAGGTAAATCCCATCTGGCCATTGTCCAAAGAGTGAATAATGAAGGAGAAGGTGACCCATTCTATGAAGTTCAGGGCATCGTCACACTAGAGGACGTCATTGAGGAAATTATCAAATCTGAGATTCTTGATGAGACAGACTTATACAGTGAGTAACATTTACATTTACAAACCAAGCAAACATTTGTATTTATTTTTATTTTTATTCTATTTATTCAATGCCAATACACTGGACTCCAATTAAAAACATTTAAAGTGCAATTCACACATAAAATTACTTGAATGCACCTTTTTCATGATAAATATTAAGATGTGTTCTGTTTCAAGAAATGACTTTTTACTTTGATTGAACCACGTGACATTTTTAAGATACATTACATTGAACCTTTACTTGAAAATGGAATAAAATGTATTCAAAACTACATGGAATCAACATTAATTTCAAACACTATGTTTTCTGAGAACTTGGCACAAGTAAATGCTCGAATCGTGAAAAAAAACCCCCTGCATTTTTCAGGCTGGACCAAGCTAATGCGCAGTCCTAAGCGCGCGTCTAAGAACGCTGACGGTTTCTATAGGAACCAGAGCTTTTAACCGCAGCAACAGTGACTCAATGACATTACCAAATCGGTGATTGGCTCTTTTACTTAAGGCGGGACTTATTCCGCCATATGCACGTTTTTGATTGACCCCATGCATATTATCATTACATCCGCATCCTGGGAATTGAAACCCATAACCCTTGGTGCTACGCTCTACCATTTTCATTTATTTAGATCTCACAATGCTGGTCAAAACATCTAACCATGTCCTTCTGTTCTTCCCAATGAAAGCTGACAACAAGACGAAAAAGAAGATAGCTCACAGGGAGAAGAAACAGGATTTCTCCGCTTTCAAACCCACAGATAACGAGTTGAGGGTGAAAATCTCGCCGCAGCTTCTTTTGGCCACACTGCGTTTCCTGGCAACTGGTACTGATGTCCAGCATGTAACTACATGTGTCTCTGCATTCATAATCATAAGAAAAACCATTAAAAAAAAATCACAAAATCTTAAAGCGTTGTTAAACCTTGTTTTCTTTCTTCTCCTCCAGAGGTGGAGTCCTTTAGTGCAGCTCAAATGTCAGAGAAAATCCTCCTGCGCTTGCTGAAACATCCTAACGTCATCCTGGAGCTCAAATATGATGACGAGAACAAGAAAATGTCAGAGCACTACCTCTTTCACCGCAACAAGCCTGTGGACTACTTCATCCTCATCCTGCAGGTCAGAACATCCTCCGCTGTATCTCAATGTTATGATGTAAAGTTCACAACCTTTGCAGACCTTGATCTATGAACGACGTCATGGCCTTGATTGAAATCTTGAAGCTCTGAACATAGTGAGCTGCCTAGCAAAGGGTTGGTCGCCTATTCAAGCCCCCGATATACTCACAGCAGAGTTTTGTTTCATTCTTCACTTTGAATGAAAATACATACGTTGACTGGCAGGTAGGACATCGTACCATTGCAACTGAATGCAATGATAGGACGAACTTTTTATGGTCCTATGCCTTCCACAGACAACGCACACGTCATCAATGACAACCTTTCTGGAAAAAAAAAAAATCATCCAATACTTATTAGATTCAGTACTGAAAATTAAGTCAATAGTTTAAATCTATTTACATTTAACCACTTTTCAAAAACCTGTATCTCTGTTGGCCCACAGGGGAAGGTGGAGGTTGAGGCTGGAAAGGAGGGGATGAAGTTTGAAGCTGGTGCCTTCTCGTATTATGGAGTGCTGGCTCTAACTTCCTCACCAGGTCTGAGCAATGCATAGTCTCACTTATTGCACACACCTCACTAGATGTCAGGGTTTTGATGAAAATTTATGATCTTTGGTAATGAAAGAAAGAGAATGTCAACTCTGAAGTTTTTGTATCTCTGAAGACTTGTATGGCTGATATCTTTATTTCATACAACTCTTTCTACCAAATCATGCATGATTTTCTTTTCTATTAGATATATTATTGGATTTCTTTGAGCATGAGGAATACTCTCTTGAATCAATCACACTATGCAAATTATTACTCATTTCATTTGATTCTTGGTGGAATTCTGTGTAAATCATGTTTTCCTTCCCATGATTTCCTTCTGTCTTTTCCTCCTTCTCTCTTTTCTTTTTCTTGTTCTCCAGTTCCTCTCTCCTTGTCTCGAACCTTTGTGGTGAGCAGGGCAGAATCACTGGCAGGATCTCCAGGTATTAAAACACTTGTTTTTTCACCGTTTTACTCCTTCCTCTGAATAATCTTTTCACGTTAGAATTTGAATGTTGCATCATGAGTTTTCTCTGTCCAAGGTCCTCATTTTCTTTTACAGAAAAAAGTAAATGTTAATGGTCTGATCATCATAATGGGAGCCAATAAGCAAATGACATGAATCTTTCTTTTATTCATCCAAAAGATGGATCAATTGAAACAAATCTTTTTGCAAAATAACAAATATCAACAAATGTTTTACAAATGGCTTTTGTTCACTTTATCCATTTACACTGGTTTTAAAAGGAATTAATACTTGTATTCAGCAAAGATGCATCAAATTAATCAAAAGTGACAGTAAAGACATGTTGAATGTTACAAAAGATCAAAGAATCCGATTATAATCGATTCCACATAAATGTTAAGCAGCTCAACTTGATAACATTGGTAATAATACATTCTTATTGAGCACAAAATCAGCCTATAAGAAGTATTTCTGAAGGATCATGGGACACTGAAGACTGGAGTTATGGCTGCTGAAAATTCAGCTTTGCCATCATAGGAATAATTTACATTTTAAAGTACATTTAAATTGAAACCGTTATTTTAAAATGTAATAATATTTCACAATATTACTGTTTCACTTCTTTCAAAAACATTTAATAAAATCTTTCCGACCCCAATCTTTTGAATGATAGTGTACATGCTATCTATTTATGCCATTTATTCGCTCATTTTCATATTTAGAAAATTTGTCATGTATATTTTTCTAAATATGAAAAAATCCACACAGTTAGACATCTGACCCTGGGATTATATACATTCCAGTGAAATGACTGTTGTACTGCTTCCCCACAGACACCCTTTGAACTTTTTCTTTAAGAAGTGGAGAACCTAATCTTATTTTGATTAAAAACTCTAAATTACATGTGAGTTAAACAGATGTTCTAATCCTAATTGTCACTTTCTGACAAAGCTTAAAAATATGCAAACATGCAGTGGATTATAACCACTGTTTTATCAGCAGAACAAAAGGTAGTGACAAAAGACTGCTAGAAGCCACTGGCTAATGGTTGTTGTCCCTTATTTATGTGGATTTATTAGGCTACAAAAGCAAATCCTCACTGGGTTTCTAGCAGAGAAAGATCAAAGTCACATTGAATGGCTGCTACATTGTAAATTTGGATTGTAAATAAATGAAACTCAACTTTTGTGTCTAAACACACAAAAGCATTCCACAGCCATGGTTCATGAGAAGAGACAGGGCTTCCAAAATGAATGGAACATCAGACACGCATCTTTTCTTTGGTTTGTTTACATCACAGCTGCTGACCACTGACCTGCATGTCACCCTTTATTTGCTATACAGAAAATAAGTCACCTCCAAGACCGTTCGGACTCAACCACTCGGACTCCCTGAACAGGAGTGACCGGATGGAGGCGGTCACTCCCACACTGGGCAGCAGCAACAACCAGCTCAACTCCTTCCTGCAGGTCTATGTGCCGGACTACACCGTGAGAGCCGCCTCTGACCTGCTTTACATCAAGGTTTGAATGCTGAATGCTGCTGAGAATTGATTTTGATCTTCTGAATCTCAACTCAGACTAGTTTATTTGGATTGCATAGAACTGCAAGCCCTCTAGAACCTCAACTGAGGTTTGAGACACTTTGTGCCTCGTAAATATCGGTCTAAACACAGTCATGTATTTTTATGGCTAAAACTGACAGTCTTATTACATTTTATTTTTAGCATAAGCTTGTATCCAAAGCCAGGGCCGTCATGCAGCTCGTACGTTAGTCCAGTGGTACTTTTGTTGCTTAGTGCAAAGGATTTCAAACTTTTTTTTTAATCCAAGGACCCTCAAATATGATATAATGTATGATACACTTTCTGAAATATAAAGACAACTATATTTGATAAATGTATAAAAATTTTATATCGTCAAAAATTTAATTTTACGATGTTACCATATGGAAGACAAACATATTGCCTGAATTGAAATTTATTTATATACAAAATTATTTTAAAAAAAATTTTACAAAAAAAAATCCATCCAAAACAGTTTCACAGTTTGAGCAAGATAAACAGGAGTAGAATCTCACCACTGAAAGATTTCTGAACATATTTCACAAAGGAGAACATGAAAGAATAAGCAGGTTTATTTTTTAATTTTTTATTTATTATTATTGTTAAAAACTAGAGCTGTCAATAGAATAAAACAATTTCATTTAAAATAAAGACAAATCTGATGATTTCCGTCTTTAGAAAGCTGAATGAAACAATAAGAGCATTACATTTGGTAGATGAGTTTGGTAGAACATTAATTAATTCTTGTTCCCCTTCTCTCAGGTGACCCGCCAGCAATACCAGAACGCCCTGATGGCGTCTCGCATGGACAAGACACCTCAGTCCACGGACAGCGAGTTCACCAAGATCGAGTTGACCTTCACAGAGCATCAGGATGGACCACTGGATGAGTCGGCCACTCTTTTGACCACCAACGCGCACAGACCCAACCACACTGCCCACAACGACGGGGCTATTTAACCACCCTCAGCGGAGAGAGATGGCGAGAGAGCGCTCGGCTCCATTAGAGAGGCCTTCTCGTACACTGGGCAGCTTCTATTTGACATAACTTGTGTCGCGGTCGATTTCAAAGGGGACCGTACGCAAAGACTACAATGTGAAGGGGCCGCATATCCCACAATGCATGCACTAATGACCTTAACACTTTTTGTAGGCAGCGGATCAGTCAGGGACCACAAAATTATTCTCGCTCGAGGACTCACACACTTGAAATACACACACACACACACTTTCACTTAGGAGCAAGGTGACGACCCACACCACACCTCGACCAGACACGATACTAGAAGGACAAAGAAATAATGGTGCCTTTAGACAGCGCTCAGTTACTGTCAACAAAGGAGATCTAGAGGCCCCCGAGGGCCTCCATTCGACCCAGGAAGCCCGAGTAGATGCAACCACAGGTGAGATATCGGCGACCAGGAGGCTTGGAAACACTCGATGGAGATCAATAACACTAAGCCTTTCGACAAAGTCCAGGATACGTCTCAGCCTGTCAGAGCAGAACTGAGAGGCCTCACGACCAAAGACATTTGGCAAGGACAGCAAATAACGGGAAAAATAACTTCCAAGAGAATTTGTTACAAAACAGCAGCCTTGGATATGACACGCATTAGCAGGCAAAACAGTATTTGCCTGGACTGTGCCAAATAACACCAACGATTTCAGTGATTTCTTCTGCCCAGGTTAATCCAAGTCACGTACAGATGTGCTTTGTACAGCATTCGTAGTACAAAGAAATCAGATGCGTTTACATTTTGAGGGCCTTTTTCATCTATATATGTGTATATATATATATATATATATATGAGAGGGAGAGAGATTTTTTTTTAACATTTTTTTTTTTTAAGGTATCTGAGGTACAGCGTCACCTATTTTAAGGTGAATAGATTGTCTCATGACTGGTTCCATTTTTATGTACGTCGGACCACTCTTTATTAACGATACGTTTTTGATTTTCAGTGCATTTGTTGTAATCATGTAACTTCATTTTTAAAAGAAACATTTTGTACGTCAGAACTACCTTTCTTCAGATAGTTTTTAGCTGCATTTAGGACCTAAAAAAACATGTAAAGGACTATTTCAGGAACTTACACCGTAATTTATATTTGCCTTCAGATTCAGATTACTCTTTTATCTTACTTTTTATTATTTTTTTTTTAGAGAAAAAGCTATTCATGTAGGACTCAATGCCATGGGATTGTTAAAGAGGTATCGATTTTTAAAACAGATGAAAAAGGAAAATAATTCAGCATTAATGTATTTATTTTTGTTTTATTATGACAAATTACACTAACTCTTGTTACATAGGGGAACGGTTCTCTGGATGATGTTTTTATCCACTGTGTTTTTTTTATTTTTTATTATCAGAACCTCCTGAGACGCTTCTGTCAGAAGCGCAAAGCCGCTGGATATCAGGACATTCACGTCTGAAGTGTTTTATGTAGCAACCTCTCAGTGCAATAGTGCAACAGCTATGCAGGGACAATCATGACCAATTAATGAGCTCACAGGTAGGACAAAATAACCAAAAGTAAACTAGCAGAATTTAATATGAGGCTGAGAGGTAGAATAAGTTTGTTAGAGTAACATAACTACTGTTGAGATGTGAAATAGTGATTAAGCGTTAACAAAGGCTTCATTCCTGTTCTTCTTTATAGACCACTTATTCCACTTTTTTCACACTGTGTTAAAGAGGAACGCCCTTTCATTTCGCTTAAAGCATTTGGTGATGTCCTACAGGTCAGATCAGTGTTTTCACATTGGATCGCCTGCCTTAGAAAAGAGGAAATGTCTTTAAAAATGTGGTGCTCTAACATGCTGTTTGAGTCTGTCATACACTGCTGCTATGTTCAATCTTGAATGTGTATAGAGATATTGTACAGTCATAAATCAGAGAGTACTATTGTATGCTTACATACTATAAACCAGAAAATGCTATATCAGATTTAAATATACATATTATATATATAATGCAGATGGAAATTGCTATAATAAAACAGTTTGACAACTTTATGCCTACCTTTCTGCATTTGTATTTTTTTATTTTTAAAAGGTAGATTGTGGTGGCAGATGTAACTGATTAATGTGTATGCTATATTATGCAATTTAGTGATGGCAAATAAAACGGTCACAAAATTGCTGCAAATTTACCTTTTACACAATACTTTAAATAATATTGTCTACAACTTTTTAAAACCGAAAACTGGTAGATTTGTTTTGCCTTGAATGTTAATCAGGCAAGCAGACTCCGTTGTCTGCTCTTATATTATGATGCGGGTCAAGTTTGATATTGATTTTGAGTTATCTGGTTAACATGATGTCTTGAAGTGTTGTGACGTTCTAATTTAGGGTTATGAAAACAAAAATCAACACTGATGTGCACACACAACTTTTAGTATGTCAGATTGTGATGTTTGACCCAAATATTTTGGGGATGCACCGATATGAACATTGGCTGATACCAATAATTATTTAGGTTTGAAAGGTGACAACCGATATATTGCCTGATAAATCGAAATCGAAATTTTATATAATTTTTGAAAGCCTGATTACAAAAACAAAAGTCTCACCATTAAAAGCCATGTCCCAAGCACACAATTCTAATGTTCTCATTATATTTTTATGTAGCCTATAGACAGACTTCTGCTGCACATGTTGCACTGAACTGTATGTTCCTATGATTCCAATCATATTTCAAACGATTCAAAATCATCATGGCGAACAGTGCCATCTGAAGTGTCTAAACTGAAGGAAATAATCCATTATTTATCATCTTTCTTTAATATATCAGCCCAATTTCTTATCGTGCCAATAACAATAACATTAAAAATATATATTTTGTTATATCAATTTCTCAACTAGCCTACCCTGAGAGTATTTACATATGCGTTTGGCACACTTTTATCCAAAGAAACTTATAGGACCAGCCAGGTTTACTAACAGCTCGCGCCAGTGCAAACCATCTTTTAGCGTTAAAAAACGGTCAGGATTTACTATAAAGACATAAAGAGGCGTGGACAGTTATTTTTGCTGCTGACCTTATTTCCTATATGCATTTGGTTTAGTGAGGACAAATTTTCCATGTCGTTTTTTGAAGGCGCAAAATACAGATATTGCTGAATGACCACCAGGGAGCGCTCCATGACAGGATCTTTATTCTCTTCATATGCAACAAGCCAACGCACTGAAAACCAACCCTGTGTGTAGCAAACAATGCAAAACATAACATTACAAATGAATGACATCTGAATTGAAAGCCTTCTGATGTATTTCTACATTTAAACTACATTAATATCTAATCCTTCCAAAACGTCTGTCATGACAGATCGCTTTACAGTAAATAACGGCAAACTAAACGAGCATAAAAATCCTGCAAAAACATGACACAATAGTAAAAGAAAACTATTTTAAATACAGGGATTCACAGGCCTTGGGCACGAAAAAAATCAAACAAATCAAGACATTTGAACCAATAAAAGGCACAGATTAATCAAAAATACCATCCCCAATATACAGCAGATTTTACCTGAATAGAAAAGCCTAAAAATAAACATAGAGAAGTGTTTGATTAGGTTACAGCTAAATCAGATATGTCACTATTACACAATACAGTCACAAAATCAATAATCTGTGAATTTAAATGAAAGACGCTGATTAAAGCATCCCTTCACATATTACATTGGCATGATGGCCCTCATCTTTCAGTCCAAATTCAACAGTACTGTTCAAAATAAAACAATACAGTTGTAAATATAGGCGTCCACATGTTAAAGTATTCCAAAGCAACACGGACCCATCATAAATTCCCTTTCTGATTTAAAACAGTAACAAAAGACAAAACCACTTCTGATATCGATCAGATACAGAACACCATGAAAATCAAAAACAAAGTTTCAGGATCTGGACTGTTACTGTATGGGTTACAAATGTTCATTATGTCAGTGTGATTCATGGATGAGCTCCCTTTTGGTCTTTATACCATGCATTCAGACCAACTTACAATCTTAAATCACTGCTAACTGTCAAAAAGCTAACCGTTACACTAATATCAAGCAAAATGATTTGTTTGAATATATCTGGTTAAATGAACTGTAGATCAGTGGATATAAAAATAGTAAATAACGAATCTAAGCTCTAGATTCAAGGTTTAATGATAACAGTGATCATGGCGAGTGCATTAGACGTTTCAGTGTTGTCTTCATCTTCCAGTTATTACACTTCAGTTCCTGTAAATTGGCAACGGTTGCATGCGTTCCATTTTTGAACGAATAATATGACAGCAATTTACATGCGACCAGTTTTGAAATGAAGATGGCGGTGTTAGAGCGCTTGAACAGGCAGTCAGACAGATACTGAGCAAGGTGTATTGTTGGTGTGACATTTCCCAGCATGCTACATGGCTCATCTCCAAAGATTGAAGGCAGTCTACAATACATCATGGAGAATTCGTGCTATTTTCTCAAGCTTAAGTCAGTGACGTACCTTGTAACTGTTATATTCCCTCAATATCATGCAAATATAATTTTAACTGATTCTGTAATTCAGTTTTAACAGGAATCTCCTCTTCCAGTTATCATTTACATTTTTTCAATGCATTTAAGTGAGGTCATCTGTACATCTCATTCAAAAATAAGAAGCTAGAACTACAGTATCAAAACCCAGTTTTAGCTTCAGACTCTCATCAAACCTTTAACTCTAAAATATGTAATGCTTTTCGTGAGAAATAATCAACCTCTCTTATATCTCTACAAAATATATGGCTGAGTGTGAATGCAATGCTCATACTCGTTTAAACCGTAGACGCATCTCTACACAATGTCACAGGCTTATTCTTCCTCCTCCTCTTCCTCTTCCTCCTCCTCATCATCATCCTCATCGTGACAGTGTGTGATCTCCTGTGGCGTCTGAGGGAAGAGGTGTGGAGGGTTGATCTCGCTTATGGAACGGGTCAGCTGGTGTCTCTTGCACTCGAGGTCTCTGAAGTCGATGGAGTGGCGGTTGCGCGTGGCCATGGGCGACTCCGTGTCGTTAATGTCCACGTGAGCGTGCTCCACGGTCGACTCGTGAGGCATCTGATTGTAAACCACAGACAAAAAAAAAAAAGTCTACTAAAGGTTTCTTGACTTTTATGACCAATGTATCAACTGTAGACATTGTGTTTGTTGAGCTTACCAGGACGTGGGCGGCTCTGAACAGGTAGCTGAAGGGGTAGTACAGGAGATTGATGAAGGACGCAGCGTACAGGTCAGCGTAACGCATCACTTGAGACGCGAACAGAGTCTGACGAGAGCCACTGCGGAAAAGACTTCCCATCATCCCATAGCACATGTCCATGTCATGGGTCACTTTCTGAGAAAATCAGAGATACAGAAACAGCAAAGTAAATGCTGTTCTTTTAAACTGTCTATTTACCAAAGAATTCTGAAAAAATGTTTAGCACTGTTTCCACAAAAATATTAAGCAGCTTATTAAGCAAATATTAAGCAAATATTATTATTATCATCACAACATTGATAATAAAAAATGTTTCTTGAGTAGCAAATCGGCATATTAGAATGATTCCTGAAGGATCATGTGGCACTGAAATAATAATGCTGAAACTTCTGCTGTCACAGGAATAAATCATATTTTAAAATCAATTAAAATAGAAAACAGTTTTTTAAAATTATAATAATATTTCACTGTATTCTAGATCAAATAAATTCAGCCTGGGTGAACATGAGAGATTTCTTTCAAAAACATTCCAAAATATTACAGAGTTCAAACTTTTCAACAGTAGTGTAATTACTTTGAACAGTGTAGTGTAATATTTCTAAAATTATTCATATATTTAAAAAAAAAAACATTATTTCACTTTCGGCTCAATATTAAAATATGAATAGTGTCATTAGGACCTAAATTTAGCATCCAAAAAAGAAAATTCCATCAAAATAAATATTTTTGTCAAAAAATATTGTAATTATATTCTTTGATGCGCTCCATTTGTTTGCTGCACATAACGGTCTATTAAGTATTTGAAAGTATTTGTCTCTCATGCGCCTTTTGAAAAATGGATGCTTTGGAAATTTCATGCACTTTTTCCACATTATAAATGTGGAAAGCCCTGAAAATTTTTTTCCCCTTGGAAATGGATTTTTCACTACAGTAACAAGATGTCACTGACAGGATTGTCAGTACTGCTTCCGTTTGTATAAAGAAATATACCTTAATCCTCCTCTGAAGAGAGCTGATGTCGGGTCTCTCATTGCTGCTGCTGTCCAAATGCCTGTGAACAAAAAAAAGAAAGGATGGAGAAAAATGGCAGGGGAAACAGAGATGTAGGGTGAGAATGGTGTCAAAGGAGTTAAATGTAATTGAAGCCATGAACTGTCAGTCTTTAAATAGAAAAGAATGCGCACCCCTTTATCTACATGTCAAATGGCTGCAGACAGCAGGGAGGGAGCGTCGTGTCCTCCTCTGGGTACACGAGTGCATGAATGCCAGCACACACGAGCACTGGATGGTGGCAGTGCGAACATCTGAGCAAGAGTTCATGGATGATACTTACTTGTAGAGCTCTGCCAGGAAAATGTCCAGACTCTGTAGTTCCTCAAACAGTGCTGCAAAACAAAGAGAGAGAACTCAGTGAACTATGTACATCTGCATCCCCACCCCTAATTATTATTTCATAAAAATGATAAAGAAATATCTTACTATCGCAGTAATACACTATTGTACTGTTAAAAAAAAGAGAAAATATATTATATTGTAATTCAATATTCTAATATTATAACTCAACTAAATAGATTTGCTATTATTATTATTTATTTTTGTATTATTAACAATAATAATTAATTCAATTTATGTCATAATAAAAGTATTAATAGATGTGTTATTATTAACTACAATATTAATAATAATTATTATCATTATTATTTTATGTTACAGAACAGCAGAAAAATTACAATACTATAATTTATGGTTGTCTTAAATTTTTTTTGCTTTCAAACGTTAAACCATTGAACTTTTATTTAGGCGGAAACTGCAGGGAGACCTTAACGCTTCTCTTTATTGACAACAACAGATTTATAAATTATTCTTATTACAAATTTGGGAAGATGGTTGGAGGATGTTGCTATCCCAAATGCACATTATAAGCAACTCAAACACACAGCACTTGCAGAATAGCATTTACAGTGAATCGAAACTAAAAATGAACACAGTGCTGTGCTTTGGCTTTACTCCGAAACATGTAGTGCGTCAGACCATTTTATAATTACATCACAACCGTTGCGTTTTGATGATCGCACATATCACATATCACATATCACATTCTCACAACCATGCATTGTCAAAATTCATTAAAAAGTTACTGGGCAACTGGCGCAACTCGCGCACAAGCTAGTAATTATCATCTAACGTTCACCTAAAGTTATCCTCTAACATCATCATCTAACGTTCACCTAAAGTTATCCTCCAACATCATCATCTAACGTTCCCGTCTAACCCTAACTAGAATAAACTGTATACCGAAAGGGAGCAGAGAATGTGACTGATCGTGAAGCTGTCCATAACTTGGGTCTGGTGCGAGTTTAAGGACTCTCACAAACACTCCCGTTAAAATCCCGGAGGACATGCGACATGAATCTCTTACATTGAATCTGCACTTTGTTATTTATGATGGGAGAATTTGCGAGTTTCAGTCAGAAAGCACACACGCTAAACAAAACTTAAACTCAAAGTTAAACAAATGAAATTAATATTAAAATGAAAATGTTGCTTTGGCAAATAGCAACAATAAAATAATAAATAAAACATTTCAACTTATTTTATTTTAGTTAACGTTTATTTGATTTCAAGTAGCAACATTTTTTTTAATGATTTTAGTTTTAGTTAACTATAATATAATGACTCACAGCTCTTGTCGGTCCACACATGCAGCTCCTGAGCCAGCTCAGGAATGACCAGGAACGTTCTCCAGCCCTGGCGCTTCTTAGACTTCAGGATGTCTCCGAAAATGTGGTCCCCGATGTACAGGATTTCCTTTCCTTTTGCTCCCAATAGGTCACAAACTATATCTGAGGAACCTGAGAAGGAAAAATAAACTAATTTAATCAGGAAGTTCAGACAAGAAAAATAAATATGAAAAATTACATTCATTTTTATCTTACCACCAGAATACACTATGCCATGCTGCAAGGGACCAGTGTATGTCCCGATCTTCAATCTCCCAGTGGTCTACAGAACAGAGACATGGCTGAATCAATCACAGGAACAAGTTCATTGCAGGAATCTACTCAAGTGAGTCTAGCGGAGCTTACCGTGTCCACCTGTCTGAGCACTGTGCCCTCTCCAAAAAACACTGGCTTCCTGGCATCCACCAGAATAAGGTCAAAGTAGGACTGCCAGGGCTGATGGGGTGTACCTGCCTGTAATAAAGAGATAATACATTCAATCTGTCACTGTCTTTGTGTATGCATTACAAACACAACACAATGAGTTTGTATATGGCCCCTGATACTCCTTGTCTTTATGTTCATATTCCCTTTCCCAATATTTGTTAATAGCACATTTTTTTTATGAAACATCTGATGGTGTTACAGACACATCATAACTGGCGAATTGACCCTTAGGGATTTTTTCTACACAATGCAGCTTGCTACACAAATTATATGTGAAATGTGTTCTGTTCTTTGTCACTGGACATTTTCATTGGGGATCTGAGACAAATACCGTAAAACTTAAAAAAACAGCCCCGGCTTTTATTTTCCCAAATCGCCGAACTGCACCGGCTTGTATTTGAGACAGGCGTCTATATGAGACATGCCTTTAATTTAGTGTTGAGATGTTGTTCATTGAGTGTAAGCCTAGAGATAACGATTCAAATAGCATAGGCTGATAGACGAAAAGCATGACAGTAGGAGGTTACCACATCATATTTCATTTTATTTATAATTCAACAGTAGTTTATAGTTTAACAAATCAGTTAATGTAAGAATCAGCCTACTATATTACCGTATGTGTAAAGGGGGTCGCACACCGGACGAGAAGCACCGCGTCGCGTCTAGGGCAGCTCGAGGTATCGCACACCGGACGCGCACTTTCTCAGTTTATGGCCAGCAATATTGTTATGTTTAAGGACATTATGAAATGAAGATAATGTCTGTACTATGTTATGATTGTACTGTACAATTAAGTACAATCGTTGCGGCGCTGCGCATGGGCTAAACAATACAAGTTACCGGTGATATCCATCGACCCTATGAACTTGTTGCCCGAAACACGAAGGCTACCCTGTAAAACAACTGCAATCATGTGATACAAAATGACCCTAGTCATCACTATCAACCTCAACTACAAGTTCATAGGCGAATTCCTCCTCCTCCTCGTCGCTCTCCTCCACTTCTCCCTCTCCGGCCTCCGCTAACTCTGCCTGCCTTGCTTGCACTAACAGCTCCCGCCCAGATGCGCAGGGCTCTCTTGCAATAGAACTGGCTTAAACAGACGATCTGACGGGTTTTAGAAGAATAAATACAAACTGAAACTAAAAACCAGACCAGGCCTCTATTTGAGACCGGCCTTTATTTATCCAAACCTGTCGCCACACCAGGCGTGTAAAAGAGACAGGCGTCTATTTGGGACTCGGCTATTATTTGAAGTTTTATGGTAAAAACAACAAAGTACCTGGTATGCTAGTGTACCTATATGAGAAATAAAAAGAACACTTACTTTTGAACCATGTGGAAAATCAAACAAGTATGTCATGATTTTCTGAAAGATAAAAGGAGAGGAAATTATGATTTTTAATGAAAATCCAACATATTTTGTCACATATTAAATGATGAATGTCAGATGGTTGATGAACTCACATCTGTGTACTTGAAGTCACTGTTGGTAACAAGGAACACTTTGGAAACTTCATTCATTCGGCTTAGAAGCAATGGCAATTTGGCCTAGATGAAGACAAAAAGATATGGAAACAAAAAATGATTACGCCAGTAAACTATAAACTATAATTCATTATAAATAAACACACAAAGCTACATAAGGTAACAAGGCAAGAGGACTTACATCCTTTACCACATATTTCTCCAGGTTTTCAACCGTTTTCACCTTTAGTGAGCCCTAAAATACCACACAGAAGTGATTATTCAAAGTATGACATTCAGATTGAGTCCAGTAAGGGGTTTCTTTTTTTATAGCCTTTACCTTGAAATGGACCCAATCCACAGCATCTCTGACATCCTGAAACATGCTCTTGTAGGACATGAAAAGATCTCCATCTTTAAAGCCCATCTCACAACTGAGGAGGCAAAAAAGATAGTATATATAAAATGGCAATTCAGATAATCTACTGCATGCTAATGCCAGAGTAGCAACAGAAGCATTAAAATGAGGACACAAAAACAAACCTTGTATATCTGGAGCAACTAGTGAAGAAATCAACCAGGCAGGCAAAGAGGTATGTCTCTAATAATGCAGAAAAACAAACAATGTTAACTTAATAGACTATACATACACTATAGATTCTATACATTCTTTTTCTTTTTGATATTACAAGATTTTGACCTGGGAGGTTGAAGAGTGTGTTGAGGATGTAGAATCGCTCTGTATCTCCACGCTGAATGAACTTGTTTGGGTACAGCTCTCTTATCTCTGGACTAAAACAAAAATTTGCTGAAGGTGTGATTAAGAAAAGTCTACATGAAATCGCAAGTTACACTATTAACTTTCTTAATGCACATTTCTTGTCTTATTGGGAATGACGCACCAGTACATGGTCTTACAAATAAAAAGGGGTTCTAATAAAAAATAAATACCAAAAATGAAGCTTTTATTATCTGTAGATGAATAAACACACAAACAAAGAAGCACACGAGTGCTGACTCACCCACGCAGGAAGTTAAAACCATGAGCGCACACAAGGATGTTTCCGTATGCATCTACTTTCAACAGATTTCCATACATTGTATCAAACACCAAGCCTCTGAAAGATGTAAAAAATGTGTGTGAATCAAAACATGCAGTTGAAATACAGAATAGTAGCATGTTGGGAAAAGGAACTTTCAAATCACCTTGTGGGAAATGCAGGGTCATAGACAAAATTTAGCAGCTCTTGTGGATACCCAATGGAAACCAGTCGCTCCACAGTCAGATCAAAGCCAAGAGATTCATACTCCGGAGACTTATACACTATTAACAGAGGAGAGAACAGAGGCAAGGTTATCTAATAAAGTAAGTAAGTAAATTTTATTTATATAGCACATTTAAACATAGCAGTACTATCCAAAGTGCTGAACAAAGTAACGATAACATCAAATAAAACAGAAAACAAACAAACAAAACAGACAGAAAACAGAAGCAAGATAATATTAAAATGCCAGGGAATAAAGATAAGTTTTCAATTTAGATTTCAAAATTGCAATTGAAGGTGCAAGGCAGATGTCCAGAGGCAATTGGTTCCATAGAAGAGGGCGGCAACAGCAAAGTGTCTATCTCCCTTAGTTTTTAGATGGGAGTGAGGGATAGATAAAAGTCTTAAAGATCTTGTGGATGACGGAGGAGTAAGAAGATCTCTAAGATATAATGAAGCTTGATCATTAAGAGCTTTAAACAAACAACAACATTTTAAACTGAATTCTAAAATGGATTGGGAGCCAATGAAGCAAAACTAAAATTGGGGTGACATGATCATATTTCTTTGTCCCGGTCAGCAGCCTTGCAGCTGCACTTTGCATCTGGAGGCGAGCAAGCGATGATTGAGAAAGACCCAAATACAAAGAATTACAGTAGTCCAAGCGTGAGGTAATAAAAGCATGAATAACCTTCTCCAAGTCTTGGAATGACAAAAATGATTTGAGTTTGGAAAACAAAGTACATTTGTTTGGATAAACATATTTCTGAGTCAAGAATGACACCAAGGTTCCTGACCTGAGAGGAAACTGAGGGGAAATGGTTACCCAGCTCCTTAATGAGGCTATTCCTGTTTGGGGGGGGGGCAAAGACAATCATTTCTGATTTGTCCTCATTAATTTGGAGAAAGTTAATTGATAGCCATTCCTTAATGACCCGGATGCAATCCATCAAGGTCTGAATGGAATCTCCAGCTTTCAACGGCAGATACAGCTGTGTATCATCGGCATTAAAATGGAATAAAACATTGTGCTTCTTAGTAATATCCCCCAGCGGACGCATATATAAGTTAAAAAGAAGCGGACCCAAAATAGAGCCCTGAGGTACCTCACTAATAATAGGAGCAGAAGATGAAGAGAACTTGCCTAACTCCACAGAAAAAGACCTGTCTTTAAGATAAGAACTAAACCACCGTAAGACTGTACCCATGATACCGAATAAATGCTCTAAAAGCCTAATGAGAATGTTATGGTCTACATTATCAAAGGCAGCTGTAAGATCAAGTAAGATCAATACAGCATTTTTACCAGCATCAACTGTAAGTAAAATGTCATTGAGCACTTTTAGCAAGGGAGACTCTGTGCTATGATGGGCAGTATAACCAGATTGAAAAGGTTCTTATAGCTTGGCTGCATTTAATGGCTGAAATGGTATGATAAAGCCCAATACAACACATGAGCGAGATGAAAGCAGTAAATGACAAATGTTATTTTATACACTACTGTTCAAATGTGTGAGATCGGCAAGATATTTCGGTAACTTTTCGGCTTCCTTTTACAGTACAGTACTTACAGTGTACTTACATAGAAAGTACTGGCTAATATAAGGTAAGTACATGGAACAGGGGTAGGTTTAGGGGTAGGTTCAGGGTTAGTACTAGTTATTACCCAGTAATTGTAATTACTAAAATAAGTACATAGTATGTACATGGGTAACTGGACTGTAAAAGGAAGCGTTACCGATATTTCATATTTTTGAAAGAAGTATCTTCTTATGCTCACATAGGCTGCTTGCATTAATTGATCAAAAATACAGTACTGACGGTAATGCTATGAAAAATTATTACAATTTGCAATGTCATTTTCCATTACCTGTAATTTTCAGCATCATTACTTCAGTCTTCAGTGTCACATGATCCTTCAGAAATCATTCTAATATGCTGATTTGGTGCTCAAGAAACTTTTCTTATTATTAGTATTAATGTTGAAAACAGTTGTCTAACTGAATATTATTGTGGAAACCATGATTTATTTTTCAGGATTATTTCAGGAATAAAACATTCAAAAGAACAGCATTTATTTGAAATAAATAAATTTTGTTTTATTATAAATGTATTTACAGTCACAAAAGTATTAATTTCTGTCACAAAAGTATTCATTTCTTTCAAAAAATAAAATCTTATTGACCTCAAACATTTAAACGGTAGTGTATATATTAAAAATAACTGACAAATGGTATGATTGCTGCCAAATGCTCCAGCTGGTGAAAGTATGAACACTTCTAGAACCCATTTATAACTTCCATGTCAAAATGATCTTAAAATATTACACAAAAGATAATTAGCATCATTAGCATTTCTATCAATGTCATGAAGGACTGACATTTTTAAAATAAACTATTGGTTGGGAAATCCTGTTTTAGCTCATGGTGCCTCTCATTTCCTATTTTAAACCAAGCCCTTTTTCACAGCATACTATTTCCATCTTCAATTAGGATGAATCTATAAATGGATTTGGAAGGACTGCTATGTGAATGACTTCAAGTTGACAAACGAACTGCTTAATTTTCCGTAGAAACAAAAAAGGTTTAAGTGAACCTTTTTCAGGACCTGTCTGGACAACTACAAAACATTTGTATTAATATGTGCCATTTTTCGAGAAAAAAAAACCCTTTGGCAAGAAACCCAACATTAGCCAGATCAGCTAAATGAACAATTCACTGCGCCAAATCCTTGTTCCCAACCTTTCCTTCCCCACTCTAATTGTGGGAAGAGTTTCTCTCTCCAGACCCCCCTCAGAAGTCTTTCATTTCAGAAATTTATAACAAACTCCTGAATCATGACCACTAAAGTTAGGGCTGCCTGGGAGGGTGAACTTGGGTTGGACCTGCATGACACTTGGTGGGACGTTTCCCTCAACAAAATCCACTCTAGCTCAACCTGTGCCCGTTTAACTTTGATACAGTTCAAAGTTTTGTATAGGATCCATTTCTCCAAGGCACGCCTGTCACAAATTTTTCCCACTGTCACCGACAGCTGTGACAAATGCCATACCTCTCCCTGCAATCTGACTCGTATGTTTTATTCTTGCCCGTTAGTTTTTTCCTTCTGACAGAGGTACTTTGATATTATTTCTGAAATATTTATGATGAACGTAACTATCTCTCCCTATATTGCCATATTCGGATGCTCAGAGGATTACAATAGATTTACATCGAAACAATTAGACATCCTTGCTTTCACATCTTTATTGGTGAGACGACAGCTTCTTCTCCACTGGAAATCTACAAAAGCCCCTTCCAGGCAGCGCTCAATGGCTAAGGGATGTTATGTTTTTTTTTTTTATTAGAAAAGATTCAATATTCTCTGAGAGGTGTTTCCAACAAGTTTTACAGTAAATGGCAGCCCTTTTTATCCTTTAAGTATCTCCCTTCATTACCCCCTGATTGATGGATCACACCCGTTCATTGAAAAATTAACAATTCCCCAAATAAATGACAGATTTCTGCTTGAAAGAGAGGAAGTAAATGTCAACATTGATTAAACACAGTCAACCGTAAGGTCAAGCTTCACAAATATCTCAAATTGTCTGTCCTATCATCACGCTTTCATTGTTCAACTAAATATCAGAGACTACTTTTAACTAAAGACACTTGGATACTAATGGTTGTGCAATAAAACCAATTTGGTGGCCCCTTCAAATAGATACGCAAGATCAAAGTCTGGCTACAAACACTTCTCATCACTTTTTGTCTGCTGAAACATTTGCCACACTAAGCAAATTCACTGCACTGCAACTACAAGGGAGTTACACAGCAAACACACATTGATCTTTCAGACTAAGCAGCTCGCATTTGGTGTTAATATTAGGCTGTGTGCTGGAAAAGAACTTAAAACATTTTCCTGTGAACATTATCCCTTGTTTATCATTACAGACCCATAAACAGGAAGTTGACCAATCAAAATGACCACATATCATTATTATCATGGATGTCAGTACACCCATCCATCTAACATGTTTATAGATTTAAGAGGAAGGAATAAAGCATGTGTCCTCAGACATGAGCCAAGTGAAGACAGGGGTGCTATTTGCAGAGCCATGACACCACCAAATACATGAGATCAAGGATTAGCTTACAGTACCAGCCTATGGTACTGCCATTGCGCAATGCATTTGAACTGAATTCACAAATGAGACTGCAAAACCAGGCATGATGCAGACCTCATGTCACACAGGCAGTTCATAGAAAGGCTAGTACTTCTTACCTGCTAGAGTGTAGTCCATATCAAAGCCAAAGCATTTTATCTTCTCCATTGCCAAACTTCTATTGACAAAAACTCTGTGGATGAAAAAATACAATAAATTTAAGAGTAATGCCATGCATATTCAATATTCTCTTAGTTGAAAACAGTGTTAAATTCAGCAGACTGTATTATTCCATTGGCTTGAGCACAACCTGTGAGCTGTGCAGCTCTCAGGGAGTTTAGGTTAGTGTAGATAATGATTTACACTGACATAGTGTGACCTGTAAAAGCAATAAATCTGAAGTTAATTTATATCTATTCCTAGTTCAGCCAAGAGCAACAAAATATGAGGTGGAGCAAATGGCAAGGTAATATTCCTTGATTTCCAGTTAAATCAAGTATTTCAGGTGGAAATTAGCAGGTGATTGACCACTGTTTTACCAAGACACAACAAAAACAGAAAGGCAAATAAAATACAATAAAATAAAATCAAGAGAAAACATCCTTATAGTCTGCTGTTTAATCTGTTTTACAAACCTGAAAAACAAGTTTTCCTGTTTATTTTTTGATGACAGTGACATCACTCATCTGGGTAATAAACTCTACCTTTTAAAAAGTTTGATGACGGCATGTTTTTTTTTATTTTGCTTTTGAAAGAAGTCTCACCATTTTCATTTGCATAAATAATTTATTTCTGTAATAGCAAAGCTGAATTTTTATCTGTTAGTCTTAAGAGTCACATGATCTTTCGAATCAATCTAAAATGCTCATTTGGTGCTCAAGAAACATTTCTGATTATTATCAATGTTTTTAAAACAGTTGCGCTGCTTGATGTTTTTTTTTTTAGCATTATTTGATTCACAGAAAGTTCAAAATAACAGCATTTATTTGAAAAAACGGTGTAAAAATGTAAGTCTTTTCTATCACTTTTGATTAATTTCATGCATCCTTGCTGAATTAAAGTTTGCATTTCTTTCCCCCAAAAAATCAGTAGTGTACCTTTACACTGATATATGAATAGTACCAATATACGAAAGGTTATGATTCATCACAATTACTGGCAATCTACCAAAATATGCACTTATATCTGCATTTGAGAAGCTTTTGTACATTATGTTACGAGTTAAAAAAAAAATAAGATTTAAAGTTTGGTAAATAAGACTTTGTATTTTAAGTATAAAATATATCTGTTATAGTCTTTCACATTTTAAACCAGTACTATTGTCAGTTGT
This sequence comes from Semotilus atromaculatus, assembly GCA_031834385.1. NCBI lineage: Eukaryota > Metazoa > Chordata > Actinopteri > Cypriniformes > Leuciscidae > Semotilus > Semotilus atromaculatus. Next base: position 23,338,183 of record JAULUF010000025.1, on the reverse strand, counting down.
TTTCTAAATTATGTTAAAAGCAGTGCACTACAATTCCTTTTATTTTAGTTCCCCTGATGTTACTACATCTTTAACCAACTATATATCTGAAATGAAACATTAAAAATAAAGCTGCATTAACACTAGGAACAAATGAGCTGTTACGTTACAGTGAAATGATGTGTTAAAAACATGAAGGAGGGAGATACAACTAGAGGAAGGGAGAATGAAGGAATGATTTCACAGATTAAAATCCCATCACAGGTCTTCCTATGAACACCTACATACAGTCACAGCACAGTGCAAAAGCATTGATGGTTTTGTTCATCTTATATTTTTAGTGCTGTGCTGTGATGAGTACATTGGAGAAAAAAAAAACATCAATTACAAAAGAGATGATCAATCAGCACTGCAGGTCAACGACAAAACTTTGGCATACCTCATATAGGGATGACAGTGGGCCAGTTCCTGTGGTAAGCTTTGTGATAAAGGAATAAATGGACTACATATTAACAGTAATAAAACCAGCTAATACGAACCACATAAAGAACTGTGTCCAGATCGCTAATAATGGACAATTCAGGTCTTCTTACCATTAGATTCATTGTGATTTTTTTTTATATTGCACTTTGTGACTGCCATGACGTGTCTTTTTTTTCTGCAGAAAACTGCATATAAGTCTGCATATAAATAAGGATTGCTCTAAAGAAACAACTGTTTGCCCTGACAAACAGTATTTTAGGAACTTTCCAGTATTTTGCTGACAGGACAAATTAAACTGCCAAGGGGCATAATTAAATTTAGCCAACTAAAATATGAGAAATGAGTATCAGAATGTGCATATACACTATTACAATGATTGTTTTACAATAAATTATTTTAATGCTTAAAAATATTCAATAAGTGAGCTCAGTCAGAAAACACTTCATTCTTTTAATTCAGAAAAAACTTGCAATATAAAATCCTTTCTTACAACACATGCAAGCAATGATGGCAATGATTTTGACAGACAGACATGTATAAACACATAAAGCAACATGATGGCACAGCAACAGTAAACGTGCTACTATCCATGTCTGTATCTCTTTTTTTATCCTACTTTTTATTTTATTTTTTTTTAACATAATTACAAATCTAAAATTATATTGGACGGACACCAATTTTTCTTCTGTGTACTTAAAATAATTGTGAGCATAAAATATCTCAATGTGAATGTGTCTTCATTATGAACCATAATCTTAACTGGAAGTGAGAACAGCAGGTCATTTAAGGTAATTTCACCAACTGTCTGAATGTACTTGTTTTGTCTTGAAACAAGTAAATTTAGGTATGACAATGGATTTGTTTTCAAGTCACCAAGAGACAACATAATCTGATTTGACCAATATAATGGTAATGGCCTGCAAAGCTGAAGGCATAAGTGAAATGTATTAATACCTGTGATGCACCTCTCTTCTGTACTTCTTCATGGATAAACCATCCATGTTGGCTGGAAGGTCTGCATAATTCTGGAGCCGATCACTCCAAGAGGTCGTCATCTTTAACCGTTATAAATCTGAGAACGATACCAACACTTTCTAAAATGCAAATATTGGTTATAGGTCTTTTTAATTATTAATAATAATAATAAACTATAATGCAACGCAAGCAGACTGGACGATACAATGAATGTGAATATACACAGCACTTGTTTAGTATCTCAGGGGTTAAATTTTCACCCCATTAAATTGTGGCACAATAGCTCAGCCTGGCCCTGCAGATAAGATATGAAACATTTTAAACAGAATCTCAAAATGTTCATCAAATCTATTCTAATGCTCCATGTATAATAATCATATTTAGTCAGTGTTACATCATTTTCTGTCTATAAGATAAACAGCCCTGAACAGGAAGAAGTTAAGAACCGACAATAACCACAGAAAGCTGCATGAAACAATGTTTAAATCCATTGCAAAGTACCAGCTTCATGTCTCTTTAAATACCCCATAAATGTAACTACTGTAGATAAAATAAAATAAATAAATCCATTAATAATCTTTATTTTCTAACTTTAACACTGAATGACAGCTTCACAGAAACCAAACAATATTCTACAATATGTATTTTTTCCTCAAATACCAAAATTAATGTCGTTATCTTTCATTCTATACATCAATATTTGGCTGTAATTACAAATAGTGAAGACCACCTATGAAATATAATAAATAGTAAAGTAATAACGCACAAATAATAAAATATGACACATGAAACATTATGCACATCTTTGTCTACAATGATCGGGTCTCATGCATTTATTTATATAAGACTCAAAGGAGCTTTGAATTCAAAGCAATTGGCGTTTCATTCAAATAAAGACCATATTCAATCTTCAGACTATTCAGTGTAAAGATTTACTAAGGATTATTAAACTATAAATGTGAGCAGATCTTTCCTCTTGTTCATGGAGTTCCGTGATGGTAAAGTTAGCACACCAGCTAGCTAACTAACATTCCTTTAGTTTTGATCAACCGGATACTACTGTATACAAGGGAGGTAAATCTTTACGAATGTGGCTATAACACTTATATACACAGTAATCCAGCAAAGATGTAATGACATAACTACTGTACTGATTATTGAAACGCGTTATATCTCTGGACAGTGTCAGTACGTTACTTACCTCAAGACACCAACAGCTGCAGCTCTGCGCTATCTGCAAACTGCGCATGCGCAGATGATGCATTTCAAAACACTTAAAAGCTATCATTATGCAATTTATGCACTTCATTGTTAAAACTTGATAGTATGTATAAGTGATGTCATTCAAATAATAGATTGCGATAAGAATAAGGCTAACATATTCATACTAAACGCCCAAAAAATTTAAATAGAGCACTATTTGAAGGAACAGCCATTTGTGTCCGAAACCATTGTGGACGTTATGGGGTGCAGTTATTCAATCTCACATTCAATCCCATTATTGGAAATGTGGACATTATTTAGAAATAAATTTGATATTGATATAAGGGTAGGCTATAGGGGCAATTTCGGACACAACCAATCTGATTAACGTGAATATTATTTACTAGTCCTTTCTACTAGATGGCATCCTTTTTTTCTTTCTTTTTTTATGTTGTAGGATGTCAACACAGAACAACTATTTTAAAACTATTTATAATAGTCTATTGACAGAGACATGAATAAAACAAATAGAATGTGTATTTTATTGCATTTTTAATTCTTATAAAAAATTTAACTGATAGTAATAGGCTACGTGTTTAAAAAAAACCAAGCAGAAATATGTGGAATTCATGCATCTTCCCATGCACATGCACACTCATCACAGAAAAGATTGGATTGGAAGAGAAATATCGCCATCTACTGGTGGTCAACTGCCAGATTTTTTTAAAAAGGCTAGTTTTGATAGATTTGGACTATTCATATCAGGAATCAAGAGCTAAATGACAACAACAACAAAAAGAAAAAATTTAAAAAAAATGTGTTATTTAATGTTGTCTAACATTCTTAGGAAACAAATCATTCTTATTCAGTGGGGGGAGGAATTCATGCAGGTGGAGGACTGAGGACAATTTACATTTAATTTTTTTTCATGAAATAATTAGCAAAACGTCTGAAATATTTCATTTGTAACATTTTCATTTGTAACCCTGCTGCCCAGCCTGATCTGTTTTGCTGGTCAAGACGGTTTCCCATCCTTGTCTCTTTGCTGGTTTTAGAAGTCTTTAGTCACTTTTGAATAAGCTACGGTGGAAGATTAGCTTAAGCCATCTAAAACCACTGGTTTACGTTTAACAGAGTTAAGAGTATACGTGTCTGAAATAGTTTACCTAGTTTACCAGACTAGGGAATCAACTAGCTTTAGAAATCCCCCTTTTCAGCAGTTTTAAATATTGTTAAGAGGTAAAATTGTGTCTTAAAAGAGAGTCTGGGTAAATGTGTTTTATTTGTAATGCACAGACTGAAATGACATGGCCATCCAAAACATTTAGGCCAAAAATAAAAACAAGATCTCAAGGGAAAATGGGTTTAACTGTTGAATTTCTGGTCCATTCAGCACTGCGCAAACCTGGGCAGTTCCATCGACACACACAGCTGTTTAAATGGCCAGACAATCATTTTTTTATGAGCAAATGTCAAACCTGTTGAAAACATAACCAAAGTAATGTTTTAATGCTCTCGAAAAAGGTTTATTTTCATCTTAACTATCACCACCAGAGGGAACATGATAGGCTGTTGAATGGGACAGTCCACCGGGTAGGCTATATAATGACAAGCACACCAATTTTAGACTCATTTAGTTGTGCCGAAGATGAGTTACGGATCAGATCACTACATGTCCTCGTCCTATAGAAAGATGTTCGGGGAAAACCCTCGTTTTACCGGTTCCACCCCTAGAATGAGCTCCATGTCTTCCAGCGGCTTCAGGTCTCACTCTTTATCCCGCAGCAGCGCTTCTCCCGCGGGCTACTACAAGAGATCGGGCCGGTCATCTTCCTTCTCACCGGTCCATTTCGACAACGTTGATTTCTCTCAGACATCCGTGTTAAACAACGAGTTTAAAATCGTCAGAACCAATGAAAAGGAACAACTTCAGGGTCTCAATGACCGTTTCGCGATGTTTATCGAGAAAGTGCGCAATCTGGAGCAGCACAATAAAGTGCTGGAGACCGAGCTCGTGAGTCTGCGCCAGAGGCAGAACGAGCCGTCTCGACTCGCGGACCTCTATCAGCAGGAGATCCGCGATCTGCGAGCTCAGGTGGAAGAGATAAACAATGAAAAATCACATATTATCATTGAACGAGATAGTATCGAGGAAGAACTGCAGAAACTTCGCAGGAAGTTTGAGGATGAGATGCGAGCGCGCGAGGAGGCAGAGCAGACGCTCAGATCGTACAAGAAAGATGTGGATGATGCCACCATGGTGCGCGTGGACCTCGAGAGAAAGGTCGAGTCCCTCTTGGACGAGATAAATTTTCTGAGGAAGGTGCATGATGAAGAGGTGGTGGAGTTGACTAATATGATCCAGGCAGCCCAGATATCTGTGGAAGTGGAGTTATCCAAGCCTGATCTGACCTCGGCCCTTAAAGAGATCCGTGGGCAGTATGAAACCCTCGCGTCGAAGAACCTTCAGTCTGCTGAGGAATGGTACAAATCAAAGTTTACCAGTCTCAATGAACAGGCCACTAGAACCAACGAGGCCATGAGAGCAACGAGAGAGGAGATCAACGACTACCGGCGACAACTACAGTCCAAAACCATTGAAATTGAAACCTTGCGCGGCACAAACGAATCTCTTGAAAGGCAGATCGGCGAGATGGAAAATGCGCACAATGCCGAGGTCGCAGGTTATCAGGTAAAAATTACATTTCATATTGAAGTTGAGCATCTATGAATAAACATAGAAATGAAAAACAGTTTGATAATAACAACAATGAGGAAAATCTATCTATCTATCTATCTATCTATCTATCTATCTATCTATCTATCTATCTATCTATCTGTATGTCTATCGGTCTATATATCTATATCTGAATATCTATTCAAACAACAATGTATTATTCTTGAGGAGTCCCCTTTAAGTTGTTGTGTTTGTACTTATTTTTACATTTAAATGTAACTCATATTTGGATGAGTCAAAGTGACTAACTCAATGGTTTCTGGAGGTTTGTTGACATAATTAACTTTTTTAAACACAATACTGAGATTTTACATGCATTTTTTAAAATAAATTAATAAGGGAAAGTGTATGTTTTAGGTGCTGTGACCATTTGTAATAACCCCTTTGCCTTCACTAGTTCATTTAAATGAACTAGTGCTGTGGGACACATAAAGGTTTAAAAATATAAATATGTAATTTAATCAACCAATTATTATAAGCTCGTGAAAAATGTAAGGAGCTCAGTAAAAATGCTGTTTAAAATAGTTTGAGAGGAATTATACCACATGACATGGCTGAAACTGCTTGAAATACCATGTCAACTACCCGAGTTCTCTGTCCATGGTGCTGAACTAATCGCACAAGAGGTGGCCGAGGTTAATTCCACTAAGAAGAGTCTCTTGATAAAGAGGATTTTGCAAGGGAGATTTCTGCAAGGTCATGCTCACTTGCTGACAGAAACCTGAAAGATATCTTTAGTTAATACGCTGCCATATAAATAATCCAATACATTTTGACGTGAGGTTTTTCCCAGACATGATCTATGACCTTTCATCTCTTAAGAGTGAAAGAAGTGCCACTGTAAATCAGATTAGTGTCTCTGAACTTTGTGCCGAGATGGCCAGTCAATGTCAGGAGATAAAGGTTCACATCAGCTTTTAGAAGCAGGATGGTCTAATTTAGGTTCTGTGCTAAAAGAAATACTCAACAGTGAGATGGTTATGTAAATGTGAAAAGTGCAAGATGGTTTCATGTGATGCATTTCCTTATGTTTGTAATTTTATTACAATATTTTGCTAATGCTAATATCGCTGTATGTATTTTTTTCAATTCCATTAACCAGGAAACAATTGGGCAGCTGGACATTGACCTTAGAAATACTAAGAGTGAAATGGCCCGTCACCTCAGAGAGTATCAGGACCTTCTGAATGTCAAGATGGCTTTAGACATTGAAATTGCCGCTTACAGGTAAAGCACCAATAATTCAGTGTTATTGCACATGGAAAGAACTGCATGAGAATGAAAATGAATGATAACTGACCAGTCTTTGTCGATGTCCTCATAGAAAGTTACTGGAGGGTGAAGAAACCCACTTCAGTTCTGGAGTGACTTTCTCCAGCACACCCAGCATCACTTATGGGTATCAGAGCCGCTCTGCTTTCACCTCAACCCGCAATCCCAAAAAAGAGAAAGAGGAGGAGGTACACGGCAAATCCAAGGCAGCAGCCAAGCGGGAGGAAAACACGGAGGAATCCGCTGTGATTAAGAAGGCAGAAAAGAGTGATGTTGTTGATGTTAACTCTAACTAGAATATTACGGTTGTTAAATCTAGCTTCCTATTATATTCTATTATATCCCACTATAGCTGAAAACTGCCACTTGTTGTTTATGGTAATTGGTAACACGTTTAAGTAATTGTTATGGTGATATGATGTTTCAAAAACCATCTCTAAAGTATGTTGGTTTAATACTCTAGAACATAGGCCTCAAATCTTTACTGTGTGTTTCTAAATTGTAGTTTCAGAGAGTATTTTAGTCCTTTTGGTGATGTTAGGACTATAAAAAATAGCCTCAGTATGGAAGGATGGCCAAGATTTAGCCAGCATTAACACTGATCAAACGATTATGGATAAATTCACAATTATTTATGAAAGGTTTGTTGGAAAGCAATATGGCATATTTACAAATAAGGGACCAAACCACTTAATTAACTGTAACACATGCCTTAACTACAATAAAGTCAGTAATTAAGATGTTTGTTCAGTTATGTCTTTTTATTCATAAATCACTCTCAACATCACTGATCGTTTCTGTCCCATTAAATGTTACTTTACAGCACTTAATGGATAATTATTCTTAAAACTCACTAAATACTCAGATTTAGCACATTTACCTGCAACTCTTTTACTTTAAGTATAGTGATCTTGATTGTTATCAAGACTTTATGGTTTGAGCCTGTCGTGGAAATTCTTAATACGAATACAATATAGCCTACTTAATCTGACTTCTTCACCACGGACAATTTAAACAACTTGCAGTTGTTTAAATAATAACTACAGTATCTCGAGGTAATTCCTGAATTACCTAAATACTTACAATACAATACAATACAATACAATACTTCCCTGAAGTAAGGTGACGGCGTCCCGTCAAGAAGCTACTATCACTACCTCAGTCACACACATGAGCACACAGGTCTTTAGCATCTATACACTCTCACTGTCCTTCTCAGGTGTACGCTGGTCCGACACAGGATCATTAATACTAACTCAGAGTATTACAGCCTCACCCCGAGGGCAGCTCTATAGTCTTCCAACACTATCACTGTCTCTGCGGTGGTCTTCTGAGCATATTATCTTTAGTACTTCTATTACTACCTCAATCACACATAGATGTTCTTTTGTTGTCTTTTGAGCGTAGAATCTGTTTCTCAGCTGCGCAGCATATAGGGCCCTACCTGACACGACTCCCAAGTTGCTCTTTGTAGAAATTAGGTTTTATTCACGGCCGGGAGATCACTGGTCACAACAACCAAGTGAGTCTACTGAATAGAAAGATACATGTACATTTATATCATACAGTTGAGTAAAAATCAATGTCACTCAAGTCTTCTTCACTGTGATTTGTTCTGGTGATTGGTTTGTTATGATCTAAGCTAATCATATGACTGTTAGTTCTACTGTGTTAAGCACTTTTTGGTGAAGTATATATGGCCTTTGACCTAAGCATCCTTAGTCTGCATTTCTCTGTAAGTTTAATGTTGAAAATACCCATAAAATATTTCTATCACAAGCCTTTTTAAACAATGTTCTGTTAGAGCTACGCTACCACTCAAAAGTTGGGGGTCAGTAAGATTTATAGTCAAAGAAGTCTCTCATGTTCACCAAGGCTGCATTTATTTAATCAAAAATATAGTAATATTAATAGTAATATTGTGAAATATTATTAGAACCTAAAATAACTGTTCTATTTTAGTATATTTCAAAATGGTTTTTTTATTCCTGTGATGGCAAAGCTTATTTTCAGCATCATTACTCTAGTCTTCAGTGTCACATGATCCTTTAGAAATCACTATTAACATGCTGATTTGCTGCTCATTTCTTACTATTATCAATGTTGAAACAAGCTGTGCTGCTTAACATTTTTGTGGAATCCATGATATATATTTTTTCTGGTTTCTTTGATGAATAGACAGTTAAAAAAAAAGTAAAAAACCTGAATTTATGTGAATTTTTGTTGTTGTAACATTACAAATGTTTTAAAGTCATTTGTGATCAATTCAATGCATCGTTGTTGAAAAAAAGTAGGCTACTTTTAATACAATAAAAAAATCGTACTGACCCGAAACTTTTGACCATATCATCTAAAATGTGTTCAATAGCAGAAAGTTGATGTCATTTAAAGGCTCATGGATTCTTTCTCTCTCCACACACAACAGTAAGACAATTTAAAGAAATGACTATATCCTCCACACGACACGGCTATTGCTTTGCATAGTTCTGAAGGACTGTCAATCAATGAAAAAATATTGCAGATGCCTTCATGAATCATTGTCCTGTTAAATAAGTCAGTAAATCCACGTTACAATCACCTAGACAGCCCTCGATCTAAAATTTGCACAAGCAAAAAGAGATATATAGGGATGCACTAAATCAAATCATGAGTATTGTTATATTCCCACTTAAACATTAAAATGCGGTATCAGAAAAAAAAAGTTTTCAACCTGCATTTCTGTACTTTACTTGAGCATTATTTTTTCTGGAAACTTTTTACTTTAACTTCAATACATTTGAAAGAAAAATATCTTACTTTTCCTCCACTACATTTCTGTCAAAGTCCTTGATTAGAAAGTAGTAACCTAACGTCAGTCAGGGGTCAGTTTTGGTTGCATTTTGGCCATTTGGTTGGAAATCTTTAATTTCAAACCAATTTTCATTTTCAACCACAATACCACATTGGAGATCAAAATCAACCTGATTTAAATTTTCAGCATTGGGTTTGGTCTTCTAAATGCGAATTTTGTCATTGTTTTGGAGCACAATAGCTTATAGATAACAGTAAGGCTAACATATTCATACTAAAAGCCAAAAAACTTTAAATAGGGCACTATTTGAGGGAACAGCCATGCCCGAAACCATTGTGGACGTTATGGAGTGCACTTATTCAATCTCACATTCAATCCCACTAGAAATGTGTTCTAGAAATAAATTTGATATTGATATGAGGGTAGGTAGGCAGACATAGATTCAGAGGCAGGTACTGTAAGCATTACATACAACAATATTAAAACAATGCATTGACATTTACTTGTGATACTTTTAAAAACGAGTAGGCTACTTCTGTACTTTTACTTAAGTAAAAATCGGTCTTTACAACTTTTACTTGTAACAGTAATATTTGACCAGTAGTAGGCTATCTGTACTTACACTAAAGTATGGAAGTTGTGTACTTTGTCTACCTCTGCTTACACACTACAGTGATAAATGATGTCTGAACTGAAATCCTGCAAGCTGTTTGAGGCGGTTCTCTTGGAAACCATTTTCTACAGGGTTAGTGAGCACCGAGAAGCGTCTTTCACTCTTGCACCAAGCCTCTGACTCTCCAGAGTATTTTCTGATAATGGTTTTAACAAAGAATCTCCTACAGGTGACAAGCATTACATGAGGTGACAGATTATTCATAACATTTAGGCTAATGCTCTATTGTAAGTGTAAATAAGACAGTCTAGCAACTTGAAATCAGCAGCACACAAAGAGCAAATGAGATCAAAATATTTCACAAAACTAAAAAGATGACAGAATGAAAATGAGTGCATAATAGTCGCATAGTATTTATCTGGAATAAGTTCTTGTCTGGTCATGCACAGATTTAGATTTAGTAGTGAAGCTGTTTTAAAAACAAAACATACTTACATTCTAATATGGCAAAATATGAACAAAAAACATTTGACAGGTAATTTCCATTTTTCCTGTTATTACACAATGTGGCTAAAAAAAAAGTACAAAAAGATTTTCATCTGATATTAACAAAGAAAAAAAGAACAACCAGAAACACTTAAACGCCCATAGAACAGTTGAGAAGAGAAAGACAAACCAAATGAACATTCTTGCAAAGAAATACTTAGAAATCTAACATTTTAGGTATTGTCCAGGTACTTTAGCACCAATTTACTTTAATGCACAACACATTTAACCACAAAATGACATGCAAAAACCGAGCAATTCAATTCATGTCAATACATTCTCTGAGACAAGGTGTAAAAAATTACTGTTTTCCTAGCAAACATATGAAAGAGCATCTACAGAAACCTTACGGCTGTGGAAGTATTTGCTGGAAATATTTCATCAGTGCTAATGTTTCTTAATGCATTTGGGAGAGAGAATGCTGGTATATTCTTAATCTTTTTGAGCAGAAGGCATCCAGGAAGACTCATTGAAAAGAATCATTGCATAAGATAACTGTTGTATGTTCAAATTCAGTTTAGCCCTTGAAATAAAACTACTGTGCATTGTAGTTTTCACAGTATCTTCCCTCTTTACTAAGCAGGTAGAACGAGTCCGAACTGTAGAACCAGCATGCCATCCTAAAATGGGAGAATAAGAAATCTGTGTATTAAAGAACACAACGTATACAGCAATGTTTTGGGGCAGTAAGAAATTGCTATTTTTATTACACAAGTGTGCATTAAATTGATCAAAAAAGACATTTAAGACATTTAGATTGTTACAAAAGATTTAGACAAAAAATATTAAGCAGCACAACTTTGAAAACAATAATAGTAAGAAATATAAAATACAAGATACAACATTAAATCAGCATATAGAGTGGTGCATGTGTGACAGACGCAGAAATGAGTTAGCCTTTTGGCACTTCCGGTCCACTTTTACAGCCTCATTATGCTTGTAATTGTGCTTTCATAAACTACTCTAACTCAAATGTTCTGGGAAAATGTTTTTAGATAAAAACAGTGATGGTGGGACCGTGGTGCAGTTCGTTTATAGCCTACCTTTAACTTTTTACTTCTGGCGACTGCATTCAGGCTTCAAAATTCATAAAACTTGTGTTCATCTGTGATAATTACCTTGATGGACAAACCGAGCAAGTATCATAAACTTTTGTTGATCACAGAGCTTGTTCTTTTGCGAGAATCCAAAAGCCTATGGGAAAGCCTGTTGGGTTTTTGTCGAGTGAACCAGTGTGATGCGAACTGCAGATTGGCCTACAAAGTGACGTCATACCTGCACCACTCTATTAAAAGTGATTTCTGAAGAATCATGTGACACTGAAGACTGGAGTAATGATGCTGAAAATTCAGCTTTGTCATCACAAGAAAAAAATACATTTTTAAATACATTAAAATAGAAAGTAGGTGTTTTAAATTTCAGTAATATATTTAAAAATATTAACATTTGTACAGTATTTTGATGAAAAAATATTTATATTGATACACGATTAACCACAATGAATGATCACAGATGTCATTTAAAAAAAATTTGTTGTAAAAAATCTTTGTGACTATTAACAGAGACAATTTATATGAGACATGCCACTTCCTCAAACCTCAATACAACTATATAGGGAAAACCCGTAACCCCAAATATGGCGGTTGTATGCACATGTCCCGCCCCTCCCGCTGGAAAGCCAATCGTCTGCTTTTAACAGTCAAGCCAGGAAACATTTAAGCCTATCGTCTGGTTCCACTGACGCATAGTATGCGTAGTAAAAGTATAACCTGTGGGGAAAAGGCGTTTTAAACCTTATTTTGGGGAAAAGTCATCAAACTTTTTCAGCGATTTTTATCATATTTTACTGCTGTTTCAATACATGCAGTTTTTATGTCCCGGTGACCAGTGAAAGTGCAGTTCTGACTCTCTGCCCATTCATTTAGATAGGAGCCTGGTCTTGTTAGTCCGAAATAGCTGCCCGGAGGCGTTGCCAAGATGGCGGCTGAGGGCATGACTTGCCTAAAAGGACTTTGCTATTAATGACTCCTCTACAAGACAGAGCTAAGCAAGAGATAAACAAAAATAGTCAATTTCCTGTATAAAAAGACAGGATTCTGGCTTCTCTCTTTTAACAAAATTTTTTATCTTTTTTTAATTTCCTAAGATAACAAAATCCTTAAAACAATTGAAACTGCAAAAAATACCTTTCAAAAACAATTTACTGTAAAATGCTATTCTGAGAGGCAGCAGCAGTTTAGGCTCTAATGTAATTCTGTGTGAAGAGCAAGACAGGAAATGTGTAAGGCGCCTGTAGTTCACACTTATTAACAGCTTACTTCAGACTCAATCTCTCTAAAAACATCTCAGTGAAACTGCTACTGACTTAAGCAATTCCCAGTAGCCTATGTTTCATTATCCGCATTTCATTTTATGTAGTGATGATAGGCAAAAAATAGCAAAATAGCATGAAAAGCACAAATATGAAAAAGGTATGTTATATCAGACACTCACCTGAAATGCATTTTGTCCAATGGTGTTACAAACATCTCTCAAGGACTGGTATTGCTTTAGAAGATGATCTCCACACACAACATCAACCTGCCAAATAAAGCAAAATGTAAATGCTTTTAATCTGATCAATTTGGAAAAGTAATCGGACACCTCTCTTCAAAACATTGCATGATTTGAAGTATCATTTCAGATTATAGCACAATACCAAAGTTTAATCTTGAGAGTTCACAAAATACTCAAGTAAAATTAGCAATAGCAAAGACCACAAGTAAAATTAGCAATAGCAAAGACCACTAATAAAACTATCTAGAGGAGTGCTTTTTCAGTGACCCTAAAATTCCAGATGGAAAATGAACTTCATTTCACCACAGCCTCAGTCTACTCTAGACTGCAGCAGCCATATCACCCAGTAGCCCAAAACTGGTTGCCCACTGAAGCTAGGGCTGAGCCTGGTTAGTACCTAGATGGGAGACCTCATGAGAAAACCCAGGTTGCTGTTGGAAAAGGTGTTAGTGAGGCCAGCAAGGGGCGCTCACCCTGTGGTCTGTGTGGGTCCTAACGCCCCAGTATAGTGATGGGGACACTATACTGTCAAAAAGCACCGTCCTTCAGATGAGACGTTAAACCGAGGTCCTGACTCTCTGTGGTCACAAAAAAATCCCAGGATGTTTTTCGAAAGAGTAGGGGTGTAACCTCGGCATCTTGGCTAAATTTGCCCAGTGGCCTCTGTCCATCATGGCCTCCTAATCATCCCCATATAAATATACTAATTGGCTTCATCACTTTCTAAGCTGGTAAGCTGGTGTGTGGTGTACGTTCTGGCGCACTATGGCTGCCGTCGCCTCATCCAGGTGGATGCTGCACATTGGTGGTGGTGGTTGAGGAGATTCCCCCATTCTATGTAAAGCGCTTTGAGTGCAGAGAAAAGCGCTATATAAATGTAATGAATTATTATTATTATTGATTATTATTACTTCCAAAGCAAGTAATGTGGAGCAGAGCAGAGCATAGCAGGCTGTCCTGGAGCAGAGCACACAAACGCTTGTGTTTCCTCTTTCACCTCTATCCCTGTAGATGTCCCTGGCACTATGAGGTGTTCAATGCCAGGCCAGATCAGACTTAGCCGGAAAAAAACCTTAAGCCAGTAATCCAGATACAACTGTTAGCCTCGCAACATGCAAGCAGCCTTCACTAACAACTGCTGCATGTGACCATACACAGGAATATTGCAATTACTGTTTATTACCAACAAATAAAACTTAAACTTATCCCTTTTTCAGAACTGGCTTTCTGAGCAGAGCAGGGCAGCATTTAAGAGCAGAAATGGAAAGCTTATAATTTTATAATAGCACAATTCATATGATTTAAACTTGTGTATTATTTTATTATTAAATGGGTTAAAGTTTTTGTCATTTTTAGGGTGTTAGGGTTTATGGCATTAAATTATCATGGCAGCAGTTGTAGCACAGTCAAATTCATTTTTGTGGTCAACTTTTGCCACAAATGCAGTTGGTTGAGCTTAACCTGAACTGAACCCAGAATATATATTTACAACGTCCCAAATCAAATGTATAGATAAAATTAACAATTAACAATGAAAATAGTGTGAATACATAAGAATATTCTTGACTGTGAATCTACTATAAGTAAATGTATTACAGGGATACACTGTAAATCATACAATTAATTAATACATGTTAAAATGAATTAACATGTATTTCCTATGGGGTAAGGGTTTGGTTTAGGGTTAGTTGCCATAATTTCCTGTTATTATCATAGTAAGTACATGTAACTTATAACAAGGACACTGTAAAATAGTGTGAACGTTTAAATATACGGATCTCAAACTGGAGACAGCTCTGTCAGTCTGCAGAAGTGACAGCTGAATAATGAAAACACGGCTCTAGATTTTCTTTTCAAACAGAAACACTGTTATTCACAATTGCACAGACTCATTTCTATGCTTGAGTGAGCTGTGGTTCTTTTCAAGGACTCAAATCCTTATCCAGAATTCGGATTAGAAGAAAAGTAATTAAACACCAATGTGGCAGGATTATTAAGTGTGACAGAGAGTCACTGAAGTGTTGAGAGTGAAAAGGAACATCCTAATAACAATTTCTTTAATCACACTTTCATAAGGTGACCTATGGTAGACACCCTAAAGAGGGCAAGCAATCATTTTGCTGAATTTAGTCAGATAAGGAGGCAAAAAATGACATTTTTGCATTAAATTACTTGGCATATCTTTGCTCGGTGTGAAGGGCAGTGCCCATCTAGTCAGTATGAATTATTGAACGACTGGCACAGCTGGGGGGGATGTTCACCCCACATATCTTTCAGACCTCTGACATTGCAGACTGTCTGAGGCAGGATTTATAAATCTGGTTTAATGAAAAGAAAGCTGTTTAAGACCAAGACATTACACTAATACAGTGTGTGGTTTATAATAAAAAAATATGCATTGCGTTCAAAATCTGTGGGTGAGATTAAAGATAAAGGGGAAAAAATAGCTGTTCCACCTTGCAGTTTTGACTCAGCTCCATCTTCCTCCTGATAAAAAGCTCCACATGACGGACAGTGGCTTCCCCTGACACACGCACGTACTTCCTCTCAAGGGGCTTGAGGGTGAAAATATAATCATGAAAAATTCAACATAATTTCAGCTCAATTCTACACAATGATTCATCTGTTTATATTTTATAAGAAGAAATAATATTGCAATGTGCTGCCTGAATATAAGATGCATTATCTCATTATCTCTGTTCTGGATACAGAAAAAACATCACCACAAAAAGCCCAGTAATGTGCCACTCTTACTAGAGGCAAAAACAGAATTGAATTTTTTTTACCTTACCTTATAGTTTTCAACACCCTCTTCAGCTCTATAAATCAAAGATATGGACAAAAAAATGTTAGCTTTTTTGCAAATCACATTTGTGTTTGTGTAATGACATACATAATAATTTATAAATAATACATCATAGAGCATTTTCAATGGTGCAAAATCAGATCATTTTTAATCAAGAAAAATTAAAATCATATAGCTTCTCAACCATGGGGTTCAGAATAACTATTGTTTTTATTGAAGATCATACAGAATATTCTGGAATCACAAAATGAATCCCTGTTAATTAATTAAAACAAGCAGCACTGGCATAATAATATCAGAAATACCAGAGAAAATATCTTAGCCAATATACTTTGAATATTGTGTTGGACAACAGGGGGCCTTGGAGTTATGTGTGTTAAGGTTGAGAACTGCTGCTTTACAGTGTCTTTTGATTTTAAACAGTTTAGCTCCATCTAGTGAACATAACCTACATGGCATTCAGAAAATTATAAAGTTAAAGGGATACTTCAGGATTTAGCATTAAACTTCGTATTAGTAGAAAACCTGTAGTATTTTCGAATTACCGTGCTTTCCACCCTCATATCCCACTGAGACGAGAGATTTATGTATTTTTTGTCTGGAAAAAATCCTCTGATGACACAAAATGGCGATTTTTACGTCATCTGAGGATTGTTTTGGCCAGAGGCTAAAGACTACAGCCAGTAGTAGGGGCTGTCCCGCATGTTCTCAACCCGCCCATAGAGGGTGGGATCTCAGTCACAGAATATACACATAGTGTCAGCCATCTTTTTTTGGAAGCTAAGCTAGCAGGCTCTTGTTCAGTGGAGAAAGGGGAGTAGTAGGAGAAAGTTGAGTAGTAGGGGTTACGGGTTACCATCCACTTTTTCCCGGACATGTCTGGTCGTCGAGATCTTTCAAAATGTCCGGGATTCAGCTTTTGCTTTCTGCAGCCGCCATTCGCGCCGTTCTCTCCCGGCCCTCAGTCTCGTCCTGCTCGGCACAGTAAACATAATGAATGACGACTGTAGAACGCAAAAGCCGAATCCCGGGTAGACTCATCACGGAGACTCATTAGTAGCCTAGACTTGTTGTTTAACTACTGCGCTCTGTTATCGGTAGGTGTGGTCTCCTAGGGCAGTGAAGCAAGTGCATTCTGGGAGTTGTTGTCTTTCATCCACATAAGCCATGTTGCATGATTTATCTGTGCATGTTATTCCAAAAACATATAACTTGTCTTTCTTTTATCAAAATGCAATTTCTTGCTCTACTTCTGAAGTTATTGCACTTAGATGCACTGACTGAAAGCAATATAAACAGAACTAGAAAAAGTTCGTCGAGACAAACTTTAAGTTGGCTTGTGAAAGTTTGGACCGATAAGTTTGAAGAAGTTTAAAGTTTAATTAGTTTATAGTTTAGTAAGAAAGAAAGATAGATTAGTTAGAAAGAAAGAAAGAAAAAAATTTAGTAAGAAAGAAAGATAGATTAGTTAGAAAGAAAGAAAGATAGATTAGTTAGAAAGAAAAAAAGATTAGTAAGAAAGAAAGAAAGATAGATTAGTTAGAAAGAAAGAAAGAAAGATAGATTAGTTAGAAAGAAAAAAAGATTAGTAAGAAATAAATAAAGATAGATTAGTTAGAAAGAAAGAAGAAAAGAAAGATAGATTAGTAAGAAAGAAAGAAAGATAGATTAGTAAGAAAGAAAGATTGATTAGTAAGAAAGAAAGAAAGATAGATTAGTTAGAAAGAAAAAAAGATTAGTAAGAAAGAAAGATAGATTAGTAAGAAAGAAAGAAAGAAAAAAAATAGTAAGAAAGAAAGAAAGATAGATTAGTTAGAAAGAAAAAAAGATTAGTAAGAAAGAAAGATAGATTAGTTAGAAAGAAAGAAAGAAAGAAAGAAAGATAGATTAGTTAGAAAGAAAAAAAGATTAGTAAGAAAGAAAGAAAGATAGATTAGTTAGAAAGAAAGAAAGAAAGATAGATTAGTTAGAAAGAAAAAAAGAAAAAAAGATTAGTAAGAAAGAAAGAAAGATAGATTAGTTAGAAAGAAAGAAGGAAAGAAAGATAGATTAGTAAGAAAGAAAGAAAGATAGATTAGTAAGAAAGAAAGATTGATTAGTAAGAAAGAAAGAAAGATAGATTAGTTAGAAAGAAAGAAAGAAAGATAGATTAGTAAGAAAGAATGAAAGAAAGAAAAAAAGATTAGTAAGAAAGAAAGAAAGAAAAAAAGATTGGTAAGAAA